>CM065365.1:1487500-2950000 GCA_033032245.1 Poecilia picta | reverse complement strand
GATAAATCCAGGTTAGAGGTTTCAGCTGAATAGTAGCACATTCCTGCATGAACAGCTTTCTATTAATTGAGAAAGAGCAAAGATCTGATGATAGCCGCATTTCCATTTATCTACAGGCCTACAAAAGCATCTTGGTCGAGCGGTAAAATTGAATTTGCGTTCTGTGTTGGGCAGATTTGCTCATTGGGCAAATCTCTCTTGTGGCTGATCTGGTCTCAGACTAGTCAAACTATACTCAAACCATTAGCAAATCTCTACAATCAGGTTTTAAAGGTTTTATGCCAAAAACCAATCAGATTCCGTCATTATCACATTTTGGCTAACTTTGGCATTTTGGCCTTTGCTAATTTTATAAATGATAATCTTTTAAAATTGGTTTTTAAGTGTTTAAATGGATATGCACCTACACCATTAAGAAATTGCATACAGAGACAGCAGGGCTATAGAAAATCTACTAGAGCAGCTTTGAATGGAAATTGTAAGGTCCCCTTTCGAAGAACAACTTTTGCTCAAAGTGCTCTGTCCGTGCAGATTGGAACTCACTTCCTGTTGATTTAAAGTTCATAACCAGTTTTAGTACGTTAAAAAAAAAAAAGAAAAAAAAACTCTGGTTATGTCAAAAACAGAACTGTATCAATTTTTTATGTTTTATTGTTCGTTTGTATATGTTGTCAACAGTGCTATTTTAAATGATTATGTTTTCAATTTTTTAGAGGAGATAACTTTCTTTGTCAGTGAAAGTTCAGTACACAGCACTGCATATGATCTTGAACCTTTTCTAGATGATTGTCAGAGTTGCTTAGTTAACATAGCAGATTATTTTCAAAGGTTGATGAATGGATGAATTTACAAATAAAGTCATTAAAATGGTTCTGAACAAGTACAAGGACCACAATCCACAAACAATTCTGTTGTATCTTTGTGACTAACTGATCTAACTGCTGTAGACATAAGCAAACAATGAGTAAGTAATGCATGGCCATGTTAATCATAAGAAGGAATGACAGAAAATCATGAGTTCAAGTGTTCTGAAGAGTCCTGTGTTTCATTAGCTGACCTGTCCTTCGCCAACATTGTCTGTGTCAATGATGGTGATCACGCCAGGACTATGAGGGCTGCGGCGACTTGCACTATGAGGGGTTCCCTCTTCGTCGGGTGTGCCTGTCGGTAGGGTGCCAGCCAGCTGGGTCACAACTTTGCCCACCATTGTTAGGCCTGTTTTCAAAGTCTGAAAAATCATTGACAAAACAGAGTAAATTTCATCAGATCCACGCATCAGAAATTATAAACCTAAATCCTGCATCCATTTGCTCTAAAGACTTTTCTAAAACAATAAAATCGCAACTCAGAAGCCCAGGGTATATAAGTGGAATACCATCTGTGTGGGTGTATGCAGCATGCTCTCTTGATTCCCACTGATAACTTGTAGTGCTGATTATTTGTAGTCCTGCCGCCAGAGACTCCAACGTGTGTGAGAGAGGCTCCTTTGTGTCAGCTTAAGGTCCAGCCAGGGTGTCTCGCTCAAACACACCTCTGTGGCTCAATTGAGGGAAATGGATAGTGCTGCTTAAGTGGAGTCTATCTCACGTACTACACTGTCTTAGTCTAATGGAGTCCAATGCATGTGACTGAGTGTCTGCGTGTGTGTAAGCGCCAAAGGGGCCCTGGAGAGCCTAATCAAGCATTCAGACTAGGCGGCCCTGTCAATACACCATGGCGCCTCCAGTTTGTTGGGTCTGAAGATCACCTACTGTCTCTCTTTGCCACTTGGCCAGGCACACTAACAGTCTCTGCTGCCTGGGTGCATTTGCGTGTGTAAAATGTAAGAAATGCCATCAATTATTAAGAGAGGCGTTTGGCCTCTAATTGATCAACACTAATGTGTTTTCTAATCACTGCAGTTGTGGAGTTCTTCGTGGTAGTCCAAACAGGGGGTATTGATTTAGTTAGGGGGAGGGGGCCGGGGGAGACGATTAAGTCAGATGGTTGACAAAAAACAGCCTGATGTCGCCATCTGAGCACATTTCAATCTAATTTGTGCAAAAGGTCTTTCTTAATCATATGCAAAGTAGTCATCAGCAAAAGGCTTGGTATGGCCCAAAGAGCGCATACAGGACAAAAACAACTGGATGGTTCTGGCTATCTCTCTTTAATCTTTCTTATAAACAAAAGCCATTACACTTTAATGCTGCCCCTTCCCCCTTCTGTGTCTCTGTCTCTGGACATCAGCACACAGAGCCAGCGTGTCGCGCCACGAGCCAAAATGAGATACCTTGTCATCCATATTGAGATATATGGTTCTAAATGAGGAGAGGGCGCGCGTGCGGAATGCCCGTCTTCATATCAATAGCCCTGCTATTGTACAGCCTACTGACGTCCTGCTAACCTCCTGATGACACAGTTCTTTTTTATGGTAATTACAGAGTTCACACACTTGCTGTTTGATACACTTAATCTAGAAATAAATATTTCTCTCTGTGACTAAATAAATAAATGAACTACAATCTCCACAAGGAGTAGCTAATTAGCATATGCTGGTCAGTGACTAAATGATGCCAGGAATTAATTTAATGTAAGATCAGAGGTGGGCCGTTAGTGACTCATTTTGGAGCCACTCCCCAGTGGAGACAAGTGAACCAAGACCAATGGCGAGAAGTGGATTACAGGGCGAACAAAAAACAGGCAGGTTGATGAAGTGTCTCATAAGCTCAGAGCCAGTCAGCCAGGAACGGCTAGGCAGATCCAATGTCAATAGATTTACAGATGGTGGAGGCAGAGCTGGAAAGGCTGTTCTCACAACAGTTTTACATAAGCAAGAGTTCAGACCAATGATAAAACATTTCTTTAAGCAGGATTCAAGCGAATGAAGTAAAAAGCCCATTATGCATTCTCAACATGCATAACTCTACTAAAACATGGGAGGTGAGTGAGAAAACAATGATGTACTGTATCTTGAAAATGTATTCTAGCTTTTTTAAATGCATTTACATTTGGTCTTCATACAACTGTAGACTTCAATGTTTTTCATTGGGGTTTTATATAATCAGTCAACACAAAGCAATGAAAAACTGTGAAGTGGAAAGTGTGTGTGAGGCATGACCTGTCCATCCTCTTTAACTCTGATACTACGGCTGAAGTTAACAGTTATCATAGTAATTGATGGTCTGTGTTTTTAGATACAGGTTTTCTCTGGACTTATTAACAGATTAACATTACAGCAACATTATGTTAGTTATTTATTTTATATTTAAGTTGTATTTAAATTACCATATCACACTTAAGTATTTTTTTTTATTAATTTGATATAATCTGTGGTCACATTATTTTTTGTTAATGACACATTCGACAACAAATAAGCAAGTTCCCCTTGCAGATGAATAAAGTATATTCTATTCTATTGTATCTTATTCTATTCTTCTCACAAGCAGATAACTGGATAACCAAATTGGAACAGTGTGAAGCTCTTTCTAACAGCCTTTCTAATAGTCTTATTTTATGCAATTTTAGTAAAACATAAAGAATGCAAATAAGTAATTCAATTCCATTTTTCAATAACAAAATGAACCTAAACCATGATAATAATACTGCTGTTTTTGCCTAACATGCAATGACATCAATCTTTTGGCAAACTCTTGATCATTTGTAGCTAAATAAATCCTTCTGATATCAGCATGTGACAGGCTCAGCCCTTTCTACTCTACTTAACGTCAATACTGGCAGAGCCAGCGTCAGGTCAATTCAAAGTTAAAGTTCACCATGAACAATGTAAAGGTCATAGGTAACATGTAGGGGCTGATGCACTGGGCTGCATGTAAAAGCTATGTGCATCACCCTCAAAACACACTCCCAGCATGGTAGAGGGAGCATCATCCTGAGGGGATATTTTCTTCATATCACCTTCTTAAAATACACAGTCCAGTCACATTAATGTGACCATCTGTCAAAAGCCAGAATAACCACCTTTCGCAGAGCGAACTGCTACGAGACGTGCAGGAAGAGAGTCACTTAGGTCCCTGAAGGTCTTCTCTGGGATGTTGAGCCATGCCGACTCTAATGCCGTGGCCAGCTGCGCTAGATTACGCGGTTGAGGATCCATGGCGCGAACAACTCGATCGAGATGGTCCCACAGATGCTCGATTGGGTTTAAGTCAGGTGAGTTTGCTGGCCAGGGGAGGACGGTAAACTCATCCTGGTGCTCTTCGAACCACGCACGTACACTGGCAGCTGTATGGCACCTCGCATTGTCCTGCTGGAAGATGCCATCATCCTGAGGAAAAACAATGCGCATGTAGGGGTGGACATGGTCCGCAAGGACAGATGCGTACTTGTATTGATCCATCGTGCCTTCCACAATAATCAGTGAACCCAGAGAATGCCAGGAAAACATTCCCCAGACCATAATGCTCCCGCCTCCAGCTTGGACCGTTCCTGCAATGGTTGCAGGGTGGTTCCTTTCAGAGGTTTCACGCCTTATACGCCAACGTCCATCTGTCCGATGGAGCATAAAACGCGATTCATCTGAAAACGCTACCTGTCGCCACTCAGTGGATGTCCAGCTGCTGTACTGGCGTGCAAATTCTAGCCTTCGTCGTCGATGAACACCAGTCAGCATAGGTGCACGAACCAGGCGTCCGCTTCGGAGGCCCAGACGCAGCAATGTTCGCTGAATAGTGGTTTGGGAGACACTTGTGGTAGCCCCTTGGTTCATTTTAGTGGTCAGTTGCTCAACGGTAGCCCGTCTATCTGCCCGAACGCATCTCCGCAACCGTCGTTCGCCTCTGTCATCTATGGCCCGTGGTGCACCACATTTGCCACGTCGTTGATTTTGGACAGTCCCATTTTGCCATGCACGGTACACTTTTACCACGGCGGCACGCGAACAGTTCACAAACTCAGCCGTTTCGGAAATGCTTCCACCCTTGGCCCGAAAGCCAATGATCATGCCCTTTTGGACGTCGGATAAATCGCTTCGTTTCTGCATTACGCCAACGATTGAAATGTTTTCCGAAGCCCACACACACCCTTTATATACGCTCAACTGCACTGTGCTGCCACCTGCCTTCTGTGATTGGTTATTTAACTCTGAAGTGGAAAGTACGTGGTGGTCACATTAATGTGACTGGACTGTGTAATTGCCTATTTATAAGTTTATTTTATCTTATTTATTTTTTGTTGCCAAAACTGATTAATCTTTTAGCAATACATGACTTGATATTATTTTAGAAATGTAAAGATATGGGAAATGGAATCTGATCAGAGTACTGGCATTAATGAAAACCTGACAGTGCTGCACACATAAACTTTTACTTGTCAAACTAATTAAGTGCACAGAAAGACACAAACACTTCTCAATATTTTTTTTCATTCCAAGTGTTAATAACTGACTATTATAGGTGAAGTTTTGCGACTGATGCTTGTCAAAAACCACTGACTGATTAGAACATTTTTCAGAAAGGTCTAATACCTTTTTTAATAAGTAATAATTTAATCTGTTAATTTAAATACTAAACACAAGTTAGCATCAGCAATGTACTGCCGTCTCCCTTTAAAAAGTGTGGAGTTGAGACTAAATAGCTGTCCTGTAGGCAGTTAGTATAAATTCTGACATTAAAACAACAGTAGATGGAAGGGAAGTGTGTGCTTACTTTAGCAGCATTGATCACTGTAGCTGTGTAGGACTGTGCGTTGTCGCCACAAGCTCCTCCATGAGACTGGTGACATCTTATTAACTGCCATAAAGACAAGCATACAAAGCAATAAGGAGACTGCTGGAGGTAAGCAATGAGAAAATCTGGAGAAATTAACTCAGAATTATAGAGTTCGACTATCAACCATTGCTAGACTGATTTTCTTAAGGGAAAAAAACTGAAAGAGCTGGATAAACCAAACAGCCAATCTCCACCAATTTAATTTCAAACACAACATCCCTTGAAAAGCCCGGCCCCAGTCCTGCTCCAACTGTTCAAAAAGCTACATTTTGTCGTTTCAGAAAATCCTCCTCAGGCAGTCACACAAACAGTGGTCCCATCTGTCAATTACTTGAGTGGCCCAGCACCAAAACACGGTTATGCATTAAATGTATTGCAGAATCCTGCAGTAGAACATTCTGGTTTTTGTAAATACTTAACAATCCCATTAAACAGAAAATGCCTGCGCATCTGTTGATTTTCAAAAATGTTATCATCTGTAGTGGACTCTTCATAGAATGAGTTGTTTATCCAGACAGATTAAAGAAGCAGAAAACAGATAAAAAGCATTTTATTTTTAGGGTAAATATGTCGTTTTGAAATAAGGCAATTCTGTTATAAGATGAATGTGTATGTGTGTGTGTGTGTGTGTGTGTGTGTGTGTGTGTGTGTGTGTGTGTGTGTGTGTGTGTGTGCGTGTGCGTGTGCGTGTGCGTGTGCGTGTGTGTGTAGACCACCTTGTTCTCAGCGTAAGCGAGCCAGCGGCTTCCCAGAGCTATTGGATTGAGGCAGGGACCGGGACATGGATAGCAGCCTGAAGACCCACAACAGAAGGTTTTACCAAAAACATAACAGAATACATATTAAATCACATAATAACAAAGTTATTCACCAAAATAACTTTGTCATCTAGTAGTACAAAGGATTACATCCACTGTCATTAATGTATTTGTGTGCAATCTCTGTATTTGAAGGATAAGTGGGAGTTTAATGAGGGTGACGTATTTTTGCGTGTCTGTTGGGTGTGCACACCATGACCTAATGGAGTCTGAGATACCTAATAAACAGGGACGCCTCCTTTGTTCATTGACCAACATTATAGTCCCTTTAGGGATACACATACACACACATGCACACACTTTCAAGCGAATGTGACCTATACATTAGATGAAAGAGGTTAGATGTGAGAAATGAACCCATGTAATCACACACAGGTATGATTCAGTCAGAGCAAAAAGACAGAACTCCAACTTCTCCTTGGACCACTTCTAGACTTCTCAGAAAGAAGCTAGGCAGTGCGATTAGAAAAGGTATCCCTTAAAAAAAATAAAAATAAATAAACAAAAGTTAAGGTTGCAGAATATCATTTAAACAAACTGCAGGACCACTGGAACCAAATCTCAGGATATTCATATCAGAATAGAAAATTTTAAATGGAATTCAAGCTCCAATTTGAAATAAAAGCAAATACAGAGAAAGGTGCTTAATTAGAGTCTTTCTTTTAACAGAATTTGAACAAGGTGAAGCTAAAACAGCCACATTCAGAGTTCTGGCTAAAACAGCTTTTACAGTCAAAAGTATTTATTTAAGTATTTAAATGCAAATTTATGTGTTTTGTAAAGTTTTGGCTTAATTACTGCTCTGAATCTGTTCTTTCAATTAGTTTAGTCAATTATTGAAATACTTTTAATCACAATTAATCTATTTAATCAAAGGTATTGTTTCATCAACACACTGTGAATTTTTTTTTTATTTACTTGGTTTTATTGTGTACATCGGCCCCACACAATGAAAATAAGTAGAACTGACTTAATGTCCGTCTTTCGCTCAATACTTACTGCTTGTCAAATCAACATGTTTTATTTACATACGATTATGTAAAAATATTATGTTGAACATACAAAGGTTTTATGTGTTACCATAATGTAAATATATTATGTAGTAGCAATATATTTTTTATGTCTCCGTAGCTTATTTTTGGTTTTCAGTATTATTCAGTGCAAGTATGTCGCAGAAAATCTCAATCCTACCTAATTTTTTCAAGTTATTACAAAAGTGCAGTCATTATTTCCTTGCTAATGTAAAAAAATTATAAACTGATTTTTGACGAAAACAAAAAAAAAAGGCAAAAAAATGCAGGGGCTGCTTATTTCCTCTGCCATAACAAAGAGTTTGGACCAACATATAACAGTTTTCTCATTGCTAGAGTTGGTGATTTATAGGTGGACATAAAAAGTGCTAAATAAGCCCAAACTCCAGATTAGCTTTGGGAGTCGTATGTAAAGAAAAAACTGTCATACAGTCAACCATGAACTCTGAGTTTGACAGCTCAGGCTCGGCCCAAACTGACTCATGAAACACAGGAGCAAGTCTCAAACACAGCAGCAATAATTCAATCCAATGGCTGAGAAAGCAAAGAATGATGACGTTTCACTGACCGAATCAAAGCTCAGACCTCAACTTGAAATGCTGTGATGTTAAGAAAACTTTGCATCACTTAATTACTATAAATAAATAACTTAAGCAAAGTTCCAAGAAAAAAAATTAATTCACAACCATATGAAAACTAACGTGGTTGAGAATATGATTAATAACTCATTGTTTGGCTGATTAACTAATAATTTAGTATTTACACCTGAGGTGGGATTTATCTTAGTTTAGAATATGCTGAAGATGACACTTCAGCATTATTGATTATTAATAATCAATAATGAAATGGGCACAGACCACTTATGAAAAGGAGAAAACTCTGTAGAAAAGCAAAGCAAAAGATAATAGCAGTCAGTTGTGTTCTGGAGCCCACAATCAACATGCACATACACAACATGCACGCACACACGCACACAAACTCAGCTCATCTATGAGCACAGAGGTGTGTGGGAACAATCATTTACAGCTCAGCCAGCAGGAAAGTTAGAGGCAGACACCCCCCTGTGTGTGGTGAGGAAGGGGCTGATATGGAGAGAAAAGAGAGGCTAAGTTGAGGTAAGCCACAAGTGCTGCTGGTAACACCAGTGAGGCCTTTTGTAACCTTGCCAAGCCTGAGGTTGTATTGAGTCAGACAGTGAGATAACATATGTTTGACATCCTGGGTGGAGAACAGAGCAGAATGTGCAGAGCAGGCAGACATGATGGGGGAATTAAAAGAAGTTTAGGATGGTCACTCCAAGTCATGAATAGGGTAGAACTCCCCATGTGAGTATATGTCTTGATTAACTAATAACAGTTTAATATATTGTGTTACTGTACATCTGAGCAACATTATGTACATTGTCTTAATTTAGACCACGCTGTCTAAGTTAAGACAATGTGGGGAGTTTTAATTGAGCTTTTCCAGAACTGGTAGCCCTATCTTTACACAACACAACTTGCCAAAAGGTTCAACAAGATAAGGCTGTGTGTTTTTTGTTTGTTTTGTTTTGTTCTAATTGTCTTGCCTTTGTGAAACACTTTGTGATCTATGTGTGTGAAAGTTGCTACAAAAATGAAGTTTTACTTAAGGTCATAAAAGGATATCTAAATGTAGGGTCGTTTCCACAGCAACATTTTTGTAGATGTGTTTATCTGCAGGTCTTTAATTCAAACAATAAAAATGTTTTATTATTTCAAACAACTACTCCATATTATTTTTATTTGTTTTCTAGTATATGCCTTGACACGGCAAAGGAACAAACAACTTGTACCTTAGAATGTACATCACAGGTTTAATGAAAGTCAGAAAATCCCATTGAAAGTTTTTTCTGCAACTTTTAAAGAAAGTTGGAATTCCATTTTCAGTTCTACTCTATTCATTACTTAGAGCTTGGAAATCTGAAGGTGCTTGGCATCATGAAACCAATGGTGACTGCAAAACAACTCCCCACTTCACACACACTCTCCAAAGTGCCAGTTGTGACTAGCTTGCTTCCTTTCATTAAGGGATAACAACTGTGGATCAACAATCAGCGCTCAGTTTCACAACAGTTTTTCACACCTGGAACCGGTGAACAGAAAGTTCATCCTTAAATGTATTTTTATAAAATAAGCTTGTGATCATTTAGTTTCAGAGAAAAACAAGATATTTTAAAACATAAATAGTAGTACTGTTTTAAGCATAGTGAGAAAACAAAAAAGGGAAAAATCCTTTATATCAGTTTTTATTTCAGTGGAAATACCAGCAAACCTTAAAATGCAAATTGTGTAAGATAAATCTAAAGTTAAGCAATTAAAAGTCAAAGAAGTGACGAGTGGCTTGAATAAAAGAAATAAGCACTACTATGCTGAATCATTTTAGAAAAAGCAAAGAGAAATTATCAAGTTGACTGGTCAAAACTTATAGCAGGTTGCAGAACAGAGGGGAATTATTGGTTTATAGTGTAGCGGCTTTGTTCTTAAGAGATTCAGCTCACTTGGATTCAAAGAAAGAGCATGAGCATAAATGCAACACTAAGTGCTTTCAAAAAATTTGACAAACACCACCATATCTCCAGAGAAGCAGCGGACGCACAGTGGCAGAATGGCTTATCCAAAACAGATCCCTGAACATCACAGGGCCTTTTGTTTACCACTCTTATGGACCAAACAGACCAAATAACGTTATGAAGAAGAGGCCCCTGCATTCAGAAACGATTAATAACTATTGAGCATGTTTGGTTTCCTGTTGCCCAGACGCTGATAGGGAAGGCAGGCAGACAACGAGGAGACACATTAAAGCCTCTCTGTAAGGTCAGTTTACTCCAGTCAATGACTTAAGTGGACAGCGATGGCCTTGTAATAGTCTGGTCTTTCTTTCACAGCCTCCTTAAGCAGAGCATGAAGGTACACCAAACAGGATCAAAGAGTAATGCTGTAAACAGAATCACTGTGAGGTCTCAGATGATGTTTCAGAAAAGCAGGATTTGAGTGCAGCATTATACCAAGTCTTGGTGGCATGCAAGATGTCCAGTTTCTTCTCCTACATCGACGGCCCACGGTAGTTTTTAGAAAACAGGGCAGTTATGCCAATAACCAAAATGGAAAAGTAAGAAAGAACAAATTTTTGAAATCTGGGTGTTATACCTACTATTCTAGTCTAAAATTCAATGACACCCATTAGTGGGTGATCATGGGGGTCCTTGCAAAATCCTCTGGAATGAAGTCAATCTAAGAATCCCAAGTTGTGTTCAAGATCAGTGATTTGTGTGACTTTAAACTGTATCACACCAGTGTTTAATTTCTTTTTCCTTTATTTTGATTATTTTCAAGAGAAACCCCATTATGGTTGCTTAGCAGGTTATTTAAGGAATCATTCAAAAAATATTTCGACCTTTCAACATTTTTAATATTTGATCTTCCCTGAATTAAAAAATATGAAGAATTTACAAAGATTTAAAAGATCTTTGGAATAACCAAAGATCTAATTATGGTTTTCTGACAAAATAGTTTATACCCACAGTCTTTGTGATCCAATTCGGTTGAACTTTTTTTTAAAATAACCAGTACAGCTGAGGTACATCCTGTCTGACATTAATAATGTCTTCAACTGAAATTAAGCCACATTGATTAAAGATAAAACATTTGAATTAATACACAGAAAACTTTCTTTTCAAATCAGTATCTGTAACAGCACTTAAGTAAAAACAGATTGTAATTGAAATTGAAAATTGTCATCAATTACAAATGTAAGAGAGAATATTTTGCTGAAAAATAATTTATTTAGAGGATACAATTTGCTCATGAAACATTCAAACTATAAGTGTCCTTACTTGTAACGAAGAACTTCTTGGTGAAAGTGCAGCTGTCAAAGGCTGCAATTTTCTCTTGAAGGCTCACCACAAGAATACTACCAAAAGAAGAAAAGATGATGTACTGAAAAATGTCAAGAGAAAAAAACTGTATTTTTACATGAATGAGACTTACTGTTTGTTGCAGTAGAGCTCATAGATTGGTGTCTTGAACTGAATGGATTTAACCATTTCGCCTGTCCGTAAAGAATACAAGTCAGCACAACAATAAGGTGGGCTGGTCCTGAAAGCACAGAGACACAAAATAAACTTATTCAGCAAACATAATTTTGATATTTATCATTTGAAATTTGTTAAGGACCAAACTTTAGTTGACAAAGTTGGGTCATAAAATGATCTCAAGGAATATTAATTTCTAATATTAATGCCATAATATTCAGATGAATTCAAAATAGCACAGTGACTGTTTCATTTGAATTGGTTAATTTACTTAATTGGCTTATTATTCTAGTTTGCACAAATGAAGGAGAGATTCCAAGGTAACACAATTCTATCAAATGGTTTTTACAACTCATGTTATTCAAGTATAAGTTATCGTGGATGGTGATGCTGTGAGCAGGAATGATGTCTGGTATATGTTATTCTTGTAACAAATCTGAAGAAGCTGCTGACTGGTGCTTTGGATACCGTGACAAGATAGCAATTTAATATCCAGGCAGCAGAGACAATATTTTACAGTAGCATGTCCTGAATTACATCATCAGTTCCATCTCATTTGCTTTCATTTTATTTTTATTTTATTTTATGTTTTATCATTTCTCTACCTTTGATCACAATGATGTTGTGATTGTTATGAAGCACATTGATCAGCTGACATTGTAAATGTGCTAGATAAACTTTAACGTGATTTTTGCTGCTCCGCTTTAAATGTTTGCCTGGCCATTTGCTTCGGAAGCCAATTAGAGAGATGATGAGAATATGCAAAGCAAAAAAAAAAAAAAACTGTTGTGGTACCTTTTTTAACAGTCTGAACTGCAGTAGCTCTTATTTTGAAAAGCATTCTTTTGTCCATCAATGGGCTTTGTCAACCATGACGCGGGCACCTGGTCCCTTTTCAGAAGTTCCCCAGCATTGCTAATTGAGCACTTTCTAAACAAGACTGAGTTTACCTAGCCTGGTAAAAATTAGCCCAGAGGGACTGGATCTTTGGCTATTGTGAAATGATTACTAGTGGAAGAACGGACTCTGTTGAAGTTATCAATTTTACCCAATCACAAACATTTGCTGTGATGGTTATGCACTAGTTCTATATGAAGCTTAATGTAAATTGCCTGGTCTGTAAACAACCATCCTCCAATGTGGCAACAGAAGTATCGAGCCAAACCGAGTTTTTAATGTTAATTCAATATTCGGACGTATGGCCAACATGGACTGAACAGCTTTGTTCATTTCCTCGGCTCTCAATGTCAAATTACAACCCTATGCAATTCTAAAACAGTGCAGAAAATTAACACCATGGTTTACAACTTCTCCTGTTTTTTGATTGGAGGAAATCTATCCTGAGATAGAGAATGGGGGATGGGGATGGGGATGAGAATCAAGCAGAACTGTGTATTAAGGCCATGGTCGGGCAACTTGTTACCTAAAGCATTTCAAAAACTGCCAGATGCCATCTTAGCAAGGTATGTTAAATGTCCCCTTTTTTATCAAATGCCAAAACATTATAACTGATTAATGTGTTTAATACATTTGATGATACACTGAGCAGCATATTTGTCATAAGGTGCAACTGGATGGACCAAAATACAGACAGGAGTTGGGAGTATGAATCGTGTTGCGCATTTTAATGGAAATAAAAAAAAAATATTTTAAAAAATTACACAGGGTAGTGATGGGCCAAACAACACAGAAACCTCGGCACAAGCACCGAGCAAACAAAACAAAAGCTCATATCAGTGTGTGTATCACTTTAAGGAAAACTACATACTCAATACAGTTCCTGTATCGTTTGTCTGTGAACGCGCCAAATTGTATTTATGATGGAGAAACTGTGTTGACACGTGTTGTGTTGACGCTTTGTATTCTTTGCTTTGCACTTGTTTGTGGCTCATACATACAGGGATGGATCAACCAAGTAAGTGGACATTTTCTCCAGTGTGGGATCATTTTCATCTTATCATGGACACTTTTGATCATTTTTTTCTCTTGGCTTATTTCACTTCCTTTCTATAGGAGATTTAAATTAATTTACAGGGATTAACTTTTATTTATATTGTAGGTGAAACACTGGATTTTCTCTCAGTTGTCTTACCGTAACTGGAGCACTTCCACAATGCTGAGGTATCCTCGTACGTGACATGAGGGGGGTGAACCGGTTAACACTCTGTGTTAAACTCTGGTGTTTCCAGAAAGCAGGCCATGAACTGGACCTTCAACTCAAAAATCTGCTCCCAGTTCAAGTTTGTGATGATTGTTAATTGTGCTGATTTGTATTTTAATGTTCTCGCAAATCACTACTTGTATCCATCCATCCATCCATTTTCTTCCGCTTATCCGGGGTCGGGTCCGTCGGGGGGCAGCAGCTTCAGAAGGGAGGCCCAGACTTCCCTCTCCCAAGCCACGTCTTCCAGCTCCTCCGGGGGAACCCCAAGGCGTTCCCAGGCCAACCGAGAGACATAATCCCTCGAGGCCTCCTCCTGGTGGGACGTGCCCGGAACACCTCACCAGGGAGGCGTCCAGGAGGCATCCTGACCAGATGTCCAAGCCACCTCAACTGGCTCCTCTCGACGTGGAAGAGCAGCGGCTCTACTTTGAGTCCCTCCCGGATGACCGAGCTTCTCACCCTATCTCTAAGGGAGAGCCCGGCCACCCTCCGGAGGAAACCCATTTCGGCCGCTTGTATCCGTGACCTCGTTCTTTCGGTAATGACCCAAAGCTCATGACCATAGATGAGGGTGGGAACGTAGATCGACCGGTAAATCGAGAGCTTCGCTTTTTGACTCAGCTCTCTCTTCACCACGACGGACCGGTACAGCGCCCGCTTCACGGCAGACGCTGCCCCAATCCGCCTGTCGATCTCCCGCTCCCTTCTTCCCTCATTCGTGAAAAAGATCCCCAGATACTTAAACTCCTCCACTTGAGGAAGAACGACCCCCCTGACCCGGAGAAGGCACTCTACCCTTTTCCGGCTCAAGACCATGGCCTCGGATTTGGAGGCACTGAGCCTCATCCCGGCCGCTTCACACTCGGCCGCGAACCCCTCCAGCGAAAGCCGCAGATCACGATCTGATGAAGCCAACAGGACCACATCATCTGCAAAAAGCAGAGATGCGATCCTAAGGCCACCAAAACGGATCCCCTCAACACCTCGGCTGCGCCTAGAAATTCTGTCCATGAAAGTAATGAACAGAATCGGTGACAAAGGGCAGCCTTGGTGGAGTCCAACTGTCACCGGAAGCGAGCCCGACTTACTGCCGGCAATGTGGACCAGACTCTGACACCAGCCATACAGGGACCTGACAGTCCGTATCAAAGGGCCCGGTACCCCATACTCCCGGAGAACCCCCCACAAAGCCCCCCGAGGGACACGGTCGAACGCCTTCTCCAAGTCCACAAAACACATGTAGACTGGTTGGGCGAACTCCCATGCACCCTCCAGGACCCTGCTGAGGGTGTAGAGCTGGTCCAGTGTTCCACGACCAGGACGAAAACCACACTGCTCTTCCTGAATCCGAGTTTCGACTATCCGATGGACCCTCCTCTCCAGGACCCCTGAATAAACCTTACCAGGGGGGCTTAAGAGTGTAACCCCTCTGGAATTGGAGCACACCCTCCGGTCCCCCTTTTTAAACAGGGGGACCACCACCCCGGTCTGCCAATCCAGAGGAACTGCCCCCGATGTCCATGCGATATTGCAGAGTCGCGTGAGCCAACACAACCCTACAACATCCAGAGCCTTAAGGAACTCCGGGCGGATCTCATCCACCCCCGGGGCCCTGCCATCGAGGAGCTTTTTAACCACCTTGGCGACCTCGTCCCCAGAGATTGGAGAGCCCGACCCAGAGTCCACAGGCTCAGCTTCCTCAACAGAAGGCATGTTGGTGGGATTGAGGAGGTCTTCGAAGTATTCCGCCCACCAACCCACAACATCCCGAGTCGAGGTCAGCAGCACACCATCCCCACTGTAAACAGTGTTGGTGCTGCACTGCTTCCCCCTCCTGAAACGCCGGATGGTGGACCAGAATCGCCTCGAAGCCGTATGGAAGTCTTTCTCCATGGCCTCAGCTGCTTCTGGAGTCCCACAGGCCAAAAAGACCCCATAGGACTCCTTCTTCAGCTTGACAGCATCCCTCACCGAAGGTGTCCACCAACGGGTTCGAGGGTTGCCACCGCGACAGGCACCAACGACCTTGCGGCCACAGCTCCGATAAGCCGCTTCGGCGATGGAGGCACGGAACATGGTCCACTCAGACTCAATGTCCCCCACCTCACCCGGAACGTGTTCGAAGTTCTGCCGGAGATGGGAGTTAAAGCTCCGTCTCACAGGGGACTCCGCCAGACGTTCCCAGCAGACCCTCACTACACGTTTGGGCCTGCCAAGTCTGACCTGCTTCCTCCCCCACCACCGGAGCCAACTCACCACCAGGTAGTGGTCAGTGGACAGCTCCGCCCCTCTCTTCACCCGAATGTCCAAGACATGCGGCCGCAGATCCGATGAAACAATGACAAAATCGATCATCGAACTGTGGCCTAGGGTGTCCTGGTGCCAAGTGCACGTATGGACACCCTTATGCCTGAACATGGTGTTCGTGATGGACAAACCGTGACAATGAATTAGTAACCCATGTGCATTTCATTTTTTTCTCAAATGACATCTGTGGCAGCAGCTGAACATGGAAGTTGAAGAGAGCAAAGCCAATTGAAATGCCACCATGATGCAATATCGAGGAACAAATATGCATCTCAGAGACAAACACACCAAGACCACAGGGTCCACTACAATACTGGGAAATGCAAAGACTACATATACAACCATATACAAACTTGCAATTAAATTTCTATGTATGTCATCATCATAAGTGCCCTGTGAAAGGGTGTTCTCAAAAGCAGGAGAAATGGTTTGTAAATGGAGCAATCGTCTCGGCCAAAGTTGTTACAGCAGCTGATGTTTCTAAATAAAAATGTGTGAATGAACCTTGTTCGGTCCGTTCCAGTCTTTATTGAATTTGCCTGCAATGGCTTTTGCAATAGCAGCACAGTTTCAACACAGTGTCAACATAGATTGCAAAATGTGCCATACACCCAAGGAGACCTCATTTGCCCATCACTAACAGGGAGCATAGGGAGCCAGAGCAGAACAAAAACCACAAATCCAAGGAAAAAACGATAGGGAAAACAAGGACGACATGGGAAAATATATTATTATTATTTATTATTATTATTATAATAGATAATAATAATATATATACTATAATATATTATATATTATATTTTGATAAGAATATAACGGTATAAAAAAGGATTAGCCAGGAGGAACTGATGATGAGTTGTATACATGCAAGGTTGATTACTGAACAAGGAACAGATGGTCGATTAGAAATGGCCTGCAGGTGTGAAGGGAGAGAGAAAGTGGCACAGCGGGTGAGGGAGAGTACACAGGTGAGTAGTAAATCTAACTCTAAACAATGACTAGACATAAGAAACATAATTCAATTTGAGTAACAAAGAATAACTAGAGCCAAGAAATAAACTACAATAACTAAGAAGGACTGAAACAGAAAAAGATTTAATAAAAGAAAGAGACTAAGGAACAAAGAAAAATAGACAAACCTCAAAACAAACCAGGATTCTAACAATTTGAGCTTTTTCTATATTTATAAAAATAAGTTTTACATGGAATAGTGCTTCTTTATATATCAATATGTTTTGGATAAATGTACACTAGGGTTATGCACTCACAGACAGAATAAAGCTTACATTTGAAGGATAAAATATGCTCAATACAGTATTTGTTTCCACCACATCCTGCTGCTCTAATCCTTAGGAGAGTTTTCAAAGTGAGAGTGAGACATGTGGCCCAAAAGGAAAGGAAATGCTTTGACATAAAACACATTTAGGAAAAGTCTTTCAATCATCACGGCTAAGAAATGAGTTGCATGAGCAAGCTTCTCCAACAGCAGGCAGTGGCTGCTGGCAAAGAACAAATGTGGACATAAATCTTAATCAAGAAAGACCCCACCACCACAGTTACCCAGATCCCCAGTGCCCCTTCCCTTCCTTTGTGAGAAAAGCTTCCACTGGCATTCTGTCCTCTGTCACCCTTGGTGAGGCCTGTGGTGCCGCGCTGGCTGAGAACAACCGAATGAAGAAAAAAGATGCTTTTGTTTTTAAGCCTTGAATCAGAGTGCTTTCTTTCAACAATCCATTTATTCTGCTTATACATACCAAGTGGACTCTTTAATAGTCTCAGCAGGGACACTTCTTGGACATGGAAGCCAATGATCAAATCTTAAAAATAACAAAAAAGGTCAAAGCACACTGAAGTGTTGCAGCAATCACTGCAATTGGACATTCTGCATCTTTTATGGGGAATTTATAATCAAAATGCGTGCACTACATCAGAAAAACAGCTGCTGTGTTGCAACTGTGAGTCACAAAAGTAAAATCTGGCTGCTTTTAGATGAATTGAACAAAGAAGATACGACACATTTAAGAAATACACATTAGTTTTTTTTTTTTTTTGTTTTTTTTTTTTAAGATTTCTTTTTGACATGTGGCTTTTTTGTGACAGTAATCTGACAGGCAGGGGGCAGAGAGAGGGGTGGTCCAAGGACAGGATTCAAATTTGGGATGTCCACATCGAGAGGCGCTCACTTTAAGCACGTTGGTTTTGTTTAAAGCAAAATGTGCTGCTCAGCACACGAGTCTGACTCTCCTGACTCATCTTTCACTCATGTTTGCGAGTCTGGATTGTTGAAAGCATGCTTTGAACTAAATAACCATCCACTGCTGCATTGTGTTATATTAACACATTAAAGTTTTAGATCAAACACATGTGTTAATGTAGTAACAGCCCTAATCTACATAGACCCTCATGTCATGACAGAAAATGACACAAAATATATTTTTTGCCAAATTTTGGCCTTTTAAATCCTGTGGTCTTAATCTGGTGATCAGTTGAGAACGGCCTATTTCAATGTAACTGTTGTTTGCAATGAATGCTTACTCAGTCTTCTTTTGGGTCTGACTCATATTTGTTCTTTTTGCATTCTAAAGCTGTATTTATAACCTTCTTCCGATCTAACAGTGCCAAATGTGAAATCTTGCCATTTTTAAATTGCTGCTGCATAGAGGTCTCAGATCCTAGACCCTTTGAGTATCTGCTTGAGCCAATGCAATGACAGCATAAAAGTGTGATTCTTTCAAATGTGTTTATAGAGATGACATCAAAAAACTCAATGTCACTACAAGTCAACACTCCTGATCACAATCCAATTAAGTGTTAAGAAGAATTAGATCAGACAAACGTTTCCACTGGCAAATATGTTTACATAAAGATGGATGTATAGCTGTTTTCTACTGTAGTGTGTGCAAAGGCGATGTTTACTCCTGTGTTTTTAAAGCTGCTGGCTGAACAGCAATGAAGAATTTGGATCTAAAAAAAAAAATCTAAACAAAGAAATCCAATACTGTTCCCAAACTGCAGCATTACAGTGCATTCATCACTGTGAGGTTGTTATACTGGAAAGAAACAATAAATTCTTGGCTTCATTCTGCAGGAATATTTTGTCAACAAAAAAAAAAAAAACGAGATGCCACTGAAAGATGACTCAAACAATCCCTAAATCAATTCTTCCTTTTTAATGGTTGACATCTTCGTCAACAATTTAAAGGTCCTCACTTACAGTTACCCCTACCAGTCAAGACTAAAAGCATTAAGATTAATACTAAATTTCTTCCCAACAATAATTTACTTTCAGGTGGCTGCAACATCGATTTCAGCATTATCAGAGTCCGATCTATCCAATTCAAAGCTATATGCAGAAAAATGGTCTTTTTGGGTTGATTCAAAGGGACAGTGATAACCCATTGTTATAGAATCAAAATGGCACAGAGTTCAATTGTTTTGTTTTAGCAGTATTTTAACAAATGGCTCAGTTCTAATGGAGGCAGTGTGGGGTCAGATATAATAAGATTTCCTGATACTGGGGACATTGGGGCGTTGGTTGAAAGCAAGGCTAAATCACAATTATCATTATGGATCATGGCGGGATGTCAGTCCTTGCACATGTTAAGGTGATGCCGAGCACCATTGCCCAGCTCAGTAACAGGCCTATTATGATGGCCCTATTAGATCAATGTGTCAATTACTATTACTCAAGCTGGCTCTTGGGTTTGAAAGCATTCAAAATGCAGTGCATGGCAGAGAGAAAGCTAGACTCATTTACTACATTTGACAGCAAATAAAAACACTTCAGGAACTAAAGACAAAACTGCAGGCTTCCAAGACACAGAATACACAAAAATATGTTGCAAAGAAAAAACCCTATTTATTTGAGAAGCTGTCTTTCATATCAATACTTCCGGTGAAGTGGGCAAGGGGAGATTATTGCCAATGACTTTGGGTGCGTTCACACTGCAGCCTGAAGTGACTCAATTCCGATTTTTTGGCTATTCCAATTTTTTTGCCAAGGCCGTTCACACTGCCAGTAAATGCGACCTGTATGTGTTCTGCAGTGTAAACGGGAAAATGACCTGAAAGTGTCCCGCATGCGCAGTAGAGGGCGCAATAGCGACAGCGTTCTCAGTGTTCTGCCAACCGCCATAAAAAGAAGAAGTGCTCAGTGTTTGCGGAAGAAAACATGGAGACTAACGGTGGAGCTTAGCTTACATATTTCAAGTTGTTGCCAGGCTGAAGCAACATATGAACAACTTAATCCTTATATAGTCCGTCGTAGTTGTTGTTTTTCTTCCCGCTTGTGCGTATCAGGACACAAAATAGTGCGATTTGTTGAGAATCAGTGACATTCAGTTCAGATGAATGAGACCTGGACGTTAGGTCGCATTTGAATCGGATACGTATCGGATATGGGTCACATTCGAAAAAGAATCCGACCTGTGCTGTTCACACTGCCATGAAAAGATCGGATACGGTTCGCATTATGTCAAAAAAATCAGAATTGGGTCACTTCAGGCTGCAGTGTGAACGCACCCCTAGATTCAAAGAGTGCTACTTTCATTTACTTTCTTCCAGTTTCAATTGCATGTCTAATTAGATGTAGACATTAAGCTGGTACATAAAGAAAAACAAAGAAATAGTTAATCTGCCATACTATAAATTACAAGAAAAAGGCAGTAGGTGAAGTTGTCAAATGTAAGAACAAAGTTGTCCAGTAAAGAATATGTGGGTAAATTGCCTGGATTAAAAAAAATCCCTTTATTTGCACTAAGACCCAAACATATTTGAGCTCCAGTTAATAAAAAACAAAGACAAATGTAAGAGAATGGTAGAAAACATTCTGCTGAAGTCTCACAAATGTATTTTCCGCAATATAAGGCGCACCTAAAAACCTTAAATTTCCTCAAAAGCTGACAGTGCGCCTTATAACCCGGTGCGCCTAATATATGAACCAATATTGAGCCACAACAGGTCTAGCAACTACGGTAAGCAGCTGCCGACTTCATTTTCCCCGTAGAAGCGTGCAGTGCATGCTGGTTGTCAAAAAACTGGTTTGTTAATAAAGTTTACTGACCTATCTACTCATAGATGATGTCTATGTATCTTCCTACCCACCTAATAATCAGGTCGTCTGCAGGTCATCTAGCATCACGTTCTCCACAAACGTGCTGTGCGCGAACGGAGAAGGGTGACGATCGTCCGGCCCAGACGCCCCATTCCAGTCGCGGAAGGCTCTCCTCTCCTCGCCGACCGGAATCGGACTGTTTTGTTGACATTCTTTATGTCAACAAAGTAGCTTTAGACATTTATCTGGTGCTTCGGCTAGTGTTACCAAGGGACCAGCACCTATGCATTTAAAGCCGTGGGGGTCGGTGGAAGAGAGACAGAGACTGCGGCGGCAGCCTGTCGGCTGGTCTATGCTAACCAGAAAGTAGTTGGGCACAACACCAAAACCGTGAGTGAAACAATGACTAGTGCAGACTGCTATATATAGTACTACGGGACCAATTTTTTATTATTAGACATCCATATTTGTAATGAACGGAACAAATCATGTCCTGTTCAATACCGGATGGATGGCAACATAACTGTATCATCTATTCTATGCGCCTTATAATGCGGTGCGCCTTATATATGAAAAAGGTTTTAGAATAGCCATTCATTGAAGGTGCGCCTTATAATCCGGTGCGCCTTACAGTGCGGAAAATACGGTAAGTTTTCAAATTACAGTAGGCCCCTGCCAATTCACAGATTCTCTTGTGGAATGCAACTCCAAGAACTGAAAATCTGCCTATTTGCAGATTTTTCCAAAGAGAATATCAAAAATATTCAAAACATAATGCACCTTAGGAATATGAAATACTGAGGCGTAATGCTCCTTGACACACTAGTGGCCACCATTTGCAAAGTAGCCAATCCATGAGCGCCATTCACTTTTCTTGCCATTGACTAGCTGTACCCCCAGGAGAAGAGGTAAGGAACACCTCTACATGTATGCAAGAGTGCTGAGAGTTTCCACTGTGCGTATTAATGCATACTAAGCTATATTTGGTGTTTGACCCATTTAAATTTGGCAGATTTGAGCATTTTTAGAGGGGTTATTCAGCGATTTCAGATTCTTATGCGGTAGTGCTCTCTAATCCCCGTGAATTCCGAGAGTCCACTGAATTAATTATATAATTCACTTTCATTATCAAATATGTCATTTAATGTTGGAAATGCAAGTAATATATTTCCTACAAGTAACATTTCAAATATGTTACTTGTAGGAACACATAAACTTAATGGAATAAAAGCTTGGTTTGAATGCAACTATTTTTTGCCATCGAAATCAGGCTGTTCTCATGGATAGCATGATTTTTTTCAATTTCTGGATTAAAATGTATCTGATTCCAGCACTGAATACATCTCAATAATAATTCAATCAAATGATAATGACAATTTGAAATTGCAAAAATAGTAATGTGTCCTATTCACTGCTAAGTTCTCATTAAGGACAATTCACAATTCTTAGGCGGTTTAAGCCATTTTATAGGCATCTTATTATTAATCTACTCTTTTCATTTCCACCTTGAAATGAATGGAGTATCATGTGATTTTATTTTATTTTTTACATCAGTGCTGATCTTATTCCATGAGGCTATGGCAATCTGAACACATTTTTCTATAAACATTAACTAAACCAAGTGCTTGAAACCACAAGACTCCATGTGGATATGGAAAATATGGATGGAAGCCCTAGAAAGGAATTAAAAACTAGGCAAGTAATTTCATTTACAGGGAAAGGATGTTACCACATTTCCTACTGGTGCAAAGTTTTACAAGGTCCTTAAATACATGTGGCAATTACATGGTGTAGAAATGTTATACAAACACAAGTTCACTTTGGGATCCTGATGCTGGGTTTACAGAGAGACAGAACACTGACACGCCACAATTTCTGAGGAATGGTATTTTCATTAAACTATGCATTAAACCTATGAGTCAGAAACTGATCTAAGAATGGCAGAACACTGACAATGGTGTTGTATTAACATTTATTTAACAAGCACTAAAAACTACAAAGAGTTTTTGCAGAGTAGAACATTTTATGAATAAAGGATGACAGTTTGGCAAATAGAAAAACTAACATACCTAAGAAATTCTATATAGAAAAAAGCTGTTCCAGTTGGAGACCTTAGCTCACAGAACACATAACTTTTGTGTTTTACATCAGCTTAATCTAACAAGCTAATAATTAAAAAGAAAAAAAGAAATTCAATCAACATAGGATTTTTGTTGTAAACAACATCCTCAGGAGTTCATGGTTTCCATGCATGTTACCCAACAATGACCAAGGGTTATCAAATTTCAGAAGATGCCACAACAAATACAGGATCAAATAAAACATGTTGACATAAAATTGATACAACTGTCTGGACCTGTGGATAATGGAATCTCAAACATAAAACCTCTTGTATCAATGTTTACTTAAGAAATGTTGCAACTTTTCCAAATGAAAATGTGAAGAAAGTGTGACATGCCACTCCCCCTGTTCACTACAGGGTCTATTTGCAGATTTTTCCAAAGAGAATATCAAAAATATTCAAAAGATAATGCAACTTACTAATATGAAATCCTCCTAAGCTGCATTATGTATTTGCTAAGAATGCAGATAAGGAACATATGAAATTTTAATTTCAGGTTTTGGTTTGTCAAAATAAAACATCTTTAATATTTTCCTTAGTTATTTGCCTTTGACCAAAAACGAAACACATTACTCAGAATCCCACTGTTAAAAACACGGCAGTGGCAGCATCCTGCTGTGGGGATGCTGTAGTTAAGAGGCAGATAAGCTGGTCAGAATGATGAGAAAAATATTATTATTGGAATGGTTTAGATCAAACATACTTCTCAAGGGTCTAGTCAAAGTCCAAACAAAAATCTAATTGAGAAGACATGAAAATTGTGGTTCACAACCACAATTTGGTTGTAGAGAGATTGGTTGTAGAAGTCTACAACAAATAAAATAAACAAATAACATAGGCAAAGACTCAACCCAAAAGAACTGAAACTGCAATTGCAACAAAATATTTTAACTCAGGAAGGCTGAATATGAATGAGTGGCACTATTTCAGACATGTTTCAGCAAAAAAGAGTTCCAAAAAATATAAGCATACATTTTCTTATTTTTTGACAAAATGTGAAAAAGTCAAAGAAGTATGAATGCCTTGTCAAGGCACAGTAACAGCATAACATTTTTATCAGCATCTTCTGTGAGCCATTTCCATAACAACTTGTAAAGAAACAACAAGGTTCTTTCTTTACCCACTCATTCTGAAGTCCTACTTTCATTCAATCTAAAACTCTTATTCAAAACAGCAGAAACTGCCTGCCACATCAGACTGCCGAGGGCCCAGGGGCCACAGTTATTGTGGCATTCTACAGGCACTACCTAATTACTAAGGTAAAAAGTTCAACCACAACACTATGGATGGAGGCTGCCAAAGACAGATTTCCTTTGCTTTTGACCTCTATGACCCTTTATTTACAGTAGCCTGCAAAACAGATATAAAAGCCAAAGAATCTGTGTAAAACATGTTACTAAACATGTTACTGATGACACAAATGATGAACAAAAAGAAAGCAATACTAGTACCATGATTGCAAAGTAACTAGTGTAGCAGTTTGAAAAACAAGAACATAAAAATATATGTAATAACAGTTCTTAAACTGAGCTGATTCCTTTTTTGACAGCAGCTAGGTGGATATTAATATTCATTACAAAAACCACAGCTTGCATTAGATCCAATTTTAGCCATTTTAGCAAAGTGTGCCAGTTTTCTGTCAAACCTAAGTGAAACCACATGACACAGAAACATATGCTCCCAAAGAAGTTCTTTTTCTTGCAAGAGTTCTATTTACAAATGTAAAAATGTCAGCTTTCCTGGTGCATAACGATGTCAGTTCTGTGGTGCAGAGGAAGTACATTCAACCCTTGAAATTGTTTAAATTATTTCCAAATAAGATTTCTTTCCAGGATATTAAACAAAGCTATTCTAAAAGTGATCTCATTTAACTGCATGATGACCCAAATGAAAGTTAATCTTTAATACCGTCATCCTCTTTAGCTAATATATTTTAGCACAGTATTTATTCTGACAGCAAAAGGCCAATGATGGAGGCGGAACACAGAAAAAGTCTTCTTCCTGATTAGGGTCAGTTTTAATGACGCTCGTCCAACAAGATCTCAAGTCGGCCATTTTCCTCATAGGAAATTAGGACTCACTGTAGGAATCTGGAATCTGCCAAAAACTGTCAACTAAATCAGTAAATAATTTAATTCAAACTCAATTAAAAATACCTTATTTATCCCAAGTGGAAATTAAACTCATATCATCCAAGAATCTTCAAAAAGGATCTCCAGTGGTGGTCAGCCTTGGGACCAACCCAACAGTGTCCTCTCATTGATGACACTGTTGGACTGTCATGAATTTCATCACATGCTAACAGCTCAATAACAATCAGCAGAGATGATTTTTCACAGTAAGATGTTCTAGATCACATCATCAGTTGTTGGTAATTCTACTAATCCTCATCCTTTGTTTTGATGCTGCTCTTTAAATATCTATCTGTCTATTTGGTTATAAAACCAGGTAGAGAGATATTGGAGTCAGGGACCGGATCCTTGCCCATTGTGATTAATGGAAGAAATGATGTGAATTTTCTTTCTTAGCTTTTTGGTTCTGCTCTGCATCCATGAGGCCTCTACTTCAATTCCTCTGGAATGTGGGGGTCACAGTTCAGGAATTATTTAATTCTTAGATGCTAATCAGTTGCTCTGGGCTTTAAAAACCAAAACACCTAGTTACCACAGTTACACATCACAATAACTGCTCAAGCATTTAAAAAAAAGTAAATATTGACAATTCATCATCCTCCTATTGCTTCCTGTCATCTTCTTTGCCCTTTTATGCCAGTAGTAAAATCTGGCTGTTGACGACTCGTGTGATGTAAAAAGTGTTTCAATATGGCTGAAAAAACACTTTATCTTCAGGCAAAAACATTTTACTGAAAAATGTGTTATTCGAAATTGATGTGTTTCAATCAAGTCTATTTATTTTTGAAATTTCAATTTGTTTAATTTTGTAGTTAATGGAAATGCAGCTTTTGACACAAAGTATGTGTATTTTTTGTTGAAGTAAAAAAAAAATCAACTCACATCAAGGTATTCAAAATGCATTTGATATTTTGACAAAGTATTGAAACATAGTAACAAAAATACACTGCATGACACATACCATAGTTGTTTTAAACTAGCAAATGTTCAAAATTTATAGTATATTTATAGAAATGGTTGCTAATTAATTCCTAAAGATTGAAAATTGAATAAACTTAGTAAATATGAATCAATCAATAAATGAATCAAGCTAGATATTGCAGTATTTTGTATTCCTGTGCTGTGTATTCATGTGAATTTATGTTTTAGACTGATAAATATGATGCAATTTTCTTTGCTTGTGGAGAAAGACTGAAAATGACCATCAAACCACACATAAAAATGTATTTAGTGATGTATGAGGGTAAGGAAAAATAATATTCAGCCTCAATGCAATGTAATGTCTAAAATAATTTTCAGATAGTTAGTTATTAGAGAGAAATTAAGTCTGTAGAAAATAAAACGTATGTGGCCAAGCCATAGCTGAAATGCCTTTTGGATGGCTAAGAAAACTTTAAAACTAAACATTAACACAATAAAATATTAACTAATTTGACCAGAGGGGGCTTGGTTTAGGACATGAGGTTTGGGGTAACGATTTGAAAAGTCATTACAAATCATTCAGTTTGTCGGGTGTGTTTATACGCACCACTTCCAGCACTACCGAGTTTAATCTGACTTCCTATTTGAAGGGGGAAAACTGGTGAGGCAGAACACATTTTCGACAGACATAAAACAGACATGCAAGTCAAAATAAACCACTCCAGAGTGAAACTGGAGCCCTGCAACCCCGCCTGTGCACTGAACAAGTGTGTGTGTTTTTGAATGTCCAGGGCATTGAAACACTGATGGTTAAAAAGGGGCCTAGAATGATCCAATTCGGGTGTTTTCAGTGGAAAACAAAGTTATGTTCACAAACTAAAGCCAAATTCTGAAGACCAAGTCCTCTGGATCCATTAAGTGACAGGGTTGACATTCTTTCTGAATAACAGTGATCCAAAGAACCAAAACCATCATCAATACTACTTTAAACATCTAAACATAATCCCAATATGAACAGAATATAGTCTAAATAGTGAGAATACTTTGCCTTAGTTGATGATAGATACAAGATTTGTGTGTGGGCTCACATGACAGTCAGAAACACCACGTCCTCATGGTGGATAGAAAACATCACTTCTCTAAATCTCCTTAATCTGGTGGCTCATTTTGTTCAAATGCATGATGATTTCCGCTTAATACGTTTTAGAAGAATTATACATCTAGTAAACATAGCAAAACCTGTCATGAAAATGAACTGAATGACAAGGCTTAATGCCACAGCAGGCTTTTCACCATCAAAAGTGTTTAAGGAGGTTAAGTGGAATTTGATGCTTCCAACAATGAAATTATGATCCAGAGTTTTTACGATAATGTTCCAGTTAGATTTCAAT
Organism: Poecilia picta; assembly: GCA_033032245.1. Lineage (NCBI taxonomy): Eukaryota > Metazoa > Chordata > Actinopteri > Cyprinodontiformes > Poeciliidae > Poecilia > Poecilia picta. The sequence goes on along the minus strand of CM065365.1, from coordinate 2,922,302 downwards.
ATAAATGTTCAGGAAGTCAAATCCCAGCCTCTTGACCTTTGCTGCATGTCTTCCTCCTCTCCCACTGCCCTCTTTCCTCTCAATCTACTGTGATTGACAGGAAATAAAGGCCACTAGATCCAAAAAAATACTTACAAAATAAATAACTTAAAAAATTAACCTGGAGTCAAGTTTTACGCCCTTTTGATTCAGACCTTTGTGTGAGTTGCCAAAATCACACAAATACATGGCTGTCTGTATTAGTGAGAATGGAGGTAGGTGTTAAGTTTAACTAAAGCCTGTGTGAGCAAATGTAAACATTTCAGAAAAAGCTGATATTGCATATCAGTTCTTACAATTCATACAAAACTGAAAATCATAAAAGCTGCAGTATGTAACTTTTACACAGAATATGTTAAAACATATTCATATTTGCTAAAATTCTCACCATATTAAGGTCTCCTTCACCGCCTCCCTGAGCTACTATTGCAATCTGAAGAAATACACAGATCCTGACCAAAAACAAGCAATCAGAGCCAGGAGGAGAATCTTAGCGATGCCACTCAATCTCATGCATTCGCTGCTCAATGTGTTAATGAGCACATAAACAATTTACCATTACAGGAAAACCATTTATCCATGGTCATTGGTGGCTATGCTAGCTAGCCTAACCAAGAGGATCTGCTGACAGGGAAAAACTGTAGCTGAGAGCAAAGGGAGGGACCCAGAGATGCCATGTGTAGCAGCAGACAACCAAATGAAACAGAGCTGAAAAAAATTCAACCCCATACCTCAATATCCACCAAAAAGACCTAGTTACCTCCCACACAAGAAAACATCTGACAATATTCACTAGTCATTTAAAATAATGGAAAATTCTGTTACGAAGACAAGAGAAAACTATTTATAATACAAGAGTCATCACTGAAAATAGCCAAACGTTTTCAGAACTTCTAAAAAAAACAGTGAAGCCTTCTGATACGATCTCTGTTTTGAGTTGCTTCTCAACCAAGATATGGGACTTTGCCCTTCAGTATATCATACAACCCCAAAACAAGTCTCTTTTGCAGAATAGCTACAGTTTAGAGCACAGTCCAGAAGGGCAGTGTGTAGCAATTAGTGAGTTTGTCTGATGCATGTTGGACCCAGCCTTTCACTGCAAAACCACAAAGACAATCCCCAACCTTCCATTTACAGGATAAAAAAAGGAATGGAGCTATAACAGTACATATATCTAGTTTTACCTGACATAAGCCACTGAATTTAGATAGCTACCCGAGTTTGTTTGCTAGAACACAAACAATTAAGTGAGAACAAATTAGGTATTTTTCCTATTCAATGAAAGAAAAACAGTTAATAGAAAGACAAAAAGTTACTCATTAACACAAACCAAATGTGTTAATGTAAAAATAATGGAAAATACCCATATTTACAAATGGGTAAATATGGGACTTCTTCCCAGTGTCAAAGAATCTTGAAGGAAGAATTTATTTACTTTGAGTCATAGGGAAGACAACAGTCAACAGTGGCTGCACAACTTCCCGTTCATCAGGAGTTTCCCTAAAAATAAAAAAACCCAATTAAAAACTATAATCCATAGAATACAATGTAATGGATCAGTGCAGAGAAAATAAACTTTAAGACTTCTTAGAGTTGACTGGTCCAATCACTGGTCCAGGAAAATCAATGTGTAGCTACCACAGTTGAAAAAGAAATCCAGGGTGCTGTGGTGGTGCAGGGACAGAGCACAACCCACGAATTGAGGCCTCAGTCCTCGTGGCTTTGGTCACAGGTTGTCTTCCCCCTCTCTGATTACCCTGTTTCCTGTCAAACTACTTTCAAATAAAGGCCAATAAAATCTTTAAAAAAAAGGAATTCAGATTGTTAAAGAGGATTTTGTTGAGTGAACAGAGGGCCATGTCTTTTACGCAGTTGGAGATGCTGTGACGTAGGGAGATGGAATCTGAAATTCCCAAACACCAGAAAACAAAGATTGTTTCTTGATAGCTGATTTTTCACCTGATGAGTGTGTTCTAAAAAATAAAAACAGAGCCTATATAGGTGCATCAATTTATAAATTTAAAATTTACTTGAAGAACAATACCTGGCCTGGTACACTGCTTCTTGTCCAGAAACATGAGGAGTCATAGCCAATAAACACTGCACCTGCATTGTTTACTAAATCCAAAGGTACTGCTGGCACTGATGCACAAGGACCCATACATAGCTTTTCTGTCAGGCAAAATCACTGCAACTATACATTGTTTGGACTTATGCACAATCCTTTCCATTGATAAAATTATGTTGAGTGTGCCTGGCTGCAAATCCACAAGTACAGGCCTTCAGCACATGCTTTTTTCCCCCTCTCTCTCGTTTTCCTTTAATTTGCAAATCTTGTAATCTAAGCCTAGAGCTGACTGAACCAACTTCGAAACCAGCACAGCAACAGCAGCCAAGACTTCAATCTGTTTTCCATTTAAGTGTCAGGATGGCGTCCTTTTTGGTGGTTAACAAAAGCTGTTATTTCGAAATGATTATACAGAAAAAAATTGTGTGAGGACTGTAGCAAGTTTATGAACAGGCCATACGGAAAGTACTCCGCCGCACCCGGAAGCCTTTTTCCTTCTTGCGTCTTACCAGAGTGTTATTTACCAAGCACTTCTCCAGGAGGAAGAACCAAGCCATGTCATCCAGCCAGAGGTCAGGGTTTCTGCTTTTCAACATACTGCATGTTTTCAGCATTAGTGGCAAGCAACGCCTGGGTGATTCGCCAAACCGTCAAAGTGCAACATGTCTCAATGTCAGTGAGGACATAGGAAAAGCAGAAGCAATGGCGACAGCGTCAAAAAGACAGGAGAAGCAGGTTCTGGAAAACATCAAGAAGGTGGTCTCCATCAAGACTTCCTTATTTCATTTCCTGAGGAGGACATATTAAGCTCAATTTAGTGTTGCTCTGGAGGAGGAAGTCAAAGAAGAGGTAAGGGGAAGGTATTGACTGATTATATATAAGAAGTTAGTTTAGGTAGCCATGACATCCAGCAGTAAAATTCACTTATTTCACAAAACCAAGACATTACACTCACAGTTGTAAAAGAGCTGTGAACTGAGAACTGACATCAGTCTGGTTTCCAGGTACCATTTAAATTCCAACCATAATGCCACAAAAAAATGTCAATTAATCACATTTGCTATGCCCACATCGCTCCCTCAATTTTACTTGTTCGCATGCAAAGTGTTCAATGTAAATGCTCTTACAAATTCTATAACAGCTTTAATTCATATAATTTGTTGCATCTCAAACACTACAAAACATAAAATTCTAGTTCATCCACAAAAATTTTAACATTGTGTAAATATGCAATATTTCTTTCCAGTCATCTCAGAAAGTGAAACTCTTATTATACAGAACCACCACACATGGAGTGATGTATTCCAGGCCTTTGTTTTGTTGTAATTTTGATTATTATGGTTAACAGAGAATGAAAACCCAAATTTCAACTTCTCAGAAAATTTAAAAGAAACCTCATTTTATCACACCCTAATCAGCCACTTTACTCAAAACAACTGCAAAGGTTTTCTGAGTCATTTAAAGGTCTCTCAGTCTGGATCCATAGACTTACACAATCGTAGAGAAGACTGCTAACTGGACAGATATCCAGAGTTCAGTCATCAACAACTGGAAAAAAAGGTCTCTTTGAACCATGGTCCAACCCAGAAGAAGTTGGGCTTTTTTTTAAAATCACCACTTTGTCCCAGGGCTCATCTCCATCAGCATGTGAATGTGTGTATGTGTGAACTTTGGCATTTTGGCAAAACAATTAGAGGCCATTTTATCATTTACCATCAACTCAGCTTTACAAATCCACTTACTACAGACTTCACTGTTATCATTTATGAAGTAACAATGAGGACAAAATGGAAATCTTTGCAAAAAATTGAGTACATCCCAAAAACTCTAGATGCAAACAACATATGCAAAACCCTAGAGTTAATAGGGAGAGTTTCTTTGAAGTAACTGTGGTATTCCAATGGTTTTTTTTAATTTTTTTAATCATTTTGTAGGTTTATATTAGATAAAATTCATTAATCACAGATTTGTAGTTTTTAAAGTGACCTTTAACATACAAAGCATTAAGAAAATTGAGATTAGTAAAGAAATGCTGCCAGCTCTATGATAATTTATCAACTCACCCTGAAGACCCTGCGCTCTTGCAGACCCCCAGCAATGGCCTCTTCTCAGCAAAGCCGTCTGCTTTTAGAGGACCTAGAGAAGAAGCGGCATCTTTGAATAAGATATGTTTAACATTTGAGACCTCTTGAGCCTCTCACTCTCAAACGGTGAAAACCATGTTGGTTAAGTGGAACCTTTCCATTGTTTTCAAGAAAAGGCTGGGGGTGAGGGGGTGAAAGAACCTTACTCTTGTTTATTTTGCGGTTTGGATTACAGCATGTTACAACCACAGCGGCTATTTAAGAAAAAAAAAATAAAAGAAAAAGAAAGGCAAAACATGTTGCATTAAGTGAAGTGATCTGCCTTAATTGTCTCATAGTTGAAGTTGGGCTGGGGATCAGGGGATCACGGTGCTCAGATTGGAGAAGATGTCCCCTTCTCTTTCAGAAGGCTGTAATTTGAGGCTCAACAGTAATCAGCCTGAGTTCCTGTGGTATGGCGTGAGAGCAGAAGTGGCGGCCCCACCAGCCCCCAACACTCCCCAAAGGGTCCTTCTTTCATGTACGTCATCAAGCATTTTTCTCAGTCATAATCCTGAACTCTTAACGTAAATATTGCTTCTCTGAGACTTAGCAAAATGACAGTTACTAAAATAAGGCTTCTCTGTAAAATAAAAACATCTGACAAATAGAGTAGGATGTGAACTTTCAAGGAAATTATTTGTACAATTTCCTTGAAATGACTATTTTGAAACAAAAACTGTCATCAGTTCCAATTCTTTTTTAAAAAACATTGTATGGGTAGTTTTGGTATGTCCTTTGTGGACATGGCATATTAGTCAAAAAGGGCTCTGATAAAATGTCAGTCAAAAAATTTGGAAGCACTGGTTCTACCATCTAGAGAGGAAGTGAATATGCGTTCTGTTTTGGAAGTGCATACTTCCCTGTATATACTCAGAAAGGGAGATCTTGCTTATTATAATCAACACCTATTTTCGGGGCTCTTTAAGTCCACCCACACACAGAGTTTCAATCCAGACAATTGGCCTTTTAATGGCCTACCACAGTGCAACACTGTTTGCACTCTAGCAGATTACAATCGGTATCCTACCCAGTGGCACAATTCATATTTATTTTCTGCGGAGAGAATTACTCCCCTCATGTGTCAGGCTATCTGCTGCTTCTTATTACTGAGCTTTGCTTTCATCCACTTCCAGAACTCTTCAAATGCTGCCATTGTGTGTTGGTGAAATTTGCCAAAAGACCGGAACATGGACGGGAAACAAAAAGCTGTTTTTTCTCACAGAACATGAAATGCAAGAAAACAGCTTCTACATCACTGCCTGACACCTGCAGAGATTAAATTTGAACCTTGTGTCTGAGGAGCATCACATCTTTCAAACAACAGAACCATGCATATCCTGACTTTAGAAATAAGAACAGTGGTGCTTTTTCAGTATTTCCAATTTCAATGTAATGACAAAACAATCGTTAAAATATCTGCCACGTGAGGGGACTTTCATCCTTCCATCCATCCCTCCTGTTTTATATGTTACTCCTTTGCTTCAAAATAGTATTTGTAGAGAAAATTAGAACTAGTCAGGTAGTCCAAGAAGAACAAATCAGTGGTTCAAATTGGGAAGGCCATTCTAACAAATCTCACTTCTCCAGGTCACACTGGAATTCATGAGGTAGGTGTATCAGTACCAACCAGCTGGTCACATTAAAACCACAAAAAGGCTCCTGCTGCTGAGAACAGTTTTATATTGCAATGCAATAATCCCCAAGTTATTGGAACTGCAACTGTCTGCTTGAGTGCAATATTTGGGTGGCTGTAATATTTTAAGGCAACATATAAGAGTGGGCAGTTTAAAGATATAATTTATTATTTATCATGAAAAATTTATCATGAGAATTCTGACGTATTGTCTTGATAAATTCCAATTAATGATGCTAAAAAATTTAGCATCTGTCCTTTTTAACTTTATTAATCTGAGATCCCATAACTGAAAACTTCTATCCAAAATATATAGGTTTATTAATTCTTTTCTCCATTGCTTATGAGTGTTTTGGACAAGATTAACATTTAAAACAGTCAACAGATTTTCAACTATAGGTTTTGGAAAAAGATACTGACTATGCAGGCTTTCCACCACTGACTGAGAAAAGGCCAGGAGAAATCGCAGACTGGCCTCAACATCAGCATGAGATAGCAAGGAGCACTCTTTAATTTCAATGATAGAGCACCACTTAAAATACGCACAACCCAAAACTACACATAATGCACCACTGAGAATTAAATTTTAGGTGCCGACCTTGGATGCTGTAATTAAGTTAACCAAAGACTTTGTTGGCACTACACGATAGATAGATTTACAGCAATTAGTTCAAGAAGAAACTTTTGAACAAGCAAACAGGCAAGACACCTTTTCCAAATTGTAAAAATATAGTACCCTGGATATAATGTGTTTATTTGTAAAGAATTTCTAAAAATTAATTGAATGTAGTTTATTTATCCAGGGCCAATTCACAACACCCTACACAAAAGTCATTTTAATCCCGTAGAGCCTAGTTACCAAACAATGTAGTCAAGTTCAGTTTATTATTCAAATTGATTAAAATGTTTCTATCTAAGGAACTCAGTAGATTGCATCTCATCACTGACTTGCAGCATTCACTCTTCCTGGACGACCTCATAGCGAGTCGCTTGTATTGTGTTGTTGGCTTTACAGCAATCCTTCACACCAAGCAAGCATGCAGTGACAATGGAGGGCAGGTGTTATGTCACGTTTATGACAGTCTTATTCAGAACCCGTCAAATAAAGTGTTACCTTTTTACTTTATTTTCATTCCTATACCTAAGTATCTTAGGAGTAAAAAAATAGTAAAATAGTGTTAAATTCTTTGGTTACACATATTTTCTTAGTCCAAACAAAAGTGTTTCAGGTAGTAAAAGTAAGGTGTCGTTAAAGATCTAATGATCAGACAAGGTGAGTGTGTCAATTACAAATATAGCACACTAAATTTTGAAAAGAACACCAATGTTTTGTGGAAAGTTGAAAACTGACTCCTATTGTACTCACTGATGTGAGGAGCAGGAAGAATCCGAGCAGCTCGAACAGGTCCATGACGCACCGAGAACAGCTCCTGGGCTTCTCCTGCCAACTGAGAGGAATGGATGCAGATGTATATAACATAAAAACTCCTCAACAATTACAGAGAAACACATTTTACACAACAGACAAATATTATTTAAAAATTCTCAAGGGCTCCTGTCAATGACAACAATAAGATGCATATCCAATTAAGCACCACATATGGAAGTGGCACAATTCTAATTTTTTGGTTGGGTGAAAAGATTGGAATTGGGCCAATAAGGCAGCCGGATATGAATCGCATAGGGGTAAAATAACACAATAATTGGATATGGATTGCTTTTGCCAATTGTGTGACTATAGCATAATATAAACCAGTGAAAATGTATGAAGTGGGGCAAAGGTGCTGCTTCTTCAGTCACAAAACCACCACATACCAGGTAACTGGTAACAGTTCTTAATTAGACACAACTGTTGCCATTTATGTTCAGTTCTGAGTGAAAGCAGGTTCAACATAATCTTTCCTGACTTCAACCTACATCAACACTCTCAACAGCATGCTGTAGACACAAATCCTATTTAGGTTTTTTGTTGTAAACTGACAACTAAGAAATCCTAGCAGGATCATGAAGACGCTCAGATAAGATTGAATGCTGCAAACAATTAACATTGACTCACTTCACTGGTAAGATGTTAAGAGCAGCCAAGCTGGACTTACAAGCTGCATATCATTTGGCATTACAAACTTTTAACTACAACATCCAAAAGTGATACAAACCAAGTTAATTATATCTGAACCAGCCTTATTAAAATTGGACTGGTAATTAACTCTTAGCATGGTAAAAAGCTGAGTTTCCCGATCATAAAGCCAACAAGATTCTGACTGAATTCCGAGAGAAATCATTTGAATTTCACTCTAAGACTGCAACCCAACTTCCTCCATTTTTATTGTTGTCATTATATCCGCAGTTCTGATTAGAGATGCTCTCAGTGCCAGCTGGAGACAGCCTGGAAAGATGCTGGTCAAATTGAAAAACCATTTGGACCAACTTTGAACCAGCAAAATAACTTCATCTGATTGCAAAGTCTTTTATGACATTTAATGACAATTAATGCAAAAGAAAGAATGTGCTTTTTTAAAACTGTGATATATTTACACAGAATTTGGAAATATCTACAGATAAAGATTTATGAGTTTATTAACAGAGCAGATTGTAAAGTTGAATACCAGTTTTGTAGCAAATTGAAAAAAAAAATACAATAAATGGTTAAAAGAAAAAGCACTTAAACAGAGGTCTGCATGTGAAACAGCTCCAGATTAGACTTTCTGCACTCATATAACATAGCAGTGTATTAGGTCACTGCTGTGTGTGGATCTTGGCAGAATCTGACATGTGTAATACCACATTGTTCTAAGTGCAGAATGCCCCAGTTTTGTTGTTCTTTTATAGGCTAAATTGCAGCGAAACATGCATTATCACTTTAGTGGTGCTGTAATCTGTTTGTTTTAAATCTTTAAACCCATCCAAGAGGATGATCACTCTTTTTGTGCAATTAGTAGCCATTCCAAACTGATGGATTTGGAGCTGTGTTTTTATTCAAAGAGGTTGAGTGATGGAAGATTAACACTGGAGATATGGGTTTGTTACATGAGCACCAACAGCCGCCAGCACAATAGGATTCCTATGGAGGCAAATGGACCTGCAAGGGACAATAATGGAATCTGCTGGATTAAAATGAGAAGGGGAAGGCTGAAGATTAATGCGCAGGGTTATTGTGCATTACCCTGCAGCTCATCCTCGCCTTACATGGCTCTGTGTGACATCCTCTGCCATCAACATTCGTAGCATTATATTAGTAGCACACAGTGTGCAATATGCTAAATTGCTTTCTCAGAGTTGCATTCCCAGCATAAAGCCATTCATTATATTCATTTCATTTGTGATTTGGTTGTTTTTGTGGAATCACAGTGTCTGCTCCTCTGTTTTAATCTCTCAAATGTAGTGCTGTGAGCTGTTAACAGATATTTGCTCCATATTCACAAGTACTAGATGCATGCATTAGCACTGTGTGTCGGACATATTGGAGGAAGCTTCTGCGTAGGGAGAGTAGCAGGTATCTTTACAGAAAAAGAAGCTCCAAAGATCATCATATCATGTTTCTAAGAACACGGTGTGATAAACTCTGTGCCACATTAGAAGGTTTACAGTCCTAAATAGTTATGGCTTGGTGTGAACAATCATGTTCCATGCTATACATGGAACATTAAGACAACAAACTCACTATTCCACTTGAAAAAGAACAGCTACACATACCAGGTGGAGTTTTGCAATAGTTTTTTCTTTGACATCACCAGAACATTTTTTCTAAAAATATACTTCAGCATATGTGTATTTGTTTTTCACGCTCAGTGAAAAAATATATTGCTACTATTTCAACATAAAATGGATACAAAAATTATTTGCTTCAGTGTGAAAAAGTCCTAGGATTTCAAGTCTGAAAGTAAAAGTATCAAATAGCAAAGATTTGATAGTGGAAGTAAAAAAATAAAATATACTGTTAAAATGTAAATGTACCTTTTATAATTATGAAATATTTTAACTAAATGTAGTTTATGGCCGATAATGTGAAAAGTAATTTTTTTAAAGTTTATTTTGACTTTATTGTGTGTTTAGTTTGACTTCCTTTAAATTGGTATTACAGAATATGCCACTTTTTAGCATCAGCTGTTTATATCCACTGTATATTTTTTGCTCAACACTTCTCAATAACTAATTTAATATGGCTTTATTAAAACTTTATTAAAGTTGTACTAGACACAGCATGTTAACTTTATAGGGTGTATTACACATCATGGCTGTAACAAAACCATGCAGATTAATTAGACCAATGATTAAAATATTCAGAAACATAGCCTTAAAACATTGTATATGTTTTAATCAGCATATACTGCCTCATATCTGAACATCAGAAGAATGTTAGTATCTTAATGTAACTTTGAACAATGGAAGCACATTATGACCATGTTAATAGGTGAATCATGGTGTGTTGCCCTGGAATTCTGATGCAGTGTCCAATTATTAAAATGTGCTACCTGTGTATTTTATTGCAGTACAAGTATACCAGAGCAAAACAATCAAAAACAGTACAATATTTCTTGAAGAAAAACATGAAAACTGAAACTATGTTTGAAACTCATATGTAGACGTACTTGGAGAATTCATTTTTGTATTGTCCTGTTAGCTAGCTATAAGCTAGTTGACCAAAAGTTCTCAGATCTGGCCAGAAGAAACAGCTGACACTTTTAAATTGCTGTTGTAAGAACAATGAGAAACCCACAACTGGCTAATGATTCTGAAGATATTGAGCTTCCTGATTGTGTTAAAGGGTTATCATACACTTTAGTGTATTTGCCACTAAGTTTGATCATTTCTGGTTTAAAATGTAAAATGACCACAGATTCAGAAGAGCACATTTAAATATAATAAAATCTTTATTCTATTTATGAAAAACACAAAAGAGAAATATCCCAAAATGTTTTGCCTGTATAACTACCTTACAATTAAACAAGCATAGAAACAAACATTACAACTGACTGATTAAACCTGGACTATATTACGTTACATTATTTGCTAATTCTTTAAAATACTATTTGTAATTTATGAAATCTTATTTGTGGAAACAAAAAAAGTAAATTCTTTGTTTTCTCAAAAATCATCTCATTCTGATGAACTAATTGTTGTGTGTCATCTCATCTAAGCTGGATGTGTTGCTATAGACCTACCGGTAGTTACTGTCATCTTCATGGTTGCAGTTTTAGTTTGTAAAAAGAAAAACTTGTCTTTTTATAGTGCATGCTAATATCTGGTTTCAACTGCTGAATTTTATTTAATGCACATGTTTCTTGTAGATCTATTACATTTAGTTGGTGAGATTGGTTTAGTTACTCCAGTCTGTAATTCTACTTGAACATAAGTGATAATAAATACTTTTTAGTTTATTCTCTCTTTAAATTTATTGGAATACTGAAAACTAAAATCAGGATTTTACCAGTTAAATTATGTTGAACATTTATTTAAACAGTTCAGAATCAAAATACCCTGCAACTGTTGTGTGTGTTTTTTTTTAATTTCACTCTTTCAAAATTTAACACAGACCTGTGTCTACATAGTTTTTCTTCATTCATAGTGCAATACAGCAGTTTGGACTTAATCTATTAAAATCCCCCCAAAGATGATCCAATTGAGAAATTCTCAAACACAGATCTTTGCTGCTTTGACTTTCACCAACATCTTACTTCCCATCCCAACACACATGTAAACAGACAATTAGCCCAAGACGGTCTGTCTCTTATCAGGCAGTGCTTAATGACACCCCTGCAGCGTGAGGCGACAGTAATCTACATCGCCTCTACACCCCTGTCAGCACACAACAAGCCAGTCTCCATCTCACAAGTCCATCAAAGTATGTGCGAAGCCATGTGCATTCACACTGCGCAGGGCCATTACAGAGGGTGTTGGCTTAGCAAATGTCACAAACACTTCACAGTCACTCAAGAGATGAAAACTGAGGCACAATCAGTGCTTACTTGAAACCTAGCAAAAAAAAAAAAAAAAAAAAAAAAAACGCAACCCAGAGATATCCTGTAAAATTTGAAAACTGAAAGAAAAACAATGAGGAAAGAGAGCATTGCAACAAAAGAGGTCAGGATGTGTTACGTGAAGCAGAATAACTGTCAACTTAGTCTGAGAGCAAAGGATGCTTCCTCACCAGGGGTACATTTTCACTGGGGTGTGTGTCCCATGGTAAAAACAGCTGTACGACTGTGCTCCACCATAGCAGCAGCACAAAATCTGTTAGCAGCACGGGTGTTGCCACATCACAGCGGCCAACGTGTGTGATCATGGATAAAGAAAGAGTGCGTCCTTCTATCTGCGGCCTGTGGATGTTTAGAAAGAGGCTGATTAAGGACTCTGGAGTGTTTAGATCTCACAGGATGTATGTGAAGTTTGCATGTTTCAGTGACAGTCTCTACATGAAAGGCGATACTCGGTGAAAGAAAGCTCTGCAGCATTGTAGGTCATTTGTGATGTTATGGAGCTGACAAAATCCTCTAATGATTTTCCAAGACTGACTTGGAGCTGGAGTTAGAAAAGCCAGTCTTGTCAAGGAAGCTTGAATGGAACATATTTCAAATAGAACAATATTATTCTTCAGCAACCAACTAGTAGGTAAATTTTGTTCACTTTTCCAAAGAATTTTAATTTTAACAGAGTAAAGCCTTGTGACTTGCAAAGATTAGTGAACCATTTCACTGTAAATACTCTCTCACTTCAAACAAATAGATCTCCCTCTGGTGGTCACCCTTTAAACTACACTAGTAGGTGTCCTTTTAAATGCATGGCCAGCTTATAAACTGAAACACTGTATTCTTCTTATCTCAACTGCATTCCTCTAAAGCTCCCATTTTGATGAGAGGTATTCATGAGTGAATTACTCTCAAACATCTAAAGCCTCTCATAAGGTTTGGGGCTTGGATTCAGTGATGGTAACTACTTATGAGAAAACTGTTACATTCCCTGGAAAGCCTTGTATCCACCTGAATGAGTCCTAGAATGGGCACTGCCTCAGGTGAGAAGGTATTTTCATGTTGGGAGCATATAGTCACAGAACTAAGACCTGTCCAATTAAAAGAACCCAGCAGTGTGTGAGTTAAAATAGCTTTTTAGTCTAATCGATGAGTCACTTATTTAGGAAATAACCTTTCCTAAATAGTGGATGTGGAAAACCAGGAGCTGACTTTTTATGAAAAACACAGTTTATTGAACCTTATGATAAGTATGCAACACATTATTATACAAGCCATGCACAACGGGAAACTGTCAATTTTAGTACAAGGTGAAAATAAATTTTACTTAGACTTGAGCACATGAAGCAGGTTTTTAACTGATATGTCTTTTATTAGTAACTATACAAAACCAGTAGGAGAATGAGGAGTGGTGGGTGTTATCCAGATGTTTTATTTTGGTAACCATCTCAGTTTTCAGAATTCCTAAAATTTCTACAATTGTCGGATTAATTTTATAATATTACTGATATCTGACAAACCACATAATACTTGAAGCAGTCTTTTCATTCAGCAGCGTGGTACAGTGGTTGTGACGTATTTTTTCATATGGACTAACTTAGGTCACCCCTTTGTTTAATCTACAGCAGCATGATTAAATAAATCTGAATCAGATAATTCTACACCATATAACTATTCTGAAAAGCAGTTAATGATTCTGTGAAATAAGGGATTTTTACCTTATATATTATAGTAAAATTATAAAAACTGTGATTATTAATATCATGGATAAAAGTGATTAAAATGGCTGGTTTAAATTATGAATCAGTTTAAATTTAGAAGAGAATTATATCATTCATTCATCATTACAGCCAAAAGAGCTGAATGTAAAATTTGATTTGATGAATCTAAAGAATGTCAGTACTGTTTCCATAAGTTTACATTTTTACCTGTTAGTAATAAATTAAGAATTTAATTAACATGCTCTTTTCTTTGTATTTATCCAGATAAAGAAAGCAGAACCCTTTTCTTTGGTAGTGTTGTATTATAACTGCAATGTTTTTATCTGACAGCTTTTGATTAAAATTTCAAACTTATATTTTCAAACATTTTCACATGTTTTTTTCATTTCCCTTGTCAACGTTTACAATTTAAACAATTGTCTCACTTCCAAAGACCAGTAGACTTTGGTGAAAGTAAAAAAATAAAATAAAATGGCTGTTGTAGTTGCACAATCCTTAACATGGTCAACGCTGCCATCTATTGGACAGACATAAGGACAGATAATGGACATGTTCCAACAAGTCGAGGGCTGGAAATGACCTTTGAACCCAGTTAGGATTCTGTGTTAGAATTTAATCCTGCAAACACCACAAAAAAGTTGTTTTAGAACAGCTTAAAACTTTCACTGAGCATAAAGAAAATTTAGATCCACAAAAAGAAAAGTTGAACTGGACATGCAGAGTCCTGCACATTAAAACTTCATTATAACTCTTTATTTCCCTCTAAAACTGTCACTGATGTGAACAGAAAAAAGTGAAGCTTGCCTGTTTGTAGGGTTTTCAGTGGCTTTATCAAGAACACACAACAAAGCAATACAAAATTAAAAATAGTTTAACACTGTTAGGTTATTTTATTCTTCCATACCCCTATAAATATCTGTGGAAATAATTCAATATTTTTGGACAAACGATACAGAAAGAAGAAAGTGAAAATGGCTATAGCACACAACTTGTGGAACTTACAGATATACTCCAGATCTGCATGCCATCAGCGTAGCCAATCATGAGAAGGAGGGGCGGGTCTGAGGTGCCGCTGTGCATCTCCAAAAACTCTGGGTTACGAGCTGTGTCTGCAGAAACAGAAACACTTTGGCTATCATACCACCTACTGAACCCGCCACAGATGAATATCATTGGGAAGCATCACTGTTTGTGATATTGATAAAATATTGATTTTCAAGAAATCTTCCCACAAGAAACAACGTTGCATCAGTCGTCTGCTGTCTGTCTTTGTGGTCTCTGCAGAGATATGTTTGCTTCTGCTGCCAGTCCTTTTTTTTACATACAAACTGAAGCTGGATCAAAAGGTGCTCAGTGTTAGATAAAATAGTTTATCTCAAGGCGTCCACATGTGTTCAACCACGTTATTATATTTTCTTCAAACACATTCAGTCATTTTTGTTGAATTGTACATGGTACGTGGAATATTATTAGCAATATTATAAAGACTTTTAAGATAAATTAGAATTCCATCAATGCCTGACCTAAACTGAACAGCTTTTGTTTGTTTGAAGTGAAACATCTTCAGTGAAGAACAGGTGAGTAAAATGTAAACTACCAACACTGCTCTTTCCTTCACCAGGGACTGATGGGGAAAAAAACCAGGTACAAAATAACAAAAAGGTTAATGCCCCTTATCAAACAGACCCCATTCCCTCCTTTTCATCACTTACCATTAACATCTGCTTTCTCAAATCGAACCCAAATGATTTTCTCTTTCTCATCAGTAGGTGGTCCTCCAGTATATGCCTGTAGTTTGAATGATCAAAAAGACAGTGAGCAAAATAGGTTAAATTAATACAAACAGTATCAAAGTCCAATACCTGTGTGAATGATTCAACTAAAAAAAACAGCAATACTTGTAGCAGAGAAATATGAGAGAGAAACACAATTAAAGAAAGAATAGCAGGTGAAAAAATCTCCCTTTTGAGGCCTTACACCCAGGATAAAACTAAAGAACTCAACTAAAATCCTTCCCTTTGCAACTAATACAGATGGAGGCCTTCTTATCCATTGCATGCCCAAAATAACAACAGGGTGTAAAAGGCACTAACTTAATGTAATATTTGCCACATGATCAGTGAAGAGAAGTTGTCAGAGGAAAAGCAGGATGAGATAACTCAAAAAAGCATTTTTGATGTATGTTCAAAAACTGTGTTTTCCACATTGTATTTTTCCTCATTCTAAACTTCTAAAATCTAATCAAACACAAAGCGTCACTGTTTTAAACACAACTGAAGGATAACTGTAACAACTGAGAACTGCTCATTGTAGGATCACATAGTAACTTTTTGACAGCTGCATGCTTCCATATTTTAGTGTGTTCTGGGACTGCAGATTTCACATGTTTGGAAACAATGAATCTGGCTTTCTGATGGCAGATCTCATTGGAGATATCCATGACAGATGGGATAAAAATGAAGTTCCAGATTATTAGGAAATGTGCAAGTGTCTACTGTGTGTAGGGGTTTTTTATGTGACATGTTATGGTGAGCATTTTTAAAAAAGGAGGTTTCCTTTTAAAAATATTTTTTAAATCTTAGTTTTAAACATAATTGAGTTGAAAATAAATTTAAAAAAAGACCTTAGTGGAAAAACATTTTAACATTTTGTAAAACTATTGTTGTGTTAAGCCACAACAATTGATTTAATTTGTTTAAGTACTTGTGTTTTCATTTGGTAGATGATTTTAGACTGTTTTTTGTTAGCCAAATCAGTTTAGATTTCTATTTATTTATTTTGTATTAGTGAAATCCATCCATCCATCCATTTTCTTTACAAGCTTGTCTCTTAGTGGGGTCAGGAGGGTTGCTGGTGCCTATCTCCAGCTAACGTTCCGAGCGAGAGGCGGGGTCACCCTGGACAGGTCGCCAGTCTGTCGCAGGGCAGTATTTGTGAAATATATACATATAAAAAAATCATAGCCCCTATGTCTTTCACCTCTTGACCCCAGCAGAAAATATGGAATATCACCTGATATTGTTATTGAGGTATTTAAAATATATTGTGATATAATTGTGTTATAACACACAATTATATCACAATTGTGCAGGATGCAGGGTGCAATGGTAGACAGGTCGTCAGTCTATCGCAGGGCAACGCAGAGACAGACAGGACAAACAAGCATACACACACACGTACACGCACGCACACTCACACACACTCTCACACTTAGGAGAACTTATGGAGACCAGTTTGGACTGTGGGAGGAAGCCGAGATACCTGGAGAGAAAATGGCTAATTGGGAACAACTTGGTCATTTCCAATTAGGGTTGTCCTCACTTTGGTTGCCAGCAGTTTATAGGTTAATAGTTGTGTGTTGAGTTATTTTGAGGAGACAGTGTTGTACAAATGATCCAACTGTCATGCTTTCAGTGTTGACCATAAAAAGAAATAAGAAATGCATGACAAAAATATGAGGGTTGTGCTCAGTGTTGTGACTTATACTTTAACTGGATCTGAAGGTGTTTTGGTCCAAACACTTAGAGATGTGAAAACATTTCTCTGGAGAAATCAGCATACCGAAAACATACATCTAATCATCATCCCCTTCACAACAAATGAGAAACAGTTACCTGAGGGACCACATCCTGCAGGAAGGTGACAACACTTTCCATGTATGACTGCTCCCTGCCAGAATAGAGAGCTCAAGTAAAACAGTGAACTGAGAAATAATAGAATCAATACTTTACCTCCTTTTAGTAGCATGTTTAGTTGAACAAAAAAGTTAATTTTGACTAAAGTGGGGGGTTTTTAAATATACTTCTAGTATAAAGTATATTTCTAAAAAACACAAGTAGTGGGTAGCTTAATGTATCTTTAACAAAAAACCATCCAAATGTCATGTATTTTTCTAATTCTTGTAGATTAATAACAAAGAAGTGCAAAATGAGATGCTTCGTTTTCAACCATTTGGAGTTCATTAATATATTCTCTAAGTCCAGTGGGCCAAACCAGGACAGCATTTCAAATGAAACAGTATTAAGGCTTGAGTTTCTCTTGCAATAGTAATTGATGATAGAAGCCCTGTACTTGTTCAAATAATCACTAAACCTCTACCCATTTTAGTATATATTGACAATTTGTGTAATCTGTGATAATGTGCTATCACAGTTTACACAAAGAAACTTTGTGAGACTCAGAAGTTTTTAAAACAACGTTGCAGGCCTGAACATGCAGATAACTAATGTTCAAAATATGCTTCAATCTGTTCAAATACAAATTTCTCAATTTCTTTACTTAGAATATGCAGTAGGATAATTGGGAGACTGTTAGATTCAAACAATGGTCATTTGTTAATTCTTGACAATGGAGTTGTTTTAGCAAATTTCCGTTTTTGTGGCACAAACCTTTAACCAAATTTTAATTTATAATGTGGCAAGCTGCAAGAGCAGCATCATTTCCACTTTACTTAGTTCTATCTCCTACTTCAACTACACCAGGATGTTTTTTCTATACAAGAATAAAAGCACATTTTACCATATTTTCTGCACTATAAAGTGCACCTAAAAATCTTCAATTTCCCCAAAAACCGACAGTGCGCCTTATAGTGCATACTGACTTTTTGTAGATAAAACCTACAACTATGTCTCTCATTCATCTATTTATAATTATAGGAATACTTTTATAATTGATGAGGTGCATGTTGTTTTTTAATATATCTATTTTATTTATGAAATAATTGCTTAATTGAGTTCCAATTTCACTTGGTTTAGATAAAAATTATTATGCATTTAAATTGTTGCAATTAAATAACACAAATCTATTGCAATTATTTCAATTGCAATTACAATTGAAACTATTTCAATTACATTATTGTGCTATCCTTACCACAGCTATGCAATTTGTTTTTATAATGTAATTTCTTTTTCTTTCTGTCTTATATAGAACAATCCAGGAAAGACACCTATTAGAGGACACTAAAGACTTGAGATTCGCAACATAGCAACTGTGAACTTAACAGACACCAAATGTTTCTTATAGTTTGTACTTAGTTACTTTGTTGTGGACCTGTGATTAAACATCACAGAGGGGCAGGTAGGGCAGCACAACACATTGCAAATTTATCATGCCAGCAATCACCATTCACAGTAATGGCTAGTGGAATGATTTCCATGCCAGTAATACTGTGGATGACTGTTGATTATTGCTGCTGAAAATATTATTAAGTGGATTAAAAGGTTTTGAGAAAGTTATTAATAAACTGCAACTGTTTCATTACTGACTAGAGGATACAACCAGATGCAACGTTTTCAATAACCCCATGTTCTGAAATTGAAAATAATGAACCCAATTTTTTTCCTAGGTAAGTTGGTTCTATGTATCTGGTTCTATGTTTGCTGGAACCTACAGCAAAAAAAAGACTAATACTATATATTTGCTTAGTTATTATGTCATAATAATATCACTTATATTATTGCACTTTATATGTACAGTATTTATCATCCAATCCCAGTGGCAGCATCTTGATTGTTAAATGAATACTGAAATTAAAAGGTTTTTGTTCTTACGTAGCAGCTTGAGCTCGGACCAAAACTCCCCCGGCACAGCGGCTCGGTCTGCGGGGAGAGTCGGACGCCATCATTCTCCTGCTTCTTCTTTTTACCTCAAGAGAGGACACGGCAACAGCATATACAAAAACATAAATATCTAGTTGGATCAGAAAACTAAATGCAAATATAAGGATCTAAACATAAGCATGAAGTCATAGCTTTTTTTGAGCAAAAGAATAAATGGAAAAAAATAACTGGAACATTTCCATTTTTAGGTTTGTTAAGATTACTAGAATTATTTCAGGATCATGAAAGATTTTTTTCAAAATTTCTTTAAATTAAGAAGATTAAATACTCAATGTTAAAAAGTTAAATCAGAAACTTTATTTATTATGGAGAAAGACATGTTAGGCTCAGAATGTATGAAGAAACAGGAAGATAGCCAAATTAAAAACTGAAATGAGGAGAGACATCCCAACATCACACTGCAAACATGGTAGGAGATTTGGACAACCGTCTCCTCAACTACAAAATGGACTATGGACTTGAGAAATGGAACATTCTGTTATAAATCACTGCTCTACATCAGAAGAGGAAAAGTTTTTGGACCAAGATGCGTTCACTCAGGCCCGTAAAGGAACAAAGCTCTACAGTTAACAAACTTCAACTTTTAGCAGTTTCATTATTAACTTAAAGGAATGCAGGTTTGATAATAACAAAACATTATTTCTCACGATAAAACATCTTCCCACAAAGCAAATAGCTTATTGTAGGCCTTTCTTTAGGACATAGTGCAGTATCAGCAGAATGAGAGTATACGAACATCGTAGTATACATTAGTAGAACAGTAGTAGGAAATGCTGTAGTATGGACTAATAAGGGACTTAGAAGGCAACAATCTAAACGTTTTTACCTTTATCTTAAAAAACAAACAAACTGATAAACAGCTGGATTTATTTTCTTGGTGTTAGAACCAGAACCAGATGTCAAACAAAAAAGGTTTGTGATGATGTAAACATCTTGCAAGGAAGCAGATTCCATATTTATTAGGTCAGTCAGAGCTGAACAAACAGTTCGTTATCAACATGACCAACCAACAAAGCGAAATGCAGAGGTCAGCCGGACAGCTGATGTCCAAACACTACGAGCACCAACAGTGGTTGTCTTCATTGGCTGAACGTCACAGAAAATGAAGACAAACTAGAGTAAAAAGACCAGAGTGTGGACTACATGAATGGAGCAGTAACACACCATCAGCGACAGGCAGGCGGACCGCTGAGATGAAATCCCCCAACATCACATTGACAGGTTTGATTCTCAGCCCCTGGTGTTCCGCACCTCAATGCGTCTCCCTCTCCCCCAACCTCAAACCACCAGACAACACAAGGCGAACTAAGACAACTGTCAACACATCACCCTAATTAGGTAAAGATGGACTTCTGCTGGTAGCCCCCAAAAGCTATTGTAGCTAGCCAAATAGCTAGCTGGTAAATTTCTCTTCAGCGATGAACGCCATAGTAACAATCTGGGTCTATTACACACTTGTTAGTTTACCTATACTGACAGGCCAATGCAGTTACTAACCGAAGCGGGAAACGCTGACTGTCCGCCTCTTTCAGCTCGATCTAGAGCTGAACAGGAGAAGAGAAGAGGTCCACAGTAAACAGTCAAAACACAAACAGACTAGAATAGCGGAACTGCGTGGTGCGACTGAAAGCCAATCAGAGCAATGGAATGGTGCCATCAGGCCAATCAAGATTCAGTAAAGGCGGGACTTCTGATTTCGTCATTAAAGATATTTGCAAAATAAATTCTAGAAAGATGTGTAGGGAGACAGCCAAAAATGTGTCTAAAACAACTTGTAACATATTTACTAGACCGATGTAGAATAGAATAGTGAGTGCAGAAAAAGAAGGGTGAAAAATTTACTCCTTCCTCCTGGCTCTGAATGATTGTTTTGACCGGGAGCGGTGCGTTTCTAGATAGCAATAGCAGCCCTGGGAGTAGGTGGAGGAGCTTATTCTGTTTTTTTCACTATTTATCTGTCTCATTCTACACTACCATGATATAGTGACATTTTTAACATGTAAAAGACATATGTTTTCTTATGAAGGTTACATACTGCATTGATCTTATTTTTTGATAACTGATTTATTGGCATGATTCGATCAAATTTTTTTTGTATAAAGCCTTGATGTGTTGTGAGATGACTACATAAATAAACTGAACTGGACTGCACAAAAATGTTAAACACCATGTGATGATTGTGAAATAATATCCCAACAGTCTCTGTCTGTTATAGTTTTATGAATACTAGTCTGATTAATGTATTATAGAACAATAGATGAAGGAGTGACTTTGTGCGCTGGTATTCTTAAACAGGAAGTCCTACACACATAGGCTATACAGAATAAATACTTCTGTCCAAAACATATGAATTTAATACAACACATCAACCTCCAAGGAAGACACTTCAGTGTCTAGCTAGCTAACCTAGTAACATTCAACTAAACTACTGATTAAAGTGGAAAATAATAAAAAATAATTAAATAAAATTAAAATTATATATATATATATATATATATATATATATATATATATGTATATATATATATATATACGTATATACATATATGTATATATACACAGTCCAGTCACATTAATGTGACCATCTGTCGAAAGCCAGAATAACCACCTTTCGCAGAGCGAACTGCTACGAGACGTGCAGGAAGAGAGTCACTTAGGTCCCTGAAGGTCTTCTCTGGGATGTTGAGCCATGCCGACTCTAATGCCGTGGCCAGCTGCGCTAGATTACGCGGTTGAGGATCCATGGCGCGAACAACTCGATCGAGATGGTCCCACAGATGCTCGATTGGGTTTAAGTCAGGTGAGTTTGCTGGCCAGGGGAGGACGGTAAACTCATCCTGGTGCTCTTCGAACCACGCACGTACACTGGCAGCTGTATGGCACCTCGCATTGTCCTGCTGGAAGATGCCATCATCCTGAGGAAAAACAATGCGCATGTAGGGGTGGACATGGTCCGCAAGGACAGATGCGTACTTGTATTGATCCATCGTGCCTTCCACAATAATCAGTGAACCCAGAGAATGCCAGGAAAACATTCCCCAGACCATAATGCTCCCGCCTCCAGCTTGGACCGTTCCTGCAATGGTTGCAGGGTGGTTCCTTTCAGAGGTTTCACGCCTTATACGCCAACGTCCATCTGTCCGATGGAGCATAAAACGCGATTCATCTGAAAACGCTACCTGTCGCCACTCAGTGGACGTCCAGCTGCTGTACTGGCGTGCAAATTCTAGCCTTCGTCGTCGATGAACACCAGTCAGCATAGGTGCACGAACCAGGCGTCCGCTTCGGAGGCCCAGACGCAGCAATGTTCGCTGAATAGTGGTTTGGGAGACACTTGTGGTAGCCCCTTGGTTCATTTTAGTGGTCAGTTGCTCAACGGTAGCCCGTCTATCTGCCCGAACGCATCTCCGCAACCGTCGTTCGCCTCTGTCATCTATGGCCCGTGGTGCACCACATTTGCCACGTCGTTGATTTTGGACAGTCCCATTTTGCCATGCACGGTACACTTTTACCACGGCGGCACGCGAACAGTTCACAAACTCAGCCGTTTCGGAAATGCTTCCACCCTTGGCCCGAAAGCCAATGATCATGCCCTTTTGGACGTCGGATAAATCGCTTCGTTTCTGCATTACGCCAACGATTGAAATGTTTTCCGAAGCCCACACACACCCTTTATATACGCTCAACTGCACTGTGCTGCCACCTGCCTTCTGTGATTGGTTATTTAACTCTGAAGTGGAAAGTACGTGGTGGTCACATTAATGTGACTGGACTGTGTATATATACGTATATATATATACATATATATATATTATATATATATATATATATATATATATATATATATATATATATATATATATATATATATATATATATATGTATATATATATGTATATATATATACGTATATATATATATATATATATTTGGCTATGGCTGTGTTCTGCTGTAAATGTCTTTTTTATTTATTTCTTTGCCTTTTTTCTGTCTAAAGATTTTTATTTATGGGGGGTAATTTAAGAGTGAAATTATGAAATGTATGATTTTAAAGAATATTTCTCTAATAATATAATAGTTAAAAGGGGCAAAAAAGAATAAAACTGAAATTGTGAGAACTAATAAAATAACAATGCAGTAATATTACAATTTAGGAACCCTACATATTTTTTTTAGAAATGTGTGTTAGTAATGAAACCAAACAAGCTCTAAAGCTAACAAATAACAATATCCAAACAACCAACACAATCAACAAGTGCAAAGCTGAAACATTGAAGGAAAATGGCTGCATTCAGTGGCCTGTGTCTGGGCTTGATTTCCGGGGGCCTCTGTCAAAAAAATGATTAAAAACAAACTTTTCCGTGGAAAAACACATATGGGCCAATAGCCCACAGTCCAAAGAACGGCCTGATGTGCTTGAATGATTTCTAAGTTGGTCACAGAAGCTGGGACAAATCAGACAGTGTTTTTCACTAAAACGGTCAAAAATGGACTTTCTCTGGGTCAGAGAAGTACACAAATGCATTCATCCAGCCCCAGATATTGCCTTATATCAGCCATCACAGTAATGAGTAAGGAGTTGCAGGAAATTCCAAGAAAAACACATATGGGCTCACATGATGGAGGTTAGGAAGTATTGGTGGTGTCAAATACTAATACTAATGTCACTGCTGATTTATTTATAAGACAATTTAAACACAAGAACTGCATCAAAGCACTGTCAGGAAATCCAAACAAGCAGTAATAATAACTAATTATAACTACAGTAATAATAACTATCATTTCACAAAACTCAAATCCTATTGTCAGGCTTTACTTGAATGCCATGCAATAAAAGTTGCAGTATGTAACTTCTATAGAAAATATATTTTTACATATTTGTTCACTATTTTATGACTATCTGCTGTAAAAAAATTCTTGCTCTTTTGTCTTCTCCTAAAAATCCCAGCGCTAACTAGAAACAGCCAATCGGACCACAGCACAGTCTTAATGCTGTCTCTCGCAGGTTGTTCTCTACTGCTCCTACAGCTCTTTCCCCATCAGCAGATTCGGTTGTGATTGGTCAGGCTGGTTAGCAGCCTGACCAATCAGTCATCAGTGATGACTGATAAATGTAACAGTAAGCTGTTTCTCTGTCATTATCACATTTATATCATAACATACTGTCACATCCTGTGAAATCACATCTTGTGTAAAAGTTACATACTGGACCTTTGAAGTTCTCCATAGTTTAGGTCACGACAGTAGTTTTAGCAGATTTGATAAGATGAGGTAAAGTGTTTCATAGGCCAGGAGTACAAACTGAAAAAGTACTTCTCAGGCCCCATCCACACAGAGATGATTTTATATGTTTCTGCACCTTTTCTTATAGCATAGACCATGCATATACATGGATTTGGAATTTTCGGAAACCTGAAATGATTATTTTTGAAACCTGGATCCAGATTAGATAACCGGTTTCAAGTTTTTGTATGGCCATGTGAGCCGCATCTTTTTTTTTAAAACAATGACATTGAAGCTCCATCTCTCTCAATCACAAGATTCTTGTCCAAACAGGCAGAATTTAGTTTCTGCTGTGCATGTAACTGACTGAGCTCTTAGCTGCGGTCTTCATACATGTTCTGCACATACACTTTCTGCTTTTAAGCAAGCAAGCAAAGTTGTTTTGTACCAACAACATATTATCTTGCATCTGATTGTCCTGATTTTCCTATTTATAGTCTCTCATATCACATGGACACTGCTTGGTTTTGTTTTTGACCGTGGAGCAAACTGCTGCTGCAATCTTTGTTTGCATCATGTCACTAAGCTGTTCCTGTTCCATAATTTTTACCTTTTGTCATTCATTGCAATCATGATTGTGTGACCAAGGATCATGGTGATAATATTGGTGTGTTCATTTCAACCCTTCATTCTGTGTCAGAATTTTTCAGTGTTTAAGCCTAAACTCATAATTATTGGAATCAACCTAAAATTAGAGGCGACACACATCATCAAGGGACACGATTAGCTTGATTGGTATAGATGTGATGCGAGGATAAGTTTAAATATAATAGTTTGTTCACAGTCATCACTGAATGACAAGATCTCCAGAGTGATGTATGCAGAGATGTTCAGCTTCCTCCCGAAAATGTACCTGTTTGCTTTTTACTTCCCATGTTTGTGTTCCTGTAATGGCAGCCTGTGCATATAGTTTTCAAATGAGCCATACACCATGGCTGTTGTAGTTAAACAGGGTTCTGCTCTCACTACATTAACTACATTGCAGACAGTCAAGCATCACCTCTTCTTGACATCATGAATGGCTCAATTAAATCACTGACCAACATTTATGTTGATCTTGCAGCAAGCACACACCCACACACACAAACATAGAGGGACAATGTCACAGAGAGAGGAAACCATTCAGGATGAGCTGTTGTGATGTAATTACTTTTCATTTGATGTGAAAAATTATTCAAAGTCAATGAGTCGGAAAGTGTTGTGCAGTCTGTCACAGGAACTGGCATTGTTTACTTCCCCTCCAGCACATCATTTGCTCTATCTCACAGTCACAATTATTCTCTCTGTCTTACTGTCATACACATTGCACTACAGTGTATCACATGCCTCATTTAACTAGCCTCCATTTCAACGCATGCATTTGTCCAATCCCTCATATTTCTGCTGCTCCATTGTTTTTCTTTTTTCTTTTACTATTTGTTTTCATTTACATGAAAGTTGGTGTTTGGAAAATTCAGTTTGATGATAAATGTATGTGCTGCTGAGCACCTTTCTAGCAATGATGAACACAAATCAATTAATTAAATGATTAAGACATTTTAAATAATAATAAAGAACTCAGAAATGAGCCAAGCCACTCCAAAACTGGTGTGTATTAGATTATGGTTACACGGATAGTCCAGGTGTGCTTAATTTTAGGGAAACAACCAATCAGAGCCAGGAGGCTGGTCTCAGCATTGTCAATCACGATGTCATGTGGTGCTGCTCATCCCCCTCTCCTCATTGCTCTCTGCTACTGCTTTTCCATCTGCAAATCCAGTATGAATGCTCAGGCTAGTTAGCACAGCCACCAATGACAGGGATGAACAACTTGGGATGAACATTAGATTTTAGTTGCATAGAAGAAGGCTTCATGACATAAACAATCTCCTCTGAATAATTCCTTTCAGTAATTTAGGCACAATGTAGTGATGATGCAGGTCTTTTCCTGCATGATGAAGCAACGTTTCACAAAATTAAAGAGATACCAAAGCGGGTCAAAGAACAGAATACTGAAGTCTAAAACCTGTAGCCAGCAAAGTCCCCAAATCTATTCACCACATTGAGAACCTGTGGCCAGGGAGATAAACAGAGCAGGAATCACCAGACTCTGGCTCTCTGTGTCACACTTTGCTATAAGCTCACACCTAAGAATAGAATAGAATAGAATAGAATAGAATAGATAGAATAGAATAGAATAGAATAGAAGTACTTTATTCATCCCAACCGGGAAATTACTGTGCAGTAGCAGCATACACAAACACAGAGATGAAGTTACCAATAAAAATAAAAATACTATAAAAATGGGATGGCTTCATGTGTTTTGTTTTATGGGTTGGAAAATACTGGTGTCAAAATGTTAGGAGCAATGTGTTTTGTCTTCTGTGGTAAAGGTGTCATACTGTTGTACTGTTGTTTTGGAGCAGATGTTAGGATCACCCTGGAGGTGACTGTGTGCAAGAAATCTGATAAAATAATAGCTCTTGTGTCGACCTTAGATTATTGTGGAATATGAAAACCCTGATATGTTCCTGCAGAGTTTTCCATTGTCCACTTGAGGGCAGTATGATCCCAATCCTGAAACTTTGAGGGCATCCTCCCTCTTTGTTCTCCTGGCGATTTCTCCTCCTCTGCTCCCATGCGCCCCTACCCCCACCCACCCAAAACAACATCTATGGGGGAGAGAAAAGACAGAAAAAAAATGTATCCTCGGGTTAAAATAAATAGCCTTTCACAGTTAATTTAATTGACTATTTTGTACACAATCGAGGTAATTCCGCCTCGGCTGCAAGAGCAAACAAGAATAGCATTGCCTCGGCAATCAGTTACCAAGCAAACACACAGAGAGAGGCTTTAATCTGCTTTTTATCACAGAGGAGGCATGGCTGAAGTTTGCTGAGACATTGCAAGCCACTGTCTATTTTTAATTTTTGTAACATCCTAGAAGAAAATTACTATCATTGCTGCAAGAAAACAAAACAGAAAACATGTTAAAATGTGTTCAGTAACAGCAGTTAGAAAAAAAAACTCCAAATGGCTACTTTACAGTCCATCTGTAGATCAGATTTATTGACATACATGTTTCTAATTTTGAAGCTAGTTTGAACATTTAGAAAGCACAGGGTCTAGTATTTCATTGCAACAAAATCAAACATGAAAGTAAAGACAAGACATGTAAAATTACACATCAAATAAGTATATATAGATGATCAAGAATTGGGAAAATCTCCAGATTTTGTTTGTGCAGTTCCATGGGTTCAGATTTAAGGTCATTCTCAGGAATTGCTCCTTCTCCTCAACTCTCTAACTTCTTAATCATTTTTCTCTCCTGCTGGCCAGCTGCAGGTGTGGGAGTACATCTCTCCCTTTCTGTATGTGTGTGTGTGTGTGTGTGTGTGTGTGTGTGTGTGTGTGTGTGTGTGTGTGTGTGTGTGTGTGTGTCCCTCAGTGTATGCCAGTGTAACACAGAGCATGTCCGTCTGAGGTGTTGCTGTTCTCGCCTGTCCTGCTACCTCCAGCTGCGTGTCTACCGCCCCCCGCAGGCCAGTCGAGGTTACCCCACGCTGACCTGTTTAATTGTCTGCCTGTCCCAGGGCCCACCAGTGAGTGCATGCGCGTGCTCCCGCTGTGCCAAGGAGGACGAGGGCGACAACATGCACGTACGCGCACAAATACACACACATATGCATACAGAACAGGCCCAAGGAGTAAGAGCATTAAAACACGAAGCCACACAGCGGCTCTGTCAGATACTGTCAGACACACATTGTAAGTGTGTGTCCCATTAAAATGTGCTTATAGCAAGGAGCTTCCCTCAGTCAGTGTGTTGTTTTAAAGTGCCTGAAACAAGCACACACACATCCCTTCGACAAATTCAGAGGCTGTGACTTCACACCAAGAGTCAGAGAATATACTGGAGTACTTGCATATTCACTTATTACCATTCGGTCTACAAAAATACAAATGGTAATCTTTTGCTACATTATTACTCACCACCAATCACTTCAACCAAACTTAGCAATCAACAACATTACATTTAAAACATGACTGTAACCCGGTCAGTGAGCCATTTAAAAGAATAAGCTTACTTTTTCAAATTGATTTTTGGACACTCTGAGAAAGGTGGTTGTAGTTGTTGTTTTCTAATTGAGCATTTTAAGAGTCATATGGAAAACAAAAACAAAACAAGTATTTGCACCAAACAGGTTGAAATACATCAATGACTGCACTGGAAGAATTTTTCTCAAGATGGATGAACTTTCTTCCCCTTTGAAGCCAGAGTAAAATGTAGCACTTTGGAACTATTTGGTTGCTTTGTCAGTTATTAAAAATTGTTTTCAGTCGATCCTAGCTGTGAGCAAAGGGAAAGTGAGATGAAAGCAAAACGTCTGGTTAACTATTGCTAAAATCTGTCAATATTGAGATGAAGAGTAATGAAAATCAAGTAGAAGACCTGACAGGAAGGCAGTCTGTCCTCCTGTATTTTAACACAGCATCTTGCATCACATACACAGTATGTACAAAGTACTTACTATGTGTGCTGAAAGGTGTACAATACAACAGGTGATAGAAAACAGATAGGCACATTTTGTAAAATGGAATTATAATTCTTGAGATTGCACCTAATCTATACCCAACTATAGTGTAGGAAGGGCAGACTAATAGCCTTTTTCACTAGCATCTAGCAGCATGGCTCCACCTTATATTAACTCTGCTCTGCAGTGTTCATTACAACCTTTCTAGAAGTTGGGGTTGTTATATAGGTGGTTGATCCCAGCAGTGGCGCAAAAAGTGGGTATGCAGCGTATGCAACGCATAGGGGCGCAGCACCAGAGGGGGCGCTAAAACCCCGTCTGGAGGGGGCGATGCGCCGATGATGTTTTCCCGCCTTTCGCTCTTTCATCTCGCGCACACAACGCGGTAAATGTAGCGAGTTTTACCCTTCACGTATCGTCGGGGGTTGAGAGCGAACGAGAGGTGGAGAGATTTCCTTGAAGAAGTAGCTGTTGCCTCCTGTCAATATAGAAAAAGTAAAAAAAAAAAAACATTTCCAAACTATTTGAAGTCCATCACTCTATAATGAAAAAGGATTTTCACAAGTGGAAAACATAAAAGCAAATTCACCTCAAGGTCAGACTGAGCAATGCTTACAGAAACTATGAAAAACCCAGTAGCTGTATCTTAGTCACTAAAGTTCACAGTTAGTATGTAAAATAATGACGTCCATGACAGGGTAGCAGAAAAAAAAAACTGTTGCTTGTTTGGTACGGCTGGTAGAAAAAGGTCTGTCGTTTAAAAAAAAAAAAATTCCTTGTCACCCTTCATGGGTGGTCTCTCTCATCCTCTGAGCTCAGATCCTCTACCAGAGGCCTGGGAGCTTGAGGGTTCTCCTCCAGTATCTTGCATGTTATAATATTTTATATTATTATGTTATATTTGATCATAATGCTCAGAGTAGTGTTTGTCAGTCACCAAACACCTAGGACCCAGTGAGAAGTAGGCTTAGGGATGGCAGAAGACCTGTGCGTTTCCCAAGGCCCTGTGCAAACCAACACTGAGTTGAAAATGAACTGCTCTAAATATCAAAGTATTCTAGAGTCAGACGTGATTCCATCTAAAAGAAGCTGCATTGCTTTGTTGCTAGTATAGAAGCACTCTTGTGAAGAAAGAGTGTGTCAAAGGTCTCCCAAAACCAGGCAGACTATGGCAACTTTCAACCTATTTCTCCTAAAATTATGGAATATTTATTTTTGTATGAATAATTTTTTGTTTGCCGTTCGTTTGTTTCAATAAATAGTGACAATGTGAAATCTGCATTCAACAAATTAATACAGACCAGATTTTTTTCATTATTCCTCTATGGATTAAATATGTTTTGTTCCGAACATTTTTAAGTTGAATATGTCACATTTGTCAGTAAGTTGGTGCCTCCTTCATCAAAGAAATCTGTGGTCCCCTTGATACGTTATGCCTTCCATGTCAACGTTGCTGAGATTAGATCAAAGCTCCCATCAAGTCATCTCCAGACACAGCCATACCAATCCAATCTCTTTCCCATTTCAGATTTCTGCTGAGCTATACCTGGCAGTCTGAACTAAATCATGAGTTGATGTCATGTGCATACTTGATAAATCAGAAAGTTTGGGAACTTTCCTATTGAACCTGGACTCAACTGGGACTTGGTGCCACAGCAAACACAGCTGACTTAGCAGCAAATCACAAGAAAAAATATGGAGCAGAATAATATGAAATCCATACTCTGTGTCACGGCAGAGTACTGGATACTTTTCAGCATGACTGTAGAGTGAGAGCTGAGAGGGGTTTCATAGTGTGCTTCTGGTCGCGGATCATAGATGCTCAGCCACCCTGGGGCAACACGGGGCACCAGGATGAACTACAAGACCAAGACAGCCAGGGCTGATGTGTATCTTAGCTCTGCGTGTATGAGAGTGTGAGACCTAAGCGTGCATGAGTGTGTGAGGGCTATTAGTGGGAGGTGTGTGACTTGGGGGTGGTGGTCGTTGTTGCAGTAGGGTGGATACTGAGAGATGGTGTGGATGTCTGCGTGTGTATGTGTGTGCATGCGTGTGTGCATGCGTGTGTGCATGCGTGCACAAGTGCACTTCGATGCCAGCCCCCGGGCCGGCCCCATAGTAATTACACACTCCAGTGGCTGGACTGCGAGGGAAATTGAAGGCCTGGGCAGGAGGCCCCAGCTGCCTCACGCTCCCTCTCCATCAGCCTGCTGCTGATTGAGCTAGTCCAACACACACACACACACACACACACACACACACGCACACATACACACACACACATGTACACGCACAAAGACGCACACACACACACCTGCTCACACTTGCATGCACACACCTACACACATATACACATGCACACACGCAGGTTGCAAGACAGACAGACAGACAGACAGACAGACAGACAGACAGACAGACAGATAGATAGATTGATAGATAGATAGATAGATAGATAGATAGATAGATAGATAGATAGATAGATAGATAGATAGATAGATAGATAGATAGATAGATAGATAGATAGATAGATAGATAGATAGATAGATAGATAGATAGATAGATAGATAGATAGATAGATAGATAGATAGGTAGATAGTTTGGGGTTTGGGTGCGCTCTTGTTCAATTTTTGCATACGCAAACACTGTCTCACTCTTTATTTCACACACACATGCACTCTGCAATCCTCAGAGGAAATTCTGCTTTGTGTTGTGGTAATGAGATTCTCACACACTCTGCCTTATTTACCAGTCCAGGCCAAGAAGGGCTGGGATTGACTGAGAGGTTGGTGTTCATATGTGTGCATGTGTGTTCCCACCTGGTGTATGTGTGTGTGTGTGTGTGTGTCTGCAGAAGTGTTTGAAAGGACGGCTATAGGCAGATCCTGACATCTTGTCCTTTCAATCATGATATCCTCGTATCAAAATACGTCCTCCTCCTTCCATCAATCAGACCGGAAAGATTCAGGTGGTGTGCTTAAAAAAAAAAAAGATCTGATATGATGCCTTGAAATAAATCACTGAGAGAAAAGAAAAGCACATGGCATTCATTGATTACCTTTTTCTTTGGAGAGGCGTGTCCGTTTCCATCGTGTGTGTGCTGAAAAGCCCTGGCCTGCAGCCAAGCACTGTCAATCCTGATCAAGGTGCTTGGCCATGGTGCAGGCGAAGAGGAGGGGATCCATTCAGGCTGATTTGTTTCGAAGCCAAATTGGCATTTGTTACTGATCGATGTCTTGCCTTGCTTTTCACACATTCAACAATGCTCACAAACATGACTATTCAGAGCTACATTTGTGAGCGCTTGGAAACCACACATTACACACAGATCAGATGAACTGTTATTAATGAGCCCATGCTCTCATTAGGTACAATATTAAGCTGTTCTCTTCAAATTTATTATTCCAGTACATATTTTTGTGACATCAGAGCTGATTTTTGTGTGAATGGTTCCCTGGATGAACCCCTTCACACATCCAGGGAACCATATCTGAGGTGTCCCAAAAACCATAAAGGCATCTCAAAAGATGGGCCACTTCCTCTCACATGAACAAGTCATGTTAAAGGCAGAGACTTAATCTGACTTTCTGATGTAATTTTGTAATGCATAATGCTTTCACATTGCTTTTAACTGAAGTACTGTCATACATTTTGTATGACATGTTGGACTTAGGAACAATTACACACTATAAGGCGCATAGAATAGACTCTTCATATTCTATTATTACACATCCACATTTATAAAGAAGTGGACCCCGAGTACTTTAAATTACTATTTAAAGTACTCGGGGTCCACTTCTTCATAAATTACTATTTAAAGTACTCGGGGTCCACTTCTTTATAAATGTGGATGTGTAATGATAGAATATGAAGAGTCTATTCTATGCGCCTTATAGTGTGTAATTGTTCCTAAGCCCCAGTCGTTGTTTCACTCACGGTGTTGGTGTTGCGATATTGTGACCAACTGCTTTCTGAGTAACACAGACCAACCGACACGCTGCTGCAGCAGTCTCTGTCTCTCTTCCCCCGCCCCCTTCCCCCTGGCTTTAAATGTATTTTCAAACTTTATTAACAAACCAGTGTTCTGACACAAGGTGTATGATCTTGTTGACACTTACACTTACCCAGCCTTGCAAGAACAATAGGCATCAGTGATCTTGTCCACAGCTATATTTATGCTGAGGGTGTGAGGATCAGCCGTGTTCCTCATCGACAGATAGCATTTAACTGTGACGAGCACAATCTTGGAGGCATCGCGTGGCTAAAACACATTGATGTTGTCCATGAACTTGTTGGTTCCCCTGTCCATCGTCGTGGCGGATATTTTTTGAAAATCCGGCAGAAATGTTAAACTAATCGACTCAGAAATACTCTGCAGGGAGTCAGTCAAGGCGAAAAATACCATGTTTAGACATAGGGCTAAGCTGCTAATGTGAGACATGTAGTCAGTGGGACTTTCGAGGGACGTTTCTGGGCGGAGCTTGGTAAGGTCCATATTGGTCCATATATAAGGTGCACCGGATTATAAGGCGCACTGTCGGCTTTTGAGGAAATTGAAGGTTTTCAGGTGCGCCTTATTGTGCGGAAAATACGGTATTGCAAATCTATATCTTTCTTTTCAAAGAATTACAAAATCAAAATTTATAACATATGTTTTATGTTTGTGTGATGTCAAAGAAAGTATTTATTTTTTGCAAACTTCTTTACAAATGTTTCCAAAATGCAAAAATCAAACTGGATTTTCACACCTCATAACTGATAAACTGAAAATTAAAACGCTTTTTCTATGCAATACAAAGGACGCAGTTTTAAGTTTTAAGTGTTTATTCAAAAGAAAACATCAACAGAGACCATGTTAAACACTGCTGAGCTGGTTGTAAAAGTGACTAGTTGCAAAAATGAAGACATAAAGTACAGGCAAACAAGCACACAAACACACTCACGTAAGCACACACAGTTGTGTTTTCATGTGTTTGGGGAGTTTATGTTGAATTTCATTCATTTTATACAACCTAATCCTAACCATCACATACCTAATCTCTAACCCAAAACTCTCATGGGGTTCCATACAGAAAACCCTGGACCGGGCTAACCCAGAACTTTCTTGCCGTAGGGCAATGGTGCAACCATACAGCCCCATTTGTAAATATCTCATGTGAATTTAAGGGCTCTTGGGCTGTAAAGTTCCAACTCCTAGGATAATATAGGGAATTACATCATATAAGCCAGTTCCAGTTTGGGGTTTGTGTAATATGAAAAATACCAGGAGGAAAAAAAAACTGCTTTATACCAGCACATGTCACTTAAACTGAGTATACTACAGTGATAAAGTCACTTCATTCCACTCTGCACCTCTTCCACTCCCTCTCCTGCCTCTTTACATGCAGCAGTGTTGCTGGTGGTGGTGCAGGGTGGAGGGTGGATTGTGTGCTGTATGCATGGATGAGGCAGATTGTGTTTGTGTGTCAGAGGCCACGGTGTTCGGCGAGGACGAGACGGAGGCTGTCTCTTTGAGGATTCGGCCCGCTTGCTCGCCTCGTCTCGCCTGCCTGGCTCTTTGAAGCTGTTCGATGACCGCACAGGGCACATCACTGCAGGTGGAGGAGGAGAGGGGAGAGTGGGTGGTGGTGGCGGCGGCGCTGCTGTTGGTGGGGTATGGAAGCTTGTCATTTGTATACAGCTGTTCCTTTCATCTTGTGGTGCTCCCTTCCTCCTCCCACCCCTCTATCTCTTCCTCTACTTTCTCTTACTGCAGTGTTGCTGTTGCTTCGCTCTTCCATAAAGATGCCTTTAAGCTCTTCATGCTGCTCTCAGGCGCCCATGCCTGCAGCCAGACAAGCTGGAGGAGGCAGCAGGAAGCAGAAATAATCTTGAAAGTTTCACATACAATGGGTATCATCAAGATCAAACGAGAGTTGTTATGAAGATTGATCTATTTCTTCAGCACTGTTCCTTTCACTCTGACGTTTTCAGGATTCCTCGTGCGCCACACTCTGAATAGGTTCACTTTTTATTGAGAATTTAGAGCCATAAATGACGAATTTGATTCACATTGTTCTATTATGTTGACAACCCTACCTAATACAACTAGACAACCAGGTTCATTTACTTTTCCAGTTGCTCTACTTCTGCACCATAAACAGTTTAAAAATGTAGCTGTGACGCAAAAAGGAGCTGCTGCTGTATCTGTTCACCTGGTTGATAAAAACATTATTTGAAAACATAATATATATCATGAGGAGTTTCCTTTGTCTGGTTAAAAGCATCACTAGAAAACAATGATCTTTACGCAATGATTATAGCTGCAGTATGTAACTTTTATAAAAACATATATATATTTTGCATATTTGTAAAATCTGTCACTATGTCATGACAGTATGATAGGAGACAGATAATCTGAAAAAAAAAAATCAATCTCAGCCACTTCTTCTCTAAGGTCCAGCTGTTATCTGCAGAAATACACTGTTATATCAGAAACAACATTCACACATTGAGCAGCGCAGTGTGATGGGCATCGCTAAGACCCACCTCCTGGTTCTGATTGGTTGTTTTTGACTGAGAGCTGTGTTTTTCAGATTGCAAAAGTAGCAATGGGAGGAGGTGGAACTTGATCTTTTATCTGTTCCTGTTAGAAACACAACAGTTTTAACTTTTTTAACATGGTGACATTTTTAACAACTGTGTACGAAACATATTTTTATTAGTTACATTTGCACATGTAAACATATTTTCATTAAGCTCCCATTTCCGTTTTCAAAAGTAGTTTTTTATTAGTCTAATGTAATATTCCTTTTCAACAATATGTAATTTTTCACTTACATTATTTTAAATGCAAGTGAAAAATCCCCATAATTAAGTTTCAGCTTTGAATGAAAACACTAAATGTACCCATATCGCTTGTGGAATTTGTAAAAACCAAATATTTACATATGAAAAGCCACATCATCCTTTTTTTATCACTGTCTGAAAATAAATCAGCCTAAACCTTTTCAGTTTTTTTTTTTTTTTGTCTGGCAGAAACAATTTTCTGTCAAATTGTTTCACATTGCTCCTGGAGCGTTTACCTGCAGAGAGAACCGTCACTGGAGACATGTGGCCCCCAGCTCACCCAGGACACATACAGTCATTCACTTCCCACCACTCAGGAGGTCCGAGTCCCATTGGAGGCCTCTCCAAGGTATTCCACTGCCCGATGACCACTGGAAATAAGAACATGTGGCAAGCCAGGATTATTCCTGACAGAATTTGTTTCCTGTGTGTCTAGAGCTTGCTCTCAGCAGGAGAGGAGGGCCTGGATAAGCAAAAGTAGACAAAGGAAAGACAGATGAATGGGTTTTTTCTTTTTCATCTTAGTTGTAGTTCTCATCCTTCAATGTGAGGTTTTATTTATAAAACACATTTAAAAAGACAATTGATGAAATACATTTGTCAGAATTTTAGTAATAAAATTATCACAGCTGTTTAAACGTGAATGTGATTGTTTGATCAGATGAATGTGGCACTTTCAGACATCTGAAAACTTGTACTCTAGAAGATCCACAATTTTCTTCCTGTCTTGCTTTATTTATTCTTTTTATTTCTTTTCATTTCTTCATAACATTACACAAGGAAACAGTGAATGTTGCCTTAAAGATCACATTATTTAACTGAAATGCTGTCACTTGTCGGAGTCATGGTCAATGGGTTCTGGGTTTGCATTTGTGTTTATGTTTTTTACATACATATATATAGACACAATTCCCTTCTCACCCTCTGCGGGTGGTCTCTCTCTCTCTCTCTCTCTCTCTCTTTCATCCTCTGAGCTCTGGTCCTCCACCAGAGGCCTGGGAGCTTGAGGGTTCTGCACAGTATCTTGGCTGTGCCTAGTACTGCACATTTCTGGACTGATATGTCTGATGTTGGTCCTGGGATCTGTTTTAGCCACTGCTCCAGTTTGGGGGTTTCTGCCCCGAGGGCCCCGATGACCACAGGCACCACTGTGGTCTTCACCTTCCAGGTCTTTTCCAGTTCCTCCCTGAGGCCCTGGTATTTCTCATGCTTCTTTTTCCTGATGTTATAGTCACTTGGTATTGCTACATCCACCACAACGGCTTTCCTCTGTTCTTTATCCACCACCACAATGTCCGGTTGGTTCTCCATCACCATCTTGTCTGTCTGGATCTGGAAGTCCCACAGGATCTTAGCTCAGTCATTCTCCACCACCTTTGGGGTTGTTCCCCACTTCGATCTCAGGGCTTCCAGTCCATATTCTGCACAGTTGTTTCTGTACACTATGCCCGCCACTTTTTTATGTCGTTCCATGTACGCTTTCCCTGCCAGCATCTTGCACCCTGCTGTTATGTGCTGGACTGTCTCAGGGGCCTCCTTGCACAATATACACATTGGGTCTTGTTTGGTGTGGTAGATCTGAGCCTCTATTGCTCTGGTGTTTAGGGCCTGTTCCTGTGCAGCCAGGATGAGAGCCTCTGTGCTGTCCTTGAGTCCAGCTAGACTCCTGTATATGTGGCGGGAGCAGTGTGGTAAAAATGGGTAACTTCAATTTAGAAACGCTATTTTAATAAAAGACTAAAGGGATTGTAATGACTCAACTTAAAAGGTTACCTTTAAGGCACACAGACCAGCTACAGATGAGGCTTGAGACAATCTCACAATTCAACCATTTTATTTATTGCACAACTGTTTTAGTTTAATCCAAAAATACTGTTTTAAAACCACTCACACCTTAAGTCAGTTCTAGTGCAACTCGGATAGGAGTGAAATTCGAGGAAGTGTCCTAAAAGAAAAGAAAAGAAACACAGCAAACGAAATGGGGCAAAACAAAAGAAAATCGTGCACCAAACCAGAAGTAGAACCACCACCCGGAAAGTCCACCACCAACACCACGAGCTGGCCGTTCCTGTTTAAAATAAAAAAAACATTCAGATTACAATTCCAATTATACAGTTCAGTCCACAATTAAGCAGCAATAGTCCAAAATGAAGGTCCGTCCTGGGAGGAACCGGTCCGCTGTAGCAGACGCCACTCAAAGCGGCACTAAGAGGATAGTCTGAGCTGGTCACCAATCAGCCCAAATCAGCCACACTGGACAAGTGATAGGAGCAGCTTTATGCCGACCAGGGCGGCCAGTATGAAGCCAGCAGACAGGATGACAGGTAGGCGGCCGACAGATGACCCAGATGACAGGAGGACAACCAGAACAGCAGGCAAACAGCCGGCCAAGGTCAAACAGCAGTGGATATCAAAAATAAATGTTAGAAATGGAATCTAAAAGCATGCAAAAACTAGCACTTCACTTACCACGGAGCTCTTTAAGTAGTGTCTCTTACAGGGAGGAGGAAGTGGGGAGCTTGTACAGGCAGCCTGGATATACAACAGAGGCTGAGCTAAAGCTAAGCTAAGAAATGTCAGGTGTGGGAAGATTCTTACCCGAAGGACGATCGATCGGCAATCAGCGCGTCGTTAAGCGCATTGTTTGAGCGCACACATTCATTTGCAGCCGTTATACAGAACATGTAAATTAATCACAAGTAATAAGCTTGATGGAGAGAGATGAAGCCTGCCTTACCTAGCGTGCAGCACCAACAAACGCAGAGGTCGGAACCGGAAGGAAAACAATGATGTCAACCAGGTGAGGGAGGGCCGTTTATATACAGGCAGCCAACGAGCGCCGCACCCAATTAGATTTAGACACTTGTGCGG
Source organism: Poecilia picta (assembly GCA_033032245.1). Classification (NCBI taxonomy): domain Eukaryota; kingdom Metazoa; phylum Chordata; class Actinopteri; order Cyprinodontiformes; family Poeciliidae; genus Poecilia; species Poecilia picta. The sequence continues at coordinate 2,883,638 of CM065365.1, read as the reverse complement.
TGCATTCAAAGCCTACAGGGCATACTGCCACATACATATATATATAAATTAAAAAAATTCCCTTCTCACCCTCTGTGGGTGGTCTCTCTCATCGTCTGAGCTAGAGTCGGAGGATGAGCCCAGGATGAGTGGATGAGTGGTCATTCTCTGGGTGGCCACTCAGAAGCAGAGCAGAGCAGAACCCTCAAGCATGGGAGCTTGAGGGTTCTGCTCAGTATCTTGGCTGTGCCTAGAACTGCATATTTCTGGACTGAGATGTCTGATCTATCTGATCTGATCTGTCTTGGATCCTCTTGTTGGGCGAGAGGTGAAAACATGGATCTGTTGAAATATATACATATATATATTTCTGACCTGTTTAGATTTTCTTGCTTTAGTCATCATTTTTCTAACTTTAAAAAGTTTTTATTGCTATGGCTGTCACATATTATTTAAACAGCCCTTTAACAATTCAAAATTATTAAATAGCTTGTGGCTGATGATGACCCAGCTGATCAATAAATAAATGGAGGGCCCAAAGCTCGGATGTAAGTTTAATAGTTAGATTTTATAGCTGCCATCATCTGTTGGGGCAGCACCATCAGAGCCAGGGACCTAAAGAGGCTCAACAAATGAGGCTGGTTCAGTTCTGGTTCTGTTCTGGGGACGACTATGGAACCTCAGGAAATGAGGATGCAAAGAAGGATTTTTACATAAGATCGAGAAAATTACGGACAACCCAGACCATCCTCTTCCTGTCTTCAGTCAGAGGCCTCTTAAAATTCATTGTAGTATAGTCTGCTATCACTGTCTACTATAAGTCTCTGAATTAATGAGTGCTGTAAATTATATTGGCCATCTGAGAATCAAAATGATCACATAAGCAATATAATGTGACAGTGCTAATGTCACATTACAGAAATTTCTCAATAAAATTTCAACTGAACAAATGTAGACTGGCCAGTGAGAAACTCCCAGGCCACCTTTGCTTTCCTGTCTGCCCCAATCTCTGTCATTGACTTGTATTGCCAATTCTGCTGGGCTTATTTACAAAACACAACAACCAAGGCAAGTTTTCTGACATGCAGATGGAACACGGTTAATTTGGGGGATGACTTGCAATGCAAAATACATTAACCCTCTCAAATGCATAGATTTTCTGAATGTGATCAATCCTTATCTAGAAAATCATCCCTAATCCCATTATAAAACAAAAATACTTCTAAAAATATAGTAAATATCTTTCCCTTTGTCGAATGGAAAATCCAGAACAGTTTTTGAGAAGAAACTTTAAAGTGAGAGGTAGAGACAGCGTGTCTTTGTAGAACAAAGAGCCTCTGGATCGTCTTCGTTCTACCATTGAGACACTTGACAGTCCCCTCTGTTCTCAGTTAAGACACACAGACCACATATGCCTTGATGTGTTGCTACACCAATTAACAGCAATTAACACTAGCCCACTGCACACCTGCGTTTTTCGCTCTGGCATCTGGGTTGAATTATCAGAAGTATGTTGTTGCTTTATCAGAATTAATGCTGGAATATTGAAGCATTCCACTGGGGCTATGTGTGTCCCAAGAGCTTTAATGTGTTTCTACTTCAGCATCCTGTGTTTTCTCCTAAACCACAAAGCCTGCACTGCTTGGCTTACCCAGGGTCATCATTCAACATGTTCTATTGTTAACGGGCCAACAAGATATCAGTAAAACATCTTTTCTGTTACATGAGAGAGCTCCAGCACCTTGGTCCTTTCTTTCAGCTGTGTTGTTGTAGATGATCGTTTTGCATTGAGTTTTCTGAGTACCCTGGTTGGGTTGAGAGACTGCTCTATACAAACAGACTGAGTGGCTGTTATTTCAGCAGCGACGCCAGCCTCAGCAGACACAGAGCAGTTTATCGATTGACTGCCACTGAGCATGCAAAGCAGCCCACTGAAGGAGACACATGAAAGTCAGCACAGTGTGCCCAGCAAAGAGAAAGCAGCTAATATAAGGAGTAAGGCAGGTGGACGGGGATGAGAACACGTTGGAGTGTTAACATGTAAATCTGGGATTTCAGGCTGTGCTAAAGATTTCCATCGTGTTCTGTGAAACTGCATGCTGCCTTTGCTAAAAAATAGCAAAAACTGATGTTTTCGGTATTTGCCTTTCTGCTTCATTGATATTTCTCAGATATATGAATCTGACATATCCAGTATTGACTAATGTCGATCTTGGAAAAGACAACCTGAGTAGATACAACAGATTGCTGCTTGTTGAATGACATTAAATGAGGGTGTTATCATGAGAACTTGTGAAGAACTCTCAGGTTGCTGTCTGCATAATACTTCATCTGGTGAAGCAAGTCTGAACTGTTATAAAGCATCAGATATGAAGCATGGTATCCTCTGCCTATTCTTGAAACTCGTTATTTTAAGCAAAAAAGGTCTAGATTTTTATTTGTGTTTGTAAAGTCGACAAATAAGTACTTATCAAGCTGGCTAACAAAGAGTCTAACTTCAAACTCTTTTAAATGGTTATCTTACAAAATTTGGGCATTTCTTTCTAAGTACTGTGAGAATAATACAACTGCCTAATGAAATCAAAGTTACTGAGGCAGAAACAAAGTATTAAAACAAAGACTCCGGATCAGCTTCATTATGTTTACAAGAAAAGGATTACATGAAATCTTTACAAACCAGGTCAAGTTTATCTTTATACTATAGGAATAAACTATTTTATATTGTGTGCAACCAGAATTATAGGAACCTTTTGTAGATGTGACATAAAGAAATTCATGTATTTGTATGAAAACAGCTTGTAAAAGAAGACCTCTAAACTAAAGTTGACTACAATCTTGTCATTGTAGCTCATTTTTAAAATTCATCTTGTGCAACAGTAGTAATGGTTTGGATTTAAATAATGATCAACACGTTTGTAAGACAATTCTTGAAATTTTTAATTTAAATCAAAATAACCAAATTGGGGCACCAGCTGATCATCACAAAATAGTCATATCTTAATTATTGTTCTATTCTGCAGACTCGACCTGCTGAGGCGTTTTGGAGGGAAGGGGGCGCTCTTCACAATTTTCTTTGGAATTAGCCAGGTTTTATGGTGTTCTCTGTTGGAGCAGTAGCTGATATATATTGAACATGTTTATTATGAACATTCATTGCAGTTGGAAATGGGTTTTGGTAATAACTTTGAGTACTGCTCACTCACATCAGTTTCTATCCTACAGTCATTGAATAAGACCTGGTGTTTCTGTTGAACCCTGTGCATGCCACCTAGCAGAGTAGGTGGCATGCACATGGGTAACCATGGCTCTTCTTGCTTCAAGAAGTCAACAGTGCTACTGACACATTGCAGAACTGATAATAGGATTAGTGCTGCTGCCAGTGGCCCACTTTTTAAAAAACTTAAACTTGGTCTGTCTAATTTAATGCCACCATAGATGAAATGTGTATTGTTTTTTATACAACAGCACAAGACAAGTATTTGGATATGTTAGTCTCTTTTGGTCTTCATTAAAATGAAACTCCAGTCTTTTTATACACAATATTATGTGACACCAATATGAAAAACATTTATTGGAGTTTGTTTCCTGTCTTTTGTGACCATTACCTATTTTTACCTGCAAGTTTGAGCCGAGAGTGAAATTAACCTTTCTAAAATCCATGTCTAGCTACAACATTTAAATCTGGACTATTCAGAGTGGAAAGCAGAAGACTTGTCCCTTTACAAGTTTCTTTCTTGTAAAGGGACCAGCCACTTGTTTAACGCTCTGCTTCGTCCAGAGGCTCTGTACTGTCAGCTTTCAGAAATGTTTGATTCCATGGACTGTGTTGAGGTTTAAAATTCAACCCAACTGCTAATTGTGACCAGCAGGTGGAGATACTTTTAAGAGCCACAAGATGCACCAGAACACAGATTTAACAATGTACAATACTTTATTAAACAATTATCTAAAACAATTCTTCAGGCCCACCACTCTGTCCCAGGAACCAAAAGGAAGAACGAACAAGAATAGGATTGTTCAAAAAAAAAAAAAAAAAAAAAAACAAATCATGCAAATGCAAAGAAATAAATCCGAAAACATGCAACGCAAAAAGAAAACAAATGAATACTTCAACAAACGGGAAAAGAAAATACTGCAAACGATGGAACAAGTTGTCGTCGTTCCAGGTGTCTTTCTATTGGGCCGGAGTAATGCCCCGCCCACCAGCCTGCCCAATCCGCAACGGATTCAACGGAGAGCCGCCGGAACAAACAGTGGGAAGACAAAACAGCAGAGCGTCCAAAGCGCTGCAGCTCCAAACATGATCAGTTGCCTGAAACAGAAAACCCATTAATGCTAAATACAAAATAAAAAAATCAAAAGCTAGATGGCAGGTAGCTTACCAAGGGGTGGAGACACAGCCTAAACCAGGAGGGAGCAGATCAGCAGGCGAGGACTAGACGGAAGCCGCCCGCCGCTACAACAACCTCCAGCCGCAGCCGGCAGCGCCAGCAGAGCCACTGCGGAAACGCAGCCACGGATAGCAAAAACGGCACTTACGATATCAGACGAGCCGATCAAACACCAGCCAACATGTAGCCGCCAATTGTCCAGACAGTGAAGGAACCAAAGACACACACACCTTGTAGCGGCCTGCCCAGCTTTAAAGGCATCTGCCCCGCCCACCAATCAACGGTGTGCCTCTCGCTACACCCGGTGCACAGAGTGGGGGAGGGTGGAACACCATCCCACCACATTATGTTTTTCTGTGTGGTGGGATGGTGTTCCATCCTCCCCCACTTTGTGCACCCGGCACTGCTGATTGGTGGGCGGGGCGAATGCCTTTATAATTGGGTGGGCCGCTGCGTCTTTGTTTCTCCCACTGTTGCTACGGTCGGCGGCTACATGTCGGCTTGTGAGTTTGGTCGACTCGTCTGCGATCTAAGTGGCAGTTTTTGGGTGCTACACCTGTCGTGCGTTTCTGCGGTGTTGCTCTGACGGCGTGGCGGGCGGCTTCAATCTGGTCCTCACCTGCTGACCCGCTTCCTCCCGGATTAGGCTGTGTTTCAATTAGTGATGGGCAAATGAAGCCTCATGAAGCAATGAAGTTTTCCATCCATTTGCTTTGCAAAAAGGTTCATACTCGATGCTTCATTCATTACTCACTAGTGACATCTGCTGGTGAAACTGTAACAGCCTTATCATTCAGTTGGATCATACTTCCAAAAATTACTAAATGCAATATTGTCACAAAGTTTTCATCAAACTCATGTTTAGTAACAGGAGAATAAATGAAACCATATTTAATTGTCATATGTTTTAATTATTACAATTATTTGTAGCCAATCTAATCCTGGTGTATGTTGAACGTCAGCGGTTGTGTTGGGTTTTCTTTTATGTCAGACGGATTTGAAAATAAAGACATTTGATGTTTTGGTGTCTTGGGAGTGCAGAGCCTGTTGGGGCTTCACTTTTTCTTGGATTTATAATTGGCTCTGATCTCTTATATTTGGCTACATGTTGAATTTTAGTTCTGCAACACCATTAAATCTGTTTCTTTCGTGAAAGACTGATATATTTTTGCTAATCAGACTACAAATAATAGTGGAACTTTGCAGAAGGTGAGAAATTGGGAGGTGAAGGGTTAATTATTATCTAAGAATAATTTTATTGTGAGGATAATCTCAAAATATTCCCAGAGGTGAGAGATTTTCCTCTTGCTGGCTCCATTTCAGACAATCAGTCAACTTTATTTGTGTAGCACATTTCAGCAACAATGGAGTTCAAAGAGATTTACATCATAATATCACAAAAGTATAGTTATATAAAAAACAATCTACAATTGAGAAAACCTGTAACAAACATTACATTTTGATGAGTGTCATCATCAATAAACATCAAATATGTCGGTCAATGTTTATTTTATTTGGCCACTGAAGACAAATATCATCCTCTGATGCGACCAAAAGGACAATAACAGCACGGCTAATCGCGCTTTTATTTTTGAAAACCAACACGCAAAATGAAGCAGTCACGTGGCCCATGCAATGCGAGGCCTCGTTTGTTGCCAGTCACGTGGTTTTCAGCAAGACAACACAAGCCTCGAAGCGGGGCTTCATCGGATATGCCCCCTTTTTACTCGGTACACTCCTCGAAGCCTGGATTCAGATGGACAATCACTAGTTTCAATCCCTTTTGTAAGCTACCTGCTATTAACTTTTGATTTCTTTTATCTGGATCCACCGTTAATGGGTTTTCTGTTTCAGGCACCTGATTGTGTTTGGAGCTGCAGCGCTTTGGACGCTCTGCTGTCTTGTCTTGTCTTGCCGTCGTTTGTTTGGGCCGCTCTCAACTAAACTTGTTGCGTATTGGGCAGGCTGTGTGGGCGGGGCGTTAATCCTCTGGCCTCATCGAAGAGCACTTGGAAGCGAATGACGACGATTTGTTCCATTGTTTTTTTTTTTAGTCTTTTGTGATTGATTTTTTTTTTTTTTTTAAAAAAAGCCCATTTAGGGACAAGTGCTGCGAATTGCTGTTGCTATTGCACCATGATGCAAACATGGGACTGCTGTTTCATTCAGTTTGTGTATGTAAATGTGTGTCTGGCCCTATCAAATAAACTTTAATAATAATAATAAAGTTACTAATTTTTTTTGCATTGCATGTTTTATTGTTTTTGGAATTTAATTTGTCCGTCCTTTTTCCTTATGTGTTCCTTTTGATCCAGGGACCGAGTAGTAGGCCTGAAGCCTCGTTTTTTAAAAAGGAAGAAATGTTTTAAAGAAATTGTTTAATAAAATATTGTGCACTAAGTCTGTGTTCAGGTGCATCTTGTGATTTTTTTAAAAAAAGATCTCCACCTGCTGGTCAAATCTGCATCGTATGTAATGCACCAATTTGATAAGATGATTATTGGAAATTGCCTGTGCTTGTAAACAAGCATCGTTCACTATGAAGACAGAAGTGCCAGTCCGAATGAGGTGGATTATGATAACGCAGAAGCATTGTCAACACGGTCTCAATGGCTTTTTCACTTCCTGTGTTATCTTTAGTAAAACTACAGGCAGACTACAATTGTTCACAATTTTTCCTTCTCTTCACTAATTGGCCTGGTAGAAATTCTACTGGAAGAATCCAAATGAATGGGAGAAAGCCTAGACTCAGAATTCAGTGGATCTGCATGGGAAGATGATCAGGTAACAATAGCAGAATAGTATCCAACAGTTAGGACGTCATATTGTGATGGTCTCTGAATTTGCTGCCTGACCTAGCATTGTTGCATGTCACTGAAGATTATGGTTAGCACATGCTCCTTATGTTAAGCTTGCTGATATACTGATGTCAATTATCTGAAAGTCAAATTAATTTCAAGGACTAAGGAAAGAATGGGTCACCTCAGGCAAGATTTGACCTGAATGGTGGTGTCCAGCATGGAATTTTCACATTACATACATTTCATCATACACAAGTCCTTGAAACATATGAAATATTTGTCTAAGATAACATCAAAACATACAAAAATGTGTAAAAAGTATTAAAGCCATTTAGAAACAGTATTTGTTTCAGAACCACTGGCCATCGCTTCTTGTTTTTATGATTTCTTCCTTAAAAAGTTCACACAAACTCCATTCATGGTACTAAGTTTTTGCACTAAGCTGTAAAAAGCCCCACAGGGCTCTAATCTGATCAATGTTGTGAAAACAATTTTGATAATGCTGAGGAATTAAACCGATGGGACCCCCTGTCGACTGTTCTATTTGAAACCAATGGCACGCAGGCTGGGGCTAATGACTCGGCTTACTCCTACTTGGCTGAGAAAATGGGCTTGAATAGTACTTAAGGGACCACTTAATATTGAATGCATAGTGAGCTAATTAGTTGTAGTTAGACACTAAACAGTATACAATACAGTAGTTCTGTAATGGACTGGAAACCTGTCTATGTTCAGCCTTACTACTCACCAATGTAATGCCCTTAATAGGCTTTGTGATAGTAATTTTTCTACCTGTGAAATTAAATTCACAAATATAGAGGTAACATACTGTATACATTCAAGAGATTTTTAGTAATTCAACATAAAATATAATTACAATTACATTCAGAGGTCATAAAAAGGTACAGATCTATGTTTTTGTTCACAAATGATCATTACTTTTACACAATGTTACCATTTAACATGCACGAAATTAGACAACTAAACCATAACAAACAGCACTAATGCTTACTCAACCTGTATTCTGTTGGTAGAAACACAACATAACACTGAGCAAAAATATATATTCAGGGTTAAAGTTACATATAGACAGACAGACTTACAACGATGGTGGGAATGGCTACCAGAGAACAGAGAATGCCACCATCTGACCCAAGCCAGCTTCCTGTGGCTGAATTCAGCCAGCTTCCTGTGACTGAATGAAAATATGAAAAGAGTTAGCCAAAATTCCTCATTGCTAGTTACTGAAACTGCTTGATTGTCAGTTTTGCTTTTTCCACTAACAGCATGTCATTGAATCAAGGGAGTAATTACTTTATCCGTGAAGAACCAGGTTGGATTAGAAAACTTATAGGTAAAATGCAAGGGTGTACATCCCATCTCATTAATGAGAAGGACCATAAACAGGGACATTTTCTCAGAGCAATTTTGGGGGATCAACAAAGTTACAGTAAAATGTGATTTAATTTTTTTGTGTGTGTGTGGGTTCCTGCTGCACCATCAAAAATGTCTAGTAAGTAGCAATGAATAACAAAAGTGTTTTTCACAGTAAACAACCTGTTGAGAAGTCTAACTAAGATTCAGATGTTGCTTAGACATGAGTTTGGTTCAGTGTCACAGATCTAATCTCTGATACACCTTTAAAAAAAACTTAAGGCTCTAAATAAAAAGTTTTAATAAGTAACTCCACTTAATAAAATTCCTCATAAATATTGATTTATTGCAGCGGTTCTCAATACAAGTCACGTGTTATTTAAATTATAACTTAAGTTCCTTAAAACTTTTATTTTATGGGGGATTTATGTTTTCGCATACACCTGAATAATGTGTAGTTGCGCCCCTGCATGTCAGTAAAGAAACCCAAATGGTTAAATGAATTCTCCCATATCGTGGGAGAATTCTTCCATTTTAATCCAAAGTCCCAATCCAAAACGGAAAATCCAAAGCGTCAAAACCCCCCTCCCCAAAAAATGAAAAAAAAAAAGAGTGGTACCACCAAAAATCCCCAAAAAGAAACGTAAAGTCCAAATCTCAACGGGAATGTCTTTCTTTTCCCGCCGGTGGTGTCTTCTCGCTCCGTTGGCGTCCTCTAGCCAATGAACCTTATCAAGCTCCGCCCAGAAACGCCCTTGAAAATCCCACATGACTGCATGTCTCACAAGCAAAGCCTCGCGGTGCTTAATTTCTGTGTAAACATGGCGTCTTTCATTTTGACTGACTCTCTGCAGAGCATTTCTGAGTCGATTAGTGTAGCATTTCTGCCGGATTTTCACAAAATATCAGCCACGACAATGGACAGGGAAACCAACAAGTCCATGTCATCTTTTTTGGACGACATCAAGGTGTCTTAGCCACGATGCCTCCAACATGGTGCGTGTCACAGCAAAAGCGACCGATCAATGAGGAAAACAGCAGATCCTCACACCCTCAGCATAAATATAGCTGTGGACAAGATCACTGACGCCTATTGTTCTTTCAAGGCTGGGTAAGTCGGGCATTCATTGTTTTGAGGGTTACTTTTGAAATCACTGATTTCTGTTGTTGGCAAATGTTTAAGTGTGCCTAGGCCAGATACATTGTACTCAGTGCTAGCGTGGCTAACACGATTACAGTTTAGTAAAAAGCCTTTTCAGGTAAAATAAAATCTTAAATGTATGTCAGACACAGTACACATTGCATATTGATCTGTTCAGCTAACGCAAGACTGTGTAACAGACAGGCTTCAAGGTGTAGAAGTTTTATCGGTACTGCCATTATGCTGTACTTGGCTAAAAGGTTTTCATAACGGATGTGTATCAGTGATTCTTGAGAATAGGGACAAAACGGGTCCTATGGATAAAGCACAAAATTTGAATAAAATATACACAAAATATAATTTTTTCAAATATCTGACTAAACTAACCTGGGTCATCTGAGCACAACAATGTATATTTTTTTTATTTTAAACATTGTAGTTGTTGGATAGTTCCTGTAAAATCCCTTGTCATGGAGCAGAACTCAATACATTATAATAGTTTAAAACAATTAAAGAAATACTAAAACTATATATTATGTATAAGTAGTTATATAAATAATTATAAAAGTATCAATAATTTGAATTAAAAATAATATGTATATACAATGTACATTAGCATGTGTTTACTAATGTAGCTTGAGTTTGTGAGACGGTAGCTACGCTGTGACGTGAAATGGGCATTAGCCAATGAAACGCTGCCCCTGTGGTAATATTCATTGGCGTCCTCTTGCACATGGCGGCGTTTCCTGGGTGCAAGCTCCAATCCAGCTCCTAAAGTGCAGATCCGCGGCGCTGGGACGAACTTTGATGGCTGTTCTCTCTCTTTCTTTTGATTTATTACTTGTTCTAAACATTCAGTCAAGTCTCCCGCTGCAGGGATCTGACGGTGAGCGTCTTCCACTCTGATTGCGCCGCTTCGCGCCGACGCACACGCCCCCTTTTATACACTATCAACCACACCTAAAAACCAGCATGACCTGCCCAAAAATCTATTTTAAAAGTGAAAATTCGGAATAATTTTACAACGAAATAACAGCAACCTTTATACAAACCAGATGATACATTTACTCTTCAATGTATTTATCCAGGGAAAAAAACATAGTGGTTACTTACAGACTGATTTTTATTGTCAATGTGTTTCTTCCAGGGCAGTGAAAGTAAATAAAACTTGTTACATGTCTTTTGCTTTAAGTATTTACTTCATGGAGGGAGTGGTGGGAAGTAATGAAGTTCAAGTACTTGTACTTAAGTATAATTTTCGTGTATCTGTACTTTACTTAAGTAGATTTAATAATGGATACTTTCGACTTTTACTTCATTACATTTTACAGTAAATAGCCTATTTGTACTTTCTACCTCACTACATTTGTTGCTTTACTTGTCACATTGCACTTTTGTTTTTTTTCCCCTTAAGAATTTGAAGTTCAGGGAGTTAATGTGGCGCTGTAAATTCCAAGCAATAACGTGACTTACTAATTATGATTGTCTGTTGTCACCCATGCCTCCCACTTTACTCGCAGGCGCAGGTCCAAGACATGCAAAGTGGTTTTCTCTGAGAGGGAGAAGATTTCTGTCTAATAGTCAGTAATAGAATTCCGCGATATAAATCATAATACAGTATTTGGCGACATGTAAAATCAGCGCTTCGTCCAATGTTTAGCGTCACCTGGAAAGGAAGCTTAAAGAAAGGTAAGCTATGTGGAAGTGATGCTAGCAAAGCTAACTGTATAGACTCATATGTTGCATCTGCGATGAAAAAAGTTGTCACTCATGCGCTGAATTATTATTGTACTCTGTGACCAAAGTCTGCTATATAGTTGTAGCCCCTGGTTAAAAAAACATGCTCTTAAGGCCTTTAATATTTACAAAATATTTACAAGGTTGGTTGTATGTACACAGAAAATATAATTGAGAAACTTGTATTATTGTTTTTGTAAATTTTTGATCTGAGTGATCATATACATGCGGGGAGCGGTTACTGTTGTGAGTAGCGTGAGAAAAAAAAAGAGAAAAACAGAGAGCCAAAGCTTTTCTGGATGTGACTTGTGTATTTATTAAAGACTGTATTGAATTGCCTATCTATGAAGCAGTTTAGGTTATCGAGGGACAAGTGAACTCAACATAGAAAAAAAGAGGACAGAACAATGGGATGATGGGAAGAGGAAGGCAGAAGATCACGGGAGACAACAAGGAGGAAGCTGATGGAGACCGCTGCTAATGCATGCAGAAGTTGAGGTGGGAGCAAACACTCGACTGTTTTACGCACGTTCTGCACAAGTAAAACTATACACGGTGTATAGGAAACCTGCAGAAGTGTTTTGTAGTGAAGAACTGCAGAGGAGAACTGCGGCTGATCCGAGGAGAACTGCGGCTGATCCGAAGTGACTAGAGGAACGTGTCAACATGGCGACACTCAATTTAGCATGATTGACGAGGAGTCCTGCAACTCGGTTGTCTGGAGTTATCTATGTTACTTTTAATGTATGTATGGTCATTGGATGAGTAAGGATTTACTCAACATAGGTAAATCTGCATGGTATCTACCAGAACTTAACGAACCCAAATAGCCACCCCACCAGTGAGTTTAAGTTCTCATCCCAGTTAATAGCGGACAGAGCAGTGGGGTGCTATATGGTATAGGAATTATTAGCTATTTTCATGGTTAGCTTTCTTAAATATTGGAAATGATTAACATTGTTTTAAATAGGCTCAAATTTAGGTTAATATTACACTCATTATTTAATCAGCATAATCTGGGAAGTAGAATATTTCTCTTACATAAATCACCATGTTTTAATTAAAGTAGTCTAAAATTGTAGTTCTGTAAATAAAAAAAACTCAACTCTTAGCCTTTCTGTGACCTCAGCAGGCGTTCACTGAGGGTCATAAACGTGGCTCTTTGAAGGCAAAGAAAAACACTCTGGTCCTGTTGCCAAAGTAGACCTTCCTCCCTGGCAGGGTCATAAAACCATTTGTCACCACTCAAAAGAAAAATAACGCTTCTTTGATCTAAAACATGCTTCTACAGAAACATGGTCAGTTAGCTTTTAAAATAATATTCTCCCTCTACTTAGCTAGAAGACAGCCCCCTCTAATTTAAAATACAGCAAAGAAGAAAACACGCCCTTCCTTTAAAAGCATAGGAACCGAAACCTTTAGATCAGATTGCTCCAGGGTTGTCCAAGATGTGGTCTCCGGGGACAGGTCCGTCTGTGAAATCCTTTCCCGTATTTTTGTATTGGTCTATTGTTGTTTGTTTCAGGTAATTATGTCTCGGCTTGTGGTTTGTGGCTTTTATGAGGAGATTGTGAGTTTTATGTATTTGATTTTTAAACTATGATTGTACTTGGAGCGCGATTCATTTTGCTGTTTTTGTGGTTCCATTGATACAAATGATGACATCACGAACTCGAGCAATGAGAGAACAGGACAATGAGTAAGACAGAGGTTTTTTTAATTTATTCTCTCAACAATACTGATATGACATACACAAAAAATCTGATTGTTCTGGACCGATCTTTACTAAGTCCTATAGGACTGAAGCCTCAATGAGAGTCGTTCTTTATTCTTGTGATGCTCTGCGTACACTGCAGTAGCTATTATTATTTTATTTAATTAAAAAAATATAATTTATTTAATTGTTATGTGTTATGTTTCAGGGATAGCAGGAGACCTCTGCAGATTGTGGCACAGAGATGGAAACAAATCTGGATGAAGAAGAGTTTGAATTGATAATGATACTGGTTACACTTATTTCAGCTCTATGTATTTAATATCTAGGTGTTTTATGGGAATGTGGATCTTTCAGATAAATTTGAGAAGCAATTTTGATAAGTACACAAAATTTCATTGTGTCATGGAGCACTGGATGCTGGTCTTGACTAGGTCTCGGGTTAGGTGGTCTTGACTACAACACTGCTATGTGGCTCCTTGGTTGCATTTCCTCTCCCTCCCACCCTCTTTCCATCCCCTTTTTGTTGGATTTCTTTCAAAATAAAAGCCACTAATGGCAAAAAAGTGAAGTTCATGCTATGTTAGGACAGGAGTCAAGATGTTTCCATCCCTGAAATTATAATGCATATGTGGCAGTATGCCCTGCTTTGAACGCACCACAGAAGTGCCTGAATCTAATTGGCTGTGGTGCTGGCTGCCTGTATATAAACGGTCCTCCCTCACCTGGTTGACATCATGTTGTTTTCCTTCCGGTTCAGACCTTGGCGTTTGTTGGTGCTGCACGCTAGGTAAGGCAGGCTTCATCTCTCCACACTTGACGTTGTTAGCTCAGCTTTAGCTCAGCTTCTGTTGTATATCCAGGCCGCCTGTACAAGCTCCCCTTTCCTCCTTCCTGTTAGAGGCACTACATAAAGTGCTGAGTGGTAAGTGAAGTGCTAGTTTTTGCATGCTTTTAGATCCCATTTTTAACATTTATTTTTGATAGCCAGTGCTGTTTGTCCTTGGCCGCCTGTTTGCCTGCTGTTCTGGTTGTCCCCTACTGGCGGTCTGCCCGTCATCTGATCTGGGTCATCTGTCAGCTGCCTACCTGTCGTCCTGTTTGCTGGCTTCATGCCCGCCGTCCTGGTCGGCGTAAAGCTGACTCCTATCACTCGACCAGTGTGGCTGATTTGGGCTGATTGGTGACCAGCTCGGACTATCCTTCTAGTGCCGCTCTGAGTGGCGTCTGCTACAGCGGATTGGTTCCTCCCGGACAGACTCTTAATTTGGAAATTGCTGCTTGAGTTGTTGTGGACTGAATTTTATTATATTGTCTGTAATTTGATTGTTTTTTTTCCTTTATTTTGACAGGAACGGCCAGCTGGTGGTGTTGGTGGGGGTCTTTCCGGGTGGTGGTACTACTTCTGGTTTGGTGCATGATTTTCTTTTGTTTTTGCCATGTTTTGTTTTTTGTGTTTCTTTTCTTTTAGGACACTACCCCAAATTTCACTCCTATCTCTGAGTTGTGCTAGAACTGACTTTTAATGTGTGAGTGGTTTTAAATTGGTATTTTTTGATTAACCTAAAACAGTTGTGAGATAAATAAAATTGTTGAATCGTGAGATTGTCTCAAGCCTCATCTGTAGCTGGTCTGTGTGCCTTAAAGGTAACTTTTTAAGTGGAGTCATTACAACCAATTTCATCTTTATTAAAATGGTGTTTTTAAATTTAAGTTACCCATTTTACCACACTGGTCCCACCACACATAGTCACACATCTAAGTTTAAGCTATGTCACAGAGAGTAAACACAATTAAAACATGCTTTATCTATGGCATTGTTCATTAAAATGGCACATTTCTGATGTATTAAATACGATGGGTACACTTATTGATGTATTAGCGATTTGGTAATGAATTTGTCAAGTACTTTTACTTTAATACTTAAGTATTTACTTAAGTAAAAATGTTGATGGGTACTTTCACTTTTACTAGAGTACATTTTTGTCTGTGTATTTGTACTTTTACTTATGTACATTCTGTGAGTACTTTCTCCACCACTGCATTGAGGGTTTTTTTTGTTAGTGCTGCAGAACCACAGCAACAGCTAGCAGCTAACTGCTAACTCCTCACTTTAGCGGCTCTAACCGGGTCTGTGTTCAGCTTCTTCTTTTTTTTTTTAATGGCGGTTGGCAAGCAAACGCCATCTGCTGGAATGGAGTGTGGATCGGGATTCTACATATATTCTACAAAAAGCAACAAAACTCATATCCTATCAATTTTGTTGTCTTAAGCAAATTTATTAAATAACAAAAATATTCAGAAGTAGAAATTTCGTCCAAAATATCTTTTATATTTAACTGTAATTTTCTTGTAATGGAGATACTGATTACCTTCTCTCAACAGAATATTTAGAACAGAACAACAAAACATGTTTTACTGTCTTTTCTTGAAGATACAAATCACAATTTCCAGTTGGATGTTTTCCCATTTTAAATAATGTGCTTTTTACGGAGCCCCTAAGGGGACATGAAGAAAAATAAAAAAGGAAAGAAATCCCGACTTATTATCTCGAAATCCCGAGAAACTAAGTCAAGATCTCGAGATCCCGACTTTTTTGTAAAACCGTGAGTTACTTTTTTTGGGAGAAAGGCATGTTTGTATGCGGTAAACGTGGTGGAGTGTGTCTACATTGATTATGGAGGACGACATATCATTTTCTGCGGTCCATACATGTCCCGTCCCAGAGGAAGATATCATGCACATGCAAAGAGACAAGGTAAATATAATCGCCTAAAACATTGTTTGATAAATATCCGCTCAGTAAAAAACTACGTTTGATAGCCTTAGCTAAGAACCGCTTTGTATTTTATCAAGAAAAACTTGTTTTATCTGTTTGACGACACATTCTGCAATTTATCTTCAAAAAAGGGGTTACTATAGCAACGGCACAACAATTATGCGACCCATAACTAGCAGCGATAGTGCATTTGTCTGTATGCAAACCTGCTAGAAGAAGATAATTTAAGCTTTTACCATTGTATTTACGAATAAAATATGTTTTTATGACGGTCAAATATTATATTGATGAAGTCTCGATTGTCGAGAAGATGTGTAGAATTTTGAGAAAAAGAAAAAAGGTTATTACTCGACAGTAAGGTAACGGATTATAATCACCATGGTAAATTGAGACTTGGGATCCGGGTTCTTTCTCATTATATTAAAGCAGATCTTACTGTAATCAAGACCTGGTAAAAATATTTTAAAACGTTTTGAACGCCCTCCTTACAATTGCACTTTCAATCATTTACCGATTATGATTGATAATCAATCATTGATCATGATGATTGATCATGAATGGCTAACCCACTTTAGCCGTCTTCCCCCGCTAAAGGGGGTTTGCATATTTAAACAATAGCACATCTGCATTCAGTGCAATAATCTGTCAGTTTTCAACTTCAACTTTTTTTCTCCCCCGAAAAAAATAATTAAAAAAAACATCCTATTTTCAGCTGCACTGTAAAGATTCCTTAAAGTTAAAATCTCAGCTGAATGGTTAGGCAGTTTACCTAAATGCTTTTCTCCTTGCTGGTTTTCAAGACGTACATGCAGATACTGCACATTTCTAGGTCTCTTAATTTGGTGTAACAACTGCTCAAAAAGTTGGTAAAATCTCTATTACACAGATTTACAACGTCAACAAGAGGTCTTAGTATTTCTTGTTATATTTGCTAACTTTAATATAAATTTCCCTTTATTAGACTGGGCAAAAATTATTTGGTACATATTACATATTCTTTGGAACCACACAATGTGCGCATACATTTATTTGAAGAACTGACACCTAACTGCTACACAAAGAGTCTTCGCATGGCTTTCTGAAATACAACTATTACTAAATATATATATAAAGATGTGGATGTCTTTATTGTGATATTTTTTTTATTTTTATGTCTCCAGGTGGACAAGGCTGTGCTGTCTATAATGACAGACGAACAAATGACCAATTACATCACTTCATATGGTGACAGAATAGCAGACAACCTTTAACCACCTGATGAAGACGAGGCCGAAAACATACTGCGTTTCTGCACCGGCTCTTCTGTAATCTGTGTTGACAAAATTTTCATTTGTTTCAACACTGAAGCCGGGCTTAACAGAAGGCCTGTTGCTCGCACCTGTGCAGCTACCCTAGAACTTCCTTGCACTTATAGTTCTTACCCAGAGTTTCGTACAGAGTTCGGCAACATCCTCTCCAGTAATTACTTTGAAATGGACATAATTTGAAGTTGATGGGAGGTATTTACAGCACCTTTTTGTTTTGGTTGGAAATTTTGAATGCAATTATTTTTTCTAAATTTCATATTTAAATATTTAATGCATTCAGTCATATAGCAATTGATTTTATGTTCTTATGGTTTGGGTGTATGTTTTTGTTACTTTACATTTGAATTGTATTTATTTTCAAAGATACCTTGTGAATAATACAAATTACTTTTCTGCATGATTTTAAGATCTTGTTTTAAGTAAATAATTCCTTAATATTGATCAAAAAGTACTGTTTATATTGGAAGATTATTTAACAAGATAACAAGATAACAATATTGATAACAAGATAACAAGATATTTTTCCTATAAGTTAATTTATCTGCCAATAGAGCAAGTACTTTCTCATCAAGTAATTACTTACTTAAAACTCTATATGTTGCTGAAAAGTTACTTTTAAGTTAATTTGTCTTATTTTAAGTATAATAGGATATTTTCACGAAACTATACCAGAATGAGTTGGTAAGATTTTGTTTTTCAATGTATGAAGAAGTGCTCCTTTGATTTTATCATATTCTAACCCTTTTTTGTAATTAAGCAGAAATGTGTTCTCATTGTCTTTCAAGATGCTGTACTACAAGACCGATCTGTTGATGTAGCCTCGGTGCAATGTTGCTTTAAGCAGAGTTTGTTTTTTCAGTAAGGTTTACTGTTTAAGCTTTTAGATGTTTTTACAGATTTTTAAAAAAAGTTCATAATTGTGTTTACAACCCTTATTAACTTCAGAGGCAAGAAATATGCATTTTGCTTTGTGTCACATTGATTGTTTCAAATATTTTTCCTTTCCTTTTAGCATTTCAGATTTCAAAGTTAATTAATGCAACATTTATTTTAAAAATAGAACAGCAGGACAGAGTTTATCACTTATAAGAAGCATTTTTTTTTTGATCACAGAATTACATTTTCAGATAAATATTATTTATACTAAATACCCTTCTTTTCCTTTTATGCTTCTTTGTTTGACAAGTAAATCTTTGCTTTCACAGAATTTATTTTGATCTGAAACAGATATTGCATATTTACAAAATGGTTAGAAGCAGTTGAATAAACTGACAGTTCATGAAACTCAAATGAACTAATACATTTCTTCATTGTCCCTTCTAGAGAACATAATGAAATACTTTTGAAAGAAAAGAAACACAGTTTGTTTACATCTGCATGCCATTCAAAGTGGGCTTGTAAAGGTGCTGAAAAATGTTCCTGCTTGCAGTCAACACATTTAAAAAGTGATGATTGCCTGTCTTAGATGCATATACAAGTTCAAAGCCTGGTAAGTGTCTGAGGGTAAAGTCAGATGGGACTCTGCCGTAAGGATGTTGCAGATGTCAAAGACATCTGGATCACATGGTTTGGTCAGTTGAGAAATGCTCTCATTTTTGCATATTTCAACATGTTCCTCTTCCACAAGGCAAAGAAAGTCTCTTGTCCTGTAGAGCTCAGGTAATGCATACATCATATTGGGTCGACCTTCCTCCCACAGTCCAAAAACATGACTGTTAGGTTAATTGGTCTCTCCAAATTGTCCCTAGGTTTGCATGGTTGTTTGTCCTGTGTGTCTCTGTGTTGCCCTGCGACAGACTGGCGACCTGTCCAGAGCGTACCCCGCCCCTCGCCCGGAACGTTAGCTGGAGATGGGCACCAGCAACCCTCCCGACCCCACCAAGGGACAAGGGTGTCAAGAAAATGGATGGATGGATGGATGGATGGATATTGGGTCGACCACTGGGGACATTTCTGTTGTTTGATGGCCTGATGGAGTTTCCATTCCAAACCCGGGCAGTATCATCCAGCTCATCCTGTCACAAAGAACACATGAATATGAGAATCATATATACTCATCTTTCTTAAAATTAGTAACTTATAAGAGACATAAATGGGGTTAGCCGTCTCATGATCAATCATCATGATCAACGATGATTGATTATTTATCAATCATAATCGGTAAATGATTGATAAATGATTGAAAGTGCAGTTGTAAGAGGGAGGGTGTTCAAAGCGTTTTAAAATATTTTTACCAGGTCTTGATTACAGTAAGATCTGCTTTAATATAATGAGAAAGAACCCGGATCCCAAGTCTCAATTTACCATGGTGATTATAATCCGTTACCTTACTGTCGAGTAATAACCTTTTTTTTTCTCAAAATTCTACACATCTTCTCGACAATCGAGACTTCATCAATATAATATTTGACCGTCATAAAAACATATTTTATTCGTAAATACAATGGTAAAAGCTTAAATTATCTTCTTCTAGCAGGTTTGCATACAGACAAATGCACTATCGCTGCTAGTTATGGGTCGCATAATTTGTTGTGCCGTTGCCATAGTAACCCCTTTTTTGAAGATAAATTGCAGAATGTGTCGTCAAACTTTAACAGATAAAACAAGTTTTTCTTGATAAAATACAAAGCGGTTCTTAGCTAAGGCTATCAAACGTAGTTTTTTACTGAGCGGATATTTATCAAACAATTTGATAACTATTTTTTGTGGCTTGTTTTGCATTTGTCTGCCAACTCATTTCCTTTTATTCCTACATGTGAATCTCTAATAAACGGTCTGGTCTACTAATAGAATGATTTTTTTTTTTTATGAATATAATGATGAACTTTGAATCAGAACATATATTTCTCAGTGGACAAACTTCCTCAATCTATTCTAAAGCCAAAATGATTCGAAACCTGTGTTGTTCGTTCAGCAGCGCAGCTGTTGGACTGAACCATTGTTCTAACAATAGTGGGGTGACGACAAAAATATGTATTTTATTTTTTTCTTAGATGAATGGCAGTTACTTCGTTCTTTGTTTCTGTAGCCTTTTTTATATTGATATTGTTTAATTACACGGGTTTCTTTCATTATTTCTTTGGGGGAGGGGGGGACAATTCTAGACTTTTCCAGAAATGGAATTGACCCCCCCCCCCCCCCCCGCCTGGGATTTAGATGTAAAAATGATGGTTAAATGGAAAAACATTTCTGAAACATAAGTGTTGCAAAAAGAGGAAAACTGATTAAATATTTTGTGAGATAAATATACTTTGTAACTGTATTTAATGTTATATAGCAGAGGTTTCTGAAGAAACTAATTACCGCTTAAATATGTAAAAGAAAAGAAAATAAGACATTTAAAAATGTGCATATTTTTCTATATTCATTGTCTGTGTGATGGTATAATGAATGCAGAATTTTCAAAAATGGACAAAATTCTGATATTCATTTTCTGAGTTCTTGCTCTCATATAAAATAATGAACCACTTTTATTTTGAGAAACCAAAAATGCATATTTACCAGTGACTGTGACATGTTCAACATTATAGAAAGAATGTGAGACTCATTATATTAAAGAAGGCTAGTTCTTAGAATATTTTGTGAATCATGAAACACTGGTACCAAATTCATGTTCGACATATCTCCCTCCCTGAAACAGATGGTTTTAGTCTTCTGTAATGTTGTCATTATGTTTAGTACGCCTCTTGTTTCTGACACCACTGCCTGATTTTTCCCTGGAATTTATCTGCAATCATGCTGTCTGCTTTAGTGTAAACACCACACTCGACACCCAAAAAAACTCCCCCAAGATTGTTGTCTTTAAGAGGTAATTGCACTAAATCATAGCATTCATCAGCCCATCTCAATCACTCTAGCGGCATGGAAATGAATGAGAAATTGTCTCTTTTCTTACAAGAAACATGTGATAAGAGGTCACAATATGATAAAGATCACAGGCCATCATCCATTCCTTCTGGCTGAATCAGCTCTCATGTGCAATCATTTGTGTGGGATCAATACTGATGGCGCACAATGCTGGTATCATGGTGACAATTACAGGCTTGGAGTCTTGGATTCAACAGGGTGACCAGGTGCGTTTGGCTGTGCAGCAGAGCTGAGTGATTTGGCTGAGCCTTCAGTGATGACAGCTACACTGTAATTTTCATTACTGAATAGTCTGCTTGTGGTGGTTCTCACTGCATCATAACAACTAGTGCATAGTGAAATATTTATATGTGCTCTTATTAGACTATTTAAACTTGGGTCAAACAACCGCTGTGTAGTCGCATTTTGCAAAACAGTATCCGTTGATGACAAGTGCCCATACAAGCATCAACATTACAAATATCAAACTCAATTTAGAGCAAACTGCTACTCATAAAACATATAATTCACCTGTGCCCTGTAAAGGCTTGTCTACAACAATTTTCTAACATTACCTTACTTAATGTTGCATTAAGGATTGCACCAAACCAAATATAGGTAATCTAAAAAGTTGATAATTAATGCACCAAATGCATCTCTGCCTGAACTAAAGTGCATTCCCATTCAAAACGTTGAAACTTAGAAAATGTTGGAATAATTGCTGACAATGGAACTGATAATATGGAATGGATTACAGTATTTTATTGTCAGCAAAGCAAATTTATTTGTATAGCACATTTCAGCAACAAGGCAGTCCATAGAGCTTCAGACAATCTAAATCAGTGTTTATGTTCCCCTGTTTCAACACATCCAATTCAGTGGACTGCAATTCAGGAAAACCCTGTTAACCAGCCACCAATTTAAATCGTGTGCTGAAGCAGAGCGAAGCCTAAAACTTTCAGGGAAATGTGACTTGAGGACCAGGGTTCTACTCATTTATTCATTCTATAAATCTACTCAATGTGGGACTGGGTTTACAGCCACCTAGTAAATTTGAGATGTAGAGCTACAGTACGTATAATCTTCCTAATTATGGTAAACCCTCTTATTGTTTGTCATAGTTTGAGCTCTGTCTACCTAAGCAGGTAGACAGAGTTATAGTCAAACAGACCATCCGAGACCAACTGAAGACCACAAGACCAAGATGACACAATGAAATGTGAAACATGAGCAAAATTACTTCCCATAAAAACACCTACATATTAAATATTCAGAACTGAAATAAATTTTTATTTTATACTCCATGCTCTCTTTCAAAAATTATTTCAGAATGTTAAACAATTATTCCTCATTCATCTGCCATTCAAAAGAGCTACTCAAACAATCAATTTTTTAATATATAAATTTTTCTAGAATGTGTACATTAGTCCAGTGGAAACCTACAAGTATAAATAAAAACATTGCAAACTCACTTACCAGTCCAGGATTTGTATTGACTGTAGGCTAGTGGTGGATAAATATCCAAACAAGGATAACTGTCTCTACATGCAGCCAGTTTTTGTGAGGATAAATAGTGCCAGTCTGGTTAGAATTGTTACAGTGAGATACTGCTCCTAACATGAAAACCCTCTGAAAGCTCTCAGCTTTCTCTCAGGCAAAGGGAACGAGGTTTTAGGGTCCAAGCAGTTTCCAGAGATCACAGCATTTGAATAATACCAGTTGAAGCCACCTTTCTCAGTGAGTTGAAGAGATTAAAAATTGCAAAATGTGTAAACGTCTTTAAGAAGCTGAGGCGCAGTGATAAAATGTGATGCATGCCTCTGAGGTTGAGAGGGAGACAGACAAGGCAGGCGGAGGGAAACACATGGACTTTGGCAAATGTGGTTTCAACAGGATGTTCTGGGCTGGGTTATACCTTCACTTTGACTGCTAGCTTTTTTCTGGCTGCTGGTAAGCCTTCAATTAAATGACGGCTACCTTTTTCAAGTCGTTAATCCTCTTACAGTTTGGAACCCTACACTTGGCCATGTGGAAAACACACACACACACACACACACACACACACACACACACACACACGCGCAGACACACAAATAGTGTATTCAGAAGTGTTAGTGTGCATGAGCAGTGAGTCTTCTTCAGCTTTAGCCCTCATATTCTTCTTTTTGTGACTCTCTCTTCTGGTTCCCTCTCAAGTTGACAAAAGAAAGTGTTGTTTTCACAAACAGAGCCGTTAGGAAAGTTGTTTTTTATTTAATTCAAACCCATTACTGTAGTAAAATGTCTCAAACAAGTGTGTAGTATTTTATGTAAAATGTTTACACAAAATACTATGTAAATTAAACTGAAATACCAATTTATTTTTAATTATATTTCTAATATTAGTCTAGTCTTCATAGAAATTTAATAATAAAGCAACAAGAATTCCAACTAGAAATACCAGACTAATGTGTGGTGAGCAAAGATGTTTTTCGAACGTACCCAGGGCTAAAGTTCAGAAGGATGTGTCCAATCTGTGTTAAATAACATATTGATGCCAAGTCCATAAACAGGTGATGTTTTTACATTAGATGCAGTAGATTTAGAAGATTGATACTTTGAATTGAATTAAAAAATTTCAAATTTCAAGACCCAATAGTAATTATGTCCGTGTTTATTAACTGCAGTAGTTCTGTTTTTACCAACACCTACACATTTTTACCAATGTGTAGGAGTTTTTGTGAATTTAATAACAAACTTACAAAAATCACAGGGAGCTAGGGCAGAACACAAACCATAATTCTTAAAGAACAAAACAGACACAAGAACATGGGAAATAACAAAGAAGAGACAGGAGGAACCAGCAAAGAGTGATTGAAATGAGGTGCTTAAGTACTGGGAAGTTGAATGCTGAACAAAGGACCTGACCTTATGAGCTAACTGATTGGAGGTGTGACGGAAGAGAGCAGACGAGAGAAAGAGAGAGAGAAGGTGACAAGGGAGAGTACACAGGAGACTAGCAAAGTAATATAACAAGAAAGCAAACTAAACATAATTAAACATAACTAATAACTAGACAGAAGAATTAAACATAATAAATTATAATCACTAATAAGGACTGAACTTATTATTTCCTATCCAAAATAGGAAACTAATAGGTTAAAAATGAAACTATGGCCATATGAATGTTGGCAAACTGCAAGCTAGATCAGTGAGAAAACAGCCTCAAAGTTTCAAAAGACCTCACCCCACATTTTATAAGCTGTCTGGGGTTGTTAACAAGGACTGTCCATTTGCATTACTTTGCATTAATAATTAATAATGATAAGGTTTATGACTCTTACAAGGAAACTGAATCTTCAGGACCGTTCACTTTAAAGAGCTGTTTAAATGATCCATTTTTGTAAATGTAAATTTTTCTAAAAAAAATCCCAAAAAGCCATTCTATGTTCTGCCCAGCAGTTTTCATGGCCCTCCCTGTTTAAGGACATCAAAGAGTACTTTAATATTGTTCCATCTGTGCCAGGAGTTGGTCCACCATCAATCAATCAATCAAATTTTATTTGTATAGCACATTTCATCAGCAAGGAGCTTTACATAATTAAAGAAAAAATAAAAACAGCATGTGACATTAAATAAAGAGTAAGAAAAGAAAGAGATTTTGAAGAAAAAAAAAGATTAAAAAAGATAAAAATGTACTTTTGTTATGGAATTTAAGCGCCTGTCATGACCGGACTCCGCCGTCCGTTTAACACTAATATTGTCCAGGCCCCGTCACCTAACAGGACAAGGTCCCCAACCTTGCAGCACCAGGCTCCGTCCACCTGTCACACAAATTTTTGCGCTAGCACTTTGCCGTCCTACACAGATTTTTGTGCACTATTTTTCACCTGTTAGAGTCTAGAATTTACAGGATTTTTCTGTTACTTTTGTTACGGAATTTAAGCGCCTGTCGTCGCCGGACTCCGCCGTCCGTTTAACACGGGTATTATCCAGGCCCCGTCACCTAACAGGACAAGGTCTCCATCAGCCTCTCAGTGACCTTCTCCACCCTCTTTCATCCACAAGTGTCTCTGGTCTCTTGATTTTGTGACTAGCTTACTTGTGTCCAAGGCTTCACCATCACACTCACCATTGTAGATCGTTTTTCTAAGGCTTGTCACCTGATCCCTCTCTGTAAACTCCTGTCATCTTTTAAAACTGCACAACTTTTGGTGAAACATGTTTTTTCATTTGGATGGCATTACGAGTGAAGTCCTTTCTGACCTCAGTCCTCAGTTCACATTGTTAAGAGAATAAAATCATTATCTTTTGGCTCGATATATTCTCTTGTGCTGAACCAGTTCCCTGTCTATGTTGCACATTTCTCTCCTTGTAGATATTTTAAATAAACCAATTATGGTTTATTTAAAATGGTTTATTCTATGCAGAATCAGTATTTGTTCACTGATTCTGCATAGAGGTTACAAGAAACATGACAGAACCTTGAGTTTTATGCTAATTGAAATAATACTAATGAAGCAAAACTTATTTCCCATCTGTTTGATCACTGTACTGTATTTATGGCTTAAGCAAGAACAACAGATTTGACGCAAAGATGAGTGCAAACTTTCTATCTTTGATTGCACTTGATAGGTGGGTTTTTCTGCTGCATGTATTTAGTGCAAACTGCTTCTATAATCCAGTGTAGAATTAAAAACTGCAAAACACAGAGCATATTGCAATGTCTCCTCTTTGAGACTGGGGAAAATTTGGACATCAAAAGATTTTTTTTCCCATAAGACAAAAAAAAGAAATAAAAAATGTGTGCTGCTCGGGTAAAATTTTGACTGAGACACTGAAAGCTGTTCTAAAATTTTTGAGGTTCTAACAATCAGGATGGCAAAATGTTAGACAGGGTTTACCAGCAATCCAGTGCAGGTACCCAATATGCATAATGTTACAATTTTCACTGCCAGAGCTCTTGTTTAGAAAATCTTAGAGGACTCACAAACATCAGCAAACTGCTTCTCTAACCATCTGATACATTCTTCCTTACCCACACACAATCGCACAACCAGTTGAAGTCAACATCACGTAGCGTAGTCAAAAACAGTCACGCTTGTAAGAATACTAATGAAAATAAGGTTTCTGTAATGACCAATCAAAACAAAAGCGAGAAACCCATTATCTGTCAATATCTGTGTAAGAAGCAAGCCTGACTGGAACATAGTGATTTACTGTCCAATTTTCAATGGACCCTGTATTCGTTTCAATCAAATCCCCAATATTAACACACAGCAATAACTTCTTCTGCCTTATTACAAATGCAGCCCTTCTCTTCACTAAATCAGCTTGCAGAAGCTGACATCATTCAGTGTGGAAATAAGGCATATTTTATACAGGCTGAATCACAGTCAAAATGAGCCATTATTGTTTGCTTAATTTTTTTTCCCAAATAAAACCTGCTTTCTCTCACCACCTTTGTTTTGTCCTCGTGCAAATAAAATACAACCTGCAGGTTCTTCTAGATACCACAGCAGGGGACAACATTAATGTTCAATGATTCATTGCAGTTTTTATTTAATACTGAGTTTAAAAACAAACATTAATTTAAATTCATAATAGAAATAACATGAAAAGGAAATCATCTTCTGAAGCAAACACAGTGAGACAGAAAAAACAGGAGCAAAATGCAATCGTACAACATACTTGTTAGTCCTAAATGTATGATTAACATATTTCACTGACAAAACTGCTTTGTTAATGTTTGGTACCAGCAAACCTGTATATGACAAAATGTTCACTGTGTCTAACATTTAAATGATTCAACATTATTCAGTTTTTACAATTACGTTTTTTAATCTATCAAGACACTAAGCTTGCATTCATTAGTCTGGTAAGTAAATGTGGTCTACTTAAAAGCTGAATTGAGTTCATTATATGTAATGAGTTTGAAGAGAAATGAAGCATTTTAGCATTCCAAGTAATGTAAGAATTTTTTTATAGCATTCCTCTAGGAAGCTGGCTTTAAACAGACATTGAAGTTGTATTTGCTGTTGCGACAAACCCCACCACTGCTTTAAAGGGGTTGTGCAAAGTTAACCTTTTGCACATAAATTACTTCCATTCTTTCTTGTTTTTTTTACTTAACCTTTATTTCACCAGGAAAATCCCATTGAGATTAAAAATCTCTTTTGCATGAGAATCTTGGCCAAAAATCACCTAGACACTTTTTTGGCCATAAATTTGTGTTTTTTTGGTGTCTGAAAAATGAGCCATTTCAAAACCTCCCAGTTGTTAAATCAGGTGGAAGATTACCGTTTCAAAATACCACTATCTTTGATTTTTCTGCATTCAAAACTGTCTTAAGCCCAGCCAGACAGAACTGAAGAGTATCAAATGCATGTTTTCAAAAAATGTTTTCTCATCTCAAACCAAACCAAATGTCTGAAGATTCTCAGTTTTCTTTTTCTTTTTTTTCATTTTTCTATTCATTTCTTATGGAACTTGTGTGATGAGAACTTCTAATCTTGTCCATGGCCACAGGTCTATAAAATCCAGCACATAGCCACACAGACTGCCTATACAAATGTAGAAAGAATGCATACTCTCAGCAGCTCAGTGGATTTCAGTGTGGTACTTCAACAAAATGCTACCTGTGCAATATATCGATCTGTAAGAATTTTTTAAAAACTGAATATCTCACAGTCAACTGATGGTGGTAGAACAAAAAGATGGGACCAAATCAAAACAACAACAACAGGGGGTCATGCAAATTCAAAGAGCAAAGTTGGAAGATACTGAGAGACATCTTGTGTACAAGAGTCCAATTTTCTATAGAATAGTAACATACAGAGCTCAAAACTTCATGTTTGTTTTTCAGACATTCTGGAGCGGGCCATATTTCCAGGGATTGCAGGTTTGTTGAAGAACTTGACTGATTCGAGTGTTCAATTCAGAGTTGCGACTTCAGGTTTAAGTTGAATAAGAGAGAAACGGTGAGTCAGGCCTCAGTGTTCAGCATTAATATCTGAGTTAACATATGCACTTTTGGAAGAATGGTCAAATTTTCCTAGAAACATGCTACAGTCAGAAAGGTTAAAGGTATTCATGTAAACTCCATGAAGTGACAGTGGGGCATTATTCAAGTTTTTACATGTAGGCAGATGAGCATACACATAAGTTCAAGAATTGGCAGGAAATCTAGACTCTTCCAACTGCAAAATGACTGTCCAGTGAACCACAGTGGCTCAATATAAAGATATACTGTTTATTTAGCTATGCTTTTGTGGTGGGATGGTGTCTTGTCTTGCCATTGTTTTGGCCGTTCTCAACTAAACCTGTTGCTGATTGGGCAGGCTGTGTAGGCGGGACGTTACTCCTCTGGCCCCATCGAAGGGTATTTGGAACTGAATGACAACAATTTGTTCTACTGTTTGAAGTACTTTCTTTAATCGTTTTGTTGTGTTATTGAAGTACTAATTTGTTTTTGTTTTTACTAATTTCTTTTGCATTGCATGTTTGTTATTTTGGAAATAATTGAACTTGTCCGTCCTTTTTTCTTTATGTGTTCCTTTTGTTCCAGGGACCGAGTAGTAGACTTGAAGCCTCATTTTTAAAAAGAAGAAATATTTTAAAGAAATTGTTTAATAAAATATTGTGCACTGATAAATCTGTGTTCGGGTGCATCTTGTGACTTTTAAAAAGATCTCAACCTGCTGATCACACTTTATTGCATTTTGACTTTGTGAGTAGGCCTTTGTGATAAAATTTTTTGTTGGACAATAAATTACTCCAGAAGTTATTACAATAAGCAATAATGTTTTGACCTTTTTCAAGTAACATAATAGTGCTGTAAGAACACATTGTCAAAAGTCAATAAACTTTAAAGTCTTATAAACATTTAACACTGGAACTGGAAGAAATTTTAAATACCCAAAATAAAAGACAACAAATAAAATGAATTCTGAAATCTCTAGTCTCAACTAGCCCTTTTTTTGAAGGACAACTTAGTTTAGAGACTTTTGTCATCAGTTTTTGGTAGAGAGAGATAAAAGAAAAATGATAAATCATGAGATTGGAAATACAATTAATTGACTGGTGCTTTTAGTCCGACAAACATTACCTCACCTTGATTGACAGTGCTTTTAACTTTAAATAAAATGTGGACAACTCATACTAGAGCTCCAGCAAAAAACAACACCCGACAATTACAATTTACAATGCAAAATTGCATGGCCTCCTCCTTTATTAAATACTTTTCTCTTTCCTGTTTTTGAATTTTAAAAACAAAACTTTTTTAATCCTACTTAGCAATGTTATAATGCAAAATATTCCTTTGTTTTTGTGCTAGAAATGTGTATATGTATGCACTATAATATATGAGGCATGCCAAATTCTTAGAATTACTTTGGAGTAAGAGAGAGAAACATTAATAGAGAACCACTTAAATGTTAATCCATAATTTCAGAGAGAAAAAAAACCCATTAGGAATAAATGACATCATCAGAACTTGTCCTAACCTCATTCACATCTTATTCCAGAGACTTGATCAACAGTTGTATCACTGTGTCTCGGCCCAGTTACTGATGGCTTTCTCTCAAACACTGCCTTTCTCATTACTGTAATGAACTTTATAATTACCCTCACACCCTTGAAGAAGAATGAAGGCCATTAAGACATTGGGATTGGCTTTTATAGCATTTACTTAGCCCAGGACACTAACCAGTAGCCATTTTCAATCTCAGTAAACCCCCCTCATCCTTTAACCTGTTGACAATGCTTCTTTTCTCTAGGCAGACTGACAGGGTTGTCTGAGAAAACAGTCATCCATGATTTTCTGAAGTCCACCTGAACTAAATATAGTGTCTAGTACAGATTTCCAATGTTCTGTTTTTAATTTTACAATAGTAATAATCTGTTGTCAAAATTCTCTTCAACATTCATCTTTACAGGTTTGGACGTTGATGATTCAAATCCAAATGATTCCACCCTAAAGTGTCATGATTGGGGGTGGAAATGGTGAGAGAGAACACTGAGCAGACCCAGGTAGAAGTGAAGATGGATGTTAATGAAGAATGTAGCTCAATACAGTCCCACGCAGGCGGCACAATGAGCGGAGGCTAACGCTAACACTGGTAGCTACTTACAACAGACTGAAAACATGAGAGCTAAGTTAACACAGGACTTAACCAGTTCAACTGTGAAAACAAACGACTAACGTCTACAACGTGACAAAATACCGACGACAAGGATCCGACAAAGACAAAGACAACAGCAGGGTAATCAGGAAACTAGACACAGCTGGGAAACAATCAACAGGGAAGACAGGACAGAGACTCAGGAAAACAGGATTAAACACAGAAAACCTCAAAATAACTACACAGAAAAACATGGATCACAACATAAAGTTTATTTTCTCATGTTATGAACATAAGTCCAGATACCTTTGCATACCCACATTAAATTACTATAATCTGCATCATGTTGCCTTGTAATACATGTTGGTTTCAGTTCAGTAACTCATTGAATGTTTCAATGATAATTTCAGATAATTCTTGCTAAACGATGCGACTCAAGACTCTAGATTTAACTGCAAATATTGAGGTTGTAGCCATCGGGCTTTTTGGCTCGGATGCTGCTGCCTCAACAGATGGCAGCAGAAGAGATGATGTTCACAACAACAGACATACAGTATAGGAGATCTGCAGCATCTTACTCAAAACCTTGAATGATCTTAGCTTCCGCCAGAAGTCCAGTCTTCTCTTTGTTCCTTCATGTTGCATCTCCAGTCCAGTCTGCTGTCTAGGTGAACACTAACCACGTGTTTGACTAGCCTTGGATTCCTTTAGAACACATTCTAGGGTTTGTAGAGCATGGCAGTTTCAGATTTAGGTGAAATATTGTTTGACTCATCTCTTTTTGTGACAAAAATGATTGATAAAACATGCATTATAATATTTTACTTCTAGTATTTGTATAGCATGTTGGTTAAACCTGTTTTTTAGAGATGTTTTATAAATGTATTGGATTTGGACATGTGTCTAATTTGTTTATGTAAAATATTGGATACATGTGAAGTTGTGAACTTCCTCTGCACGCAGTATTAGATGTTTGTAGGAGCATGTGCCAGTGGTGAGGAATTCTCTGTTAATGAACTGCAAAAGTCTCACGACAAGACAAAATACTTCTCATTAAATTATGAGTGCGTTACAACTGTAGATTAAAAGCTAACAAATTGCAAAAGGAACACTTTGAAGGCATCCATGTAAGACCATTATATCAATCAGCAATTAGAATACATGCTGTTAGAATCATAACAAGGAAGAGAAAACAATCTACCCTTTGATATTTTCTCTAATTATACAATTGATTATACAATTTATCTACCCTCATATCAAATGAAAGCTGAAAGAAACTAACAGGCTGGTTTGCATTTTATTATTGAACATTAGTGCTGCTGCACAACAGTAGTTTTAAATGATCATAACATAGTGTGAAAATAGATTTGAAATCTCAAACTAATCAGTTGCTGATTCACAACCTAACTGCCAAGTCATTTTTAGAAAAGTACAAAAAAGTTGAAATCCTTTCACATTTATTCACGTGTTGCAAAAATCATGTTTAGAACATTTAGAAGATGTTTAGAACATGGTGTTTGATCTTGTGAGTTTAGTATTTTTCAGGTGAATTGCACAAGAAAATCAAATATTTATAATTTGTCCATCATCTTTGAAAGCAATTTTCTTTTTTTTTTTCAGAACTGGACGGGTGTGTGGTGCACATAGAAAATGTAAAGTAAAGTTATTAATGATGGAACGCAACTGGTTTGTGTAAATACTCCTAGTGCATAACAATAAAAGGGAACTAGCCTCTACTTCTAACACGGTAAGTTGAACATTGTTACCACAAAAGCAGCAGTAGTGTTTCTGTACAATACCCTGCTTCTCCTCCCGACACCCATGGAAATGAAGACCAAAAAGCCAATTTTCATACCGCATCTACTTGCATTTGGTAGACTGAATTACACACTGAACCCATTTGTGCATGCATTGTGTTTGGTTGGGATTAATTAACACTTATAATGTAGTGGGGAATCAAGCGAGTCGGGCTTGTGTTATAATAGGGGAGCATTTTGGCTTGCAATGCTGGACAAAGAGTTTACCTCAGAGGTGTCTGCCTCTGTGAGTGTCTGTGTGTGTGCATGTGTGTGTAGAGAGAGAGAGAGAGAAAGAGAGAGAGATGGCAGGCTACAACACTCCACTGTTATGCTATCGTGCAGAAACATATGGTTGGACAGATTCTTTGTCATTACTGTAAGGGCACAATAGACAAGGTTTGATGCAGAGGAGCAGACAAACACAAAAACATTCAGTCCTGTTGTGTCAGTCTGTCAACAGGCCATTTATGTGTGACTCATGTGGGAAGTGGGTGTGTGTGTATCAATATGTTTGACTCACTGACCAAAAGAAATATGGACCTTACTTAGGTTAAATGTCTTTAAGGGAAAGTAGGTTTGTGAATGCTAATCTTGTCTGTATTATCTGCAGTGTAAATTTCAGATTTAAGTGATCGTGTGAGTAAACTTGCAGCTTTTTTTTGAAACTCCAAATACAAAATATTCTGTTTTTGAAATTATTATATTTGCTATTATTTTCAAATAAGAACTCATTATGTTTGTAATTTTAGTCTGATTCTGCCTCAGATTGCTTCTGCACCCTGACTTGGGGAAAGAGACCTGCAGTACTCCAACAGCTCCTATGGGTGTCACTCTTTTTCTTCACAACTCTTGTCCTCATCTTGCTAAAATTCTTCACTCATCAGTTGTGACCATCTTTTCATTTATGACGGAGAATGCACCTGTTCAGTGCAAAATGAGCATGAACATATTACTGTCTGAGGGTGCAATTAAATACCAAGTAAGCAAAAACAAAACGGAAATTAGAGACAAAGCAGCACCAGTAAACAAAGCCATTGCAGATGAACAAATAACACAAAAGGCGTATGGTATGACAAAAAAACAACAACAACAAAACATTAAAGAAGACATCTAGTTATCGCTGTGTTGAGCGCCAAAAATTGCTACTCAGATGGAAGCCTCCATTAAATCCAAAATATCCAAGGATTAGGAGGAATTATTTCGGAGCTGTATACTTTACATTGACTTTGATGCAACCCAGAGAAATAAGAGATACAGAGGGTCAGCTTCATGGTCGACTTTGAATCAGCCTGGAGCATGATGAAGTGTCCATTGCTTCTCTCATTATTGGAGTCTCAGAAAGAATATGAAAAAAAGATTTCTGTATAAAATGCTGACATATATTGGAAAAGACTACAAATTCTATAGCCAAGTGTTAATGTATGATAAAACACAAAGATCTTAAGCCTAAAGTTTTTATACTTTATATAAAAACAGTGTTTGCCATGGCAGCTCATCAAATATGTTTCTACGTCATCAGGTGCTGTAATGGCAAAAAGTTCCAACCCAAGCCATCAACTTACCATATAGTTAGGCTGATGTATAGTGTATTATAAGAATGTTAATACTACTACTACTACTACTACTACTACTAATAATAATAATAATAATAATAATCATAATAATAATAATAATTTTTAGAAAATCTGTGCAGCAATTCATCACAGTGGATAAAAATATATTATCTTTGAACTTAAGTACTTTCTCTTAAATTTATTTTACTGGTTAAAATAGAAAATTTTAACTGTGGTGCTAAAAGGAAATTCAACCAACTGAAAAATGATTTCTCTCTGCAGTAAATAATTTAAAGTCCTTGAAAATTGCTAGAAAAATTAACAGTGTTGTGGTTATTTTAACTGTGTTGAGCTGCAGAACTGAAAGACATAAATCCATTAGGAGGAGAACCCTGAAAGCAGTGATGTGGCAGCCAAACACAAACGTCTCTTTGTGTGAGGAGTCTCTGCATTTTAGACATTATTTGGTATGAAATTACTTTATTTTCAACAGCTTAAAATTTGGGTTACCTATGTATTTTAGTTAATCAAAGAATCATAATTTCTGTATAAAAAGAGGTACTTTTGTTTATTCCAAATGGCTTTATATTGTTTTGGTGTAATGTACACAACACCTCAGTCAGCTTTTTGTTGGTTAAACGTTCAAATGAGATTACACAACTGTAAGCTGGGTTTTATTGACTCATTTTTTTAAAATACTTCCATAGACATGTAATGTCACTTTTTTGTTGGTTTGTTTGTTGGTTTGTTTGTTGGTTTGTTATATGAAATCTGCCTCAGCAGATTTCATATAATTTCATTATATTGTGTCACATTTTTTTCTTTCATTAATAAAAGTTGTGATTGATATTGATGTACAACTTTTCGGTCCTGAACTAAACTACATAATTCAACAATCAAGATAATTACATCCTGCATGCTAATGTAATTTTATTTGATCATTTCTTGTTAATGGAAAAGGATCCACCTGTGCTCATGAACTTGTAATTTTTATCAATTAACCTTTCATGTTTTTTAGAAAAACCCTCCAAACCAACAACATTTCAGTATTCACCTCTTATGAGTTGATCTTTGTGTTCTACAAGGAAATCTGATGTAAAAATGTCAAGCTTCTGTCAAATGAAGAAAAATTTGCTGTTACATTTTCATTTAGGTATAGTGAAAATCTTGAGTAGATAGAACTTCATTAAGGGAGAATATAGGGATGATGTGTTCAAAATGTTCTAAAATAGAGATTCAAAATTTTACTTTTAGTAAAAACTGTGAGATTGTAACTGTTCTATGGTACTGATAGAACAAAACTACACCACACCACATTCCATGGATACACCTCTAATAAATGCTTCTGTGTACTTGTTTCTTCTGGGAGATCAGCAGTGAATTTGAGTGGAACCCGAGTGGTGACAGAATTTGACTAAATGTTAAAGGACAAATCCTTATTAATTTTAAACATTTGCTTTTACTGAGAGTCATAGGAAATAATTAGTTTTAATGTCACTTCTACAAACCACTGAAATATTTTTTCTTCTCATCTTCTGATATATGTAGAATTTGAAGGAAGAATCTGAAGGAAGTTCCCATGTGTTATTGCTGCTTCTTTGTCCTAATTATATAAAATGTAATAGCTAAACTAAAAACAGTATTGGTTGACTATTGAATAATGCTGGAGAACATTACTGGCAACCAAGCTGACAGATTTATATCACTCTTTGGGTTGAAACAGAAGGTTATTGGACCAACCATTTGGGTGACAGTAAGTCTGTTGTACCAAAACTGCGTTAGAAAACTATTGTTGGTCAGGATCAGTCAGGTTTCAGCTACATTGACCTTGACCTTTTCTAAGCAATAGAGGCCTCAAAGCTAAGAGCTACTTTGTCACAATAACAACACTTAACTTCATGGTTAAAGTTGTGTTAAGAGATCGGACCTTAATAACAACTGGAGGACCTGAAGAAATGACTTGTATTTTTCTGTACAAAACGGACAAATGGACTAACTAAGGCTGCTTGGAACCTACTGCACTGGAAAACACAACATAAGCTGAATAAATCTCCACAAAAATATAAGACATTCATACTAGTGATGGGGATATAAAATTCAAGATTTATTAACAAATATAGTGGTTTTAGTTTTGGGACCACTTTCTTCTAAGGGACTGAGATGGCTCAGCATAGGACTTTGTGACTCCTACATGCTACAGCAACTGTGGAAGAATATCAAACATCCTAATAAGTCTAATACGTGAAAAATAAATTGTGTCAAAAGCAGCTAGGATGGCATTTTGTGTAATGTTTAGATGGCTGATACTCAAAGGAGAATCTTTTGTATAGAAATTCTATATTAACCAACAGCAAAAAGTACCGAAATATTCTCATCTACATCAATATTGGTTGCAGATATGCAATGTTTGTCTTCTCTAGTTATTACACACCCTCTCAGGAACACAGTATATACTCCCATCACACACACACCCACGCAAACACATGCATGTTCTTTCTCACCATCAGCTGAACACACAAACATGGGGACCCTTTAGCAAGGAAGTGAAGCTTTTTACACAAAAACTGCTGCTAGCTGTTTTTTTAAAGTCTAATTCTTTCACTACTTGCTAAACTGATTGAATACAAACCTTTAGACACTATTTTCCACATAATCACCTCAGGAATTTTAATCAGAGCCAACATTGTCGTTGTCACATTGAGATGTTTTCTTTCAAGTCCTCAGTGTCTTCTCATTTCCTTATACATAGCTCTAGAACGGTACGGTTCCAAACTGATGAGAAGAGGAAATAAAAGGATGCCAGAGTCTGAGCT
Source organism: Poecilia picta (assembly GCA_033032245.1). Classification (NCBI taxonomy): domain Eukaryota; kingdom Metazoa; phylum Chordata; class Actinopteri; order Cyprinodontiformes; family Poeciliidae; genus Poecilia; species Poecilia picta. The sequence goes on along the minus strand of CM065365.1, from coordinate 2,847,303 downwards.
GGCACTCAACAGGAATATAATAATAAAAACATTTCTGACATGCGTTTCTCTCATTGTTGTGGCATTTAGCAAATAAAAATCATTTTGTCCGTTCTAACTGATCTTCAACAAGAGAAATTTGGTCTGCTGTAACTTTAGACAGTGAGTAAAAAATGCTATGTGTTTTTATTTGATATAAACTTTTGGTTTTTAACTGTATAGGAGGAAGCAGAAAAATGTAATAAATTGCAGATACAAACACAGACATTGAATGTAATAACACTTCTTACTCTGCCAGGTTTCTGCTTAATTTTCAATTTCTGCTTAATTTCAGGCCAATCCAAAGACTAATTTTATCTCTTTTTTTTCAGCCAATTTTTTCAGCCATTTCATTTCTACATTTACATGTTTTAAAAACACGGACAAAACTGCTGTTTAAGCCTGGTATAATTCATAATCAACAAAAACGTTTTGGTGTATAGTTTAGGACTCTAGAGCTCTGTCTGAAATGGAGAGTGTATGTATTGCAACTTGAGTTGCTATGCAGAAGAGGAGAAACAAAGATTTTGAAAACCAAGGTGTAGAGACAGATTGGAATCAAAGGAAGCAAAAAACAGGGATGTTTTAAAGAGAGTGTGAAATAGAAATGGAGGTGGAGGAGTCGAGCTGAAAGTACATAGCTGCAGGAGAGGCTTAAGCTTTAGACGGCCATGTCAAAATGCAGTGCAGTCTCAGCTGCAGCCTTTATCTTCCTCATGCCTCCTCTACTGTTTCGCCATCTCTATATTTCTTGGTTTGCCCTTCCCGTTGTTCCTTTCCATCAGCTCTGCACCTCCTCTTTATCTTCATTTTTCACCCTTCCTTCAGCTTTCTTTGTTTTCTGCCACTTTCCCCTGCAATGCCATATTTTCACGCAAGCACAGAGGTGGAGACAGCATCACCACTGAGCAGATTGGTATACCTCTCTGTCTTCGTCTTCCAGTCATGCACACACAAACGCACGCACACGCACACACCCACGCACACACACACAAACACAAAACACTTTAGCATGGAAATTGAAATAATGATAATGTATCCCTCAGTCTGCATCAAAGTATTGCCACTTCAAAAAAATGCCGGCAGGCATGAAATGCAAAGGGGAAACAGATGGATTGAGAGGGAGAAAGGAGGTGTGTATGTGTGTGTTTCTTTTTTGCTTTGAGAGCCCTGGCTTACTTTGTACATTAGCTGTTTCTTTAAGGCAGACGGAATAGGAGGGCTCCTGCATGCTGTACGTTGTCAGTCAGGGTTGATGGGGATGCATTTGGAGAGACTTGTCCATACATATGTGTTTGTGAGGTGAGAGTTTCCTATTTGAGCTTCTGACAACATGTTTTCAGTTTGTGTTTGTTGTGGTCAAAGGTTTATTGTGTGAGATGATGGCTTTCTGTTGCTGTCACAACCGCCCCCCTCAGCTGTCAGTGAGAGAACTGTAACTGTATTTACAGACCACAGCAGAACTTTGTCTTTCATCATTTTCTAGTGAATGTAATTTACAATTAACACTTATAGGTTTACAGAAAAAAGCCATGCATTTTTTATACGTAAAATTTTTGACAGATTACTAGTTAATAACTCCACCATTTTATTCTTAATACGGAGCAAAGATATCAAATACATGGCGGCCAAAATACAGAAAAATCTTTCAGTGAGCTACATCTTTTGTTATTGCCATCATACTTAAAATATAGCTCTGGAAAAAATTAAGAGTCCATTTAAAATGATCAGTTTTTCTGATTTTACTCTTTATGGTATATGTTTGAGTAAAGTGAACCTTCTTCTTTTATTTTATGAACTACTGACAACATGTCTTCAAAATTCCAAGCAAAAATTTAGTATTTATTTGAAGAAAATGAGAAATAGTCAAAGTCACAAAAATATGCAGTGCTTTCAGACCTCAAATAATGCAAAAAAACAAGTGAATTTTTATTTAGAAACAACAATACTAATGTTTAAAGTCAGGAAGAGTTCAGAAATCAATATTTGGTAGAATAACCAGGAGGTTTCCAATGGGGTTCAGTGCAATGGACTCTTCATTTTTCCAGAGCTGTAACTGTATTACCTAAACATCTGGTACAAATAAAAGAAATCCAGAGAATATTAGAAGAAAATGCAAGTGCCATAAAATGCATGTTTGAATGTTGAGTGGAAAAGATATTTCAACTCATAGCTTCTTCCTGTGTAATCAGTGTGTTTATTTTTGGGTGTTCTGATCTGATAACTGGGATTGGCTCAACGTTAAAATAACAGGCATCAGAATCTCTGCCAAACCTGTAGTCTTGATATCTGTTGTTGTTCCTTCTGTGACATTGTGTCTGCACAAATGCAAACTCATCAAAGTTATTTTCTATAAAATTAGTTTCCAAGACCCTTTAAATTTTTCACTCTGCATGCTCAAACTTCTTCCATGTAAGGAATATGGAGGTCACTGTGTTCTTCAGAATCTTAAGTGCTGCAGAAATTCTTTTGGAATTTGAGTCCCTCTTGCAGTTCCTTCCACATCATGATTCTCATTTGCTCTGCCATGAGCTGTGAGGTCTTATGTAGACAGGTGTGTGCCTTTCCTGATCAAATCCAATTCGTTTAATTAAACACAACTGGACTCCAATGAAGGAGTAGAACCATCTCAAGGAGGAGCAGAAGAAATGAACAGCATGTGAGTTAAATATGAGTGTCATAAGCAAAGGGTCTGAATACTTATAATGATGCTATATTTCAGTTTTTATTTTTTAATTTGAAATTTCAAAAATGTAAATTCCAATTTTTCTGTCAAGATGGGATGCTGATTGTACATTCATGAGAAATAATATAAACCTTTTTGATTTTAGCAATGAAATAGTTAACAATTTAAAGGGTCTGAATGCTTACCCACTGTAAATGGTCATGCTATATAAAAGTTTTGTAATTTTTTATTTTCTTGATGTATTTGATGTCTCCCCACTTTACAATGACATTTACATGCACTGCACAAAAACAGGACGGTCTCAATTAATTACTAGATTACTCATACCCCTGACGAGAAAGCTAAAGATTAGGATGATGGCAGGGAGGCCTGTTCAGTAGAAAGGCCAATTTCAAATTCTTTTTAAATCCCTCACCAGACTCCGGAGCAGCAGCATCCTTTTTTTCTGAAATTCTCTAGCAGTACCTTCAGTCCCACCATGGGGTTCACTGTCACTGTCAGGGGCACACTAAACCAAATTTAGTACCCCGAGGTTCAAACAGGGCAAATGTCTTTTGAAATGCAGAGTTGTAATCACGTGAACACAGCTGTGTGTCGTTTTAGCCATTTTAAGTGAGTATGAATGTGGTTATGCCCTCAAGTATTCCTCATCAGGAAATTGTTATTTGTAAAGCTACATATTGCAAAAAGTTTTAAAATGTATTCTCTCTCAGTTTGATTATATTACTTGGATTTTTTTTAAATTGTTAAAATTGATATTATTTGTCCAGGTTTGGTGTCTTATGTACACAGTAAGATAATTTAATTTAATTTAAACTACAATGTGTGATGATGCTGGTTTCTAGAAATTTGATGAGACTGGCTCAAATAAATTTGCTAGATGTTACTGGTAATTGTCATTGTAAGAAGTAATGAAACATTAATTGAGCTCAGGATTTCTGTTTTTCATCTTCATACCCAAATATATTATTTGTGCTTTTTTTTCTTCTTGTGAGGGCTGGTTTTCAGGTTGGATAGCACCATATGGCATGAGACATAATTAGCATTTAATCAGCTTGATGTTTTGACTGTAGTTGTTTCACAGTTCACTTGCTGTTTGGATTAACAGTGCTGCTAGCTAGTAACCCCCCATGGTGTAGCAGGTGAGTATGCCAGCATGATGCTGTCTGCACAGGTGGATTCACACAAATATGCACATGCTCACAGAGACACACATACAGTGACACATGGACACATGTTAGGATGACTGCAGGGCAATGACCTACCTGCATGTGTAACATCTCCTCAGCCATGACAGACTGTAAGCTGGCAGTAACCATGAGCTCCGTCTGATGTTACACCTGCTAGAATTTTACTGGTTAAAAGACAACATTTACTCTAATAGTGTAAATAGGAAACACATTACTGACAGAAACACTCAGGTTTATTTTCTGCTCAAATTGCCAACCTGCCACTGTGGTGGGTGTGTTGCTCAAATCCACACTCCACTTTATACATTTACTTGTATTTGACCAGTAGCAGATGCCAATTTCCAATCCTGGTTAGAATGCCTCCAGGACGCCTCCCTGCTGAAGTGATCCTAACCAGGCATGTCCCACCATGACATGCCTGGACTCCTTCTGGGTCGTCTTCTGGGCCTCACAGGTTATGGGCCTGGGAATGCCTTGGGATTCCCCTGGAGGAACTCTCTCTCCAAGTTGCTGGGGAGAAAGAAGTCTGGGACTCTCTGCTGCTGCCACAACCTGCACAACCTGACCCTGGATGGATGGAAGGCACACACCATCAAAGCAAAGTAAGAAGATTTGATAATGATGAAACATATTGTGTTGATGGTGGATAGCACCAAGATGGTGGTTAGACCCACCGTCTTGTTTTTATTCAGCAGTGCAAAACATACTTGGCTTAACAGTGATCTAGGGAAATGAAGAGCAAGAGATTGATGCTCTGGAATGCCTGGTCATCTAAAATGTCAAATTTACCCTTTCATGTTTGTAACAATCCGGTTAGTGGTGAGTGTTCAATATTGTCATGCAGAGAGAACGAATTTACTTTTATGTTTTGATTTTTTATTTTGCAGGAATATGAAGGTCAATAATTATTGAAAATCAAACTAGATGACTTAAAATTAGATCTCAGGATCTAATTAAACAACTGGCACAGGTTATAGATAATCTGTCATTGATCAATATTAATGCTTTGACATTATTTGTCAATAGAGATATGTAAATATTGAAATATTAATAGAATTTGCTTTTCTGGTCCGACACTTCAGTTTTTATGTGTCACATGTTTTTTTTACACACAGTCAACCTTATTCACATTAAAAAGGGAGACATCTTTATTGTCTTTTTGGAAATATTCTTGAACAACATTCATCTGTCCATCCATCCATCCATCCATCCATCCATCCATCCATTTTCTTTACACCCTTGTCCCTTAGTGGAGTCGGGAGGTGCTGGTGCCCGTCTCCAGCTAATGTTCTGGGCGAGAGGCGGGTGTTACCCTGAACTGGTCACCAGTCTGTCGCAGGGCTACATCCATCATATTTACAGATATATCTTTTCTTTATACTTTTTACTGTATTGAACTCATATGCATAAATATGTAAAATGATTGAGTTTTATAAAAAGTGAACATTGTTCTTACTATTTTGTATCTGAAAATAGAGATTTGTGAAAATTGACGTAAACAAAAGAGAGTTAAACAGGAGACATAGAAAAAAAGGAAACTGTTGAAATACACAGTACATAAATTATTTGAAAAATTTAATAAATAAAGAGATTGATTATTCTAAGTTATATTTTATAGTAATTTACCCATTTTGGGTATCACTTTATTTGAAGGAGGGTGAATAAGACTGACATGACACTGTCATACATGAATAAGTCTTCATGAATATTTATGACTGTTGTCATAAAGCGTCGTTTGGGAAATTATGACACTTTTAATACAAAGTTGACATTATTCCAAATGTCTTTGTTATGACAACTTGACATTGACCAATAAATATTTACTGATATAAATTTGTTATAAAAGTATTACTGATTGCACTTTAAAAAATAAGTAACTTTATGTTATTAAAGGTAAAGTTTAAAGAGTATTGATTTCTTGATTAATGTCAAGTTGACATAACAAAGACATTTGGAATAATGTCAACTTTGTATTAAAAGTGTCATAATTTACCGAATGACACATCATGACAACAGTCATAAATATTCATAAAGGCTTATTCATGTTCATGACAGGTGTTATGTCATGTTTATGACAGTGTCATGTCAGTCTTATTCACCCCCTTTAAATAAAGTGTTACCCAATTTGGTTATCTGGACTCACCTAAATAGTGAGATAAGTGAAACAAGTGAAACCAAACTTTCCTCCTTCGTGGTCTCCTTGACAAAATCTAATTCACAATGACCTCAATAACTGAAATGGTTAAACATGTTATGGGTTATTAAACAAGACTATATCAAATCATATCCTATCACAGGTTAATTTGGGGCAAGATTATCTGCACTGCTGCAGGCTGAGCAGAGCCACTAACCTTTAAAAGCATTAAACCATTGGATGCTGCTTTTGAGCTTCTTTCATCCACACGAACAGTTCAGGTACAAATAAGTGTAGTCTACTTGTTCTGACTCCATTAACCAAAGTTAAATCTAAAGTCTGACTACAATAACATGGAACATGAGATATGACGACACCTGCAGCTTGGCCACTGACAACTCCATTCCACTTAAAGAACTGTGATTTATGGGTGCTGTGGTAGAGGGGGGCCTGAGTCCTTGATGTGGATGTCACAGGTTCGTGTCCCAGTCTGCTGATCTTTACCGCATATCTTCCCCCTCTCTCACAACCTGCTTTTGTAACTGTCAAATAAATCCCACTAGAACTGACAAAATCTTTTAAGAAATAGAAATGTAACTTCTGCTGCAGGTTTTTACATAGAGAAAGCAGTAAACTTAACAAACAAATGATTCTGCGATGACAGAAATGTTGTGTTTCTAGTAAAATTTTGCAAATAGAATAAAGGAGTGTAAATATGAGTCAGAAAGAAATCCAAGGTTTCTCATAGCTATTCTGTGAGGACCTCAAAGAGCATCAGCGGACCGAAAGCATCACAAAGACAAGAGGAGAACAGAACAGCACAGCAAGGGAGAAAACTGATTAGAATTTTAAAGTAGGGTTAAGTTCTAAAACAATAGTTAAAGTTTGAACTTATCTTGTTGCATTGTTCAGTTTGAAGAACATGGCCGTCCACCTGAACAGTCAGGCTGAGCACAGAGAGATTTCAATCAGAGTAGCAGTCAAGAACCCGACTGAAGGAGCTGCAGAGATCCACAACTCAGAGGAGAGAATTTGTTACAACCATTAGCAGTGCACTCCACAAAATGTGGCCTTTGTGGTAGAGGGCCAAGAAAGCTATAATTTAGACGACAGAAGTCATCCTTCAACTTTTATTTCTTAAAATCTGGTCAGATTTGATGTGATGATATACCTTTGGATTTAAACTATTAGAACCTTTATATGTGCAAACCAGGTAGACACAAACAGCCTCTACAAACTACTGACCTGCAAACAGTGTGTTATATTACTTGCACTTTGCATGTCCGTCATCTCATCATCCATCCAATCCATCATCCATCCATCCATCCACATCCATCCATCCATCCATCATCCATCCATCATCACCATCATCCATCATCCATCACATCCATCATCCAACATGTTTACCTGTAGACTGAGGGGTGCTGCTCTCTATATCCATCAGGTTGCCCTGTTATGGTCACCCCATCCATCGTAGAACAATACAAAGACAGACAAGCCAAACAAGCACACCCACCCACCCGCATGCAGACTCACTCACTACTCACTCGCTCGCCCTCGCCGCTCGCTCGCTCACTCACTCCTAGTGAAAACTTAAAGAGAACAGTTGACCTAACAGTCATGTGTTTGGACTGTGGGAGGAAGCCAGAGTACCCAGAGAGAACCCACCATACACAGGGAGAACATGCAAACTCCATGCAGAAAGACCTCTGGCTGGGATTCGAACCCTGGACCTCCTTCCTGCAAGGCAACAGTGCTTAAACTTCTATAATGCTGATCAATTCATTCTGATACAGTTTAATAGATGTATAACTGACATACATTTTTGTCAATCTAATAAAGTGGGGAACATTTTTCAGGCCATTTTGCTCCTTTCATAATGACTGAATGAACAAACTGAGCAGGACTGTGGTGTTATTTTCTATTACATGTCCAAGATGTTTTTCTCTCTAGCTTGCTCTCCAGATTATGGTTTTTAAATGTCCAGCTCAAAAACGTAATAACTAAAAGTCGAGCAGCTTTAGACCCTTCGTTCTACTGACTCTACTCTCTGTGTAAAGTTAACGAATGATCCAGCTTCTGGTGAAGCTATACATCACAATGTGTACTGCTGTTTATTTGCAGTATATCTTTGCTGCTTCACTTTTCACACAGTTTCATTTGAAGCAAACTGCAGCAGTGGAGTGGACCAGTACGTAAATCCTGATGTGTGTGCAGGAGTGTGTGTTTGTCTGAGATGGACTGGTCCTGATAGTGTTGTAAGTGCTATATGGTTAAACAATAGTGCGCGGTGAGGAAGCACCCGTACAGAGGGTGTCATATATTACAAGAAAGGCAGGCTCCAAACAAATTATAGTTGTGTCTTTGTGTTGTTCTTAGCCCTCCATTTCTCCTCTTCTCTCCCTTCTCTCTCTTTTTCCTAGTGTTATATATTTTCACACTTCAGCGAGTCCATCGTACGCGCAACATCAACCACACACACACACACACACACACACCAAACACACCACACACACACACACACACACACACACACACACACACACACACACAGACACACACAGACGCGCGCTCTGCTTGTCTGGCTGTCTCCTCGGCTCTCCTCCTCCATACCGTCATTCTGCTGCCCCCACTCTCCCTCTCCCTCTCTTTCTCTCTCTCTCTTTTCATCCTTTACAGCATTTTCCTTCTTATTTCTCTTTCTCACTTCATGTCACCCTCCCTCTCCCTTCGCTGTCCCCTTCCCCCTCCCTCCCCTTCTCTCTTGGGTCATGTTGCAGCAGCTCCAGCAGAAATAATAGGAGCAAAGGCGTGAGGTTGTTATTTGCATAGAAATAGCATGACGCCCCAGGCAGCTTCAGGAGAAGGACACAGAGATCATTTGTCTCAAAATTGTAATGAAAACTTTTGCTGAGACAGAGATTTCTTTCCCTCATCAGCCCCCCACCTCCAATCCCCCCACCCTTCTCTGTACCCTACTGTCCGATCTTTATACTCTTTTCTCTTGCCTTTCCTTTCCGTTGTTGCACAGTGTGATGTGAAATTAGATGACACATCAGTATTGCGCTGCTGTGCACCACCAGCATGCCAGTCTTGCTGGCAGTTTGTCAAACATTGCAGGGAATATGGTGGACTCCAGATATCTCTGTGGTGAAGAAGAAGATTTATGGAAGTTTGAGGCTGATAAAATGGCTCAGCACGTCACAGTAGATCAGAAACACATGAAAGAAAGGAGACGGAGCATCTAGAGCCCACTGCAGCGTTTTCTGCAAATTAAGATATTTTCAATTTTTTTCCAGAAGCTCTAAGAACAACAAAATAGGTTCTTTTGAGCTGAGTCAGTGTAAAATAGCAATGGATAAAATGGAATATGTGTAAAAATTAAAAATGCATCAAATATAAGTTCTATGCAGTTACAAATTCAAATTATTTTTTATTTTTTTACCTTCTGCAATTCTGAGGCCTGAATGAAACAGTATCAAAATACTAACCATTGATGTTTACCATAATAAGAACAGAATACTGTGTGTGAACAAAGAAAATACATGCTGCAATTATGCAATGTTATAGTTATATATACACAATATAGTTACAATTACTATATTAGTATTATTATTATTAATTTATAGACATCAAAAACATTTCAGGACAATTATGAGATTATGAAATTAAAAGTTTTTACAGCATATTGTAAATACTTTCAACATTTCACAAAGATGGATGTTTGGATGGACTTTTCTATAACATTGTGTTTTAACTAAAAAGTTAAATAACAAAAAGAATTTTGCTGAAATGACACAACTGTTTAATCTTATGTAATAGCTGTGACATTTGCAATTGTGATTTCTTTTTCAATTTAGTTTTAGTCAGACTGCCATTGCAAGTCAGATTATTATTATACAAAATCTGCAATTTTGTCAGGAAAACGTTTACTTTTAAGTGTCACAGTTAAAGTTTGAATCTAAATGTTATGCAGGCTGGCACAGAGCCCTGAGCACACCGACACAGTAGCCGAGGAAACATTGAGCATCATAAGAAGCTCCTCCTTCCAAGTCAGGCCACACAAATCAGAAAAGAAAAAAGGATGGAACATTTATTGGAATTACAGCAGTATAACTGTTTCCTAAAGTCAGCCTAAGACATAAAATATTTTCTGTGAAATCTTCTTCTCTGTAAAGTTTTACTTGTGTTTTTTTTTCCACACCTTCAATCCAACCAGTTTGGTGGTTGACAAATTTAGTCCCTTTCTTACTGCAGCAACTTATACATCAGATACTGTTTTGTTATATATATTCATATTTTTTATTAGAGTCAGGGGAAGGGAAACAAAAGTATACAATATACAGCTCACAACACATACATACCAATCAATACACTCAATACAAGATACTCTTTTTAATCTTAGCTAAATATGTTGTCATTTCCTATGATTTTCTGTGATATTTGATCATAGTTCTTTTTCAGAGTTTAAACTGATGTCACAGATTCATTATTGCTAAGATGTGTAGATGCATCAGAGAAGCAAATCCTAAACAATGTGGTTTTTGATTCATGTCTGTGTCAAAGAAGAAATGAACTAACTGGAGCTCTTCTGTTTCTAAATGCTCTTCTCTCTCTCTCTCCACCGCTGCTGCTCATCCTTCCTTCCATCATCTTTCCACACCTTTGCGTTTTGGCCGTTTTATGCCACTTTTGAAGCGTATTGGGTAATTCATCAGTTACACACTAGAACAGGAAGATTGATTCGAGTCATGTTAGAGATGCTTGATTCACAATAGTTTAAAACCAAAGAACCAAAAATAAATAAATAAATAAAAATTTGGACAATTAAGAAGGCAGTTAACTTGCTGCTTTAACAGAATCAGAGTGTTTGCATCAGAAACAGACACTTTATACCTTCATAAATCATTCCAATGGGCCTTTGCTTACACCAGTATAAAACTGGATTCACTGAGGCCTGTTTATGCTAACCAAAGATCTATCTAATGTATTTTCATCTTATAGTAGCAGAAGCATTTTATATATATTTTTCACTCTGATCTTTCCAGTATTTTGTTCACTGTTACCTTAATTCTTAGTTATTCTAATAAATTAACCAAGTAAACGGTCTCACCTGGTAAATCATATAGAAAAATGACAGCTGTAACATAGTTGACAGGGAGAAGGTCCACACACCGGGACAAGACCCTATGTTAGAATATTTTTGAACACCTTTAACAACCTCTCTCTACAGAAAGTGTCTAATTGTGAGGATTTCATTCAGTGGATACAAGCAGACTGTCATACATGAAAAGGAAGCATACACAGCTTCAGTGTGAGAGTACCGTAGTTTTTCTTAAAATCTTCCAAATACAAACAGTGAAATATGTTTCACAGGACAATCCAGGTGGTGGCTAGAGGGTCTGTTCAGAACTGATTGTTGTTCTAATCCACTGCTGATAAATTAAAGAGAAGAATAATTTTCTTCACTACATAATGTTATTGATGGATGAAATTCTAATAAACAATATCTTGCTCTCATATAAGTCTAGTTCAGTGCTACTGACCTTTTGGTAGGTCAAAGATATTTACTGTGTGTCTTTGACCTGAATTAGCAGGACAGTCTGTTGAGTCTCAGTAGTTTTCTAGGAAGCACAGATGTTTTTGAATATACAGTCTGATACATTTCCTCAAGGTTCTCATGTTTTAGTTACTCCTTCTGTGCAGCTCTGCCTGAAGGAAATATTTAAAGATCTGACTTCCTGTGTCCCACAAACATCTGCACACGCATATATTTGCATGCACACATTTACACATGCTATCACCCACCTCTGCACCCCGCTGTGCCCGTCAAGGATGCACTTCCAACACAGCTGCCACCGAGTGGGTGGGTGGGAAAGTGGGTGGTGACCCTGGCCAGTGAGGGCCCTTGGACCAGCCCACTGATACTCTGACACCTTCCCTCTCCAGCTTCACCTCCATCACTAAACCAGGACATTTTACTCAACTCCGCCCTGTTGATGGACACCTCACTGTGGTGTCCCACCACAGGGAGCTGCTGAGCACAGCAGGGTGATGATGGGTAGAAGCAACCGGGAGGTGAAGGAACCATTTCACTGACAAACATGACGTAATCATGTTGATCTGGTAATCACAAACACAACTCCACACAGCTGAAAGCATACTGAGAACAGAGAGGTTCTGGGAGATCTGCAGCAATCAGAGCAAATAGAAGTCAGCCTTCCTCTTCTCCTCTGGAATATTAATCACATTTCTTAGAGACTGAGAAGAAGTATGTTTCATTTCACTGTGTGTGAGAGCATATATGTGAAAGAGAGAGAGGAAACGGGGGATTGTTTGCTTGCCTGTTGATGTGGATGCATGTCTGTGTTTGCAGAGGTTGGAATTAAAACCTGCAATGGCGAGATATTCTCTGTTTACTGTCTTGCAGTGTTATGTGCAGCTGTTGTGTGCACATTTGTGTGTGTGTGTGTGTGTGTGTGTGTGTGTGTGTGTGTGTGTGTGCATGGGTGTGGGCGTGGGCGTGTATGTGTGTGTGTTTGCATGTGTGTCTTCATCTAATTCGTCCACCAATCCAAGGTGACCGTGCTGGCTGACGCCTGAAGGCCCCCAGGGCAACGCTGACAGCTTAAGGTGCTAGTCGGAGATTTGTAGCTCTGACTCCCCCCCCTCCCCCACACCTCCTCTCACCAATACCCATAAGCCACCAGGGCCATAAACCAAATCGCGACCCCCTCCCAACCAGGAGTGATGGCTAAAGAGGTTAAAACAAAAGAGGCCAGACACGAGAGGCGAGTTTGTTGCAAAAGATGCTGCCCCCCATTTGGGACTGAGCGCCTGATAGATGGAGACAGAAGAAAGGGGGAGAATTCTGACCCAGAAGGTCAAAGGTCAAGGGTTGTAGCAGGGGAAAGGAAAATGAGTTCAGTGGCCTCAACACCATTCTTCAGAGCTGGCGCTCCCTGCAGACACACACTCACATCAAAGCAGTGCATGCTGGACAGCATACACACTTCTGCACCCAGAGTTTTATTTAGATTGCCTCTGCAAATATCAGCTGGTGATGCATAATTTTGTTATGAATTGGTGCTATGTAAATAAACTAGTTGTATTAATTCCATCATGTACAGTAATAATGATTATGTTAATTGTGCCATAATCAACACATCGCTGTGTGACTGTGGCTCTGTGGGAAGAGTAGTTGTCTTGTGAGCGGAAGGTTGCAGGTTTGATTCCTGCCACATGTCAATGTGCCCTGGGGAAGGCACCTAACCCCAAATTGCCTACCGATCTGTGTATTGGTGTATACATTTGTGAGCATTTGTATGTGTGAATGTGACTCTAGTGTAAAGCGCTTTGAGTGGTCAAAATGAGTGGAAAAAACACTATAAGTTCAGATCATTTATCACTGAAAATGGAATGTTTTAAGCCTCTTTGTTAACTTCAGTCACAAAGTGTTTGAACATTAGTTCTCCATAACAAGCATACTCAGTCAGTTCATTTATTTCACTACCTCAGTTCACTAAGTGAAACATTATCCATAATAATTCCACACAAATAGATTATTTCAAGCCTCCCTTTCTGGTAATATTTACAGTTAATAAAAACACATTTAGAATTAGAATACTACATTGCAAAACATTTTAATACAGAAATGCATCTTAGTGAAATTCATATTTAGTACCTGCTTCAAGGTTATTTTCAAAAGGTACTTTGAACGTAACATTAGCCTGACCAGAATGCCATTACTGTCATAATTAATAAATTAGAACATTCGTCCCATTGAGTCTCGTTTGTCAAATTAAAAGTACCTTTTGAAAATAACCTTGAAGCAGGTATTAAAAATACTTTTTATTGTAGCCCACATTTCTGTTTTTTAAACAGTGTTATAGTTTATTGAGTTTATATAATATTCTAATTTAAAATGCAATGTTTTTATTAGCTGTAAGTGAAAGTTTCTGAAGGAACTTAGTGATAAAATTCGTAAAACAAATTGGCTATTCAGTAATATTCTAATTAATTGAATATGTCTACGAATAAAGCAGTAAGTTATGTAGTGACTAGGTTTAACTCTGGAACAACTGTTACTGATATACTTTGTGGTATTTCAGTTACCTCCTTTACAATGTTTCATTTTTCCCGTGCTCCTCTCACATTTTGTCTGTGCGTTGATCGTTTGGCCACATGTGTGGATGGTCACACAAGCGAACACACACTTCCTCCCTCTTGTGATGTGGTGTGAGGGTATCAGAGTCAGGGCTTGCCCTGCATGGGCTGCAGAGGGCTGTGCCAGGGAACAGATGGTGGTGGCTGGGCAGGAGGGCAGCAGGGCACAAAGGCAGCGAACACAGTGGGAACGCTGAGCATCCTGTGGCCTCCACTGGGCACAAACAAGCAAAATACTGATGCAGGTCTTTTTTCCCTCTTCACTGACACAAACATTGCATTATTTTCTGTAAGGAAAAGTTGCAGTCACAGCAAATTGCTGGTAGAAAATAGAAGTCAGCAAGTTTCTACACTGTTCTTCAGGCAGATGGTAAAGATGGCGCCATTACATAGGTATGTTTAATCACAAGGTTAGAGGTTTTATTGATCATGGCTTTAATGACCTGGAAACAAAACTGTACAATGTTCACATTGTACAGTAAACATTGTACAGGTAGTACAACATATCAGTTTGTACTGCCTGATATGTGTATCAGGTAGTACAAACATAAAGTCTGCTACTGATTATCAATATATTGTTCCATTGGGCCATCTTTAGGTTTCTTCACTTCTGTACGTTTTTTTTTTTGTCTTTCTAAGTGTACAGTTTTTCTACAATATTAACATTTTCAGTTGCTGCCTTATCTGTCTTTCTGGTGTGTAACTAACTAACTAACCTCTGAGGCTATCACAGATTCAGATTTATGCTGGTATTAAATTATATACAGATGCTTCATTATGCACTACTTTGTGTTGACCTATTACATAAAATCCCTCACAAGTTTGTGGTTGGCACATGATAAAATGTGAAAAATGTTGTATTGAACTGTAGATCTGGAAATCATGGTCAAATCTGGGCTGCATGGTGCTCCTAACCATACTGACCTACCTACCCTTGCCAAAAAAACTAAAACATGACTGAATCTAATGTTTAACATCTGAGAAGACCTGGAACATCAGATTGTATTGTCCAGTTACATTTCCGCATGAATGAAACAAATAAAAACGCTGCACAAATAAATGTACTTTAGGGAAGAAAGAATGGTGAACGACAGAACAAACCTAGGGAACTTTCATCTTGCTTCCTACTAAAGCATAAACCAATACTGTGGGGATGTCAGATAACACAATTTGTCACAATGTTTTCTGACAGTCCTGAGGGATGAGCTCCCCAGGAGTCCTAAATACCCACAGGCTAGCTTGGACATCCATGGACTCCCTTCATGAGCCTGAGCATTTATTCTTTCTTGCTTTTGCTGTCACACATGTTGATGAAATGTTCTTTAATACCAAATCAACAGTATTGACATCCCAGTGGATAGCATGAATCCCCTTGAGGGGCATAAACTATTGATTTTGAGGGACAATGGGGCCACTGTACCCCAGTGACATTCCCAGTCCGGCTCCTATTATTTGGAGATTAGTAGAGCTATTATGCCTGCTAGGCCATATGGAAGAGACTCTGAGTGAAGTGGCAGGCAGATGAGCCTGTATGTCAACTTATTGTTGGAGAAAGATTTCATTCAACAGGATTTATTTACAAACAGGAAGTGGCAACTTTTTCCTCAGTCATCGGTATGTCTAATCTTACCTGGGGTTAGACTAAAAGGTTTTTGAGAGTGTTTATTTAATGTTGATGAATAATTCAATTCAGTTTAGTTTATTTATGTATCACCAGTTCACACTATGTCATCTCGATTCCATTGAGTCATTGACTGCAACATTCACTCCTTCTGGACCAGCATATAGTGACTATCACTGGCTTCATGTCACTGGCTTTGCAGCAGTCCTTCATACTGAGCATGTGGAGAGGAAATCTATTCTTTAACAGGAAGAAACCTCCAGCAGAAATGGAACCTGGTTCACTAAAAATGAACAGAAGGACTGCTATGTTAGAAAAACCTTATTAGTAATAACAAGACATTTAGTGGCTTCATCTAGGAGGGAGCCACATCCTAACAAATAAGCTGCTTTTATAGACTGGAGGAAGAAAGACAACACTAAACCTGAGACAGCAGCGTTAGAGAACATTGAAGGGTCAAGTACATCAGCTATGGAGGAGAACGTAAAGGTCTTTAGGTTGACAACACCTTGGTGAACTCGTGAACACACCTTGAGTTTGGAAAGTAATTTTAATTTAATGTCACATTTTCTTTTAAGTAAACTGGGTGTTTTCTTTTCGAAAACACCCAGTTTACTTAAAAAGAAGCTTATGGCAAGCTAATGCAGTAGAGCTCAGCTAAAATGGAGTTTATTGGCCAGGTGCTCTGTGCTCTGCACCCTGCCCTGTGGCGCTGGGATGACCTCTGCAAACTGGGAGGCCTCTGTGATTGATTAGCTGGCCTGGGAGCTCCTCCACTCCCCCACTGATAAGGGCATATGGAGCAACATGTCCAGTGGACAGCTGTGTTGGCAACACTCATCCCTTATTGTATGCTTGTGGGAGAAGACCGGTCTCCTTAGTGACCGTCTGGCTGTAGCCATGCAGTTCTGCATCCAGCTTCAAAAGGATGCATGTCACCTGCATTTCTGTTTCTGACTATGAAGAACTCACAGCTCATAATATTGAAACCTTACAGAGTGTTTGTCAACAATTAAAAAACAGTTTACAACTGTTACATAATGTTATCAACATGTAACAGTTTCTACAAATTGATTACGGTTTTTGGCTATAAACTCTTACAATAATTGCTATTCATTAAATGATGGATAAATAATAAGTTTATTCACTTTGGTGATGTAAGGAGCCTTAAAGAAGGCTGTGTTATTATCTAAAGCTGAATTTAGAATCTAATAAAAATCTTTGTCCAAAACCTGGTTCTAAGAATGAACTTTAGGTGTTCTATTAAGCCCTGAGGAAAAAAAATGTGTTTCAACATAGTTCACAAAGTGCAACGATAAACTGACGCATATAATTCTAATTGAATGTACATATAATTTGGAGTAATCAGACGTCACTTAGTAATTACATTTCTAAGACCCTTTTGAACATTCAGAAGCAGCCAGATATAAGCACCGTTTTAGCCATTGTGTTTAAAGACAAGACAGAGTCGGCTCTATGGATAAACCTTCTAAACAGTGCAAAGGGTACAGAAGGTCTGAAGCTAAAATAACTGAGACGAAGAATAGAAATAAGATGCATAATACCTTTTTTATACCTTCTGTTGTTTATATTATAATACATAAATATTTAATTGAATTTATTCATGATTCATAACTTGCTCAGTGTTATGATAAAACTTTGAACAAATAAAATCAAAGAGATTTTTGTTTTCATTTAAATATTCCTTTACTACTTAGGAGCTTCTTTAAATGTAGTTTGGTAGAAACATCTCACCCTCTTTCTCTTCTGTATTTAGTACACAGTCTGTCTGCTCTTGTTGTTTAATGAGGATCTGATTTTTTTGGCTAAAGTCAGCTCAGTGAATCAGGTATTTTTCTCAATCATATTATAAATCAAACATTCAGATTAAAAGTCAAGTTTTATTGGACAGCACATTTCAGAAGCAAGCCAGTTGAACAAGCTTTACATCATAGAAACAAGTGTAGGATGGTATATATTCACATGGTTTTACAATAATACATATGCATAAGTAATACACATTTCACTAAAATAGTGTTTTAATCAGAATCATATTTCACCCTAGTTTGTGTTGTGTTTCCATTTGTTACCCTAATTTACAAGCTTGAGCTTAAGCTAACCACCAAAGAAAAATAGTAGTACTTTGGTGATTGCACATAAATAATGCACATTATCAACCACAAGGAAGTTGTTACTGTCATTATGTCTTTGTCATATATTTCACAGTCATATTCAATAAATTAAGGTATATGTTATGGAGGACCAAAACTGACATAAAAATAAATAAAATAATAAATATATAAATAAAATAATAAATATATATCCAACATAAATAAATAAAAGAATAAACATATCAACAAAAGAATAAATATATATCCAACATAATAATAAATAAAAGAATCAATATAAAAATAAAAGTAGAAATATATAAATAAAAGAATAAATATAAAAATAAAAGTAGAAATATATAAATAAAAGAATAAATATATATCCTACAAAATAATAAATAAAACAATAAATATATAAATAAAATAATAAATATATATTTTGATAAGAAATAAAAGCATAAATACATACTTTGCTTTGATTTTTTCCTTTTCTGCTCGCTGCTTTTCCGTTTTGGTCCTCCATACTTTTTATTAACTTGCAGATCTTTCTTTAATAGTGATGTAGTACTTTAAAAATAAATAAATGTTATGTTTGAATTAGTTGTTATTAGAATCATCATAATTAGAAGAAATAAAGAATTTCAAACACCATCTGTATAATGCTTTTCACATAGTGATAAAGTTACAAAAATAAATGGGCTTTTCAGGAATATTCTAATTTATTGAATGGGTTTGTGTGCTGCCTTTAATCAAGATAGTTTCTTAAAACTAGCCAAAAATTGTAACTTTCCAAATGCAATCAGAAGAAGACAGTTGATGTGTAATATTCCCTGACTCCCATTGTTAAAAATATAGAACTCAAAGGATAAACTGCTTCATACTGGTTCATCACCCAGTGATGCTACTTACAATAAGGTGACAAACGTTAGACTATCTGGTCAGATTACACCTCTGCTCATCTCTATACACACACTTATATATGTACATACTGTACATCCTTACATCCCCTTTCAGCACAATATATACCTATCAATCAACCCATTACACAAACGCTTGCACCAGCAACTTTTGAATAGACTTACTCTATATTTTAATTTAGTGAATGTGGTTTTAAAGTGAGGTGGTCATCAGGATTTAGGCCAGAGTATGAAACCGAAGATAAAAAAAAAGAAAAACAGATGATTTGCAGCAGTAAGTTCAAGTAGATATCTGTCCGGGGTTAAAAGAGAATGTAATTCATTACAAGGAGATAGTGCTTAGCCATATTCCTCATCCTGACGCTTCGCCGCGTGGCAGCTGAGAGGGGTGAGGTGAAGCGAGGGTGAAATGGCCGGCAGTGATGGGATGGTGCAGGGGGTGAGCAGCAGCCACTGGTCCAATTGGAGGAGGAGGAACAGCGATGAAGGGATAAGGGCCAAATGGATAGTCATATTTTATGCTGGGTCACTGTGGAGCGTGCTGTCCAACACTGTAATTACAAGTTTGGTTGGAGGAGCGAGCCAGAGAGAGGGGAAGAAGAGAGACAGAAGAGAAGGGTCGTCTTTGTCATGGCCATAAATGAAGAGCCAAGCTTAATTGAGTGGTAACCTCTGAAGCTGTTGTGCTAACACTGCAGGGGGATCAGGAGATGGAGAGAAAGAGGGCTAAAACAGGGGAAGAAAAAATGCTGATAAGGACTTTTTGTGGTCCCAAGTTTTATACCTTATCCTCATAAGCTGTCCTCTTGGCTGAAAGTACTCATCTCCTACACAGACGGAGCAGGATCCTTATAAAACAAAAAATATTAGAGAGAAATGCCAATTGGTCATAAGATGCATTTAAAAGTGACAGATGTATACACCTATCGCATTTAAGTGATATTGAATTATGCAAATTTAAATGCATTAGCTAAATGAGTTAACTACTAAAATAGCTCAACAATCGTGGGATGACAAATAAATACATTTACCTTTTGTTTCACTGTAGTTTAACTGTTTTAAATCTTCAGAAAGAAGATGTGCATGGCTTCAATTCTATATATCGCCAGTCCATCAGAGGGCAACAGAGAGACACAAACGTGGGCACACACATTCATACCTGAGGGAAATATTATAGTAACCAAATTACCTAACAGTCATGTTTTTGTTGTGTTTGAGAAAGCAGGGTTACCTCCAGAGAACCATGATCAGATCCCAATACCCTTTCTATTTCATCTAAATTGTACCAGTCTGTAAAAACATTTGAATAATTTAACAACTTATCCTTTTCTTATGAAGAAATAATTCTGCCTGTACAATACTGTAGAAAACCCCTACTTTTATCTGCACTGTATCACTATTCTGGGCAAAACATGAAACATGAAAGATTACAGGGAAGTATTTGACACAGAGAAAACTCTAACAATCAATCTGAAACACTAAACCTTCCACATCTCTAATTCACTTATGAACAAATAGGAGAACTTTGACTAGCTCACGTGCTGGAGATTTTTTTTGTTCCAGTGGACCTTGATGTGTAGTTTTTATTTTCCCGTTGACAGGATTTTGATTTCAACCTAAAACATTTCTGTGGAGACAGAAATATTATGCACAGCAATGAGCTTTCAGAAATGGCTTGAGGTGACGATACACTAAACCTGGAAATCTCTTCATAACATTGTATTCAAAAGTATCAGAACTTAGTATAGAAAGCTTGCTTTTGGCTCAAACAAATACTTCCAATTTAAAATGTACAACACATCTTAATTTCTTCTTTCATATCATTTTCTCATCAGAAATGGTTTCCGGGTGTTGGGTACCCATTTGAATCCTGCGCCTGGCTGGATGTACAAATCAGACGTCGTCACTCCCTCACTCCCTCACTCCCTCACTCCCTCAACTAGCTTGTATTTGTTCAAGTCAGCTGGGATTAACTGGTTTAAACCTGATTTACGTTTGATACGTGCACACAACAACATTCCTTTAGCATACACATCTCCACATTCTCCACATCGAGCATCTCTGAAATTTTGTAACTATGATGACAGTTCCACGTGGAAAATCCTGGCGGACAAGCAAGAGCTCCTCTTGGTGGAGGATCACAAAGACATACAAATTCATGATTGCACCCATAAAGAACACCATACTTACACTGCCCCCTACAGTCGAACAGAATGTGGACTTCAGAGGAAATTATCCATATGGTATAAGTGCTGCAAAAAGTGCCATACAGATTCCACATATGGAATGTACAGGAGTCGAGTATAAACCAAACAAAGGCAGAACAGAGGCAGGCTGACCTCAGCCAGGTCTCCTCATTGGTCCTTTCATAAAAATCTGGGACAACAAAAAGCTGCCTGAAGCCTTAAGGTGTTTGTAAAATAGCATTTGAGCAACAAATTCAGAAGTGTCCTTTGTGGTTAATTACCTTTCAAAATTAAACAATTACTTGTTGGCTTGTTTAAATAAATCTATAATCTGTGGTCACACAAGAAAACCAGAAGATTGACCATCACATTTGAATATAGCACATCAAGTGCTATTCAAATATTTTAAAAGTAATCTGTGTGATGTGATTAACAAATAAATGACCAGAGACACAAATTGGAAGAAGAAAAAGTTATTCGTGGACAACCTCAAACATTTATCCTGAAAAACAAAACACATGAGCAGCAACGTTTTCTAAATGACTTTAGATGACTAGAAAAATGCAAAACAAAAGAACAAAAAAGACACTTTTTTTCACTCTTTTTCTTACTCTCTGTATTTCCTTCATGTGTGAGGGGTGTCACGTAATCCGTCTGCACTGCGAAGCTAGGATGGTCATGTTCATCTTGATACTGCCACAGCAGCTAATTGGCAAGTCAAAGCTGGCATGAATAATCCACTTGGACTTGGTGAAAGTTTGTTTGAGCTTTTTAAATTGAGAAAATGAAGGAGTTTATGCATGGTGGCAAAGTCCTTGCTGCTCATTTGAGCACAAGGTAAATCCACCTGCAGTGTGATGACACTACATCAGAGGAGTGCAGTATTAATCTTAGGCAAAATTAATAAAGAGCATGTCTTGTGGGTTGGACTGTGTGTCCTGTAAAGTTAAAAACAACACCTTAATACGTCTTTCAGTACAGCATGCTTCACAACGCCCCCTCCCATGCCACCTGTCTCCTCCCTCCCCCTTTTTCCTATCTGTGCGTCTTTTCAAATTTCCTCTGCTCTAATTTCCCCTCCTCATCCCAGCCGTGCAATTGTGGTATCTCATCACAATTTTGGCAGACATTTCTTTTCATTTTCTTTCCTCATCTCCTGTCTTATTTCTGGCCTTCCACTCCCACACAGCTAAGCCTAAACCACCCGCCCCACCATCATGTTCTGTCCCCTCTTTCCCCTCGATCTCGTGTTCTTCCTGCAATCTTCTGGCTCGTCATTTACGCCGGCTTGTCTCTTTCAGTGTTGCAAGGTAATAGTGGAATATAGCAAGTCGCCCGTTGAAGAGAGAGAAGGAACAATTTGTTCCCTTTGTATTGAGCGAGGACAGCTGTGATCAAGGGTGTGATCTGCCGACGTTCAGGCCTGGCTCCACAAACACACACAGTCACAGAGCGATGATGATGAGGCCATTTCCTCCCTCATCTCCAGATCCTCATCTAAACGCTAATGAAAAACATGACAATTACCCACAACTCTTTGCACCTCAGCCTTCAGCAGTTGTAATCTTGGTGCTGATGTAAAGTGAGCTTGTTGTTTTGCCTATACCACTCTGTCTTTTTCCAATCTGTCCATCCCCTTCCCTTTCTCTTGTCCATTTAGGCGGTAGCCGGGCACTGGGTGTGTTCGGCAGCAATGATGACTGCTCCTGAAGGCTTTTTGATGACGTGACTGGAATTGAAGAGGTAATGATTTTTTTACGCTGGTCAGTTGTGAACTGACAAAGGCTCGGTTTAGTCTGATGGACAGTGCACACACACACAAACCCTTCATTTAGAAGTTGGAGTCTCTGGCTTCTTATCTGTGTTTCAACAATATTTTCTCGAAACAGCTCTCTGCAATCAGTGGAACAATAACAGATTTTCATATTATCCAATAAGGTTCTTGTAGATTATTTAGTCAGTCTCAGACTGAAACATATAATTTAAGAATTAAACATTAAATTCAACCTTGGAGTTGATTGTTCCATGTTCATGATTAGGAGGGTGCATATTAGAGTAGGTGATTTCAGCTCACAGGACAGCACATCATCTCCTGAAACCTTTTCTAGCTCTCCGCACCAGGTGACAGCGAGGTATCAGTTATGATGGCACTTTAATTAATTTTGTTTGTCCTGTGGCTGATAGTCATGGACCACTGTGCATCAATGCTGACACTATTGGAACTGATGCACAGCAGCAAGATAGCAGGTATGGTATGCATAGAAGCTGTCAGTCCAGACTTGGCTTGTTGTCATTTGTTCTGCTGTATTTGGCTTGTGAGAATCAGCATTTGTTCTGTCAATATCAAACAAATAATAAATAAAAAGGAAGGAAGAATTAACTTGAAAACTTTAGAAAGGCACAAACCTTGGTTTTCTTAAGTCATTAATTATTTACTCTAAATGTTTCAATTAAATGTTCAGGTTTGCCAAACCCGAACAAAGTTTTGGTTGGCCTGGCAACATCTGAAAGGCCTACATGATTTTAGAAACAATTTCCTTCTTGCTATTGAATCTATATAAAAAACATTTGCTGGGTGACAGTAACATACATTTCATTCTATTTAAAGTTGAATGTGGAGCCACCTGAGACATTCAACTGCAGATGGTTAGTCAAAGTCCAAAAGTCAAGTGAATCGGACAGTTTTACATAGGGCCTTATGAGTTTGCATATAAATACTTTTAAACTTTGATGAACTTATGAATTGTTGTACAGTAGACAAAAAGTCCTCCGTAGCAGTGAAGGTAATTCTACAAACCATCAAGCCACATACTTCATTTTTCCACAAATGCTCTTTACAGTTTTCCTGTATCGTTGTTTAGTTTACAGTGCATAATCCATGTGGTTTTGTACAAAAGATTAGATTTGAATCCTTTTTAAAGCTTGTAAAGATCAGATGGTGTTCATATCATGTTATATATTCTGATTAATAAAACTTTAGAAACGAATGTTGGTGGACTGCCTTACGTGTATATGTTATAAAGAACATGAAACATGACTCAAATGCAAAGGACTCAACACAGTGGCATAATCATTTAATACAGTTCAAAGTCGGCACACACAAATCCAATGGGAGCTGAAGTTGGACCTGCCTCTCCAAGTACAAATCACAAACTGGGTCAAAAAATAAAACTTAGGTTTAAGGTTGGAACGCTTAACACAAGGGATGAAGATGAACTGGCAAAGGACACTGCACAGAAAAACAACCAAGGGAAGTCTTTGAGAGACAGGCCAATGACATCAAGGTGTAGCAGAAGCTAACTGTAGGAAAGAATCTCAGGAAGTGAAGTGATCTGAAACAAGACAAGAAATTAGTGCACAAAATAAAATGGGAGGTCCAAATGAACAGAAAACCAGATAAACAGATATGAAACACTTGTCCAGCAAATGGCTCATTGAACTGCCTGGCTCAAATGTCATCATCTAAACTAAGTCTTAAAATTTATTGCATATAATTGCTTGAAATTGGTTTAGAAGTGGATAACTGTTCAAGTTAAGAAACCTAAAGTAAGAACGGTTTTATAGGTGGTTATTTATGGAATAAATTAGATATGAACCGGAACTGCTTGTCTGTATGTCACGTTTGTTTACGTGACTTTTGGTCAGATTCAGAATTACTGTTTAAAAAAAAAACACTACTGAACTGAAATTTGCGTTCTTTTCATTTTTGAGTTGTAACAAATTTTGAAAAATCTACAAAAGCAATACATGTTGGTATAAATATGACTGTAGTTACAAAATTATAAAACATACCCCTGAAATTTAAAGATTAATCATTAAGTTTTGTTTTGATTCAGATTTTCCTAATCACGTTTGTTTTATAACTGAGCCTTACAAAAGTATTAATTCTCTTGAATGTTCTATATTTTGACACATTGCATTCATAAGTATGATTTTTAAACTGTTTTTTAAAAAAATGGTGTGTCCCTTATCCTCACCCTCTGAGGCCACCGTATATAGAGATTGGCTTAAATTACTTAAATTTAATGAGATTTGACAGATGGCAGTGATTTTCCAGTCTTGCCACAAATTCTACATTTGATTTAGGTCTTGAGTGTGACTGGCCCTTCCAGCAGTAGATCTGCTGTTGTCTCTGAGATCATTGTTCTCATGCGAGGGTTTGAGCTAATCCTTCTATTGTGGCTTCTTCTGTGTGTCTGGGCTCGTTGCTCAGCTGAAAGGTGAGACTCGTTGCCAGTCTCGTCTCTTGCAGCCTCTAACAAGATTTCTTCCAGGATTACCTGTATTTATCTTCATCCACCTTCAGGTCCGACTAGCCTCTTTGTCCTTGCTGAAGAAAAGTGTCCCCAATCAGTTTTTGCTTTCCTCCAAATACATTGAGGTTTTTTTTGTGGCCTGTATTAAACTGCCAGGAGGACTTCTTATGGCTTTTTCAACAACTGCTGTCATAGCAGAACTGTAGAGTGCGCAGCTAATAGATTTTCTGAGGCTAAGGTCTCTTTGTTCTGTGTGTCGTCCTCAGTTGTCTATGTTTTGGTAGGTTTGTAGCTGTTTTTAAAATATATTTAATAAGAAAACACTGTCTTAAATTTGTCTGTCTCTCTGCTCATCTGTCTGAGTCAGATTTAGATTCAAAATTAAACTTTGTATCTGATAGAAATTTCTCCCAAAACATAGCAAGACAAAGCAGGAGTGTTAGCTTGGGAGAATATTGTTCTTCTGTTTTTATTTACATTTTAAAGAAATTCAACCTGGAGACACTCACAACGACTCACAAAGAAAGAGATGCAATTACAAAGTTTTATTTGGCATGAATGAATTAAGGTTTTGGCACTTGGACCTCAACTCTGTAAATTGCAATAAGCTTGGATGATCAGCTTAAAATAAGGATTAAGGACGTTTCCTCCCTGGAGCCCGGACACTGGTGGTAGAGGCCAAACAGAGGACGGAAACCTGAAGGAGACAGGAGGACAAAGGTGGAGAAGAGGTGGAGGTGGGTTGAAGCTGGGCTGGTCAGAAGATCGAGGCATGGATAGAGGCTTGTTTGATGATTGGCTAAGATGAGATGTGTTCTGATGCTGATAGGCTCTGGTAGACGTACAGGACAGCCTGACTGGATGATGCAGGTGAGGCTGAAGCTTCTTCCAGTTTGAATTTATGCCTAGGCTTCATTTCAAAATAAGAATTGTATTTCTACTCAGTTTGAGCTTTTCTGCATCCTGCCTCATTTACAGTTTCCTTCCTAACCCTTTTGACTTCATTTGATTTTCAGATGATGAATATATAGTGATATGAAGAATATTAATTTGTTCATAAACATAAATTCTTAAGTTGTGACTGGATGTTAAAAAGTCCACCTCATATGAAATATGTCCTTCAGAAGCCAGTAGGTCTCTGCTCTGGAGAAATGAATGCAGGAGAGCAGAGCCACATGCTTCAGCACTACTTTGATTATTCATAGAAAATGCAGACTAGGGACTGTGGGACTGAAATGCAAGTGGGTGAAGAAACCGAAAAGCTGGAAAGTGGAGGGGGGAGAAAAAGAGTTGGGGCACGGTGTAAATAAATAAACAAATAAATAATAAACAATCACAGCGCCCCTCGCTGCACACACAGCAAGGAACCAATCAGGATCCTAGCTGAACGCACTGGAAATTGTGTGTAATGAGTGGGAAAAGATTAGAGGGAGCTCTTGCTAGGCTGTAAATTGACATTAGTAAAAGAAAACTCTTTTACTGGGGATGTGGGGGAGGAACAGTCAGATTTAGACAGCAGCAGAAGGAGGATGGGGTGGGAACAAACACTGAGACATAGAATGAAATGAGTAAAGACGCAAAGATAATAGCTGAAGTGGTGTGTTGTTGTTGCTGTGTGCTGCTAGAAGAGAGCTACATGCATGCTCTCTGGCATGTAAATAAATAAAAAAAATCCCATTTTAAAATCTACTTGCAATTTGAAATTATTGGAAATTGGATTTACTGAATCTTTAAAATGGTGAATACAGTTGTACATTTTAATATAATGGATGTTACACAGAAGCTTGTTGAAAGCATTAAAGAGTGAGATGCGTGTCTGTGTAAATGGTAACAACAAAAACATTGTTTCGCAGTTTTCAATGAAATTCTTCAGTTCATAAGGGCAAATGTTGAAACTTTAATTAGTGCTTCCTGTAAATGCCAGAGCAACAACACAGTAAAAATGGAAATGAAAAAAGAATAATGGGAAGAAATATGTGGCTGTCGTCTAGCAGCAACAGGGGGTCTGAATCCCGGTCTACTGCAGACTTTTTTCATGTTCTCTATTCAACCCAAAAACAAGCATGTCTGATACACTGCCTTTTCTGAACTGTTGTTAAGACTGTGTGTGTGTCTGTGTGTCTGTGTGTGTGTGAGATTGTTAGTCCTGCATATCTCTGTGCATTGTCATGGACTGGTGAGCTGTCTAGGTTGCACTATGACCCCTGGCCATAAGCATCAGGACCCCACAATCCTTGATGCATTAAAAGCTTTATATAATTGATGGGTGGATATATGGATACTTCAGAATTAAACACGCTATTAAATCATAAAGGAAACAGGGAGGTATTATGTAATTTTTGAGTTCATCAAAGACATACACGGAGTATTACTTTGAGTCTTTCATTTATTTGAATTGTTGAATCTTCTGTGGCAGCCATTCGGGGTGCCTAAACACTTGCTCAAACAAAGTGCTTCCTAATTCCCCAGAGCTCATTCTTGGAGCACCCTGCCCCTACACCCCTCCCCCACTATTGAGTCCATGGCAAAAAAGATTCTCAAATAAATTGTAAACACATAAGCAAGCAATAAATTCATAACACAAGAAAATGTTATGGGGAAACAGTTACAAGTTTGGGCGCGATTGCAAGACTTCAAATGTTACCACCTTCACCGTCGATACAAGCATGGATGTGTGATTCATAAAAATTGACACACGCTACATGTTACCTATTGTGCTGATTAAAAATATCGAAGCAGTGTAATTAAACACTTAGCCATAATCTTGGTTTGACCTAAAATATTTTGTCTTGTTTCAACACCAAATCTGTTAGTTTAAGTACCAGCAGAAAATGAACCCCAAAAACAAACCAAGCAGTTTTGTGACTCCAGACCTGAGATTAAATAGGCAACAGATGGAACAAAAGGAGTCAATAAAATTATACACACACACACGCACACACACACACACACAACAATAATATATATATATATATATATATATATATAATATATATATATATATATATATATATATATATATATATATATATATATATATATATATATATATAATACTGTTATATACTCTGTTTGTATAAATTATGTTGTGTTATTTCAAATGATTTCACTTCAATTTTTAGAGTTATTTTATTTTTTTTTTATTTTTAAAAAAGCCCATCTAGGGACAAGTGCTGCGAATTTGCTGTTGCTATTGCACTATGATGCTAACATGGGACTACTGTTTCATTCAGTTTGTCTATGTAAATGTGTGTCTGTCCCTATCAAATAAACTTAAGAATATATACTGTATATATATATATCAGAAATCTGAATCTGACCACTGACTTTTCTCCAGATTTCTGATACTAAAGCACAGCAACAGCTTTCACTAGACAGTAGTTATTGACATGCAGGAGAAGGGGAACATGTTGACATTGTGACTCCTGCCCTCCATTTTTACTGATTGTGCCATTTATACCATTGAGATAATAACAGCTGAAACATGGCAACGTTGTTATTATTCCGATAGAATGAAGAAGTAGAGGGCAGGTTTGAATGAAATATGAATATTGCCTTATGACTTTTCATGATTTATTCCTCTTTATTCCTTCTGTATTCTCTACATTTCCAAAGTTTGATCTTTCTTTCTCTCCTTTCACTATTGCACTCTCTTCTCTTTCTTTCCACACCCCCAACCCCCTCTCACCCTTTAACCCCCTCCTCCTTTTTCTTTCTGGTTAATTTAAAATTTGTCAGACGCTTGCATCTTCTGGATGGCTGGCCTTTGATATTCTGTGAGCTCCATTTGGCACAAACAAGCCTCTGGCCCCGGTGCATCCTGCTGACTGCTGCACTAGTGGCGGGCCCCCGCCATTTATCTTAGCACCGGCCACCCAACGCTTACTCATTACAGGAGCCTCAGCACCAGCTTAACCCCCACCTCTCTGCCAACTGTGTCCATACAAACATACTGAAAACAGCCAAATTATGTGTGTGCACATAAACATAAGCAAATGCATATCAGCAAACAGATTCATACCCCATGGATACATGTTGAGGAGCACAGGGAGGGCATGCTTGCAAATCCAGAAATATGCACACATTTGGTGATCATTGGCCAGGCTTGCAGCTCCCACCCATGGATGTAATGAGCACATCTTAGTGTGTTTTAAAACCTTCTTTCTGATTGTCTTTGCTCACATCCTCTAAATGTTAAACACACTGAATGTCTTCTATTCAAGTACAGTATGTCTCTGATTTCAGCTTCCTGGTCTATCTGTGTTTTCATTATGTTGGAACTGATAAAAGTTTAACATAGTCCCCCCATCTCTGAAAGCAAAGAACTGCAGAATTCAAAACTTGTTGAATGCTTTCTTCTGGATGTTGTTTTACATATATATTCTTAGATTTATGTAGCCAAATTGTATTACTGAAGATGTAACATTATTTCCCGGTCTGGCTCCTGCGGGTACTCATCTCTTACTGTGATTAGCCATTCATTGAAAATGTTGCTCTTTATCTGATCCATCCTCAGAGTCCACATAGAACTGAAACCCCTCCATCATGTTCGGGTGGCAAATCTTCAAAAGGGGCATCAGATAAATAAGTCAGAGAGAACATTAATCACTACATACATAGTTGACTGCAGAACAATGAAGCTGTGAAAATTTAATGTTGAATCAGAGAGAAGGGATAATATACTTGATTAACATATTACTTTTTTAATATCCAACCAAATGATTCAATTGTATTTAATTTTGATTCCACCATTCTTTCACTATAATTCATTTGAAATATCCATAGCATCAATTCTGCTTTTCCTTAGGATCTATGTATGTTTTAATACTCACAAATTAACGGGACTGCAGTAAAATGCAAAACTAACTTTAACAAGATGTGAAAGATGTGAAAACACCTTTACTGAAGGTCTGGCTAGTTCAGAACTGGTTCTTTCATCCTCCTGCAATAAAATATCAGTAGAGTTTAATAGTTGAAAAAGTCCTTGCCGTCCAGATTGTATTTATTGTCCTGCAACCCACAAAAAAAATGTTAAACATTCCTTTTTCCTCTGATTTCTCAGTATTTCTTTAGCTTGTTTTTTACAAAAAATATGTGAGTTTAAATGCATTTCAGTGTCGATGTCTTTTGTCTAGACATTCTTCTCACATCACAACAAAAACCTCAAATCAAATTCATTGTCAAATATTGATTTGTTTCCACTAGTTTCTGGCTCATGTAGATGTCATAGAGACAAACACACACACCTACACACGCACAACCACACATACACACTCACACACACACCTACACACTCACGCACACACACACTCGCACAAAAGACACACATCTTTTTCTTATTTTTCTGTTTTTATTGTGCTTCCTTTCAGACAATGGGGTTGGGGGTAATTTTGACAACACAGTGAAGCTTTAAGTCTGGCAGAAAATAGACATTGACCCGTTATCACAGTCCTCTGTCAGAAACTGTTGCAGACAAAAATGAGTGTGAACAGCTGGGAGTGCACCGCGGTTTCTGTGGTCTAGTGTGAAAAGCCTCTTAATTTTTCCATGTCACCTGCTGGAAACGGTAAATAATCACAAACTGGAATTGAACAAAGCTTAAAGCAGAATTTCACAAAATCTCAAGCTAAAACATAGCTTTGTGTGTTTTGGTTTTGCTTTTCATTTTATTTATCAATAACATTTTATTTAAATTTTTGTTTTACTTGTTACTGGGATCTTGTTGAATCTTTCTCATTGTTGTGTTTTTTTTTTATTTCAAGCCCCTCGTAGTGTTTCCAGTTACCTGGTTATTCTATGTCTAGTTACATTTTAGTGTCTGAGTCTACTCTATACTTTAGTAATTTCTAGTTAGGTTTATTTCTATATCTAGCCCTTATGGTTGTTTCTAATTTATTTGTTCCTCAGGTTGTATTAGATCTGTTCTACGTTTTCTCCTTTTGTCTCTTCATTATGTGTCTTTCATCCAAGTTATTTTTTAGTGCTTGTTTTACGTATTTATCCTGCATGTTTTAGTTTCCTCCCTTGTGGTAGTAACAACCTTTTCAGCAGGCCAATGTTCTTCTTAGGCCATCATTGGATCCAGGTGCGTTAAACCAGGAAGAGAACTAAAACATGCAGAATGCTGGTCCTCCAGAACCCACTTTGGGCACCACTGATCTAGGTCTTATGCTTAAGTACAGAACTACTCTTACTTGAGTACAATTTTTTGGTATTCTACCCACCTCTGGTGGGAAAGTTAAAAAACTGATAAACTAATCCTACAGAATATTTAGGTTGACACTAAGTACCGTAAGAAGCACGTCAGGACTTTAGAAAGCAGTTTTTAGTCAAATATTGCAATCAAATAATGGAAGGTATGTTACCTTCACCCAGCAAAGAGAAAAAAAACGTTCCTTCATTTCTTTTGAAAATCATTTTTATTTAACCCAGTGGTACTACGGCCCGCGGGCAGGATCCGGCCCACCTCCACATTTAGTCTGGCCCCCTGAACAATACCAGAGAGTATTCAGATTTTTTTTTCATATACCGTATTTTCCAGACTATAAGCCGCTTATATGTGGATTTTTCTTCAACCACCAGGGGGCTCTTTAGCAGGAAGTGAATCATTGGAAGTCAAAATTGGAAATAAAAGAAGAAAGTGTCCATTAAAACAAATTAGGTTTTAATAAGGAATTGAAATTTGAGAATGTTGTTGATCAGTTAAATAGCATTGAGGGGGAAAAGATAATTTTTTATTTTTTTAAAAACAATACTGAGATTATTATGAGAATTTGAGGTATAGATATTAGGATCCAGTAGATGACAGTAGTGCAACAATAATGGATGCAAGCTGCTGTTGAAATCTAAAGAAGAAGAAGAAGAAAGCATCCATTTTCATCTAGCACATGCTCAGGGGTGGAGCTATAGGGGGGCTAGAGGGGCGGTTGTCCCCCCCGAACCGGACCGGATGGGGGCCCGGGTCAGGAGGTACCAGGGAGGGAGGAATGGTTTCAAGTCGCTGGAATGTTTGATTATAGACGGAGAAAGTGCGCCCCCGCCTGTCGAGAAAGGTGTATTTAATGTTACAGTCACCCCCCAGCCCCCTCAGGAGTTTCTGGCAGCTGTAATCTTGGCGACTTTTTCTTTTTCAGCCGTAATAAATTGACCTGTTATGACTCAGATTTTGGGTGTTCGCCCACCTCTGCTGCTGCTGCATCGTTGTGGAAAACCTGGCAGAGACATGTGTGTGTTTACTGGTTAAAAAAAAAAACAAAGAAAACTTTGGGGTTGTGGCTTATAGTCCGGCGCGGCTCATAGTTCGGAAAATACGGTCTATAATACTTCCTGGATTTTTTCTGTGAAGAACCTAGAGAGGATTATTTGGTTAATATTTATTTCATTAATAGTGCTATTCTTTATTTCCTTACTTTTATTCTGTGAAAAACCCAGAGAATGTTATTTGATTGTGCTTTCTGGAAAACAAGTTTTTACATTTAGGCACTCCTGGAATAGTCACACTTTTTCTGTTACAAACTGACTCTGGCCCCCAGCCAGAGAAGGGAAAAATTATGTGGCCCTCACAGGAAAAAGTTTGGGAACCCCTGATTTAACCCCTTAATTGTCATCATCAAAAGAATTACATGTTCTCCAATGTTTGCATGACGACACCGGTGTCCTCATAATGGTGAAATGGGTTTTAACATATCAGTTTGAGGAAGTAGCATATAGACTGTTCCCCATAGCAGTTTATGAGCAGATATTTTAGCTAGCTTAACCTGGAGTTTCCTTTTTAATATCCGTTGATAGACACGTTTCCAGAAGGGATGGGTGTCTATTAAAGTGATTCATGTCCCGTCGTACCATGAAGCGTCCCCGAGCCTCCTGCCCTGGTGACATTCAAAAATGACAGCACAGACTCAGGTACACAGACAAAAGTTCATGTGTGTGTGCAAACAACCCCTTAAACATAACACACACACTCACACACCCACACACACATAAAACTAAGATTCCCTCAGCCCCTCCCATCAGACAAGTGAAGCCTTTTAATTATCTGCTGATTACCTGTTAGATCACCTTAGCTAATGGAGAGCAGCTCCCCAGGGAGCCATCCAATCCAACTCTCATCTCACACAATGGGCTCCTCTTCACTGGAGAGAGTAGACTCGATGTGTGTGAGCGTTGTGTGGTGTGTGTGTGTGTGTGTGTGTGTGTGTGTGTGTGTGTGTGTCAGAGAGAGAGAGAGGGAGATAGACAAAGAGTCCCTTTGAGGCAGATGCTGAGATTAGTACTGAAAATAGCCGTCTATTTATTCTTTCATACACTAGATTACCATCACACCCTGCTCCACATGCAGACACAAACTCACCTCTATGGAGTCGGGTTTTTGAAGCAGACGTCTATTGTCATCAAAGTTGAAGCTGACAACCTCAACTGGAGGCTGTTTTAGGTGACTTTTTAACCTAAAACATGTTGCCTTCACTTGATGCGTTTTCTCCATAACTGCTCATGAATACATTGTTTTGCAGGTTTCTCTAGTATTCTCTAGTCAATAAAATTCAAAACTGCTAGAACTCTAAACAAATGTACCAAACTCTACCAAGCCAAACTCTAGAAAAAAGGATAAAACTAAAAATAGAAACTTTTGGACATAAACAAAAAATCTCACAACTGAATATCATTTTCATTCACTCACTCATAACAACGGCTGTTATTTAGTCACCAGACAAACTGCTCAGTGAATTTGTATGTATTTAAAGGGGACATTGCACATCGATAATTGGTGTTTCAGTCTATGACGTAAATGTGCCATATTTAATCACAGAGGCTAATTTTCATCTGCAGTCCCTTGTGGGTTTTGAGGCATAGAGCAAAACATTCAGTTAGATAATTGGTAAACTAGAAAATATAGAAAATTTCAAAATAAAAATCAAAAACACATTGCCCATGTACCACAATCACTTATCTACATATGATCACACATTTATAATTATTAATTACCAACCTCTCTTTTATGGATTAAGGAAACTGCTTAAATTGTAATGTTCCTCAATTGTTAATACAGTGTTCTGAGTGTCAGGGGATGTTTATTAGATACTTGTGGAGAGTTTGGTTAATAAAATAATTTAGTGGTGGAGCAGACAGACCACACAAATATTATACATCATTAAAATATCAAATAATTTAATCCTGTTTTAAGATTATACTTATACTTAGCTAAAACTCTGCAGTAATGCTATGAAGGCTTTCGTAATCTAATAGTTTTAAAGCTTGTTTATTCAGTCTTCTACTGATAGTAATGTAGTCCTTCCTGCTTGTGTCCAACTGGTTACACAGTTATTCATAACGTTTAGTTTTCCATCCTGACTCTTTGAGGTGTCCATCCAATCAGCCAAGGTCCATCAGCGTTTCTCTCTACCCCACTGTCACCACTTTTCTTTAGTCTAACTGTATTTTTTTGTTTCATGAATAGAATTCCCATCTCCTAAGTTATTTCAGTTAAGTTATATCAATGCGCTACAATACCAGTCGGCTTTGTGGAAACCCTTGCCATTTACACATGTATTATACCCAATGATGCTACAACAAACTTTTAGAATTGAATCAATATAATTGGTTTATTGAAACATTACAAACATTTAGCAAATATTTCATTTGGGTACATTTTACTCCATGTTGTCTGTGTAGAAATAATCTCATTTTAACAGAATAAGAGAGATTTGAATACATTACTTAAATTTCAATAATTTGTATTTCACTTTCTCAAATATGATCATTTTACTCACGTGACTTTAAAGAAATAAAAATGTGTAAATTAACATTTGGTGGGGAAGAAAAACAATGTTACTTTTGATAATTTCATCATTTTTTCTAGCATAAGGAAGTGATTTTTTTAATGAATAAATATACTGTATTAATCCCAGAAGAAAATTTGCAATCTGCTTTATCTGCTTAAACTTCAAGTGTATGTAAAAAATCACCATCTGTAGAATCAAAATAAAATAGTTTTTTCTTGTTTTGTTGGGTTCTAATTGTTCTACTAAATATCTGTCAACAATTATATTTTTCAATGTATTTTTTAATTATGATTAGTTTTTACTACACAGCGTTTGGTATGATTTTTGAAAACCATTTATATTCCTGTTGAATCCTGAGTGGCCCTGTCTTCTGCTGAACATTATTTACTGATCAGCTTTGTTGTGGTGCTTTGATGAAGATTGCAATACAGTGTTGATTATCGTGGCTACTGGTCAGTGCCTTGGACTTAAAGAATTAAGAGGCTTTTTCAATTCAGTTCAATTTGTTTAGCAATAATTCATAGTAAATGTCTTCTGAAGGAGCTTGACAGAAAAAACCTCTTCAACCCACAGATTCCATGTCAATTCCACACGCTCCAAATTGTTCCCTAGTTATGAAACAATGCAGTCAAGTTCAGTCCTCTTAGTACTGTTAATAAACTGTAACATAAATTTTCATGCAGTGACATTAAATACTGATGTTATAAAAGAGGAAGCAGAGTTAGTCGATGGAGTTTAGTCCCAGACAGAGTGGGGGGCATGTGCCCCTTTGCAGGCGGGCATTGGGGGACACACAGAGTCAGCAGTGTCCCCGTTCGCCTCCGTCCCCCGGACTGGAAACTGTTGTTTTTACCTTAGAATGGCCAACTCTCTGTTATTCCTATATCAATTTGATACAATAGGAGCTTCCGCACTTCCCTATCTGTGTCATCTGTCACCTTTTTCAACAGTTAAAACGGTTTAATCCGTTGTTAACACATCGAAACCTGTTTTTCCGAGCCGCCTTCAAAGGCAACATGAACGCTGAGACGCTCCGGCTGGATGTGCAGGATCGAAGGAGACTTACTGCTACTTACACAGGTGTGTGTTAGAATCATGACAGCAAACCAGCAAAACGCAAAGAACTTTGCAGTTTTCCCCCAAACTAACCGATTGAGTTGAGTAAAGTTATTGGATGCAGGTAATGTTAGCTAAAAGATGACTAGTTAATAACAACACAGCACCTTAAGCTCGTTAACAAATAGACTGTAGGCTACTGATGTTGTTGTCTATGTTCAGCTACGTAGATTCATTTTGATCCCCCAAAATAAGTCGATGCCCCCCTCGCCCCTTTAAACTTGTTTGGAGCCGGGGCCACGGCAAAGGGCTGCTTTAAGAATGAATAAAATAATAAATTGTCAGTCCATAATGAGGGGTCTGTTTGTACTAGAGTAGCTTTATTGTTGAAACAAGCTAAATATTTCGCCGGGCTCTAAATGAACCCGGCGATAGTTTACTAGTTTTCTGGCAAAACTGCCTCTGCCAAATATGCTGCCTCTACAGATAATTCTCTAAATCATTAAAATAAATTCATTCAGTGAGCAAATGAGATTATACTTTTTTAAACATTATTACAAATGGTTATGACTTTAACATACAGCTGTAGAAAACAAGAGGACACTTAAAATGATCAGTTTCTATGATTTTAGCTTTTATAGGTATATGTTTGAGTAAAATGAACATTGTTTTTTTAAATTCTATGAACTACTGACATGTCTCAGAAATTTGCAGAAAATGGGAAACAGTCAAAAATAATAAAATGATGCAGTACTTTCAGATTTCAAATAATGTAAAGAAAACAAGTTCATATATATTCATATAGAAACAACAATACTAATGTTTGGACTCAGTAAAAGTTCAGAAATCAATATTTGGTGGAATAACCATGAGGTTTTCAGTGCAGTGGTCTTTTCAATTTTTCCAGAGCTGTTTATTCTTCAGTGATAATATAATTAGCAAATATGAAGGGTTGTGGGAAGCTCTGCAATAAAAGGCACATCCCTGGGTGCACCTTTCACCCTGGGATGGACAGCAGGCAGGTCAGGCTGTCCCCATCAACATCCCTATTGGCACCACATCATAGCTTTGCTTCTCAAAGCGCTAATGCTGTCTCTTGTTTTAGTGTTAGTGGTACTCTAAGTCATACTTATGGTAAAGCATCTCCCACTCACAAAATCCTCAGGACAAAACAACAACTTAATGAGGATGTAGCCATCAAGTCACAATTCCCTGACATCCTAATCCAGACTGGGGGCCAAGCATGTCAAATTGAACCTGTCTTTACAAAAGTCCCATCCTGGCAAGAGGGGGGCTATAGGTTACACTGTATCGCTTGTGGGCAGAAACAAAATGAAAGACTCCATTCCATCATGTCTCCTCATCAGGGATAGCCTGGCCAGCCATCAGAGTAATGGTGCTACAAACACAGCAGCATGCCGAGATGAGAGAGAAGGCTTTCCAAAGACGCCTGACTGCAGCATCAAACAGGAAAGACACACGGGACAACAGATAGAGGAAGAAGAGAGAATGTGACGAGAGAGGGGCCCTGGAGTCGTGCCAAGTTCCCAAGGTAGTGTACAAGTATCTTTAGAAGCCGGGCGCCTTGTTAGCTAATACATTACACCAATCATGGCTGGCTATCTTAAGCTACAATTAATCTGTGCGCTGGCACAGGCTGATAGGACAGCAACATGCTGTTTCTTAATTAAAAGCAAACGGATTAAAAATGATTAATAACGGTATTAAATATTCTCATGGACTACAAGCGCAGGGAAATCGGGGGGCTTTCTTATGCAGGCTTAAAACGAAGAAGTCATTAACGGCAGGCCCAATCTCCCTAAGCCAGGGCTTTACTTTGTTTGGGATCACAAGTTGCTTACTTCATGAATATGCATTTTGCCCCTATCAAGTCGAGACCAAAAGGCAATATCGTGGTGTGGTGGCGGTGTGATTTTTTTTTCCCCCTCAGTGACTGAGGAATTTTGAGTTTTTGATTTGTGACATTTCGTGGTCCTCCTTTGTAGCTGAGGCCTCTGTGTTTATGGGTTTCTGGCCACAGGCTAACATGCTCTGATGAGAAATGTCTTCTTTAGCTGTTTAAATTGAACACAAACATGTTGGAAAATACTGAGACCTATAATATGTGTTCTGGTCATTCCTATCCAGCTTCAACGACACACTAAGAGTGTCCAGTCTTCCATTACATATTACATATGTTTGCTTTTTACAAAGTAATATTTTGTTTATGTTGGTTTCACTCCCATCTACAGATCTGGACGGTTTAGTTAACATGTTCTTTGCTAATCATTGTTGCTGTGTCTGGGCAGTAAGTTGGCTAAATATGAACAGTGAACACTGTTATGGTGTAGAGCAGTGTTTCCCAACCCTGGTCCTCAAGGCAACCTGTCCTGTATGGTTTAGATGTTTCCCTGCTTTACTATGCCTGATACAGCTGCTTGCAGCTCAGCAAACTGTCAATTCAAATCACCTGGCTTACTTTATCCATTGCTGTTTTGGCTGGATGGAGCTACTGCTGTCTGACCTAGCATATATCATTTACCCCAGATATGTTGCAGCATAAACAATATGGCAACGTCCATGAGACAATGTTATTAAAAATATAAAAACATCCATCTTCTGTACACTCTTGTCCCTAGTGGGGTCCTGGTGCCCGTCTCCAGTTAGCATTCCAGGTGAGAGACGGGGTACACCCTGGACAGGTCGCCAGTCTGGCAACACAGAGACACACAAGACAAACACCATGCACACACACCTAGGGGCAATTTGGAGAGGCCAATTAACCTAACAGTCATGTTTTTGGACTGTGGGAGGAAGCCAGAGTACCCTGAGGGAACCCACGCATGCACAGGGAGAATATGCAAACTCCAAGCAGAAAGACCCCGGGTTGGGAATCAAACCCAGAACCGTCTTGCTGCAAGGCAACAGCTCTACCAACTGCGCCATTGTGCAGCCTCTATAAAAACATTTCTTTTATTAATTTTTGTTTTAGTAGTACACATACAAGCATGATTGACAGCACTGAATTATTGTTCCTGGGGCTCAAAGGGCCCAGTAATGGCCCGTCCTTGCTGAGGCCATTACTGGTTTGAATCCTGGCCTGTTGACCTTTGCCCTATGTTTTCCCCTTCTCTCATAAACTGTTTTCCTGTCAATCTACTGTGAAGTAAAGGCCACCACAGCCAAAAATGTCTAATTTAGAAAAAAAGGACACTATCCCTGATTCTGATTTGTTGTTTTTGACCGGGAGCGGTGTATGTATTCAAATAGCAATAATAACACTGGGAGGAGGTAAGAGGTTCATTTTTTGCAGATTATCTGTCTCATGTTATATTGTCACAATATAACATGAAAACCACCACAAAGTTTTAACAAATTTGTTAATAAAAATGTTTTTTTTAAAATATTTATATGTACAAAAACATTTTTTATTAAGTTACATACATCAGCATTAACCAAGAACCAAATGGCCTTTGTCTAACACACATAGACAAGCCTCAGGGTGTAAAACTTTTATACACATCTAGCAAAACATATATGTTAAAAAAATACATAAGAATGAGTCATAAAGATTTTTTAGATTTGTGAATTTCCAGAAAAATAATTCTTGCAGTCTTTGCTCAAATTGCGCAACTATGTTTTTGCTTTGACCTGCTTGTAAAATGCATTTGAATCTGGAAGTGACACGTGTTTTTCCACTCAAATCAATATGACACCTGAACATGATTTTATAATTTACATTTCAGTCCTTTACACCATTCAGGAAAGCCTTCTTTCCTCAAACAAGAGCCTTTGAATAACATTATTGTGTGCCTGTGAGTACAATTACAGCTTCTAAATTCAGCATAGCTGTAATCAGGCCCGCTGGTTCTGTGTAATTTAAATACTTATGGCTTGTGTCCAATGGCTCCTGTGCCAAACCCAAGTGTTAGCTGTAATTGACCATACAAGCCTTTTCTCTGCTAATTTCATAAGTGCTATTTTTAAGATGCCAATTAAAAAGCAGATTAATATATTTTAATGTGAGATTAGATGCATTTTGGCGCGAATCACAGGCAATCACACTGTTTTGATTATATTCCTTCTTTTCCCTTAGCATCAGAAAGCGTTTCTGCTGCTGTTTTCATATTCACAAACTGAAGGAGCATGATTATGACTTGTGGATATTGTTTAAACGTCCCGTTGATATAATGTCTTTTTTTTATGGCATTAATGGTGGTTAAACCTCAAAGATGTTAGTTACAAACCTGATTGAGGAAAACATATTTAAGTCTTTTAATTTGTCCGTAAAACCATTCAACAGCAGTCCACTGCGTTCCATCTATACCTGCATTGCTCCGCTCCATCTGTATAAATACAGTCACAACTTTCACCACTTTTCATCTTGAACCAAAGACTAGGCAGCAGCTCTGGGAGGAGAAAGGCTGTTTAGTTCTAATTATTGCAGTTATTTTAACCCTTGTGCATGCGAGGACTGAAGCAAACGTAGAGGACTGTGGCAAATGATACAAGTTTTACGTGTTTGTAAACAAGGTAGAATGACTTTTGGTCCCCTGAAAATGGTAAAAACCCAGACATTGTCATCAATCAAAGAAATCCCTAATCATGCCCCAGACCAAACTTGAAAATTGAACGTTATGCTGCTAGCATTTAGCATTTGTCAATTGCTCATAGGCAAAAATTAAAATGTTGCACAACATAAATAGTCATCGGGTGAGAACACGGTTATACTAATTAGTATAGCATAATATAATGAAGCTTTGAGTAAGATAATGTGCCTTAAGGAATTTTTACTATCGAGGTACTTGAATCATTCAAGGAATCATGACAGCCCTGTTGGAACAATCTGTTACCAGCAAGGAATTGAACTCCTAGAGACATTTTGAGTTGTTCTAATTAAAAAAGGGCCCAGGTTAAAATTGCATGTATTTCTGTATTTATTATTGTTCTTTATGTTAACTAACAGTTGTTTAAAAAACAATTACCTACGTGCTTAGTTATTGCATGACATTTTGGCTCCTACAAACCTAGTCTGTGACGTGTGCACACCTTTAATTTGATTATATTGTCATAATAATTCAAATAATGAATGAATGAATGAATGAATGAATGAATCAATCAATCAATCAATCAATCAAATTTTATTTGTATAGCACATTTCAGCAGCAAGGCATTTCAAAGTGCTTTAGACAACTTAAAATTAAAATAAAAACAGAAATAGACAGATTTTGAAAAAGATTAGAAGATAGAAACATTATTAAAAGTAAAAAATTAAAAGTGAAAACATTTTAAAACATCTCAAACCTCGACATCATATAAGGATTCTCAAACCTCAGAGTTTTAGCAGAGCGACATCATACAAGGATTCTCAATCCTTGTATGATGTCGAGGTTTGAGATGTTTTAAAATGTTTTCACTTTTAATTTTTACTTTTAATAATGTTTCTATCTTCTAATCTTTTTCAAAATCTGTCTATTTCTGTTTTCATTTTTATTTTAAGTTGTCTAAAGCACTTTGAAATGCTTTGCTGCTGAAATGTGCTATACAAATAAAATTTGATTGATTGATTGATTGATACAAGGATTCTCAAACCTCAGAGTTTTTGTATCTTATAAGGATTCAAGGCATTTCAAAGTGCTTTAAACAATTTGAAATAAAAATAAAAACAGAACAGGACAGAGTTTGAAAAAGATTTAAAGAGTTAAAATCATTATTAAAAGTAGAAAGAAAGAATAAAAACATTCAGTTTATCCATAAGCAACTCTAAACAGCATGGTTTTAATTTGAGATTTGAAGACACTCAGTGTTTCAGCTGTTTTACAGTTTTCTGGAACTTTGTTCCAAATTTGTGGTGCCTAGAAACTGAATGCTGCTTCTCCTTGTTTCGTTCTGGTTCTGGGGATCAGAGCAAACCAGAACCAGAAGATCTGAGGGGTCTAGATGGTTGGTACGGTACTAGCAGATCTTTAAGGTATTGTGGTGCAGGTAGCCAGTGTAGAGACTTTAAAACTGGTGTTATGTGCTCTATCTTACCAGCCACATTAGTATGTACAGCGGTTCAACTGCTTGTTAACAATTAAAAACTCAACCAATTCCATGGCAGCAACTCAGTGCATTTAGATATATACAGATAAATTCCTACAGTTTAAAGTGAACAGAATGGGAGAAATATTTATTTTAAATGTCATGGCTGTTAACTACTAGACAGGCTGGTGTGTGCATTTCAGAAACTGTTGACCCATTTGGAATATTCCAACAAAAACCTCTCATGTTATACTGAATTGTTCAAAATCATACAAGAGCAGGAATCATTCATTGAGCAGTAGTTGTGTGGACAAAAAAAAAAAAACCTTGTTGATGTCTGAGTTTGGAGAAGAATGGGTTGACTGGTTTGGGATGATTGAAAAACAACAGCTGCTCAACTTACCCTCATTACAAGTTTGCAGAATAGCATACTGTGAAAAAACTTGAAGCAGATGGGTTAGAGCAGCAAAAGACCTCCTGTAAGATAAGAACAAGAAACTGATGCTATAATTTTGCCCCTTACTACCAATTGAGCGCTTTTCACAATCTGAGTGTTGTTGGTGACTATACATAACCACAGTTTACCCTTCTACTTCTGGTTCCTTGTAGCATGAAATTGCATCAAATCACAAATCAGGAATAGTCTCCAAATTTACAAATGTAACAATTTTAATTTCAAGTTAAAATTCAAATGATTTCTCTAGATCTGCATAATCTGTTGTGAATATATCATCAATGTGTGAAGAACGTTTAGAATACAATGATTGTTTGCTAATATAATCTGAGTAATTTATGCTTTACCACATTTTTAGAAATAACATTACAATCAAATAATATGATTTGATATTTGATTGAGAAAAAAACAAGACTTCTTCTGAGGATTTTTAACCTGGCCCAGTTTTGTCCAGATTCCTGTTGTCTCCTAACTGATTTGAGATGAAGTTGAAGAATTTGTTTATTTTACAACATTGTTTTTGTGAAATGCTTCAACACTGCCTGGCAGTATATCGGTCACGCAGTCTTTTTTCATTCTTAGTATTGATGTATTCAGAGTACATGTATGATGTATGTCAGAAAAAACAACAACTTTTTATTACAGAAAAAGAAAATTATAAG
The DNA here is from genome assembly GCA_033032245.1 of Poecilia picta. Taxonomy (NCBI): domain Eukaryota; kingdom Metazoa; phylum Chordata; class Actinopteri; order Cyprinodontiformes; family Poeciliidae; genus Poecilia; species Poecilia picta. The sequence goes on along the minus strand of CM065365.1, from coordinate 2,804,046 downwards.
AAACAAAAGATCTTGGCACAGCTCTACTGCTTAGCCTTTATATATAAATGTGGCCTTGTGTGGGTTCAGATTTTAAATATCAAGGTTTTTTTTTTCTGGCAAAAAGATTCAAATAAATATTTAAATGATTAATGAAACAATGATATGTTTCTAAATAAACCCATTTGAAATAAGGTTTTAATATAATTTAGAAAAACAAAGATCTTAAATTTTTTTAAGCTAGATATTTAGTTTGATTTCAAGATTTCTCATACAAGCAGAAAATATCATTATGCTGTTGTAAGTACAAACAGACAATGAGCCAATTTGGATGTTACCTGGTTCTGTGGACTGTTGGAGGAAAAGCTCAACACCCAGGAGATCTAACAGCCTCACTGATAAAGGGATGGAGCTTAATTGATGATCAAACAACTACCAAGTGTAAATGGATGTTTTCACATTATCTGCATGTCTTTGAATGCATAAATGTGTGTAAATGAGTTTTTCACCATGAACTATTTGTTCCTGGACATTTGGTCATGTGAAGTGCCTACATGTACAACAACATGTTTGTGTTTTTGTAAGTGCAGGAAAGTGCAGGAAAGTGCAGGCCATGTTCCACAGATCGCTCCAGTCCTGGAAATTCTGTCTTTCCTGCCAGCTGCCATCATTGTTATGGTCCACACAGGACACACAACATAAGCAGTCCAGACCAAGTTACATATAATAAAGAGGTTTTATTCAACCCAAGGCTGGACATAGGGTACTGGGGCATCGTGGCAAAATAAACAAAGTGTGGGAGCATTCACAAGCCAGCCAGCAGTTGGTCATCTGATTCGGGCCGATCCCCTCACCCTGCCTCACCAGATCACTTGCCCTACAACCAAAAACTGGAAAAACACGACTTAGACAACGATCCCCAGACCAAACAACACAATGAGGTGGTTATCAAACAGAAAGTGGCATCAATAGAACAGGAGCGGGATCAAGACTCGGAGACGCGCGAGCAACTCCCTCGCTCACTAGTGGGTGGGGTTTGTTCCTTTTAAACCGTTCACAGCCTACCAACTGCAAGGAGAAAAAAAAAAACAGAGGTTCATTCACAAAAGTGACAGGGACCGGTCACAATAACTCCAAATTAATGAGTTACAGAAACATTTACATGTACATTTGATTTACAAGTTCCCACTCACACCTTCAGGATGGCGGTGCCCAGTGTGGCTGTGCCCAAGCCAGCTCCCGATAGTCATGTGCTTTTTGTGTTAAATATGTTGTCTGTACCCTCACAATCTTCTTCAAGAATTACGTACAACAGGAGTACAATACTTGGACTGAGGAGCAACTACACTACAAAGGATATGTCAGGAGTTAACTTCGCCACAGATCGAGAAACTCTTCTCGGTCTGGGAATCAACGGGCCCTTCGAGGCAGCAGGCTCCTCCTCCCCCCACCAGCCGAAACTGGAAGCAGCTGAAGCAGCAGGGGAGACTTAGCATGTGCCCACATGGGCCCGACATGGGCAAACCGATGTGGGCCAACCGCCATGTAGGGCCCATGTAGGCAGTGGCCCTACATGGACAAATCCATGTGGGGTCACCATGGAAACCGTGGACAAACCCATATTGTCTGCCCTCCTTTTCCCCATATGGGGCCACCTAGGTATGCTGGCTGGGCACTTGCACTTTACTCTTTGTACCTTGTATTATCATCTGCATTACCACATTACCTGTATGTTCACTGATTGCACTTCTGCTGCTATATATGTGTGTATTTTTGTGTATTTATTGTCCATCAGTATGTTAGTCTTATTGCACTGTGTGTGTGTGATTGTGTATTTATTGTCCATCTATATATTCTTATTGCCTTATTGTCTTCTTATTGCACATTGTATTGCAGTGTGTGGGGGGAAGGGTTACTGTCAATGTCTCATTTATATGTTTTGTATGTTTAATTTAATTGCATATTGGAGACTGGTGAAATGCAATTTCAAACTTCTGTGTTAACCCTGTTACATAGATCTTCGACAATAAAGTACACTTGATTTTACTTTTATTTCTTAGTTTTAGTGGTAACTTAATCATAGTTTATTCAACTTGGAGTTGAGACAAAAATAATCAGTTTCACACATTGAAGTTCTAAATCAAACATAATTTCGTAGACCCAGTTAAATGTTTTACAGTGTGGTTCTATTGTCATATAAACAGTGCAGACTGGAGGTGGTTGTGTAACCTAACAGCGTGTTGGGGATTTTCTTGGCACACCAGAGATCAGTTCTGTGTTTTTATTGACCATGTCCATTCTATTATGAGCAGTGAACCCATCTTCTGATAGCTACTTCCAGGAATATAATTCTATATTACCAATCTCAGTTCATCTCAAACCAGATTCTCAAACATGACAATGTGCTGATTATACTCTAATGGTTTAGTCATACCTTCTGGATGTGGTGGAATGGGAGATTCTGCTGTTGGATGTGCCACAGAAAAATCTGCAGCAACTGTGTGATGAAGCATATCAACATGGAGCTAAACGTGATGCTTCTGTGGCTTAGAAGGTTGTTGATTTCATACTCTTGTTTGAAGAGCTTAGAGCTAGTTTAGTTTGAAAATGAAATGGTGTTACTATGAGAGGTGGAGAGTTGTATTGCATGACACCTACATGAGCTTGCATGTCACTGGTCCAGGTGGCTCAGCTCATGACTGGCCACAGATCTGCAGACTCCATCTGAATTACAATTTTGGGCAAAGTTCTTATTGCTTGTTCACTAGATTTACAGTGAATGAGGGAGATGCAGCTATAACACTGAGTTTGATTGTTTTCCTTTTGCCTTTCTTCTTCATGGTGGGAAAATGATTACAAATATATTTACAAACTTCTCAGACTGCAGGAAGATATTGGGTATTAAAATAGGGAAGGAAAAATTAAGTATACTCTGTACTTTTAAAAAATGGCTGAGCTGTTGCTGCACTTCCTCCATCATTCAGGACTCTATGACTGTTTTTACTTTCTTACTTCCACTTTATTTATACAAGTGGAAAAAAAAAACATCCCATAAATCAGGATATTAGAAATCAGTATATTGTTGCAGTATATTGCCACTGCAGCAAACTTGTTGCTGTACAAATACATCAGCATAATAAAGACAGAGCCCGCCCTGAGCAGGTCACTAATCCATCACAGGTCAACACACACGCACACACATGCACTCCCACACAGGCACATGCATACCTACCTTCAGAAAGAATTAACTGTATTTTGCAAAGTGTGGGGAAGACAGGAAATACAAGCAATTTGTTTTACCACCTTAAAACAATACATGTGCTTGATCAACGCAGGTGACTACAAGTGGGAACAAAGAGCAGGATTCAACACAGATATCTATTACATTAAGGTTATTGTGTTTCTTTATAGAATTTTCATTTATTTATTTAAGCTTGATTTAACCAGGTCGTCACTATTGAGATTAAAACAGTTACAAATATTATGTACAAATAAAATGCACACAAATGAGCGTAGTTCCAACACATATAAACAGATACATCCGCTCAAATAAAATGAGATATTTTTCATTTCATTTTTCATTTTTATTGTAAATTATCATGATATAATTGTTACCACCACCCATCACAATATATATCGTCATATGAATTTTATGCCACATCCATACAGCATATGATTATATTCAGGCATTACATGACTGTAAGATCTACAAGCAGCCTGGTCACCGTTCTGTTTGTTGTAGTTCTATGTGTAGGTTTCACCATATTATATCTTGTACAGAATGAATTGTTACAGATTTTATTTGGTAGATCAGTCTCTTTCGTGACATTGAGCTTCCCCAACAGAAACCCTTCAGACCATAAAGGGCTATTTTTCTTTTCTAAATTTTAGGATTTTTAACTTCAACAGTCTTATAGAGGATAAAGATCACACTGAGATGATCAAAGCAGAGGATGGAATATGTGCAGGTTTGCATGTGCATGTGTGTGTATGTCTGAAAATGGGACCAAAACATCCTTATAGTCACTTTCGTTTTTGAAGATTTTTCTTCTTCTACTTCCTAACTCCTATACTAGGCCTGCAGATAGGTCAGCTCCATTACCAATCCGCCAGCCCACAAATATTTAAAACAAATTGAATTGCACACCCAATACCCATCACAATTACGGCAGGCACAATAACTAAATTAGCAATTCAACACAATAATTGGAAATGCGGCTTGCCTGGACCCGCAGGCCTCCCTGGAGGGCCGGCTGATCTGTGGAGGCACGTCAAGCCCGCTAATTCCACAGCTAATTACTGATGCACAGCAAAATGAAGTTGTTTGTCTCCCAAATACAATTTTCAGAGCACGGCAAGGAACACAGGACCGTGCTGAGATAGACAAAAACAACAAAGACGTGAGAGACAAGAGTGTGCTTATGCTCTTTTGTTTTCTGTTTCTTTGTCTGGTCAAATGTTTGTTTTTTTGCCTGCATGTGGAGTTTAACCTAAAGTAGTGAATGATAAACATTCTTTTTGGGTAAAAACTCATCACAGTGAAATGGAATACACATCTAGGCTTTTTTGTACCTGTATTTAACAACTGATATACAAAATGACAATGTTTTAATGAACTGCTGCCTTTTTTATTTCTGGAAATCCTTAAAGCTGCACTAGGTAACTTTTATTAGGACAATATGATGGTATTGTGTGTTTCTGCAGACAGGCAGGAAGTGGCTGTGTGACTGGTTTTTCACAGACTGTCTTGTTATACTGTGAGGACATAGCAATGGTTTAACAAATATGTAAAATACATATGTTGGACATGTTGGACATGGACATGTTATACTGTGAGCAATGGTTTAACAAATATGTAAAATACATATTTTTTAAATAAAAATGGTGTACTGAGCTTTAAATCAACAAATCACACTGAAGTTATAAACAATGATTTCATGTAAAGCTTTTTTTGAGGGATTTTTAATCAAACACAACATTAAAACTTAGACAAGTACAGTTCATTGTTTTTAAAAGTATTGTTTCAAAAACATTTATCTTGTTTTTACAGGTGGAAAAGTTTTATAAGTTGCTTGAGTGTCAAGCTCTCTCAATCATTGAAGTTATAAAAGGTGCTATAAAGAAGGAGGCGTTGATTGCTCCTCCTCCAGTTTTGATCCACTATCACAAATGAATATATTTGTCTTTGATGTTATCTTTCATTAAAAACAGATTGTTCAAATAAAACGGATGACAATAGTTTGATGAATTTGAAGCCTCCACCATAACTGTCATCCTCTGCTGATGGCAGAGAAAGACACCTGTCTGTAAGAACATACACAAATCAAGTTGTCCTGTGGGATCAGGGATTAAAAAAAGCCTCAGAAAAAAACCTACTCTAATCAAGGTTCATTTTACACAATTCTTAGGATTAATAAAATGACAACAGTATTACAGACTCATGTAAAGGTAGAACACGGACTCACTTTAACTTACTTTACCTTTTTTTCTCTTTACACACTGAGCACCATGTATTTGTCTTTACTATGCTTACTCTGCAATTTTATCATAAATTCTCTGCACCATATCCTTATGTTGTATCAAAGCACAGTACAATAAATCTATCAGTCACCTTCATAAACCTGAGTTATCAGAGACTATGCTACAGAAAAAATCTACTCTACCCAGTGTTATATAATCTTTATAGTACAATGTACTTGTTGAGTGTAACACAAGTGTTAACGAACAAAAGATGCTTGACAAACATTTGTAACTAGTGTCTGTTACATAAACTACAACTAGTTCCTAATAAAGTAGGGAATTTGTTCTGTATCCTACAGCGTATCTGAGTACAAACCTCCAACCAGCAGCACAGAATATGAGAAGAATCACGTCTACTTCTGCATATCTGATATTATTGATATATTAATACGCCGATCATCACATTATAGTTTTTATACACACACAAAAGTAGAAAAGAGAACATGAACAGAACTTTTATTAAAGGTAGTTTTAAGTAGCGTGTGAACTGTAATGTTACCCAGCTCATTTGGCCTTATTTAGGTATTTGGTACCACCTTATAGCAACCCCTATAGATGGCTAAAATATAGTTTATAGATATGTTATCAAATCCTCTATAAAGACTTTAATAACTCATAATTATGCATTGATTAAGTATAAGAATACTAGGGCTCCACATAACATTTATAAATGTTTACTATCCATTTGAAAAGGATAGCATGTTTCAGGCCTTACACTAATGCTCTCTATTTTCCAAAAAGTGAAAAGAGCAGGTGGTGTCTATCTGTTGAAAAGCACTCATTCAAACCTCTCACAGTTTACATCCTTTTACTATCTCTGAAACCTTTGCAAAGAAAGAGAAAAAACAAACAAACAAAACAACAACAACAAGACAACTCTATGTAAAATATGTTGGATTGCACAAGCCCAAATGATGTGGACCTCTCCTGGCATAACTGGATAAAATATTTGTGGTAAATATGAATGAGGACATCAGTTTCTTCTGAAATGAATAGGCCCTAATCTGACAGAGGCATGCAGGGGAGAAGTGGAGCTCTGAGGGGGGAGCTGCAGCGGGCTCTGCCATTGGGGTTTGTGTTGAATCGAGGCAGGAATTAGTGGCCAAATTGACCACGTCGCTGCATCAGAATTTCCTTGCCAGTCAGCCTTGAACATAAGCGACAGTGCAGGAAAACAAACCCCTACGAGCTGGCTGCGTGAACGGACAGGGGGTTTGGGGCAGGATGATTGAGGCCGGCACTAATTTGGATCCTGTCCTCGTAGCGCCTGCGAACTAATCCTCCCCATCTCTATTTATCCTCTCAGAATCTCATTGGGGGAAGCAGGCGTATATTAACAGCTGGAGCTATCTGAAGAGCTCCCTTTTGAGATGTCGCTTAGGGCTTAGCCAGTGACACTTCCAATTGAACGTTTAGATTTGTTGGACACTTTGAGAGTGTAAGGGTTACATGATAGTCTAATCTCATTGCATTGGATCTGGACGGGTTCAAGCCAAAGCTACACACTTAGAAAAACAGAAAACAGCATGACCCTAAACTGTCATTTTCAGGTTGGATGTGCTGTGATGACATCCAGTGAATCATGTGATTCAGGGCCAAACTGCACTTAACTTCCAACACCAAACGTCAGACCAAAAAGTTGGAAACAAAATTGAAACTCCTCTTTAGACTAAAAATACTGCCATCAAATTACAAAATGATCTAAAAATGTGAGAAATAACTAGAGAAGTTCAAGATTTGTCCTGATGAATTCTGATGAAAAATGTATATAAGCCTAAAACTGTTAGAGTTCTTCTCTCAGCAGTTGGACAGAAATCACTAGTGCAATAGATGAATTGTGTCGTTGACTGCAAAGTCAATGACACAATGCTAGCACCACATACTGGTCTTGGGGGAGTGGCTGATGCAAGTCAGTGACTCAATTCCAAACTGCTGTTTAGCTTCCTTAGATAGAAACTTTTTAAACTACTTTGAATAATTAATTGTTCATAATATATTGTTTGATAACTGGCATCTATTGGAATGCATGTGATGCTTAATAATGTTTTTTTTTTTTTTTGTAAAGTCCCTTGAAACAACTTGTTATGAACTGGCACTTTATGAATAAACTGAATTGAACTGAATTGAGATTTTTATGGGAATATGAAGAAGGCTTTTGTTTCTGAGGCTCATCAGTCAGTAAGTCAAAGTGTAACTTATTTATTTTCTGTCAGTCAGCTGGAAACATTAATTTGATCCTGACATTGTTTTTCTGTAAATTATTGAGTTCATGTCAAGATGAGTTTTTACAAAGTCAATCTAACATCTAAATACTTGGTCATTTTAATCTGCCTCATATGTACTGAGCAGATGTGTCCTAACCTACTCCACTTTACTTTGTATAATGTCTTTTTGCAAACTAATAACTGAAATAAACTGTACAAATATTGACTTACCATCAAACTATGATGTAAAATGACTGATTATTATTTATTGCTGTTATTTTTGCTCTGACTAATTTTACTGAAGCTGTGTGTGAAGGAAACACAGAGAGGGTCTGTGATTGGGGTTATAAAAAAGAGACAGTATCCTGTCTTAAAAGATACATGAAGTAAATAATGGTTGGTATTTCCAATATTCTGGCCGACATAATATCCGGCTGACCTTCAGAGTTTTTCTCATTCAGGTCAGTCCAACAGCATTCCAAAGGCATATAGTCAGGCTGTCTTACTTTACTGAGAGCGTCCCAGCCAAAGGAAAAAAAACCTCAATTCAGTGAGTTCTGCTTCTCACAGACACAAACACACATAAGACAGCACCCTATCTTCTTCTATTCGCTCTCCACTGATTAAAATAACCTCCACTCCCGTCAGGGAGGAGTCAAGCTTTGTTAGTAATAAATATTCCCTCAACGGACAAACGGGACAGACTGAGATCTGTGTGTGTGTGTGTGTGTGTGTGAGTTGGTGAGCTGGTGCTCTGATGTTCAGCTGTGCCCCCTGATGCCTTATCTTTCCCCCCTTCACCTCTCTCTCTCTCCACACACATGCCTTTATCACGACCCTACACTTGGGCTCGGTTGGTAATCAGAGCGGCAGCCTCCTCTCTACCCAATCCCTTCCCGCTTCCACTGGAGAAGGAGGCACATTCTAATCTTAACTGTTGCATATCTAATACTAATTGGAATCCTGCAACTGGGTCACTCATTGTTTGTCAAGTATTGCGGGGTTGCGGGTGGATGTGAAACACAGGAAACTACAACCACGTATGCTCCCACCAGACCCCCACCCCCAGCTCCGTAGGTGGAGCAGCATTGATTGAATCCTCTCATTCTGCATGTGGAACAGAAAACCAGATGGAGAGATAAAAAAAACAACAAAAAACAAATCTCAAACATATACACAGTTCCAAGATCTTAGATTTCAGGCGACCTGTGTTTATGATGTACTCTGTGAGGTTCCAAATGTGAGCAGATTTGTGGTGCAAACATTGCAGACCTTTTGTCCCCCCCGACAAATTTAGGCTTTGAGATTTCCAGAAATCAGTTCAGACATTTTCTATTTCTTAGATAACACAGCTTTTTCAGTCATATGCAACAAGACATTTTTAATGTATTTAACAGTTGACTTGCATATATATATTTATTTATTTTTTAAAATTTGATTGTACACACCGTTTCCTACTCAGCTTTGTCCTGTTCAGAGTCTGAAGGCAGAGTGGGCCCTAAAATGGTCCAACACAGAACGCCCACTGAGAGACATGAACAAACGTGTGCGCACACTCACAATTACAGATCAGCGATTTCATGCTGTGAGAGTAATCAAGAGTACCTGGAGCATATCTATGCATGAACAGGGGCGATCCCACGTGGATGTCTTCATTCTGTAAGGCAAGGCAGTACTATCCATTTTTATCTTTCTTTAAAACAGTGTTTCCAAACTCTAGTCCTCAAGGCATACTGGTTGGACCAAAGCTCCCTGCAGCGACTGCAGAGCGTACAGAATCCTGCAGCTCCTCAGAGTTTATCTTGATTTCTAGTTTCTAGCTGCAGTACCTGAAGCTGTGCATTGACTCTAGATTGTTCCTCTTTAGGTCCAAAAATAATAACTTCAGTTTTGTTTCTGTTCAACTGGAGAGAATTTTGGCACATCCACACATTTATCTGTTCTAAGCATCTGTTCAGTGATTGGATGGGTTCTAAGTCAGCTGTTTATCATCTGTGTAGTTCGCTAATCTTATTTCCTATTATAATTTGAGCTAGTGGGAGCACATGTATATTGAATAAGAGGATCCCTGGATTGAACCTTGGGATACACCACATGTGACTTCTGTCTGCTTTGATGAAAAGTTATCTATTGACACAAAGAAAAGGTGCACACACTGTCTGAAACTGAAAAGACTATACACTGAAAATCAAGACTAGACACAGGATCACTGTTAGGGTAAGAGGCCAAACAGGGACTGTATAAATTTACTCTTTTTACTGATATGAGTCTTATGAAGACTTAAACATACCTACTGAATCATTTTCATTTGTGTTTCTGGGATTCTTGTTGAACCAATCTGCTGCTGAACACAGGGCTTGAGTATTACAGGTTAAGAAGAAATGCAAAGAAAAAAAAACTGAAGTAATTTGTATTCTGACAAACTTCTGTTAACTAATGAGTTAAGTGAGGTCTGGATGCCAGCTCCCTGTGGCCAGCATCTGCCTGCCTTAATGCACAAAGTGAAAGTGACACAAGCAGCTGCTTGTACTCCAGTGAATGCATCTAAACTGCTTGCCAGCTGAGGGGTGGAGTCAGAGGGGGACACACACAAACACACACACACACAGATTAAAACGCTTGCTCTGAAACAGATAATCCATATCCACTAGCAGTCCTCAGTCTCCTTGACAGAAGGATAAAGCTCTGTACCTGCTGTCATATCTACTGGCATCTTCCACTCTGATGTGATACGGGTTGTGGCTCATGCTTGCCATTTAACAGATCTAGACCATTAACTGTAGGACTGCATCCAAATCTGACCAGAGGTGTTTTCTAAAGGCCAATAAGTAAATTGAAATGTCTTTCTAAAGCCTGATCTTTAGTGGCATTCATGGAGGAGAGTAATATCAGAAAGAAAAGGGGGAGAAAGGAAGCAAAAATGAGATGGAGGATCGTAAAAAAATTACATTTTGTTATTAAGTCTTAAGATGAAAGAGAGAGGCATACATGTAAGAAAGGAATGGAAAGTAGAATTAATTTTTGATTAACAAGCTGTAATTTACCTTATGTTATTGTAGTTAGAACAAAGGTTTGAATTTATGAGAGTATACATTGGTGTGCTGAAGGTTTCCACTTTGGTGAAATGTAAGTTAAATACAGAACTTCCTGCTTTTCAGACTATTTGAGGATCCACTCTGTCTCTACACTTCCTGGAGACACTGGAGCAGATAAACTTTTTATCACCAAAAGAGAGATCATGTTCACTATAATACAGTCTGATACTTTCAGTTGAGAGTGACAGATAAAACAGGACGAAACAATCAAAATCATTATGCTGTGATTTTTCATTGTAAATTTTATTATAATTGTGAATATCTGTCTATCTGCTTTTTCATGCAGATATTGACATGTATGTTTCTTGGTACCGTAATGAATAATGAATTTAAATTAAATGCCTTGCTGATAAGTGATGAAAGGTTTTATGTGGTAATGAAGAACAAACAAATAGGCAAAGCTTTAAATGAACAACCAGCTACATCTCTATGTCATTATTGCACAAAATAAAATAAATGGAAAAGAACAAGATTTTAAGTGGATAGACAATATGTACAACCATAAATGGAAAAAATAAGTAAAACAATGGACCTTACCACAGGGGCCGCGTTTCATTGGCTAATGCCCATTTCAAGTCACAGCACAGCTACCACGTGCATGACCATCTCAAAAACTCAAGCTACAGTAGTAAACACATGCTAATGTACATTGTGGACTAGCAGACTGACAGAAAGTTTTTGCGTCAGGACTCAAAAAAGAAAGATTTTCCACTGTCAGTGGAGTATCTGTACAGGCGATGTCAGGTATCCTGATCGTATTTGTGGAACTAAAATTCACAGATTTCCAAAATATGAAACGGAAAGCCTTGCTTGGATCAAAGCTTGTGCACGACCGCATTTGCAGCTCAACCGTTGTAGGATCAATAAGAACAAAGGAGTGTCTGCTGGTATAAGTATTATTGCTTTGCTTTCTGTGTGTTTAGTGAATGAAAAAAGTCAATAATAAACACATCCATTATGAAAACCTTTTAGCTAAGTACAGCATAATGGCAGTTCTAATACAACTTCTACACCTTGAAGCCTGTCTATTACAGTCTTACCTTAGCTGAACAGATGCATTGTGTACCATATCTGACATACTATGTCAGATATGGTATTATACCAAAAAAGATTTTATTTTACCAAAAAGCTTTTTACTAAACTGTAATCGTGTTAGCCACGCTAGCACCAAGTACAGTGTATCTGGCCTAGGCACACTCAAAATTTTATTTACCAAAAAAGGCTTTTTACTAAACTGTAATCGTGTTAGCCACGCTAGCACCAAGTACAGTGTATCTGGCCTAGGCACACTCAAACATTTGCCAACAACAGAAATCAGTGATTTCAAAAGTAACCCTCAAAACCATGAATGCCCGACTTACAGCCTTGCAAGAACAATAGGCATCAGTGATCTGATCCACAGCTATATTTATGCTGAGAGTGTGAGGATCTGCTGTTTTCCTCATTAATCGGTAGCTTTTCGCTGTGACGCGCACCATGTTGGAGGCATCGCGTGGCTAAAACACCTTGATGTCGTCCAAAAAAGATGACATGAACTTGTTGGTTCCCCTGTCCATTGTCGTGGCTGATATTTTTTGAAAATCCAGCAGAAATGCTACACTAATCAATGCAGAAATACTCTGCAGAGTCAGTCAAAATGAAATTACACATAGAAACTGAGCACCGCGAGGCTTTGTTTGTGAGACATGCAACCACGTGGGATTTTCGAGGGCTTAGTAAGGTCCATTAAAACGAGCAGAAAAAAAATCCAAAAACTGCCTTGATTCAGTTTTCAGCTTATTTAAGATGTGGTATGTTTATCCAAACATATAGTGTGAAGAAGCAATAGTTTAGAAACACATGGTAGTTAATATCCTTATCAATCACAACTGTAAATTTAAGTTCAACAGAGGATAAGGTATATTTTAATGTAGCCATTAATAATGTATTAACAGAGTCTTATTCACTTAGCCCTAATTTCTGGGATGTTGTTAGCAATAATAAAAAAATGTGATTCATAGCTTATTTGTTGTAAAAATGCTTCTTTGCAATAAGTCTGTTTTTCCCTTTTGATTGTGACACATGGTTTTAGTAATTATGTAAAGCACTTTAAAATGCCTTGAATCCTTGTAAGTCCTACTAAAACTCTAGAGGTTTGAGATAGGCAGCGTCCTACTAAAACTCTAAGGGTGTGTTCTTTCTTTTAAATGTAGGTTCGAGAATCCTTGATAGGCAGCGTCCTACTAAAACTGCAGAGGTTGAGTACCCTTGTTAGGCAGCATCCTACTAAAACTCTGTAAAGTTCTCTAAAGCTCTTGGGTTTGAGAATCCATGTATGATGTCGAGGTTTGAGATGTTTTAAAATGTTTTTACTTTTAATTTTTACTTTTAATAATGTTTCTATCATTTTCTAATCATTTTCAAAATCTCTGTCTATTTTTGTTTTCATTTTCATTTTTTATTTTAAATTGTGTAAAGCACTTTGAAATGCTTTGCTGCTGAAATGTGCTATACAAATAATATTTGATTGATTGATTGATTGATTGATTGATTGATTGATTGATTGATTGATTGATTGATTGATTGATTAGGAGAATGCGTGAGCAGCAGAGTTGTTTATATGTGCCATGTAAGGACATGTTGACAAATTTAAAATGTATTCATTTGGTGTCTGGTTGGCTCAGTTGGCAGAGTGCGTGCCCCTTGTGAACAGGCTGTAGCCCTGGACACGGTTGTCCTGGATTCGATTAATTTTTTAAGCACATCTTCAAATTTTGTATGATAAAATGTAACAAATTAATGAGTTCATTTATCATATTGATATTTTGGCATTATGATAAAATACAATAAATGATTTTTTTTCTTTGTAAATAAATTTACAAACTTATTAGCATCAAAGGGAGTAAATTTTACTATTGTTGATGTGTGGCCTAAGATGGGCTATAGAATGAAGGATTTAAAAATTCTGACAGAACAAAACGAGTTCACAGAGGAATCCAGCAGAATCCAGAGATTAAGGAGCTTAAATACTTTGGAGATGTGATTGTGGCAGGAAACCAGGTGAGTACAACCATCAGGAGGCATAAACAGGAAGCTCTGTGAAATGTGAATAAGGAGCACTGCAAACTTATGTGATTAATACCAACATAAGAGTCTAAACCAAAATCCACAGAACAGAAAAATTACTAAAAAAAAACTCAACACAAAGGAATCCCCTTAACATGGGGAAACCCTAAAAAAACACTAAAATGATTTAAAAGCAAACAGAGCACAGAGAAACAGCTGTGGATCGTAACATGAAGTAATTTTAAGGCTGTTGTTACAAGATTTTTGGTTTAACTTTGACATTTGTAAAAGTATTAAAGAAAATGTGCTAAAGAATGTACTATTCATGTTTTACTTCTGGTCAATGTCTAGAGTAAATGAGATTCAAAGGTAACATTTCCGGAACTATTCTTTTCATACTTATGATCAGTAAATGTGAGAATTTGTTTCACTGTCAACTTTCCTCATATTTTCTTCCTCCTCAGTATAACATCTATTAGTTTACTGAAGGCTAGTCTTCACTCATGCTCCATACATTTCCATGTCTCTCTGTCCCTTTCTCTCATGCTGTGGAAGAAGAGCAGAACCAATGGGGCCTATCAGCCCCTGGGGACCAGCATGCCCCCCCCCCCCCCCCCTCCCCATCCAACGTTCAAGCAGCCTCATTACCACAAGGCCCCTACAAACTTCCTGTTATTCACTCTTTAGAAAGCATGTGGTTCACAAGTCAGAGCTGAAAACAGGGCAGCTGTGGATGTTTGCTTTGCGTTTTGGTCTTATAGAGAAAAACTGATAGCCTGAGTCAGTGTTAAACAATGAGCTGCTTTAGTTGATCAAAAACTCATAGAATCCATTTTTAGAATAGAACTGAATAATGATTGTTTCTATACTTTTGGAGATATTCATTGTTAAAAAAATGACATCCCACTATTCCTAAAAGACTTTATGTAAAACAACAATAATTGATTGAATTATCATCAAATTACCTATTTTGTTATTCCATCGGGGGCTCAATGGACTCCTCCTCTTAGCCTCCTGCAGGTCTCCAGACCCCACTTAGAGAACAATTGTCCCTGTATTAACAGACTGTATGGCTCCCAGGGACATCTCCTGAAAAAGACTGTCATACTGTCGCCAATGTGTGTGTGTACGTTTTTGTGTGTGGGTGGGTGCATGTATGTGTGTTCTTGCTTGTTTTTTAGAGAAACCCTTTTTACTGTCATGAGCACAAAAGATTTGTTGGTGTTCCACTAGATGGCAGTGTTGTGTGTTAGTCTTTCCTTGTCCAGTCACCTCCAGCAAGTCCGCCTGGACATGAATTGTGTTGCACAACTGAACCTTAACATTTAGCAATTTGCTTATAAAAATATATACAACAAATAATAAATTATTAAAATATTATCACATTAAAAAATATATCTTGTTTTCTTAAATATGCAACATGTAAACTCATTTATGTTTGTCATTTTAACATGTTTATATAATTTCTGTAAAACATGGACAGAAATACAATATTTTGTATTAAATATTATTAGATTGAGCTTTTAAATAAACTAGAATTAATTATAAATTAGAATTAGTATTTTTGCAATCCTTTCCTTATGCCATTTGTGTTATTTAATACTTCTTGCTTTACAAAGTTTGTCTCAGAAATTGAAGACTTCTTTTTTTATTGTATTGGACGGCAGAGAAAGTTTTCGTTTTAAATCAAAAAGATGTTCAGGACAGTAAATCAACGATCAGCTGTGACTGAGCATTAAGACAAAGTTCCCAATGTTCCAGGTTTGTTGAAGATCATCATATATTTTAAAATCACAGCTAATGATACAAGCAGAATATGTAGTATGATAACACTGGTCTGTTCTTACCCCAACATGTTATTATTGTTTTTTTAAAAACTGCATAATCACTAAGAGTGCCACTTCCATTGCTTCTTTTAAGTCATGTACCTGGACTTGTAAGTTAAGATTCCATAGAGAACTTGATCTGTTGGTTTGTAACTCTATGTTAGTTTCAGAATATAAATACACTGTTCCCAAATTTACAAGTAGGTTATTAAAGATGCTAATTATATTTTATTGAGGGCCCACATTTCTACAATTACAATAATATTAATGGGCCATTTTTTTCTTTTTCTTACTTCTTGCCATCTGGACCAGTTTTCATTCCATGTCAGAAAATATTTTTGACCAGAAAATTCTACATTAATACCAGATCCTCTAGATCCAAGTTTGTTGTCTGTTATGCTGGTTTTTTATTTTGATATTCAGAACAATGAGAACATCAGCACTTTGAGATTTAAACAAGATCCAGTTAAAGGACCAGCAAAATAGAAACTCAAGTTTAATCTAAAACGATAACCAGTCTGAATGTCAAAAAAGCATAATTTTTTCCAACACCTTCAAAAATCAAACCACCAAACTGCTTAACAAAAATGTACAAAGATTTACTATAAATTTTTATCTATCAGAAATGTCCATTTATTTTTTTGGGCGTATTTCAAATTTCAACAATGCAAAGGCAAAAAGAAATGCCTGGAAACTCTGAACTTTTTCTGAACTCAATGTTCACATTTTCTATGCTCATCCAGATCTATACATTTCTTAAAACAAATTCCATTCTTTTTCAAACTGCTTAGGAACTCTGGAACAAACAGGCCTCATGACAGGTACACATCCTTGCAGATAAGAGTGCGGTGCAGAAGCAGCTGAATGGACTGGCATGTGAAGCCAGCAGGCGTTTGTTAACATTTTCCTTCAGTAGAAAGATACGCTCCAGGTATAATACAGTAAAAGTTGCCCACAGGATGCTCTTGTATCAATTAGTTACACTTGGTTTACCCTCAATATTCACGTTTCATTGAAATTATTAGCTTGAATGCTTCTTCATTTTCAGAAATATGAGAACAAAATATGGTTAAAACTGAAATAGAATTTAAAAGTAAAACTATAGAAAAAGCTGTTAAAACTGTAAACACCCTGTGGAGATATTATCCTAAATCAGCTGCATATACATGATACAGTCTTTGAGACTTTCATTTTACAACTTCATAGTTTACTGGAAAAACTCACACTAAGCTCTTATACAGCAGCTGAGACAGTCAACCTGGAACACCTGAAGTCTTACAGCTTTACTGGTTTCAGACTAATACAAAAACAAGCTGAGATGCTTGGTTCTTGTTGAAAATTGAACAGCAAATGAAAGAAGCAGACTTTTCTTTGGACTAACAAACACTTACAGAAGAACAGAAGTCAGCTGGTGTTGAATGAATATCTGAAGAAACCCTCTATTGTGAAACAGGAAATGATGAGAGAGAGGTGGGGTATTGAGGAGAAAAGAAAAGTTGCCTCCAGAGGATTCTGCTCTCATTAGGCCTTTACTCCATTTATTAATAGTCAGTCATTGGGATTGCAAGGAAATTTCCGTTGCCTGCCACTATGCATGTAAGAGTGATTTTTCTTTCACTCAATTGGCTTACTGTTGCACTATTCGACCTGTGTGTGTGCGTGTGCTTGGGTGCGTGGGTGTGTGTGTGTATGTGTGTTGAAAGCACTTCCCCATAGCTTCTTTTGCCCATTCTCTCTATCTTACACACTTCAATGGAAAGCTGTCAAACTTATTGGGAAAGTAAGAATGGTGTACAAGCTGATAAAAATGTCCTGCTATTGGTTGTCACACATGTCAATAAGTGTGTTCATTTGTGTGTGCTCTCATGTTGGATATTTATAAATGCTTTTTCTCTGCATTGTCTTTTCTGTTCCTTGTTTACTTTTGATCCTAGGTCATTTCCAGTCTTTTGAGTTTCTGAATATAAAACAAATATAAAAAATCATAAATGTTCCTCATTCTGTTTGCACTGATTAATGACACAAAACTGCAGAGTGCGATTGCCTTAAGTGCATTTTATCCAAAAACACACACATCAAAATTAAATTTTATTTTTAAAGTATCTCACCAGCAGTTTACTTTTTGAATTGCATTCAATAAAGGTAAAAAAAAATGGAGTCTCAACTAACAGATTAATAATTATTTTGTTGTGTTGTGCACTCCTGCACCATGGACTTCTCTGCTGCTTCTCTGATTAATGTTCCCTCTGCCCAACTAGTCAGTTTAGCTCGTCGGATGGTGGATTGAAGTAGTCTTGTGAGACTGGGATGTTACTCTTTACAACCTAACCATGCTTTAAACCTCTCCAAAACTTTCTCCCTGACCTGTCTGCTGTGTTCCTGTGTATCATGATGCTACTGTTCCTTAAGCTTCGATAAACCTCAGATTTCTTCATAAAACAGTAGAATTTGTACTGGAGTTGTATTATTTCAAATTAGTCTTGACTAGATACAACGTAGTAAAGGAATTCTAGAAAAATGCAGCCATACTTCTCAGATATTTATTTGAAAAAAAAAAAAAAAAAAAAAAACTTTGTATAATTTTCCTTCCACTTATAAACTACTTTGTCATTAACATCAAATCCCAGAAACTAACTTACAGTTTGTGGCTGGAATTCAACAGGTATAATTTTCAAGCTACTGTTTGTCATTGAGTCACTGGTTAAAGTAGCGGTTCTCAACGTGGGCGGTACCGCCCCCCAGGGGGCGTCAGAGGACGGCAGGGGGCGCTGGCGGACATTTTTACAAAAGGGGGGGCGCTGGGATGCTTAGGGGGGCGTTTGGTCGAAGGTAAACTTTATTGCCAATAATAAAATAATGCTCAGTGCAAAGTAGCCTGCAATTTATTTGGTGGGGGCAGTGGCGCAACTACACATTTATCGGCGCATAAACCGCGCCCGTGAAGTTGCGATGCGCCCCCCCCCGCCCACCCCTAATATTAAAATATTTGCATAAGCTGACATCATCAAACCCCCTAATATTAAAATATTTGCATAAGCTGACATCATCAAACAGAACTCTACATTTAAAGACGATTTAGGCTTTTAAAAAACACACGACTGCCTCAGAAAGTTTATAGGCCTTATTGTTGTTTGTTTTAAATCTCTAAATATTTTTAACAGAAGAAACTCTCAGGGACACATGATTTCAATGTAATAATCACATCTGTGTGTGTAAAGAAACAGACTTCTAACTTGCAGGCCGTTATGGTTGTTACTTGCATTAAGGCACCTGTGACCATTAGTGTTAATGTGGAGAACTAAATCAATTACCTAGACATGAAACAATAATCAGGCAAATGTCAGAGTGGATCAAATGTTTGTCCCAATTTTGTCTATTGAAAATCTAACAAAAAAAGTAAAAGTCAAAAACAAAATAGATCTGATGATTGACTTATTTCAATAAGCATTTATTTTTCCTTATTTTAAGGAATACTTGTGTGTAAAGTAAACACAAAATCAAACTGAAGATAACTGTAGGATATATTTAAGTGTGGTAAGCTGCAGTGAGGATAAAGGTTGTGTGCAAATATGTTTGAGCTTGTTCTCTCCCACATCCTTTCTTTTAAAGTCCATTATCATCATCCACAGCAGGGTCAACCAGAGGGTGGCAATATCTTATTGCCACCCATGAGTTTTAAAGGTAAACATATAAATGCTTGCTTGAAGAGCCAGAGTTTACACACACACACACAGAAACACACTCTCACCAGCACAACATAATGTGTGTCAGTGCCAGGTGCTTTGAGTGCACTGTAAAGGCTGCAGGATTAAGTCATATATTTTGATCACATGTCTGTCACTGTGCAAGCTATAATTACATAGAATCATTTAAACCTCTGACTCATACACACACACACACACACACACACACCATTAGGTTATCCTAATGCTGACCCTTACCCTAAATGTTATCATTGTTACATGTCTAACCCTAAGCCTAACCTTGCTCTAGCTTTTTGGGCACACTTAGTAAAACGTGTTGAGGCTGTTCATCAGGGTCTCCAACAGACTGATTAGCTCTGCGCTTACCCACACCACTCACACTGGCTCCAATATCTCCACTGTATTCATGTGCTTCAATCCTCTGTAGTTTGATTGCAAATGAAAAGTGTCTTTAAAAAAAATAAAAAATAAAACAAGTAAAATATTCATGTAAATACCACTGGCCCTTTTGACATTTTGATTGCTGTTATTTTGACAAACTGGCTCAGTTGGCTTGATAAGTGATAATGTGAATACCCATTCTCTTTTAAATAGTAATTTCTGAATATTATGTATGTGTGTGTGACCCGCAGGTGGAGATCTTTTTAAAAGTCACAAGATGCACCCGAACACAGACTTGGCAGAGCACAATATTTCATTAAACAATTTCTTTAAAACATTTCTTCTTTTTAAAAACGAGGCATCAGGCCTACTACTCGGTTGATGGAACAAAAGGAACACAAAAGGGAAACAAAGGACAGACAAGATCACTTATTCCAAAAGAAATAAAACAAAACATGCAATGCAAAAGAAATTAGTAAATCAAACAAAAAGAAAACAAATTAGTAACTTCAATCACAAAACAAGGGAACAAATCATTGTCGTCATCCGCTTCCAAATGCCCTTTTATGAGGCCAGAGGAGTAACGCCCCGCCCACACAGCCTGCCCCATCCACAACATGTTTAGTTGAGGGCGGCCCAAACAACAGCAAGACAGCAGAGCGTCTAAAGCACTGTAGCTCCAAACACAATCAGGTGCCTGAAACAGAAAACCAATTAAAGGTGGATCCAGATAAAATAAATCAAAAGTTAATAGCAGGTAGCTTACCCAGGGATTGAAACACAGCCTAACCCGGGAGGAAGCGGGTCAGCAGTGAGGACCAGATGAAGGCGCCGCCACGCCGTCAGAGCAACACCGCAGAAACGCAAGACAGGTGTAGCACCCAAAAACCAACCATGATCTCAGCCACGGATAGCAAAACTGGCACTTACGATCGCAGATGAGTCGACCAAACCCACAAGCCGACATGTAGCCGCCGACCGTAGCAACAGTGGGAGAAACAAAGACGCAGCGGCCCACCCAATTATAAAGGCATTCGCCCCGCCCACCAATCAACAGTGCCGGGTGCACAAAGTGGGGGAGGATGGAACACCATCCCACCACATATGTTATGAACATAACTTTAAAACTGATATGCAATTTAGTTGTTTTTTTTGTTCCTTTTTTTGTTTTTATTAAAAATGCCCTTGACTTTTGGTGTTGGAGTTTTAAAGATAAACATATAAATGCTTGCTTGAAGGGCCAGAGTTTATGTGACATTAAGAAACTTGTAAGTGGCCGTAATGTTTAAAATTTATGATTTATGTAATTATCTGGAGATAACTACACATAATTATCTTCAGATAATTATCCAAATAATTACCAATAAGTCAGAGAAATCTGTTTACAACTTTATTATTAGTCAGCTTGTTCCAGATCCAAGCAGTTACTGGAACAGTAAGAGTTACCATATCCTGTTGCACTTTGCTGGAAAGATGGGCCTGTCAATGTATCAAATGTAGGACCACACGCAGGCACACACACACACACACACACACACACACACACACACACACACACACACACACACACACACACACACACAGACATATGCATGCGCACACAAAGACAGAAGCAGCTAAGCGCCTTAATCCTCAATCGGTGTTTGATATTCAGGGCCAGGGTCAAGGATTACAATAAAAACTTATTATCAGATAATGCAAGAATTTTTATTCCATTGGAGTGTCTGTTCAAACGCACTCTGAAATGCCCAACTAGGAAGAAATACCAAAGAGTTAAAATGAGGCACCAACATGACAGAATAGAGAAAGGAAAAAACTATGAGGCAGACAGATTAAACATTTTTAAACTAAAAACAGAAAGGAGAGGACAAAGTAACAAACCAACAGGTACAAAACGTAAGAATTAAGATGTGTACTAACTGGAACTAAACCAAGAGAGAAAGCAACAATGTAGAAAGAAAAGAAGAAGCAATGTATGTGGATGAAAGCAGAGCAGTGCTTTGAGGGAGAACAGCTGCAGGCATGTGAAACACAAACACTGATCTGGCTCCAGAAGGACTGACATGGGTCAAGCTGTAAACGACAGCGCCCTCTCATTTCAAACCACTGGTGAACGTTAAATATTACCTGAGATTTTAAATTGTTTCGTCTTTTAAAAGCCGAAGTTCATTGACCATGACTGATTTGTAAAATCATTAAAAAGGGTAAGAATCCAAAGGATGGTCTCTTTCTATAGACACTGTAAACATATGAATGTACTTTCTCTCTCATTTTGTCTTGTTGAATTATGAATTATAGTTCATAATTCAATTATGAATGAATTAATTATTCATTCATTGGTGGCCGGGTTCTCCCTTAGAGATAGGGTGAGAAGCTCGGTCATCCGGGAGGGACTCAAAGTAGAGCCGCTGCTCCTCCACGTCGAGAGGAGCCAGTTGAGGCTCGGGCATCTGGTCAGGATGCCTCCTGGACGCCTCCCTGGTGAGGATGTTCCGGGCACGTCCCACCGGGAGGAGGCCCCGAGGAAGACCCAGGACACGCTGGAGGGACTATGTCTCTCGGCTGGCCTGGGAACGCCTTGGGGTTCCCCCGGAGGAGCTGGAAGAAGTGGCTGGGGAGAGGGAAGTCTGGGCCTCTCTTCTGAAGCTGCTGCCCCCGCGACCCGATCCCGGATAAGCGGAAGAAATGGATGGATGGATGGATGGATGGATGGATGAATGAATTATGAATTATAATTCAACAAGTACTACTGTTTTTGAATGTAAGACAAGACTGACAGGAGATACCAACACATGTGTATGTCCGTGCAGAAGGCCCTTTAGAATCTGTTTTTATAGATTTAGCTCGATGATAAAAGAACTCTAGAATATTCAGTAACACTTTATTTGAAGGGGCATAGATAAGACTGACATGATGACACTGTCATAAACAAAACACCTGTTATGAACATGAAGGAGTCTTTGTAAATGTTTATGACTACTGTCATGAAGTGTCTTTTGATAAATAATGACACTTTGAATCCAAAGTTGCTACTTTTAATGCGCATTTGCATTAAAAATGGCATTATATACTGAATGCCATTTCATGACAGCATTCATAAACATTCATGTTCATCACAGGTGTTACGTCATGTTTATGACAGTGTCATGTCAGTTTTTTGCACAGCACTTTAAATAAGGTGTAACTCAAAATTCTACCAACTGACACCAATAAAAAAGTAAAGCATATTGCATTACTTTAATTATCATCTGAATCTGTTGTGATGCTGAGGTCTCACTGGGACAACTTATCCTGTCTAAACTACATTAAAAAATGTGTTTAACAGTCTTTCAAAATGAAAACCAGGTTTATGCCATGAAGGTACAACCAAAAGCAGAGCTGACTGAAACGTCAGAGGTAATGCTCCTGTCCTAGTGTGAAAATCCCAAACCAATATTTCATTTAGATTTCTCAGCAAACTCATTCTATATGTTTTGAGAGGAATAGGAGTTTGGAAGAAAGGAATGGCCCTGTCCTAGTCCTTGATATATACCATATGTTATATGGTATATGTAACATACCAGGCACATGCAGAGTGGGGGGCTAGGGGTGCTTCAGCACCTGCCCCTTTTGCTCCTTGCCCCCAAGTGCCCTTTTGGTCAATTTTTTGGTATTATTATTTTCTAAGCCCTCTTCTGACACACAATAACATGTACTAAAATTATTATTATTATTTTTTCTACAACATAATAAGCCCTCCGGTCACCTTGTTACCTTTGACCTTTTGCCCGTGACTCATGACACAGTTCCCTCTCGCGCAGTGAGATAAAGCGGCTAACTGGAGTTCAACGTAGCGAACGTTCCAGATTACAGAACAGTTTTTGGTGAATTTAAAAAAACCCTGTTTTTGGTGAATAAAGTGGAGTAGACTTGTTACTTGAAGCGTTGAAGTATTGTTTCTGCTTCAGCACAAAGTAGCGGTTTAGAGAGGTACTTAAATACAACAAACACTGACAGGCCTCTGTCTGCCTTTCTCTGAAGAACTACTGAGCGGGAGGAGACAGACAGGTGAGGAAAAACTGTTCTTATCTATGGATTCAGTATTTTTATCATGCAGACATTAGGCTGTTGTTGATATGCTATTAGCTAGCTGCTAGCTAATGACTGTGCTAGTGAAGCAAGATAACTAAAAGCTTCTTCCCTGTGTACGAGGCACATCGCCCGTCCAAAACCGATCATCTCCATAATGGATATGTCTTCTAATTTCCTTTGCTGAATAATGTATTGCATATATTCTGGCATTAGGTAAATGTATCTCAAAGGAGAATAACACTTAAATAAAAGTCCAACAAGGATATTCATTTAGAATTAAAAATAACTCATTCTGAATTACCATGATAGATATAATGTATGTAATAAAAGTGTGTCATTAATGAAGGGGAAAAAAACTTAATCCAGACTTTAAGTAAGTTTAGGGTCTGGTTCGCAGAGTATGCAGTTAATTTTTCCCCCCAATTATTCAATGAAAAAAAATAAATAAATTCAGTTAAGTAAAATTAAATTGAAATCCAAACATTTGGAATTCTAAAGATTTATTTTTTAAAAACAAAACGTTTTGTTTAAAAACCTTTTTTTTTAAATTAAATAACTCATTTTTGTCTCGAACTTAAAAAGTTATTTGCCAAACATAAACATTTATTTGCACACATCAGAATTCTTTTGATCAGGAGTGTATATATATATATATATATATATATACTGTATATATATATATATAATCAGTGATGTGTGGTGAGGTTCATTGCTGGTGAGGCACTGACATACGACTTATAAACTATGGATGTTATTGGTCCTACGGAAATTTCGCGCAGGCAACGCTGGAGCGCAAAAAGACTAATCCATAGTCACATTAACTGAGCGAAACGTAGAAATGTAGGTATGTTTTATTAATAAATAATTGCTTTGGTAGATTAGCTACCGCTTCTACTTTACTGAATTATTTAGACATACAAACTGTAGCCTACAAAAAGCACATTTCATTAAAAAAAACTAAACAAAAACATCTTATTGCTGTCTTACATTTAATTATCAATTAAATCCATGCACTGCTAATTCTGCACAAAAATATCCATTCATCCAAAGCCAAGTCTATCCTCGCCATGTCTTTTCTGCACCGTTTAAATATCGTCAAACTGTCTTGAAGCAAAACTTTCAGCTCCGGTGTTGGTCCGCCGCACACAAAACACGATACACACACAGTTGGTGACAAAAAAAAAACCACTGTACATTATATACATAAGCTAAATTATGGAAAATCAGTCCATGTATTAAATGTTTTTCAGCCATTTTATTGCGGTGTACAGAACATTCTCCCATTGAAGGCCAGCCAGTGCAGTTAGCGAGAGGTTGCGTAATCCCAAGTGAGGCTCAGCTCGGCTTCGCTTCTGAGCATTTGTATGGGAAAATGCGAAAATCTAGCGATTTTGAAGTAAAAATAATCAGAATTGGTTAATTTAAGTAAAAAATAGGTACATTTAAACCCAACAGCACGCAGACCAATCGCACAGCTGGCGCCTCTGCGCTTTGCCTCGCGCGCTGCCGCTGCTTTACTTCAGTGCGGATCGCGCGCGCCTCCTTTCACTCAAACTGTACGCAGGCGGACCTGTGTGGTTATTTATATAAACCTACTGTGAGGAATTATGATCCTTT
The DNA here is from genome assembly GCA_033032245.1 of Poecilia picta. Taxonomy (NCBI): domain Eukaryota; kingdom Metazoa; phylum Chordata; class Actinopteri; order Cyprinodontiformes; family Poeciliidae; genus Poecilia; species Poecilia picta. The sequence continues at coordinate 2,778,604 of CM065365.1, read as the reverse complement.
GGAGAATTCTAGGTAAGAGTTTAAAACCCGCCGCGTTAGCTCTGGTTGCGCAGCTCAATGTGAACCGCAGGAATAAGTTGTAGCGAATTCAGAGGTCGCGTTGTGAAGCGGTGAGAATAATTTATCTTTGTGTACGAACAATTATATGTGACGTTTACATCTCAACATGCTGTCCATGTGGCTCTGTGTCTGTTTTCCCTGTAAAGTTTATGTCTCTGGTCCCGTTTGGCCCAAACGTTTGTGGATAACGAGCAGCGCTGACCTCAACATGTAAGTTCAACCGGGTGAGGAGCTTTAATGCTCTCCTCGGAGTCACGCATCATGCTGATTTTATATTATTTTATTACTATTTTTCGTATCTTTCCGGTTGCACGATGCATCAAACCATATCAAATGCGTTGTAAGTTAATGCGCGCGCAGATCTGAGAAACTTGTCCCATAAACTCGACCAACCAGAATATTTTCTGTGACTAAAAACTCAACAGACATAAAACGAAAGAGCTACTACAGACACATTAGCAGCATTGAATTAAATCTCCCGTTTGCTGCGCATTTCTGCTAAGTGCAGCGTAGTACCTCATCATGCAGGGCCGGTCCAAGGCTGCATGAGGCCTGGAGCAGAATTTGATTAAGGGGCCCCTTTTGTTGCTAAAAACATCAGCACCTCTAACAGCTTCTGTGTTAGATTTAGTGAAATATGGCAGAAGGGAGTAGTATAATTGGCCAACCTAAAAAGCAATAAGTTATAATCGCAGTTCCTAATTTGTGTAAATTCAAAGATTAAACTCACAGCATCAGATTGTTGCTATGGTAACAAAACAATCTAACTATGAATATTGTTCTTTGAAGTTTTACAAAGTAAACTTGCCAGCTCCTTAAAATCTTACATTTAAATGTTAAAAAATTTAAAATCTTTTAATTTTTGTATGCTTAAACACTTGAATAAAATTTAACAGCATTGATAATCTCAATAAACAAGTGTTACATTTATGTATCTGTGGTCTATTGTAAAATATTGCCGTTTATGGGGCCCCTGAAGCCCTTGGGTGCCTGATGGAGCTGCTGACTTAATTTGGATTAAACAGAAGTGCAAATCTGCTGTTTTTAGACTAGATGTGAGTTTAAATACTATTTCACTGGAGATGTTTTCCCTTAACATATACTTACACACTAATACTTTACATTTCCTGTCAACTTAACCTTCTTTTAATACAAATCACAGTGGACCACCTCAACCACCGAGCTTAGCAAGTTTTCTGGGGGAAACCCTGATATGATATATGTAACATACCATATATATATATATATACCATGTAATGGTATATATATATATATATATATATATATATATATATATATATATATATATATATATATATATATATATATATATATATATATACAGTTATAACATATGGCATGTTACATATACCACAAAATTTTTGTTGGAGCTGCATCTTTAAAATTATGTTCAAAATAGCAGGCATACACACACACACACACATATATATTGTGTCGACAAAATAGTCAATGGTTAGTTTAAAGAGGAGTATTAGAGGGAGAAAATAAGACAGGAAAAAAAAGTTGGAGAATCCTACTGAGGACAGAAGGACTGGAAGAGGAAGTCCAGGTGACATCATGACTTTTTCTCTAACACCTAACTCTGACATCTCCTGAGCTCTAGGCCGACATAGACAGAATATTTTCTATCTATGTTATCTGGGATCAGATAGCAACACGTGTGTATGTCAGTGCAGAAGGCCCTTTGGAATTGTGCAATGTATTTACAATGGACCATACTAGAGCATGTGTGTGTGTGTTTTGTATGCTGTCTTCTTCTCAGATTGTCTGCATAAAAACACAGACACATTTCTGTGTAATTGTACAGGTCTGCGTGTGTATTTGTCTAAGTGTGTGTTTAAAGCCCAAGCCCCTTCTACATTGCATTAACATTCATGGAGCCAGCAGGGCATGTCAGAGCCAATAATGACCCCAGAGAGAGGGCTGGGGGCGGGCCACGGAGGTGCCTTGGGGTTTGGGTGTTGATGGAGGCCGGTGTGGAGCCACTGCAGCACAACAGTGAAGGAAATACAAACCGTTCAGGCATAATATTACCGCCAAGAAAGTCGAGTGTAGAGTGAACTGAAGAGAGTGGGTGCAAGCAGAATAACTCATGGGAAGATTTGATCCATGATTATTCAGTCATATTAGTATCTACATAGTTTGGAAACATACATTAGAGCAGGGGTGCCCACACTTTTTCAGCTTGCAAGCTACTTTTAAGATGACCAAGTCCAAAAGATCTACTTACAATAAAAATGCAGAACGTATTTTTTTTATTCTAAACTATCATTATTTAAGTTATTATTATTTAATTAATATTGTATCTTCTTTCTTCCCTTTTTCCCCTTTTAGGATAAATAAAGTATTTTTAATTGAATTTGAATTTTATCTACAATACATATTGGGGTGTCTTGCATAACTGCATGAACCACATTACACAATACTACTGTGTACATTGTTTGTTCTTACCTTACTCTGAAGACCTGCACTCAGTGGCGCAAAAAGTGGGTTTGCAGCGTATGCAACGCATAGGGGCGCTGCACCAGAGGGGGTGACAAAACTCCGTCTGGAGGGGGCGACGTGCCAATGATATTTTCCCATAAACTTCAGGGCGCCATACGCTCCTTCACCTCCTCGCACAGATAACGAGGTAAATGTAGGGAGTTTTACTTTTCACGTATCGTCGCCTGGGGGGTGGATGGGGAGTTTACTTAGCCCTGACCTGACGTACCTTCCTTCCGGAAGGAGGGGGCGCCAATTTATGTCTTCGCATCAACCTGAATGATGTGTAGTTGCGCCACTGCCTGCACTGAAAGCCCTCAGCCAAGGCTGCATAGTCTGGACAGCAGCTGCTGATAGCTAGCTTCCAGATGAGCATCAGTCATTGAAGAACGGTATTTGGACTTAATAATGTTTATGTCGGAAAAGGCTGATTCGCATAAATAGGTGGAACCGAATAATGCAGTCATGGAGGTAGCACATTTTCTCATGTTGGGGCATTTTCCCTCTGTTAGAAAGTTCCAGAACTGTCCATGGGCCCTGGACTTCAGCTCAATGTCAGCTTGTAGAGTCGAAATTTCATTCACCACAACAAATGAGTTCAGGTGAAACATCGTTGCAATTTTTGATGCAAGTGAATCCACCTCAGCATTTTCCCAAGAAGGGTAGCAGATGAATGTAGCAACTGACTCCAATAAAGCAACGTTTTGAAAGCATCTGTCAAACTCTGACAGACAGTTCTCAATCTGCTCTGTGAACCGTGCACTGCCAAGTTGTTCACGTGTCTTCCCCTGCATCTCCAGCTCCGATGCAATATTCTGTAAGTTTGTCAAATCATGGCGCTGCAACTTTGAGAGCAGATGTTGCATCTTTCATTTGAAAGCATTAATTGAGCTGATCATATTGATCACAGTTTTGTCTTTTCCCTGCAGCTCTATGTTAAGGTCCTTCAATATGTTGGTCAGATTGGTTAAAAAAGCCAAGTCTATCAGCCACTGGTCATCATTTAATTGTCTGTACTCTGCATGTTTGGCTACAAGTAAAAACTCCTTAATCTCCGGACAGAGCTCTCAAAGTCTTTTCAGGAATTTCCCTCGACTGAGCCATGTCACGCCAGTGTGTAACAACAACTCAAAGTGGTCACAGTCACCCTTCTCCAGATGTGCACGGAACAGTCATCTTTGAAGACATCTACCGCAAATAGAACAGGCGATCTTCGTTGCCACATCCATTATCTCTTTCATGTTGAGCTTTTAGCGCATAACGCTTGTTGGTGTATTATGCAGTGGTAACTGAGGAAGTCCAGGAAAGCATCATCCTCCCTACCCTTAGCAATTAATCCATTCAAGCGGCCAACCATCGCAGGTGCTCCGTCCATGGTGATGGACATGAGTTTGAACACCGGGACCTGGGTTTTCTCAATAAAGTTTTTGAAAGACTGAAAAATGTCCTCTCCTCGTGTATGTTCTTTCATGGGCAGTACGGTCAACAGCTCCTCTCTTGTATTCATGTCAGTAAACACCATCCGAATAAAATTCACAACTGGGCTGTGTCACTCACATTTGTTGACTCGTCTAATTGCAGCGAGAAACCCTGGCAGTCCGCAATATCCTTCCACAGTTTCTTAGTCAAATCCTTAGCCATGGCTTCACAGCGCCGTGTAACTGTATTCCTCGATAGCTGGAGAGCTTTGATTGCAGATGATATTTCTGATTTGTTTTTAAAGTCTCGGAACAAGGAATCAGCGGCTTCAACAAATGCCTCTTTTATAATTTCTCCGTCTTGGAAGTACTTCTTGTGCTTAACAATCAAGTGACACACCCGAAATGACGCTTCGGTGGCTGCCTTCGCTTTTGTGGTTAGATGTGAGAAAAATGTCTGCTGTCTGGACAACTGGGATTTAAGTTCTTTCTTTTATGAAGAGTCTGAAAATGCCGCTCCACATTTCCCTTCTTTAGAATAGCAATGGCACATTGACAAATGAAACAAACACATTTAGAATATGACATAGCAAAAAAAATCCTCCTCCCATTCAGCATGGAAGTGGTAGGTTTTAGCCTTGTTACTTGGACCAGCTATGGCACTCATTTTTATACCCTTTCTTAAAATTAGTTTAAATAAATAATTAGCGGCTAGCTATGCAACACCGTAACTACTACTTCTTCGTCTAATTATTGGTGCTTTAATACCCGCATGCGTAAGGTGATGACAAAGGTTGACCAGAGGTCAGATTGGCTGCCCTGCCGCAATCTACCCACTTTCCGACGATCGACGTAACGGGCACCCCTGCCTTAGAGACTCTACGTTGCTTTCAGCCATTTCTAAGCAGTTTTTCTGTACTTGCTGCCATCCTTTTGAGAGAGCAGCTGCTGTAGAAGAATGCTGTTGCTAGTTAAAAAGTGTGAATGATCATTTTCTCTTTTACTTGGGACAATCAACCTGAAGAGTCAATTTTATCACAGGATATCATTGAGGATTTTTAGGAGCTGCTATCGTCCTGTCCTGTCATAAAAGCTATTTCATGTTAAAAGTTGCTAAATTTAAACTGCTATGTTCTCTGATTATTGTTGCAAAAGAAGAAAGTACATTTTGTGAAGCTCTTCATACATCATTCATTTTTAGAGAAGATACAAAGTTGTATTTTCATAAGATTACATTTTATCCATAAAGTTGATTAAAAGGTAATGATAGCAGTACATGGATAAAGTTGCCAATTTTTTAATTGTATTGATTAAAATCCTGAAGATTCTAGTGGTACGCACAGATGAATGGAAACTTTAAGTTCCATTCTATCATATTTACAGCTGAATATTTTAGACATTCATTTGACAGCAGAAAGTCATCAACATCTCCTCAAAAAGCAACACATAACCGTTCAGTCTGAAGTGATTCATGATGGTATGAAAATAGTGATTGACATCTTTCAGTTTAGAAAAGAAATAGAAAGCTACTGTATTTTTAAAACCTTTCGGGGCAAGGCACTAAACCCCAAGTTATCTGTAATCTGTGTAAATGTGTACACATTTGTAAGTGTGAATGAGAGAATGTGTCTCTAGTAAAAAAGTAGTCAAAAAAACTGGAAAGCTCTTTATAAGTTAGGTCAATAATTGTTTAACAGTTTGAGGTACAAATTGTATAACTCCATAATTATGTGTATAATATAAGTTGATGTATGATTTTCAGAATATTCACTTAGTGCTGAATGGATTTACTTGAGTACGCAAATTACTTACAGTGTTTTTTTTTTTTTTTTTTGGTTAACCAAAAAAAAAAAATAATAATAATAAATTGCTTTCAGAAAAAGCAGAAAAAGTACAATGGCATTTCTGCAAATTTTACCTGCACAAGGTTATGTTGATAGAGGTTATTGGGTTATTAGGAGCAGATTGGCTGCTACCACCTTTGAGTGAGGAGCATTAGTTAAGATGGAAAAAGGTGCCACCTGAGCATGAGCATGACAGATGTGAGCACAGGAGCTCACAGCAGACCTCAAGCTGGGGCTTGCTGTCTATCTCTGCAGCTACAGGAAGGGAGAGGAAGTAGGTTGACCTGGGGGTCATCATGACAAAATGGTTAACAACAGTAACAAAGCACTCTGGGTTGCAGGTCAGGGTCACATGGATGAACAAAGAGGAGACTTTTATGTTGTTGTGGATCATTAGAATACAGGTGCAGAGATGAACTGCCACACAGCAATGACTTTAGACTGCTTAAACATTAATCACACTCTAAAAGTCTGCTTGGTGTGATCGTTCTCATTGCTGCTCTGTTGTAATGGAGGTTGTAGAGTTATAAATCCGGTTTAGAGTGCTTTCCCAAAAAAATTATATTGTCATTCCTATAAGAACAGTGTCTTCAAGAATGCCATAAGAAATAAATTCTGATTATTCTCTGAGAGCGGGCTTATCACTGTCACGTTCGAAAGATTTTAAATTCACCCAAGAAAAAGAACATGTAAGAATCTCTCCTGTGAGCTGCTTCAATTACAACACATCACTGTACTAAACCCTGCTAAACAGCACATTGCCTATGCTCTGGTAGCTTGCAGCACAACCTTAATCTACTTGATGTGTAAGTGCATTCTTGTATGCCTGTATATCCTTCAGACAAGCTCAGCATGTTGAGCAATAGGAGGCTTTTTGCTGGATTTTTCATTCAGTAGAAAATGCTGGGAGAGGAAGACACTGACCTCAGCATCAGTCATTCAGAAACATGGCTGCAGACCTCATCTCCATAGGAATCAATAGACTACAGTAAAAATGGCGACCTATGGAGCCAACATCAAAGAAGCCAGTGACCTTTCTGGGTTTAGGGTTGGGGGCGACTGACAAGCTCACATGAATGTGTACACAGAATAAATGTTTTGTCAGAGGACAATGTTTTGCAAGACACATTCCCCCACAATCCCCCTTCATTTTGTGAAATATCAAGAAAATATTATAATTATAAACCTCAACATTTTATAGGAGTGTTGTTATGTATAATTCACTGTTGTGAGCTTCATAATATGTTTTAATATCATTCATTCATCAAAAAACATAACCACGGTGTTGCTGTGATTTTTTCATGCATGTTTGAGAACTTCTTGAATCTCACACGGCAATCATTTGTGATGTATAAACGCTTGCTGTCACAAAGCACCGCCCATTTCCACCTCACAGAGCATCTCAGTTGTAAACAGCATAGTGGAAAGGATTGCTGTGATGAAGTGTCAGAAAGATGGACACCCACACAATTTCACATTGTCAAATTACAAAACCTAATTTCTTTTAAGTCATGTTTTACACATATAGCATTTTTATAACAACTAAAGGTAGCGTAGTTACTTGATTGTGCTATAAGATGGGTCGTATGTGACTTCAATGTTTGAATCAGAGGAAAGCACTATTTGTCGATAAAACAAACAATTAAATCTTGCTTGAATGTTCACTTTATTCTCAAACTGTTAGGTGAACTAAATATACAGTGAGACTGTCCATTATCCCCTAGACAAGTGTTTTATCATACTGAATAACCAATGTATACTGAATCTGTTTGCTCAGGGAGCAATGTCCCTGAGATCATTATTACTGTGCCTAATTCTTCAGAGAAGAACGTATTAACAACAAATTTTGCTGCAGGCAAACTAATGCAACCTTAAATTAATTGTCAATTTAGAGATCTACATTCCAATTTACATATTTGGATTTTACCATCTATGCTTTTCTAGTAGTTTGAGGTTATTGCTCTTGGAAAAGGCATGCATGACTCTGGGCCACAGTCAGAACAAATTCATATGAATTCCTTTCACCCCACATCCTTTATCTGTATGTGTCCAGTTAAACACATGGATTTGATTTAGCAAAATTGTAAAGGCACATTTTTCTTCTAATCTGTTTTTTGGCCAGCGGTACAGAACATTTAAAGGTTTTCTTAATTAATTGAATCATACTGAATGTGAACCCCAATTTAATGTATAACCATAGGTGCCTTGTATGCATATGTTATGTGTTATTATGCACATGAATTTATTTACACATCAGTCTTCCTTGTTCATCCATGCCCTACATATTTTTGCATTGAAATGTCAGTCTGTGTACCAGGAGTATGTACAAGTGTATGCAAGCCCACAGTAATAGTGTCTAGATATCAAACTGAGCCTCTGACATTTTTCCAGACTCACATAATTTCCCTCAGAAAGCTGTGGCAAGAACAAAAGAGGACCTGAACACAGCGAGCCCCTATCTCTACCACATGCCACTGTTAATCAAAGACAATTAAAAAGGGCCCTTCCAGCAAAACCAACCATGGTGATTTATACATAAATTACAGGACTCATTTGTATGCAATAGATCATGTTTGTTGGGTGCACTGCCCCATTGAAGCCAGATCATGCTTTCTCAAAATTACTGAGTAGAGATAACAGCTACAGTATGTCAGCTGAATGGGTGATTATGGGATGATGGAGGTAGTGGGCGGGTGGCGGTTCAACTTCTCCATGTCATCTAAGCCAAATGTTGTTGATGATCTCATAATCTTGGGTGAAAACCTTGAATACAATCTGGCATATTTATCAAATAAAACCCAGTTAACCTTTCAGTCTTTTACATGAAGATATAGTTTTCAACAAAAGCACTTAACAGTACTTAGGAATGGTCCCTCAGTCTATTACGTTGCATAACTGCATGTATATAGTTTACTAGAGATCCCAAATTTAGTGCATATTTTCAACCACATGTTTTCTACAGTTCAAAACATGCAGAAAACCTAGAAAACATCTGTCTAAAATGACCCAAAGCATACGATTAATATGCTGAAAAGCTAAATTTCACTTTAGCCTATTGGAGTAAACTACCAACTTTCTCGATGATGATGAGCAAAAGTGAGCGTTACTCTATGATTGACTGTCAACAAGTGAGAGCATAATTACCTTGACAAAGTACTTTGATTTTTGATTACTTCTTAATAAGGTAACTTAGTTTCTTAACTGATTACTTGATTTTAAAGTAACTAAGTTAGATTACAGGTCATCTTATTAGGTACATTCAGCAACTTCCTCAACAAGACGATCATCAGGTCGAGTCAGCAATGTCTGACCAGCATTTCCTCTCTTATGCTGTCCAACTAACTTATTCAACTGTCTTTGACTTACTGGTTTTGCATCAAAATCCAGCTTTTGTTGAATTTTAATTGAAGTTTTTTGCATCACCTTGTGGGACTTGCTCTGCCATTTTGACTACTGTGAAGCGACTACAAATGTTTCTTCAAATATAAAGTAGTAATTTTTGAAGCTAGATAGGTAGTAAGGATATTGCCATTCCCCAGTACAGTTCTAAAAGATGCTATGTGGTTGTTATACTACAAGAGTTGAAAGATTAACAATTGACAGTAAAAAGGTTTACAATAGCAATATGAGATGCCGGTAAATGAAAGTTAGCTAATAAAAGAAGGCTATGGAATGTTGCAAGATCAAGCCCGCAGGGTAAGGGGAGGCTATGAGATGCTGATAGATGAAGGGCAGCTACTAAAGGGAAACTATCAGATGATACTACTTAAAGGCCTAAAGGAATAAATAAATAATAGCTAATGAAATAGTCTGGCGAGGCGGTGAACGACAAGCTTGTCTATGAGGGGAGAATGTTTAGATTTGTTGTTTTGCAAATCTTTCTTGTTTGAATGTATTTTTCTGATAAAACAGGCAAATATATTTATGGGATTTGAGTTTTCTGTTATTATAGGCTTTCTGTGTTTATTTAGATCTGTGTTTCTTGTGAGTCCCTGTGTCATCCTGTCTGCTCCCTGATTATTTTCAAGGTGTGTCTCATCTTGTTGATTACCCTCCATGTATTTAAGCCCGCCTGTTGTCCTTGTCTGTTGTCAGGTCCTTGTCGTTTGCACGTAAGTGTTATTTTGTCTAGGTCAGTGTTTCTCAACCCTGGTCCTGACGCCCCCCTGTCCTGCATGTTTTAGGTATTTCCCTTCTGCCACACACCTGAATTGTATCTCTGGGTGATTAACAGGCTTCTGCAGTACCTGATGTTCATGCAATCATTTGAATCAGCTGTTCTGGAATAGAGGCACATCTAAAACATGCAGAGCAGGGGGGGCGGTGAGGACCAGGGTTGAGAAACACTTGTCTAAGTCATCACAGTAGTACTTGATAAGTCCTGTGTCAGCCTTAGCTCTCGTTTTTTTCAGTCTTTGTTAATCCAGTTGCTGTCAGTCTGAGCCCCTGTGTTTCTGCTCTGAGATCTGGACAGTTTGAGCTATATTCTTCATTAAATGAATTTATTCATCACTACATCTGTCTCCCGTCTGCTGCATTTTGGTCCTACTACATCACTACGTCATGATAGAAGTATCTAACCACAAGGACCCAGCAGCTGTGCCTTTTGGAGACATGGATCATTTATAGAGGACAGTTAAAAACTATACCAACAACGTGGCAAAACCCTGTTCCCTCTACAAACATTTTACCATGGCCTCAGTGTGTGCAACTGTTCTCAGAAATGGATTCCGCTCCTACCCAATCCTGGCTTGGTGGATTTGTTGCAGGAAGCCGAGTGGGACCGTGACGCAGCCCAAGCAGAATTGATAGGCAATCGCATTCGACCTAAGCCATCCCGCCTGGCTGCCTTCCCTCTGGTTCCCATCATCTGTTCAGCTACCGCCACAACCTGCCTGTGTCCAGCCACCAGAGCCAGCCCACGTCCAGTTGCCACAGCCTGCTTGCTTCCAGCCACTTCAACCTGCTTGCGTCCAGCCATCACAGCCTGCCGAGTCCAGCCACCAGCCACGGTTCCCATGGCCATGGGATTCCAGGTGGCGAGGTTGTCGCCTGGCCGGCAAGCGGCATAGTTAGTGGCATGGCTGGCCTAAGTACGGAGATTCACCACACCGCCTCCTGAGTCTGCTGCTATGACGTTGCCTCCGGTGTCCGGTGATGCACAGCTGCCTGAGTCTGCTTCTGTACCGCTCCCTGAGTCTGCCGAGACTCCGCCTCCCAGTGCTTTTTCCTGAGACTCTGCCTCCTAGTGATTCACCTGAGTCTCTGACTCCTAGTGCTCCCTTCGGGACTCCTCCTCCCGGAGCTCCCCTGGAGACCAGAGCACTGCCCCAGTGGCCACTTCAGCGTCTCCCGAGGCCCCAGCGGTTTGTTCGTCATCTGCCGAGGCACAAACTCCGCCTCCTGCGCCGCCTTCCTTGGCCGGAACTCACCTTCTTTAGGCGCCCACTGAGGCCCGAGTGTCCCCTGTGCCACTGCCGGCCCCGGATCTTCCTCAGGGGGTCTGTCTCATGCGCTGTTGCCAACCCCCAGACAGGTCATGGCAGGTCCATCCTGGCCGTTTTTTTTTTATTTGGATTGAGTATTCCTTTCTTCTAGTGTTTTTCTGCCCACCCCTTGGGGTGTGGGACGAGCTTCCATTGCAATGTTCGTGTCACATGGTCACTGATTTGCAGTGGGACTGTGTGAAGGCATTAGAGAATCTTGATGATAATTTTCATTCATGCCATGATACAGATGGAGCCTGGTGCTCCATCTGTAGAGATGAGGTGGCATTGGCATCCAATGTAATAAATAGGTTAAGGCTTTTTTGCTGTGTTTTAAAAACATTAGCATTATCAACATCAGGACAATCATCTCTTGGTGGAGTGAGAGGTGGCATGTACAACGTATTGTGTGAAGGTTGTCCTAGAGGTAGCCATTGTGACACACATCGTGTGATTCCAAATGCATGTCTTGTTGAAGAAAAATGCCAGACAGCTCCAGTGCATCGTTGCCGTAAGTTCAAATACAGGTGCTGGTCATAAAATTAGAATATCATGAAAAAGTAGATTTATTTCAGTAATTCCATTTAAAAAGTGAAACTTGTATATTATATTCATACATTACATACAAACTCATATATTTCAAATGTTTATTTCATTTAATTTTGATGATTACAAATGACAACAAATGAAAATCTCAAATTCATCATATCAGAAAATTAGAATATTACTGAAGACCAATAAAAACAAAGGATTTATAGAAATGTTGGCCAACTGAAAAGTATGAACATGAAAAGTATGAGCATGTACAGCACTCAATATTTAGTTGGGGCTCCTTTGGCCTGTATTACTGCAGCAATGCGGCGTGGCAAGGAGTCGATCAGTCTGTGGCACTGCTCAGGTGTTATGATAGCCCAGGTTGCTCTAATAGTGGCTTTTAGCTCTTCTGAATTGTTGGGTCTGGTGTATTGCATCTTCTTCTTCACAATACCCCATAGATTTTCTATGGGGTTAAGGTCAGGAGAGTTTGCTGGCCAATTAAGAACAGGGATACCATGGTCCTTCAACCAGGTACTGGTAGCTTTGGCACTGTGTGCAGGTGCCAAGTCCTGTTGGAAAATTAAATCTGCATCTCCAAAAAGTTGGTCAGCAGCAGGAAGCATGAAGTGCTCTAAAACTTCCTGGTAAGTGGCTGCGTTGACCCTGGACCTCAGAAAACACAATGGACCAACACCAGCAGATGACATGGCACCCCAAACCATCACTGACTGTGGAAACTTTACACTGGACTTCAAGCAACGTGGATGAAGTGCCTCTCTTTTTTTTCCTCCAGACTCTGGGACCTTGATTTCCAAAGGAAATGCAAAATTTACTTTCATCAGAGAACATAACTTTGGACCACTCACCAGCAGTCCAGTCCTGTTTCTCTTTAGCCCAGGCAAGACGCTTCTGACGCTGTCTGTGGTTCAAGAGTGGCTTGACACCAGGAATGCGACAGCAGAAACCCATGTCTTTCATACGTCTGTGTGTGGTGGTTCTTGAAGCACTCACTCCAGCTGCAGTCCACTCTTTGTGAATCTCCCCCACATTTTTGAATGGGTTTTGTTTCACAATCCTCTCCAGGGTGCGGTTATCTCTCTTGCTTGTACACTTTTTTCGACCACATCTTTTCCTTCCCTTCGCCTCTCTATTAATGTGCTTGGACACAGAGCTCTGTGAACAGCCAGCCTCTTTAGCGATGACCTCTTGTGTCTTGCTCTCCTTGTGCAAGGTGTCGATGGTCGTCTTTTGGACAACTGTCAAGTCAGCAGTCTTCCCCATGATTGTGTAGCCTATAGAACTAGACTGAAAGACCATTTAAAGGCCTTTGCAGGTGGTTTGAGTTAATTAGCTGATTAGAGTGTGGTACCAGGTGCCATCAATTTTGAACCTTTTCACAAGATTCTAATTTTCTGATATAATGAATTTGAGATTTTCATTTGTAATCATCAAAATTAAACGAAATAAACATTTGAAATATATGAGTTTGTATGTAATGTATGAATATAATATATAATTTTCACTTTTTAAATGGAATTACTGAAATAAATCTGCTTTTTCATGATATTCTAATTTTATGACCAGCACCTGTACATGCCGAGAGTGAAACTCCTTCCTAAAGGTGAAAATATATTGCATATTTCAAAAGAAAATAAAAATGGGAGGCCGTGGATAATACAAGAAATAGCGCCCCTTTCACTTCCGGAGTGCAATGGTCCTATTTCCAAATAAGGTATGAGGCTGACAGTGGTCCGTCCCCACCCCTTTCTGTTTGCTTGCTGTACTTGGTTAGCCCTGGCTTTTGCAGCTGCAGCGCTAGTTGCTGTTCCACTGGAACGAGTGGATGACAAAGAAGCATAAACAGATAATAAACAGTATACATACAGACGACCACAAAGGACAGAGGCAGATGCACGTGGATGACAGTCAGTCATTAAGCACCATAAAACATCCATGGATTTCTACTTCCTGTGATTTCACATTTCTGGCTATTCACAAAATCACCTGTTGGGGGTGCTAAAGTTACACTTACAGCAACACTAACAGCACAGTGGGAGAACATGAGTAGGTCGTCAGACTATAGGCCGATAGAACACATAGTTTATATTTAAACTAATACTAATATGTTTATTAGATCAACTAATTTTTGGCAACGGTGATGTAATAACCTTTGCAGGATGTAACTCGCCTGTCCCCCAATGACCACTAGTGATAGGCTCCAGCCTCTCCATGCACCCAAATACATTGCTTCCAAAAGCCCATGTTTCCAACTTGGTCAAAGAGAGCGCTGTCCTTCACTGGCAAAATGGAGCTTCAGGTCCTCGAAACAATAACTTGTTGGAATGTTGCAGTGGACCTTAATGTTGACTGAGTGTCTATGTGGTGGCAACTGTCTTTAAACTGGACAATACTGCAGTTCAACTTTTTGTCAGACAACAGCCTTGCTCCATTAGAATGACACTCCTACCTTTGGATCAATCTTCATTTTCTTCTGATCTTAATCACACTGAAAATGTTTTGGGTGTTTTGTAAAGCAGACATGAGTTTCACATCTGTGTGAGCCCTTCAGTAAAAATTAAATGAAATGAAAATAGGATTGTATTAAATTTCTTTTTATCCAGTAATTATTGGAAAACAGGTTAATATCTGAAAATATTTTTTCTTATGTTAACATTAAAGCTAATCTGTCCTTGTGTGGATTGGTTATTTTTTTTGCACAAATCATAGATTGTAGGTAAGTAAATTAGAATACTTCAAATGAAAAGTATCATAAAATTAAAGTAACATATGTTGGCATTTAGTAAAGCCAGTGCATGTCCCTCTTCCTCTGATTTGATCAAAAAACAAGTTCACTTTGTCTATTCGAGTACAAAAAAGTGATGTCTGCGCTGGAACTGGTACGTCCAGTTTTATATGCCAAAAGAGTACATATCCCGACTTCAAGATCCAAAAACTCTCAAGTATTTTACATGCTCAATACAATTTGGTAACCGTTATTGAACTTTTTACTGTGACTAAGGTAGGCAAACACATCTGTAGTTTTTCTTCCTGGCTCCCAATGCACAGGACCAGCTGCATTTAAAGAATCAATTAAGATGGAGATGGAGAACATTTTCACTGACCTTTCAGAGTGAAAATTAAAAGAGCACCTCTAGCTTGTGGGAAAAACGAGCAGTGGATAAGAGGTTTCTTTCTGGCTGCTTTTGGCTTTTAAATACACTTATAGTCATTCTTTTGTGGGAATTTGTTTTGAGAGAAATGAATGAGTGGGCCATATGGGTGACATTTACAGAGCTGGCTCTGCAAAGGCAGGTCACGGCTGAGTCGCTTTACTGTACTATGTGGAAAATTAACTGAAGCCTACAGTATTAATATGGGTCACTTTTACAACCTGCATCACTGGGCATGTCTGGCTAATGTCTTTCAGGCAAGCCATCAATATTAACTATGGTTTGTCTGACAGTTAGCTTAGAGGGGTAAATGAACATTTGTGGTCCCTAGAACAGGAAACATGCAGTAAGACATCAATATAAACACTCATTAATTCTTTTTGCTAATAATTACGTTGCATTTATATTGCATCATGTTTTAAGAACAGCATTAACACTTAATAGTCTACATAACAGTCAATCAGTATCACTGCCAAAATCAACAGACAACTTAATTTACATTAAGTGGCAAGAACTCCATGAGTTTCTTGCCACAAAAAAACTCTGTAAGGATGACAGAAAATAGAAGCTTAGAATGTAATCAAACCCACCAAAAGATCTTACCACTGTCAGAATGCCAAGCTACTTTCTGTGCCGCACATTTTTGTGGGTCCATGAAATTTTTATATGAACCCAGATCTGCGTTCCTGTGGCGTCCTGCAGGTCAGGTGTTGGTTCAGCGAAGCAGACTTAAGCATGCCATGGACAATAAGGAGTGTGTACATCACAGGTGTTAAATTCACGTAAATTACTTAGCACTTTCTATTGTGAACTTGTAAAAACAATAAAAATTATGAGACTCAAGAATCTGAAAAGTATTCCTGCAGACATGAATGTCTCCTATCATATAAGCAAGTGTTTCTCAACCTCTTTGTTACTCTTGTCCCTTATTGTCCCCCATCAAAGAAGATGTTGGCTACTTGCACTGAATATTATTTTATTATTAATATTACTGTCATTAGTTACTGTTTTGATTTTTCTGTTGTTTCTTTATTCATCATCAAAAATCCTTAAAAGGAAAACACTGAATTATTAGTTTCCCAGAGAACAAAAAAGCCATGTGAATAGAAATCATGTCCACAGGTGTGTAACAAAAATGCAATGGACATTTAACATAAAATGGGAACAGCAGCCAAAGTGGCAAAAAAAATCTTGTTCCGTAACATTTTCTGAAATTAGATGCTAAATTTTGCACAAAATATGTATGACGATACCAATTTAAACTTTGAACTATTTGCAATAAACAGCATTGGATTTCCCAGGTAATTAGTGCATGTCCAGAAAGCAAACAAAGTCAGTGTTAACTTCAGTCAGGGCAGATTTATGCCTTGTCCTGCTACACTTGGTGCATCATCCTTTCACCGCGAACCATGGGGTGTGACAACACCAACCCTCTGACTCTCCTGTTTGGAGCCCACAGTGGCAGATGGCCAGGCCAGGCTACAGTGAGCAAAGCTCTGTGGGTATGGAGAGAATCCACGGGACACCGGGTTCCACACCTACAAATCCCCAAAAAACACCTCCCCTCATACAAGTCAGTGACATTGATGCTCACAGAATGAAGTTTCACATTTGTGAAATAAAATAAATATAAACCTTTAACATGGTTTTACAAAGGGTCTGTAAGTTCTGCATTCTCTCTCAACTGGAATTAAATTTTATTGATGATGCAATGTTTTAATAGTATTTGAACATGAAGCGATCGGGATCTAAAGATAAACCTTCCAGTCATTTGATTAGTTGATGGTGACTCAGACTTTATATCAAAATCCCTTGCATCTGTACATAACTGTGAAAGATTGGGTTTTCTTATGGGCTGGTGTTTTCTTCCATTTGTAAAAGTGGCTTTGCTCAGATTTCTAACAGTTTATGTGCAAAACCTGGCACCATGGACTTTATACCTGAAAGAATAAGTGACTAACTCCAACAATAACTAAAACATATTTCAGGATCCAAAATTAGCAGCATATACTCCAGGCAGTCAACTGTCAAATTTAAAAACGTTGGTCTTACTTCTGTTATACATTAGAATAGCTACAAGTATGTGTTGGTTAAGGATTATCTTCTTTGAGATAAAGTGCAGGCCAACACATATGCTCAGGCACACACAATCTGAGAACGAACATACACATGGAGGTTAGAGAGTCTATGCACACTGAGCACCACCTGTGCCCAAGCGGAGTGATTGAGGATCGAAGGCCAAAATCCCTCTTCTCCATGGGAGAGAAAGACTGGCACTGGAGGGCAGGTAAACATGGAGAGAGACAAGCCCACCCTGGACCATCATATCAGCTGACATCTCACACATTAACACTTGGATGATCAGATAGGCTTATTAACACATGCTTCTGTCTGCCGCTACCTACCACACACACACACACACACACACACACAGACACAACACACACACACACACACACACACACACACACACACACACACACACACACACACACACACACAGTTAAATCCGTTTCCACAGAGAGCAGATTTCTGGCCCGTCGTTTCCATTCTGTCAGGGTGGAGACATGAAGGTGATGGCAAGTGTACTGAGGCGATCTCAGGATTAGCAACACTATCATGGGTGGGAAATGGTGAGACCAGGAGTTTAGGCTGCTATGTGTGAATGGAGGGAGGGCTGCTTAGTGAAAGAGTGGGGCTGGGGTTTTTAAGCTAAAGGTTGATCACCAAGGGGTGGAAAAGCATACATTAGAGAAAACAGCAATTAGATGTCGGTGACATGATTTCAAAAGATCAGAATTTCAAACACAACTAGTGGAAAACTCTGTAAAGCAAGCTACAATTTCTGCACTTCTATTAACAGTGAAACATAATTTGGATGTTTTTCTATCAGATTTAAATACTTTTTTTAGCATATTTAGAGAAAGATGTTTTCACATGAAGAAAAAGCAACTGGTCCAAAGTGAAGCAATGTGTGTTTGTGTGTGTGAGTGAATGTGTGAATGACTGAATGAAGTGTGAATACTCTGGGGTCCTCTGGACATAAAGCAGAAAACAAGTTCTGATTCCAGCTTGTTTATGTTGTTGTGATCTGTGTTTTCTGTGTAGTTATTTTGAGATTTTCTGTGTTTAGTCCTGTTTCCCTGTGAGTCTCTGTCCTGTCCTCCCTGTTGATTGATCCCAGCTGTGTCTAGTTTCCTGATTACCCTTCTAGTGTGTTTAAGTCCACCTGTTGTCTTCGTCTGTTGTCAGATCCTCATCATGTTACGTCGTGTCTACCAGTCTGTTTCCTTGTGCCTCTGTTCTTTGGATTATTTAATCATTAAACCATCATCATCACCTGACCTGGGTCTGCCTGCGTCTCTCTCACCTCACCAAAACTGAATCATGACATATGTTATTTTTAAATTTTCTTCGCACTATAATCATATTGAAAACCATGGGAATCCCTCCTTGATTTTATATACAGACAAGAGGTTGTCTTTGGACCAGTGTGTTTGAAAGAAACTGCTCTTTCAGTAATCTGACAGCATTAAATTGACCTTTTGTATTATAGAAAATCACCTTGGTGTCATGTTTTACCAGGGGATGTCAAGCAAATCCCAATTTAAGGACATTCCTAGGATTTCCAAAATTACAAGTATTCTGACCAGGAATTAAAACAGTCCATGCATTTGTTACTTCAAGGAATGACTGTTATAATTCTTTATTATCAGGACATCTACAAAATGCAGTTAAAAACCTACAGCTTACCCAAAACACAAGAGAGTGCTCATGTTTCCATATTTTAGCTTTCTTTCATTGGCTCGCTGTTAATTCCAGAACAGAATTCAAAACTCCCCTTTTGGATATGGAAAGATTATGATTTCAGAAGCTCAATTTTATTTGATTTGTGTTTTCTCATCTTTTTAAATATGAAAAGAAAGAAAAAGAATAAGACCCTTCATATGGAATCATCAATGTTTCCACTGACCTGCACGTTGCCTCTAACAGTTTTCTGTACAGTATGTCATGTTGACATCAGATGAGTGTCTTATCTCTGAATCCCTCTTCACTTGTATGTTTTACAGCTGCTTTACAGTTGTGACAACTGATAATGATTGTTGAGCCACATGTGGGATTCATCCAATTAAAACCATTCAGTGTCAGCTCTTCTGCATCAAAAAGGTGAGGGAGAGAGTCTGCTTTTTTCATTTCTTCTGTTGCTGTTGAGTCTTTAGATATAAAAATAAAATAGTAAACAGCTTGTAGAGCGCTTTATCAACCCCAAACCGCTTCACACTACTTTCAGCCATTCACAGATTCACACACACTGATTGTGGCTAGCTACTACATTGTAGCCGCAGCTGCCCTGGTGCAGTCTGATGGAAGCGAGTCTGCTCTGTGGGCCTCTGATGTCACCAGTATGATACTTCCTCTGTGTAAGCTGAACCTTATAATTTGTCTATCTTCCATTTTATTGTTTATCTAGTTTTCCTAACCAAAGAATTTTGAAAGGGGTACTATATTAAAATGACTTTTTTCCACTTTACATTATGTTATGATGTTTTTGTCATCAAAAACACGCCTTGATTTTTCCATGCTTATTTGAGAAATCCTAAACAGCTGCGCTGCCTGGTGCAATAAAGCAGTCTCCCCTCGCTTTGACAACTGCAAAAGAAGCCATATCACTTGGTTTGAACTTTACAAGAGATCATTCCATGGACACAGAGAGGTGGACGATAGCCCAATTCACAAATCTGATTACTGTAGATTAATGCCAGAAATTTTAAGCTATCCTATTCTAATGAGCCCAGTAAAGAGATGCCTTGTGGGTGTGCAGATGTTTAGCAGTATGGGTGTATAAGATCTGGAGAAGTGTGTGTGCTGCAAGACAGCAGCTAAGTGATTAAGGAAATGCTGTGTAGCCCTGTGCCATATTTAGCCGCAGTGGGGTGTCCCATCCCCTGCCATCTCCCTGAGGCCCAGGGCCAGATGTTGGAAGCTGCTGCAGCATGCATTGCAGAGCATATTGACAGAAGAGTGGCATAGCATGCATTTGTAACGTGTCCCCTCTACCCCACCGCCAGCCCCACCAAGTGCTGCTTATTAACATGGAAAAACAACAAAACACACATTCTTTATAGCTCGGTTCACCACATGGATATGATAGTGGCATTGCATTTATGTTTGCATAGGAATTAACCAATTCTGTGTTTGCTTTTCTGATTAGTTTTTAGAATCAACTACTGTCTATCAGGTGCTGATGTTGTGACTTTCTGACCTTCCAATTTTTACCAAATAATGTTCATAAGTCTTTCAGCTGATATGTGGGACTACAAAACATGAAACCCTGTTTCATAAAATATAAAAATTTATTATTTTTACCAACATAAGTAATTGGTTGATTAAGAATAATTTAATTTACAAAACAGCTAGACTTGTTGAAAATGACTTCATCTGGATCTCTGTGGTTACCACAGTTTCCACATTCCATTACAAAAGTATTGCTGTGCATCATACTGGATGTTTATTTATGTCCATTTATTGATTCAGTTATCAACCATGCTTCATTTGTAATAAAAATTTTTAAGGTGTCACGTAATAATATTTGATAAAAATGTGAGTATGTGTAAACAATTATTAAGCAAATATTTTTAACCTCATTCTAATTTTTATGCATATTTTCAAACTCCAAGCTTATACTTACTGGATTTAAAAACATCACGTATAGTGAGGGAGGGCATGGTCTATGGTGTGCATTAATTTTGAATTTGGGTTGCACTCTACGTAAATAGTAATATTGCAGTAATAATATCTATAGTAGATTTATTGGTTGACTTAGTCAAAGAAAATCTAACGTGTTGCACGAGACAACCAAAAAGCACAAACTGCATGTAAAGAGACGAGGAGAACAGCTCTGTTCCTCACCGTCAAATAATTAAATCAGACAAATATTTAAATGGGGATATAAACTAATGTTTACTATTTCCTTAATTTTTTTGTTGTCCTAGCAACATTCAAAAAGTTGCAAATATTCAATCAAATCATTTTCAGTGGAGCCTGGAAGCTTTTTACCCTGTATGCGATTCTATGAGGGTCGTGGATTAAGAGAGATATTCAAACATTTAGAAATGATTTATGATGTAATTTTTTTAAAGAATTTAAAGCTCTGTGGAAGCTTTGGAAATTAATGATGAGTTCAATTGGATCACATTTGGTTCATCCTTTAGGTATTGTGAACTCCAGCATTATCTCTCAAGTTCTCCTGGATTTTTTTTTTTAATTTTGTTTAGGCCTAACTGAAATTTGTTGTTTTAGTCCTTTCTATCAAGTAAAATCTTGTGATTTTTAAAATGTCAAATATCCATAAGTATCTCTTAATATCACAACAATGACAAGAAATGGGAAAGGACCAAATGTTTTGCTTTTATATTTAAAGAATAGCCCTAGAATTAGATAACCCATCTGGAGGCAGAGTAAACATGCTTTGGCAGATATAGAGAAGCTCAGACAAAGCAAACTCACTGATCACCCTGCAGATGTTGCACTGAAAAGTGTTGCCCAATTAGTCATTCTTTCTCCCTCTTCCAGCTCCCACATTTTATTCTCTCTTCCTCACTCGAGGACACTCTGCCAGAGGCTGACCAAGATAAAGTTTTGACTGGCAGGAACATTTGTTTTAATCAGGTGTTTGCAGACGCTTCCCTGACCTCCATTAGTTGAAGTTTTAATTGAAATTAACCCCCACTACTACCCCAATTAACCCATGTCCCCCCTGACTGGCACCCGCTCTCATCCCGAGCATCTGTTTCAGGATGGGGGAATGGGAAGCTGAGGGGAGGGGAGCGATGCCGAGAAGATGGTGTTGTCACCCGAGGAGAGGCAGTATCACATTGAGTGCACTCCGACTGTTCCTGGCATGCAATGAAGCCCCAGGGAGCCTCCTGTCTCTCAGTCTACAACATTCCAGCATGGAGGCTACACATGGCTTAGTTTTGACCAGCAGGAGGTGTGGAAGATAGGTGGAAGGATCAATCCAAACATGGCACAGGATGATGATGTCCCATGGTGGGGCAGTCACTGCAAGGGGACATGGTAAAGCTGTAAAATGAGAGTGTGATGAAGGAGGAGGGAGGCAAGGAAGCAGGTGGTATTTACTGTACAGCCAACTTTCCATCTTAAACCCCCCTGCAAGAGATAAGAGTGTGTGCTGCCTCTCGGCCTGTGGAAGGGTTAGAGTGAAGAAGCTCAGAGATGAAGGAGTGTGCACAAGCTGAGACTGCACATGCACAGAGTTGAAGCATGTTTGTTTTGCAATTGTCTATGTCTATGGCCTACTTGAATTATTAGTTTTCATTAGAATTAAAATCTTCGTACAATTTAAAGATTGAAAAACTCACATGCAGCGCAGCTGTGATACGCCCATGACATTCAGTTTTGTATTTTTAAGATGGCGCAGTTCTAAGAGCAAAGGGCTTAACTATTGGGATCTTCTTAGTTTCAACTTAGTGGTGTATAAACTATACCTTTTTTAGTTCTGCTCCAGCTGCTTTACAAGTATTAATAGGTGCCTTCATTTTATATATTACAGGTTTATAAAATAGATTAAAGTTTTTTCCCAAAATTCTAGGTACATTGTGAGAATTGCGAAGTTGATTTATAAAAATTTAAATCAACCAAAATAAAAATCTGACCCACAGTCTTTACCACCATCTACATCAAAGGACTTTAAATCCAGTCCTGCAACTTTCACATGTGAAGCAAACACATCTAAGCGTTTCAGGACACTGGTCTGGGTTAGAAGACCCCTAAGCTGGTGTTGCAAGTCTTCCTCCATGTATGTGCTTGGCTGTTTTCTACCATTCTTTTCTGCAGACTCTGAACATGAGTCAGATCAGACGGGCAGCTTTGGTGCAAAGAGATGTTCCATTTGATCAAAGTCCAGGCTATGGCTGACAGAGTCAAAAGCATTCACAATCTGTCAATTAAAAAAGTCAACTTTGCATTAAAAGTGTCATTATTTCCCAAATGAGACTTCATGACAACAGTCGGAAATATTCATGGTCATGACAGGTGTTATGTACACCCCATCAAATAAAGTGTTACCATGAACCGTGTGATGCTGTCAGAGCACTGGTGGAGCCAGTTTTGTTTGGAAAAACAAAAACAAACACAACCATCATCCTCTTACTACTTCCTATCGTCTTCTTCGTGGTTTTTCCCAGTAGTAACTTCCAGCTGTTGGTCATGTGATTGTCTGATGCACAAAAAGTGTTTCCATTGCAGTTTTGTGAAATGCATCTCTTTCAATACAACCAGAAAAATGTAGTTTTTTGATAAAATATACTTTTTGACAGGTTTGAAATTGGTGTGTTTCCGTTGAGCAATTTTTTTTTGTAATTTCCTCCCTTCTTACTTACTTTTCTTGCTGCTGCAGCTAGGCAGGAACAGCTGGTTCCACTTTGTCCTTAATGAACAGAGTATAAAGCTGAGAAACAGAGTGGTGCTTTATTATTATTAATTATTAATATAGTAATGGTTATGGTATATCCTCCTCCTGCTTCAACCTTCACATAAGTCACAGTCACAGCCATTTACAAATAGTTGCTTTTTGTTTATCACTTAATTTCTGTTCCTTTCTATTACTAGTACAGAGCAATAACATCTTTAACCTGAATTATAAACATTAATACAGTATCTATCTACATATTCACTCAGTTTCACTCCTGAGTGAAGGAGTGAAACAGACATTTATCATATCTGTGGTTCCTCCACATCAGAACTGTTGTGTTTCCACCAATACAACCTCTGGCTTTTTCTAATTGGAAGATGGGCTGGATGAATGAACAGGAACTAAAGGTGGGCTCACAATGACCAGCGTGCATTTAAAAGGAACCAGTCTCCTTTTTTCATCCATTATAAATGCAGAGTCTCAGTGGGATTAATGCCTGTCTAAAGCAAATTTTGGGCTTAGCATGGACAGGTCAACACAGAGCAACCAGTATGCCCCAAACTCCTACCTGAGAAACCAATTTAGAGCAAACAGTTAAATTAACAGTCATGGTTTTGTACTGTGGGAGGAAGCTTGAGTATACAGAAAGAACCAATACATGAACAGGTATGGATGATGATGACTGGATGGCAATTTTCAAATTTAGTAAAATCTTCTTTCTTACTGACAGTATCAGTCACCAGCTATTAATCTTATGAAGTTTGAAAATAAATGGGTTAGAACAGTTTGGGAATGAGTGTGATTTTAGTACTACTGAAATATCTGACAGTTGAGCAAATATAAGAACACCACTCCACTTTGGACTGATTTTCTGCTTCATGCTAACACCCACTTGTCATTTTATGTCATCTTCTTTTCCTGCTTTTCTCAGAACCCTGATTGGGTTATTTTGGGTATTTGTTGTACACTGGAAGTAATGTTTGCAAATGAAAATCTAAGAAAGATTATTCAATCATACATCTGTAGAGGCTTGAACATTGTTTGAAGTTGGTTGATTAGTGATAACAGAAACTAGGACAGTTTGTGTGAACATCCTGGGAAGAGAGAGAAAGGCACACACACTGACAGGTTCACAATTTAAGAGATGAACTTACCTGAAGATGCTTTCCCTGTTCTTGGAATGATTCCCAATCGAGGTTCCCATCACTGCAGCTACAACCATCGAGGAACAAATTACAGTTGGGGATTAGGATTGGGGAGGGGGGACAACCCAGTGTTTTATCAGTGGGGCCATGTTCTGTCTGCCGAGCCGCTTATATTTCAGGTAAACATAATCCAGATTCGACACTAGCGGGGGTAGATTCAATTAAGATACAGAGACAACTTTGTTAATACAGCCGTATCTTAATACCCTGGCCACAGCTTGTAATGAATCTGGGCCCAGGGGCAGAAGCTGGGAGTCAGGGACAGGGAAAGAGTTTGACAGTATTCAGTAGCCATATAGCTGCTGGAATTACAGTTATGGGATGTCTGTGGTGTACTGTGGAAAGGCAAAGTTAGGAATCTTAACAATTTGTCATGTTTTCTGTCCATTTGTTCTTTCTATATTTCATTGAAGGAGACAAACTGATAACATCTAAAGTTCTCATTTTATAACAATAAGTCTGGGTAGAGATTATTTATTTATAACTGTCTATCATTCAGTGCTTGTATGTTCAGAATATGATGTTAAGAACGGAGAGCCAAAAAACAGTCTTTCTATATTGTGTAAAAGTGTTCTACCATAACTCCCCAAACCATTAGATCAACTTTTTGCAAAAAGAACAATGAAAGTACTAAGTATATATTCTTTTTCTGGTTTGTATGTTTCTATTTTGAATCAGTGTTGATATGTGTTTTGATTCCCAAGCAAATCATGATTAAGGCTGAGTCCCATTTCATCTCTTCCCACTCATTCATGCCCCTAAAGCCCAGGTTGGTGTTAGGGTGCCTCGGATATTTCTATGGAAACAATATTGTTCCAATTACATCATATTTTGAGATAGATATAATTCCATATCAATCTGTATATTGTCATGATTCATGTCCTGTAAGAAATGTCCTAGTAAATGGTATTCAAGCATAGAACTAATTGGGGAGGAAAAATAATACAGATTTTCCTGTACTGCAAAGTTGATCGCTGGGTTTGTAATCATCAGAATCATCAGAAATTCTGTTCCAGCCCATGAGGAAAATTACTCAATTGTCATATTGATGAGATGTTTTCAAAATTCAAAACTCTTACTCTGATTTTAGGTGTGGCTCAGTTGGTGAATCCGATTCACAAGTGATTCACTCTCTCAGCTGGTCAGTTTCAGCTGAGAGAGTGAACAGTTGGTAGAACCAGAGCACATCTCATCTTTCTAGATGTTAATATTTATTGACAGGACTAGGCTGGTTTTAGAACATTAGAAAGTAGATTGGAAAAAGAAGGCTCTCTGGGCTTAAACCCTAGGACGTCACACTGACTCAGTCTTATTCAGGTGATGTGTTGTGAGATTTTTGCCCTTGAAGAAATGGAATTAGTGTGTATTGCTGTGTAAGTTAAATAAAAAATTGAGATATGGAACAAAGGTAATCATAGTGAAAGGAGGTTGGGGGTAAAGGAAGGATGTGTCTGAAAACTGTGTGCTTCTGTAAACTTGTTTGTGCATTCATATGTGGGCAACTCTGCATGGGAAAATAAGGGCAGAAAAGGGGAAAGCAAGACTTTATGCAGTGAAAGAAGATGCAAAAAACACTGGCTGGAACAACAGTGTTACTACAAGCCCAAATGTACAGTCTCCACTTTGATGCAGATGAAAGTGGATTGAAAAAGTAAAGTTCCATGCAGTCTACCAAGGAAGGTCAGTTTGAAAACCATATTTTGTGTGTTAAGATGAGCCCAAACTCCACTCATACATATGTTTTACTTGTAAATCAGGCCTGAATGGTTATGAAGTGAGTTTTGCAATCTTGCAAAGTAAAATGCCTGAAAAAAACTTCTATGTATGTGTGTAAAAAAATCAATTTTGTGCTCGTAAATCAAATAAATTTTGCCACCTTGAGAATGTGAGAATTTTATGTTTGTGCAGCAAAAGGTAAGAATTTTTGTGTGCAAAATGAAGATGTAAAAAATAATTACATAATGGATTAACATCTCTTTCTTTACAGAAATAAAGCAAAAATAAAAAAAAAACTATTGTGATGTTGCTTATGAGTTTCAACCTGGATATATGAATTTTGACTGGGTTTGTACCGGGGGAGGTTGGAGACGTTGAGTCTGAGTGGACCATGCTCCTTGCCTCCATTGCCGAGGCGGCTTATTGGAGCTGTGGCCACAAGGTTGTTGGTGCCTGTCGCGGCGGCAACCCTTGAACTCTTTGGTGGACGCCTTCAGTGAGAGATGCTGTCAAGCTGAAGAAGGAGTCCTATTGGACCTTTTTGGCCTGTGGAACTCCAGAAGCAGCTGATGGGTAGCAGGGGGCGAAGCGGCATGTGACTTGGGGGGTCCCTGAGGCAAAAACTCGGGCATGAGGAGTTTGGAGAGGCCATGGAGAAAGACTGGAACTTCAAGTTTTGCATCCCCAAAATAGTAAAGCCTATCCAACTGATTATTAGCAACAAGCCCTATGACCAGTATATAGGACAGTATGGATTTTATTAGTAATGATAGATTAACAGATTTGTATATATAAAGGTACTGTTGACATACAGGTGTATATAGTTTTAAGACTTCTTTTCCACGGAGGTCTATGGGAGGACAATGTCGCACTTTACTTTGCAAACTTCCAACAACATGGCTGTACAGTACAGTTCATGGTAAAGCATCACCCATGTTGATATATTCTCCAAACATTCCTTACTTCTCCATTTAGGAGAGGAATTTTCCCATGCTGTCAAAATTCAGTCATAACAAACCGCATTCCTCCTCTCTGGCACAACCCATATTTCAACGCTTTTATGGAACACAATAAACACCAGACCTCAAATTATTAAGACTGTTTGTAAAAAAGAACAAACAAAGAAAGCTTGCATCAGACTCAAATCTAACTAGTTGAGGTGACACGTTGATCAGGTACTGAGTTCCTCCACCTACGGAATTCATAACAAATCAGCCTCTCACCCCATTTCCTTTGCCCCCACCCAATCCCTGCTCAAACTGCTTGCATTCTGTAATCCGACAGATTAATGGCAGAGCATGAAATGTGGCGTTTACATCGACAAAAGTTAAACGTTGTCGGGAAGGAGGGGCCTGCAGGCTTTGCCGCACGGATTACGTCCTATGAAACCCCCTTAATGCCAGTATAATTTGTTAGAGGTGCCAATTTGCTGTATGCGCACTCTCTCTGGCCCACTTTGTATTCCTCCTCCCCCAAAACCAAAGCCGACTTTACAGCAACACTTCAGAGGAGGATCTAAAGTTTGAAGAAGCAGCGGTATGCACTGGGAGGAGAGACAAAGATGCTTTCTGGGATCACTACCTCTTCCGAGCTTAAGCTCACAGTGCTAATGCCATTTCAGATTCCATGTTACAGCTGGATTTGCATAATATATTCTCTGAGTCAAAGACACTACAGGTGCATGGAGAAAATGAAATCTGGTTAAAAGTATATTTGCTGGGTCACCTTCAACAGCTTTTTAAAGGCACTCACAAAGAAAACCAATATTTCTTTGGGAGGTGAGGTTAGCCTCAATCTGGGTGAGCATGACCAACATAGAAAACAATCTGCTAGTATACTTTCACACAAAAATGTTAGGCTTCCAGTTAACTAAATTTTTAAGGAAATAGTTGAGGGAATCCCATGTATGCACATAAATGTGGTATATTGCCCTGTTCAAACTCTGATGGGTTCATTTGGAATTGAATCCTGGTGCGGTTCAGGAAAAATGACATAATAAATGTGAGAGAAAGTGAACCAAAATGTAAATGTGACATGTTATTTGCAGATGTTTATCTGATCTGTTTTTGTTTTAATTCCTTGCAGTACCTCACAGGATCTGTGTAGCCATAAAATGATGTCATGCTCTGCTGTTCTCCAGAGTCCTTTTCAGCACTGCTCAATTCATCGCACCTGTACCTGCTGGATAACTCACTGCCTCACTTGCTGCTCACTCTGAGCAGGTTCATGTGACACAGTCTTAAATGTGAATCTGTTGTAACTAATGAACATGTCCAGGCAACATTGTCAGCTTTCAGAAGCAAACAATGAAAGGAAACCAAATGATTTGAAGATGTGAGATGTTTCTGCATTTGCCACCCAGTCAAACTCATTGTTTTAAATCAGCCTGATATAAAAGACGCAGCATGTGCTAACGTACACAGCTAAAGTGATTTTTCATTACAAATAATGAAAAGCTCTAGTGGGTGCAGTTGTTATATCATGGAAGCCTCAGAGTCTGAAAAATACCTGGACTTTTTCTGTATGCAACACAACAATGGATGACATAGAAGCTGTGATAAACATTTTGCTCTTTCGGTGACCTGTCCTCAGAACCCAAAAAGGAACGACCCAGGATACGCTGCTAGCAGCAAGAAGAAACTTTCTGGAGAAAATATTTCAAATGATGGATCAGATTCTTGTAAGGGAGTCCCTGTCTTGATGCAACCAGTGACTCCAACCCGGGTCAATCAGTGACTGACATTGCGTTTTCAGCCCACATGGCACGCTCAGTGCCCAAGTGAAGCAGGTTTTAAAAAAGTGGTTGGGTAACCATTTCTGATGAAAAACGATTATAACTGATTTGAAAGTAGAGCTGAGTAAGCGCTTGCTAAAAAGGATCATTAGATTAAAAGAATTACTTTTACATGACAAAGATGAGCAGATAGTGTTCACCATTGATGGCTGTTCCACCAGAAGACTATTTTATTCAAATTGGAGCAGATCTAATCAAATCAAACTGTTTTAGCCCTGTCCTTTGCTCACCACATTTCGCTTCAGTACTACCTATAATTCATGGGGAGGAACAGGAGGGGAGTAGGAGGGCGGGAGGAGTTTGCTCTTTAGCATCATTCAAAGGACGTTTCCAAACTATCGCTCAAAATGACAAAGGAAAAAATGGGGGGGCAAAAAAATGGGGGAATCAAGGGGGTTGGTAGCTTGGAACAATCATACTCATTCACACCTCTAGTGCCAATCCCTTCATACCCACTTCCTCCCCCTCCGTCCCCCTCTGAGTCCTCCAATTAATCGCAGTGAAAACATGTCTGATTGAATCTTTTCAAGCAAATCCTCAGGCTTGGGCTTTTGTTGGTCCACTCTTTGTCAACATCTATTAAAACAGACCTTTAATGCACCCGCCCTGGCCATCTTCCTTTTGAAATATGGAGGGAACAGACAGGAGTTGGTGCAGAAAAAAGAAAGAGTGAGAGGAAAGAAAAAAAGAAGCACACACCAAGGAGGGAAGGATGGAGGACAAAAACCTCCAGTGTTCACTGATCCCACCGTCTGCAACTTTAATCAACTGTATGCTAGACCGCTCCTCTTCCTCCTTCTCTGTCTTTCAGCCTGACTCATTGTCTCTCTGTCGTGCTCTCTCTGTCTCACGTTCTCTCTTCCTCTATCTGCCTAATAATGGGCTGTTTTTAATGCAAGAGGCGAGCTCCACATCAATCATTCGCCCCAGTTTTCACTGCTCCCCACCACCAACACCACCACCATTGCTGCCGCCACCTCCTCCCCGTCCTCTGCTGCAATAAATATGCAAATGAGCCAGAGCCAGTCATTGGTAATTTCAAGCTTGGCTCAGTAGTGTTAAAAAAGGACACAAATGTATTAATTGCTGGCGGCCGGAGGAATCCCATTTTCTCTGGGCATTGGTTACAAAATTGGTATGAGAAGCTTTTTTAAGATATGGTTGACTGTATGCATGTGTAACTAGGATTTGGAGAATGATAAATATTGGATTGGAGATGTCACTTTCAGGTAACTTTAGTGGTCATCATCGGTGATGCATGTGAATACATCTGATGGTGTAGGCTAGCTTCTGTTGGATTGGCCAAAATGAACAAAAAATTAAAAATATTCCAAAAGCCCCAAGATACCACAGAATACCTAAATAATCAATGAAAAAGGAATGTGCAAGCTTGAAACACAGCTGACTTGCTTAGTATAAGTTTATGTAGCATGGAGACCTGATTACCCACAATGGATCCTAAACACAACCTGCTGTGATTCCGGGAACATATGCATGTCTGTGATTGGCTGTGTAGATTCAGGAATGTCCAAATGGGCACAGAGAAGATTTATAAAGTTAAGAATAGAAATTTATTAAATTTCAAAATACAAAATTACTACCCATAATGAAGGTTTTATTTTGCTGCTTCAAGCAATTACTGCTAATAGTACAATATATGGAATACTTGAATTATGATATAGCCAAGTCCTTTAAAAAGTCATTGGTAACTTAGACCTTCACTGGATAATCTTGAATCACACATGGAAACTTTTGTAAATAGTCAATTTATTTTTCTGAGAAAATGCTTTATATATGTCAGAAGACTGAAAACATGCAGAATATTTGAATAATAGTCTTATACTAATGAAAATATGTGTGCAAAAAGGCATTTAGTTATCTTGCTTTAGGAGAATTTATATAGGAACGGTCTTAGTATAGAGCTACTACTTTAAAAATCAAAGTTATGGCATCCATAAAAGAAGTTTCAGGCAACCAACTTGACATTTCTTAAGTGTCTACATACCTTACCTGTTTTATATTAATGTTGTAATTTTGTAGGAGATAATTTCACTTTAACTGGATGTAAAACCCTTTTTTTGAAGAAAAATTGGCCTTTAAATATAGTTTCAAATATTACCCTTATAGGTACAATTTCAGACATGTAGGCCTCCAATTTAAAATAAACTAAATCTAAATTATATTGTCAAGAAAAAGATTTCATAAGCACACACTTGTCCTTAATCTTGAAGAAAGTGAAAACTGATAGAACTTTCCCTTTTGCTAATATGAAATAGGGAGGCTCTACTTTTTGACATTTGTAAGTTTTAAAATCTATGCCACAAATATGTTATGATCAGGCATCCACACAGAGGAAAGAAACACAAGCGCACCCAAACAAGTGCAACTTGTCATGAACTAAATTCCAGTGCAGGTGCTTGTCAATGCCAAGATGTTGCTTACTAAAAACTTACAATATACCTAGATATGTGTAATATGCTTTTGAATGCATTGTTGTGAAGTCTATTGTACTCTTTTGCCTGCCTGTTCGCTTGTTTATACTCTACAGTGAGTATCTTTGCACTGCCACAAACTCAAAGAACAGCAAATGAATCTTCCTTTAGTGGCATCAGTGCGAGACAACCTCATCCACAAGTCTCACACACACCTGCACACGCACACACACACACTGCAATGATACTAAAAATAATAAATCGACACGTGTACAAGATGGTGTCCAAGTAATCTCATCTCTCCATAAATTAATGCTGTATACTTTTGCCACCACACAGTCTAATTAATTCTTGTGCTGTTACACAAAAGGAAATGTCGAGTGACAAATGGGCACAGGACTTGAAAGCTGCCAGATCTGCAAAACATTTTCTACCCCAATTTATAAGCAATTTCACTGTAAATCATGGAGCAGAACTGGCTACTTTAGAAAGCAGGACAACATAGTAAGCAGAATAATGAGGGGCAGGGTAGGAGTGGAGAGGGATAAGAAAATGGAGAAAAATACACAAAATTACAAATGAAATATTAACCATTCCATTACAATGTTAAACCAAAATTATTAGCATTGGTCAAATATAACTGGTGCCATGTTGAGATCTTAAATACTAAATCCAGTAAGGTAGGGACATTCTCTGACAGATTTAGTTAACTTATATGAAGCCTTTTATTTATGAGTTTACTTTATGATTAAGAAATACCAGGAACCCTGGAATGAAGACTGAAAATTGGAACAAATAGATTTTAAGATGAAAAGAATTACAATAAAAGTCAGAACAAATTAATATGGCTGACTTTAGAGCACAATTCAAACCAGATATTCCCATTAATTGAATAAAAGGGCACAAAACATTTTTTTCTGTCTGTCTGAAGTTAAATCAGACCAAACCAATTATTTGTATTTCTAAATGCCAGAAACCTTAGTAGGCATTTTTATTTTATTTCTTTTAAACTTACCTCAAATTCAGAAATTTACATACATTTAGTCACTGTGAGGGATAACCGTATTTGGTAACACTTTATTTGAAGAGGGGTGAATAAGACTGTCATGGCACTGTCATAAACATGACATAACATCCGTCATGAACATGAATAAGCCTTCATGAATATTTATGACTGTTGTCATAAAGCGTCATTTGGTAAATTTTGACACTTTTAATACAAAGTTGATAAAATCTCTAACAGATATCATTAAAAATGTCTTTGCTATGACAACTTGACATTAACCAAGAAATCCTTACTCTTTAAACTTTACCTTTAATAACATAAAGTTACCTAATTTTCAAAGGGCAATCAGCAATACTTTTATAACAAATTTATATCAGTAATGATTTCTTGGTTAATGTTAAGTTGTCATAACAAAAACATTTTGAATAATGTCAACTTTGTATTAAAAGTGTCATAATTTACCGAATGATGCTTCATGACAACAGTCATAAATATTCATGAAGGCTTATTCATGTTCATGACAGGTGTTATATCATGGTTATGACAGCATCATGACAGTATTATTCACCCCCCTTCAAATAAAGTGTTACCCAGTATTTTTAACTGTATCACTTGAGCCAAACTTTTTAGGTTTCCTTCCACAAGCTTCTCATTATAGCTTACTGGAGTTCTGGTCAATTTTTCCTGAAAGAACTGGTGGAACTGGGTCCATTTTGTGGAGCACTTCATTCACACATACCCTTTCCCTATCTATCTAGAAGATCTGTCTGTGCCCTACCTTTTACTTCCTGTGCTGAATCATTTTGACTTTCCAATCTTGTCGAACCAGATACTGACCAAATGTATGTAAACTTCTGAATTCAAAAAGAACATTACAAAACAAAATCTCATAATGTTCTCATCAGGTTTTTGGGCATTTAGCAGATAGGAATAATTTTAGTATTTCTAATCAACCTAAGAGACCTAAAACAGTTAAAAATGTGCACATCTTTTGTTTAGTATGTAAATGTCTGGATTCAACTTTTCTCCACAATAAAAATTATTTCCAGAAATTTGATTGAGCAAAACAACAAAAGAATAAGTTTTTATTTCTACTAGACTCTCTGAATATTGTGAAATTAATGAATTTGGTTGTTTTTAAGCCAAATGCTCTCCACATCCATTCGTTTTCCTATGACTGAGAAATAGGTAATTTACCTTTTTCTAGGAAATAGGTAAATGACTGATTGAAAGAATCATAGAACAACAATTATATTCACCCTAAAGGAGAAAAAATAATGTTCCGATATTGGAGAAAATGTGTCTGTGTGTGTACCCTCCCCTGCTCTCACCCACAACGAAGGTTTCAGACTGTGGCTGGACAATGAAAATTAAAGATGCAAAATGTACAAAATAACTCATACATGTACAACCAGCTGAAACGTTTTGCTGTTCAAGCTTAAAACAAAATCAAAATTTACTACAATTTAAAAGGAAAAAAGTATTATGAGCATAAGTTTATCTGGAACAGAGACGCATCTAAACTATGCAGAACAGAGACGCATCTAAACTATGCAGGGCAGTGCTCCCTGAGGACCAGCATCAACACACTCTGAACCAGGAGCTGTCAGACTTCCCAGTGGACAGGAGGCCTACGGAGCCCAATGATGACGGCCTGATTGGATCTCTGGGTGGAAGGGAGAAAAAGAATGACCAAAAACAGTTGTCAGAAAATAGTTCTGGGTCATGCACATTCAACATCCAAAAAGAACAGGGGGATCCAGAATTCAAATGCTGGGTCAAACTCCAGGCAAAGGTTCAAAAGGCCAAAACAAAGGCATGGGCTGTGGTCAAAGGTCAGGCAGGGATGACTAACAGGATCTTGAACTTGAAGGAAAGCTCAAAGGCTGCCTGTGACGACAGATGATGTGGCACTAAGCTTGACGGTGTGACATAAATAGAAACCTGGCAGGTGGAGGCAATCAGTCAGATCAGATCCAGGTGAGGGAAAATGGGTGTGGACAGGCAGAAGTCAATGACAAGCCAGGAGAAAAAGCATGAGCAGACACAGATGTAATGTGTTGGTGCCTGCTTTATGTCTATGCCAGGGGTTCAATACCAATCATGTAAAGTAGATCAGATAACAGACGATCCTGACAGAGACCAAGGTTTGATTTTACTGCTTTAGTTAGATGTCAGTTATGGTTAAATTTACTGCTGATGTCCAGCCCCACTCAAGATGCAAACTGTTCAGGGAAACACTTTTTTTTTGCAGTACCTGGAAAAGGTACTGGTGTGAAACCATATCAAAAGTGTTATAAACTTTTGATATGCTAATGTAATAAATATGCTTTTACATATTTATGTCCTGTCCAATGTCCTGACAGAATAATAAGAAATAGATTATCTGTGATAAGCTTAAGCTCCTCCATCTCCTACCTGGAGTCCTTTTACCTTCTACAGAAATAAACTACACCTGGTCAAAAACAACTAATGAGAGCCAAGAGGAGGATCTTATGCTGTCAGTCATCCTCATGTTTGTGCTGCTCATATATTTCCCCTTGCTCTTTGCTATGCTACATTTAGTTTCCCACACCGGAGCCTATCTTGACTCCTCTAGCTAGTTATAGCATGTCAACAAACAATAGCAGATAAACAGTTTTTCTGTGACAGAAAGTTGTTTCTCTGCTATTATTACCAAAAGGTTTGCTATTGTGGCAGAAAGTTTATTTTCTGATGTAGAAGGTTGAGGTCCTTCAACATCTGCTGGACCTTGTTCAGGATGTTTTATGGATCTGTGGCTGCCAGTGCTATCCTGTATGCTGTGGTGTGATGGGGTATCAGGCTGAAGGTGGAGGACACTATCAGACCAAACAGACTGAGCCACAGGCCAGCAATGTGGTCTGACAGTGGTGTCAGACAGAAGGACCCTGTCCAAGATGCAGGTCATCTTGGACAATGAATCTCATCCACTTCATAACATGCTGGACTGATACAGCAACAACATGCACCACAGAGCGCCACAGAAAATCATTCCTGCTTGTAGCCATCAGACTTTACAATGCCAGACTCTGAGTAACTTAGATCTTAAATGTAATTTTCTCTGGAATTATAGATGAACATACAACATATTTCCATCTGCATGTTTGTTTATTTATTTATTTATATTCAGTCATAAGTTATTTACATCACACTTTTCACACCTTGTCAACTAATAAGCAATTTCCCCTTGGGGTTCAATAAAGTATATTTTGTTCCGTTCTATAAACACATTGTGCCGCATGTACACGAGTGTCTTAAAACTTTTGACATTCTGGGATCTTTAGTAACTAATTTACTAGCTGTTTTTAAAGATTTTTGCCAACCAGGCCAATAGTGACTCAACAGGATAGTGACTGTTCTCCACAAAAGCAAACACAAGACTAGTTCTGTTGTGGGGATTGTTCTGGAGCCCGCAGAGACAATTGTGCAACGAAATGATTCTTCATCAAATTGAGAACTTTACAGACACTCTGAGCATCCTCTAGATCAATCTGTCAAACAACAGAGTGTCTTAAGTCAAGTGCTTGTTCAGATTTGCTGTAATTCAGACTGCTACAACAGATGCTTCCTGGTCACACTCTTTAACATCCTCAATAAATCTTTGAAGAAGCATAATTGATTGCCAAAATTCTACATACTTTTGACAAGAAAAAGGTATTTCAAATGGAAATAAAATGAATTCAAGTGAATTAATTGAACAGTCTTCATATCTTGTCATCCCCTTCCATTCTTTGGTGAGAAAAAAAAGAGAAAATTTATTTATTGATTACATTTCAAAGAAATGACCATGACAGCCGTGTTGGTGGCATCTTCACTCCTACTGTATTTAGTCAAAACAACATGGAGTTGACATTAACATTGGCATTGCAGGGTTATGCTAATGCTGTGATAGAAAGCAACTCCTAATGCTGGTGGAAAGCTCCCTTTGACTGAGCATTGATTTTCACTCCACCACTCGGGACTGATTGAGGCCAATGCAAATAACAGGAATGTGATGGACAAGGACTGAACTACTTAATCTGAGCTTGAAACACGCTTGCATGCTTTTCAACACACTGAGACCCTTTATCAATGTCTGTTGACCTATGGGCCAATTTGAATGTGACTAAGAGTCTCAGCTGATGTGACAGTGACTGAAGAGGCCCATTGGAACCTATAGTTCAATGACTCATTAAGGAGGAGGTTACAAGCTATGTTTTCTGCATTTCATACAACCAGGCCTTTAAAAAGACTAATTGGAGTGTAAATGTGTCCTTTCTCTGGCATCTGTTTTCTTTGTTCTTGTCTTGTCAGTGAAATCTTCATACATGCCATCAGTCATTTAGCTAATGACTGATAATTCAAATTTGATGGTACATTTTATGACGCATTAAACTAAATAAGATATGTTTGATGCTGAAAGAATGTGCTGTAAGAAAAATGTTGCTCATAGAAGAACAGGTGGAAAAAGTGACGTTTTGTATCAATCAATATGAGCATCCTTCCCACATAGTGTGCTTGTGATTTTGTTATTAACAAGTAAATCAGAAAACGTGTACTTTTTTTGGGACCTTCTCAGTAATGGATGAGAAGTGAATTTCCAACCCTGTAGAATCTGTCACATTCAAAACTCCACCTCTGCTGATCGTCTTCTGCTCCTGACAATGGGTGTTGCTGATTCAACTAACAAAGATCCTCTCTACAGAGAGCGCTGGGCGAAACATTGTTGTGGAGACACTGACAACTCTCCCTGCTAAGTTATTTGTCTGCACTTTTAAAGCACGTTTTTACTTTAACAGTCCTTTTGGGGCGGTTAATCTGCTTGGACACAGTCCACACCAATGTGACTAAAAGTTCATGTGTAGCTTCAGCAACTTATGCAATGCATGAGCCATACACTTGTGGTCCAACTATATTGGACTAGTCCAATACAGTTGACTAAGGCTACAAAATCCAGCAACATTCTCCACTGTTGCCAGCAGACTCCTAAAGCAGCACACTAAGGCCACTTTTCTGTTCTCTAATGTCTCCATTAAAATGACTATCTTTCACTCTCCCCACTTATCTACCTGCCATATATTGCCAGTGGTAAGATTTGTGGTAAGATTCTTAACCTGGATTCGATGGAACCCCAGGGGTTCGGTGAGTCGGTCTCAGGGGTTCGGCGGAGCCTCTGTCGCGGAGGTAAAGACACACTTGTGCAAAGTCGCGATGACGCCCCGCTTTGCCATCACTTGCTGCAGAGGATCACGTTACATTGCTTAGCCAATCAGAGGATCACGTTACATTGCTTAGCCAATCAGTGGAGCACTGATTGAAGGAGCTCCACTCTCAGTATGGATTTGAACTTGTGTCTTTAATTACTTCAGCAAAGCTCACAGTTTTTACAAATTTCTGTAGCATTGGGTGTTCTTCTAAATCTGCTCCATAGTTGCATCTTTTCGGAGTTGGTACAGCCTCTAGTGGTGTGGGGGTGGTAACACAACTAATATAATTACATTACTAAATCAGAATACTGCAAAGTCTTCATTATTTATTATAATTTTTCCATTCTCTTAAGAATGTAGAGCTAATTAAATGACCTAAACAAGACCTTAAAATGGTTCCAGTTTCTCTCGATGGCCAACCTTTTGAAACTGTGACAAATTTTAAATACCTTGGGTCATTACTGGACAGTCAGCTCAACTTTGCTGAAAACACTGACTATATTTTGAAGAACTGTTCTCAGAGACTCTACCTGTTAAGAAGACTTAGTGATCTTCTTAAAGTGATCCAACTATTGTGTAGTTTGGTCAAATGTCTTAAATTTGGGGAAAAAAATCATTTTATTTATCACTACAGAAGGGTTCATTGAATGCGCATATGAATCTGGTTGGTTCAGTACCTCAAGAAAGGTTAAGAACCACCGTCTTAGACTAAAAGATATGACTCTGGATGCACTTAATGCTAAAATCAAGAGCCTTGCAGCTGATCACCTCCATTTGCTCTGTCGGACTCAAATCACAACTTGGTTCATCTTCAACTTGTGTAGAAATGGTCTTGTACATGGAAAACAAGTTCATCATTTAAAAAATTTATTTGTCAGTTTTCTACAAATAACTAAATAAATTCTACTTTAGTGATGATAAATCTCAGGAAAATGTAGGTAAAGATTACAAAAATGATCAATAGTCTGGGATGCGACAATGTCTGAAATACCTAGAGCAAATATCTTATAAGGACTGGCCTATAAACTTTATCCATCTGTCCATCCATCCATCCATCCACCCACCCACCCACCCACCCATCCATCCATCCATCCATCCATCACATCCATCCATCCATCCATCCATCCATCCATCCATCCATCCATCCATCCATTTTCTTCCGCTTCATCTTCGGTTGGGTCTCAGGGGCAGCAGCTTCAGAAGATTCTAATCTAAACTCTACCATGGACAATAAAATTGGGGAAAGCAAAAAATTATGGTTTATTCTGTTGTTTTTTTATGATTATGACTTGAGCCTTCAGATTATATTCTCTTATATTTAAAGTGAAGAAGACATTGTAGCTAAGTTTAAATTGAGGGGAAAGAGAACCACAGAGGCTACCAAGACTGTACAACCTAGACTGTGCATGCACATCAATGACAAAGATTGAGTCGTAGTGTCAGACATAGAAACTTAGAATAGAATCAGCCTTAATTGTACCAGAGACGAGAAATTCAGGTGAAACAGCTGCATTAAGATATCTAGGTTCACACTTAAGATTTTTACCAGTAGCCACAAAGACATTTTTAAAAAAGTGAAGCATTTTTCTTCTAACATGAGTACAAAAATATATGTTTTTGTTTTTGCAGGAGTGGGGGTAAAAGAAAGAAGTCAGTTTTTCAGCCTTACCTTTACCTACCATCTACAGTGCAGTGCTCTCATGTGGTTGAAAGACATGAGATTTGTTTGTGCATGTCACCCTCCTGCAGAAGCTCAGACCTCAAAAACACCACATTAACTTTTACGAGACGCAGGCAAGAGAAGGGACCCTAAACCATGTCCTATCTTCTAACAATGATTAATGACTGCCAACTGTCATCCATGCATCAAGAACAGAGCCATACATCATGCAATAAGTACAGCTGGCAAATACTGACAAGTACACTGAAGCCACGCCACAGCGTAGACCTAACAGCACGTTTGACTGTTCACTATGTCTAGATTTAATATTCAAGTACATGTGTTGGATAAATGCAATATGCAATGTACAATTTTGACAAATAGAAAGAAAAGTCAACATGTGCTTGGGCGCACACACATGGGTATGCGCACACACTTACACACACACCCCTGTTCTTGTATAATCCGTCATCTTGCCTATTTTTTTAATTCCTGTTAACTGCATGGTTGCATGCCACTGCATCGTTCATTCTAATGGAATTGAATAACAGAGTTGCTTGATTGCACTCACACAGACCTGCTTTAATTGGAATAAATGGTTTTTTTTTTCCTTTCCTTGGAATTTTCAGGTCATATTCTCAAACTATGTTTTAAGGCTTTGTATTAATTTGCATAAATCTGAAACATAGAAGAAATATGAAGAAATGTAAAGTCCCAATGAATGGACATTTAGCATGGAGCTCATTTTGAATCTATGTATTTTATGTTCCCTTCCAAGTGACATACAGTATGTAGTAAAATTGGGTTTGGGTACAATTACAATGTATTTTTTTTGTTTTGTATTATCTTCTTAGCATGTTGGCTACTGTATGTTCCTTTTACTTTTACAGCATGATTACGATTTTGTTTTTTTGTTTTTTAACAAAGTCATGTTTGATTTTGCTATTTAAGCCTTTAGGAAGTAGAATGGCATGGGGTCTGAAGAAAAAACATAAAATTACATTTTACAAAATGCTCATTTTATTTTATGTTTTCCAAAAACACCAAATTGTTGCTGTAGAAGTGTTCAATATAGAATCTAATGTATTAAATATTACAGATTACAGACACTTGACCACAGAACTGGACACAGCAGAAAGGTTGCATTCCTATAGGACGGCGATATCAGCAAGGTGAGCCAGTGTCCTCCATAGTCATCATCTTCTAGGGGTGCAATCAGGATATTTAATATACATCTCCCCTCAGGTGTCTCATCAAATATAACCCTTGTATGTAGAAATGGGCTCCAAACGACCCCACACGACCCACACACGTAAAACTTGTATCATTTGCCATAGTCCTTTACGTTTGCCTTAGTCCTCGTATGCACAAGGGATAAACAGCAACAGGCTTTCCATTTAGACTGTTTAACTATAAAATTGAAATGTAAACAGTGAAAAATAATGTAAGTCTACAACAAGATCAGTTCTAACATTTTTGTTTTAAGAGAAAGATCAGAAAATGAACATCTATGTGATTTGAATGACATATTTTGTTCCCTGAGATCAAACTAAAAACCAAACCCAAAAAATATGTCCAGACAGTAACTTGGAGGTTTCCTAGGTTTGAAAATACTTCAAGGGATTCTCTTCTCCGTGCTGGTAGTAGAATTATTCACACTCCCCACCTCTAACTCATTCTATCCATCCCGCCTGATCCTGTTCAAAGTCACAGAGGGCTAGAGTCCATCCCAGCAACCTTTGGGAAGGAACCAAGATGAACACTGGGTATCTCACAAGGCCAGCAGATCACAAACCACCAAATATTTATATCTAAAGGCAATTAAGAGCGAATGATAATCTAATATGTTTTTTCTTCTTTAGTTTGGGAAGAAACAAGATTGTATACCAGTTTTTATCCAAGGTAAAGCGTTTCCCCCTGATACATTCTATGAAGTCAAACGTTCTTCCTCAGGTTTCTCAAAAGTTTATATCATGAATACCTTTTAGCATTTTAATTTAAAACAGTATTTTTGTCACTGTATACCCAATACATTCTTCGACCTATAGCTGGGTTACATAATTAAATCTGAAAAACTTGACCAGCCGCTCTGTCCAAAGCATTGATTCCCTTGGGCTCTCTTCCACAGTCACACAAGTTAAATTAGTTAGTTATTTCCTCGAAGGAATGAATGTTTGCATTTTTGTTTGTTCATCCTGCTTTTCTCTGGGTCATCCAGTGGTAGGGCTGGAAAAAGGATCGACCAACCGGGTGTCAATGTATGAGTCTTCAATGGATCTCAGCCTTCATCATTCCCTTCCAGTCTGTGCAACTGTCAACCGTGATGATTGTGTAATGTAAATTTTATTGCTGTCTTATACTGACTTTAAGAGGGTAAAATAAGATTAATGTAAAAAAAACAAAATTTTATTGAATTTTTGACAGTAGCTGCAGCTGCCCTGAGGCACGCTGAGAGAGGCAAGGTTGCCATGCATTGGTGCCACTGGGAGCTCTAACCACCACAAGCAGGAAAGGCGGGTGAAGTGTCTTGCCCAAATTCACAATGACAGAGGCAGGTGGAGCGGGAGTCGAACCAGCAACAATGCATTAAATGCTCATCAGCTGGCACATTGACAACCAGGACAGATTAGTGTGCAAATGCAATATCCACCCTCCACAAAGTGAATTAATTGGCTAATGATTTTAAATTTGTTAGGCACATGAGGTTTGAGTTGCAAATCTCTATTTAATCCAGGTATTCCCCCCCTCAGGATAACCAAAGGATTGCTGTAATTAGCATCATGGCTTTGTGTGATGGGTACTATAACATGGTGCCAAACACCTGAAGCTGAAGTTATTATGGGTTTGGATGACAAAGACTTTCTGAAGAGGTTCTGCATAGCTACACTCTCAAAGACACACAGATAATATAACAACAGAGAATCCAAAGAAAATAAGAAAAAAGCTATTTGCTCAACAACAAGGCTATATTTCAGCTTTGAGGTTTTTTTTATGTAAACAGATGGCCTTAATCAACACATGAACACTGACATAAAACTGAACACATACAGGTCATTTATGTGCAGAACTAAAGTGTGAATTCTATGTTATGCCTCTCAACTGTAAAATGAGACACCAAGTTGTAGAGAAGTACTAGAGTTCTCACCTATTTCTGTGCATACATAATATGATACTGCCTATAGAGGTCACAATAATCAGACAGGCCAACATTTATTTAACGTCCCAAATGTTTAACTTTATCGCATATTCTGAGAACAGTACCAGATAAGCAGATATCAGATGCTTATCTGCCTTACTTCTAACAATTATAATATTGCTTTTCTTAGCGTTATACTTATTGTCAAAATCACACCATATTCTGAGCAGACCCTAGTAATTGTTGAAGGCCAGCACTATATGGGCATAGTACAATATTTTTTCAGTAATATTTTAGGTTTTCTCAGGTTCTTGGTTGATAGTCATTAGGTGGAACTGCAAATACAGATTTTTTTAAGAAGCTGGTATTTTCTCTTTTCGTGCGAGGGTCACCACAGTAGATCAACTTCCACAATACATTTCTTCTTGTTTAATACAATAAAAAAGTGTTATGCCATTCAGTGGCGCAACTACACATTTTTCAGGTTGATGCCAGAGTGAGCATCGGCTCACCCCCCCCTCACCCCCCCACTCCCTCCCTCCGACAGAACGTCAGGGTGAAGGAGCGATGCTTACTCGCCCCCCCCCCCCCCCCTCTCCCCGGAGGCGACAATATGTGCGGGGTAAAACTCGCTACATTTACATCGTTATGTGCGCGAAATGAACGAGCGAAAGGCGCGTATGGGAAAACATCATCGGCGCGTCGCCCCCTCCAGACGGTGTTTTGGCGCCCCCTCTGGCGCTGCGCCCCTATGCGTTGCATATGCTGCATACCCACTTTTTGCGCCACTGATGCCATTTGTACTCAAGACAAAGAAGAGTATGTCAAGGCAAATATTGTTTTTGTGGTAAGCAATTTTGTATAATCGCTGGGTGGTTAATACAAAATACATTTCCTTCCAACTATAAAAGACAAGAAACACACAAATGCAAAAAGCAGCTTGAGTAAATTAAGCAACAGATTTTGCACTCAACTGTGTATTCCATATAATATCATGATGAGAAATTGCCGGTGCAATCATACACAAATAACTCATTGAGAAAACCCTTGCCCTGAGCAAAAAACACAGCAGTTGGTCTCCAATATGTGAATGACAAATGACTATAACTCAGTGGGTCAGATGGTGCAGACACACTCCATGCTCTGTGCTAATCAGGCCAACCTACAGACCTCAGATACCATCAGGACATCCTCCAGGGGGAAATTAGTACTTTCCACTTTGCTAAACGAGTATACTTTCCTCCCTGGGTGAATGTATTGTTTGCTCTATGGGTAATTTCCTTATGTAAATTGTACCACAGTGAGTCACATACCAATTATAAGGAAAACATTCAGTTTCATACTGACTCTGAGAAGCAAATCAAAGGCACATTTACAAACATTTTTCTCCAAGTGGAGCTCAATATTCTACATGCTGTAACCGATTCAACCATCAAGACATGAGGTGAGGCATGTATGAAAACTGGTGTTAGTTAAGGCCAAAGACATCAAACTGAAGACTGTGAA
Organism: Poecilia picta; assembly: GCA_033032245.1. Lineage (NCBI taxonomy): Eukaryota > Metazoa > Chordata > Actinopteri > Cyprinodontiformes > Poeciliidae > Poecilia > Poecilia picta. Next base: position 2,734,488 of record CM065365.1, on the reverse strand, counting down.
GTAAAGTAGTAAGGAATAAGTTGTTTGTTTCAAATGTATTCTGGAGCCTTACAAGGATTTTCTCCTTCAAAAACAGTTGAGTTTAATCTAAATGTGAGTGTGAGCTCATGAGAGCGTAGCCTTTGCGTACCCTCTGGGATGCCAGTTGGCCCCACCTATCACCTGTTAATTGTGCTTTCTCTTGGTACTTGTAAAATGGATTTTCCAATTATAAAGTCGGAAAAACAGTAAGAACGCCCCCTGAAGTCAGAATTCCAACTGGGAGATTTGAAGCTAACCGAGATTAGTATCCAATGTGACGGTGCAAATGAAAGAAGTAATCAAAGTTCCTGACATAAACTATTTATTAGCACTTCTGACAGTTTCTTTCTCATTAAACCACTGGTACATGTAGTGCTTATAACTATTTGTGAACATGTTCCTTTTATTTGGGTAGTAAAATAGAAAGAACTATATTAGTATTGGCTTGTTTTGCAAACAGTAGTTAGTGCCAAAACAAATAGGGAATTCCACTGTTTTGCAGCATATAACTGGAACAATATCAGGACTCCTCCATGGTCAGAATGAAAGATTAGTCAGAGACAAGAGAGATACATTTTGAGAACAGACAAAGAGAGAGCATCTCCAGTGAAAACATACAAGAGGGGGATTGTGAAAGAGCCAGGAAATTGCATATATCAAGCCAAATAAGCCTGACGTCAGTCCACACCAGCAATTTCCAAGAATGACTAATGTTTCAGGAGAGGTGGTTTAGGGAATATCATTGGGTATTGTATGTGCCCAATACTGAATAAATGTATTTAATCAATGCAAATGAACCATGTTGGTCAGTGTTCCATTTATTACTAAAGGCAACTTTAAACATGTGGGTTTTAGCCCTGACTTTAAGGAACTCGATGTTTCAGCTCTTTTGCAGTATTCCAGATTTGTGTTGCATAAAAGCAGGCAGGGCAGGTGAAGTGTCTTGCCCACGGATATAATGAGGGAGTTGGACGGCACTGGCTTGAATGAGTAACCCACCATTTACCACCGTTGCCACCATCGGCTGTCACTGATTGAGGCAAAAGTACAATTCAGGGGAATAGATCTGAAGAAAAATGTAATCATATTTACACAACTATCTGTGACAAGACAGACGTTTGAGTTGGACATTAAGTCTATCCAGACCCTCAAAACACTAAACAGAAAATTGACTTGTATCCACACCAACATCCACTGAAGAGTTCTGCAGAATTGAATTCTTTAAACTATTCAATGCAGTTGATGTACAACTGGCAGAATGATTTGACCAGCACAACTTCCATATTTTCAGTAACCTAGAAAGGGTGTTTAGTTTTGGGAATGTACAGCATGTTGTCAGTAGTTATGCAGAATTAATCAACTGGAGGAACAGCTAGCAATGTTTAAGCCAAAGTGTCCTTGCAACACAGTCATGGAAGCAGCAGAGACACAAATATATGCTGCCAGAGGTCTGTGCTCTATTCACACAATTAGGTGTTGGCCAGGCTACTTCTTGTTGTGCCATGCTCTTCAGCTCAGGCTGAAAGATAAAAAAGGGGTTAGACATGGTTTAGTTCTTCCATGAAACAGTAACGTTTGAACTGTTTTGTGTACGTCTGCCACGTACACGAAAGCAGACGCAAGCAGAAGCTTGGTGTACGTCCACCACATACACCAAGATGGACTTCATCAGATGGACATGACCAGAGATTTGCCAGTCTTTGGTGTCTGTGACAGAAGGCATCACATTTTTGGAAGCTTTGTCCAGTCTGTGTGCAGGAAGAACTTGTTTAATCTTTTTCCTTATATTTTAAATGCCCAACTGTTGAAGGGAAAACATTATGGAGAAATGTGATGTTAGGGAGAACAAACATAAGTAATAGGTTTTCTGGAAAGTAAAATTGGGAAATTCGGTGTTTAGGAAAGGTAAGCAATGGGAGAACGGAGATGGATATTTTTCCAAGCGTATTGTGAAGAAAAAGGGATACAAGTTAAGAAGTGGTAAACATTGTGGTGGCACCAAAGCTGAAAACAATCTGAAGATGTGTAAACTGAAAAAATAATGTATTTTGTGTTACCACACACAACACTGCATGGTGTCATGTTAGTTTTTTCTCATGAGTATACCTACAACTAACTCAGAAACAATTCTCCTAAATGTACTACTGGTGCATACTAACATTGCACCTCTTCATTTTGTAAAGACATACTCTATACTTGATTTAAAATATGACTTCTGTATGATATGGATGAATTGACTTTTCTTTTGCAAGGTGCCTTGAGATGACATTTATTGTGAATTGATGCTAAGTAAATAAACATGAATTGAAGAGATACATAAAAATCATACACAACCCTTTCAGTTCAAAGCACTGCAAAAACAGTTATACTTTAGAACTGGAAGAACTTTCTATAAATATCTGTTTGTACTAAAAACCACCAAAAAACGTGGTGTCCTCCCTTCATACTCACTGGGTTGGATTTCTCTTTGTTGGGTGGAATTTGAAGATCCAATGGAAGCAATGTACACAGAAGCAATGCACTTTTTTGTCCTTGTTTCACAAACTTCTCTGATGGCTCTGGAAGTGAGCACCTACACTATCAGCTGCTTTGTGTTCTAACCACATGGGTAGCAGAAAAAGCACCGTGACAACAAAATTGTATAGATAGAAGTATTACCTGTCGAGTCAGTGGAACAGGGATATTATGCTGGTCTGTAATCTGGATCATCATAATTAGACTGACATGATGCATTTATTTTGGGACTATTTCAAATTCAGGTGTGTTGTGTTTAGAGACACCCTGAAGTCAACACAACACAGCAACTCAAGAACGTCTTCCTCCCTTTTCATGAGTCTAAAACATACACACAGCAGGGTATTTCGCTCTTAGCACTCACCTTCATGATAATAGTCTACATTTACTTCACCAGTCAGAAATCACATACTGACAACCACCAATGGTGCTTTTTGAGAAATATTGAGATTTTGTTATTTGCACCCCCAGCAACAGAAACTACAATGACATATTTGTATTTTCTTATATTGACAGTGGATGTGATAATTAGATTAGTTGATGTTCACCACATGATAAATAGATCTGTAAGTCCGGAAGCACTTTGGTTTTTGATTGTTTTGTCGCAGGGGACTTTGAAACTCTCACTAGTATAACTTTCTGCATACACTGTGTGAATTTTGGTCTAAATTTCTCATTGTAGACCAGGCTACATTAAATATGTAGCCTGGTCTACAATGAGACACATACACATAATATGTTGTAATTTCACATAATGTAATAATACATGTCATACACCCATGGGAAAACAAGCACATACTTGGGTTCAATTTTATCAAGACATGCAATCTGTGATTCTCTTCTCTGGCTTTGCTAAGAAGAACGTAATAAATATCATCTGGTCTGTAGAACCATCTACCACAGCAGTAAATAAAGTTGTTCTCTAACTACCGTTATCAATTGCTCACATCATTGCAGAAGGATTTTGGTCCAATCTTCTTTCCAAAGTAGCTTCAGTTCATTGAGGTTTGCAGATCTGTATTTCAGAGCAGCAATTCAGTATTTCAGTCTTACTGGGGTCTAGACTTTGATAGAGCTGCTCCAATGGTTTGTTGATACTGCCTACTGCAAAGCCAACAAATGGCCCCAAAGCTCTCGCCTAATTAGAAGTGGTCACACTTGCAGAAGATAAGCTCATTCACAGCCTTTAATCATCAACACCTGCTTGATATGTTCTGTTAAACCCAATAGAAGCAGACAGGATGTGTCTAAGCGTTTCCAAACACATCACCTCTTTTAAATAAAGATTGACTGTTTTTGTTAACTTGAGGTTAGATTTGAATTTTTTTTTCAATTTTGTAAAATCAGCTGTCACATTAGGTCACATGCAAAACCTGACAATTAAAGGTGGCTGTGCCTTTTTTTTTTCACAAACTGTTTTTAATAGCTTTTATTTTCCTTGAACACAGTCACCAACTTGTAGACTTTAATACCATCTCAGCATCTCCCAGCAAGAAAAATCTAATCAAAGGTTCCTGCATACATGCTTCACAATCACACCTGATAAGCCTTTTTAGGCTATATGCTTTTATTCTTGAAGCTTCCAAACTAACAGCTCATCAGCTGAGGTCACCTTATTGGTCTGCAACATAACTGTGTATCAGCGAGTTGTTGACAGTTAAACCAGGGAAATGTGGCTCAGAGATCAACCAACCTGCTCCATTCATTAACAGGTTTTTCCCATTTCTACCCAAGAAATTGCTTCCTCCATCATGTATCATTTGTTTTCTCAAAACGAGGCTCTGTGCCATGCTCTTGTGTGCAAACACCACAATCACTCTGAGTGGAGGGGGTGCTTCCAGCTGAGCCACTCTGCATTTAAAGCTACCAGCCAAATGCTTCTCATACGAAAAGCGGCTCTGCAAAAAACCCTCTCAGTTTGAATGCAAAAATCTTAGTGTTCACCCGCTGGGTCTGTCTTCCTATTGGCACAATATTTTGGCCCCCATTGTAGCCTTTAGTAAACCATTTTGTACCATCCCTCCCTTTGCTCCTCAAAGCATTTATCCCCATGTCAGCTCCCCTCATCATAAACCAGCACATACAGTGGAATGATATTGGTTCCCAGTGGGTGTGTGGGCTATTTTAATGTCCTGACTCAGATATTTAAAATATCATTTAAAGCCATTTCACTGCTGTTAAGGGCTGCTTTATTTAATTTTTTTTTTCCAGTGTGAGACTACAAGGTCAGTTTCCACCAACAGCTGATGAGCGATCAATACAAGATTTGAATTTAAAGAGCCAGGTTCCCGGGGGGTGGTCAGTTGCTGGTGCAAGATGTAACCACGAAAAGGGTGGGGGTTGTGAAGTAAGCCTAGGGGCTAAACACAGACCTATATCCCTCCAGCCACCCTCCATCCCCACCTTCCACTCCACCTCCATAAGCTTGGTTAACTCTCAAGACCATGATTAATTCATGGTGGATTACAGTCTGGAGGCAGGGGAGAGAACTGGGATTGCAAATGGTCCTGGCTGCATGCACAGGGTTAGGGAGATAAAGACTTCCCAAAATTCATGCCACAATCCGGCCGCCTGACTTTCTTTTGCTACATATATTAATTTTTTTTTCTCAACCCTCCTGCAAAAGATCACGACTGAGTGTTTGGGTTTCTTGATTATTATGGCATCTATTTTCACCCCAAAAATACGTCCGTAAAAATCCCCCCAAGCCACCGTAATGCGCTGCACGAACAGAGAGCTGCAAGGAATTGTAACCCACGCATAGCAAGCAGGAGAGTTGTGGTCTAGGCAATTTCCACATTGTCCTTCACAGTTACACAGCTAACTGCTTATACTTACTGGACGACCTCAAGGAAGTAAGTGGAAGAATGTGAGAGTGGTGCCAACGCAGTAGAGAAGAATCTGCATCAACTTAAGTTGTGGAGTTACTCCCCTTGTGTTTGCCACAAATGATTTCTTCTGCTTGGAAAACATTTAAAATCAGCTGAAAATATTTGCAAGAACCTGTGCAACAACTTCCAAGCTGGCAGATTAGCATCACAAATCTCCCTACAATGCACCCATCTCCACTTCCCATCAGACACAGGCTTCTGCGTTCTCATTTTTTCCTATCATTTTGCAGTACAGTAAAATAACTACAGTACAGTAGTTATTTTATTTACACTGAAGTGTATTTGAATCCCTCTAATCAGAGCTGAGAAGTGTTGGCCACCATGCCTGCAAAGGCCAGTTATTTCACACATAAGATGAATGCTTACATCAATTTATGTATAAAAGTATCTATAAAGAAATAAGAGATGTTGACCAACAGGACTCCACTGGCCTAACAGTGAATCGGCTCTGCTGTCTATATAGTATTGTGACAATAATGAGGGAAAACTACTCCTGAGAAAATACCTAAAAATGCATTATGTATGTTTTCTAGTTTATTAGCAATACAATTCTGTCAACATGTTGAATTTATACAGTGAATGGTCTAATATGCTCTGGAGGTCACATAAGCTTCGGTTTATTGAAACAATAAAAGACATATAATGAGGGCTTCATACTCAAAGAGATGTAGCAACTGACAGCTGCATATTTGACCATCAATTTTTAATAGTTTGGATTTTTCTTCTTTGATGACACAAAAATAAAACCTAAGTATGTTTATATTAACACTGCATTGTCAGCAGACTAAAAATAATTAAAAGTCAATTTCTTCTTTATAACACTTAGAATTTGTCCCAACACAAACCGTGACAAGTGCAAAGCACTTTAACAGTATTTGTGCTATAATTTAAAATTTGGCAAATGTCTACTTTTCTTTTGTTTTTATTGTACTTTTTTTCCTTTTTCTGTAAACAACATCTTGTACAAACTAGCACAGTGAAGCACAACCCCAGCAAATGGATTTTTATCTCCATACAATATAAATGAAATCAATACAAAAGTTTGGTTGGTTGCTTGGAACATTTTTATAATGATCAAGAGGTTCTAAAACGCGTGTCGAGACTTCTGGACTCCTGAATTTCTTAGATTACGTAAACAGTTGACTGTTTGAAGTCCTACTTAGAACCCCAGTAGAGTATTTTTAGAAGGTAGACTTCATTTCAATATTTCAAGTTCATCTCCATTTTAAATAAAGGGCTTGCAGTCCACTGGGGTGTTGAACTGGTTTTACTGCATTTTGAAGGCAGCAGTCCTCAGATTTGGTGGAATTAGTGAAATTAAAACAAACACAGAGGCCTTTTGCAGAGGATAAACTGAAATGTTCCCTGGCCTTCAGCAATGCTTTGTGAAAAGATCAGTATGGCAGAGCCTTGAGAGGCTGAGAGGTCTTAGGAGTGTGTGAATATGCAGGAGTGCCTCTGACACAGTCTGAATGCCACTTAGGCAGGTCAGCGACCCTCAGAATCTTCCTTCTCTCTGTAAAGCTATCCAAGTCTTTGACAGTGGCAAACCATGTTTTCATGTCTGAGACCTACAACAGGAGTTTTCTCAAAAACGCTGTGTTGTTTGTCTCTTTTTCAACGCACTTGTAAGTGTGAAGGGATTTGGTTGCAAGGGGCCACTGATAGGAAACAGCAGGGGCAACAGGGCATCCTGTGGGTCCAAATAAAGCAGGATGGGGGCTGTTTATCAGTCCTGGCCAGTTACTTTTTTTCTTTTGTAAATAAGGTTTTCTGGATGATGTAGCATGGGTGATGGATTAAACAAAAAAAGCCATTAAACCACCCACACACATACAATAATGAACGCAATGTTTTTAGCACAATTTTATGAGTCATCAGTTTTTCAAGAAAACAAATTAATAAAATGAGAAAATGCAACATAAATAAATAAATATATTTTAAAAAAACAGTCTATAAAGTTGCCCCTAACCCTGTCATTTTCCTGGACTCTACTCTGAGGGTCCACAACAACATCCTCCATCTGTGAATGTCTGGCTGTTAGTCCTTTGTGCCAGAAAGCTACCACACAGTGCCCTCGTTCATTTCTGAGGCTTGGTGAGACAGGTGGTTGTTGTATCCGCTGCCGTTCAGTGACAGTGAGGTAAAGGGCGGACTAGGGCCAAACACTTCAGAAGAGATGCTGTGCAAGGGCCCTGGAATGCCAGGCTCTGGGCTGGGAGAGTCCCCTGGGTGGTGAGACATGATATCAGAGAAGCGTTGTACGTCACTGGAAGGGTGGTGGCCTGGCAGGGGGTGGTCCATACCCCCCAGAGGGGTGCCTGTGGGGCCCGAGGAGGGGACGAAAGGTAGATCAACTGGTGTCTGGGCCTGTGACGATGGAGGGCCCTGAGGGAAAAAGTCGTAGTTCCCTCCAGGGCCGTAGTACTCACTTTGATAATCTACAGATCCAAGAGCAGAAGAAAATAGAAATCAGCACTGACTGAGAACAATGTGAGAGCAAATAGGAGTCCAGAAAGCCTGAGAAACTTATGGAACACACATCGCCTGATTTGTACGAAAGACAGAGAGGGAAAGACCCTCGCTATGCTGCATTAGTCACAGACCATGTTATACTTAAATCAAAACTGCAATTGGGTGGGGAGAACGTAGTGAGAAAATTAATTAAAATGGGGGCCATTTCATTTCATCAGTGGTTCTACCTACTGAGATTAAGTTTTTTTTTAACTCAAAAGAATAATATTACAGACCCCTTTTTTAGAAGAAAAGAGAAAATAATCTGATACTTCAGAGCTCTAGAAATAAAAAGAAGCTATTTTTATCAAATAGTTCTGCTGTAAATTAGTTTTTCTTCTCAGCCTGTGAATAAGTTAACTTCCCTGGAATAAAACAGATGCTTTTATTTTCAAATAAACTTTCTAGTGCTAAAGCACAGGTCTTGCTGAAATAATAAAAGCAGGAAATCATTGCAATATTTTTGATCTGGTTGTTAGAAATATCATTTGTAATGGATATATAGTTTAATTTAAAATACTGTTGTACGTGGTTACCCAGTTGCGTTTATCTTTTTGTATATTTTCTTTGTACGGGGCACATAATAAAAAAATAAATCTACAGATCATTTAATGAAAAAGGAACAATCATTTCCCAGCCTTTGATTAAGAACCGCTTGACTAAAACTTCGACTGTAAAATGTATCCACATTTTATCAAATTCACTAAATTAAATATCTGTTTTGTTTTGCACCTAATCCGTACCTCCATAATAGGAGAAGGGCCCGTTGGGGATGAGCTCACCAGGCTCCAGTCGGTCCACTAACGTTCTCATCCGCCTCGGGCTCCGGAAGAACGCGTGCCTCCGCGCGCCTAACGCGCTCAGCTGCTTCATGCGCCTCTCTTTGGAACGTCGGTTCTGGAACCAGACCTGCACGTGAACACGAAGATACATCCGTTACGTCCCGCCACAAGGCTGCTGCTGCTGCATGGCATCAGTTTGGTTTCAGGTCAATATTTTGTATAAAGAGCTCGAAATGGGGAGCGGGAGGGGGACGGAGAGGTTGCTGGGAATAAATATATCTAATTGAACATAAATTAGATTTTTTTTGTAAATATGTTACGCAAAGAATCGTCAGTGTGCAAATATGTCCTCATTGAAAGCAAAGAGTAAACAAGCTTCGTGTTTGTTTTGGCACCTGCTCCGCCGCAGCTTCACTAACTGCGCTCTTTGTGTGTTTTGCAGCATGCGTGATGATCTGATACATTAAATCCTCGAGGCTCTGCGGTGATGGGGACTGCGGCCAATTATCCGCACAGGACTCAGAGTCACATCTAACCTGCCTAATGATCTTTTAACCCCCCATTTACTCCGACTGAAGGCGGCAGCGGGGGGACTTCAAATCTCCAATTAATACTTAATAGGAGGGTTGTTACCGGTATATTACTGGGTTATCATTTTATAATCTATAGAGCAGCTTCCTTTAATTATGCTTCACCCTGCACACCTACTCCGGATCCCTCGTGCTCCCACATGTTACAAAATCTTTTTACTACTTTATTCTCTCATCAAAGCCCTGTAAGCTCACAATATTCAAATATTAGCAATAACAACAACATTTTTTTCCCATTTTTATTAATGAGTATAAAACTTAAAATAATCATACAGTAATACAATACCTTGCATTACTGTACTTTAGTGCTGCAGTTGCCTACAGATAAATTATAATTATTACAATAATATTAATAATTTTTGTCGGCTCTTGTGTAACGCCGGGTTATGAGGAGACAGTCTTGAAGACTCTTGAAGCAGATTTACGCTTTTCCACTTGGCTGGAGAGGCTCCCAGCATGGCTAAACGTGGTTGCAAAGCGTGATGGCTGCGCTGTGCCAGAACTCCCAGCGCTCCCAGCAGCCAGCACCAGTTGGCGGCTTTCGCCCCGTTGTGCGGGGCCAACAAACAGAAACCTCCCCTATAAATTAGCCCATTTCCAAATGAAGCTGACTATTTGAGCCAATGTTCAGTTCTAATGAGTTCAACGTGAGCGCGGTGTTTGCAGGGAGGAGGTCTCTCCTAACGAGGGGTGAAGGAGGTGAGAGGTCTGCGGTGGGGAGGACAGGGCCCCTCCGGGACAGACTGGTATCTTGGCAAAGATTCTTTTTTTTAATAAAATGCAATCTGTTACTTCACACCTATTAGGCTTATCGCTGCCTGGCACCATTTAGAGAAGAGAAGGTGTGAGGGTCTCCTCTGCTCACGTTTAGGTGGCCCCTGAGTGTTATGTTCGGGATGTTTAGGAACGTTTCGGAACGATTAGGAATCCTGATTTTTTTTCTTTTCTTTTAAGGCGAATACCCTAACGCTCCTCTTACCTGGATGACCCTCATGTTGAGGCCGGTCTCCTGCGCCAGCTGCTCCCGGATATGTCGGGTGGGTTTCGGGGTGGCAGCGAACGCCGCCTTCAGGGTCTCCAGCTGCTTGGCCTTAATGGTGGTCCGAGGGCCGCGCCGCTTTCCGCCCAGGTTCTGGTCGTCGTTCTCGTTGTTGACCGTCTCCTTGTCGGAGAGGGCCGCCATCTCCGTGTCTTTTAGGACAACGTCGTCCTGGAGCTGGTCCTGAGAGTCCGGAGATAAACTGGGATCGCTGCATGCCGTTACTATAGTGGAAACAGGACAGGAAGGGAAGGGAGGATGTCCACACCGTTCATTACTGGGGACTGTCACTGGTGACATACTGGTCAATTGAAGGTGGGTGACCAGAGATCCGTGGGACAAACACGAAACCTTACAGCAGATTGCAAATAATGCCTTCTAAATGGCCAAACACTGCCTGTTTTAATATCGTTCCAAAACTCTTTTCATAGCAAAAATACGAAGAATTCAGCTTCATTTTTCTAATTTAAACATCTGACATGAGATTTCCTGATCACCTCATAAATATCCAAACAGATTCAGACACCAAAATCACTGCGGAACCACCACCAATAATAATAATAACAACAACAACAACAACAACAACAACAACAATAATAATAATAATAATAATAATAATAATAATAATAATAATAATAATAATAATAATAATAGTAGCGGTAGAATCAACAATTCTTCGGGTTTATTTGGGTGTCGTCTAATTCCTGGTCCATCGCATAAAAACGTTAATGTGAAGCTGAATCTATCATCATCATTTACTGCAATTCATATCCACATTCATTCATTTGCGTAAAAATGTGCGCACGCACAAGCAGACACAAACATGGACGCCCACGACAGAAACCTTACCTGACAGGAGGTTCGTGTCTTTTACACTCATGTTACTGAGGTAATCGTCCTTACAAACAAATTTGTTCTCGTCTATGATGTAGAGCTCTTCGCCAGTGGAGAGCTGCTTATTGCACATCATGCAGGTGAAACAGTTAAGGTGGAACACTTTGCTCCGGGCCCTCCGGACCAGGTCGTTCGGAGAAATTCCCTGCGAGCAGCCGCCACATTTGGTACCGAACCGCCTGCAGAATGAGAAACAACCAGGTGTGGTTAGATCCGCAGTTAATTACTCGTTTTCCTTCCCTTTTCTATTTTTCTTTTTGTCTAAACAGGTTAAATGATTTACATCTTTGACACCTTGGTGAGTGCTGGAGGTTTTACAAGGGCTGATTAAATGCAATTAATGTCAACACTTATGTCCACACACACGATATACCTAAAAACATCAAACGAAATGAAAATAAATTAAATGAAATAAAGCTAAAACTGAGAAAAGGTGCTAATGAATTTATTGTCGGCGGAACCGAAATTGTTATAATTTCAGGATGTTTTTAAATAGATATAAAATTGTGATTTTAGGGTTTTACATGGGTCTTTTAAAAATTATTCCTATGGAACTCACGAACCCACTAACATTCAGAGAACTAGTTAATCACTATTTATCAATAATTAAATGCAATCTTATGCACAATTTATCTCTCACCTCTAACCTTACTTTTATTATGATTATTATGATTATTATTTATGATTATTATTATTATTATTATTATTATTATTATTATTATTATTATATTATTATTAAAAGTATTGATAGGAATAATAATTATTATCATTATTACAATAATATCAATATTATTATTATTATTATTATTATTATTATTATTATTATTATTATAGTATAACAATAGTAGTAGTAGTAATAGCAGTAGTAAATAGTTTATTTTTAACGCCAAACATAACGCATTGCATTGTCATTTCATCGTTTTCTTTAGTTTTCAACAATCTTTAAATCTTCCCACATGTTGAAATCTGCCTTTTCTCCTACATCACTTCTTCTTCGCATCCTTCAGTAAAGTCGTGTTTTCCTTTAACGCTGACTTGCTCTGAATAAATGGACCCGTTAGTTCAAAAGGATGATGAAGGGGAAACCCTGCCACAGCAAAAGCTCTGCCCGTTCAACTTTGTATATTGGTTGCTGTGTGTTGACAAAGTGTCTGTGGTTGTTTTGTCTGTGGACTTGATCTTCTCGACCAGTTCTCTATTCAAATCCACTTATCACGTCCTCCTCAGTCGGACTGGGCAAACAGCGGGCTGGTCCAGCCCGGGTTTGATCCGGCGTTCCGTCCTCGATGTTAGAAAAAATACACCCAGGTGTGATTTCCTCGCTTCCCCCAACAAACCGCCCCTGTTTTCACGCTTCGCTCAGAGAGAAGCGCACACGCCTTGGATATTCGTCCTGTCCTTTTGTTTTTGTTCCCCATTGAATTCTAAATAAGCTTTTGATTAATCACATGCTAATGAAAGCCCGTTGTCTCCAGGTGCTGAGTGTGACTTTGTCGTTTATGAGTAAAATAAGATAACAAATACACTCTGCTTTAAAAAATATCTGTTACGTTTATTGCTATTATTTGAGTTAACCTTTACCCCCTTTCAATTCTTATTTTATTTTAACCTACTTGTCTATTTTGCTCGGGATTATTTGTAGTTTACCATTTTAAATGTATGTCCCAGAAAAAATAAAAATACTCTACATACATATAAAAACTTTAAAATATTCATATTAATATTTAAAATTTAGAGCGTTTCTATTGACTTTAGGGACATATTTACTATTTATGCTGAATCTGAATTAATATCTATAGTGTATCTGTTCCTGTTTTCCTGCCGTCTCAACACAAGAACTCCTCCCAACAAAAACAAACTGATGCCGGTGAGTTTCTCCAGCATCACCCCGAGGCTTACCTAAAAAAATCGTTTTTGCAGTACAGTCTCCCCTCTCTAGAAAAACACTTCTCGGTCAGATTACATTTGCACTCGCAGCACTGCACGCACTTGACGTGCCAGGCTCTGTCTAGCACGTTGAGCAGGAAGCGGTCCAGGATTGGCCTCTCGCAGCCGGCACAGTGGACCATGGCTTCGGCTGGGCGACGCGCACGCACAAACCCAATCACCGGCGCAGGCCGAGCATTGACCGAGTGTTTGAGTTCTGCCTCTGCTGATTCCGCCTCCAGTTCCGGGGTCAGTGTTCGCGGAGAGGCCAGTCGATCAGCTGTCACTACAGATCTCTCCCCGTACACGTAAAAAAACAGGCTCCGTCTGAAGAGGAAATACAAGAGCAGAAGGCGCCAAAGGTCCTCAAGTGGTACGAAACAACTGGGGAATCAGTCCTGTTTGTGGGCCCGAGGCAAAATTCTGAATTCAGATCTGATACAGATGACGGGCTCAGGAGGCAGCTTGTTCTTCCCGGCGATCTTGGAGGTGATGCATCGGTCAGCAGGCGGAGCGGCCGCGGGTCAGGAGCACAGGCACGTTTCAGAAACCGCTTTCAGATCATAGCTTTCACACCGTAATTCGGTTGGGTTTTAGCATGGCAGCGTATCCAGTCCTCCAAAAGAGAAGAAGGAAACAAAATCACAAAACCAAAAAGAAAAGAAAAAAGGTAAAAAAAAAAAAAAAAAAAGATTTAATCAGAGTGTTTTCCCCTCCGGCTCTGCGCGCTGATCCTGGAGCTGTGCTGGCCGCGCGACGCTGGGATGCCCCCCTCAGTCTCCGGTACAGTGCGTGTGCCGGGATGCGCTGGGGTCTCCCGTTCACTGTCTTGCTCCTAAAGCTCCAACACCAGCCTTATTCCCGTCCTCCTGACGTCAGTTGGCGGCCGGACCAATCAGCGCGGAGCCACGCGAGGAGCCATCAAACCTCCCATCAAAACCCAGCAAGTGCTCTGCCTGCTATTTATGCCGCACACTCAGGACACCAATTGTCAAAAAATTTCCCTGCAAAGTGTCATATGTTAGAGAAGGAGGCAGCGGCGGCGGCGCAGCGGCGCGGAGGGAGACTGTTGCTGCAGAGCAGAGCTGAGCTGAGCTGAGCTGAACTGAGCTGAGCTCAACTGTCTTCTGGGCATGACGAGGAGGAATCCGAGCAGGTACACGCGCACATTCTCCTCGGGATAAACAGGCTCGAGGCGCAGATTGCAGGCGCGCGCTCTCTCTGTTTAGTTTGTGTCGGTGTTGGTGTCTCAGAGAATCCCGAAGGCCCAACGGCGCCGCACTCTAAACTGTTTGGACTCATCTAAATATTTCCTCTCACAGCAGGAGGCTGCGCACTGCCGAGGGCTCATTTTAGATGATAGCACCACGATGATGATGATGATGGTGATGGAGATGGTGATGATGATGTCTCGTCCCCGGTGATGGCGCGCGCTGCCCTCCCATTTTCTCTCGTGGAAGTGAAAGACTGAAAGGCTCGAAAGTTGACAGCTCTTCCAGGAGATTCTTTGCGGGAACTCAATCCGCTTCCGCCGCAGCGCGGGCCCGCACAGCCCCGCACAGCCCCGCACAGCCCCGCACTGATAAGTCTCGTCGTTTGTTTTTCGGCTGCAAACCTCCTGATATTTTATTTGCTTAATAGAAATAAAACGCTGCGGTTACGTTTTGGCTTCAAGATGAAAGAGATATAACAAGAAAGAGGTTGGAAGTATTTTTTTATTTTCTTGCCTTTTTTTTGTTTTACTTTGCTCACTTGTCGCGTTGGCTATTGTGGTTTATGTTTATTTGTATGTGTTGTGGAGAAAAGCCGCCGCAAACTCCCATGCAACAGTCCGCGCTCCCCCTGTTCTCCCAACCAACACCACCTCCCCCCAGGAGAAACCCTTCAAGAGGACATGGGTTCAGGTTACTGGTTCTAAGAGAGAGAGAGAGAGAAAAGAGGGAGAGAGAGAGGGAGAGAGAGAGAGAGAGAGAGAGAGAGAGAGAGAGAGAGAGAGAGGAGAGAGAGAGAGAGAGAGAGAGAGAGAGAGAGAGGTTAGGAGGAGAGCATATAATGTAAACAGATTTTCTCTTCTCTTCTCTTCTCTTCTCTTCGCTTCTCTTCCCTTCTCTTCTCCCTCATAGAGCATCTTCTCTCTTCTGTTTTTATTCCTACTGAGGAAAAATCAGAAACGGGCCACTTGACAGGACAAGATTCTCCAAAGAAGCGGTGGGAAAACTGCACTTCTGCTCTTCTGGACTACAGAACTTGACTCTGTTGCCACTAAATCCCGGATGGCACAGAGAAAAATGACAAAACAGCAACAACAACAAAACACCCACCTCTCACCCCCCATCTTAACCCAACATGTAAACAGCAAAATGTTGTTGTGCGGAAGATGCATTGATAGTGTGTCAGTAGGGATAATCTGTGCCTGATTTAGAAAAAGCTAAGAGGGAAGAAGAACTAGAAGCTGCAGCTAGGCGCGGATTAATCCACGAATGGAAAAGAAGAGAAAAAAATCTAAATAAACTATAAGCTTTAACATATCTCTGCCTCCCTCCAGCCAGAGACTCTATTAAATGAAGGGAAAAATGGTTTGAACCTCACCGATGTAATCCTTTGCTTGGAACAGATTTTTATTCGCACTTTCCTTCTGATGCAGGCGCAAGTTGTAAATTGGAATCGTTGCGCTGCCGCCTGTGGGCCCAGTTTAAAGAAAACAAAACTTCTCTCTCTCTCTCTCTCTCTCTCTCTCTCTCTCTCTCTCTCTCCTCTCTCTCTCTCTCTCTCTCTCTCTCTCTCTCTCTCACTCACTCTCTCTCTCTCTCTCTCTCTCTCTCACTCTCTCTCTCTCTCTCTGTCTCTCGTTGTCAGCCTCTCGCTTTAATCTCGGAATGGTTTGACAGATCGAGCAACAGATTAAGATGACAGAATACTTAACTAAAGGGAACGAAAAGGAAATCTGAAATATGTTAATTGATTCCCTTAACAAGAATATTCAAATAAAAAATTGAATAGATGTTTGTTTTTTTTTTCGTTCTTCAATCAGAAACTAATTTTAGACGCCTCGTTTAATAGCAGGTACCAGCTCCTATCAGAGCAGCCCGGGAGATTTGGAGTTTATGAAGTGCAGACCAGTGAGCGTCTACTGCGAGATAATTCATCTGAGATAATGAAAGAGGCTGTGGAGATGCATGCAATCATTCACTGTAATCATGGCTCGTTTATTTGTCTCTCCTGTCCTCTGCAGACTCAGCTCGAAGTCACTGGTGTCACCACGCCGCGCGTGAGGGACGCGGTCAGAGGAAGGAGAGGACAAAACAAGGTTCAGTCCTGAACCGAGCAGGTGATTAGCTGCATTCTGTGAGCATGTTGAAGGCCTATTCAAAGCCCAGACCAAGGCACCGAGCAGAGCCGCGGCTGAAGCAGCCGCTCTAGGCCGGGCTACCGAGGGGGGAGACTCCGGGTTTAGAGAGAAATGGATCCGGGACTGGCGCTGTGATGGAGGACAGGAGGGAGGCAGAGGGGTCCACCGATTTATTCCTCACTTTTATTTTCCTTCCTTTTCTTTTATCTTCTTTTCTTTCATTCCCTTTTCTTTTTCTTCATTTTATTTCCTTCTCTTTTCTTCAAATATTTCGCTCAGGGAAACAAAGAGAAATAAAGGATTTTACCTGAAGCGGACTTTGATTTCTCACGTTTTCCCTGCTTCAGACTCTGATCTGGGCCTTGGAAATGTATGTAGCTGTTTATTCATTATGTCCATGGATCAAAATTAATTCACACTGACTGACAGGAAGCAGCAACAATAAGATCCAATAGACTTTCTTTTTTTGCTCTGTTTTTTTTGTTGTTTTTTTTTAATTGCACGCCGCCTAAGAATTTTCGCCAAGTGCTTTGAAGTGAACTGGGCGGAAGTGGCGCAGTTTAATGGAGTGTTTCCTTTTCGGTTGCACTACGCAACACGGTGACATGTTGGCGGTGTAAAACCCACATGTGACGAGTCACCCGGGTCACTGCTTGGGTTGAGAGAAGCCCACACCGACTCCAACACGCCGTCAGCCCCAAAACATATTCCGATGTGAACTCAGCGCAGATTATTGAACCAGCAATAACTCTGAGCAAACATTTTTCCAGACTCCCCAACTCCGCTGCGGCCTGTGCTGAGAGAAATCCGATGGGATTTATAGATCATCTCCCTACAGCTGTCGCTTCTCAGCCGGTCAACCCCTGCTGACCCTCCGCCTCCGCTATAGATCGACCTCAGCATCGCAAACGCTCCAATATTCGGAGGTTCGATCAGACCCAGAACCATCAGCAGACAGAGCCTCCGCTGCAGCCCGTTTTATTCGGGGTGTGTTGGGGGTTGGGGGGATGGAGGTGTCGTGTAATACATCATGTATTAGCGGCTCTGAGCTCGGGAACAGAAACCCGCCGCGAGACTCTGGGGTCAGTCAGAGAAAAGCGCACGATCAACATCTCGTTTCCTCCTCTAGGGGGCGAATTCAGTCCGGACAAAGAAAGGGCGCACAGGCAGTGACACTTTTTATTTTGACATTATGTTTTAATTTTTATTGTATGGCCTCCAAACTGAAGCATCGATGATCCTCAGTGAAGCATTCAGTAAAGAAAAAACACAGAAGATCTATGATGATCTACAAATTTTATAGTTAATATTACAATTCCAATTATAATCGTAATCATTTTTCTATTATTATTATTATTATTATTTTTTTATTATTATTATTATTATTATTTGTTGTTGTTGTTGTTGTTGTTGTTGCCATCATCATCATTATTTGTATTATTTTATATGCCTATGTTGAATGAAAAGCTTTTTTTCTATCCTGTAATAGGCTATATTAATAAAAAATGGAACATTGGTTTTCCTTGATTAGTCCGAACAAAAAGAGAGTTTTTTGTGAAGATGCTGCAGAATCAGCCTCACTGAGAGATTATGCTGCACACTGGGCCTAGAGCAGCCTGTAAAGCAGTTCCCCTAGTTTAGATTAATGGTACTGCGCGATTATTCTGCAGTCGGGGTGAAAGGGCTGGGATCACTAATGATTATAATATAATGTGTGGCGATAACCACTCCCTTTGAGATATTATCGCCCGCTGGCCAAAGCTCAGGGGACGAGCTGCATGGCTGCAGAGCGCCTGATAGCTGCTGCCGCTCCGGCTGCTGCTGCAGCGGATTTTCAGAAATGAGGGGGGGAAGCGTGGAAAGCGGGAGTGCTGGCTGCTGATACATGCATTAAAATATGGAGAGGAGAAAGCTGGGCTCTCAATTATTGGCCCTTTTTGTTTCCCTTGTCTGTTTCCTGGAAATTATAACGCCATAAAGATTTATATATATTTAATGCAAGAACACCCTGGACCTTTCAAATCACAGCAGGGATTTTAACCAGAACAGCACGTTCTTATTGTTTTTAACTGCAGCAATCTTCCAGGGATTTAATTGCTCCCAGAATGCAACATTTAGCTCTTTAAAGGGCTCGTGGCTGCGAGAAGAAAAATGCTACATGAAAACATTGTTTCGAAAAAAAAAGAGAAATGTTCCCAATGATATTTGTTTGCTAGAGAAACTGAAATGAAAGGTATGCTTTTATTCAAAAGACGGGAACATAATATTTCATCATTTGAGGCCTTCTAACATGAGATTTGGTTTCACCTTTTTGTAAAATTCATTGTATTCTTTTTAACTTTAGTTAAGATCTTTCCCACTCACTCTAAATCTCATGCATACACTTCATCTCCGTGGTGCCGTTTTAGAGACAAATAAAAGTAATAATAATAATAATAATAATAATAATAATAATAATAATAATAATAATAATAATAATAATAATAATAACAATAATAAAGAGCTATTATCTAATGCTAATTGCACTGCTCTAATAACAGCTGATGAATTTTAAAAAGCAAACGTGGACATACGAGCTTCTAATGTGGAACATCTCGGAAGGCCTAAGAAATACATTAATATTAAATCTGGGGAAATCATGTTTCTCCTAATACGCCTCCTTCGTACAGCTAAAAATATGAATTGAATTTTCTCTCTCCATAGTTAATAAAATCAAAAGTAAAAAAAATCAGACAGGACCCTGAAAGCAGCATGGTGTTAGTAATGCAGCGCAGAACTTTTCTAAAGCCGATTAGGCAGAAAATCCAGAATAATTATCAGAATTAGCTGATCAATAGTCTAAGAAACGAAACAGAGAGAGCTTGGGAGGGAGCGGGAGGACTGTGGAGGGAGAGCTGAAGTGACTGATCCTGCTGCGGTGCTCGCACAGCAGCCGCTCCCGCTATCCATCTTCACCGGAGCTTTTGTGTGCGCAAAAACCAAAGGAGCGCAGAAGGTAAAGCCCAGCGTCAGAGCCGCGGCTTTCTTTTTTATATCCAATAGATCAGGAGGCAGACAAAGCTTTATTTTCGCCAGGAGAGAGATATTTTACCTCTGCCTTACGGTTTTATGTTGGAGAGGTGTCAGCCACTGGAAATGGATGGCTAATGCATAGGCAAAGCGCTGCTCGCCTCGGCATGCTGCACGTCAGAGGAGGGCTGCGGGAAAGAGCTGCGGGGATTTAGGGCCCCTGGGGGCCCAGCACGGGATGACGGAGCAACAGGGGCGACAGAATCGACAGAAGCCTCCTGGGCTGTTCGGATAGAGCTCATAATGAAACAACGCAGGCATTAGACCTGTCCACACCGCTCCTGTCCCAGTATTTCTGCATAACCATGTGAAAAACACACAAACCTATCCATCTGCAGCACGTCAGACTAGACCACCTTATAAAATATATGGAATAGAATATATATTTTTAGAGAATGTAAAGCATGTAGAAGTGAAAACTGTTCTCCTCTGTGGAGAAGCTAACTTCAACATATACTTAGCACCAACACGTTGAGCCATGTTTAAATGGAGTTTTTTCCCTGAAGTCAGGCGATGAATAAGTGATTTAAAAACCTCTTATGATTTCCAAATAGAACTGTAGTTCTTTAAGTAATCTGCTGCTTTATCCCACTCTCTTCATGACTGTGAAGAAAATTGAACATTAAAAATGGCTCCTTAAGACGATTTTTCTACTGATTTACAGGGAAACTGTAAATGTCCAACAGCTTAAGAGGAAACAGTGTTGTGAAAGAAGTTTGAATGTACAGGAGACTTTAATTGTTGTGAAAATTTTGATTGGAGTTTTTTTTTGGCAATAATTACTCAGATTGAGACCTGTTTGTGATTACATGTTATTTATTTACTTATTTGTGTTTTGGAGTTAAAGGAGAAATTTTAAGATACTTTAGTGTAAAAGAACAAACAGATAAAAGAGGTAATGACCAATCCACATTCAGGGACAAGAATGAGCTGTTTCATTTTTCAGTAAGTAGAGTTTTGCCTACTAGAGTCAAGTTTATTTGTCATCAGGAGAAAATTGCTCTTTGTTGAATGTCCAGAAAATACCACAGATTTAGTGTTAAGGGTTTTCTGTGAAACTAAACTTACTTTAACATATCTTAAGAATGTAAAAAATGAATGAATAAATAAATAAAAACAATGCTTCCAATAAGTCATTCAAAATCAGTCTGAAACTCTGTGTTGGCTGATTCATCTGTGCAACCTCTTCTACATCTCTGCATAGTTTTATAGGCTAGTTGTTATAATCTCATCCTCTGTTAACTCACTTACATAAATGCAGTTTCCTCACTATATGCAACAAAGAGGTAACAAGATTTACAATGCTGCTGGAAACAGAGGGCCTCCCTGTCATATTTCTCTCCCATGCTAAATAGAAATCTTAAGAAGTAATTGGAATTTACAGCATACCTGAATAACTGCATATAAATAAGCACACATTTCATCAGGGTTCAGTGACACTGTTTGGTGGCATAAAAACTGCTGCATATATTATAATATGCAGCAAATAATCTTATTTTGCTGCAGCCCCTTGCTACATGCTTGGGATTCCATCCAAATTACAGAGGATTCAAACAAGCGTTTTCAATTGATTAAACCTATATGGGCAACATTTCATTTTAATGGGACAATTTATTCCTGGGAAGAGATTATCAAGGGCTGCTGGAAAACATGGCAGTGTGTAAATCTGACACTGTTTATTTCATTTAAAGTCAGGCAGCCTCATTCAGCTCGGGTCTCCGTCTGAGTGCAGGAGGGGGGTTTCAGGTGTTGCCAAGGCCTCATCTTCCTCACCTTCCTCTGTAGTTACCAGACAAAACAAGCTTGTTTTTTCTGGCCCGGTCTCCCAGAAAAATTCTCCAATTCTCATCACCTTTATGAGTCTGCATTCTCTTTCTGAATTTGGAGGAGGAAGACGCAAATCCTCTGGATGGGATTGGCAGTCATGCCCCTGGGCTCACGGTCAGACAATCACAGGATGGAAAGTGGCCTGACCCCCTCGCCCCCACCCTGCCGCCTCTTGTTAAGGCCGCTCAGTGGATTTAGAGATAATGACATCAGCACCTGCATTAAGATTCATATTCACCATCTCTCCACACGACCCTGTTTTCCTTTTGTCCCAGACCTGTGTCAAACACCTGCCAGTCTTACTGTGTCTCTGGTAATAATCAAAGCTGGGCAAAAACTGTAATGCACATCCTCAGAGGGGTCTGTCTGCTGCAGGCAAACTGGTCAGATATTAAACTATTTTAGATTCTTTTTCTTTTTTTTTTGGATTCAAATAGAGCTGCATAGATATTTACCCACACAGCATGAAAGAGGACTGCATATTGGAATAGCTTTTGTTCTTTTAGTCTGCAGCAAGAAGGCAGGCGGTCTTTCTGCTCGGAGTCTGCATGCTCTCCTCAAGCATGAGTGTGTTTTCTCCAGTTACTCCGGCTTCCTCCCACATTTCAAAAACATGGCCGTTAGGTTAATTGATCTCTCTCTAAAAATTGTTTGTGTGTGTGTGTATGTGTGTGTGATTGGGGGCAGGGGTATGGTTGTGTTTCCTGGTGATGCACCGGCTGCCTGTCCAGTATGTAGATACTGATATGATGACAGCCTCTTTTCTTCCTGTCTGACATTAAATCAGACTAAACCTTTGGTTGTTTTTACTGAGGATTACCAAACATATTTATGTTAAACAGTATCATATAGAAAGAAAAGAAAATGTCAATTTTCTCAGAATGTACACACATTACCTTTAAGATGTGTATTTGGCTTGCTTGGCTTTTGACCCACAGAACTGGTGCAACTGGGTCATGTTTCTACTAGGCCCTGTTTCTCACACACATCTGTTCAGCTCTTCTCAAAGGTTTCCTGTTTTGTGGTGTCCACACGAGAAAACATGAACTTTATTGTCCTTAAGCCGTGTTGTAACTGACTTGATTCTATGTTTAAGGTCATTGTCTATTTTGAAAGAAAATTTGGACCCAAACCGTTAAGTTTCTAGAAGATGTCTTGCAATACTGCTGTAGTATTTTGACCTAGTGTTCTTTCCTCATGTTACTATCAATTTTGTGAAGTGCACCAGTCACAGATACTGATACATTTACCAGACCCTTAACACTGTTTAAGTTTTGTTCTTAAAGTTCTTAAAGTTTCCTGTGAATCCGCGGTGACCTCTGGGACGCAGACCTTCTTCAACTGTAGTTGGACATTCTCTTGCAGTTTATATTTAGATATAATTGTTTGAACGTGTGAATGTAGCAGCTTCAAGAATCAGAAAATGCACCCAAAGATACTTGGAGGTTCACACGTCCCCTCTTAATATCTTGGCTGATTCCATAAAATATTTTCTTGGCACCACAAAACAAGATGTTTGAGGACAGACGGGCCTATTGAGCTTAAATTATGTGAATCAACCTTACAAAGGAATGAAATTATTATTTACGCTTCCACAAAATGTTTGAAGGGTTATGTCAAATTCTTTGTTTTTTTTTTTTTTCAGATCACATCATTAATGTCAAAGGACATTGGCAGAATGTAGAGATAAAACTACCAGTTAGCAAACTGTTGAAGTATATATTTCTGTGTATTTGATGGGTAAATCCTTTTTAAGATCTTTTCAAATTGATGTAATTTGGCACTGTCCAAATAACAAATGGTATGATTTGACTGATAAAATAATATTTAAGAACAGTTAGAGTTCGGAGGGTCATAGAAATAAAAATGGCAGCCACATTTGGTCTGCAGTCCTTGAGTTTGACACACGTGGTTTAGTACAGGAGGGCATGTAAATTTCTGAATTTAAAGAAAGTGATAAAACATGCCTTAAAAGCTTCTTAATATTATGAGATGTAAAAAATCTGCTGGTAATCCTAAATGAACTAAAGCAGAAAAGGTTTAATCTGATTTAATGTCAGAGATTAAGATAACTGAACATGTGTTCTTTTTCTACTCTGTGTAAATATCTGGTTTCAGCTACAGACTCAACCTGTTTTCACTCTGTTGTAGTCTAAAATCACTAACAGTTAAACTCAGACAGAATTTGTTGAAGGACATGATGCTAATCACAGAACCGATGCAACATCAGAAGACAAAAAGACAAAAAGCACTTTTATACTTTTCATGAAGCAAAAACAATCTTTGCTCAAACTAACCCGACCACTGCACTGCTGTGACACAGACAGGCACACAGAAAACCCTAGCTGGCTCCCCTGCTGGCTCACAGAGCTGGAACTGTGGGAGGGAGGCCAAATTGTTTGTCTCTCCTTGTGTCAAGGCTCTGCAGCAGGGATGAGAGCGCGGGAAAAGCATATCCGTCTCCGGCGTCTGGCTGATGGCTTCATCAGGTAAGAGCAACAGGGAGCTGAACGGTGAACGAGCTTCAATGTCTATGTATGTGGGTGAGCAAGTGTGAGGGTATTACAGCTCAGTGCTAAAAATCTGAATGGTTTTTATTAACACAGTACACACCCGCACACCAAAGTCCTGTATTGTCTTAATAAAGGCACTCATGTTTTATCTCTCTATCTTTACATTAGTGAGGTTCAGGCTCAGCACCTTGAACGATGCGACGTAATGAATCTCCGTTAGCTACTTTAGAAAAGGAAAATGGCCTCACTGACAACCACAATCCTTGCTGTAAACTCATTACTTTTATGTAACCACAGAGTACTCAGAGAAAACCCACACAGGCACACGGAGACCCATTCACACTCAGCTTCAAAATAAAAGTAAATCAGCACAGCAGAGTGATGGCCACGCCTCTCTGTCAGGAGCTCAGCCCCTCCATTTGCCTTCACCTTAAAGTTTAAGGTAAATTTATGTACCTTTAGCTTTCAGAAGTGATTTTCTGCCTTTTAAATGGTCTGTAAAATATTCCCCCACAGAAATGATTTCAAGGACCATTTCTCTACAGGGTGCTATTCCAAGTGCTGTAACTTTACAAACTGAAATGACAACCTGTGAGGAGTCAAGCTGTAGCGTTTGCAAAATATATGCAGTAAATGAGCTTAATATTCTATTATATACTTTTAATAATCAAAACCGCTCACCTACATGTTTGACACCTAGAATGTATGATCAGGTTTAGATATAAACAGGTACATATGAAGACCAGAAGGAGATTGTAAATGATTCCTTTTGCAAGAAGCTGGTATGTCTAGATTGGGACCTTATAAGTGGTGACATCACAACGGTGTACCAGACGGTGTGTGGCGTGTCTGTCAATGTGAGTGAAGGTCACCAGACACACAGGGTGCCGTGCAGACTCATAAGACCACACTGCCAGCTTTTGGAGAATTAAATGGGGTCACACATCTGGTTTGCATTAGGCTGAGTGGTCAAATACTACAATCAATTACTATTATGTGCACACTTATGTCAGTGATCCAAGATAGAAACTAACGGGTACATCATAGCACCCATATGTGATATCATCTAAATTTTAAGTTTAATTTCAGACATTTTATAAAGAAATTGAACCCTCTACATGGTTCCATGTAGAAAC
Source organism: Poecilia picta (assembly GCA_033032245.1). NCBI lineage: Eukaryota > Metazoa > Chordata > Actinopteri > Cyprinodontiformes > Poeciliidae > Poecilia > Poecilia picta. The sequence goes on along the minus strand of CM065365.1, from coordinate 2,709,423 downwards.
ATTTACCAGTTTCTAAAATTACTTCAATCTAAGATCAGATTTACAATATTAAAAAAGTTACAAACTGTAGTTGATCAGTAAGCAAACATAAACGCAAAATGAAAATAACAGTGAAAAACAAAATCCACAACATGACTTAGTAGCTTGTACAGTCACCTTCAGCAGCAGTAACTTGGCAAAGTCAACTTTTACATTAATATTTGCTCATTTTTCTATGTAAGACATTGTTTCATTGGTTGCAAAAACCTGTTCTGGCCCAGCTTTAGCTTCACTAATGATGACCTCACATGACCTCTCATTACTATAATGACTAGTTTATGGTCTTCACACTGATAAGCCCTAACCCAAATCATGGGTTAGGGTTTATCAGCTGGAGCAGTGTTTGTTTTTCTGCTTCATGCATAGCGCCTGATCACCTTGGTCATGTCTGTCCAAATGATGGTTTGGATTCATTCAGGCAAAAGTTTGCAGACCAAAGCAGACAGTCATATTCATTTTACATAAAAATCTTTATCCTGGCAATCATAACAAACATTTTCAATCATCGAAGATATACTGGTGTTTCTCCAATAGCACATTCTGACCTTAGGGAAGACTTGGCAGAACATCTACCCTTGAGAAAATTGTCAAGCATTTTGAAGATTTTTTCCATACTGAATGTGCTGTGATGGACTTGGTATCATTTGGAAGTGACGTCATCATCCGATTTCTTCACCCTTATACCCCAGTTGATGGGGAGTTGATGCTATGGTCATTGCTGATGTATTTCCTTCCAGGCAAAATGGAAATATGTGATAGCTGATGTTTTTTTTTTTCTTTCCGGACATCGTATTGATCAGTATATGTACCTGTATGTTCTAGAGCAATAAACTGTTCACAGTACCGTTTTGAAGATTCTGACACTCACTGATGTTCTATTCAAGTGCATTTCATGAGCAGCATCTGACCTACAGAAGCAGTGAGGTTGTGCTTAATTTTTTCCCGTTTTTCCTATTTTGCCATGAATTTTTTTTATTAATAAGAGAAGTCTCTTGTATGTCTTTGAACAGCTATGGTGGGATTAAAATGATTCTTTTAATTTATTTACTGCATTCTGATATAGTTAAACCTGGAATTAAAAGAGGTGTACTTTTTTACATTCTGTCTATCTTTTCATTCTGTCTATCTTTTTATTCTGTCTATGCATTTCACCAACCTGTCTGTGTCATGCTGTATGCAAATGTCGGTGGGATAGTTATGCCGCTGCATGGAAAACGCTTCTTCACTCCTGACTCTGCACTCCTGATAAGTTGAAAAGGCTAAAAGGTCACAACCTGAGAGGGGAATGTTTTACAATGACATGGCCAGGAGGTCTAATTGGGCTCCACTGGAGCATGCTGCTGGTGACTTCACACCCAGCCAGGGAGGAAGAGAGAGACACCCAGAGCAAAACCCGGTGAGAAAGAGGAAGGGGAAGAAGAATGGCAATGCACATCTGTGTGTGGTGAGGTTCGTCGGCCACTGATATGGAAAGGGGAGGGGAGGAGGGGCTGTAAATAAGTCTTCAGGGTAGATGGATGGTCAGCCGTAGTTCCAGAGAGTGTCATCCTCCTTCGTCTTCCTTTTAGGGAATCCAGCAAAGAATCAAGATGAAGGTAGAGGAGCACTCTGATTTCTATCCATTTTCTTTCACACCAAGTCCTGAAGCCACAAAATGCTCAGACTGCAAAGATCTTCTCAATGTAAAGATCTTCTCAATGTATATATATATCCCAGAAACTTCACAAACATTATAGATGGATTTCTTGTGTGTCTCAATCATGTTTTGTTCAGACAATTTCCACTTTAGTGAGTGAGACGAAACAGATTTATCAACCACTATTAATCTTTTAAATATTTAGAAAACCAAATATTCTTTTTTCACTGACATTTTGCAGTCCTCACATTTTAAATTATTGGTTTGTATGAGCATCAATTTAATTCTGAATTTTTTGTTGTTTCTTTCTTTTGCTATTTCATGTTTTGTACATCAGTCAACTGTATCCTCATTAGTGATGCACAACAACCATCGGAGAACATTAAAACTTATGTTCATGAAGTGTATTATGAGTTAATGCGTCATAATATGTTTAGATGAGGTTCATTGTCAGATTAAATTTAACATTTTAATGTAAATGATATTATATTCTAATATTTAATGCTGTCTTCTCATTTGTAAGCAGAACCTCATCATGTTTAACTATTAGAAAGGCTTGAAAACTTCAGTCTGTGTGGAATTAATCTATATAGTCTGTGATCTGGGTTACTGAAACAAGCTTTTCAGCAGGGTCGCAACTACATATTATTCAGGTGGATGTGAAGACCTGCTTTTCAATAACACTCAAATGTATTAAATATCATTATCATGACAGATTCAGTAAATTCATAAGATCTGTGACTGAGAGTTTCTGTCTCAGTCACAGACACAAGAACTAAAATCAAACCTGTTAGTGAGCGGAGCTCCTTCAACCTGAGCCTCTTGCTGTTAAATGCTGGAAATCCAGGAGAAACATTCACAAAACAAACAGTTCCATGACTCAAATCAGCTTGTTTTGTTGTTGTTTTTTGTTTTTGTACTACATAGTGAATAAACCAGCTGGGCTACACAATATCAATATTTATTAAGTAATTAATGAATTTAGCTAAATAAAATAATTTTTAGAAATGGCTAGAATTTAATTCTTTTAAATATTTACTTAATTTTGAGTTCAAAATTCAGATTAAATTCTACACCAAATAAATGAAATTAGATTTGATGAAAATCTTACAATCTGCACTTTTTATTTTTGTTTTTTTATATCAGCATAGCCACATTTTTGAGTTGATTCTGATAGTTATGAAAATCTAAAGAAATGCAAAACACTGAAGGAGGAGGGCAGGTTTAGTAAATATATTCAGTTTTTATATTTCTAACACATTCATTAAACCAGTATGTATACATGTATTTTATTCAATAAACGGTATTTTATTGAGCTATGGTGTATGAAGCATGCCACACTTAATATTTGCACATAAACATTGGCTGTACATGCTCCACATGCTGTTCTTCTTTCTGATAACTACAGTCATGATACACACCTCTCTATTCTGGAGTTTCCATAGAGAAACGAGTCTTCATCTGCTTTGAAAATGATTCAGAGCTAACGTCAAAAACAAGTTGTTTTCTAAAAGGGAGTCTATTAGATCACATGCACAAATAAAGGTGAAATAATAAAAAGCAGTTCAGAAAATCCCACACAGAAGACTCAACATGTCATTATTCATTTACAGATGAAGCCGTCTGTAAAAAAATTAAGAAAACTAGAGTAAATAAAGAACACACAAATCACTAAGGGTAAAAAAAGCTGCCACTGACAAATTAAGGAAAGTTTTATTTCCTGCTTTGGTTACGTAAAGAGCTAACTTCGTATTTCTTTACATAGTTTTGTGTCTCATAAACCAAGCTGCTGTGGATCTTTTTTTATTTCTACTAAATTGATTTTTCTTTATGAAAATACATTTTACACAGCACATTGTATTTGACTATTTGATATATTAAACACAGAACACAGCAAAAACCTTTTCCTGCATAGAGGAAAATAGTGTGTGATAGCAAGCACACAGCCTTACCTTCAACAATAACTCACCACATATTATAAATTGGCTTGTATTACACAAATTAATCTCACACTTGGCAGTTCATTGATCTGATGTTTCAGTGTTGCTTATTTGCAATCATGGAGTTCATTAATGGAGAAAATTATCTAAGAAATCCCAAGGTGCTTCAGCTGGGGAGGAGAGTGTTAAACAAGCTGCAGGGGAGGGAGCAGTGGCTACATTTGCATGGAGTTTGGTGGAACAGACTCCCCTATGGGGCATAGGTGGGAGAGTTAGCAGCATGCAGTTCTCAGTCCAGCACTCTAATAAATCATGTAATCCCTGATACTGGAAGACAAACATGAGAGCAGATCTAATCAAGACTTGGCAAGATCCTTTTATCTGGGCCCATCTCTGCTTGGTCACACACAGTACACAGTCCCGCGCTCCACATATGACAAATACTGAAGCCTCTGATAGTCCGTGATGAATGAGAGCTGGCAGGGACAGGGGACAGGCTGCAGGGCTGCAGGGCTGCAGGGCTGCAAGGCTTCCACCACTGCTGCAAACACAACCAACCTGGATATCTGGTCTGCAAAGTAAATAGCTCAGAAATATTTTGTTTTACGAGCCTTTCTGATATTTAATTCTGCCAATTTCTGATTTTACAAAAGTTCTGTGCTGATGCCATTGTTAGGGCCTGAAATATTCACTCACTAAGGAATATATTAGTATTTTTACATTTACATCTTGATGTTAATGAAATCTGTCTTCTTTCTTCCAACTATTCTTTCCTAACAAGAGTGTTTGCTCTGATCCATAACCTTAGTTTTGAGTCCACAAAGTTATTGTTCAGTTATGAACACAATAAAGTTTGCATAGAGACTAGATCTCCACCCACCCCACCCTCCACCCCCACCCCACACACACACACAGACACAAACACTCCATGATGTTGAATGGGCGTTCTGAATATTATTATACATGTGGATTTTTCTGTGGAACGTAGCTTCAAGTGAGCTTATCTAAAACATTCTAAAGAAAATGGCATTTGCTGAAGCTGACATACCTCAGCATAATGCTACTTAACACTTTACTAGCTAAGTCTGCTGTAAGTCAAGTCAATAAAGAAGTGCCATTCATTTTCTGAGTGGTTGTACACCCAAGAGCAGAAAAAAGAAGAAAAATTTCAAGCTATTTTAGCATAATCACAGGTCCTGTTTTATTTATTATATTAAGATATATTACATGTTTGAACTACTAAAATAGGCAGCTAGAGGCATTTTAAAGGGTCCTTATCAGGTGTCCACTATAAATGTTATTATTTTAACAATGGAACTTAGATTTTTATCCTGTGTATATTACCATGTTAACATTTGCAAATGATCCTGTGTTAAGAAACTTAATTGATCATAATGTAAAAAAAACATTTTTAATTACCATATTTTCCACACTATAAGGCGCACTGGATTATAAGGCGCACCTTCAACGAATGGCCTATTTTAAAACTTTTTTTCATATATAAGGCGCACCGCATTATAAGGCGCATAGAATAGACGCCACAGTTATGTTGCCACCCATCCGGTATTGAACGGGACATTATTTGTTCCGTTCACTACAAATATGGATGTCTAATAATAAACAATTGGTCCTGAGTACTATATATAGCAGTCTGCACTAGTCATTGTTTCACTCGCGGTTTTGGTGTTGCGAAATTGTGCCCAACTGCTTTCTGGTTAGCACAGACCAACCGACACGCTGCCGCCGCAGCCTCTGTCTCTCTTCCACCGACCCCCACGGCTTTAAATGTATAGGTGCTGGTCCCTTGGTAACTCTAGCCGAAGCTCCTGGATAAATGTCTAAAGCTACTTTGTTGACATAAAGAATGTCAACAAAACAGTCCGATTCCAATCAGCGAGGAGAGCCTTCCGGACTGGAATGGGGCGTCTGGGCCGGACGATGGTCACCCTTCTCCGTTCGCGCACAGCATGTTAGTGGAGAACATGGTGCTAAATGACCTATAATGTATCTTGAAAGTCATCATCAAAAGTGAAAATTGACCTCAGCGGGCGTCTGTACCTGCATCACTGTGTGGAATCATATCACTGATATACCACCTTTATGATTCCAGGTTCACACACACATTCAAAGCTCAGCTGAACTGGATCTCCATTTGTAAATATTCCCCGTTAGTTACAGGAACAGGACTGGATAGGTTTCCTCATGCTCCCTGTGACACCACAGCCCACCATGAATCAAACACACTGCCAATTCACAGGGGAACCATCACTGGGAAAATATAGCAGCTCCCGGCTTACTTTGTATTGTAATAGATGCATTGTGCACCTAAAGAATAACCCAATCTGTATTCAAGCAGAATGAACAAAGAAGGGAGCAGTAGAACGAGTCGGGTGCAGATTCGAAGGGAAAGTGGTATAATTAGAAAGAGATGGGATTGAGGGAGGTGCAGTAGCTCTAGATGTGAAATCTAATTTCTATATAATGTCATTTAAATCCTGTGATCCGGGAATTGTATTTGAACTTGGATTATCGGAATCATCAACCCATGAATGCCTAAGATCCCTGCGACTGTTTGTATGCGTGTGTGTGTGTGTGTGTGTGTGTGTGGGCGTGTGTGTGTGTGTGTGTGTGTGTGTGTGTGTGGGCGTGTGTGTGTGTGTGTGTGTGTGTGTGTGTGTGTGTGTGTGTGTGAGCGTGTGAGGTGTGTGTGTGTGTGTGCGTCTATGTATTGTGTCTGTGTAATGTGTATGTGTGTTGGGGGAAACAGAGGGAGGGGATTTAGCATTCCCCAAGTTCCCAAGTTGCAAGCTTTTTGGGGATGATTATTATGGTGGAAAGAGAAGATGAAATCCATTTCAAAGTTGAATAAAAAGACAGAGTGATGAAATGAATGGCTTGAATCACGTACAGAAAGGAAAGTTGCCGTAAGAGTGAAATAAAGAGGTTAGTTTTTTTGGTAGGATCACTTATAGCTTTGAACAATAATAGAATAAATACTTTTGATTTTTATTTGAAGATATTGATGCACAAAAATATGAAAAATTAAAAGTTGCAGTATGGTCACTCCTGGGGAAGTTTTAAACTTCACTGAACATTTCCCATTCTGTTTCACTTTGAATTTAAATGTTTCTTTATGTGACAGACCAGCAAAAAGTGACCAATTATAAATTTACAAAGGTGTTTTGCATATGTTTTACAAATAAAATCTGAAAAGCTGCCTGCGTTTGTATGAAGCCAAATTTAGTATGATACTCTAAAATAACAATGTGCTCCATTTTCCTGGTTTTAGTCAGAACGCCAGCAGCAGCATCCTGGATCAACTGATAAACTGTTTAGTTGCTGGACCCTCTTGCAGTAACTAAAGAGTGTCCACTTCTTGACACTTGAAAACACTGATAACTTCATTAGTTTTACCTTGAATTGATTGATTGATTACATACAGAGAAAACACAATTTCATTACAGTGATTTGTGGCTAATTAAAAAGGTCAGTTCTTAAGGTCTTAAGGGGGTTGATAATTGTAGTTTTTGGATTTTATGAAAGAATGTTATTTCTATGTGCAAAGTAAATTGATATAAACATCCAAAATAAAAACTAGGATGTTTAGAAACACTGTATTGAAACACATAAGGAAGCATTTCTTGTGACCTCCTCGTTTCCCTCAGCAGCCTCGGTCCCTCCACACCCAGCTGACAATGCAACCAAAGAAGCTCTCATAGGAGCTTACAGGTGTGCTACATTGTCTTTCCTTTGTGACAGCTCTGAAAGGAGAACATGCTACTCACTGTGGTGAGTCTGATTCCAGTGGCGTTATCGACCAACTCTCCAGTGTAATTTCCAGACACAGAGGTAAAGGCAAACACAGGTAAAAACTGAATCTTTATCTCCACCAAGCAGCTGACAGTAGGGAGAGTTCTCCTTACCCCACTCAACCTGCTCAATACTAGCTACGTACCCAGCTGGACCTACCTGCTTAGATTTGTTAGTTGAAGTGACCACACAGCTGTAAAGAAAGCAGAGAAAGAAATTCTAGATCTAGAAGTGAGGATAGATGAAGAAGCATTTTAAAAAATGCATTTGAAAAAAAAAACAGCACATGCATGACAACACAACCAAGACTTCTGTTTTATACATTTTAAAATCTAGCACTGTTGCCTTTCAGCTTGAAGGACCTGGTTCAAATCCCAGCCTGAGATCTTTCTGCATTGAGTTGGCATGATCTCCTTGTGCATGCCTGGGTTTCCTCCTGGTACCCCAGCTTCAGCTAAGACTCCAAGAGCAAAATATGGAAAAAGTGAAGATCTCTAAATAGTTTCCCAGATACACTGTATGGGTGTATTTATATATAGATATGCATAGACATGTGTGTATACTTGGATTTTGTAATGCTTGCTTCTGATTTCTGAGTGTCATCTCCCCCTTTTTCCCTTTAAAAACTCCCATTTTAAATTTTTTCTCATTGCTTTTTCTCTTTATAATGGTTCCAACATGACCACTTGAATGTGTTAACATGTGGGTTATCATTTCTTTAATAAGATATTGTCAGCCATTCAACTATAGGCATATTCCACTAACCCCGTCTTGTAGAGCAAATCTGCATCGACAGTAAAGTCAAGCAAACCCACCATCGTGCGTATCTGAGTTGTTGGGACATGATATGTGAAAAAAAGAGAAATGAGTAATATTAAAAAGGAGAGAAATATAAACCAATATTCAATTGTATTTGGAGTGCCCAAATACACACATTCCTTTTGCAAACACAGGCAAGAAGTTACACTGAGTTGGCATATTTTCATAACTAATATGTCAGCATTAAAACATTTTGAAATATTTCAATGCTAGTGCATGATACTTTATATTGCCTATAAATACAACATAAAGACTTGGATAAAGACCTCCAAATATTGAAGCTTGAAGATTCAAATCAAAATATATACATATAAAATAAAACATAGACATAGATCAGTTGGTCTATGTGAGAAGTAAATTAAATATTTTTAAAATATTTTTTAGTATAGTTTTTTGCATCCCCTCTCTTCATTTGCAGTATCTATACTCCTCAACGTTCCTCTTTCCACATCAGGCCTTCTGAAACCAAAAAACAAATAAATAAGAAAACTGCAAATATCACAGCCTGTTATGCCATAATGCTTTTCTCTGATTTGTTAAGCTTCCTAGATCACTCCTTATGTGCATGTATCCCTTCAGCCCTCACACCCCACCTTTTCTTCATCACACAACAAAGGCTGCAGATGATGTTTTCAGCTGCAAAACCCCCTGGAATGCCACCTTCCATCCAGCCCCTGATTCTTACAGTGGTAAGTATGCTGAAGCTGCTCACCGTCTCCTGCAGCTAAACCTTGGAGACTAAGACGGGTATCTGCTAAATACCACATACACACAGACAGAGACAGACGCCTGTCAATGCAGCATCAACACAGCGACTAACTCAAGATTATGTTCCGCCCTGTGCTGGGAGGTTTTCTACCTTTATGGTTGTTAGTGGGGGTTTGGGCAATGGTGAAAGTGGCAAAGAATGACATAAAAGGAACATAATCTGCATCTATTCATGATTAAAGGAAGCATGGAAAGTTGCAGATGTAACTGTTGGGTTCCTCTGTGAAACCTCGCCAGTGCTGGATGGATAATTGAAGTCTGGGGTTTTTCAAAAAGACACACATAGTGGGAAGTTATAATACCCAGGTGGAATGAAAGGGTGTATGTATGTGTGCCAAAACACTCCAGACAGTGCTTCAGGTCTCTTCACCAGCTAAGCACTGACAGCACACAATGTTCTTTGTGGATTTCACCTCTCCCTGGTAGTCCTACAGTCCAGACACAAAGGAGCTGGGAGAAACACAAAAATGTGTTTCTCATGTTAAGTCCAGACCTATGAATTAAAACATGCTTTCAACATCTGAATTTTTGAAAGGACAGTCTGGTAAAATTTCACTTAGGTGCATACAACCCCCCCCCCCCCCCCCCCAATAAAAGTACAAAGTAGATCAACTAAAATGTATTAAAAGTAAAATTTACATCACTACACTCAAGTAGTTGTTGGAGGTTTGTCTTCTGCAGTCTACAAATGATAGAAAGGAATATTGACCTGAAACACACTATTTCAAATTAAAGTGCAGGTGAAACATAAGCCCTGCAATGTTTACTTGTTCATTGCAGTTTGTACACTGTTTCATAAACAGTTTTGTTAAAGCTCAATATGCAGAAATATTATACATTTTTTAAAATAAAGTTATTCTTCTAGCTGCACATCCTTTGACTTGACAGCACAATATTTCTATTTCTGACAACTCACCATATTTTGTCATGTTCATACATATACAGGGTGCTCATGTCCAGTCCTTGAGAGCTACAACCTGCAACTTTTAGATTCATCCTTACTCCAACAGACCAGGATCAGCTCTGAACAGACCTGGTAATGCGCCATTCATTTGATTCAGGTGTGTTGGAACAGGGATGATCAGAAAGTTGCAGGATGGCAGCTCTGAAAAACTGGGCTTGAGCTCCCCTGATACACATTTGTGTACACATTTGTTTGTGATATGATTTTCATCATATCACAAACAGAATTTTTTTAGTTTCTTTTAGTTTATAGGAAAATTACAACATATTTAGGACAACATGTTTCACTAATCATGGATGTTGTAAAAGGCTTAATGGAGGCGCATTATTGTAATGACATGCTGATGGCGGAATGTTGGAAAGAGCAGGATCTTTTAAAGAGACAGAGGCCCAATTTCAAGACATCAAATTACAAAGTCAAACTTCTTTTATGTCAAAACTTCTTTTTATGCTTAATATATACATAATTTATATGACAAATAAACAGTTATTTGACTGTGCTATGAAATGGAATGATGTGAAAATACATGCCCCTCTTTAAAAATTCCAGAAAAAAAAAACAAAAAAAACATATATTTTAAGTTAGAAAAATATGAATTCATATCAGGTTTTATTCTTTTTAAAAAAAATTGGATTAAAAATTCACAAGATTTACTAAATATAACATTGCGTGTCACATTGATGAGGGGAGCTGGTAACACACTCTGAATAGCATGGTGAAATGCTGTGGATGCTTGGATGACTTCTGTTTACTTCCTACCTTCTTTCTTCTTTACATCTTTTCATTTCCTGGCAATTTTCCCTGTGTGAGATTACGCTACACACTCCACACGGTTGGTGGTTTAGACCAAAACAAGATGTGCCATCAACTGAATTTCAATTAATTCACCTCCAGGATTTTCTTCACTTGACAGAATGGTCTGTAAAACAAATTGGTTTAGCAGCTTGCTCTAAAAATAGAAGACATGTTGAGGACAGGAAGTGGAAGTGAAGAGGTCTTTAAGGGGTATTTTGTTTAAGATGGAATATATTACGCTGCATCTGGTCTATTACAACACATGCTGCAATTGTTAATGTTAATTGGTAGCATTTTTTACACACACGAGTACTAGCCCACATAAGGAAAACATGGGGCTTGTGCATATTTAGCAACACAAGGGAATCTGGGCAGCAGCCTCCATATACACACCGTTTGTTTTGGACTCATTGCTGTCTCATTTACATGTGTTAATTGCAGCTAATTGGTTCTAATTAGATGAACAGGAAACCCTGTGGGACCACTCATATCTTTAATTTGAAGTAAATATCATTAATTAACATATGCTTATTTCAAGCCAATTAACATTGATTAAGAGATGCCAGCAACAAGGGGAGAAATGATACCTTCTATCAAAAATTAATAATGATTCAGCAAGAAGGCAGAGTGTAAGCATCATGTTGAAGGTCAGGGAGTGTTGGCCTGAGTCTTTATTTGACCACATACCTTGGGCTCAGGTCCCGCCACACTGCATGCACTCACCCTATGACCACAACCACAGTAACCAATCCAGCCATGTTCATCCAACCCAAAGATTGTGCCATGTACTATTCTCTGTGCACACCATCTGCCAGTCCCCCAGCGCCCTCGGTACCTGCCATACCTACTGCAGTTTCCGCTACACTTGGCTCAGGTAATCATAAGCAACAACCTCTTGTATTTGACATCTTTACTATGCGCAGCGTTAGTCATTCCTGCCATATTCTCCAAAACTGCCATGTCTGCACACCATACAATACAATAACTGGCCCTGGAATGACAAGCATGCCGGGTCGCCCGGCATGCTTGTCATTCCAGGGCCAGCCTGTACTGTAGCAGAGCGCTATTGCTCCCTAGCTTCCACCTACTGTGCATTCTCTGTGGTGCACCTGCACAGGAAGCAGACCCACTGGCTCTGCAGACAGAGGGCATGTGTCTGCCTGGCAGTTCAACAGCAGAGACTAGAGGGCTCACTGCTGGGAGAGAGAAGCAGGAAGAAGGAGGGTGGAAAGTGAATGATGGAGGGAGACAGAGGGAGGGAGACAGTGATAGTGAGAGTAAGAGTCACATTGAAATCAGCGTCAGACTCTAGTATTCACTGCTTTAGGTTGTGTTTGATAAGGTCGTAGAAGTAGACCATTGAATACAGCTATTTGTTTGTGTTTATGTATCAAATAGATGGTAGTTATTGGAATATAATCTATAGTCTATGATTGATCAACTGCAAATTCTAACAACAAAGAGAATTTCCAAAGAGAACAGAGAATTAGCATTCAGAGAGAACTAAGGTCAAGAGAAATATTTTTAGTCTTTCTCCAAAGCTCAAAAATAAAAATTTTCATGCATAATTTATTTGTATGAACCTGTTAGTATTAAAAATGGGAAGAGATGAGAGTAAAAAGTAGAAGTTACCTCTGAGTGAGGTTCAATCTGGTCTAATAAAACTGATAAGGGAGCCCATTCTGTGGTCCAAAATCTATGGGATTTGAATTTGGACCTCTGGAGATGCAACTCTTACACCACCCATCTCTGGTTTTACTCATGGGAAATATTTTTGACACTCAGCTGTTGTGTGGCTAGTCTGAATGTACCAAACTGTTCTCAAGCTGGCATCTGAATGTCTTGGTGGTTGAAATGTAATAATGAAATAAATAACTTTTATTGCAAGAGAAAGAAGGCAAAAAAGAAATCTGGCTAGATCCTTGAAGATTAACCTGAAAATATATGCAACTCAATCTTAGAATAAAGTGAAGACACACATTGACACCTTCCACAAAGACAAAAGATCATAGAAAAGATGGTTCGTATCATAGTGTAGGGATGCATCTTGTAGCATCCTTACAACTGCTAGGGATGCTAGGGACACAAACATTATACTATGTTTGTGTGCAAAACATGGTATAATTAAACTTTCCCCAATGGGAAAAAAAAGTGCGCACCGGTAGCAGGAATAACCACAGACTTGAGAGGATTTTCAAGCAAAATCTGTAACACTTTATTTGAAGGGGTGTGCATAAGACTGACATGACATTGCCATAAACATGATATAACACCTGTTATAAGCATGAAGGAGTGTTTATGAATGTTTACATGTCATTTGGTAGATAATGACACTTTTGCTGCAAAGTTGTACTAAAAGTTGCATTAAACATCTATTAAAATTACCAACTTTACATTACTTGGTAAATAATTAAATTTTTAATACAAAGTTAACACTTTTAAAGCAAGTTTTAGTACAACTTTGTATTAAAAGTGTCATTATTTACTGAGTGACACTTTATGACAACAGTCATAACCATTCATGAAGTCTCCTTTATGTTCATTACAGGAGTTGTGTCATGTTTATGACAGTGTCATGTCACTCTTATGCACACCCCTTCAAATAAAGTGTTACTACAAAATCTATTATGAATTTGAGACCAAGCAAAGTAGGTGAGATGGAAACCAGAATCAAAGCTTCTGGTCCAGAGCAGTAAGTGGTCACTTGCTCCTGAGTAGGGAGCTTAAAAGCTCCCTACTTATGTTTATACAGTGGAAAACATCCATCCAGCCATTCATCTTCTTCTGCTTATCCAGGGTCAGGTTGTGGGGGAAAGTAGGAATGCCCTAGTAAGGTTCCCTACTTTGTAGCCTAGGTACGTCATCCCTCTTTAGGCTGCTATCCCCACAACCTGACCCTGGATAAGCAGAAGAAGATGGATGAATGAATGGATGGATGTTTTCCACTGGTTCATTCTGTGATTATCTGTGATCCCTCAGTTACTTGAGTGTTTCCCAGTCTTTGCTCCTTTGCCCATTCTTCCTTCTGTTTTGCTGCTGTTTATGTAAGTTTTCAGTTGTCCTTATTAAAGAATTTGTTATTTAAATAATTTTGTTATAGAACATTAGTGAACCAACAGCATCATAAAGACACAGCAATGAATCTCAGTGGTCATGGATAAAGCTGTAGAAAAGCTTAAAGCAGAGTCAGGTTATAGAACAATATCATAAACCTTGACCACCTCCAGAAGATCTGTAACCACGCCAAGAGGTCCATGGGAGAAGCTACAAAGATACACAATTCAGGTGGCACTATCTGCTAACCGGCTAACTATTCAACATGCTTGCTCCTCTCATACTACTTGCACTTGGATTTGGCCTGAATTAGTTTTTGAAGTATGGACAATAAACTTTATGGGTTTTGTTTTCAACAGTCTTGATCAAAGCTAACTATTAAAAACCTCAAATAATTTGGCTGAACTCATACAACCACACTTTTTACTACCTGGAAGAATCCTTAAAGGTGACAATTTCCTTCCCTAAAACTGTGGGTGAGTGCAAGATAGAGTGAGAGACAGAGACAGAGAGAGAAAGGCTCATGCCACAGGGGAAGATTGTTCTACACTTGGGTTGATCCAGGAATAAAAAAGAATGTATGTTTACAAAACATGGTGTTATTAAATTTTCCCCAATGGGTAGATTAGCCCCAAAAATCCATTTAAAAATTCTTGAATTTATTCTTGGCAGAACCTGTGAAAGTTCTTGGATGCAACTAAAAGAAAAATCTCAGGGTTGAGAAATCTTGAGAGTAAAACCAACTGCAGATCTCCAGTCTGGTTGAGCCTCAGTATTCTCTCAAAACTGATGGTTTCAACATCTCTTCTCCTGCTGTGAGCTTGGAAACTGTCTCTGATGGACAACCATGAATTTTTCCAAGTGTTTCTGCTTTATACTTTTGGGGCTCGATGTCTGTGTGACTCTTTACATTAACTGTCGAAATCAGCCTTCTTCTCCAAGTGGGGAAGAGTCCCCATGCAGCGCAGCCTTCTATTCTCTCTGTTCAAAACAACAAGCCACATCTGGGTCATCTGTTGTCCTTTAGATTTCCAAGTAATACATTTTATCCATTTGCAATCAGATCATCATTTAAATCACATATATTGTACATCATCTCCCCATTAATATATCTGATCAATTGTTGATATTTGTAATCATTCAGTTCCTCAGAGTTATTAGAAATAATCTGTCCATTTACTGCTTACAATTCTAAGTGCTCAAATATATACAGTAGCCCATGCAGCTTCGATTAAGCTTTCCAACGTTCCATGATTACAACTTCTTATAATTAGCCATAGAAAGAAAAAGATTAATGAAAAGTTCGTAAAAGAAAACAGCTTAGAAAAACCTGATTGCTAAGATGAAAGTCACATTCTGTTAGTTTCACATGCTTCTTTGTATTATTCATTTTAAGTGTTCTGAAGTCCTAGTCATGGACTTGAATGTGTCGGAGCTCAGTTATTTCAACACCTTGTGTATTCTAGTATATTAGTTAGGTGGACTCACCTAGTATCGGTGCCACTAATCACCTATCTAGCATATGTTGTTCCAACATTCAGTCATATCTTGTCAGCTCTTTTGGTTGTCCTATGTTCATAAATAGTTTCCCCTTTTTGTGTTCCACGTTTGAGGTCTTCTTTCCTTTTTTATTCTCTTAAAAATAAATCACTAAAATCATACAGTTGTCAGAATCAATCCTGTGTGTTCTTGGGTTTAACTACACCAGAATCCTCAGAAAGTATAAGTCAGTAAAGCTCGTCAGATTGATGGAAAGATGGATGGAGCTAAAAAACAAAATTTTATAGAAGACAGTCTATACTGTAAACGTGAAACTTTTAGTCTCTAAATATGTAAAGTCATACATATCCCAAAAGGCTTGCAGCAGTGATTACAATAAGACATGTTCTATAGCATTGACTCAGACAGCTGTATAATAATGCATACGCTTTGTAAAAAGTGCTAAAAACCATTATAATTTTCCTTTATTTGTTTATGCACTCCTTTCTCTTTAGAAAGTCCATTAGAAAAAAATCCCAATAAAATAAACTGAAAGAAAATGAAACAAATGACTGGAATGAGTAAGAGAAAAGGTTTAATGGGCACATATAACATTAAACCTAAATATATAACCTATATAGGCACAGTTTAGCAAACATGTACAAGAAATTAGATCTGTTAAAAAAATAAGCATTTAGATAATTTTTTAAAATTTATCTCAAAGCATTGTTGTGATTCACCTCCATAACCGTATGTTCTGACACAGCAGGCTGCTACAGAAGTCTACATGTGTTTTGCCACCGTGATGGAGGTGTGAATGTGTGTCAGATGGTTCAGTGGGTAACCTGGCAGACAGCAACGTGGCGGTGCCCACACCTACAGGGAGCACCGCACATCAACTCACATTCTTCTAGCTTTTTACTAGCAAATGGTAAGTTGTGAGGCAGTTTTTTCTAAACCATTGTCACTGCAAAAAATAAAAAATGTGCTGCTGAGGTCAACAGGGCATGAGCTGACTGTAGAAAAAATGAAACAAAAAACATATTACTATATCAACTATGATCATTGTCAGACTGAGTATATTTGTATAAAACAAAACAGCTTAATGCCATAAATATTTTTGATGATTCATGAAATATTTCTTCTGTTTCTCAAACACAAACATTAACTGAGACTTGATGAATATGATGAAATGGTTGAACTCAGCAACAGACAAAACTGGAACCAACAGCTAAACACATATGAACTGATTTACTGATTGGGTGACTTTATAAAGAACTGATTACACTGGATTGAATTTAGGGATGTCAGAGTAAAAGAGGCAGGGCACAAACACTTTTCATAATTTTATTTGTAAAAAAAAATAAAAAGTGGAAAACAGTGCATCATTTCATGTCCACTTAATACTTAATGTCCACTTAATTACACACATAATGATGACATTATGAACTACTTTGTGATTGTCTACCACCTATAATTAAGCCCAACATTATTCATGCATCTGGCAAATTTAGATATTTGGTGTGGAATAAATGTTGTATGGAATGACCCATTCAGAGTCCCACATTGGTCCAGCAGAGTGATTACCCATGCTGGACCTCTGTTCCTTACAGGTCGAATGCCAGTGACACAGTCCCCACCTGGAATGTATCACCCCAAACCCAACATCACATTGAGAGGTAATAAATATTTAGCACAATTCTTAATGATATTGCCAAAAGAATTTCTCTGAGAAAGTTTAAAACATGTCGTCAAAAAATTACTAAATACTTTCAGAGAACATTTTTCTCTACAATTGCAGCATTGTATCTTTATACTTTTTATATGTATATATCACTTAGAACCATCTTGTAGACAGTAATTCCCATGACAACAGTGGTGTGTCAGGTACTATTGGCAATCCCTACACAACCATTACCATGTGTGCTTTTGTATTTATGCTGAAGTGATGAGGTCAAACAAGGTGGCATAAAATAGTGTGTGTGTGCGTGCGTGTGTGTGTGTGTGCGTGTGTGTGTGTGTGTGCTGACTTGCATACCTAGGAAGGGTCACTGGGTAGGGGCTCCCCAGCATTTTGTTATGGCACACTTGACAAAACAAAGACAACTCACTTTTCTGGTCCTCTGCCACATTCTGTATTCAGGAACAAGTCGGGGCTATAGCTGCAAGGATCCGATAACACCTCCTCTGTGCCTTTCTCTCTCTAGGGTGTTGTGGAGGAGGTGCAGGGTTGGGAGGGGTGTCTCTTCATTCCAGACAGACCAAGCCATTCGAATGCAAAGCCTCAGCTGCCACAAATCCACCGTTCATGCCCCCGTTCTCAGACTACCACCCCTCTATTATTTGGCCAGATTTCACGGCTATTTTTGGATGGGTCGGTTAAGCCGTCCAAGGATCTCCACTGAAGATAAGTCATCAAAACATTGCATTGCCCCATGTGGCCATTAACATAAAAATGTAAGAATTATATTCAAAGAAAATAGGCAGTGAATAAATGAATGAATAAATAAATGAATACATCCTTCTCCACAGTGAAAGTCATGTACTCTTTTTTACTTCCTATTGCTGAACAAATGTGATGCTCTGAATGAGCACCCTTCTTTCTTTTATAGTAACTCACTAGACATAGATGGAAGGAAAATATGTATTTTTACAATGTGAAACACAAATACATATTTATATTGCTAGGGATTGGTTTAATTGCTCTTATTCCATACACATAAAAATGTAATCAACAGCAGGAAGCAAAGTGAAAACTGAGTAAAGAGATCTGATCTGGAATGCTTTCAAATACGACCCAGTATATGTGATGAGCAGCCAATTCAAAGTTTTAAGTTTTTCTAAGTGCTTCTTTTTCAAATAAATCCAGCACGTAGAATGTGTCAACTTATGATATCATCTGTGTCTGCCACATTAAAACATACTCCAACATAATTAGGTTTTGTTTTGCTGTATATTTTGTTATTTTTATGGATATTTCCTTTTGGTTTCATAAACAGGACTCATTAAAATAATGTCTTTCTATTGTGGATGTTCATTATCTAAAAAACAAAGAGACAATTATGTTGAAAGCTGTCCAACAGCTTGAGAATTTTAAGGAAAATGAGTCTTCATGAAGCTTTAGTAAGGACTCCAAAAGGAAGTTGCTACAGGCAAGACTGCTAGGCTTCCACAAATTCAGGGGACAGAAAGAAATTGTTTGCTGTTGTATGCTGTGATGCTATAGCACAAAAACAAGACTTTAGGTTGATACTGACTTTTAAACACTGAACAATAATAAAATACAGCAGGGGTCTGCAACTCCAGACCTCAAGGTCTGGTGGCCTGCAACTTTTAAATGTGTCCCTGGTCCAACACACTAGAATCAAATGGCTGAATTACCTCTTCCGTGTTGTCAAGTTATTCAGAGTTTTGCTAATGTCCTGATTTTTGGACTCAGGTGTGCACCAGTAGCTGGTTTTAGTTAACTTCTAAAGGAACAGAGAAAAAGAAGAAGAGACATTGTACCACTGATGGTGATGTATATCTGGTGGTGTGAAACCGTAAAGTTTTCTTGGAAGCTAAATCCTGAACATTAGCCACCATAGCTAACTGTCCTGACAGCCAAGAGCCAAGAGCTCTCAGACAGACTCAACAGATACTTTTGTACAAAAGAGGATACAAAAGAGGAGAAAATTGAGTCAGCTCTGATGCAAAATGTAACAGATGAGTGATTTGACACCTTTTGGCTTTTTGGGGCATAATTTTTGAATTTGACAAACTTAATAACTACAGAGAAAGGAACTGATAGGTAATGATAATAAAGTGCGTGGTTATGATTTGATTTTGTTCGCTGAAGTTTTTTGTCAGGTGTAGAAAGAAGACCTTATTTATTGGGTTTTAACTGCCTCTTATCTTTGGATGATTCGTTGGTGGTTTTTACGTGATTTAGCAAACACAAAACCTCTTCCTCCAAAAGTTTGAAGCGATTAGACCGCAACAAGAGAATTCCTTGAAAGAAAAACTCTGAAAAAAACCCCAAGAAAAATATTGTTTATTACCTAGGATTACAGATTTGTCTCTCTTAAATAAAACGAGAAAAAGCTGGCTTTCATACTATACCTTATATTTAGTGAGCTTAAAATGCAGACAATTTATCCTAAATAATTTAATAATCACAGCATGGAAAGTATTTCTCTTAATGCCATTTGTATTTATAGAATCGATGTCTGAGTTGGCTCTACTTGCTGGTTTGGGATCTATGTTATGTCTGGACTCTTCTACATTTTGCAAGGAAATAATTTTGCAATTCACAATTAGCATCTATTTTTGAAAAAATTCAACTATGTTAGTCAATGCACCATCTCCCTAAAGAGGCACCACAATCATTTGGGTTCAAGGAAGCTAAATATTGTGATGTTATGGCCTTTGAGTCTTCCACCATTATCAGAAAGTCTGTGCAACCCCTAACCCTGCACCAGGGACCATAAGGATCATGTTCTGAGTTAGTGGCATCAGCAGGCCTATCTCCAAGAGGCCTTAATCAGTGCCAATCCAGAAGCAGCCACCATGGTCATCAAAGCAGCCTCTGTGGTCCAGCCTTCCTGAGCAAAAGTGGGGCGGCTTAGCCCCCCACATAATCCCTATTGACTACCTCCGCTTTGTCTGCCAATTCTCAGCATTGGATTTGTCTCACTCGATGATGCGCTCCACTCCACTTCTCTCACATTAATCCATACTGTTATTACTTTTCAATACACTAATTATTGCCCCTGCTACCCTCCCTCTAGGCCAAAACGCCCATCTTTATTTCCAATGTTGCTCCGACATGGTCACATATTTTAAACCAACAGAAAAAAAACAAGACCAAATGAGTGAGGAGCTACTGGCCAAAGGCCAAGGATGACAGTGATGCAGCTAATGCTACCCTTTAGCTGCTGACAAATCATCTGTCAGCTGTAAAGTGAGTGTGAAACACAATGTGTAACACAGAGCTGGGTGTGACAACATGGACATTGTCTTCACTATGCGAACAGACAAGCATGCTTTGAGAGAGAAGTCTATCTGTGGATCTTAACAGTTAAAACCGTGAAAAACACATTCTGTCATGATGTGGGGGATATTGTCTTTACACACGTTTGGTTTCTTAGCATCACCGGTGTATCGGTACCAGTGTGAATACTGTTGCTGACCATGTCCATCCCTTTATAAACACAGTATGTCCACCGTCTAATGCCGTCTACCTCCAGATCATTGTCCATGCTGTTAAACTCAAATCATCTCAAATGGGCTTGTTAAATATGATGAGGAGTTCACAGTACCACAGTAAATAGACTCAAATCTGCAGAAGTGTGAGATGCTATCGCATCAGAATGAGCCAAAATCTGTTGTAGAACTGTAGATTCTATGGCATGAGGAATTAATAAATTTCAGAAGGCAACGGACCTTATCCCAGCCCAACTTTTTCATTGGCTAATGCCCATTTGAGTCACAGCGCAGCTATCAGTGGGCTACTGTCTCACAAACTCAAGCTAATGTACATTGTGGACTACCGGACCGAGTTTTTGCGTCAGGACTGGAAAAACAATTGTTCTCCGTCAGTGGTGTATCTGTACAGGTGATGTCAGGTATCCTGATCATGTTTGTAGAACTAAAATTCACAGATTTCCAAAATCTGAAACGGAAAGCCTTGCTTGGATTAAACTTTTTCACGACCGCTTTCGCAGCTCAACTGTCGTAGGATCAATAAGAACAAAGGAGTGTCTGCTGGTGTAAGTATTATTGCTTTGCTTTCTTTGAGTTTAGTGAATGAAAAAAAATAGTCAATAATAAATGCATCCATTATGAAAACCTTTTAGCCACGTACAGCATAATGTCAGTACCGATACAACTTCTACACCTTGAGGCCTGTCTGTTACAGCCAATATGCAATGTGTACCGTATCTGACATACATTAAAGACATTATTTCACCTGAAAAGGCTTTTTACTAAACTATAATCGTGTTAGCCACACTAATCGTGTAGCCACCGAGTACCAAGTGCAAGCGTGCTGCTCTGCACTGTCCTATCAGAGCAGACCGAGGCACATTCGAACATTTGCAAACAACAAAAATCAGTCATTTCAAAATCACCCTCAAAACCATGAATGTCCGACTTACCCAGCCTTGCAATAGCAATAGGCGTCAGTGATCTTGTCCACAGCTATATTTATGCTGAGGGTGTGAGGATCTGCCGTGTTCCTCATCGACTGGTAGCATTTAGCTGCAACTCGCACAATGTTAGAGGCATCATGTGGCTCAAACACCTTGATGTCATCCAAAAGAGATGACATGTACTTGTTAGTTTCCCTGTCCATTGTCGTGGCTGATAATTTGTGAAAATCCGGCAGAAATGCTACACTAATCGACTCAGAAATACTCTGCAGAGAGTCAGTCGACACCATGTTAACTAGGCGCGTTAAGGCTTTGCTTGTGAGACATGTAGTCATAGGGGCGTTTCTGGGCAGGGCTTGGTAAGGTCCATAGTGTGTTAACTGCCATGAGGACACCAGAGTCCTCAGGGACCCGAATGTAAGTATTTATGGGGTGAGAGTTAATTAAACATGACATCATAGGCTTAACTTCCTGAAGGACTTGTGTGGACATGTCCCCACCAACTTTGGCCTGACAGAGAGAATCCCCAATATTTCCTTCTCCTTTATTTCTTTTTGTACCTGCACCTATGTGAAGACAGCATCTCGGCAGCAGCTGCGCGCTGTATTCAAAGCATTAACACTTTGTTAATGCTTTGCAAAATGTAATTCCTTTGTAAAACGTAAATGGCGAGTCCGCTCATTGATGTGGATTGGACATCGAGACTAGCAGTGCTCGGCAGTGCACCACATGCGCTTTGGTTTTACATTGAGTCAGGAATATCAGTGGTGGGGAAATGACACCATCAAGCAAAGAATCTGAAAAAGGGACGAATAGTTTTGATGTTGTCAACACTATGACAGCAAGATAACAAGGTACAAGGGGATCACATTTCACAGGTCAGTAAAAAGCTTTAATTAAATATAAAGCAAGTGGAGAGTAGGTTTGCTATGCTAGTTTAACTTTCATCACCTTAACATGAACTCTTGCTGCGCACTTCAGAGTATTTTGGTTCAATTAGCACGAAAATAAGGCGACATACATTTCCTGACAGGTAATCAGGAGAGGCGTTAGCTAATCAACCAGTGGCGCAACTACACATTATTCAGGTGGATGCGAAAACATAAATCAGCGCCCCCCCGCCCCCTTCTAAAAGATTATTTTTGAAAGTTACTCTGACAGGGCTGGTCAGGACATATATCCTAATCTTATCATTATTCTTAGCAGTAAAAAAGAAAAGGCCTTCCAGTAACTGGGTGCATCAGCAAGTAATCCCCTCACCTCCTCTCCTCCTCAACCAAAGTTACACCCTAACATGTCACTAGCAAGGTGTCCCTAAAAAATCCCTGAGGTGAGAATGTGAGCAGGTGAGCTTGGTTGTTTTATATCATGTATTGATTCTGTGAAGATGTAGCACAACACTATGTACCACTGGAGGCTGAAAGACAGCTGTGTGTACAAACGGTGTCAATGAGACTGTCAGGAATCTGGGGTTCTTGTGCCTCTGAGGTGTTCTATTCCCCCATGGGTTTCCACGAAAGGGCAGCACTGAGCAGTGTGCCGCCACACAATTACATAATTTGCAATTAGCTGAAGAATAAGAGGAGCTGGCTTCTGCTTACTTGACTCCTTGGTGCTAACCTAAGCAATACCTCTAGTTCTCTGTAGTTTCCCTGAGTTGTTTCTGTACAAACGTCCTGCCTTGTTCCCTTCCTTGAGGTAACTCACTGAACAGTTTATGGATCCCTCTGTGCTGTCTCCTGGAGTGCAATAACCCTCTGTATCAGAAACATCTGGACTGGCAGCCTCAATCCTCCTCTCACTC
The DNA here is from genome assembly GCA_033032245.1 of Poecilia picta. Classification (NCBI taxonomy): domain Eukaryota; kingdom Metazoa; phylum Chordata; class Actinopteri; order Cyprinodontiformes; family Poeciliidae; genus Poecilia; species Poecilia picta. The sequence goes on along the minus strand of CM065365.1, from coordinate 2,686,184 downwards.
TCCATCCAACCATCTAATCTGTCCATCCTACAATGCACCACCTGCCCAATGCCCTGGATCACTCCTCCCTGCCTTCCTTCATTTATCACTCCCAGAAAGACCAACTCCCCTTCCTCTTCTCATAAGTCATTACTACATTCAACAACACTCACCTCTCACCCTCTTCCTCCCAGTTTTCCGGTCCCCGATCACCAGGAACTTCCTGGATCTAGATTAGGGGTGGGCAACTCCAGGTCTGGAGGGCCAGTCTCCTGCAACTTTTAGATGTGTCTCAGCTTCAACACACCTGAGTCAAATACTGAGGTTGTTAGCAGGAGTCTGGAGAACTAGATTGCATTGAGGAGGTGATTCAGTTGGTGTGTTGGACCAAGGAGACATCTAAGAGTTGCAGGACACCTGCCCTCGAGGACCAGGATTGCCCACCCCTGATCTAGATCATCAGACAAAACATTATTCAATTTCAGTAAAATTGTAAAAATTCATCCCATTTATCTCCGGAGAGCATTTCTGACTCAGAAAACAACTGGCAAAAATTATATACATATATATATATATTTTTTTTTTTCCAAAAGATTGTCACAGGATTAGAGCTGTTGCCTTGCAGCAAGAAGGTTCTGGGCTCGATTCCCGGCTCTCGTCTTTCTGCATGGAGTTTGCATGTTCTCCTTGTGCATCCGTGGGTTCTCTCCAAGCACTCTGGTTTTCTCCCACAGTCCAAAAAACATGACTGTCAGGTTAATTGGCCTCTCCAAATTGCCCCTAGGTGTGAGTGTGTGTGCATGGTTGTTTGTCCTGTGTGTCTCTGTGTTGCCCTGCGACAGACTGGCGACCTGTCCAGGGTGACCCGCCTCTCGGCTGAAATGTTAGCTGGATATAGGCACCAGCACCCCTCCCGACCCCACTAAGGGACAAGGGTGTAAAGAGGATGTATGGATGGATGGATGTCACAGGATTGCAGCAATACGACCAAAGGTTGTACAACATTTACCCATGACAAATTAAAACAAACAAAATCCAGACAAATCAGTAACTTGAAACATTAAAATTAGAATGTGCTAAGGTATTGTAAACCCAGGGAGTAAAGGGAAGACACACACTGGTAACATCTGAAAAGGAACTGTTCTCGGCCTTTAAACACATACCAAAGGAAAAAAAAGTATCACATTCAATAATTTGATGTTTGGTCTGATGCTTGTCACATGGTAATTAAAGATTTCACTCACACTGTTTTAGGAAAAAATCTCTACTAAACTTTCAATGTAGAAAATATAGAGCGATGACTTGAGGCTCTGACAGGAATGGAAATGTATTGTGTCTGATTGTGGTGCAACTTTATCTAATTGCAACAGCACATATCAATATGCCATACTCACTCAATGTTCTTCCAATACATTAATTTAATTCTGAGTCAAGTACATTTGGGCAACAATGCAATGGTCAAGTATTCAACTACCATTAAATATGGGCATCCAGCAAACGTTAAACATAGCTTTGATGCAATATTTTTAAATCAAACTTTACCTTGGTAATAAAAATAAGGTCAGTTCTTTTGAGTTTTCCCTGTTGGGTTGTGATTTGCTCATACCGGCATACTGTCCAGGTTGGAAACAACCACGCCTTTCCTTAATATCTTTTATTTTGAATCAAGTGACACTGAAATTAAAGTGATTAGTTTTCTCCATGTGTGAATCTTCTCGAGCTCTACTGAAGTTTTTAGAGTCTAACTATAAGGACTAGACTCACTGGTTCTGATAAAACTCCTCGGAAGGTGTGTTCAGTAACATACATGTCTGAGCACCTTTTAGCTGTTAAATCTTCTGATTACACTGTAAATGTCCTGGGTGCTCTACAGGGCTCTGACCAGGTTTACCTGTTTCCCAAAGCTCAGGTTGTGCCCAGGCCTCCAGGATAGGCTGTCCATCTGTCACTGATCCCAGATGAGTCCTGTTAAGCAGCTTTGCAATGGACCCAGCAGTAGCTGCTACTGAAAATTTGGCCCAGCTCTCAGTAGTGTGTGTGCTGGTAAAGTGTGTCTGTATAGCTGCTTTCATATGTGATCAGTAAATTTTGAATTTTAGTGCTCTATACACAAGTACACAAACAGTTGTAATGTGATTGGTCTGTGTCCAGCCTGGCCTCCATCAGAAGGTTACCTTTAATTTCTTGGCAGTCCAGACAGCAAACAAGCCTTTGTCTCATCACCAATCACCTGCAGTCCAGTCTAACAACTGCTTCCTTCTACCAGGAGACGCAAATTATTTCACTTGTGAATTAATTATTTAGTTTGGAGCTCTGACACTCATAAATGTAGGAATAATACAGGGAAAATATGACTTTGAAAGATGAACACCCACATTTTTTCTCTGTGGCAGGCTAAATAAACCAAATTGTTGCTGTTGATGTTTTACTCTGTAATTTTAAAAATAGCACCTTATATTTATGTTTGTTTCTCAAGCCAAATGGTGAGGGCAATGGTGTCTTTTCATTTAAAAAAACACCTGTGTGTGTTTTAGCATTTCCCATCTGGTAAGGCATATTTTTCCAGTAAGAAAATGCTGTTCTTAAGAAGATGTGCTGTTTTCAGTTAGGTATAGTTAGGACGTGTGGAATGAGTTTATGTTAGGTTTAGAGTTAGACTTCTACTGGTGAAAGTCAGGGTTAGGATATAGAAATTAATGAAAAATTAATGGAAGTCAATGTAAAGTCCCTGTGAAAATATAATTATGAATGTGTACTCTATTAGCTATCCTATTTAGGATAATTTCTGGCATATTCAGTAACCATCTTCCGACCAATGTGCTTTTTGGGGCCTAAAGCTACGTTCTATTACGTTGGACCCCCTAATATCAGGAGGTGAACTTAGAAGTATGGAGTGGATTAAGTTTTGGTTAAAGTTAAAGTTAGGTATGTAATGGTATGGGTTAGGGAAAGGGAAAACATGTAGGTGAAGTATAAATGCAGTTACTAAAAATAATCTAATTCAATGCAAAGTCCAAATATGGATAGAAATACGCGTGTGTGTGTGTGGGTGTGCGCGTGTGTGTGTGAAAGTGAGAGTACTGGGGGAGCCAAGGTGCAGTGGAGCAGATAGCTGAGCTCTATGCATACTAAAACCAACAAAGCCACCGGCAGCTCAGATAGAGCTGGGGGGTTGCTGAAAGGGGAAAAGGTCTATGGGTGGTATGTGTTAGTAGCACTGAGATGATGGGTGGTGTTTGTGCCATTTTTTTCAAGTGTGTGTGTGTGTGTGTGTGTGAATGCGTGTGTGTCTGCGTGTACAGGTAGGGGGCTTCTGAAGGGAGAGGGAAAGGAGGGAACAACATGGCCCCCTAGGGAACCTCTTCCTTATCTAACCTCTTGCTTCAGTATATCTGATTACAGACAACCATGAGGACACAGGCAGAGAGATAGAGAGAAGGACTAAAAAAGAAGCAAATTAGAGAGAATGTTGAACTGAGCAGGCGCGGAGCTGTGGGGGGCCTGGGGTGGTGTCTGCCCCCCGAGCTGGGCCGGATGGCGGCCCGGGTCTGGGGGTGCCAGGGAGGGAGGAATGGTTTCAAGTCACTTAAAAGTCTGATTATAGACAGAGAAAGTGCATGCTTGCCTATTGAGAAAGGTGTATTTAATGTTAAAGTTAACTTCCCCAATGGAATATATACTAGTCAGTCCCAATGGCTGTTTCACTCATGGTTTAACCGAAATGTTTCCTGGGTAAAAATCAAAAGACAAACGTGGCACAACCCCCCTCCACCATTGATTTGCTGAGGAGGTTGTTACGACCACTACGGAAAGAACTAAAAACATGCAAGATGCTGCTGGGCCTCCTGGACCGACTTTGGACACCCCTGCTTTACAGACTTTTAGTCACTTTTTGTGACAACACTCGAGAAGACAAACCTTGGCTTTGATTTTCTTTTTCATGATTTTTTTACCTACATATGACAAGTTGGGTAATTTATAAAGGTAGAATGTTAAAACAAAAAGAAAGAGAATTTTTTTAAACACAATTTAAAGGCAATTTTCACTAAATATAAAGTCTCACAAAAAAAATTAATTCTTTTTGAACTTTTCCACATATTCTCATGCTACAATCATAAACTTCTATATTATTGGTTTTTGTAAAAACTGACCTAAAGTACCACACAAAAAGGGAATTTTGCTGCCCCAATAAATGAACAGGCTGGGCAAGACGAGCATGGATAAGAGAGACAATCCTCCTTACTGTGGAGGAGCTGCAGAGATCAGTAGAATCTGATTTGAAGAATCAGTTGGCAGTAAAACTTCAAGTCATGCACTCCCTGTAAGACTGGTAAGAACGATGCTAATGTTGAAGTTTGAGTTTATGAAGTGAAGCTCCTTTTGATCTACATCCAGATAGTCTTCCTAGACACAACTAGCACTGTACATCATCATCAGGAAAACATGGCAGTGGCAGTACCGTTCTGTGGAGACTAATGTCTTCAGGACTGCAAAGCCACTTCTGTAAAACACTTGGCTCAGCTGGATTTTATTTTGAGTCAGAAGTTATCTGACTACCGCATAATGAGAAAAAAAAACCATGAAAGCCATGTGTCATTTTTCCTTTAATTTCAAATTCATGTACTGTTTTCTGTTGGAATTCAGATAAAATGTATCAAAGTTTGAGTTCATGTTCAAGGGCTACGTTTACTACTGAAGGCTCTATATGTGGTTACATTTTATAGTACAGTAAATGAAATATGTGACTTTTTCTGGAAAGTTATCTTGCTGACATGTTATTTTGGAACCATCTTTTACAGACTAGGGGGAAAAAAACCACTGTCACGTCTTTGATGTGCTGCCAACATCTCTGACGATATTCATCCAGATCTTTTCTGGAATATTATTATTGCTGGGTACATACTGAGCATTTGAATATGATCCAAATCCAATTAACCACGAAAGTAGGCATACATACCCAAAAATGGAAATGAATGTTTGCCATGCAAATACAAATTGGCTTAGAGAAGAACATGATTGTACAAAGGATTCAAAAACAGATGACAAAATGGGAAAGACAAATAAAATGTGGTCTAGAAAGTAGAGTTATGTCAGGCTGCATAAAAAAATAAACACTTCTATGTGTACTGCCATGTGGTTTATTCTAGTTTTGTGATGATTAAATGTGATTCAAAAATACTGAGAAGTAGTAATCTTTTATTTTCGCAGTCACCCCGCTTCCCATCTGGGTTTAGTCTGGTCTCATCATCTGCACCCTGAGGGTAATGGAGAGTGTGTGTGTCTACATTTCCATCAGCATGCGCATGTGTATGTATAATACAAAATGATAAGGTCTTCAGGTCTTGCAAACGAGTGTCTGTACAAAAGAGCATAAGGCGGGGTGTGTGAGACTGAGTGTGTGTCTGGGGGTGGGGCCGGGGGAATCCTCGTCAGTGAGAAAGCCCAGGGGACGACCGGCGCTCCTCAGCCTCCTCATGATGATTGATGCTGGCGGGCCCCACACGCCCCTGCCGTCCAGCTAAATTAAAAGCCTATTTTGTAAAGTTGTAAAGAGAACAGAATGGTTGGGTTGGAGGGTGTGTGGGTGTGTGCGTGTGTGTGTCTGGGTCACAGCCGGGGCCCTCTCCAGTGTCTTTAGTATCATCAAACCCTCAGAGGATAACCAGAAGGGGGTACCTTCCATGCCTGATGCTCTCTCTTTCAAGTCTCCCATCTCATTCCCACACAAACAGGAAGGCAAACTCTTACAGAACCTGAATAAAGTATTCACTCCCTTGTAAGCTTCACCATTCATACAGCTTTTAAAAATTAATCATAAGCAACAAAACTTGGCTTTTTGGACAAAAAAATCTACGAAAGTTAAACCTTTAATGTCTAAAGGAAAATAGATTTTTCCAAAATAGATGGATTGCATAATTATCCAACCCCTTTAAGAGGCTGGCCGGTACTTTAAAGTTACACTTGGTTCTGATTCATCAGTATTCCTGGTTAACATTACAGCATGAAGATTAACAGACATTCCAAAAAAGGTACAATACAGAAGTAGAGATACAAATCAATCTCTAACATCCTGAACAACCCCTGGAGTTCAGATATATAGTCATCAAGAAACAGGAGGAGCATGCCATGTGTAAATCTGTCTGGATCAGGCTCTTCTTACAACCTGAGAGACTATCCAAGGAGACTGGCAACAGAGGACCCCAGGTAACCATGATAGTGCAGCCCCATCTCAGCTGCTCAATTTCAGCAGCTGAGATAGAGAGACTCTGCAGATGGTAACTGTTGCCTGGGTTCTTCATCACTCAGAGCTTTATGAAACAGTAGCAATGAGGAAGTCTCTGTTGACACGCCCAAAGCTTCCGACTAAAGCTACAAGCAATGGTTTAAAGGCGACAGGGTGGATGTTCAGGATGGGTCTAGTTCCAGAACATCCACCTGTTCAAGGCTGTTCACCACTGATGTGGTATGATGGAAGAAAACATTTCCCTCCATACTTTTTTAGGTACTGTATTATGTTTTGTCTTTTTTTTTCTGCCCAAAATGTTCAAATGTTACATTAAGATGATGAATCATTCTCTGATTCTTGTGATGGGGCAGTTTAACCCTGAAGTTACTCTCTCCTTTTTTGTGTGTCATTTGCAAATCATTTGTCGTCAATGTGAAATTAATAGACAAGCAAGAACAATCACACACAGCCATGAACAGACGTCCAATGCTCCACTGCTTCATGTCCCCAAGCCCTGCCCTATTCTTCCCCCAACTGCACACGCGCACACACACACACACACCTTCATGTTGCACCCCAATGAGCCTGGGCTATTGCTGACTTTGCCCCCACCACTTCAGCTCCCCCCCCCCCCTCTGCTGCCGTTGGCAGCTAGAAGAGAGGGGAATGACAGCCCTCCATGAAAATAGCCAAGTCACTAGACACATGCACACACACACACACACACACACACACACACACACACACACACACACACACACACACACACACACACACACATACATGCATATTATGTCTTTCTATCTTTACAAGAACTTTGCATTGACTTCAATTAATTTTTTGTTCTTGTCTGCAACCCAACCTTGAGCCTAATCATTACCAGTATGTGCCTAACTTTAAACCTAATCATTAACCCAAAACCAACACTTCTTCTGATGAGCCCCAGGCTTTGAGCCCTATAATGAATAGTGGGTCCTCACAACATGAGTATTTGTTGGAAAAATGGCCCTTACAAGATTGCACACATAAATACACACACACGTAAATGTCAGGTCTGTGTCATCTGGGTTGTGGAAGCCTGCTGAACTGGTCGTCTGTGTATTGTGCTAAACTGTTCTGTGCGTGCATGTGTGTGTGTGTGTGTGTGTGCGTGTGTGTGTGTAGTGTCACCATCACTCTAGAACAGTAACCATTTCAACCGGCTCATAATTTTCATCACCATCACTTTGTATCATCTTTATATTGTGTATTTGGTCCAAAAGGATTTCCTTCAACATGATAAAAACTGTATCAATATTCACCAGATGCTATGTGAGCATTCATTTGTTCCCATTCCGTGTCTGATATGTGAAGCATGGACTCACTGCAGCGCTCGTGTAAAGTATGTAAGTGGTGTTCCATCAAAGGCCTCTTCCTGAGAAACTACTGAGACAATCAGCAGCTCAGCAGGATCAACAGCAGTTGGTGATATTATCAAGCTGTGCGGCACAAATCACGCCACCACAAACCTGCAGTCAATGGGTCCAAATCAGTTGTTACAACACATGATGCTACTGATAGACATTGTTTCTCTATTTCTTTTAGTTTTCTTTCTATTTCATGAACAGATGTGATGTGGCTTTTGTAACACAAGAACCTACAGGTGGAAGACTGATTCATGTGGACATGCTAACACCAGCTTTGCAGGCATCTGTATGAACTTGTCATCTTGTGTGTAACCAGGGTTCTTAATTTTCCATGAACGTCTGCTTAAACAATCAGTGGGAAAAGCAGGTACCCTCTCTTTGATACTCATTACTTATCCTTGCCTTGGCAGCTTAGCCAATGCAGTGTTGTTGGTCTGGTTACATCATGGTGACTGAAGCAGGTTTGTTCAACAAAGTGAGACAGAATGTACCACAGCTGACTTTGTTCCATTAATGGCAGGTGGTCCACCACCACTATCACCATGACCTGAAGGTACCACTTAGGTTCAAGGTCCATGCACTGTATTGGGAGACCCCAATCAAGAAAATGGTGGTGTCAATCGGGTGGACATATTTAAAGCATCAACCTTTTATTGCATTACTTTATGTGGTATTTCTTTAGGAAGAATGTTCTAGTCCAGATTTTCTCTTATTAATTTAACAGATTACTCAGTTGTGTCAAGTCCAACATCCCACTGGTTGAATAATCTGATCTCAGGATCTTGCAGTCTGAAACAACTAATATGATGGAAAGTCACATTAAGCAGTCAGTGAGATGTTGACCCACAGCATCACACTTCCTCCACCAAAACATGTTCAGCATTGGTAGGGAGTTGGTAGGGCACATTTTTATTCACGGTGAAACCCATATACCAACTCTGCAGTTCAACACATAAATACATGAATATAACATGTGTGGCAGCAATGAAAATTTATAGCTCAGCATTCACATCATTCACCAGGGTTATGACCTTCCTGCAAATTGCCTGCATGCACCTAACAAAAACATAAGGAGTGTGTTTCTGTTAGGTGTGTGTCCTCTGTGTGTGCATTTATACCCTATTTACTGTATATTTATATATATAGTAAATATAGAAACATCTCAACATAAAGATGACTGAGGAGGTTCTAGTTAAAAAATATAATCAAGCATATTTATTTATTTACTTTTGAATATTAAATCTTATTTATAAAAAAAATCTAATCAAACAAGAACAAAAAAGCAGAATCTACCTTATTCAAGATAACTTGTAATATGAGTAATATAAATAATGATGCCTTATATTTCTGAAATAAGTTCCCAGTCGTCTGTGTTTGAGTGTGTCATGGCAGAACTGTCCAGACAGACACGAGGCAGGAGGGTTTTGGTTGCGTTGAGTGGAACAGTCTATCCTGTCATCCTGTCAACCCTCCCACTTACCCTCTCTCTCTGGGCTGGGGCCGGTCTAGGGGCCATTGTATCACCAACAGATGGGACTCTCACAAAAAGAGCCTTTGGTCTGGCAGGCTGGTCTCCTGCACACCCGATTAAACCTTAATGGCAAAGTTAGAGTTGATACACCACGTCTGTTGTGACTTCAATTAGAGCAAGACAGCCTGTGGAAAAGTCAGGGCATCAGAGAGGTAAAGCACTGAGTGGGGTCCCACAGTCATTCACCTGGGCTTCTACCAGTTATGTGGGAATGGTTCTCTGGCAGATACTGTCATATTTGGTGATACAAGATGATCAAGGTCCTGGGAAAATACTTTTCAGTCCAAAAAAAGGAAATCAGCAGAAGAAAAGTATCGTTCTCATTTTAAGTCCGAATCTTGGTCTTAAAATTGAGATTTATTTCCCTGCTGATTGTAATTTACATACAAGTTTTGACTGATTTAATCACTTCAGTGAACACATTTCCAGTAATAGGATCACGATTCAAATAATTCTTTGCTAAATGTAAGCTCCTGAAAACCAACAGCTCAGTCTTTCCATAACAACACATAAATCACATGATTGATTGATTGATTGATTCAACAGACTCATGATCCACATAGACATAAAAAACAACAAAGACATGATACACAACACATAAAACTCTTATAAAAGACTTGCAACCAAGACCACTGGTAGCATAGTTCACTGACGGAAGGATGTGTCACCATTACAGTAAGATTTAGAGCTGCACAAATGACACATAAGCTTATATATACAATTTCTCATGATAAATGTGATATATAATTCCAAATTTTATACCAAGTTTGATACATGAGAATATCATGAGTGCCTCATGAGTGCCTGATATTCTCAGGCACTCATGAGAATATCAAATTCCTCATCAGTGCCTGGAATGTTCTGACATGTGCATTACAAAACATTTCACTTGCACTACTGAACATATTTTAGAAAGGGCAAAGATTAGGTGTTGGTCATGAAGAAAAAGCACCACCAGAGTCACTGTGGCTTAGGTACAGGAATAAAAAACTGAAGGTATGATTTGATGGTAACTGATCTGACTGGTTTGTGGTTCTCAGGTAAAAATATCAGCATAATTTTACAGCAGAACTCCTTTAAACATTTTGAGAAAGTAAAAACCTAGAGCATTCTTTTTCATTTTAGCTTGAGCTCACAAAGACTTTCTGAGTTAGCAGGACAAACATAAACATTCACAAAAATTGCTGAAAAAAAGGATAAATTGAGGTACAACGAGGAGAGTGTGAGAATGCAACAAACTTAGAAGCATTTACAGAAGCAGCTGCTGGGTACCGGCGGGTGAAACGGCATGCAGCTCGGGTGGTTGCTGAGGCAAAAACTCGGGCGTGGGAGGAGTTTGGAGAGGCCATGGAGAAAAACTTCCATACGGCTTCAAGGCGATTCTGGTCCACCATCCGGCATCTCAGGAGGGGGAAGCAGTGCAGCACCAACACTGTTTGTGGTGGGGATGGTGCGCTGCTGACCTCAACTCGGGACGTTGTGGGCCAGTGGGCGGAAAACTTCGAAGACCTCCTCAATCCCACCAACATGCCTTCTGTTGAGGAAGCTGAGCCTGGGGACTCTGGGTTGGGCTCTCCAATCTCTGGGGACGAGGTCGCCGAGGTAGTCAAAAAGCTCCGTGGTGGCCTCAGGGCCCCGGGGGTGGATGAGATCCGCCCAGAGTTCCTTAAGGCTCTGGATGTTGTAGGGTTGTGTTGGCACACGCGACTCTGCAATATCGCCTGGACATCGGGGGCAGTTCCCCTGGATTGGCAGACCGGGGTGGTGGTCCCCCTGTTCAAAAAGGGGGACCGGAGGGTGTGCTCCAATTACAGGGGGGTCACACTCTTAAGCCTCCCTGGTAAGGTCTACTGAGGGGTCCTGGAGAGGAGGGTCCGTTGAACAGTTGAACCTCGGATTCAGGAAGAGCAGTGTGGTTTTCATCCTGGTCGTGGAACACTGGACCAGCTCTACACCCTCAGCAGGGTCCTGGAGGGTGCATGGGAGTTCGCCCAACCAGTCTACATGTGTTTTGTGGACTTGGAGAAGGCGTTCGACCGTGTCCCTCGGGGGGCCTTGTGGGGATTCTCCGGGAGTTTGGGGTACTGGGCCCTTTGATACGGACTGTCAGGTCCCTGTATGACCGGTGTCAGAGTCTGGTCCGCATTGCCGGCAGTAAGTCGGGCTCGTTTCTGGTGAGAGTTGGACTCTGCCAAGGCTGCCCTTTGTCACTGATTCAGTTCATTACTTTCATGGACAGAATTTCTAGGTGCAGCCGAGGTGTTGAGGGAATCCGTTTTGGTGGCCTTAGGATTGCATCTCTGCTTTTTGAGAACGATGTGGTCCTGTTGGCTTCATCGGAATGTGATCTGCAGCTCTCGCTGGAGCGGTTCGCAGCCGAGTGTGAAGCGGCCGGGATGGGGATCAGTGCCTCCAAATCCGAGGCCATGGTCTTGAGCCGGAAAAGGGTAAGAGTGCCTTCTCCAGGTCAGGGGGGGTCGTCCTGCCTCAAGTGGAGGAGTTTAAGTATCTGGGGATTTTAATGAAGGAAGAAGGGAGCAGGAGATCGATAGTCAGGTTGGCGCAGCATCTGCCATAAAACGGACACTGTACTGGTCTGTCGTGGTGAAGAGAGAGCTGAGTCAAAAAGTGAAGCTCTCGATTTACCGGTCGATCTACGTTCCCAACTTCATCTATGGTCATGAGCTTTGGGTCATGACCGAAAGAACGAGATCATGATACAAGCGGCCGAAATGGGTTTCCTCTGCAGGGTGTCTGGGCTCTCCCTTAGAGATAGGGTGAGAAGCTCGGTCATCTGGGAGGGACTGAGAGTAGAGCCGTTGCTCCTCCACGTCGAGAGGAGCCAGTTGAGGTGGCTCGAGCATCTGGTCAGGATGCCTCCTGGACGCCTCCCTGGTGAGGTGTTCCTTGCTCGTCCCACTGGGAGGAGGCCTCGGGGAAGACCCAGGACATGCTGGAGGGACTATGTCTCTCGGCTGACCTGGGAACGCCTTGGGGTTTCCCCGGAGGAGCTGGAAGAAGTGGCTGGGGAGAGGGAAGTCTAGGCCTCCCTTCTGAAGCTTCTGCCTCTGTGTCCCAATCCCAGATAAGTGGGAGAAAATGCAATGGATTTTCTGCTATTTTCCGATGGATGGATGGATGGATCCATCCATCCATCCATGGATCAATCCATCCATCCATCCATCCATCCATCCATCCATCCATCCATCCATCCATCCATCCATCCATCCATCAGATGGACATTCAGATTGTATGAAGACCTTGTTAAGAGAATGTGATGCTACAGTTCTTAAAAACAAGGCAACCTTTCTCGTTCCGTGGTGGAAATGTGAGATTTGGATGTGGAGAAGGGTCGAGCACTGGTCCAGTGTAATCCCTCTCAGTAACAATACACTTCCTAAATAGTCTGATTTCACACTCAGCTAACAGGCAATGACTGATTCCAGCATGCAGCTGTGAGGTGTGTGGGCTCTTCATGGAAAATAAGCTTGAAATCATAATGAGGAGGAGCAGAGATAACACATAACCACACATGCTGATTACCTAAAAGGATTGTTGTGATCGGGAGGAGAAGCATAGATCAAATGAATGCAGGGATGTGCTCCAACTGATTGAAATAAAACTGAAGTTATTATTTTTGGACTGAAAGAGGAACAATCAAGAGATGGGGTGTCCAAAGTCGGTCCTTGAGGGCCAACATCCTGCATGTTTTAGTTCTCTCCCTGGTTTTACACACCTGCATCAAATAATGGCTTATTAGAAGGCCTAAGCAGAACACTGAATTGCTGAGGGGGTTGTTACTACCACCATGGAGAGAACTAAAACATGCAGGATGCTGGCCCTCGAGGACCGACTTTGGGCACCCCTGATCTAGAGTCAGCACCCAGAAACTCATCCATGTGTTTATCTTTAGTCACATTGATTGCTGTAACAGCATCTTCACAGCTTCACAGTTGCAGCTGATCCAGAACGCTTGCTGCTGACGTTGTGACTAAATCCAGGAGGATAGAGAACATCACCAAGTTCTAGAGTCCTTCCAATGGCTCCCTGTAGCTCAGAGTATAGACTTCAAAAAAATTGTTGCTAGTTTATAAATTGCTGATTCAAGATCTGCTGTTGTATCAACATTCATGGTCTCTCAGGTCTAATGATTGGGGTCTGCTCAGCATTACCAGAACCAGAACCAAACATGAATAAGCAGCATTCATACTCCTCTAATCTGGAGCAAACTTTCAGAAAACTGCAAAGATGCTGAAACACTGAGTTCCTATAGATCAAGGCCAAAAGTATATTTGCTTAGTTCCCTTTGGGACATCATTAACTGTCTCCTGTTTAAACTGTTATCTCTTACTTTGCAATTACAATCTAATGCTTTTTTTTTTACTTGTTTGTTGTTTTCATTTCTTTCTAATCATGTAAACACATTGAATTACCTTGTTGCTGAAACTGAGCTGAACAAATAAAACTATTTTGCTTTGGCCTACCGGCTTTACCTGAAATAAACTCTACACAAATGCTTAAATATCTATCCAACCTTTTATTATAAGCCTGAAATTTACGTTATCAGGTAGGTGTAAGGTCACATCTGCCAGAGATATTTCTGCAAGAATTGCAAATAAATTGTCACAGTATTACAAAGTAAATAGAACGGGAAATGTATCATTCAGATTTTCATACCAGTATCAAAATGCAGGAGATTAAGGTGAACACAACAACACATCAGCAAAGAAGTTATTGCCTTTATTTTGTATTTATTAAAATCTGATATTTGTTTTTTTTATTGCTGAAAAAAATGCAACTTTAGTGGCACAAATCTAATTTCATACCCACTGACAAGCACACAGAGAGATTGCTGGGGGCAACTCGGAATGGGGGTTCAGCTGTTCATTTACCAGTCCATGCGTGAGCATGTGTGTGCAATACAAGGAGCTTGAATTTGAAAGGACAGGCAAGCGGCTGTCTGTGATTAAGAATAAATAAGCCAATAAATATTCAATCAGGACAGGAGGAGGCATGATTAAAGGAACTGAGAAGTTGAGATGAGAAGAGGTCAACTTAGTCTAGTTTGGGAAGTGCATAAAATACAGAAATCACACAACAAATCTCTTTTTGATGTCATCATCTGTTCATGTTGCACCAGATAATGATTTAAGAATAATCAAACATTGTTTCATCCTAACACTGTTATGGATCAAAGATTTGACCATGTGTTCAAAGCCTTGTATAAAAAATGGAAACATCTTTACCCTTAACAACTGGAGCTCTGGCACATCAGCTCTCATTTACATACATGCTCAATGTATGTATGGCTGAATGTAATCGTATTGGTCCGATCTATGGAATATACTTTTATATAATAGATGGAAATTCCATCTGAAGTTCAATATTTTTCAGTCAGTAACAGTTGTGATTTCTAAGTCAAAAATATTGAAATACCAAATACAATTATTAAAGATCCATAAGACACATAAACATAGACACACCGACATATTTATGGACAAGTAAATATAAACAAATTATATTGTAAGATATAAGATACATATAAGATATATTACTTTATGGATGTTTTCTTCCAGCAACGTTTCATTCTAGCACTTCCAGGCTGCCTGAAAAACAATGCTCTTCAATGTGAGTGCTGTTACTAAGTGAAGATGGCTCAAACTAAGAGGAAGCTAAGCTATTTCAAAAGAAACTCTTTTCTGACACATAGATTTGCTACTGATTCAGGTCTTGAGTGCTAAACAACAGATAACAGGATGGCTGAACAAACTACAGCAAAGTTTCTCTCTTTCATCCTTTTGAGCTTTCAGCATCGGTCTGCGATGAAACTAAGAATTAAAATAAGGATCATGTTGTATTTTAACATACTGCTAAGGGGATAAAAAAAACAATTTTGCCTGGTATTGTAATATCTTCAAATGTAATGAAGAAAAATTGGACACAGCCAAACTCAGCAGGTCAAAAGCTTTTCCTGATATGGAGCTCAGGCAATTGGCTCTGAATGAAAAACTTTTCATTTAATAAGGTAAATGTTTCCCTAGTTTAAAAAAATATTTAAAATTCAATTCACATCAGCAACTGTACACAGCAGAGTATGAAATTATGATGCACAGCTATAGCTGAAGGCAAAGGTTTATGTGAGATAATGGGCGAGATCTGTATTCATAGGAATGCATTTGTATTTTTGATCATAAATACTTCACAGTGAGTGAATACCCTGGTAAAAAAAAAGTATACTTTAGTATACTAAATTTTAACATACTTTAGTATACTTTTAGCAATGTACTTCAACTGTGCTATTTTGGAACAACTTTTTTTGTATAGTATACTTTAGTAGTATTTAAATTGTTTAAAAATATAACTAATAGTATACTTTAGTATACTACACGAACTTTTTTGGAACAACTTCAAATATACTTAGAGTGTACTTAAAGTATACTTTTTAAATTTCATATTTCAGAGCTTTATTATTACATTTTGATATAATTATGAGTGTTATATATAATTTTGAGACATAATTATATTATACTGTATATATATATATATAAAATATACTTCAAATATATTTTAAATATATTAATTTAATAATTTATTTAAATTACAATTATTTGTTATTTTTTATTTCCTGCTGTTGATAATAAAGTACAACTTTAATTATTCGTGCAAGTCTTAATTCCTACGTACCTATTTTGTACATGACATGCATAACTACACTACAGTACTTACATTGTTTTAGGCTAAAATTACATGGAAAGATTAATTACACAAGATGCCCAAGGTAATTCAAATTTTTTTATTACAGCCATTTTAACATTGTCCAATGTTACTCACAACTTTATGAACTTTACATAAATTATCAGTTTACACATCAAAAGTGAACACATGAACATGAAAATGTAAGTGTGACAATTAAACATGACAGTGAGGATCAACGACAGAACATTCCTGTTCACTGCACCTTACAGAAACCTACAAAAAAGAACAATAGAGCAATTAAACAGAGAAAGCATTTGTATTTAAAGAGAACAGAAAAATGGCAAATAAAAAATAATACTTACAATTTCAAGACGTGGACTCACCATGTATGTGACATCATAAGAACTGATGATGATTGGGACCAACTGGCTGGGGTGGAAAAACATTTCTGGGTGTCTTTGCCTGTTTATGTTAGAAGTAGAAAAAAATGGTCAGCAATGTCATAGAGTCAGTTGATGTTGGCTTTAACTATGAAGTTGTTTTAAGTGTGGACTTAAGGAGACAAACTACCTTAAAATCTTTCCAACCATGATCTGAACACACTGATCCTTGCAGGGTGGTGCAGCCATCAGATGAGAGGCAGGTTCACCCTGGACAGGTCACTTAAAGTCAACAACAAATAAAAAAAGGAAAGATAAATGTTAGATTAACAAGAAGAGAAAAATTATTTCCAGTTACCTTTAAATCAAATCATGTTTATTAAGCACTTAGTGTTGGTATCAGCAGTTTTTGTTGTTGAAAATGTAGCTTTAGCTCTCATTAAACAAACTTACACCATTAAGATGATGTGGAGGTTCATCCTCAGAGCTGGTTGTTGATCTGGTGGAGTCAGAGCTTTTTCTGAGACAGAAAGTCTTTAGGTTTCCTAACACCTGATTTCTCTGGCTTCCTCTTTCATCTTCATTTGCTCAGTTAGACTGCAAACATATGTTGAAGATAAAATCATTGATGAACGAGTTAGAACAACAACCTCACAATATCAAAATCTCTCTGTCTTATGGAGCTTAATTAAAACCAGGTTAAGTTTATGAATTAAAGTATAAGTCACAACAAACAGCCTCCATGCAGTTGTAACATGAAGCTGAATGATTCCTATTGTAAAAATCACACAAGTCACAATAAAAATGATAAAATTATTATTTAAGAAACCAACATAAGCAGCCTTCGTCCCCAGGGCTCCTTTTGTGACACACATTTGATTTCCATCAGTTGTTGTCCCGTTGTGTTGTCGTCTAACTTGGACTAGGACGTCACAAGCTTGAATTTAATTAAATTAGCAACTATTGTCAAGGCCCTCTCTACTTTTAAGGCAATATTATGCGAGTAAAAATGACGAATTTCAACAGCGTCTGTTATCTTCCCTGCTTCAAGTTTTTTCTTCTTTGTGGCGTTTTTTTAAATAAATGAAAATGTGCAATACCGCCACCATCTGGTCTGGAGTGTGAACTGGAACTAATGCCATTGATTATAAGGTTTTACATCACACATCTTAAAAATGACATCATAATTATCCTTTTTTTATGGTATGCAATTTTAATAAATTGATTATAAAAGATTATTAAGGCAAAGTTCATACATATTCATTCATATTTTGTTCACTTAAAGTATACTTTTATTTAATATATTAAAAGTGTATTTTGGTACAATTATGTTTAAGTGTGTTTAGAGTACTAATTTCGAAATTGGTACAAGTGCATTTTTAGTATACTACCTATAAGTGTACTACTTATAGGTAGTACACTTAATAATTAGCATACTTAGAGTGTACTTTAACAAATGAAAGTATGTTTGAAGTATACTAAAGTATATGTTTTTTTTACCAGGGGAGACCTGCTGCTGCTGTAGAGCTACGCAGGTGTGTTAGATTCATGGCAGCAAACCAGCAAAACGCAAATAACTTTTCACAGTTTTTCCCCCAAACTAACCGACTGAGTTGAGTAAAGCTATTTGATGCAGGTAAAGTTAGCTAAAGGATGACAAGCTAGCTAATATCAGTACATCACCTTAAGCTTAACACGTAGCCTGTAGGCTACTGGTGTTCAGCTACGATTCATTTTGCCCCCCAAAAAGTTGTTCTTGTTTTTCTGGAGCTGGAGCTGAGTATATTGAATCCACCCCCACACCCCTTCCATCACACACATCATTCAGCCAGACAACTATTTGTTAGCCATAAGCTGGGTGGGCAGAAATAGTTTGGAAACCACTTGGGGGGCCCAGGAGAAAAGGTTTGGGAACCCACTGGCTTAGGGCATTTATAAAGAGTCAAAACACAGAAAACTAGACAGAAGTATGATCTATGTGCCAGAGCTGCCCCTGCTCAGAATTGCTTCAGTCTCTATAGAGATGAGTTATCAGTGAAGATACATATGGAAGACCCATTTGCCTTCACAGAGTCTTGTACATCCCCATGTAGGGAGGGGAGCAAAAAATGTATTATCAGGGCTCTTTCATCTTCCTCACTATTCTGTTCTTCCCTCGCTTTCCTCACTTTATCTGTCTAGTCTTGGATATATGGTAATCACTGTGTAAGTATATCATGTCAAATAATTACCATATATTGAGTTCTGCTCATTTTGGCATAATTTTTCTTCTATCACATAATTGTGTTTGCTCTTTCACTTCACAGAAAGCAACAAACAGAGGGGACCGACATGAGACAAGCTTATCATTGTGTTGATAATCAAGAAGTTCAATGCACAGAACATTTGAAGGTATGAACTATGTTAGGTTTAAGCGACTTTTGCTTAAGCCTAACACTCAATGTTTTCACTATCTTTTTTAAGTTCTCTCAAAAACATGGTGTGCTAATTTGAAGTTTGAAGAAACAAGTATATATGTTTGCAGTCTGTCTTTACATAATTTAAAAAAAAAATGTAAAGACAGCTGAACTGTATTTCAGCTCAGTCTGATTTACCATATCTGATTATGTCAGTAATGGGATGTAGTGTATCGAGAATCCTAATGTGTTTCTATTGTTTGTTAGTTTGTTTTGTCCATTAGTTAAAAAAATACAGACAAATACAGTTTTCCCAGAAAATGTTTATATCATCTTGTTTGGATTAGGTTGTGGGCCTAGAGTTTATTACAGTTATAGTCTCTAGAGTTTTATTTTTCTCCTTCCTGCCAGGTTGTTATTGTAAATGTTAGCAGAATCACTTCTCGGCACAGCGTTCAATGTGATATCATGAGACTCAAAAACGTTTGGCTTTCGTGTTGTTCCCCCATTTGTTTGAAGGACACACCCTTTATTATACACGAGTGTGTTCAATTAGACAGGTCACGTGATGTGACACACAATAATCCAATAATGATAAAAACAACAACAAATGAGAGCACAAAAACATTCATAATGTCAACACCCCCACTTGCTCACATTTGGGTAACTTCCTGACTCTTAACACTTCAACCTAAATACATTCATGATACACAACA
Organism: Poecilia picta; assembly: GCA_033032245.1. NCBI lineage: Eukaryota > Metazoa > Chordata > Actinopteri > Cyprinodontiformes > Poeciliidae > Poecilia > Poecilia picta. The sequence goes on along the minus strand of CM065365.1, from coordinate 2,666,854 downwards.
TAAACACTTCATACTTCCTTAACTTAATCTTTGTTGCTGGTTTGGTTAGTACATCTGCAACCATTCCATTAGTTGGACAGTACTCTAGAGAGACTTTTCCTTCATTTACAACTGATCTGACAAAATGATATTTAATATCAATATGTTTACATCTTTGTCTATTCACTGGATTTTTGGCTAAGGATATGGTACCCTGATTGTCCTCATAAATCTTAGCTAAGTAATCCATACCATCCATGTTGAACAACAGTTGTTTCAAGTATAAGCATTCCTGTACAGTAGCAGCTAGTGCCATGTACTCTGCTTCACATGTAGATAGAGCTACTGTAGGCTGTCTTTTAGTCTTCCATGAGACTAACGGACCGTCTTTATTTAGACTCATACAGTAACCTGTTGTACTTCTTCGATCTGATGCATCACCTGTCCAATCTGCATCACTGTATGCATGTATAAGGTTATCACAGGCACCCCTTTTAAAACATAGTTCTTTATCTTGTGTGCATTTTAGATACCTGAAAACATGCTTTACAGTATTCCACTGCTCTGTGGTTGGGCTTGCAAAGTACTGTGCCAGTTTACTTACTACATAGCTTAAATCTGGTCTTGTACATGTTGACAAATAGATTAAGCTTCCTACTGCCTCTCTGTATTTTCTGGCATCACTCATTACTTCAGCATTATCAGCATAGTTAAGTTTCTGCTCACAAGGGGTAGTTTGCGGATTACAGTTCTGCATGTCAAACTTTTCCAGTATTTTCCTCACATACTTCGATTGTGACATTTTAATACTGTCAGCATCTTTCTCAAAATCAATGCCAAGAAAATGTGTCAACTTTCCTAAGTCCTTCATCCTAAATTTGGATGCAAGTTTCTCTTTTACATCTCTAAGGATATTCGTATCATTGGCAGCAATAATCAAATCATCGACCCATATAATGATAAACACAGTTTCAGTATCAGTAATCTTTGTGTAGACACAATGATCAGCAGGGTTTTGAACAAACTTGTTTTCACATAGATAGTCATGCAGCATTTTGTTTCAGTTTCTGCCTGACTGTTTAAGTCCATAAAGAGATTTTTGCAGTTTATACACCAGTCTTTCATTTTCTTGGGATTCCTTCTTGTAGCCCTCTGGTTGTTCAATATAAAGTTCACATTCAATTGGGGCATGTAAATATGCTGTCTTTACATCCATCTGGTGAACAAACATGTTCTCCTGTGCCACCTTTTGCATCAGCACTCTGATGCTCGTCATGCTAGCAATTGGTGAAAAGGTTTCATCATAGTTCACACCTTTCTTTTGACTGAATCCTTTAGCAACATATCTAGCCTTGTATTTGTCTGATCCATGACTGTTCCTTTTGATTGCATACACCCATTTACCCCCCACTACAGCTTTACCCTCAGGTAAGTTGGTCAGGGAAAAAGTAACATTGTCCTTTAATGACTGCATTTCCTCATCCATGGCTGTAACCCACTCTTTTGCATTCACAGATGTTACAGCTTCTTTGTAGGTTTGAGGTACTCCACTTATCAGTCTGTAACAATAATCAATGTTACCCATCTGCTCTTCATCAATGCTCCATACATGGTCATCTAAATAACCAGGTTTCTTTCTCTCTCTGACAGGGTATCGCCTCTCAGGTTCTTCATGTTTTGTTGTTTGACTGGTACTCGCTATTGGTTCTTCTTCTGTCCTCAGTTTATGGTCAGAAACATTTACTGGATCAGCATCTGAACTTTTGGTTGCTATAGGACTAATTCTAATCATATCATCATCATCATCATCCAAAGTTACATCCGTCTCATTTTTCTCTTTGGATACAAATTCTACAAGCCTGGGTTTCTGGATTTTCCTGCTGTTTGGATAGTAGACCATATAGGCTGGACTATTCTTGTCATACCCTATAAAAATGCCTTTTTCACACCTTGAATCCAGCTTCCCTTTCTCTCGTTTATAGGTGTAACAAACACATCCAAACTTGTGCATCCTAGAAATGTTAGGCTTCCTGCCTGTCAACATAAAGTAAGGCGTTTGCTTTGTGTGATTATTAAAACATCTGTTTCGCACTACAGCAGCTGTCTGAACTGCATATGGCCATAACATTTTTGGTAACTCACCATCGATCAACATACATCTAGCCATGTCAAATAGAGTTCTCCAGTTTTGTTCTGCCGTACCATTTTGATGTGGAGAATATGGTGCTGAGGTCTCGTGTCTGATACCATTTCTGCTCAGTGATGTCTGGTATTCTTTTCCTGTGAATTTTGTACCATTGTCTGACCTCATACATTTAACCTTTCCATGTGGAGCCATGTAGGCAATAAACTTTTCAGTAGCTTGTACTGTGTCACTCTTGTTTTTCAAAAAGTATACAAAGACTGCACTGGAATAATCATCTGTGAAGGATACCATTGGGTCTATAGGTCCTGCTAAATCTGTGTGGACCATTGCTAGTGGTTCTGTAGCTCTTGCATCTGGTCCCTTGTTCCTAGTTTGAACAAATTTTCCTTTTGTGCAGACTTCACAATATGGCATTGGCTCACCTCTCCCTTTAATTTCCATGCCATGAACAACATTTTCTAGCTTCAGTACATCTCTGTAATTGCAATGTCCAAGAATCTCATGCCAACTTTGTAAGTCATAACATTTTTTACACTGATCACCACATTCATTGTCCATCGTTTGTAAGTAATACAGTTTGTGAATGGGGAACTTGGTGTCTCTGAGAAGAACGTTCTTTCCTTCTTTGAAAATCACCGTTTCTCCGCTGGATGTTGCAGCTTCACTGAGAAGATGTCTTGCGGGTATGAAGGGATGTACAGTGCGTTCCTCAGCACTGTTTTAAGACGTCGACCTCTGCTGTCGATCAAACACACTTCCGTGTCTCCTCGTTGCTTAGCAACTCCAAAACACCTGGATCCATCAGCCAATTCCACGCAGTGCGTCTCGGCCTGGAAACTTTCATCAAACTTCCGAAACTTACCGATGTCAGTGATTATGTGCGATGTCGCACCAGCATCCACCATCAGACCTCTCCTCTTGATGCCGTCCACTCGCGTGTCCGCGTCGCTCACCCGGAAAGCAAACTCTTCGTCGCCGCCCGTCTCTTCCGCTACTTTCCGCGCGTTGTCCCGTTGTTTTCTCCGTCTGCAGGTCGCGTTGCTGTGACTGTTATTCTTACAGTAACTGCACCACTGCTTCCGCTGGCAGGTTCTGCTTATGTGGCATTTCATCCCACATTTAAAACACATGATCTCAGAACTTCCTGCTCCAGGATCATTTACGCCTCTTGGTGCGCATTTCGAGCCAGAATGTGCTTTAGCTTTCATCACATTGTCCTCAGATACTGTGCCAAGCATATTTTCAATGTCTTCAAAACTTCTGAGTTTAGTCTTAAACTCTGCAAAAGTCAACTTATCACTGTCTTCGCTTTGAGCTTTGAGTAATATAAACAGCAAATGGCTTAAATGTCTCTGGATCCTTTCAGAACCATGGCGATCAGAAGTCCGTCGCTCAGCTGCTCACCTCCTTAAAGCGGTGATCGCGGTTTCAGCTCTGATGATGAACTCGGTAACCGACTCACAGGGTGATTTCTGCAGTGAAGTCAGCTCAATATACAGGTTAGTCACTCTGGGTTTTCCTTTGCCGGCGTTATGGGCCCCAGGATTCCAAGCGCCGCACGTCCGTCATCTGCCGCGTCATGTATGACTAGTGATGGACTCTTGTCATCCAGAAACTGAATGAGCTCTGCATAAGCCTCGGCGTTTTTCTGTGCGTCTTCCTCTTCATCGTCATCATCGGAGGGGCTTGTCAAAATTGTCTGTTTCAGCCCTTGCAATCCAAGGTGTCCTAGAAACTTTGTTTCCCACAGTTCGTAATTTTTCTCATCTCCATCAAACAGAAGTCTTGACCAGCGGCTGGGCGCCATGTCCTTTTCTCGTCTGTTCATTTTCCTTGTTTCTTCATTGATTCTGGGCCCATAACCTGTTAGCAGAATCACTTCTCGGCACAGCATTCAACGTGATGTCATGAGACTCAAAACGTTTGGCTTTCGTGTCGTTCCCCCATTTGTTTGAAGGACACACCCTTTATTATATAGGAGCGTGTTCAATTAGACAGGTCACGTGATGTGACACACAATAATCCAATAATGATAAAAATAACAACAAATGAGAGCACAAAAACATTCATAATGTCAACTGTAAATAAGAATTAGAGATAAGGATGACTAAGCAACAACTAAAATAATTTGATGGTTGACTTTGAATATACTCATTAAAAATTCAACTTAAGGTTGTCACTAGCTTAACAGCCATCATCATCGTCATTCTCATTCATCATCAATAAAATGTATAAAATATGTTGAGTGCTGAGCTCCTCCCAGTAGGAAGACAACTTGCCCTCCAGGTGACATTCTAATCTACCAGACTGATAAATGCAGAGTCAAAGAAGGTTCTTCATGGCTCTCAATGCACACTCACAATGGGCATACTACAGCTGGGATTTTCAATCAGTCTACTTCCTCTACTCCATCTGATGATACTAATAGCCTCCACTCTGTACATAAGTAATCTGGCTGAGCATTTTCCAGTGTTAGTTTGAGCCCGAAATCCATCAGTGCACATGCATGTCATTTTTTTCTCCCCAAGCCTCTGTGATGTGTGTGTGTGTCTGTGAGGTGTCAGCAACAGTATCCTTCCAGGGACTGTGAGCTCTCTAAAGAGGCATCCATCTCTGGGGGTCTTTTGTGTTGGGACGAGCATCCAAGGTCACCAGCTGAAAGACCTCCCTTTGTGCGCTTGTGTGTGTTGCCTCCATCTAGTGACTCAGGATCCTTGGCCTATTAATTGACCTGACAATGATAAAGGAAATGGAAGTGGATGCTATTTGTCTCTAATGCACCCTCACTCATATTATCCCAAAGACAAATGGGTGCCGTTTTCCCACTTGAGCTGCTCTAATTTTTTAAACCCCCCTCTCAGGATGTGTAGGGACAGGGTGTAAGTGGGACATTATGTGGGCATATATGAGCCAATGTTATTTGTGTCAAGCACAGATTTCCAAGGTGGGAGGTCAAGACCCTGTTGTGAATTGTATACAGTTTAAAGAAAACACAATTGCTGATAAAACATGTTACCAATTTTTGATCAATATCAACACACACCATTAAGTTCTGCGTTGTGGTTTCAGCACATCTACCCAGCAGAAGAGGTTTCTGGGCATTAAGTTCTGCTTGGCCCAAGCCTTAGTGCGAACAGTTTTGCTGTTTTCCCCCTACACACTGAAAAGACATAAATGTTACATTAACTGGTCTCTGTAAACAGCTATCAAGGTGTGGGTGTGTGTTTGTTGTTCCTGTTGTCCTGACACATCCAACATGTACTCCTCCCAACCTGTATACTGTGTGATTTGCTTGTGAAGGAAAGTGAAAAAACATTTATTGTTGAAAATCATCCCCTAATGTTAAAGGTTGTGGAAACTGAATGTTTGAAACTAACTACTTGGTGATGAGACTGTGAAGGCCTCTGCTATATTTATCTCTAAAATGGACTATTGTTAACAGTGTCTCAGGTAAGTGACCTAAGTGATTTAACTAAATAGGTAGGAGCTTCCTACTGGATAATTACTGCATGGGAGATTATGTTTCAGATGGCAACAAGTTATTTAACCCCAACTAGTGCAATGAGTTGCTTCTCATTTCTTAAACAAGGAATGTGGCCAGCAAAAACCCTGAGTGATCATGATTGGTGATCACTTAACGTCTGAAGTCAAATCAAAGAAAAGAAAAAACAGTAGAACTCGAGGCGCTGTTTAACAGTGAACATAAGAGCATTTCCACAAGCACAATGTGAAGGGAACTCTTGGGACAGGGACTGAACAGCTGTGTAGCCTTAAGAAAACCACTAATCATTGAGGCTAACAAGAAAGAAGGGCTTCTATTTGCTAGGGAACATAAAGATTAGACTCTGGAAGACAGTCATGTGGTCTGATGAGTCCAGATTTATCAGAGTTCCAGAGTGATGGGTTCATCAGGCAGTCCATCAAAATATTAGAATATGTAACCTTTTTTTTTATTTGCAACCTTTTTTTGACCAGACAGTGTATTTTGTTATTATAGATCCATTAACTTATTTCTGATCATGTTTAATCATCAAATAAAGTCTTAATAAGAATACAGTGCATTGGTCTCCATTTTGTACCGTTTTGACCGTATCATCTGAATTGCGGCATAAGTTAAAATCCTCGCTGACAGGAGTGGCACTTAATGTGGTCTTTCACTCCAACAGACAATCTACTTCAAGGTCCAGATATGTTTTTCAAATAGCTTGGACATAACAAGTAGTTATTTGAGCTACTGCTACTTTTCTATCATCTTGAAGCAGTCTGCCTGTCCTCTTTTAACCTCTTACATCAACAAGGCATTTCTCTCCACCCAACTGATGCTCAATGCATGTTTTCTCATTTTTCATAAATTCTGTAAACCAATTGATAATTGATTGTGAAAATCTCAGTTAAGCAGTTTCTGAAATACATAAACCAGTCATTTTGCCACTAAACAACCACACCATGCAGTCAGAGCTATGTAGTTCCTCTTAACTCCTCTCTTCCGCTTTACACATAAGTCGTCTTCACCACATCTAGATGGCTAAATGCTTCCGGTTAGTTCCAGCTATACTTCTCAGTGATTCTTGAGAATAGGTACAAAACGGGTCCTATGGATAAAGCACAAAATTTGAATGAAATATACACAAAATATAATTTTCTCAAATATCTGACTAAACTAACCTGGGTCATCTGAGCACAACAATGTATATTTTTCTGGTGTTTGCTGAATTTTTTTTTATTTTGAACATTGTAGTAGGTGGATGGTGTCTTTAAAATCCCTTGTCCAGGAGCAGAACTCAATACATTATAATAGTTTAAAACAATTAAAGGAATACTAAGATAATATATTATGACTATTAATTATAAATATTCATATAAATAATTATAAAAGTATCAATAATTTAAATTAAAAATATTTTTTATATATTTTCCAACCCCATTAAAATTTGTCCCTAGTTTTTGTCAACACAGTCAGACATAAAAAGAATGTAAAAAAATCTGGCATTATTAGGGGCACCAGAACTTCTGAGGACCCCATGACCTCTTCCTTTCTGTTCCTTTGCTAGGAGGGCTAGGTAGTTCTGGTCATAGACATAATGGACCTTACCAAGCCCCGCCCAGAAACGCCCCTCGGACTACATGTCTCACAACCTAAGCCTTAATTAACATGGCGTCGACTGACTACAGAGTATTTCTGAGTCGATTAGTTTAGCATTTCTGCCGGATTTTCACAAAATATCAGCCACAACAATGGACAGGGGAACCAACAAGTTCATGTCATCTTTTTTGGACAACATCAAGGTGTTTGAGCCACGATGCCTCCAACATTGTGCGAGTTGCAGCTAAATGCTAGCGGTCGAGGAGGAAAACAGCAGATCCTCAAACCCTCAGCATAAATATAGCTGTGGACAAGATCACTGACGCCTATTGTTCTTGCAAGGCTGGGTAAGTCGGACATTCATGGTTTAGGGTGATTTTGAAATGAGTGATTTTTGTTGTTTGCAAATGTTTGAATGTGCCTTGGTCTGCTCTGATAGAACAGCAGCACGCTGCTAGCACTCGGTACTCGGTGCTAGCGTGGCGAACACGATTACAGTTTAGTAAAAAGCCTTTTCAAGTGAAATAAAATCTTTAATGTATGTCAGATACGGTACATATTGATCTGTACCGTATCTGCATATTGCATATTGATCTGTACAGCTAACGTAAGGCTGTAACAGAGGTTTCAGGATGTAGACGTTGTATCGGTGCTGCCATTATGCTGTACTTGGCTAAAAGGTTTTCATAATGGATGTTTATTATTGACTTTATTTTTTTCATTCACTAAACACAAAGAAAGCAAAGCAATACTTACGCAGCAGACACTTCTTTGTTCTTATTGATCCTATGGCAGTTGAGCTGCAAATGAGTCGTGAAAAAGTTAAATCCAAGCAAGGCTTTCGGTTTCAGACTTTGGAAATCTGTGAATTTTAGTTCCACAAATACGATCAGGATACCTGACATCCCCTGTACAGATTCCTCACTGACGGAGAATAATTTTTTTTCGAGTCCTGACGCAAAAACTTTCTGTCGGTCTGGTACTCCACAATGTATATTAGCTTGAGTTTGTGCTCTGTGACGTCAAATGGGCATTAGCCAATGAACAGGTCGGGCTGTGGTAAGGTCCATATAAGGATAGACGCCTCATGCACGCCTCTCGCCATCGTTCTGGTTAGCTTATGTTATCCTTTAGTTTTTTTCTTCCGTTTTATTCCTAAGATGTTTGTCACAACCATGATGTGTCAAAACCATAACTGACAATTTACAAATCGTTGATGACATTTTGTGAAATAAAAGCTTAATTTTAGTATACTGTAAAGATTTCATGGACCTGATGAGCTACAATATGGCCTCCTTCAGGATAACATCAAATAAATTGAGGTAGGAATTTCGTCAACTCCGTCAGAGTTTTTGTGATTCAGTGATAGTGTTGATAAATCTCATTTAAATATTCAATTAATTCATTTTAATGTATTTTACTTAAATGGCATTACTTTACATGTATCAAGAATTTCTTTTTACTCACTTGTTTGTCACCGCCTTCAGTTCTGTGTCAACTCCCGTCATGCACTGTCAACTCCGTTAGATGGACTTTATGTGTTTTTTTATTTTAAATAATATTTCTTTTGTTTCTTGAGAAGCATTTGTGTGTAACACTGAGTAAAAATATCACTAATAGGGTCATTAAAAAATTATTTTATATTTTATTTTGTCAGATGGTGATGACAAAGTTCTGGGTCAGGTCGATTAAAAATGTAATTTTTTAAAAAGATTTTGCAACTGGGAGCCTGTACTTCAGCATCTTTACATTTCCAAAACGTTATTTGCCATATGTGCATACATAAGGTTGAGAAATAATAATTTTAAAAAAATTGCGGAAAATTTAAACCCATTTTGTCCCTATACTCAAGAATCACTGTTCTGATGGATATACAATCGATGTTAAGAAATTTGATAGCTGTATCTATTAAAGTGAACAGGGAATTTATGTGTAGATCCAAACCACCAAGGTCCTCCAGATCCTCACAGAGGGGCTAGATTGTTTTCTAACAAAATAAAAGCATTATGAATATTTTACGTAATCAATACCAACAAACCTAAGAAATTCAAGTAGTAACAATAAATCAACAACAAAAAAAAACTGCAGTCAAAATACAAAAAAAGTATATAAAAAATCTATTTCTGGTGAGAAGGAAATGATGTCCCACTTGGTTTAGATTTAGAGTGAACACAGTGGGTAAAATCCAAAGCTGTTTGAGATCCTCAGAAATAAAATTGCATCAAATTATGACTCTGGTAAGGGATTTAAAAAGCCCTTATCAGAATCTGAAAACAGTCATTTCACTAGATGAGAGCCTCCCAAATAGTGGGGTTACAGTTTGAGTGGGACCTCCAGTCACCAGGTGGCAGCAGTTCTCAAAATAGTCAACAGGCTGCCTATTCAACTCAGTAGAAGAAGTAGTCTCAGCTCACCAGTGTACAGAGCAGCTGGAGGAGACATGGAGAAGTTTGTGACTGTGAACAGAAAAATAAAAATATGGCAGAGGCAAGTAAAGCAAGTAATGGTCAGCAGAAAAAGACCAGGAAATATGACAAAGCCTATGTAGCCTGTGGGCTTATTGTGGAGGCAAAATGCTATCCACTTTTAATGCCTTCTGATAAGCTAAGCTATAAGCCATACTGTTTCAAATCCTGGACAAAAAAAAATAAGTTCTATAACTTCTTGAAAAGTAAACTAATGAAGTTGGAAAGTAATCAATGTTCACAGTTTAAAGAATGTTTCTGTCTTTTTTCATGTACATCCCACTGAAACATTTCACTTTTTTTATCAAGAATCACACAGCTGGTTCAGTCTTGATTGAAAGCTATAAACACAGTTAATAAACTGAACTTGGAAAGTATTTGAAGTCTTAAATCACCCTCAGCTTCTTTCAATTCTGTCAGCTTTTTGACTGCTGAAGTACCACGATGAGATGTTAACACTCTCTTAATCACGACTCTATATAATATTACTAAGATGTTGACAGCAGAGATAACTTTCTTAGGTGTTATTTTTATTATTTAACTGGAGCAGACTTAGACTACATGTAACGAGATTGGGTTTGCCTTTAAAATCTAATTTGCCTTAATTGTTTAGCAATTATTAATTTGATCAATTTCATGTGAATTAACAAAATATAGTAAATATTGAATATTTGGGATATTAAAAAAAATCTACCCTATCTGACTGCGATGAGATGGATTGAGTTGTGTTGCATCTTCGCCACAAACTCTGATGCCGGTCATGACCCAAAGTGTTTGGGGCCTGACCTCCATCACCCATACCCCATTGCTCAATGCTCATTGCTAGACGTTTTGTCTCATTTGAATATATTGATTGGACCATCTGTAAACCATTTATCTCATTCAAAAGACCGTTAAAGTACCCCCCTCCACTTCTGAGTCCACCCACCACTGTTTCCCTTACAGAGGGAATAAACATGCACACAAAACAGGAACCACACACACACACATACACGCACGCACTCACACACGTTGTGTTTTCATCACTTGTGGGGATTTCACATTGACTTCCATTGACTTTCTACAGCCTATCCCTTACCCATAATCCTAACCCTAACCCAGAAACAACAATTTCCCTCATGGGTACCAAGAAAATGTCCCCATAAGGAGCAATGGTCCCCATAACCCCACATTGTAGACAAAAATAGCTTCCCATAAGGATATGAAAACCTGGTACGCACACACACACACATGCACACACACATTAGACATGCACAGACATAGAAAGAGAGACTAACAATGAGAGAAAGACTGAAAGAGTCAGACACATGTCTTGGCTGAATAAGAGGACATTATATCTTAAAAATATTGAATTATTTTCTAGAATAGAACCTTGAAACAGCATGAAAAGCAGACGGTGGTGTGTATTGTGTAATTGAGCCAAGGACCTAAGAACCCAGAATGTAAACACAGGTCTATAGCTGAGCTCAATCTCAAGGCTGTCGTACACTTTTAATGATTCATTTAGTGTTTCTGAAAGTCTCACAATTAAAGAAACTAATCACAGTGTTTAAGTGGTGAATGCCGCCTTCAAATAATCTGCTTAGCTATCCCTACATTCATGGCCTAATGTGTTTGTGTGTCTGCAGATGGGTGTGTGTGTTTATACCTATATACTTGTGGCATGTGAGGGTTGTCATAATAAACTGCACCCTGATGTTGCAGAAGTTGAGTTCTAGTACATCTGCAAGCTCCAGACATTCCTGGACAGTAGAGTAAGTGCATCATCAAGTATTCTGAATTATTTCTGAATTTTACAGCTGCAAAGTACTGCATCCTGAAATTGGACTTCTGCCTCAAACAAGAAATGTTCACTTAAATGCTAACATCAGACACGCTTTGGTTTGAGCTTAGCACCTTTTCTAAACTCTTTATTCTTGCCTTTGTCTACTTCCTTCACTCAAATATGTTACCTCTGGAGACAAACTGTTGATGGGAATCTTTTTGCAAGACCAAGCAAGAGAGAATCAGCATTAGAGAGGTGATATGAAGAAAGGGGGTATATAAATAAGAGAGGTGTGAAGAAAAATCAGAAGAGAGTCAAGGAAGCATGCAGTACAACAAGCTGGGGATAATAAGCAGAACAGAAAAGAAAAGCAGAAAGGAAAAATAAATGATAACAAATATGTCCTATCTCCTTCAACATGAGCAGATTCAGCTGGCACTGTGGTGTGGTTTGTGGATCATTCTCAGCTCCTGCAGACTGCAAGTTAACATTTAAAACGTCTCTGCACCAGCAAGGTGAAGGGTGGCGGTTGCTATCCAGCAGAGACCTTGCCTCTGTGTCGAAGTACAGGGCACAGGCAGATGGTGGAAAATTGGCAACTGCACTTGAACCATACGGAGCATATGCACATGGGAGAGTTTGCAAAGACCCAGGGCATGGGGTTTGAGCTGAGGACCAGCCCCTGTTGAGGTTGGCAAAAAACACAAGGCTGTAACATTGGCACAACTTACAGACAACACAATGCCTGTGAAGAAGGCATACTGTTACCTCTACCGTTAAATTAGAAGGCCCAAGAAGCAGCAAGTTTTAATTGGTAATACAGAAATAGTCTTGTATTTATATTTGATGAGAGTAGGGACTGTTCTAAAAATTTAGGTATTATTGAGACTAAGGAGGACGAGAGTTTCACTGTTTAAATGATTTCTAGTAACCAGTAATGATGCTGTCATGGTTTGTATCCAGTTTGTCTTTTCACAGTAGTGAAGAATGACAACTCCTTACCAAAGAGCATCAGAAGTGTCCCTGAAGTTTACCTCTAAAAAAAAAGTTTGATTCAAAGAAAAGCAACTGCTTAAAAATATAAAGAAAATTGTGATGATTGTTTGTGACATTAGGAAGAAAATCAAGGGTAAAAGTTGTGGATTTAAATGAAGTCTATTGTGGGCCACTTCAAATTTGCTGCTACATTGTGTACAACACAATGAACCATTTTAAAGCCACACCCAACAATGTATCATGTATACAAAACAATTTTTACTATGACAATTTTATGATCAGATTTATTTCTGCAGGCTGCTCAACTTTGTATTTTGCTTGCAAATATGTTTTATTGAAACTCAATGTGCTTCAACACCTTTATGGTTCCAAAGTTTAAAAATTACCGGAAGGAAATGGTGCCACTGGCTCTCCTCATTAATGTACATTACTTGGTTTCATTCATTTGCATTAGATGTATTAAAATATGGAAGTATTTTTCCTTATACAAGGAAATAGAAGGAATGATTTAAGACTTTCTTATACCTTGTATAAGAAAGTCAGAATAACCTGAAGAGGGCAGTAGTAGTTTTGAATGTGCAGCTGCTTTAACATCCCACCCCTGCCAATCAAAAACTCAGAAAAAAATGAACGTACCCACCACCAGTGATTCGTACGGAGGCTATTGAGAAATGATTGCTCGCTGGCCTATGTTGAAGTTTAAATCATCTGATTTCACCCAATTACTGAAGCACTAACTATCTAATGAAGCTTACAGGAAGCAGCGTGCACTTTAAACAGTTGTTATCCTCTGTGAAGAGAGAAGTGCTGAACTGAACCACATCTTTGACAGCAATAACACATTTTCCTTTTACTACAACTTTATCACTCAATATTTGGAAGCATTGTCAACACAGACTAAATGGCTTTGTTCACACCCTCTGCTGCTGTCAACAGTGTACAATTCTAACAAGAGTGCAGATAATCTATGTCATCATTCTCTACCAATCCTTCTATTCTCTGACTGGCCTGGTTGAAATTCTGCTGGAGAAATCATGGTCAATGGGAGAAATCCCAGATAAAGCACTGAAGAGAGATGAGAATCCAGGCTACATCGATGCTCTGGATATAACTGAACCAAAGTAAGTGGAAATATGTGTTTCATGGTCATTTACTTTTATGTTTTTTTCTTCTGAGGTTCCTAAGCATCAGTTGTTCTTCTGCAGATGGGAATGGTTTTACAAACACTGGCATTATGAACTGAACTTGACTACATTGTGTTATATCTAGTACAGAATCAGGATGTAGTATTTGACAAAATTTCAATAAACATGTATTACTGGATTGGTTTGTTTCTATATTTCTATATATACTCAACATTAAAATCGAAATGTATTTGCTACAAAATACAACAACACAATCAAGAAAAAGAAGCATACAGCATAGTCCAAAGGAGGGATGGTATTATCCTTCAAGAGTGGAATGACTCCAGTCAAATGAGATGGAGAATTAAACTTTTTCTCACACATATTTGCTGCTCTGTTGCACCGTTCACACAGGTACTATTGTGGTGTTGGAGGAGACATGGTCTCTCTAAGGAACTTTTTGTTTTGTAAGAGTTTTTTTTCGCAAATACGAGATCACGGTTAATGGGTTAGAGTCAACATCAGTCATTTCCTAATTTGGGTCTGAGATCTGTTAGAACTCGACAGACCCTTCAGATTCTCCATCTCACTAGATGACATTGTTAGGCCATTGAAGACCTTTTAAGAAAATTTAAAGTCATCATCTTACTGAATTTGAACTTGAATCTGTGATGGCCGTGTACATGGGCTGCATACTTTATTACTGCCACACCTAGCTCAAGGTACTTTGTAAAAAAAATTATTTTGATTTGATTGATTCCATTGACTCTAGTTTTAAAAAAACAACGGAAAGTCAGTTAATTATTCAAAGGAGTTCAAAAATGAAAAATAGAGTAATAAAACATCTGTTTTACTCCTATAAATAATGACCAAGACCTACACATTTCTGCAAAGTAAATATAAGCAATGAAAAGCAACCAAGATTCTGCTGTGCTCCAGAATCATCCCTACATTCCTACATTTGCCTTTAAAATTGTTTAACCAAAATGTTGTGATTATAATATTGAGCATCATTTCAATAAGAGTTTTATAGGTGAAGTAATACTGTACATTGTGGAATTTCTGACAGAACAGTGTCAAACATCTCTGCATCATTTCCTCTGAAATGTCGTATTTCCAAACCCTACTTTGGAAATAAGACACTTTCTTATTGTAATTATACACTTATATGTATGAACAGTTATTAATGATGTTAAAATTATGTAAAGTGAGAGAACTTTGCAACAAGTTTTAATACCTAGTATGGAAACTGTATTGTACTAAAACCCAAAAACAGAGGACTGACAGCCATGACTCTACAGGAGGAGTTGTTCTGCTTTTGAAAGCTGCTTTTGGTTTGGCGCCAATCAAAGTGCAGCCTCTTCACAGGACCTGCTGAATCAGGACAGTGATGTACAAGTGTATTTCAACCAGCTGTGTTTGTTTACCAATCAATCTACTCCATTCTGCGGAGCTGGATTCCACGTGTCATTATGACTCCTGCTCCGTGCCATAAAGCAGAGTTGGACAGTGCTGATAGCAAAGATTGATATGGCTGGTCCTGATCGGAGTTACACAGATGCATTGCCATACATCTTCCAGAACACAGGTCTGTCATCTTCCTACTGGTGCAGAGGCTTTGTCAAATAAATATGCACACAAGACGCTCAGAGCACAAGCATGGAGACCAGCATGCCATGACTAGATATGTACTCAGAAACATCCACTCAGATTTACAGAGACCTCTATCTGTGCCTCACCCCATCTCCCTATCACAAGTCTGTCATACCTTCCTAATGCATAAAAACATAACCCCCCTCTCTCTTTGACTCTGTCTCCCTCTTTCTCAGTCCTTTCTTTCCTTGACGCGTCTGGACGCCACTCTGTGGCCATAAATCGTTTAGTTGGATGGATGAGTGTCTCCAGCCCATTCATCATATACCTTATCCAGCACCCTCACCACTGTTTTTATACCAGGCAGCAGTGAAACTGACAGCTGATGGTCCTCACTCTCCCTCACTGCTTTCTTTTCTTTTTACCCTCCACCCCTCAGTGTTTTTTCTCATTTCTTTTTTCTCATTCCCCAGTGGCCCTACTAGCTTGTACACCTAACGGTGGGCATGTTCGTGGCTGTTCATGCACGCTTCTTTCTCACCTCATCCCTCCCCCCAGCACAAATCCTGCTTCTCTGCCTTCCATTCTTTCCATCCTGCCCTCCCCTCGCTCATCTGACTCCCCTCATGTCTTTTTCCATCTATCTCTCTCCTGTGCACCATTGGGACAAGAGTGGCACCTTCAGAGTGTGCTGTAAAAAGGCCCTATAAAAAGCTCCAACACAGGGAAGAAAGGGTAATGATGAAATTTAACTGCTCCTCTTGGTGCACCTGGGGTCTGGCACACAACACACCTACACACACACAGTGTGTTGATGTGCGGATATCTGAGACTGTGTGTGTTTGCCTGTGTGTTTGGTGAGCAGGAGGCCTGGGCACTGAACCAGAACTGGCCCGTTGGGGGGGTCAATGTCAGCACCGCCATGAGAGTTATCGCATTTTAAAGACGCATTGAAGATTTTGGGGGGAACTCATTTATACCGACATAAAAATGGAAGGTGGCAAGGGAAGTTTAAAATCTGAAAGGGAAGGCAGCGGGACAACAAGAGCAAAATCCAGTGGGCAGCAAGTATGATGGCCTAACTGGCCTCTGCAGTGTGATACAGATGTTAACCCCTTATAGAGGTTGGAAGCTGAAAGAAAAGCAGACCTAGGGTAAAATTTGTTTGAATTGCAAGTAGAGATAGTAAGAATTTTTACTGCTGTATGCCTTGTTCAGATCATGTCTATAAAATCCATAATACAGATTCAGACTTACCATGTTGTAAAAGTGATTTAAGAAGTCTGTTGTCTGAATTTTCTCTATTGACACTGTCGTATGAGCATGTAACTAGAATATGTGAAATATGTTATGGTAAAAATCTTATTACCTCTTAGATGTGGGTCTCTGCTGGATTGGTCAGAACCATTTTCAGTTCACTCTTTGGCCAAGAAAGCAGCTTTCCGTCTTTGTGCTCAGATTCTGGCCCACTGGTCTTCTCTGCTTTCCCCCCAGTTTTCCTGCCTCCCACCTGCCTTTGGCTGGATCGCTAGCGTGGAGAATCAGCTTTTGATGGGCGTCTGGGGTCTGTAGGAGGGACTTGTTGAGAGGATAAAAGCCCAGGGAGCGGCAGCATGCCCTGACTGACAGGGCCAGGCCCGTATCCTAGGCCTAACTCCAAACCTTTAGCAAATAAAAGACTGCATTAACAGGTTCGCAGAGTGTGATCATGCATTTCTGCCTCTTTCAGGTTTTTAATTAGCTTTCATATTTCCTGTGAAGATCCATCCATGATAATATTTATTCATGTACCTTGTACGGTGACTCTCAAAGGTGTGCACAACCCTGTTAAAATGACACATTTGTTTTACTTAAAAATATACATCCATCCATCCATCTATTTTCTGCCGCTTATCCGGAATCAGGTCGCAGGGGCAGCAGCTTCAGAAGGGAGGCCCAGACTTCCCTCTCCCCAGCCACTTCTTCTAGCTCCTTGGGAGGAATCCCAAGGCATTCCCAAGCCAGCTGGGAGACATAGTCCCTCCAGCGTGCCCTGGGTCTTCTCCGAGGCCTCCTCCCGGTGGGACGTGCCCGGAACACCTCACCAGGGAGGCGTCCAGGAGGCATCCTTACCAGATGACCAAGCCACCTCAACTGGCTCCTCTCAACGTGGAGGAGCAGCGGCTCTACTCTGAGTCCCTCCTGATGACCGAGCTTCTCACCATATCTCTAAGGGAGAGCCCGGCCACCCTGCGGAGGAAACCCATTTCGGCCACTTGTATCCGTGATCTCGTTCTTTCGGTCATGACCCAAAGCTCATGACCATAGATGAGGGTGGGAACGTAGATCGACCGGTAAATCAAGAGCTTCGCTTTTTGACTCAGCTCTCTCTTCACCATGACGGACCGGTACAGCGCCCACTTCACGGCAGACAGTGCCCCAATCCGCCTGTCGATCTCCCGCTCCTTTCTTCCCTCATTCGTGAACAAGATCCCCAGATACTTAAACTCCTCCACTTGAGGCAGGACGACCCCCTTGACCCGGAGAAGGCACTCTACACTTTTCCGGCTCAAGACCATGGCCTTGGATTTGGAGGCACTGAGCCTCATCCCGGCCGCTTCACACTCGGCCGTGAACCGCTCCAAGCGAGAGCTGCAGATCACGATCTGATGAAGCCAACAGGACCACATCATCCGCAAAAAGCAGAGATGCGATCCTAAGGCCACCAAAACGGATCCCCTCAACATCGGTGAAATCGGGCAGCCTTGGCGGAGTCCAACTCTCACCGGGAACGAGCCCGACTTACTGCCGGCAATGCGGACCAGACTCTGACACCGGTCATACAAGGACCTGACAGCCCGTATCAAAGGGCCCGGTACCCCATACTCCCGGAAAAACCCCCAAAAGGCCCCCCGAGGGACACGGTCGAACGCCTTCTCCAAGTCCACAAAACACATGTAGACTGGTTGGGCGAACTCCCATGCACCCTCCAGGACCCTGCTGAGGGTGTAGAGCTGGTCCAGTGTTCCACGACCAGGATGAAAACCACACTGCTCTTCCTGAATCCGAGGTTCGACTATCCGACGGACCCTCCTCTCCAGGACCCCTGAATAGACCTTTCCAGGGAGGCTTAAGAGTGTGACCCCTCTGTAATTGGAGCACACCCTCCGGTCCCCCTTTTTAAACAGGGGGACCACCACCCCGGTCTGCCAATCCAGAGGAACTGCCCCCGATGTCCATGCGATATTGCAGAGTCGCGTGAGCCAACACAACCCTACAACATCCAGAGCCTTAAGGAACTCTGGGCGGATCTCATCCACCCCCGGGGCCCTGAGGCCACCGAGGAGCTTTTTGACTACCTCGGCGACCTCGTCCCCAGAGATTGGAGAGCCCAACCCAGAGTCCAAAGGCTCAGCTTTCTCAACAGAAGGCATGTTGGTGGGATTGAGGAGGTCCTCGAAGTATGTCGCCCACCGACCCACAACATCCCGAGTCGAGGTCAGCAGCTTACCATCCCTACTATAAACAGTGTTGGTGCTGCACTGCTTCCCCCTCCTGAGCCACCAGATGATGGACCAGAATCGCCTCGAAGCCGTTCTCAATGGCCTCTCCAAACTCCTCCCAAGCCCGAGTTTTTGCCTCAGCGACCACCCGAGCCGCATGCCGCTTCGCCCGCCGGTACACATCGGCTGCTTCTGGAGTCCCACAGGCCAAAAAGGCCCCATAGGACTCCTTCTTCAGCTTGACAGCATCCCTCACCAAAGGTGTCCACCAACGGGTTCGAGGGTTGGTGGACCCTAAGGACTCCAAGAAGGGTGGGTAATCTGAACTGCTGTTCAGCCCGTAATCACAGACAAAAATATACATATAATTTCAAAATGAAGTATTTTTACCTATTTGTTGTACTTCCAAGAGCAGAAATAAAGAAGTCTGTTAATGTTAGCTTCTGAAGTAGTGCTAAGATCCAAATAAAATTTTATTTGCAAGGCACCTTTCAGCAACAAGGCATTTCAAAGTCCTCAAAGATGCCTTCCATTGTGCCTACTACTGAATATTGCATTTATCTTCTATCCATAGAGTTTGTGGTACTTGAGTTGTTAAAATAGACACTTATAGTTGTTTTTAGAGGGAGTCTCAGTTATTGAAGGATTTTAGCCAAACGCCAGAAATACTGGGGTTCATTGTGTTTCTGAAAGTTTCATTTATTCCCATTCACTAACTGAAATTCACTAGATTAATTTTACACAGTCTGCACACTGATGTTTTCAAATATTTATTTCTATTAATTAGGATGATTTTCTTCTTACGGCGAAAGAAAACACATTTATTTGGCTGTAAGAATATTGTATCTGATCAACAACAAAAAACCTTTTTATTGCAGAAATGTGGTCTTCATGAAAGTATGTTTAACACCTCCTTAACTGTACTCTATGAAAATCGAACTTCATTTGAACACATATTTTAATTTATTAAGTATGACCATATATGGAAAATGGTTTTAAATTATTTATCACTAAAACATTTTAACAGGGCTGTATAATTTTGAGAGCCATTCCAGACCTCATGTTAGATATACTACAGCTGTGCATTCATCACAGTCCATCCTGTTTTCTTCATTTGGTAATAATTGCCCAAAAACACTCATCAGCTGTTGTTAACAATCTTTGCTATGATACGATTACCCAGAATGACCTGCTTCCTCTAAATCTCTGGGAGAAAAAACAACCTGCTTGTTTTAGTAATACTTTTGTTTATAAAGATAAAAAGTTTCGCAGCAAAAACAGAGAGCACCATCAGCTTCATTGTAGAAGCCCACAAGCCCTTAAGCTCAATTTTGTTGAAAAAAAAGAAAATGTGCTTGAAAAGTTAAAGGTAAGAAATTGTGTACACAAAAATATCTTAAAGACTGCACAAAGCTGGCCTTGGCCCATCACTGTGCACTGGGATTGAGGTTGGGACTTTGGTACAGTTTTATTTATAAGGCCATGTGATTTAATCAAATAGAAAAGCATTTAAGTTCAAATGATCATTTCTTGATCTCTGTTCCATTTCCCCACAAAGGAGCTTTGTTAATTTGACTTTGTTTACATGGAACAAGTTGCAAACAGACTGGAAATTAACTGAACTTTTCTCACTGAGCACCTTTAAGTCCAGACTCAAAGCACTAGAAATGTTTTTCTCAGTTGTAAGGCATTTTAATTATGTAATCCATCCATCCATCCATCCATTTTCTGCGGCTTATCCGGGGTCGGGTCGCGGGGGCAGCAGCTTCAGAAGGGAGGCCCAGACTTCCCTCTCTCCAGCCACTTCTTCTAGCTCCTCGGGAGGAATCCCAAGGCGTTCCCAGGCCAGCCGAGAGACATAGACCCTCGGCTGGCCCAGGACACACCCTCCAGCGTGTCCTGGGTCTTCCCCCCAGGCCTCCTACCGGTGGGTCGTGCCGGGAACATCTCACCAGGGAGACGTCCAGGTTAATTATGTAATTCAATTGTAATTGTTGTGTAACTTTTGCTGCCTCTTGGTCAGGACTTCCATCAAAAAAGAAGTTCTCTATCTCAATGGGACTTTCTTGATTAAATACGTCAATGAACAACAACAAAAGAAAACATAAGAAAGAAACTCATCTAGCATGACTTTCAACATGTCAATCAGTTCATCCCAGTATGAACTGACCAGCTAAATTTTTTTTTTACCAAGTCTCTACTGTTGCAACAAATAAATTCAGTTTTTGTGGCTGCAATTCAATAACACCAGCACTACCAACTGCATTCAGTAATTTAACCTCGGTGTTAACGCAGCTCAGAAAACATGAATAAAAAGCAGTATGATTGAAGACCAAGGAACACAGCAGACAAGTCAGAGAGAAAGCTATGGAGAAGTATACCGTTGGGTTAGGTCATAAAACAATATCCCAAGCTTTGATGGATGGCTGTAAACAGAAATAGTATGACAACCTGCAGTGCAAACCTAGAAAAACATAGCTATTCCTCTAAACAAAGTGGCTAAAAAAGGAGAGTATTAAACAGAGAGGAGGTCAAGATGCTTCATGACTCAGCTTCATTTCTGACCTTATTTGTTTTTGTCTCTTTGGTTGTCATTAAAACCTGGTGAACATTTAATGTCAACAGCACCTTCAGAAATATGTTTAGTATGACACATTGTGTCATGTCCGATGCTTATTTCACCCTTGACAAATACTTTTGCAAAGTATTTGTCAATACACTGGCCCTCAAAAAACACTTGTGGAACTGGATGCAGATTTATTCTGGATCTTTATTTCATGTAGTGGACCAAAACCAGATCTTATCCTCATCTGCCAAATTACCCCATGTCTCAATAAACACTTACAGGATGAAGAATGTCTGTCCCGTCAGAGTACAATCCTATGAAAATTGTGCCATGCATAAATTACCAACACATCCTGCAAAACAGCTTATTGCTAAAAGGATTAGAGTGACACACATGTAAACAACACAAACAGCCTAATCCTCATTAGCACTGCTGAAGGTCCCTCTGATGCAGTGCTGGGGAGGCAGAAGGGCATCTAGCCAGGAAGGATTGTGACACGTAGAAACTCATTTAGTTGCTAAAACAGAAGGAACAAGACTTCGTAGCATAGGAAGACTCTCATGTGGGGCCACTAAGACTGTGTGCCCGCGCTCATGTGTGTGTGTTGTGCGTGCGGGTGTAGGTTGTGGTTTCCCAATGTGAGAATGATCAATAGAGGGATTGTTTGTGAGTAAAGGCTGGAGCTCCACGAGAGGAAGAGTGGCAGTAAACACTGGCCAACAGTCCTGGAACACTTCTTGGGTCCCCTCTTGTTTTTTGGATCTGACATTTCCAGTGTAATAACAGATAAATAGAAAGGGCTTGACAGGCCACAAAAGCAAACAGCTTGGTCTTGCCAAAGGGAGCAGAGGGAGTCTATGTTGGAGGGCGTGCATATGGATCTGTGCATGCGGAGAGAGGAGCGATGGAGAGAAAGAGCTAATGGCTGACATCTGGTATCGGCCTCCCCCATCTGAGTCCTACAGTGCAGCCCCATACTGTCATGCTGAATGATAAAACTGAGGGATTGCCTCTCAATCGCATACTTTCAAATTCCGAGGCCTGTGCTTGAGGCATGGGTTGCAAAACCTCTTTCAGCCATTCACCACTTAATGTGTCAATTTGTTTTCCTGTGTGTTCAAAGGAAGAATATATCACCATATTCTGTGGCTGTGGGCAAGCACTAATAAAATGGTCTTTTGTTGAAATTCACTTAATTGGCCACAGTGGAGACAGTGAGCACGAGGAGGAAGAGGAGTGCTGCCCTCTGCCAAGGCAATTTGCACATGTTCACCAGGATCCTGCCTGTCTGTTCGGTTCAGCTCAGCCTCAAACACTATACAACCAGCCGCCAATGAAACTATTGAGACTTGACCAGTGCAAGTGTAATCCATTTGAACATGAGGACGTTATTGTGTGACTCAATAACATCAGCTGTTAGTTAACACAGTTATGCAGGGAGAATTTTGTCATTGAGGTAATGCTGACTTTGAGCAATTTTCAGAGATTTTAAAGTCAACTAATTTCATTCCTAGTCATTTTTCAAATTAGCCTTTATATTGACTTTACGACAGACCATCATCATTTTGCTTATACAGTTATTCACACCCCGGACAGATGCAGGTTTAAAGTTATTTTTTTTATTTTAGCCAACACATTTCTTCTGACTGGAAGCAATATTAACATTTTAATGTGACCCAGACAGAGACACATCTTGAAATTGATAGTGAATCTGAAGGGAGCCAAATATTAGGGTGATGGAAAAGAGGCCTTCCAAGCTCAATCACTAGAACTGACCAAAAGCAAACAGTTAAAATACCAGAAAAAAAAACTTGCAAAAAGAAGGTGAGCAGCAGTCAGAGAGGTTTGAGTGCTGTAACATAAATAAAGACATTCAACTGACTAGCAGGGTATAGAACATTGATTAATATACCAAGTCTTTATAAATGTAGATAAAGACAGACACTTTTTTCAAACTTACACTATTACAGATCTTTTGAGATAAACATCCTTTTTTTCAGAAGCAATCTTGTTGGTTCAAAGGAAATTCTAACAAATATACAGTAAGTCTGTCAAGGATTTATTTATTTTTTCTGCATTTTATATTGGAACTTTTTTCCCCATAGATTTAGATATTTAGTCTTTATGGCATGTAAACATCTTTTATTATATTACCTCCTTATTTATTAATTTGTTGATTGTTTTTGTTTAGTTTTATCATTTTTTCTAATTAGTTTAAACAATCTACAATATTTGTATTTATTTATTTTTATCATTTTGTTCTCCATTTTATTGTATATATGTAGTTTTATTTTATTGTGTTTCTACCACAACATGACCACATTATAACTGACAATATTCTGAAGCTTTAGCTTGTTAAAGCAAGTTATAAATTTGCCTCAAGAACTGAGTTTAACTAGGAAAAAAACTACACTAAATGTTTCTGTGACATTTCTGACAAGATTTTCTGAAACCCTTAATTTGGTGGAATGGATTTAAGACCTTTTAACATGTTGGCTTGCAAAAAGTAAGTGCGAATGATATCCAATCCAGGAGACAGTTGTCCTCCACAGGATGTGTCCTCCATCACCGTTTTATATAAGAATGCCCTTAAAAACAGGTTCATGTTCAAGTTTACAGATGGCACTGTTATAGTTATCTGAGGCAGAAGGGAGATTCAACATAGATGAATCTATGGTATGAAATGGCATGAAGAACATTACAAGAGGCTGATAATCTGTTAAGCAAAGGAAAAGGTTGGATGCTTCAGGAAAACTGGCTGCCATGATGTCCCAACAACTACTGGAGGATCTCCAATGGAAACGGGGGACTGTTACATTTAGGGACAATCCTCTCAACTTCAATCAACAATTAGATTGTGAAAACCACCAAGACTATCCTTGCCAGCAGAGACCATCCCCTTCAAGAGAAAATTCTCTTTTCTGGGTCAAAGGTTCAGTTACCCATCTATTAGGTTTAATCAGTACAAATATTATTTTGTCCACAGCACCTCTAAAATATTTTAAAATGTTCTAAAATGTACCATGTTTGGTTTAAATTGATTAACGGTTTTATTGCTTGTTATTTAATATAATATTTTGTTGACTAAACTGAAGCTGTAACTAAAAAAATAAGTTTTGCAAAGCAATAAACATAAGAAAGAACAGTCTGTAAGTTTAAGTTTGTTTTTTTTTCCTGTAAAAACTCTATTGGGACTTCTATGGCTAAAAATAACAGTTTAAACACAATGGTTTCTGTGAAAAATTTATTTTAAAATGAAGTTGTGAACGTGACAGACAACATTTTAGTTCAATGGTGCAGTGACAGACAGTGCAAAGAAATTTGAAACAGAAATCATTGGGGATGTTCATTTTACAGGCTTGATAATACTTTCTTTACATTTTTTCACTTGATACTTTTTTGTAGTCCATAAATTCAGCCATCAGCTTAGAGTTTTTGTTGGCAGAAATCACTCACTTTAGCTAGTGGGAGATGAGACAAAATGGAAATAACACAACAGACAATCGTGTGGATGAGGAAGAGGTGAGGCAGGATCTTAAGGAGGAAAGGATGGGTTAAAAATAGCTAATGCTTTGGCTCCTCTCCCTGTTCTTGTTCTGAGCCAAAGCCAATGGATTTTTACCAGGGGATGCTCTCCAGCATCTGGCCGCACACTAATTACTCAAGGTTTTGTTCAGGAAATTATCTCCATGTCCATAGCTGCATTTCATAGCAAATTAGCCATGGAAATTCCAAAAACTAATAAATAAAGCTAAAACTGTTCATTGGAGTGTCTGTGATTGTCTTGCTCACTTTCTTTATCCTCCTCCCTTGTGCTGAAGGAAAGCACAGGCTTATTTCCTTTATATGGGAATCCTTTCCACTCTTAAAGAGAGACAAATGCGGGCTTTGTTTAGGTCGTGCTGTGAGGTAGTGATAAGCTGTCAGTATTGATGCCAGAATGTGTAAATAGAATTCTTAGGACATACAAGACGAGCCATTGTTTCTACGTATGAGCATGGAGGAATTAACATGGGAAAAACAGGCTTTTCAGGCTGATGAGAACAGGTAAAAAACAATAAGAACACAAAAATGTTCAACACAACATGTTTTTGAACCAATCAAAAAAATAAACTCAGACCACAATGTAAGTCTCATACAACAATTTGTACAAATCATAAAAATAAACACTTATCAACTTATCAAACAGTTAGTTGCACAAGGATCACCCAAAATAATAATTAAAGCATATTGATAAAAGGCACAATGACGTTAGCAAGTCACTTGCTTTACTGAATGAAGCCGCATATATAAATTACAACTCTGTGAGTCTTCCTGAAAGATTTTGTCTACTTTTACATTTCGGTCCAAAGTTTCAGACAAAAGATTTCAGATCATCAAACAAGTTTTGATATTAGAACAAACATAATCTGACTAAATACAAAATTAAGTCTTCTAATTATTATGTTATTTGTCAGGGGGAAAACTATTGAAACTAACCTGAACCTATGCAGACAAACTAATCATCCCCTGAAATCAGTTATTTTGCTTTACTTGCTAATAAATCTTTTTTATCACTGTGGATAATTTTTAGTCCACTCCGTTTTACTGAGCTGTTTTAATTCAGCCACACACAGGTTTTGATGGGGGTTTTGACAGTTTTTGGTGATAAACAGTTTTGAAAAAAGCAAACCTGTACTGTTAGGCCTCGGACTCAAGTCGCCACGTTAGCATTTTATATTTAGCTTTTAATATTTATAAGCAATGATACTTAAATCTTTTAGGATTTTATTTAATAATGCAAGAAATTGTGGGATGTTTACATTATTTTGAAAATTAATATGTAGTAATACAGTATTTGCCCAATTAGAGATAAAAATAGGCAATCAAGGCCCACAGAACAGTCGTGGAAAGACATTCAAACCTTTTCATGTAAAATTTCCAAAGTAGTCAAAGAAAGTTCTTTACATAGGAAACTGTTTTCTTCCCCGTTCCCTCACAAAGGTTTTGCATTCACATGCAATACTTTTACATTCCTCTGTTCTAATGTACCTAATGTCCTGGTTCGTTCATGCAGCATAAATAATCAAAGTATTTCTGCTACTATAAAAGGTTTGAATATCTCGTCAGTGACATATGTGAAGTTTATTGTCTTTTTCTTTACAATACACATTAATACACATGCACCACAAAACTGGTCAATTATGGGCTTTCCATCCCCTCTAAGAACAGAAACCTTCCTGCAGGAAGGAACAGAACCCTTGACTGATGTCCAATCCAGGCGTCTCTCTGTCAACGGCAGCCGAACACAGAACCATTGGGTTTTCACTGTACCAGCCCCCCACCTCTTGGACAAAGTTCAGCATAGCCTCACTGAGTGAAAGTTATTTATTACACCAGCTTCCATCTGGATCACCGTGAAAACTAAAAACACACATGCAAACATTCAGATAAAAGAACATGAGCTCATAATACAAATAAAATAAACGTACCTCACTGCTTTAATCAGGGGAATGTGATGCATAAATCTTAGTTTCTTTAGAGCAACAAACAAACATCTGAAATCTTGCTGACAGTAGTTGTTTCCCAGTTGTTCATGTTAGCACTAATTACTGCCAGTTTTTACAAGGCCCACCTTTCTGAATCCTGAAAAAAAGAACCTTATCCAAAACCACAAATGTCATTAAATCAAAACAGGAACACTTATATTAAAAAAATCCAAATGGTGAAAATCAAAACAGAAAACATCAATAATTAATCATTTACAACCTATTACAGCAGTAGAGAGGGGATTCTAAAGACAAAATCTAAAGTAGCTATTCCACCCAAGTTTTGACAGTTGATTGAGAGATAGTTATTCAAACCCTATAACTGCTGTGTAGTCATAAAAAAATGATTGTATTTTTTAGTCCTTATTTAAACTCAGAAATATTTACCAAATTTAATGGCACCAGACTAAAAACAACTCACATATGAGCATTCACAAGGCCAGATAGAGACAATTACCCATCTTGCCTGTTCCATGACTATATTGGTGTGCATAAATGTATAAAACGCTGGAGGAGGGGTCATCAGTTAGTGACAGTATGTGGGTCAGACCAGTCTGCAGGGTGGGCGGCAAGACCACTCAGGCTCTGACACACCCAGAGGATGAGCAGAGAATATGTGTGTGTGTGTGTGTGTGTGTGTGTGTGTGTGTACGTCTGTATGTTGTAAGTGGTGTAGTGTTCAGGAGATGTATTGAGGTGCTATACCCAAATGACAAGCATACTGGTCTTATGGGAAGGCACAATTAATGACCCGTGCCAACATTACAGGATGACAAATCCCCACTGTCCGAACAGCGCCTGCCCAGCCTGGCAAGTGGAATTCTTCATTAAGCCTGGCAACAAAGATGTGAGAATGAGCTCATGTGAGTGGGAAGAACTCCTGGTTTCAGGAGACTTGAAATCAGGAGATTATTTACTTTAATAATTGCATTGTTGTAGCCCATTTGAACCTTTACAGTGACTTTCACAACAGATCTCAGACATCTAATCACATCTTCAGTTAATACAGCTAGAAACTAGAGATCAGGCCCAAAACCTGGGTGTAGTTAAGGACTCCGACCTGGACCTTGAGAATTTATTAAAAACTGTGAGCTGCGCTTAAGTAAATAAAAGATTGAAGTTCAAATACATGCTGAGAGTGAAACTCCTTCCTAAAGGTGAAGATATATCACATATTTCAAAAGAAAATAAAAACTGGAGACCGCGGATAATACAGGAAATAGCGCCCCTTTCACTTCCGGAGTGCAATGGTCCCATTTCCATATAAGGTATGAGGCTGACAGTGGTCCGTCCCGCCCCTTTCTGTTTGCTGCAGCCAGGTGTACTTGGGAAGTCTTGGTTACTTGGCGCCAACACTGAGCCCACAAGCAGCAAAATGAGTAAGAATCAGATCAGGTGTCTTTGGAAAGTTTCTTTGCAAAGGGGAAAAGGTCCAGAGAAGAGACAGGAGAATGGATTTATCCCGGACCGGTAGGTGAGTCCCACATTACAAGCCGCTCTGCGTAACATGCGGCGACCGGCTGTTAATGAGGCAATGAAGCTTCAAGCAGCTTTGCCACATAGAGACCAAGCACGTTGTGCTCAAGCAACACAGCTCGGTGTCATTGTCTCTCATCACTCCCAGATGGAACCCTCTCGTTGCAGAGAAACAAGCTCAGGGCTCCCGTTAGTCATGAGTTAAAATTTCCACGAAAGTAAAATGTTCGTTTTTGTGGCGCGTCTGTATCTTATTTTGAAGGGATATATAAACGTTACCATAGCAACCAGAGTCAGAGCGTTTGGGTAGTGGTCAAGAGGAGATGAGTAGAGCTTGTGAGTCTCAAGTCTGGTTTAGACGGAAAGATTTAAGGATTGTCGGCTGATTCTCCAAGCCTCTGTGACCACAGAGCTGATAAAAGTACAACAGGTTCGATCGGTTCGTGTTCAGCCACAAGGCAGGAACCGATTCCAGTCACGAACATCCCGATTCCAGAGGATAGTCCAGTAAAACCCCCAACATAGCGGGCATTTAGCATAACCAAACACGGATCACGATGTGGAAGCAATAGTGATAGTTTGTGGAGTCATTTTAAGAAATAAAAGATGTAACAAAAAGAAAAGGCGGTGGACAAAAGATGTTAAATCTAATCTTGGCAACTTTTTTTTTCAACCGTAATTAATGTGATATTCAATTGACCTGTTATGACTCAAATGTTGGGTGTCCGCCCCCCTCTGCGGCTGCATTGTTGTGGAAAACCTAGAGCAGCAGAGATATCTGAGGCTTATATGTGTATGTTTACTGGTTTAAAAAAAAACTTTGGGGTTGTGACTCATAGTTAGAAAAATATGGACTATAAACCTTCCTGGATTTTCTTCTGTAAAGAACCCAGAGAGGGTTATTTGATTGTGCTTTCTGGAAAACAATATATTTTTACATTTAGGCACTCCTGCAATCGTGACACTTTTTCTCTTACAAACTGACTCTGGCCCTCCACCAGAGAAGGAAAAAGTTACGTGGCGCTCACAGGAAAACGTTTGCGGACCCCTGGTGCATACCTTGCGGAGGTGAATTGCAACAGATTCACCTCTGCATGTGTGACTGAGTTAAAAACAAAACCTAACGAAATGGTTGACTTCCTGTCCCAGACCTACCTTGACCTTCAAAATAAAAGCCTTATTACTCTTAGCACAAAATTAAAGGGCATAATACCAACCAATTTCCTGGACTTAACCAGAGACTCAGTCCTCCTGCGTGTGTGTGTGTGTGTGTGTGTGTGTGTGTGTGTGTGTGTGTGTGTGTGTGTGTGTGTGTGTGTGTGTGTGTGTGTGTGTGTGTGTGTGTGTGTGTGAGAGAGAGTGTGTGATAAGAGCAGTTGGAGGACAGGCTAAGGTGTTATTCCCACACTGAACACTTCACGCTTCTGTTGCTGGGTGTGCTTACTGATCTAAACACTTCCTCTCTCACACTCCTGTCCGACCTTTCCTCTCGGTCCCACACTTTATCATTTATGCATACGCAGCCCCTCCCCACATTCCCTACACACACACACCCATAGCCACAGAAGTCATGTAAATATATTTTCAACATGCACAACAATCATCATACAAGGACCAATCATTTCTAACGCTGCTTAATTATACTAAGAATATTAAATTTGACTTGTATATTCTCCAGGAAAAGAAAAATATCTATGTTTGTTCCTGAAGTGGGTCAGTGGATTTTAGCTGCTGGTTTTTGTTTTTGCTACTCATACTTGTGTGCTTCAAACTGTGAAATCTCAAAAGCATTCACAGTGAAGAGGCTTGATTGGTGCTGATAAAATCTGTAGAGCAGATTTCATTGATCTCTTGAAAATATTTTATGATTTTTTTTGTTCTTCACCCTGAACTGCAGGCCTCCTGCTGTTTCCTGTATGTGCTGCACCGCTCTGGAAGCTTACACTCCGTCTCTCATCCCAGTGGGACACACATTTGAGTTGTGAGTACCGTTTTCTAAATTCATGTCATCACAGAAAATGAAGATGGCTTTCAGTAACTTTCGAGTGATTGTGCCTCGATGATTTCAGACACATCAAGTAAGACTGAATAGGAATAATTGATTTAAAAAACAACTGTTAGTTACAATGTATTCTTTGTGTCCACCTTTAACTGCATTTTTTGACATCCTCTATTCAAGATTGCTTTAAGTCTGAAATTATGACAACTATATTTGATAATATGATTTATAAACACTCTCAGAGGAAGCTTGAACATGGGATTGTGACCTTTTTACCTAAGTGATCATTCAAGAATGAACTTTTATTGAATGAGGCTGGAATACAGGACATAATAACAAAGGCAAAGTGTTAGAATTTTCTGATTTTGTAGTAAACTGATTGATAGACAATCAGCTAGTAAAATCAGGTTTCCATGAGTGTTTGATTCTTTCCCTTTCAACTAAATGCAGAGATAACTTATGCATATACAACCTGTAAAAAAGATAAATATTAAACTTTGCATTCTGATCTCCTTGGAAAGAGCATTATTCATAGCATGTTACCTATGCATGCTATCTTATAGCCTTCTGAAAGACCTTTCAAAATTATTTATTCTGTCTGGCTTTCAATTGAACTGGAATAATATTAAATTATGTATTTATTCAATATTATGTTATGATTGTCCTTATTTATGTTTCATTTCTACTTGGTTGACAAATGTAGCAAATGCAGTAACCCTAACCCTAACCCTAACCATAAACCTTTTTTTTTATTCTTCCTAAATGGTTCAGGTTTTTAGTATTTCCCTAATTGTAGTCCTTATCTTATCTTTTGTGTTTTCTTACCACCAATAAGATTCTGTTTCTCCAACACCTTTCAAGAAAAAAATGACTTGTATTTCATTGCTTTATCCACCTGTTGTAACTTCTATTAAGAACTGATAAGTCTATTACTCAATTATAGAAGAACTACTCTAACATTTGACTAATGTCATCTGACATAAGTCAATATTTCAGAAGCATCATGTCTTTTTCCAGTTGTGTCAAACCAACAGTTTTACTTGAAAAAAACGTTTTTCTCAAACATTTGGATTTGAAATCCAAAGTTTTCAAACATTTGAAAACAGATATTTTTTCAGAAGAGCTCTTAATACAAGTTGGAGACAGTTGATTCATGAATCGAAAGTTCAGCCTCTGATCTTCTTCCATCTGGCCAGTCTGCCTGTATTCCTGGGATGAATAATTATTTACATCGATTCTCTAACAGAAAAACTGTCCAGTTATTCCTGTCCTCTATGGGGCAGATGCCAACTTTTTGCTGTTTTTGTTTTGTTATTTTTGTTTGTTTTGTCTGGCTTCTAGTGACTTGTTATAGTTAAGATTACCTTTTCAAATTTCATTTTATCTTACATTAATCTGTACTCTTGCTGCTCTTTTAGTCTAAATTAGCTTTTTGTTTAATTTTAATTGACAGATTTTTAAGCAGTTAAAAAATCTTATTTTTAACCACAACCTAAACGTTTCTATCTTTAGGAGACTGAAAGTAGACTTTAGTTTTTATTTTAATTAGTTGTTTACTTTGTTATAATCTTCATTTATTTAGTTAGATATTATTTATTTTTCATTTTTTACTATTATTATTGATGTTATTATGGTTGTTCTATGTCAACAAGGTCTAAAACTTTGAAGGTAAAACTGTAATTTGAAGTGTAAAAGAAACTTTCTGAGAGCAGAACATTTCTTTTATGTGACCCAGGTTTTAATTTTACATTATTACTGAAGTTTTATATGGGGGGATTTATTTTTTTACTTTTAAATACTTGATTTTGAGGAACATAAACTGTGTCGAGAACAGCTATGGAGTGTAATGAAAAGAAAACCTAGTTTCTTAGATTTGCGTTCAGTTTTTAACTCAATCTGATCCTTATTCATAAATCCAGCGTTTTAAGGCATAGAAACTAGTTTGAACAGTCCAAGTTGAGTAACAAAAGACCAAAGAATGACCAAGATACCAATGAGGACAGAATACAAATAATTCAAGAAGAACAGAGGGGACAGCAAGCAAAGTTTCCCCTTCAGTCCATTAAGCGTGACCGTCCTGAACCCCCAACATCCTCTGTTCTCACCCCCCTCCCTCATTTCCTTTCTGCCCAGCACCCAACCCACAACAAACACACTCCTCCACAAATCCCTTCACACCAAACTCACTCAAGATTAAGCATGTGTGAAATTGAAGAGTTAATACACACACCCTCCCTACAAGACCACGCACACATACAAACACACGCACAAACACACCACACAACACACACACACACACACACACACACACACACACACACCACACACAACACACACCACACACACACACACACACACACATGCTGCAGCCCTCCTAGGATTGAACAAAGTACAGAATAGTGTAAATGTAAATGAGTGTGCCTAAGACAGGAAGTGCCCTTAAACTATTTCATTTTGTAAATGTTCTTGTTTTGATTTAAGGATATATTATGTACAATGCAATTTTTCCAACTCATGTCATAGAAGTCTGTTTAAATTACTCATGATGGCAGCTATGGATTTATGTATAAAGAAATGTCATTTTGTAAACCCTTTTCAGAATATTTTTCTATTATTTATTATTCAATTATATAATATGGTTATTAGTCAGCAATCCTGGTTAGATAAATACTTGACCCTATATTTTAGAAACAAGCTTTAAAGATCAGAATCTAATAAAACTATATTTTATGTTGTTAACCATGGCATGGTGCCCCATTTTGTTATAACCCTGAGCCAGTCGTAACACCAGGTTCTAAAATGTCTTAAATGTATCTGCAGTCTGACAAAAATAAATATCAATATCCAGACTTACTTATCAAACCACTATGTGAACTTTGGCAGCTTTAAATTTGTTATTTTCTGTTAGTTGAAGGCTCTCATATCATTGAGATCACTGGTTCATTACAGTTTTTCTCAGCTGCATTTCTCAGAACAGAATTGAAATTCTCAAAATGACTTGCTCAAACTTTAAATCTTTGTGTTGCTGATGCACATTAAATAAGCAGTTTTGTCTTTCTTTGAGCAATGTGCAAACGCCTTTTACAATTCTCTACTTTTTTCTGTATTAAATTGCTATCATGAAGTTCTACCAGGGGCCGCCCTGCATAAAATCTAGGCATCACAGAAATAGCTGAGGCAAGCTGGATTTGGCCCGCGGGCCAATAATGTGACACATGTGGATTATGTCATGTTTATCAAAATGTATCACATGTGTCTCTGAACGGTCTCATACTCCACAATATTTCTGTATAAGTTTGTTGTATCAGACTCGATATGAAAAATGCTTGTCATAATATGTCAAGCATATTTATATATATATAATTCTATGAGTCTTTGTTTCTAAGTCTGTCTGGAGTTGGTAAGTTGTTCCCAGGTAAATCCTGACTTTCTCCAATGTAGGTAAATGTGTGAAGCATTGGATCAACCAATGATCAACCAGTTTTCAATAGATGTTCCCATGAACCATCTATTGGCAACTATATAGTACAAATAACCAGAGAACAACACAATGAGGAAGAGGAGTGAGGCTGTGGCGGTGTTAGGAGCCAAACAGAAGGAGAAGCAGAAGACTGAGGACATAGTGTCAGATTCCATCACTCCAACATCAGGATCTGGTTTGTGACCCAATAAGATGCTGTAGAAGTTCCTCTTATCCTGCTCTTCATTCCTGAACTCTACTGAGGATATTTTCTTTGTTTTTGTCTGAGCATGAATATTGACAGTAGAGGAAGAGTGCACTGTACTGTATTTGCCACACTATAAGGCGCACCGGATTATAAGGCACACCTTCAATGAATGGCCTATTTTAAAACTTTTTCCTATATAAGGCGCACCGCATTATAAGGCGCATAGAATAGACACCACAGTTATGTTGCCACCCGTCCGGTATTGAACGGGACATGATTTGTTCGGTTCACTACAAATATGGATGTCTAATAATAAAAAAATTGGTCCTGAGTACTATATATAGCAGTCTGCACTAGTCATTGTTTCACTCACGGTTTTGGTGTTGCGATATTGTGCCCAACTGCTTTCTGGGTAGCACAGACCAACCGACACGCTCCCGCCGCAGCCTCTGTCTCTCTTCCACCGACCCCCACGGCTTTAAATGTATAGGTGCTGGTCACTTGGTGACTTTAGCCGAAGCACCCCGGATAAATGTCTAAAGCTCCTTTGTTGACATAAAGAATGTCAACAAAACAGTCCGATTCCGGTCGGCGAGGAGAGCCTTCTGACTGGAATGGGGCGTCTGGGCCGGACGATGGTCACCCTTCTCCGTTCGCGCACAGCATGTTTGTGGAGAACGTGATGCTAGATGACCTGCAGACGACCTGATTATTAGGTGGGTAGGTAGATACATAGACATGTCTATGGGTAGATAGGTCAGTCAAACTTTATTAACAAATCAGTTTTTTGACAACTTTTTTGACAACATCCCAGCATGCACTGCGCGCTTCTTCTACGGGGAAAATGAAGTCGGCAGCTGCTTGCCGTAGTTGCTAGACCTGTTGTGGCTCAATGTTGGTCCATATATTAGGCGCACCAGGTTATAAGGCGCACTGTCGGCTTTTGAGGAAATTTAAGGTTTTTAGGTGCGCCTTATAGTGCGGAAAATATGGTAATTCCTACAGCACACATGTACAGTTTTTCTTAAAGAGATTGTCTGTTGTTTTTTCATTTCCTGTCTACCAACTCCAAGTCTAGGTTTCTACCTTATCCTCCTTTTTTCCACATTAGGGGTCGCCATATGGCTCAGTGGTAGAGCAGGCGCATCATACACAGAGGTTACAGTCCTCAGTGCAGCGGTCTCTGATTTGATTCCCAGTCCTGGATCATTTGCTGCATGTCTACCTGGACTTCTTCGTAGATTACCTCTACAATTATCTATCTCCTGCAAACTTACTATGCCTGTTTTCTTACAATTATGAGAAAATGTTACATTTTTAGACATTATTGTTTACTGAGGCATACTGAATATGTGCTATATCCTGACCTTAAGACCAGCGTATGTTCCCTGGTGTTTGTGTTTGCATTACACATTTACAAAAAAGACAATAACCATTTTAAAGAGCCAAATAAGTTTAATAATATTACGTTTTCTCATCATGAAATGCTTTGAAAACATTAAAACCTGAAGTTTTAATGTCACTTGAAGTTCTAAAGGCAATGCAATGGACATTTACGTTCCAAAAACGTCCTTGGTGCGAAACACGGCATTCATTGTTTTTATACCTATAAACAACCACAACAAAGACTGTGGTAAGGGTTTTTTATAGCACTTTTAGTTAGCAAAATTTATTTAAATTACAAATACCAAAATAACCTTTTTACTTGCTCAACAATAAACAATATTTTTTAACAAAATTAACAACACAGTCAGATTTTTTGTTGAATATTGATGTGTAAATTGCTGAGGATCTTAGACATTACATAATCTCTTACATACTACTTTATTATTTCCTAATTTTTAGGGATTCATTATTTACTGTTTTGTTGGTTTGGAAAATATGTTGGACATATGAATATAAGGCATTTATTCTACTAAAGGTCCTGCCTTACTTAGCCAAGTTTAATAAATTAGTGAGTCAGAGTCTGCATTTGAGCAAATTAGCACCGGGTGTTTCTGGTCCTAATTACAAATAAATTAAAATAAAAGCAAAAATGTGGCTAATAAATACATTGTCAGTTGGCTGGCAGGACAAATCTGGCCTCTTTCATTAAATGTGGTCAGAACTGCATTTCAAATGGTTTCCCGGTTATACTTCAGAAACCTGTGGTTCAAGGACTGAAAACTGAAAATTAACTCTGTTTTGTGAAACGTCTATCCTTCATTGATATACATTCTATAATCATCTGTACCTATGTAAGAGAATAATAAATTATATCTTGTACTTGTAACCCTCACGACCAAACTAAGGGACAAGGATGTAAAGAAAATGGATGGATGTACTTGTACTTGTACTTTCTGAATGTAGTTCCAGCTCCTTGAATTTTGATTATGTATGCATTTTAACTTATAAGCCCAGCAAATGCAAGGCCTGAGGCATGGTTGTTGGGCTGATTCCTTCCAGAAAGTGGATCAGAGTTAGATGCTCTTGGATTTTTATTCAACATGCTGGGGTTAATGGGTACACTTTCACATTTGCATGTTATATAGATTCAGTCACTTTCAGTCCAGTCCTTAGTCAAGATTTTCACAATGTTTTTGTTATTCTTGTTTGATTGAAGGAGTTTAAGATGGCTGCCTCGTCATCACTGATGTACTGCTAGGCCTTAAGTCGTGACCCAATGAGTCGTTTAATAAAAAGAGAAACTTAACCAATTTTGTTTACATTTTTGGACTGTTTGTGGTGGCTGGCTCCAACAAAGCAACTAAAATAATTTACACAGCTAGTGGGACTGTCAGAGCTATTAGGTGAAAATTGTGATACTCATCAGAAATCTTCAACATTATCTTTGCTATTGTTCTGGCTCGTTCTCTGAATCTGTGCCACCACTCACACCCTCCCACCCGGAGACATTTTCTCAGTGTGAGGGCCATTGCTGCCATCTTCCTTTGTTTGCAGCACGACACACTCCCTCTCCCACTGTGTAGTAATATGGCTATTTTCTCAGTCAATTTGCTACTCTCAGCATCAAAGCACATGCAAATATGGAAGATGATGTCGATTGTGGAATAGTATTTGTCTGTAAATGGTGTACCAATTGTTGTGCCTATAGGTGATCAGGGTCACTGGAATTACTTGTCATTTCTTGCATTTTGTTTTGTATTGAGAGAATGTAAGACATCAGCATGTTTGTTGTACAAAAAAATATTGACTTAAGACTGCTGATGTCTGCAAAGATGCAGCATGTGACATAGTTAAGATCTGTTTGTTTAGTCTGTATAAATAGTTATGGCCAAAATCCTTCAGTGGTATGCATACAACAATCCAAAACATAGAAAGGGTCAGTTTTTTTTTCCATAATTGACTATCAATTATGAAAAAAATAATTTTTCATAATTGAAAAATTATGAAAAATTATTTTCACAAGTGTTTCATTCTGAACACTTGTGTTTACAAATAGGGTCCAACTGACCCCACACCCATATCACTTGTATCATTTTCCTTAGTCCTCGTATGTTTGCCTCAGTCGTCGCACGCACAAGGGTTAAAGCCACGATCAGGCATTTACCCACCATGGTCACTGAAGGGTTAAGAGTCTTTCTGAGCACATGAGGTTGGTGCCACAAATCTATCCACATGCCACCCCTCCGCCCAGCATCCCATAAAGTTAACGAATTGCTGTGGTTTCAATCATAACTTTAGATGTTCTGGTTGCCCCTCTTAACTTTACTATCTTAGCTCAACATCTCTGAGAGTACAAACAAAAACAGTGTTTAAAAGAGTGGTGTGCAAACATTTGTCCACCTGGATCAAAAATCAAGTCAAAGCAACAGGGTAGGTAGTTTGGAAAGTGGTACACACATGAGTGCACACAATTGATATACACATGTAGACTGAGTGAGTAGCAACAGCAAAGGAAATGTTGAAGATTTCTTAAGATTTGCTGACACTGAAAAACACTGCAAGATTTACTAAGACCTTAGTGGACCCATCCATCCATCCATCCATCCATCCATTACCATACATCCTGGTCCATAGTGGGATGGTGAGGGTGCTGGTGCCCATCTCCAGTGGCCAACAACTGAGAGGTGGGGTCACTCTGGACAGGTTACCAGTCCATCACAGACTTTAATCCATCCATCCATCCATCCATTACCATACATTCATCCATCCATTACCATACATCCTGGTCCATAGTGGGATGGTGAGGGTGCTGGTGCCCATCTCCAGTGGCCAACAAGTGAGAGGTGGGGTCACTCTGGACAGGTCACCACAGACTTTAATGGCTACATGTCAAATGAGTTTTTACATTTCTATTCAAATAGTTGTGCTTTCCTGGTTGGATGACCATAAAGTTTATCACAGCAATATATTTCTAAAAACAATTGGGGATGCACAAGTTGAAACTTTCTGAGCTTCAAAATGTCCATTTCTGAGCAGGTACTTCTATCAGTACCCTGCTTTACTGTGGAAAGTCACACTGGTCAGTCAGCAGTTTCCATGTTGTGGTCCGCTAAGTGTTGGTGTAAGAATTTGGTTTTTTGTGTGTGTTTCTAGTTAATTGAGTCTCTGTGTTGTCACATCTTCCCATTGATTGTCTCCAGCTGTCTCTGGTTCCCTTGATTAGTCCTATGTGTAATTCATCCCACCTGTGTCTGTTTCCCCCCCACCGAGTCCTTGCCATGTCATAGCTGTCATTTGTCGTGTCTCGTCCTGCCGTGTATCTTACCAGTTGCTAACAGTGCTGAGCTCCTTGCCTTTTGCTCACATTTAATAAAGAGTAATTTAAAGCCTTTCCTCCTGGAGTTCTGTGACATCATGGAGACCAGTATAAATTGTCTTGACTTTAATCATGTTGAACATGACCTTAGATAATATGAAGAGTTTATGGAACTAAAATAGTCTCTGTATTCACAAATGCACACAATCAGATTCACAAATGTTGTGTGTGTTACAGAGTGAAGCTTCTTCAAACAAGACGGAGGCTCGTATGTCCTTTACTGAACCTTTCCGTTCAGTATTTATTGAAGAGAAAAACAGCGACAGCTGATAACGGCAACAGCTGTTCGTAACCAATAACAACCACAATCAACAAAGGCAAGATGGTGACAAAACAGAACCAGATCCTGTTAAGCATTCTTCAAATAAAAGACTTCCTGTATTCAAATATATCATGTCTCGCACCTAAACATATTTCAGTTCACCCCTGCAACCATATACTATCATGTTAAATTCAATTAACAATAATCATGTAAATTATGCTTAACATATAATTGTAAATCAGTCACTTATCATGCAAATATATTGAACAACATATAAGTATAAAAAAGTCACAACAGTGTGCATGTGTGAATCCTGTGCATTTGTGAATATTGAGACTGTTTTAGCTCCACACAAGAAAAGTGAAACAGAATACAAATGAATTATTTCCTAATAATACATTGAGTTGTGTTTCCTTATGGTTCCTTATGAGACAAAAATACAAGAAAACCATAGCTCCCCCTGCCACACCACATTTCTAAAAAGCAAGAATTGTTGATGTTCTTCTTGATATGCACGCCTTCTGAGATGTTGCTTTCTTTTTCTTCTGGGTGTTTTGCACCACCTTTTGACTGGAAGTATCATTGTGTCTGTGTTCCTTCAGTCAGTGACATCTCAAAAATCGGTCTGTGAAAGTCTACGAAGAGTGCAAACAGAACCAGTGTGCAAATACCAATGACAAAAATGTGTGTCAAACAGGTGAAAAAAGTGTACTAATAGTCTGAAACCTGGGTTGTGTTTTAGAGCAGCGTTTCTCAGAGAAACATCAGAACTGCATGTTGTAAACCCTAAAACATGCAGGACCACTGCCCTGCATGTTGAGCCCCTACAAAAACAAAACAAGCTGAAATGACAAGTTTGCCTATATGTTGCTGTTCATAAATGGCCATTATAAGTATAGATAAACATTGTTAAACGTAAGTAATAACACAAAGAGAGACACCGATATAAAAAAAACACAGTTCCTCCCTAGACTGCCCCCTACAGCTCAGGTGCATCTTTCTTACCACCACCTCTCAATTCCAGTTACTAGGCAACAGTTTTCATGTATGGACACCCACCTGCCTTCAGGCGTCGGTGCTCTAAATTTGGTCTTAATTGCAAACAAAATGGGGGAACAGTCTTACATGAATGGAATAAGAAGCAGGCTGTCACTGTTCTTATGCGATCTCTAAGAAAACTATGAAATGAGCAAAAAATTGGGTTTATTATGGCGGTTATGTCAGCTGGGTTGGATGGAAGAGCAGGAAAAAAAGTGGAAATGAACTAAACGATATCTGAAAACATACATGTAGATTCAAGTGAAATTATGATTATAAAAAAATTAGCTTAATTTAAAACTTAAGAGCTTTAAATTAAAGTGAACACATTGTAAGTGGTTAACGACATGCTTAAGTTGTATTTAAAAACTAAGTGCAAACAAAATTTCATTTAAGTTTTGACAATCATGTAAAACATATTAAAGTAGTTATTTGCATACCGTATTTTCCGTACTATAAGGCACACCGGATTATAAGGTGCACCTTCATCGAATGGCCTATTTTTAAAACCTTTTCCATATATAAGGCGCACCGCATTATAAGGCGCGTAGAATAGACGCCATCGTTATGTTGCCACCCCTCCGGTATTGAATGGGACATAATTTGTTCCGTTCACTACAAATATGGATGTCTAATAATAAAAAATTGGTCCCGAGTACTATATATAGCATCTGCACCAGTCATTGTTTCACTCACGGTTTTGGTGTTGCGATATTGTGCCCAACTGCTTTCTGGTTAGCACAGATCAACTGACACTCTGCCGCCGCAGCCTCTGTCTCTCTTCCACCAACCCCCACGGCTTTAAATGTATAGGTGCTGGTCCCTTGGTAACTCTAGCTGAAGCACCCCGGATAAATGTCTAAAGCTCCTTTGTCGACATAAAGAATGTCAACAAAACAGTCCGATTCCGGTCGGCGAGGAGAGCCTTCCGACTGGAATGGGGCGTCTGGGCCGGACGATGGTCACCCTTCTCCGTTCGCGCACAGCATGTTTGTGGAGAACGTGATGCTAGATGACCTGCAGACAACCTGATTATTAGGTGGGTAGGTAGATATTAACAAACCAGTTTTTTGACATCTATACCAGCATGCACTGCACGCTTCTTCTACGGGGAAAATGAAGTGACAGCTGCTTACCGTAGTTGCTAGACCTGTTGTGGCTCAATATTGGTCCATATATTAGGCGCACCGGGTTATAAGGCGCACTGTCGGCTTTTGAGGAAATTTAAGGTTTTTAGGTGTG
Source organism: Poecilia picta (assembly GCA_033032245.1). Lineage (NCBI taxonomy): Eukaryota > Metazoa > Chordata > Actinopteri > Cyprinodontiformes > Poeciliidae > Poecilia > Poecilia picta. Next base: position 2,625,680 of record CM065365.1, on the reverse strand, counting down.
CCTTATAGTGCGGAAAATACGGTAATTTTATTTAAAGACTAACATATCAATTATTTTTTTAAAATTAAAACAAACTAGAACTGCCACCAGTTATCAACAGGTTCCTCAGCAAGTACACCCATGGCGCAGCCTCTCCCCCCTTTACCACTTCCCATAGCATGCCAGCGCTGAGGCTTTTCATGTTGACTGACTTGAGAATTTGGAGGACATCTCTGTGTCCTGAAAGGTTTGGCCAGTATGATGCATTTTGCCTGTGGGTGTTATTAAATCCCCATCTCCATCCATCCTACCCCTGCCAAGCTCCTCTAAGCTCCCCACCAGCAGAGCAAGCTCAATCACAAAATTCCAATGCTGAAACACATCAGTCAATCTTAACGTCGGGTGGATGGTTTTCTCCACCTGCAACATTTTACGTAACTGGTAGAAGCTAAGTGAAGCTGGGTGGAGCAAATCATGAAGAAATCAAGTAGGAAACCATTCAAGAGGATTGTGAAGTCTCAACACTCAGGTGGAGGTTCAACTTGGAGTATTACAACCAAAAATAAAAACAGAAGTAAGATTAAATGGTTTATATCAAGGCAGGATGAGACATAATACAGACTTACAAGGAAGAACTGGACAGTTCTTTTTGTGAGATTGAAAGGTTGTGTGTTTGACCAGTTGATCTGAAGCAAAAGTGGATGAATTGGTTCAGCTCGGTGCCAATCGACCAAACTGACAGGTGGAAGTGTCTCGTGCACAGCATTTTTGAAACTTGTAGAACAATTTACTTGTGTGCTTCAGATTTGTAGTGGCCACTAACATTAGCACATTTTACTCTTTACTTTTAACAAGGATGATAAGAATTTTATACATATAATACAGTAAATTGCAACTGCTGTTGTGGGTGCTGCTTCTGAAGAGGACAGTGATATTCCTGACAAGCATTGCAACAACAATCTGTTGGATTGACTTAAAGAAAAATGACATCAATGCGATTTTCTAAAATAAAGATAAATAGCTTCATTCAGAATTATTTTTGTGTTTTAGGATTTTAGTTCAGTTTGTTTTCAGCTAATGCAAACTTTGTCGTCCTCCAGTGAAAAAAAAAATCTAACCAAAATAACGTTTTAAACTTATAGAGCCCCCTTGAGGCTTTTTTGAGTTACCTCATAAAAGCATTGCATTCCCATGCAATATTTTTACATTCCTTTGCAATTTTGTATTTTCTTTTAATAATGTACTTGTGGATTCATGCAGCACCTTGAATACCAAAACTCTTTCTGCTACAATATGAGGCCTTTGTAAAGTCTTTCCTTGTTTGTTAATATCTAGTTAGTGCGATATCTGAAGATTCATATATTTGTCTTTAGGATATACAAATGCATTAACTCATGTGCAAAATGCAACACGATACCTTTGCGAGGTGATGCAAGAAAAACTGTCCCCATGTCCTACTGGGGGCTCCATATAAACTTGTTACTTTTGTCACTGAGATTTGAATGGGAATTCAACACAGACACATAATAAAAGACCTAAAAAGTATCAAGGTATTGTTTCCAAATTTTAGCAGACAAGAATAATACTATGATCGAGGAAAAACATACAATCAATAGGCTAGGCCCACTTCTTTTGGCTAGTGTCTACTAATAATGCACAGCTGAAAACAGAATACTCATGTTCTAAGAAATGTGCAATTTAAAGTTATAAATATATGTAACAGGAATAAGAAATATTTTGATTTTTGTCGTGAAATTTCTTCTAAAATACTGTATGTATCACAATTGTCCTGTGATGGGTGATGAATGTGATGAATTTTAGTGGCACTGCCTCCTGCAAAAGAGTTTTGGTGAGAGTGGAGGGTTTGTACATGTATACGTATCCAAATAGATTTCTAAGCATCTATAGCACTAAGATGAATAGGTCTTTTTTGTTCTACAAACACTAAGGTTTAACACCTTAGTGTTATCTCTAGGAAAAGGAATGACTAAAAACAGATGAATAGATTTGAACCTGTCAAAATGTTGGATGTTGCTTAAATCCCTCTAAAACAATGTTGGAGAAGCTGAGCACAGCTGCTGAAATTCTCCCAGAATCAGAGATTATTAAAAATAATCTCTGATTATATCTCTGATTGTGAAAATATTGCATTTTTCCATATTGTCAAAGTTTAGTGAGAGAAATTTAAGCATTTATTTTGCATACTTATTGTTATGAAAAAAATTCAAAAGCAGAGAGGAACTAAAATATACAAAATCTCTTTTTATCTCTGCTTTTGTGTTCTGTCCCAAATGACTCCATCTAACTTCAAATGTTTTCCCATTTCACATCCAACGCTGCTGATCAGCCCATCTCACCTGTGCAAAATATCAAACATTAGCACTACAAAAGGCAACTAGCCAATTTAGTCAGAGTCCGATGACAACTCGGACCCTAAATGCATCTCCCAAAACTTCTAAGCTTCTTAAAGCCACCTCAACTGAAATATTACAGATATCCATTGAAAAGCTTGAAACTCTTGGAAGAGCACACATCGAAGAAGGGTCCTATTCGCTCAATTCAATTACCACAGCCCTATACACAATCCACAGGAGACAACGAAGCACCGGATGCTCATTTCAACTTCTCTTTCCCCAAATCCCCACAGAAATCTCCTTCAGTTGGACAATGCACTTTTTCCCATTTGGAAAAAAAAAAGAAAATCAATATCTGGTTTCAATACATGTGGAAGCCAATCAATAGCAGCCACAACTATCTTTTTTTGTACCACACTCTTTCTCCTGTTCTGTCCCCCCTCCCCCCCACACCTCCGGCAAGTAGTAAATAGAAACAATGCTGTATGGTTATTGGGAGGTCAGGGTGCAGCCGGCAGAGAGAATAAGGCTGCTGATGAGAGTGCTTGAGCTGGAATCACCCAGGCATCAATACTGTTAACCTCTGTGTGGACTAGCATGGACAAAAGAACTGAAAGGACTCTCCCTTTCTCATTTATGAGCACAGAACACACATATGAAACCTGCATGAGGGGAAAAAATTACTTGATTGAGTTTTTTTCAGTTGAATTAATTTGTTTATTTGTGTAAAGTTTTTGCTTGGGATATTTAAGATAAAAACAGACCTTACAGAGTCAAACAAAATTGAACTGCAGGTAAATTTTATTTTAAATCTTCACTAGGTAGTTATAAAAACTTTCTCCTGACATTATAGAGTTAATCTGAAGTTCCTCTTCTCCTGTGGTTCTTTAAATTATCCATCCATCCATTAAATTATATCAGACATATATAGTGCTTTTCAGGACACGCAAATACATTTTACAATGAAATTCTCATTCACACACTGATTGGTAGCGACGCAGCAACACACTGAAACCAGGGGCGTTTCTGACTACCTTCAAGTAAGGCCTGAAGCGTCTCTTCCTTACTTTGTGGCTTGGTGCTCTTTTTGTAAGGTTAATGTGAAGCCATGCTAAATATGAAGTCAGACTTTTAACCTTCCTGGAGTCCTAAGGTGTTCAGCAAATATTGCCTGAGCTTTTTATCCTTTCCCTGGTCGGCATGGCTTTTACAAGTATTTTATTTTATTTTTTTTTTGTTTCAAGAACTGAAGAGCTGATTGGACATCTTCATCACTTCACAGTTAACACCGTGACATCTGCTGCGCTCTTCTTGAGCATTGTGTTAAGATTACAGAAGCATTACATAGTTAAATCTAGTTGAAATGTTTGCCAAAAAGAGTAGAAATGAAACAAACTTTGTTGGTTCACGTTTTCCTCCTCTGGGTGTCTCAGATAAACCATCTGAGCCTGGGAATCTCTGTCCTCCTCCCATGGATCACACAGGTTGCTTTCCTGTCTTTATTATTTAGTGTAATTTATAGAAGAGTAGACTATGTATGTAAGCTGGTGTGTATGAGAGTGTGTCGCATTGTGCCCTTTAGACATTGTATGGATGAAAATAGAAAAAAAAAAGTGATGCACAGTGGCTTGGGTATTAATTTTATTGCTGGATTGGAAATAGTAACACGTTAGATTAATTATTACTGAAAAAAGAGGTCATATTAGATTAACAATATCACTGAATAAGATTAATTTATTTGATCTTTAAAAGATAAACAGTTGTTCATGTGCTCTGTTCTATATACTTTTGTGATTCGAGCCTTATTTGCAGCTGTAACCATGATGTCATGACCACCTAATAATATTCCTAACTCTAGTGTTTCTCTGTGTGATATGTCATTTTTCAAAGTCAAACTCTTAAATCATCACCATCTGCCCCTCTCCTACCTTACACAGATAATGGTTCTCCATTTCCACCTGTCTCCTCTGTTCTTTATTAACCATTATTCAGCTCCCCACTGTCACTAAAACATCTGAACTTGTAGGAAAATTCTAATTATCACCTCACCAGCCCAGTGTCTTCACTGCTCCTGTTCCCAAATCTTGTGATTTCTCTTTTTATATATGTATTTTTTTATGTAGACTTTGTTCATCTCTGGTCTTGTAATGAATGGCCAGGTGACCTGTCCAGGGTTCACCCCACCTCTTACCCACTGACCACTGGGGTTAGGCATCAAACCAGCTCCCATGCCCCCACAACTCCACAAGCATAAGAGGACACAGTCCATGAATGTTAATCTCTGAAATGCACCACCATTGCAATCCACTTTGAGCTTTCCAATTTTCTTCTTCTGTTAAGTTTCATCTTGTCCACAATGGGACTGAAATTGTTCAGATGCACCTCCCTGCATCTCCTAAAGTTTAAAACAAAATTTAAAACCTCTCTCAAAGCCTGTGGTTAGACCAATCTGTCTCACAAAACTTTACTTTCTAATTTTGAAGACAATGTTTTTGTTCAAATTTTCACACATTTAATTTACATCTTATAAATTATAAATTGACTTATTTTAACTAGTATTGACCACACAAGGCATTTACACCACAGTCACTATCACCCAATCACAATTCCAGCAGGAAGAATCTGGAATCGAACTGGCAAGCTTCAGTTTCTAAGACAACTCTACCCACTGAGCCACAGTCAGCCCTTCTCAGTTTTTGAGATCAGAAGATTGCCAGAAACCATTTATTTCATTTTTTTTCCTGTCCTTGGTCTAAAACCAGAAACGTTAATTTTTATAGAAAGTGAATTAAATAATAATTTTGAAGAAACCTGTTTATCATTCAATAAAATTATAGCTAAGATTTACAACGAAGTAATTATACTTTTTATGAGGCTTTTTTCTCTGGCTAAACCTGCATCAGCACTTCAGCTATTACATTACACTGGTCAACAACCAAAATATGGTCTGGGATTCTGCAACAGTTTTAGGGTCATTTTGATGAGCTGAATTCAAAAATCACAATGGTTTTTGCTCAACCAGGTCAACCAGGTAAGCTTTTTGAACTTTCTGAACTGCTCATGATCCTCATGGAGCAACATGAGCATCAAAATTCATGACTTGTTCTCACATATGGATCACTTTCCTGAGAATCTCCATCCTCCTGATGCTCCTGATGAGCAGCAGTAGAGATTCCATCAGGACAGGAAAGAGATGGAGAACTTTACACAATGAAAATGTAATGTTCAATTCACATGTAATGTTCTTACCCTTATCAGTGTTTATTATTCAATTTGCTGAAATCCAAGTTTGTAACATTTAATGTCACACACATGTCTAACACACTGTGTTAGAAAACAATTTTTTCTCCTAAAACTTTTTTGGATGAGAAATATTAATGGAAATGAACTGATATCATGAAGAAATGTTACCAATTTAGTCGGGAGATCAGATTTCTCTAAATCAAATTAGAATAAAAACCTGACCTGATTGTGAAAAATTTATATTTTTGGATTCAATGATGCAAAATAGTCATAATTCAGTATAAAAACGTAGACAACAAAAATATTGTTTTGTAACCTGATTTAATTTGTTGCATTGTTATTATAATGCTAAATTAAATATATCTTCTTTAGTATATCTTTGACTTTTCCTTTGGTTTATTCACTAATTCTGTAGAGCATCATGGTGCAGGGAGGCAGTTTTATTCCCCAGATAATCATCTTTGTCTGTTTACAGACTGCTACAAGTCATAAAATAGTTGTGAGATTTGAACATACCACTTACAGTGTTTTAATTGGTTGTCTTTCGTTGTAGCCCCACCCCCTCCCTTGAATAAAATCATTTATTTGTTATCTTCCAAAGACTGTTGATCTAGCACTTTTTCTCTGTTCAACAGATAGTATGTCTGGTGGCTGAAACAGAAATCATACAAACCAAGCTGAACCTGCAAGGTGGTAAAACACCTAAGTACTCTTGTAATAGCAGCAGCAGGAATTTCAGCCAGCCTGGGTAACATTTGATCCCCCTCTCAGGCTGGATTAGAGTGGCCCTCAACAAACCCCCGTCTTATCCAGCCTGTCATGGCTGCAAGCAGATCACAGTGGGGACTCTTGGAGGATCTATGGGGCCCTATGGGGCTGTTGTATCATGAAAAGGGAATTACAAACAAATTGCCGAGGGCCAGCACATTATTTTAAGACTTGTGGCAAGTTTATGACTTGCTAATGTTCCTAATTATATGGCTATGAAAGACTTAATTAATTAAAGGGTTGTATCAGGGACAGAATGCACGGCTGGGTACAGAGGAAGAAAAAAAAGAGAAAAAATAGGCCACAAAATAATGGAAGAAAAAAAAAAGATAGTGATGAGAAAGAAAGTGGTTGCCTGTGTTTGTTATCATGGTTCCAGTGCATTGGTTTTTACTGCCTGGGTAGAATTTAGTGGTTCTCACTACAGTGTGGAAAAGAAAATGTGAGTCTCCAGGAAATGCAACCATTATGATCAACCCCTTGCTGATACCTAATATGCCCTACGTTCCCCCCATGACTTTTTCAAAGTGTCTGTAATCATATTATTGTAAATGTTGGTGCAGTTAATTGCATGGAGAGGAAAATGGGCCATGCTTGACGGGTTATGGGGAATTTTTTAAAAGTTTGTTTGCCCTCTGGAGTATTGGAGACACTAATAATGGTGGATTGGAGGCGAGTGTGCGAGAAAGCGGAAGATGGAAAGAGGAAAAAAGCAGGAGGAGGGCAGCTCTTACAGGGAATGTTTCTCCTCTCTCCACTGAGGAGGACTTGGCTGTGGCAAGCAGAGTGAAAACAATAGTGTTCATGATGTGGATCACAACTTCTCTGAGTTAAAGAAATGGGAGGGAGATATTGGCTCTGCATAAATTGATGTGACAAGCAGAACTTTTACATGATGTTTCCAAACTAAAGATCATATAGAAGTCAATTTTTGAAAGGTAAAAAACAAGTTTTTAGGAAAATGTACACTTATGGAGGGTTGGAGAAACATGTTCCAAATTCATCATCAAAGCAGCTTCATTTATTCTCACCTTTTCCTCCCACTACATTATTTATCTTGAACAGCAGGTGCTACTACTGAAAAGTGACAATAATACACCAAAGAAAATGCACAAATATAGTCATATGAATAAAGTCACAATGCTGACATGTCACATGAAGGATGTAATAATCTAAACATAAATTCATGAAAAGTTTTTTATTTGAATAACAACTGCATATTGCTTATAGTTAATGTTGTAAATGGTTCTGCTCAAAATTGAGTCAAAAATAAAAAATAAATAAACAATTGTCAATTCTGCTGACATTTATCTGGAGTTTACAATCTGCAATGGGAATCTTACAAAACACTATCATGGGCTTCCAGTTATGCATGGAATCTGTAAGACTTTAATGATTTATTTGGATGAATTAGGGCCATAAAGGAAAACAACCTGGCAACAGTCAGAGAAATCAATTCAAAAGTACAAGAAACAGAATATAAGGATCAGCTAAGAAACTAAACACACGGGAAATAATTAATATGCAACACATTTGTAAAAATAATTAACCCAGAGAAATAAAAATGTTTTTAAAACTTATCAAACTCAAGCAAAAAAAAAAATCTCCAAAAAGCACAGAAGAAAGGAGTACACGAGCATGTTGAGTGGAAAAAGATGCACAAAGCTGAAGGTTAAAGATCTAGGTTTAAAATTTTTGCTCAACATTTTAAAGTTTAAAAGTTATAAGATGTTCCTGTAATCTTTGAAAGTGTTGTTGAGGAATAGTGCTATTCTTTGGTCTTTGGCTGCTTTTACATTTTGACATCAGCTTTTCCTTAGCAGTTCCCAAATTGTGTAATGATCTGCCCTCTGAAATTAGACAGGCTTCTCTGTTTTTAAATCTCTTCTGAAAGCATATCTTTTCAACCAGGCTCGATGCCTCATGAATTGCAGGAATGAATTGTACATGACATAGTCATATGATTCTTATCTGTGATTCCTTGAAATATTTTTTTTAAATTAAATGCATCATTGCTTACTTTATGTGTAAATATATATTTTTTTCTAATATAGTAGATTGTCTGGTGTTTAGACTGGAGATAATGGATGATGGAGAACTACACTCGCTGTGCTTGGCCTTTGTTGGATCCAGTAGCTTTTCCGTTTGTGGTAATGTCTGCATTCTTTAAAGAAACGTAACAAAATGGAGTCTTGACAAAAGTTCAGTTTGGAAGACTCTCTAGTCGCACCTGCTTCATTAATCAGCGTCTCCCTCTCTGCAACCTGGACCCATCAGAGCCAGTCCAAGACTCGCTCCAGTCAATCATCGTTTGGGCTCCAGTTCAAAAGGACCTTCACCCATGACCTCTTCTGCTCACCAGCTGCGATCAACCCACCTTCGCCCCATCTCCACCTTCTGCTCCCGGCTCTCAGGCCTCATCTTCCTCCGACCGCCGCCACCAGTCCAGGCCCCGGGGGTCTACATTCCTATGCTGCATCAGGAATGTTCATTGGGCTTATCGAAGTCCAGCTCGACCTCCTGGGATGGGGCCTGAACGCCAAAGAACTTTGTTTATTTTCATGTTCATTTGGTCATTAAACTCTTTTAATCGCTTTCTTTCTCCATTTGAGTCTCTCCAGATTGAACTTGAAGTACCTCAAGTAACCCATGAGACTAAATACATGCCAAGCTTGATGGGCGTTATTCTTTAGAGGATTAGACTTCGCCCCGGCCATATGGTAACAGGAACAGGTCCAGAGTTTACCAATTTTCTGTTCATTCTTTAGGATCCAACACCATGACTACTTTTGTCCAAAACAATGATCCATTTGAGTTTATCTGTTCATCAAGCCTGCCTAATGAACAGATAAACATTTTTAAGGATATGTTGTATTAAACAAAATTCAGGTGAGAGATTTTATTGTTCTATAAAAAAGTAAAAGATTAGTGTCTTCAGATGAAGAATATTCTGCATCAGAATAAATGAAAATGAAATGAAACATGCTGGATGCTTTGGCTTCATTAGCCTTTTGCAAACTCAAACAAATGGTTACTCAACCAGGTGAAGTGGTAAAGTGTTCTTCCAATTATCAATGTCTATCCTTGTCATGAAGTGTGGTTGAGGTGGTGAGGAGAGACGCTGAAACCCAGGTATGGTGTAGATGATGAATTTTATTAAGAGTGCGACAGTTCAAGGCACAGGCAGCATGGCAGAAAGTAGCACTCAGCTAATACCGGTAGCAACTGTTAGGACAGACTGACAACGCGAGCTTGGCTAACCAGGACTTTACCACTTCTACTGGAGCCGACAGAGAACAAAGAGCTACGCTAACCAGGACTTGACCGTTCTACTGGCGCAGACAAACAACTGACACGTTTGACACACGTACGACAGTTGACAAACTTAGACGAGGAACACAGACAACAGGTGAGACTAAATACACACGGGGTAATCAAGGGAACAAGACACACCTGGGAAACAATTAACAGGGAAGACGCAGAGACAGGACTCACAGGGAACAGGACTACACAGAAAACTCAAAAATAAACACACAGAAACACAGACCCTGACAATCCTAAGGAGGCCGACGCACTGAGACCCACTGGGTTGTCGTGACCTGCTGTATGTCCCACTCCACAATGCTCAAGCTTACATTTATTAGAGGGGAAGGAGGATCCACATTTCTTTTTATGTAAACATTTTTCAGAACTAGTGGAATAATATTTTTCTTTAGTTACTGCCCTGACTGATGGAGTGAACACTTTTTTTCTGTATAGGTTCAATTAAAAGAAATTGAATACCACAAAAAAGTTTGTTCTTGTCATTGATTTTGGAAAGTAATACTTTAGAGTCATTGCACAGACTGAAGTATTTCAAATCTTTAATTCTTGTCATTTTGATGATTATGGCTTCACTAGAGGAATTTTTCTGCCATAATCCAAGAGCACACATTTTCAGTTTCAGTTTTCAGCTTATATTTATACTTTGAAAGTAGGACTTCATGTCTTTCTTCTCAACACTTGTAATGCTTGTACTCAAAATTTCTCCTCGTGCTCAGACTTAGTCTCTGCTCGGACTTTGTTTGCTTGCAAAACATTATCTGCTTACATTTGGAACCACCTTTTGGCACAGTCGCCTGGCAACCTCTCAGTTAATAGAATGAAAGTGTTGTATTGGGTGCGTTTGTTTCCTTCTAGCGTAGCGGTTCTCAACATGGGCTGTACCGCTGCCAAGGGGGCATTCAGAGGACAGCAGGGGGCGCTGGGATGCCTTTGGGGGGCATTTGGTCAAAGGTGCTCTTTCTATTCAGCTGCTCTCCTTCTATTCAGTGTTTGTTAGCTTCTGTTACCTTTTGGCGCAGCTCCTCTCCTGCTACTGGTAGCTCACCGCATCAGTTCCAGAAGTGACGTTGCTGTGATTCACTTTGTCTGGTATTTCTGTACATATGTTTTGGCAGTTCTGGGATCATGTCAAAGCAGCAACTTATATTAAAAAGTGTTTTATTTCCGTTTGAAAGCTGGAAGGAAGGACATGGCAGGACAACAGAAAATCGCTCTTATAAACATGTAATTGCTAAAATTACGATACCCTCACTCGTATTTGTATGGCATTAAAAGGGTCTGGAACTTTTGTTTTTCCACTGAAAGTTCTGATTTGCACAATGAATGCCATGTGGGTGAAATTTTATGGATGATACTCTGATGTCCCATTCTCCTGAAGGCAGCACAGAGCTGCACCACCAGAAACCGACAAAAACACTGAAGAGAAGAAGAGCTATGATTAATGTAGTTACAGTTCTATCCATGTTTTAATGTTGCAGAGCTCAGTCGGTTTGCAAATAGATCAAAGTTTAAACTGGCATGTTGTACATCTTTTAACTGGTCATTTTGTGGAATATTTAACAACTAGAAAATGGCAAAGAATAAGAATATTATTTTCCACTGAGATTGGCTGCTGTTATTCCTACCAATTTTAACTTGAATGTTCATTGCATTTTTCGTAGACGCCTGTGAAAATAATTTCTATTCCCATGACTTTTTTGTTCTCTGGGAAATTATTTTTGATGACAAATACAGAAACAAGCATAAACATCAAAACATCTACAATAGTGATAGTAATATTAATAATAAAATAATAGTCATTGCAAAGTAGCCTACAAATTCTTTTTTGGGGGGCGGTGAGGGACCTGGACAAAGGCTAGGGTGGCGCTGGCCCAAAATAGATTGAGAAACACTGTTCTAGCAGGGGTGCCTGTGTGGCTACTATCAATGGTAGTACCCACTGCGCCACCCACTGGATGTAGGAAAAACAACAACGTCAGCTTTCTCCTCCATAGTACACTAAACATCTGCCTTATATGGTGAGGTGGGGAATTGAAGCCTTACTACATCATTATTCTCTTAGACCGGGATGTCAAACTCTTTTTCATGTTGGGCCATATTAAGTTCATGAATGTGCTTAAAGTGACATGCATTGACGCTGTTGGAAGATGTTGAAAAGGGAAGCATCAGGAGGGGAATGCATTTTGAGGAATCACCCATATCTTCTGGCCCAAGATGATGACTGCCTTATAGGCCAATTTAGAGCATTCAATCTATGTGCTGAACCTGGTCCAGTTTTGGAGACACTGACCCACCAGAACCTCACCATCACTGTGTCGGTTTTCCTGGTAACTGGCTCCTGCCAGCACAAATGAACAGTCAGGTATATGTTTGGAATAATCAACAGTTAGCTAACCATCTCAATCCACTTTTAGGCACAACATGATTCTGTAAAGTTGTCCATTGGTCTATGACATCACAGCTAGTGTTAAGCACAATAATGCTAGGAGACATGCAATGTTAATATAATCAGATTTCTCTACTCTGTCTGAGATCATGAGCCCTTAAAATTAATTGGTGGAATTTTAACTAATAGGGACTGACGTGCTGATGCAATACTCCACTATAACCTGTAGGGGACAGAGGCACACAGGTACTGGCTCCTAAAGCTGTTTCAAGCACAGAGAATGCACACTGTAATATCACTCACACCAACATACAACAACAACATCAACTGTTTATCGTAGCTCTTAAAATGCCATTGGTGGTTTATAAACTTTATTTCAACTTTCCACTCATTGATTTCCCTCTTTTCCCCCTCTTGATTTCAAAACAAAATTGACCAACTGGCTCATTTAAACAAACACTGACATTCACGAGGTGCGTTGCGTCGACCATTTAAGGTTGAAAGGGGGCATGTTGGGGGCAGAACTTGATGCAACCTTGTGCAAAAAACTTTTAGGCACAGCTGTGATTTATAAAGTCCCTGCAGGACCAAACTCTAACCTGGGAGAATGAGCCTTTTCCATCTCCACCTCCACCCTCTGGAACTCTCTGCTCCAACCATTCTGTACCTGCTCCAATAAACAACTTCAAAACTGCCTCTTTAAAGCTACTTTTAATGTATAATCTGCCCTTTTGTGTGTGTTTTTCTGTTATGTATCATTGTTTCCTTTTGTATTGTCCTCTTTGGCTACTGGAAAAAGCTCTGTAAAATTAAATGTATGATTGTTAAAAACAACAATAATAATAATCATCTTATTTTTCTTACCAACACTAACATGACTAAAATGGATTTTAAAAGGTTTGTATCCTTTCTATCCTGTTACATTTAGTTAATGTTGGCTCACTAGTAATACAACAACCACACACCCTGTTTGGCTTACTGAAAAACAAGTTAAAACTCCTGTTATTTTGAAGGAAAATATTAACAATTGACTAAAAAAAAAAAAAAAACCTACTCGTTGGACTCATCCAACAAAAAACAGAATTTCTCATTCCGAAGGCAATTTTGCAGAGGCAATTTTCTACGCTTGCAGGCGACCCGCGCACATCTGTTTGTCTATTATGGTGGAGAATGGAGGACAAGGGGAGGGGTCGCTCCTGGAATTTTTTGATCATATCAACAACAATGGGGACACGGGGCATCCATCATGACCTGACCACCTCCATCCCCTGCATCTACTTGAAGCGGTTCAACAAGTGGTAGCAATTTTCTATTTTCATTTGTTGACCACTTGACCATGTGCTTTCCTCAGCCCCAGCAGATGAGCTCCGATTCATGGTCAGCTTCTGGTCGGTACACAGCTATGAGCTCTGCACTGCTACTGTAGCTGTTGACAATAGAGTGTTTGGAAGAATATTGCACAAGGCTACAGAAATTGGAAATATTGTGCTGTTGTAAACCAAAAAAAGGAGAAAACAAGAAGCATAAAGATAAGTTATATCCACTCTGAATAAATTATACAGCTTACTAAAAATGTTTTTTTCCTATGCAACAAAGTTCTTCGTTTTGTTTTACATTTTCTGGTTTTATACACGTAGCTTGTATAAGGAAATGGCAGTTATTATTCTTACCCATTTTTTTCCTACATATTGGAAATACCAAAATTTTGGGAACAAACGCTTGTTTTTCTGGTGTAAATTTTAGTGCAATTGTCCAGAGAATAAAATATACTTTTTCAACATCCTTGATTCAGCTTTTAATGATTTTGAACTCCTGAGATATGTTGCTGCCTCCACTGCATCCCACAAACTGTTTGCCCTCTGCTGCACAAGATGCTTTATTATTCCCACAAGATTATTACTGTTCCTGTAGAGAACTGAGCACAAACCCTTGAGGAGCTCTGTTTAAGAGAGAGGGATGTCACACAGCTAAAACTGGAGCTATATGATTTTTTGTCTAGATTTTACCCTCATTTCCCAACCAAGTCAAGTTGCGCTCTGTTGGAAGGGCGAGTCAGGACAAAATAATTTGTTATTGTGAGATGGGATAAAAACTAGAGTCTGACCCAACCTCAAAGAAATGTGTGGCTATTCTGAGGGAAAACTGGATGAAGTAAGTTAGTGAGAACTGTTTATTGATCCAATTCCAACCTGAGTCAACTTTTTTTTTTACTTTATTCATAAATATAAAACATTATAGGGGAATTGGGTGGATCAGAGGGTAGAGCAAATGCACCATGAGCAGAGGCATAATGCAAACAGTTCACTAATTACTCTGCCTTAGTGAAGACTAAGCACATTAAATAATCAACACAGTTATGGAAACAAACAAAACAATTCACATATTAATTTCTGAATGAAATATTTTTCACAGAACAAACATCTCATAAATCCTTCGTGTTTATTTTCATAACTGCTATAATGTCTAATGACTATATAGTTCAGACAAATTTGTTTCTGTTAAGATACAATGTCATTCCATACAATGCTCAGACTGCTATCAGTTTAGGAGGGTTTTTTACATTTATTACATGGTTCATAACTAATATACTAGAAATATTTGCACATAATAATAACTGGTGATATTATTAAATGTGGCTGAAAAATATATGCGTGTAAATTCCTTTAATATTATAGGAGTACGACAGCATGTGGCTCTCCTCCTCTTTGTTGGCCAGACTCCCTGGAATCACTTGCTGTTCTCCCTCTGGCCTCCTCCACTTCCTTCTCCTATTTGTCTTGTTCTTGTTTTCTTCGAGTTCTTCCAGCATTTCCCCTCTCCAGGAACTAAGACAATGGGACCATGTCTGCAGCCAGCCACAGGGCCCCTCAAGCCAAAAGTCTTTTCAGCAGTAAACCCAAGGGCTTCAGGGTAAATCCTACAACTTGGCATGTTGGTGTGCCAGCTAAAAGATGTCAGTATCTGCCAGCATTGCTGCACTCTTCATTTGCAGGTTTCTGTCTTTGTTTTACAGTATTTGTCTCTATGACAGCTTCCTCCTGTCTATCCCCTCAGTCTCTCAGACTTCCCATATTTTCCACAATGTTGATCCCTTTTTGTCTGTATCTTGGCAGACAATGACATGACAGAAGTTTATTTTTACCAGGAGTCTCACAAACATTTTAAATTATCTTGTTCTTTAACCACAGATTTAATGTTAGAAAATTTTTCAGACCACCGGTCAAATGTCTCTTTCTGCATGAAGTTCATATTCATATTGTTACAATCCAGCAGTGTGAAAAGAGAATACTTGTAACTTTTCCCTTTGTCATTTCAGTCAACTTCATTATAAATTCCAATCTGGTCCTAGCTTTTAAACAGGAGTCAAGTTATTAAAAATTTATATAAGGAAAGCCAGCAGATATCACCGAGTTGCTCACTCGCAGCATTAACTCCTCTTGGACCGGTAGCGACAGTAGAAAGGAAATGTTCTCTTTAACAGGAAGAAACTTCCAACAGAACCAGAACCAGGCTAGACTGGGACTTTGAGAAAACAGCATAAAACACACAATCATTGATGGAGGAGCACTTTCTAAGTTGAATGCCCTTGCTAATATTTTGTTGCAGTTGCAAAAGAACTGATGTAATCTTGATGTTTGGGTGTATGTGGGCTCTTTGTGTGCATCTCTTCATGTCAGTTCTTCTCACTGTCATCTCAACCAGAAAGGCTCCTCAGTACCTGACTTGTTAGATATAAGCTTCTTCATGATTTCATTCGTCATTACGTCTGCACCTGCTGCAGCCCTCCCCGCCTTCCCCCGACCCCCAGCATGTCGCCCTCAGCGCTGATCTGCAACCTGATCTGTGACAGCTGCTGCAGAGGATTAAGTCTGGTTTTTAAACAAACATACAGCTCTGCTGTGCTTGGCAGGGGCCAGCCGCTGGGGTCCAGCTCCAGGGCCTGCAGGGACTGAACCGTCCCTGAAGGAGAAACAGACAGAATAGCCCCTGTGTAATCCAATGAGCCCCTGCAGCTCCTGAGCAGGACAGCAGTAACAGAGATATTCTAACTTCACTTTTGCTTCAAGATTTCAACTGCAGTTCAAATTTTTAGTTGAAGTGCACATAGAGCTGGCGAAGAGGTACTTCAAACTCCATTTTAGCTCTGTTTCAGGGTGAGGAGCCTATTGCAAACACACTGTCTTAAATTTGAACAGAGATGGATGCGACATTCCTCCCTGCTATATATTAAAATGTTTTCTGTACTGACCCAGCAAACATTTTAAAGCTTGTTTCTCTGCAATGGAAAGAGCATAACTAACTTCACTTTAGTTACGGGGATGGCAGTTCATTTGAATCAGAAAATTAAAATGATCCGTTCACCAAATGAATTTGTGTAGATCAAAACAGTGCCTCTCCCAGTACACACCACGTATAGCATGACTCACACTGTGACATGGCGTCTCTCCAGCACAGTGTGTTCCTCGTTCTGTTCCTCCAAGCTAATGGCTAATGTTGTGTTTTGTTTCAGAGATTAGATTGAACCAAGTGATTCACTCACATACTGGGAAGCCCTGTAGGCTATTTACCTGTGAATGTTTCATGTTAGTTTGATGCAATTTTACACATACAACGTGTAAATAACATGTAATGTAATTGAAGTTTACATGATGAAAATATGCCTCAAACATCAAAATGTCACCCGTGATAGACGTGTAAACTACTTGTTAACAGCAAGTTAACAAGTAAAATACGTGATAACTGTCTTTCCTGTGAAAGGGGTGAAAAGCATAAGTTTGTCCTTCTGGGCAACATCACTCCCTGTCCCTCTGAGTCGCCTCTCTTCTCATTGGCTGTTTCTGATTCTGAACTAAAGCACTTTAAATAGCACTTTGCTATTTAGCAAGTAGATCCACCCACCATTCAATGCTGGAATCATCAGAATGACATTTTGATGGGTGTACATCACATACTTTCAATAATAGCGCTATGAGCAGCATGAGCAGATTACGCCCATATTTGCAGTACAGCTATTGTCCTGCAGTGGCGCTGTGTCTCTCACAGGGTGAATATTTATCATAAATTCTAAGACACAAAATATTGAATTTCCTGCTGACCATCATGCTCACGATGACCTCATCTGAACTGAGAAATGAACGAATCAGTTAATGAAGTGATTTACTTCAATTAGTTCACTTAAATGATTCATTCATTTGAACAAATCATTCATTTGAATGACTTGTTCATGAATGACACAAGTAATTCACACCATTAGCCGGTCCTCACTGCTAGACATGGAGGCGTGCATGCAGGAAACATGAAACAAAAAATATAAGCAATAAATACAGAGTGAAATAACTACAAGAGCGGGAAGGGTAGGAGGAAGAAAACAAAAATTTGTGATAGAAAAACTCAATCCTACTTTTTCTGGGCTCTTTCCAGTGGCTCCCCTTTTCTGCCTCCATCAAAATATTATATCAATAATTGCTGGCAAAAAATTAAACAAGTAAAACAATGAGAAGGCCCTGGGGGCAACCTTCTCTCTCTAAATTAGTCTGTGCATTTTAGAAGAAGGTCACTTTCTCCTCCTCCACCCAACCCACAGCCTACCTCCACCCCACCTCTGCGTCTATTGGATCAGTGACACATTCACAGGGGTGGTAGCGCTGACCTGAGTTTGAATTTAGAGTGTTCATTAATAGGATATTATGCCATATGCTCACAGCACTGTCATGTTATAATGTCTGGCACTGGTTTAAGAATTTGTAATTAGTGCTGCTATAATGAAAGGACTGGAGGGGCTCATGCTAACTGAGGTGCAAGAAAGAGATTTGCACTTCAGATTGTATGGTGGTAGAATTGGTCACCTGGCGACCTGCTGGCTCACCAACAGCATGCTGGGAAGGGACTTAATCATGGACCCCTGGTCAGGAGACATGTTGAGATGAACTGCTGTCCTTGTTGAATAGAAATTCCACAAAATAACACATATATGATTCAATTTTTAGGCTTCCAGGTTAAATGATTTATTCATAGCTTAATATTTTTCTAAGGCAAAACTCTTCTTAAAACTGAAGAAAAAATTGGATCAATAATATTTTTGGTCTTCTCATTTGACAGTGTCCACTATATCTGAAAACATCTTCATGCAACAACATACAGCAGTTCTTAACGCCAGATTTTTGTCCATCCATCCATCCATCCATCTCCATTTTCTTGACAACCTTGTCCCTTAATGGGGTCGGAAGGGTTGCTGGTGCCTATCTCCAGCTAACGTTCCAGGCGAGAGGCGGGGTTCACTCTGGACAGGTCGCCAGTCTGTCGCAGGGCAACACAGAGACACACAGGACAAACAACCATGCACACACACACACACACTAGGGACAATTTGGAGAGACCAATTAACCTAACAGTCATGTTTTTGGACTGTGGGAGGAAACCGGAGTACCCGGAGAAAACCCGCACATGCACAGGGAGAACATGCAAATTCCATGCAGAAAGGCCGGGGCCGGGAATCGAACCCAGAACCTTCTTGCTGCAAGGCAACAGCTCTACCAACTGCGCTACTGTGCAGCCATTACCCAGATTTTTGTGATGTACACAAACTACACCATAAAAGTCAAAACTTGCGGAGAAACCCCCCGTAAAATTGTAACAGGAAAAACAAACAAACAAATAAATGTGTAGGATTTTTTTTTTCCATCACCGTTCCCAACATCTTTATTTGATAGTATTTGTTCCACTCTCCCTTCCACAAGTTTGACAAATCTCTCAGTTAGTGGGACATCTATTATCCATATGCTTTTGATGTTACTCCACATATTTCCATTGAATTTTGTTCTGAATCCTAGCCAGACTATTCCAAAATGTTATTTCCTTTTATTAACACATTAGATCCATCTTCATCTTTACAATGTCCAGCAGATATCAGAGAGTTTGGGATTAAAAAAGACTAACATTTCAAATAGTTTAGAATTTCATCCACCTTGATGAAAACGAAAGTGCTGTTCAACAAAACCCAGAGCACTGTGCCGCCACCACCATGTACTACAGTGTTGTTTTCGTGTTTTTCAGCAACATTTTGGTGTCAAACATACCTCTTAGTTGTTGCCCTAAAAGTGCTCTGATGAAATAGCATTTAGATCACTGCTGTAGACTACAAGTAGCTCTGGCTGGGAACTCATACAGAACTTTTACTGCTTAAAGGACCCCACATTGTGGAAATGATATTGTTGTCCACCATTTTTTTTCCAAATAATGATTACTTACTTTATTGTGCTATGGTATATAAATATTTGTTGTGGAATCACTCCCTAACTGAAACCTTCAATGTGAGGTGATGATGGACTCAAATGCAGAGAGGAAGAGGCTGTGAATTCATGGTGGATAACAAAAACAATAAGGAGGCCACAAAATGACAGGAACAAAACCGGGACCCAGTAATATGAAGGAAAATGAAGCATAACGTGAGGATCCAGCAAGGAGTGAGAGGAGGAGAGGAGTTTAAATACAGGGAGAAAGAGAGATGGAACAATAGACCGGGGCTGACTGGAGAGACAGAGTAAGCGGTGGTAGTGGTGTTAATAGTATGAGATGACTGTGCTTGAAAATTTTAGGAAATCACTATTTTCCGAACTACACAGACGATTTCAGTTTTAACCTCCTCATTATCTTCAGCAACTATTAATGCCTAGATGCCAGTCTGTGTTGCTGTCCTCTGGAAAGCCTAAAAGTGCATGTGATGCCAAGTAAACAGGTGTACCTATTAAAGTGGCTTGTGGTGTCTAACTAAATCTGCAGTCAAAAGTAAATTTCTGCTTTTAACCAGATAATAAAAGGGAAATTTTTCACTGTAGTAATAGTAATCAAAGCCAAAATTAGATTTTCTCTGGAAAGTTCATGGACTGTGCTGGAAACAATTTTGCCACAGACTTGCACATGACATTGCACATAAATATTCAATAAATTAGCTGTAGCCATTTCATACATTGATCAGTCATCTTTGGCACACTGTGACAGGCAATGCTGGGAATGAAATATTAATGCTGACAAATTAGGCGTTTCTGAGTAAATGATGTCACATTGTACGGCTTTCCTCAAATTGACTCCCTGGCATGAGGGCACATTTGCTGGCTTGGTTAGACTTGCCTCCTCGGCTCCCCCTTCTCATCCTTTCCGTCTACCCAATCTCTTAAGTCTCAAAATGAACTTTTTTTATATTTCATAATTAACTTTTTTTCCCCTCACTAGTATCTGGATAGAAAAGGATTTAGAAGCAAAATGCCAAGATGCCCAGCCTGATACACGGTACTCTGTGGCCAACACAATTAGCGTGGCTAACACGATTACAGTTTAGTAAAAAAGCCTTTTCAGGTAAACTAAAATTTTTAATGTATGTCAGATACGGCAGTGGTCCCCAACCCCCGGTACCGGTCCGTGGACCAATTGGTACCGGTCCGCGGCGCAAGAAATAATTAAATATTTCTGTTTTACGTATTATTTGAGTCTGGAGCATCTTTTATTTTGAAAATCCTGTAACCGGATTCCCTCGGTTACTTGTGCGCCAACATTGAGCCACAAGCAGCAAAGGGGGAAAAGTGACACATCGCGCCCGTAGGTATTCCACGTTACAATCCGCAACCCGCACCCCCCCCCACCCCTCGTCCACCAAAAAATTTCAAAGACTTCCACGGCACGAAAAAGGTTGGGGACCACTGAGATACAGTACATATTGCATATTGAGCTATTCAGCTGTAACAGACAGGCTTCAAGGTGTAGAAGTTGTATTGGTACTGCCATTATGCTGTACTTGGCTAAAAGGTTTTTATAATGGATGTGTTTATTATTGACTTTCTTTTTTTCATTCACTAAACACAAAGAAAGCAAAGCAATAATATTGACACCAGCAGACACTCCTTTGTTCTTATTGATCCTACGACGGTTGAGCTGCAAATGCGGTCGTGCACTAGCTTTGATCCAAGCAAGGCTTTCCGTTTCAGGTTTTGAAAATCTGTGAATTTTAGTTCCACAAATACGATCAGGGTACCTGACATCACCTGTACAGATTCCCCACTGACAGTGGAGAACCATTTTTTTTCGAGTCCTGACGCAAAAACTTTCTGCCAGTCTGCTAGTCCACAATGTACATTAACATGTGTTTACTACTGTAGCTTGTGTTTGTGAGACGGTCACGCACGTGGTAACTGCGCTGTGATGTAAAATTGGCATTAGCCAATGAAACGCGGCCCCTGTGGTAAGGTCCATTGTGGCTCAGTGGAGAAATGCTGCTGGAAGCTGGAGGCACTGTCTGCTATTGTCTTTCGGAGCATCACCAAGGATTCTGATGATCTGCTTTTACAGACAGCACCATGACATGTGGAGATTAATCACTTAATCACTGTGATGTGAATACACCTTCCATGACTCCATTGTTTGAATACAAGAGGTGCAGCTAAGGTAAGCTGGCTGACTAAGTGCATCTTTTTGTCTTTTTTAGTATTTAATTATTTTGGCAATTTAGTTCCTAAATATTGTAACAAACAATGAATGCATCTCAAAAGTCATGTGGATGGGATGCACAAAAATGTTTATTATAAATCAAAACTTTCTCCAAATTGATTGATTTTCAAGACCATGAAAAAGACCATTCAAGACTCATAAAAAATTATTCTAAAAATGTTCATTTTCAGACTTTCTTTATTCAGTTATTGTATAGTTCTATGAGGATTGATGTGTTTCAAAATACCTAAGCTGGAGTGGTGGGTGTGAACATCTTGTGAGTATTTTCTATCAAACAACCACTGGGCAGAACTGGGCAGATCAAGACAAACTGATCGTCTTGATCCAGTGGTGCTGAATTCCTTTCAGGTGCATCAAGGGTTCTGATACATGACTTGAGGACAGCTTTGCATTTTGTTTGCTGTAAATGTCAACATGATGTCAAAAATGGGTTAAAAGCTCCAAATTATAGTTGACTGATGAGATGCACAGCATAGCTCCTGGTGTGCTGTCCTCAGTTTTTATGTGTGTTCTTCTGAAGCATGAAACTAGTATAGACTAGAAGGAACTCTTTTAGTGGAATAGTCACTCACGTTCACTTCATGTATAGTCTAATGTCATAATGCAGAAGAAGAATTACTATTGTCTTTACCCACAACTGAATCACATGGGAACATGAGAAAATACATCTGAGATACTTAGTATGTAAAATGAGCCAAAATCACAGTTTATACAAATACTGAGCTTCTGTTTTTAACTAATGTCAGCAGATAGATTCTCATGGTTATTCACACTTATCTTGAATTTGTTCATATATTAAAACATGATAAAACATGTTTTAATGTTGTGATGATACATGGCACATCCTGTCTCACTGCCAGTGGCTCCAGCTCCACCTGGTATGTCGACAGAAGTCAGGTGGCATTCAGGGCCCAGACTGTTGTAAGACTATTCTGCAAGAAAAGAAATGGTCTCAAGTCAACCATGGTAAACCTCAGGGTAAGATGCAGGTGGAATGCAACCAGGGGCTCTACAGGTGGCAGGGACTTGTTACCTTTTGCTTTTATGTCCTCACAATCTACTGCACAGCCTCCTTGGACCGGGTTCACAGGTGAAATAGGATTCTCCCAGCAATGTGGGATTCCCTCCAAACACTCTGGAAAGAATGGGATGAGCTGCCACATGGTTCTCCTTGCCTTGGGCATTGTTTCCCCACTTACTGGGAAGCTGGTGCCTGAGCCTGTACAGAGGGACAGAGGATGCACAAATTATCAAGAGCTCCTTTGCGCAATCTTGCAGATGCATGCTGCAAGCTAGTGGGGGCACTGAATCTGCCCTCCTCATCTTGTTGTCCTCTAATGGCCAGGGATTAGCAACTTGATCAGGGGAAAAGACATGAAGAAAATTGTCCTCTTCTTTTTTGGAGTGAAGTGTGTCTGAAGTATTCAGTAATCCTTCAGAATCATGCTCTAACCCTGATGTGGGGTTCCAGGATTCACTAGCAATAAACCTAGCTGCTGTTATGGCCAGGGGCCTCATGCATAAAGCGTGCGTGCGCATAAAAAAATCTGCGGTGGCATATTTTACGCACACATGTATAAAAATGATCAAGGTTTGCGTAAATATATGCACTTTTTCGCTGGCGTAAAAATGTGCGGTTGCCACGCAAATCTTTTCTGTGAACAATATCAAACCACAAGGTGTCAAAACTCACCTAAATACACTGAAACCTGAAGACATTCAGTGTTTTTAAGACCAAGAAGCATCAAACTCGATGTTTTTTTTTCATGGTTTTATTTTTTTTTATTGCAACAATGACTGCGACAGACTGGCGACCTGTCCAGGGCGTACCCCGCCTCTCACCCGGAACGCTAGCTGGAGATAGGCACCAGCACCTCCCGACCCCATTAAGGGACAAGGGTGTAGGAAAATGGATGGATGGATGCAACAATGAAACTCAACCGCATTTATCCACAGTCAATAAAGTAACATGAACAGAAAATAAAGAAAATAAAAATAAAAGGATGTGAAAACCTCACTCAAACGTAAATAGTACTTTTCCTCAGTTTTCGTATTATCCATAATGCATTGGTCTGTGCGCCGAAGCGCATGGAATGCATCTATGGGGTAATTTAACTCTCATTAAAAGAAACAGGGTTGGATCAGCAGATTAACTCCAAACAGATTTGATTATTTTTAAGGTGATTAAGGTGTGTAGACAATCCCGTATAGCTGCGCAAAAATGTGCCGCATTGTGGAGCGTTTCAGCTCTGATGGAGAACATCGCCAATGGAAGGATTCAGAGGGAGCGATTGTTCAGAGATCATATTTATCTTCTGTTGATGATAGTTTATTAGTGTTTAGATTAATCCAGACTGATCATCCTGGAGCTCTGAACAAAACTTACAAGAAGGAGCCATGCGGTACCGTTACTGGTGCAACTGTGTCTTAGCTTATTGTCTGAGGATAAATGCTGTTCAGGTTCATCGTTTACGTTTAAACAATAAAATATTAAAATCATTAAAAGCATTGGTTTGGTGCTTCTTGGTCTAAATAACACAGACCTCAGTGTATTTAAGTGTGTTGACACTTTGTGTTTTGATATTATCCACAGAAAAAGTTTGCATGGCTGCTGCACATTTTCACGCCAGCGAAAAAGTGTGTGCATATTTATGCAAACCTTGACGCAAAGTAAATTTGTATACATGCCGACTTCTGTGTAAGTTGGCATGCTTTATGCATGAGGCCTTTATTGGTCTTTTTTTATCAGATAAATACTTAATCATCATAAACATATAGGCTAAGGGTTGTCTTTTGTTTGAGTTTTGTAAAATTAGGTAGTGGAGGTGGTAGATGGAATGCAAACAAACCAAATTCACATTAATAACTAAGTTCTGGCGCAAAAATCTCATCATGAAATGCCTTCCATGGCTGGCCCAGAATTATAGCAAATGATTTTAATGTAATCACTGGTTAAACATTATTAATAATGAAATATACATTCCTCCAACAATAAAATGTTACTTCATATATAATAGTGCTGACTAAGAGACGTGACCCACCTTACCACTTGTGCTTGGTCACTACAATTCCCCCTGTGGTTTTCTATGCAGTTCAGAATGGCCTGCTCAGCAATAAGCCTCAGCTCATCTGCTACTAGTCAGCCTGTAATGAATGAGGCTAGGATTTCAGATCAATACTATCTGTGAGAAATCACTAGCTGGCTGGACATCCACATGCAAGCTGTTCTTTTCAGTGTGTGTGTGTGTGTGTGTGTGTGTATTATGAATGTGTGCGGGAGTTGGTGGCTATTCTCATTAATAGGACTTGTCATGTATTGTGTTGTCAGCACTACACAGGCCCTGGGTTCAGTGTGCACAGTTTTCATGTGTTCAAAAATGCTAAAGCTTTTGTGAAAAAACATGGATGACAGTCTGTGAAGTTTTTTTCTAGTCATAACCAGGTTTTGGTTTTGGTAATCCAACTGTTTCCAGCTCATGTCAGGGTTGGGCTTGTATTTGAGACAATATGATGTAGACTCAATTTCAGCAAATAAATTAAAAACAAAGAAACAAAGTTTATTAAAATTGCTATATAATGATCCACCTTGATAAGAAAACATTTGAAATAACTAAATCAAAGATCACATTTTTATAAATACTACTATTTATTACAATTGTGTTTAAGTTAAATCTAAATCAAAATCGCTTTTCCTGTTTTTGTACATACTGGCATCACAATGAAAATGAAGCCTAGGCTTAAATTCAAGCTGGGAAGCTTTAACTTCAACCGGCACCACCAATTAACCTGCCTCTGTTTGGCCAACCAGGACGCGCCACCGCTCCACCTCGTCCAATCACACTGCAACAGCACCTTAAAAGACAAAGCATCCTCCTACTTCAGTCTTGCTTCATCCAAACGTCTGACGCTTGTCACGATCATGTCGGATTTTGATTCTGATGATTTCTTTACTTCTCCTTCCCACTGCCCATCTGATTCTAATCCACCTCCCATCGGCCTAGCCTCAGGAGTGCTCTTTTGGCGTCCCGTCGCAGCCCTGCCCCTCCCTTGTCTGACCTCGAACCCTCCCAACTGGCCTCTCTTGCTGCCCTCCTGCCATATGGTGACATGTCTCCCTCTAGGGATAATATCAATTTTGCAATACATATCGATATTTTCTTTGCTAGAAAAAAATTGATATTCATCCGCAAGTATCGTAACATCCAACTGTCACCTTGCTCACTCTCTGCTTGCTTCGCCGGTAGAGTGATTAGGTCATCAGGCTTAGAGTGATTCCTTCAGAGCCAGGTATTGTGTAGTTGGTGCTTTTAATCAGTTTTCAGTTAATTTAATCCAACTCTATAACAGTCACAAAATGTCACCAAAATCACTCTGTCCCTTGTTAAGAAAATATATTTAAAATAAGCTAGTTGTAAAAACTTAACCATAACTTCAATAATTTGGTAAAATTAATGGTGTTTCAAATTATATCCATAGTTCAATTAGTGAATTTTTCATCCATCCATTTTCTTGACACCCTTGTCCCTTAGTGGGGTCGGGAGGGTTGCTTGTGCCTATCTCCAGCTAACGTTCCGGGCGAGAGGCGGGGTTCACTCTGGACAGGTCGCCAGTCTGTCACAGGGCAACACAGAGACACACAGGACAAACAACCATGCACACCTAGGGACAATTTGGAGAGACCAATTAACTTAACAGTCATGTTTTTGGACTGTGGGAGGAAACCGGAGTACCCGGAGAAAACCCACGCATGCATAGGGAGAACATGCAAACTCCATGCAGAGAAACCTTCTTGCTGCAAGGCAACAGCTCTACCAACTGCGCCACTGTGCAGCCTAGTGAATTTTTATCTAGGAAATTTCTATTGAAACATTATACACCAAGTTAAATTAAAA
This sequence comes from Poecilia picta, assembly GCA_033032245.1. Classification (NCBI taxonomy): domain Eukaryota; kingdom Metazoa; phylum Chordata; class Actinopteri; order Cyprinodontiformes; family Poeciliidae; genus Poecilia; species Poecilia picta. Next base: position 2,599,236 of record CM065365.1, on the reverse strand, counting down.
ATAACTTTGCTTGAGCTTCTTTATAAAGTTAGAAAATGAAACTCTCTGGTGACACTCCCCTGGGTTCAATGCAGCGTCAGGAGAGGGCACGCCCTCCCTTTTAAAGTGTGGGAGCCGGAACTTCAAAGCTCAGATCACCATGAGGCTTCCTTTGTGATCTGATCTCCGGAGAAACATTCAGGGCGGGCGAGTTTTTCTTTGTATTGTTTCGTCTTGTGTGTGTGATGTCTGTCGTGTGAGGTAAATATTCCTGGTTTCATTCAGTTCTATCAGTTTCATTTGTTGTCTTGTCTAATAAATGTTATGCTTTTGGTCGTAGAAACCGAGTTGTCTCGTCTAGTAAGTTCAGCTCTCTAACGACTTCAATGAATCCAGGCAGGAAAGGAATAAAACGAGTCAAAAGGTTTTTAATTATTCCCCTTCTGAATCATTTTTAACACCCTCTAAAATCTTTCAGAAAATTGCAAAAGTGTATTGAATTGTATCATTTGCTGAATATCACAATATATATCGTATCATGAGCAGACTGTCATGTATCGTATCGCATAGTGAGATTATTGTATCACTATGGCTCTATCTCCCTCCCTCCCTCTGCTGTCACCCTCGCTGAACGTCTCAGGCAAAAGATCCCGAAAATCTTCTCCTCCCTCCAAACCCCTCAGGGGCCGACCTCCTTCCACTCGTGTCTCCGAGTCGGTCCACCCAGGCCCTTCCCATGCTACGATCAGCGCTCCTTCATGGCCTCCTGCCTCCGCAGCCTCCACCTACGCAGCCTCCACCTCCACCTCCGCGGGTATCGATGCCTCCGTGTCTCATCACACAGCTCAGACTCTACCTCCCGCTGACGTTCTCCACCTAACTTCAAGACTCACCTCCTCCTCCATGGATCATCTCCAGCGCTCGATGTCCTCCCTCTCAGCTCGCCTGGAGGAGTGCGCCACAACGCAACCGGCTCTGGCCCCCGCACATCAAGACACCCGGCCTTCCCCTACTTTGTTTACGCTCTCCAACGCCCGCCCTGGGCGCGCTTCGGGTAAGGCGTTTTCTTTCCGCTCATTCATCTGCTTTCAGCACAGTCTGCTGGCCAACTCACTGTGTTCTCTCCCCCTTCTCCCTATCCAGGCGGGTCCTACGTGCCTATGCGCTCTCGTCTCGTTCTAAGATCCTCCAGGGGCAATACGTTAATTTAGTCTTCCTGATTCTTCCGTGCCCTGAAGTTGGTCAGCGCGTCGCCTCTTCAGATGGATTCACAGCAGTCTTTAAATCCAGTGATCCATGCCTCTCTAAAGATCTGTCCATCGGAGAGTTTCTAGTGGATTTCAACATTTACTGAGACGTGCTGTCGTCAGTCTATCCAGATCGTAGAATTGAACTCTATTCCTACTTGTCCCTTATAACGGATCTCAACCTCAAGTATGGCCGTTCCTTATTTTATCAATATCATAAGGCATTTGCCACTAATGCTGTGACAGTTCTCTCCCAATCCAGCATATGTCTCAATTGGTCTGTCCTGGACACAGAACTGTTACGCATGCTGGCTCAAGACCCAGCATGTCACACTTGTTCCGCAGTTGGCCACCAAAGCACTCTCTGTCTTACGCTCCCGTTCGCTCCCTTCATTCCTTCCCTCCTGTCGGCCCCTACCCACCCTGACAGCCAATCTTTCAATAGCCGGGGAGGTATTTAATAATGTTCCTGTTTGTAATAATTTTAATGAAGGAGTTTGCGCCTTCCCTCAATGCAACTTTCTCCATGTGTGCAGCCACTGCAAAGGAGCCCATCCCAAGTACACCTTTCCCTGACAGTTCCCCCCCACCCTTGAGCACCGTGGTTCCAGACCCTGATTTCTAGCCATCTTTCCACCCCGATTGTAGTCTCCGAACTGGCCTCTCTTCTTCGTTCCCACCCCGACTCCGCTTTCGTTGATTTTCTGCTATCCGGTCTTTCTCAGGGGTTTCGAATAAGAGTCTGTTCTCTTCCCATGCCCTCATTAATCTATCCTAACCTTCAATCCACACTTAATGAGCCAGACATCATAGCCCGCCTGCTCCAATGCGAGGTTTTTAAGGGTTACATGATCTGCCCTTTTCACTCTCCCCCCTTTTCTCCGTTCCGTGTTAGCCCTCTCGGAGTTGCCACCCTGAAATATTCCAGTAAAAAACGTCTTATCCTCGATCTCTCCGCCGCCAACTCCGGTTCTCTTCCTAGCGTTAACAGTCTCGTACCCAAGCCCTCCTTCTCTCTCTTCTACGCTTCTATCGACCATGCCATGTCTCTCATTAAAATCGCCGGGCAAATAGTGTGGCTCGTCAAAGCCGATATCTACAACGCTTTTAAAGTGATGCCAGTTCAGCCCTCTGACTGGAATCTCCTGGACGCTAAGTGGAACAGTTCTTTTTATTTTGCCATGAGACTCACTTTCGGTTGCAGGAGTAGCCCCAGCTTATTTGATAATCTCTCCTTAGCCCTGTGATGGATACTTAACGTTTCCGGGATCCCCGCATTTTTGCACTTACTTGATGATTTTCTTCTCGTCGACCCCCCCTCCCTAGTTTGTCTTTAGTGAAGCTCAAGCAGCTTTTCCGCCGAGTGGGTGTGCCGTTGTTCGAAGAAAAAATCACTCAGACCTGTTACATCACTCAGACCTGTTACATCGCTCGACTTACTCGGGATTACCCTTGACTCAGTTTCGATGGTCGGTTCCTTGCCAGCAGACAAATTGTCCCAGATCTGAGAAGTTTCTCCAAGCCAGTCATCACTAAATGTCAACGCTTGACTTTATTGGGTCACCTCAACTTCGCCATTCACCTCATTCCCTGGGGTTGCTCCTTCATTTCACGCTTGCTAGATCTGGCCAACTCGGTTCCCTCCCTATTAGATCAAGTCACCCTCGATGACGGTTGCTGCTCCGACTTAGCGCTCTGGTTTCTGCTTTCAGACTTGAACGATCTATCTTTCTTCTATGGCGATGTCATTCTCTCGGCTGACTCGCAACAGTTCTATATGGACGCAGCCCCGTCAGCTGGTTTCGGCGGGTTTTTCCAAGGCAAATGGTTCACTGGTGATTGGCCCCCTTCTTTTCCGCAGTCAGAATTCATAGCTTTCTATGAAATAATTCCCATCGCTGTTGCCTGCTGCCTCTTGGGCTGTTTCTGGAAAAGAAAGCGCATCTCAGCTCTTTGTGACAACTCCGCCATAGTCCAAGCTATTAATAAAGGTGGATCACCCTCCTAACCCATTATGCCTTTCATCCATCGCATTACATGGCAAGCGGTGAGCGATAATTTCAACATTTCAGCTCGTCATGTTCTAACGCTTTTGCTGACGATCTGACCCGCTTTAAATTTCTGGTTTTTCGTCAGCTGTGTCCCAACGCCGACCCACTCCCTTCATCGATTCCCGCATTCCAGGACCTGATCCTGAATTAAGCAGCTCATGTATCCCCCTGCTACAGTCTGCCCGTATTTACATTAAATCTGGCCTCGCCCCCTCACTCTCTCCTCTTACACTTTCGCCTGACATACTTTTGCTATATTCTGCTCCGCGCAGTGTTGTATAAAGTACTGAAATCTCATAGTCAAGTAAAAGTATAGGTACTTCTCCAAAATATGATTTTGGTAAAAGTCCAAGTCACTGCCTGAAATGTTACTTGAGTTAAAGTCTTAAAGTATCTGAATTTTCTTGTACTTAAGTATGGAAAGTACTGTAAAAATTTATGTACTTAAGTAATGTAATGAAAAGTATAAGTAAAAAGTAAATCAAAGCAAATGCAGTTTGAATGACAATTTTTATATTTTGGTAAACTTGTCAAATACAGTTAAAGTAATAAACACAACCAAGTGCAGGCAAAATTAAACCTGCTATAGATAAACCTGCAGGCATCACTAGGTGCTTTACCTGCAGCACCAGGTTAACTTAACCTGCTTTACAACTGAATCAGCTTCTTAGTTTCCCCTCCAGGACAGAAAATACAAAGTTTTTGTAAGCCTTAAGTTTTCCCTTCACGTAAGGTCTGTGCTGAAAATGAGAAAAATAGTCACTACAGAAAATGTGGCCAACATGAAGAAAAAAAGCTGTTACGATTAATTACTCTACTTCACAAACTATTGTGCAACAACTGGTCATTATGTGTGGCATTAGGGACATGTGGCTGCTGCTTATCGCGAGACTTGCTTTGTGTTTAATGGGAGAAGCGAAACAGGTGTTTCCATAGACATAATATAAGGATAGACCCTCGTGCACCGCTCTCACCTATTGTCGCTCACGAGACAATAGGCGAGAGCGGTCCACCACTCCACTCAGCCTTATGTGTTTAGCAGCAAAATGACATATCAGCGCATTTAATCGATCAAAACACGTTTTTTTTTGTTACTGGGAACTATATTCAAACATCTATCAAAGCTACATTTATAAACAATTGTATTATTTAAGTATGTTTTTAATACATAGTTCAGCATATTTAAATATGATTCGCGGCTATAACAATAGAATAGGAATGAAATATATATTGCAGTGATTCCGTCTCTCATTATAGATTCTCCCTCTTCTTCCTCACATCGTGTCTTTATGAAACTTTCAAAACAAAAACGGAAGATTTGGGATGTATCTCACTAGTGAAAGAATTACATAATAATAGTCTTTACCACCTGTGTAAACTTTGCTGATGAATGTTATAACACATAATTTAAGTTTTATAATATGTGTTACATTGTTTCATTTCTAATATAGGCTCTTGTGTCAGATAATTTAAGTCAATGTTAGAGAATAATTAATGTTTTTAGATTTACAGAATCTCAGTTATCCTTCATATCGGGGCTGAATCCATATTACACCAAGCACTGTAGCTAATATTAGCTGGTATCTCGCCGGTGGACATAAATACAGTAAAGTAATATTCCAATCACAATAATATGTCCATCTTACTTGTCAAATGTTGTCTGTGGAGCCTCACATCAATAGTTCATCGATCCGAACAACAACATCCCTCCGTGCTGAGGCATCTTCTGTTGTTTTGATTGAGCAAAGTAGGAGGGACTACTGCTCCAAGATGGCCGCCGTATTTCCTGCTCCGGAGCAGCCAATGCGGGGTCTGCTCTTATATTATGTCTATGGGTGTTTCCTATTGGTGGTGATGAACAAGCCTAGGCAAGTACCGACTTTGTAGCAGTCAATCAGTAGGTGGGGTCAAAACACGAGCGTTTGTCTCTCTTTCTTTTGTAAGGAGTAACTAAACCACACATTGAAAATGTATCGGAGTAAAAGTACGAAATTAAGTTCGAAAATATAGTGAAGTAAAAGTGAACGTTATCAAAAAATTTCGTACTCGAGGAAAGTATGAAGTACTCCAAAATATACTTAAGTAAAGTAGTGAAGTATTTTTACTTCGTTACTATACAACACTGGCTCCGCGTATGATATACCTCTTTGCCCTGTTTGCATTCCCTCCGTTCTTGCTTTCATTACGTTCTGCTTCAATCATTGGCACTTTAAACCCCCCTACATTTGTAGTCTTTTGGCAGGAATGTATTTCTTCTATAAGCTCCATCAACCCAGCACATCACCCAGCCTCTTCTCTAACCCGGCCATCAAGCTCCTTCTCAGAGGGATTGCTAGATACCATTTCTCTCCCTGATAATAGAAAACCCATCACTCTCCCTATTCTCAGAAATCGTTCAACGACTTTACACACAGGCTCTTTCTAAGATTGAGGTGAGTTCACATCTCCCACCACTTCGTTTGATCCATCTAAAGATTTATCTATCGACAATCTTAAATTTTACCCTGATCACTACGACATCTTCATAAAGCATTCTGAAAGAATAGGCCCATGCACAGTCTCCGTCGCTGGCTTAGGCAGAGCCTATTGCCCCTTTCTCTCTATGTTCAAATTCGCATGCCTGTCCTCTAAACCTGTTTTTCACACCTGAAGGCTTCCTCATGACTGCTGCTCGGTTTGTCCACCACTTAAGAGAAACTTTAGCTTTATGCGGCCTCCCTCCTAGTCACTTTTCCAGCCATTCCTTCAGAATAGGAGCTGCCACGTCAGCAGTCACTCAAGGTATCCCCTCTGCATCGCTTTTGCAACTTGGTCGTTGGTCATCCTTGGCCTTCACCTTTTTGCATTTTGCACTATTGGATCTTAAGAAGGTTCTAAGTAGAGCTTCACAATGTTAAAAGAAGAAAAGGCAGTGTAAGAGACAAAAACGTTTGAGCGGGGAATTAATGGAAAACTGCATTTACACTCAAACATGATTTTTCCAGCTGATCAAATGTTTAAGACCATAGCTCAAAAAACCCAGAAAACCCCCAAAACAGAAATCAATGTGTCAAAAAAGGACTCAGTAACGAGTAGCTCCACCATTCTTGTTGATGACTTCAAACAATCGTTTAGGCTTGATGCCAGTGTTTCCTGGAGGCTAGTGGGAACGTTGCTCCAAGTGTTGAAGATGGCTTCGCAAAGGAACTGATGTTCATTTTCGTAAACTTCCCTTGCCATCCATCCCCAAATGTTCTCAATTGGATTTAGATCCGGGGAACACGCAGGATTGTCCAAAAGAGTGATGTTATTCTTTTGGAAGAACTCCTTTGTCAGGCGGGCATTGTGAACTGTAGCATTGTCCTGTTGAAAAACCCAATCATTACCACACAGACGAGGGCCCTCAGTCATGAGGGATGCCCACTGCAACAGCTCCACATAGCCAGCTGCTGTTTGACGCCCCTGCACAACCTGAAGCTTCATTGTTCCTTTGAAGGAAAACACACCCCGAATCATGATGGCACCACTGTGCCATCATGTAGAAAACTCAGTGTAGAAAACTGAGATGTTTTCTACACAGCACATACACCACTGTGCTGTATAGAAAACATCTTAGGTGGGATCTCCTTGTCATGCCAGTAACGATGGAAGCCATCAGGACCATCAAGGTTAAATTTTTTCTCATCAGAGAAGACAACTTTCTTCCACCTTTCAAAGTCCCATGTTTGGTGCACACTTGCAAAGTCCAAACAGGCAATTTTGTGGCGTTGAAGAAGACGTGGCCTTTGATAATGTTTTTTGTTTCTGAAGCCCTTCTCTCACAGATGCCGTCTGATGGTTATTGGGCTGCAGTCAGCACGAGCAATGACCTTAATTTGGACAGAGGATGGTCCCGTGTCTTGACGGACAGCCAATCGGATCCTGTAGCTCAGAGCTGGTTAAATTTTTTGGGGTCTACCACTTGACTTTTTTATTCCATAACCCTCAGGATCATTTAAAAATTGCAAAATGACTGTCTTACTGCGACCAACCTCAGCAGCGATGGCACTTTGTGAGAGGCCTTGCATATGCAGCTCAACAATTCTACCATGTTTTTTGCTTTTGCCATCAGGAGTTCTTGACAGCATAAAGACTTGACAGAAAATAACATGGAATCCAGATTTTTGCACAGCTTTTGGCTTTTAAAGACTATGGTGTTAAACTTTTGATCAGCTGAAAAAATCATGTTTGAGTGTAAATGCAGTTTTCAGAAAATTCCCTACTCAAAGATACTTCTCTCTTGCACTGATTCTTTCCTTTAACATTGTGAAGCTCTACTTAGAACGTTCTTAAGATCCAATAGTGCAAAATGCAAATTCTTGCAATTTTTTTGACTGATCTTAAGATTTTGGTCAGGAGTGTATATAATCTACCAGGGCCCTATTCTGCATAACACTACAAACATCATATTCAACAGGAGAGGGCCTGTTGAATATTAAAAAACAAACCAAAGTATCACACTAGCATTCTAATCTATGTAAATTACTTTTGCAGTCAGGTTTATGGTTTTATATCATAGATATAAACATCAGCAAGGGGTGCTCTGTTGGTGCAGGGGTGAAGCACCACCCGTGTATTGAGGCCCTAATCCTCATGCTGGTGGTTGCAGGCTCAATTCCCAGCCTGGCAACATTTGCTACATGTCTTCCCTTCTCTCATAACCCTCCTTCCTGTCAAACTACTCTCAAATAAAGGCTACTAGAACCAACAGAACCTTTAAAAAAACATCAGCAAAATTTGGAATGTTGGCTGATTAATTCCATTAATTTTAAGGTAATTACCTGCAGGCAATATTACAATTTTATTTTTGATTAATTTTATAATTACTTAGATTTTCACAATAGATTTCTCTGTTTTCTACATTTCAAAATCACCTGCAATATATGTTTGTGGAGTTATAATTCCATGTATTTTCTACAGTAATTAAGTGCTTTTTATATTAAAGTCAGCAACTGTAACTATTTTACCATGAAATTTACAGACTTTTTTTACAGTGTTGACTGACGGTGGTTCCATGTATTTTCTATGGTAATCAAATGTTTTGGATTTTATGGTCAGAAACTGTTGTATTTTACCATTTTTTACAGTGAAATTTATGGACTTTTTTACAGTGTAGCTTATTGTCTGAGGATAAATGCAGTTCAGTTTCATTGTTTATGTTTAAACAATAAAATTTAAAAATCATGAAAAACATCGGTTTGGTGCTTCTTGGTCTAAATAACACAGTATGTAGTCAGACCTCAGTGTTTTTTGGTGAGTTTTGACGCTTTGTGGTTTGATATTGTCCACACAAAAAGTTTGCGTGGCTGCTCCACATTTTCACGGCAGCAATAGTGTGTATATTTATGCAAACCTTGACGTGAAGTAAATTTTTATACATGCCGACTTGTGCGTAAAATATGGGACCACACATTTATTTGTACGCACGTACGCTTTATGCATGATGCCCAAGATGTAAAAAAAATGTCACATTCTTCTGTTTTAAACAATTATGCACAAGTATGAACAGCTTGCCGATTACTGGCCTTCATTTATTCACAAAGAGAACCAGTGATGATGACAATTATAGAGTATCATCCTAATTTTACCACCAAATTAGTTACAAATTGGTAGAACAACATATTTAAGGAACTGGATATAGGCACCAGCAACCCTCCCGACCCCACTAAGGGACAAGGGTATACAGAAAATGGATGGAACCTACTTATTGTTTTAGATTGGCCATCATAAAGTCCTAATTTCAATCCTAAAGAAAAATTGGTGGAAGTGCTAAAAAGGCGTGTGAGCAACAAGGCCCATAAATCTGATCCATTTAAACAGGAGGAACGGGTCAACATATCAGCAGGCTGTTGTGTGAAGCATTTGGGAGAAAAGTAAAAATGTCATAAACTTTAAAAGGCCATTTCTAATAAATATTAAGGGTATGTATATTATATAAACCTATACATTTGAAGATACTGAAGAAAAATAACAAAAATAAAAATAGAAATTGAAAAAGCTTTTCAATGTAAATATCTGGTTTCAGTTGTACATAATGTAAAAACAAGCACAAAGTTATATGTGAAAGTTACTTAAATGAATTGAATACACTCTATGGAAAAATAGATGTTAGGAGTTTATTTTTATTTCATGTATATATAAATATTTGCATTTGGGGACAAATATCGTGTTGTTGTAGCACTCTTGCTAATATAACACAAGCTGAAATAGTGTTAAAAAATTAAAATGTACATGCTTCAAAGCAGTGTTTCTGTAGCTTAGAAGGTAAATATTTATTATTGATATTAACAAAATGTGTTTTTGAAGAGACTAGCTCAGTTTTCTTTAAGAGAGATCTAGCTTGTTGTTGAATCTTTGCTCACCATGGCATGTAATTAAACCTCTCAAGGTGTGTGAATGATTTTTTTGCCGGTTTTTCTTCCAATAGTGTATCCTCTGACTTTGCTGATGACCTATTAACCAGAGGAGATCTGTCTGCATTGGAACTCTGTAATGAGTGAAAATGAAATACCCTCCCTGCTTTCCAACCTCTTCATCAGGCAATCACTTGGCAACACAAAAGTATCTTACTTTTTGATGCCAATCTGTTTTCCTGAGCAAATGACTCCATCAGAAGCTACGGTGCTGTCCATCACAGTGAAACAGAAGGTGCAGCGTCACTCAGACAGCTGACAGGCAGAGCGAAGGAACTCTGATGGAGAAACAATAAAACAAAAAAAAAAACAAGATGAGGCTGAAGATGGACAGAGCAGGGGATGTCAGAACCTGCATAGGAGCAGAGGCAGAAATATGCATATTACAGAGAGCAAAAATGGAAGCAGGAGGAAAAAAGCTCCAATAAAAGCTAGGGGAAGCAGGAGTGGGCCTTCTTTTTTGTAGCGTGCCCCTGGGTGTGCCTGTATCAAGTCAATCTTTGGGGCTAATTCGTGTCAGGGTTTGAATCCTATCTCCTTGAGGTAAGCAGAAGGTTGATAAAAATTGAAGTGGAATTGCAGTTGAATGCACAAGAGGATAGAGGGCACAACAATGGGGTGAGGGTGAGGAGGCCGAGCAGTCTACCCCCCAACACACACCTATACACACACACACACTCCCCCTTTGATGATCTCCTTATCCACTCCTCCAGTATCTCTGACCTTGGCCAGAAGGTTTCTGCCACTCACACTGTAATATTGTCATTATTTTTGAAGGGGAAACGTCATCTTGGATTTTTTTTGTTTAACAGGGAAATTCTGTTAGTTCTGAGATGTACATAACAAACACACTGGATCTTACAAAGCAGAAAATGATAACAATTCTGTTTAGACCATAAATTTAAAAAATTTGGAAAAATTTCACTTATATTCTCACCCTGGACCTTCTGCATCCCTAGGAATTTGTAGTTCAACCCTTAAATCAAGCATAATGTTGAGACTGCTTTTGTGTGATTTTGTTTTCTCAGGATAATTCATGTACTGAAATACATTGAGGTGGAATGAGAAAGCCAGGCAGGATATTTTTACTGAGGTAGCCAGCGGTAACCTGCTCCCAAATGGCTCTTCACTTAAACCAGTTCTGAGTCCGCTTTTCTAACCCACTTTAGCTCTGACTGGATAATGTGTTGGTAAGCAATATTTAATTTGGTATTTTCATAATAGCCTTGTTTTATTCAGAAAATACAAAGTTATTGCTTAACATTTTATTCCAACTTTTAAAGGGTGTGGGTAGATATGTCAAATTGACATTTTTGAACTTAATGAGCGTTAGGTTATTCCCTCATTGCAGACTTACCTGGAGTGTTGCTTTGATTCATTCCTCGCTGCCATTCATGGTGCCGAAACGCTTGCTCTCACAAAGCTTCACCCATTTCCACAAAGCTCCTCCTCACAGCTGCAGTCTCCAGCTGAGCTTCTGCGCCAGAGCAGCTGTTTCACCACATCAATTAACTCATAGCTTCTACCTCTTTGTAGATTTACTTAGTTTTCATCAACTTGTTTTCAACTACCATATTTTCCACACTATAAGGCGCACCGGATTATAAGGCGCATAGAATAGATGCTACAGTAGAGGCTAGAGTTACGTTATCCATCCACTAGATGGAGCTGCACTCAAGGGAATGTCAACAAAACAGTCCAACTCCGGTTGGCGAGGAGAGCCTTTTGCGACTGGGCTGGGCCATGGCCGGACGATGGTGACCGTTCTCCATTCGCACACAGCATTTTTGTGGAGAACGTGGTGCTAAATGACCTGCAGAAGACCTGATTCTAGACGGTCGGTAGGTACAGTCATGGCCAAAAGTTTTGAGAATGACACAAATATTATATTTTCACATGATCTGCTGCCCTCTGGTTTTCATGAGTGTACGTCAAATGTTTTCATCACATACAGAAATACAATTGCAATCATATTATTTTATTGACAGAATGAGTTAATGCAGCAAGTCAATATTTGCAGTGTTGACCCCTCTTCTTCAGAACCTATGCAATCCTCCCTGGTATTTTCTCAATCAACTTCTGAACCACATCCTGACTCATAGCAGTCCATTCTTGCACAATCAATGCTTGCATTTTGTCAGAATTCCTAGGTTTTTGTTTGTCCACCCATCTCTTGATGACAAGTTTTCAATGGGATTAAGATCTGGGGAGTTTCCAGGCCATGGATCCAAAATCTCCATGTTTTGTTCCCTGAGCCAGTTAGTTATCACCTTTGCTTTATGGCAAGGTGCTCCATCATGCTGGAAAAGGCTTTGTTCATCACCAAACTGCTCTTGGACGGTTGGAAGAAGTTGCTCTTGGGGGACATTCTGGTACTATTCTTTATTCATGGCTGTGTTTTCAGGCAAGACTGTGAGAGAGCCGACTCCCTTGGTTGAGAAGCAACCCCACACATGAATGGTTTCAGGATGCTTTACAGTTGGCATGAGACAAGACTGGTGGTAGCGCTCACCTCGTCTTCTCCGAACAACAGGCCATTTTTGAGCAGTGCAATGATGACTGCACGTGTTTCTTTAGACATAACCATGGTTCACAAAAGAGAAACAATGATGCCAAGCCCCAGCCTCTTTTTAAAGTGTCCAGTGGTGTCATTCTTACTTGATCATGACAGATTGATCTCTAGCCCTGTCCTCATCAACACCCACACCTGTGTTAATGGAGCAATCACTGAAACGATGTTAACTGGTCCTGAAATATGTTTTGAGGGATCAAGTTCATTTTCTAGGCAAATATTGACTTTGCAATTAATTGCTGTTAAGCTGATCACTCTTTATTACATTCTGGAGTAGCTATATGCAAATTGCCATCATAAAAACTGAAGAAGTAGACTTTGTAAAAATTAAAGTTTGAATCATTCTCAAAACCTTTGGCCATGACTGTAGATAGGTCAGTCAAACTTTATTAATAGATTACAAACCAGTGTTGTGAGAACTATCCCAGCATGCACCACACGCTTTTCTTCTACTGGTGAAAAGGAAGTCAGCGGCTGCTTACCGTAGTTGCTAGACCTGTGGTGGCTCAATATTGGTCAATATACAAGGATTATAAGGCACACTGTCGACTTTTGAGAAAATTGAAGGTTTTTAGATGCACCTTATAGTGCAGAAAATACGGTATTACAGATGGAAACTTTACAGAACCTTTGCTATGAGAAACATGTGGACGGAAACCCAGAATCTTTAACTCAAACCTCTGAACACACACTTGTTCGCCATACAGTATTAGCAAAGTTTTGTCTAGATTTCTTCACCCCTCTCAAGTAAGCATCTTCACTTAATGACTTTCTTTAATCGTACTTTTACTTCTCCTTTTTGACGACACAATCAACAGTAGAAAATCATTCAACATTCTGGGTCATACAACTGGGCCACTGCCTTCCTTTCACAAAAAGACCTTAGAGCTGGTTCAAACAGGTGTTGTGCAAACATTTCCCATCAGTTTGGGGAAATGATGGAGGGACCCCAGGTCAGGTTTACTGAGAGGCCACACAACACAGCCGGCGCCAAAGTAAGGCTTTTAGAATGTTTTGATGAGGCTGTGTGTAGAGGTTGGAACTCGATGGTCTGAAGGTCCTCTTTTAAATCTATCCAGATTATTTTCTGTTTCAAATCTTCAGATTTATGTGAGGTAAAAGAAAAATAAATCTAAATACATAAAACTGTTTCCTTTAAAACATTGGAAACTTCACAGACTTTTACAAGTCAATGTGTTTAAGAAAAGGTATTTTCAATGTTCAGTTCCTTTTTAAACCATTGTCTTGATATAGTTGCTCGTATCATGAATGTTTATGACGCATCTTATACAACCAGCCAAAGTAAACTTGTCAAAAGCCTGGAGAATAGAATCATTTAGTTTCAAGTTCAAAAGTATGAATTTAAGATCTAAAAAAGCATTAAATGACTTTCAACGTCTCTCTGCCAGGTGAGTGAATTGTGCTATTTTAAGTAATTAGTCTATTAGTAATTTATCTTTCTCTCTATTAGAATGGTTGGAACAACCATACAGGACACAGACTAGGCATTTTGATGTTGGATCAACAGAAATAAATGGATTGCATTTACTTCCGGCCCTTCATGTGTCTTGGGTGACGTTGGTTCTACGTCATCTGAAACCAGCAATAGTAAAACATAGCTCAATGACTGAGAAAAATTTATTTATGTTAATTTTGAGACTTATAAGTTATATTCAATAATAAATGCAGATGACATCAGACAGCATAAACAACATAAACAGGCAAAGAAGACACCCAGAAATGTTTTTCCACCCCAGGCATTCGATCCCAATCATCGTTGGTTCTTAAGATGTCACATACATGGCGAGTCCACGTCTTAAAATTGTAAGTAGCCTATTATGTTTTTATTTGCCATTTTTCTGTTCTCTTTAAATACAAATGCTTTCTCTGTTTAATTGCTCTATTGTTCTTTTGTTGTAGGTTTCTTTAATGTACAGTGAACAGGAATGTTCTGTCGCTGATCCTGACTGTCATGTTTTATTGTCACACTTAAATTTTTTTGTTCATGTGTTCACTTTTGATGTGTAAACTGATCATTTATGTAAAGTTCATGAAGTTGTGAATAAAATTGGACAATTTTAAAATGTCGGTAATAAAACAAAATATTTGAATTACCTTGGGCATCTTGTGTAATTAATCTTTCCATGTAATTGTAGCCTAAAACAATGTAAGTACTGTAGTGTAGTTATGCATGTCATGTACAAAGTAAGAATAAAGACTTATGAGTAATTGAAATTGTACTTTATTATCAATAGCAGTAAATCAAAAATAAAAATTAAGTGTAATTTAAATATATTACTAATATATTAGTAATATATTTAAAATATCTTAAAAGTATATTTTTAATATAATTAATTCTATGACAGAATTAGTACACTCAATATAAAACTGAAGCTGTTGAATATTGCATTTAAAAGTATACTAAGTACAACTTGAAGTTGTTCCAAAAAATTATGGTGAAGTATACTAAGTATACTAAAAGTTGTAATTTTATACAACTTAAGTACTACTAAAGTATACTAAGTACAAAATTAGTTGTTATGGCCACTCTTGCATCACAAAAAGTTCCAGAAAACAAAAATGCCAAAGTAGTCCCTCAGGAGGAGGTTTTCGACTCACTCAAAAACAATAAAAGTACTCGCGGAGACTCTTCCTGTTTCAAAGGAGTTTCTTTTACTTATAAAAATAAAAAAAAATAATCTCCGAGTTGACTTCAAATAAAACGTTAATTTGCCGTACGAAAACCATTTCACTCCTCACTCCTTCACCAAACAATCAGATCAGCCCCAACAGCTGCTTCTGCCTGTTAATCACTGCAGGAGGCTGACTGACAAGGAGGAGGGTCTAAGCAAAACAAATAAATAAATACATACATAAATAAATCTACCATTCACATGACTTTAAATCTGTGGAAATTAATTTAGCAAAAAATAAATGTATCTTCCGGTTACTCCGGTTTCCTCCCACAGTCCAAAAATATGACTGTCAAGTTGGCCTCTCCAAATTGCCCCTAAGTGTTAGTGTGTGTTCATGGTTGTTTGTCCTGTGTGTCTCTGTGTTGCCCTGCGACAGACTGGCGACCTGTCCAGGGTGACCCTGCCTCTCGCCCGGAATGTTAGCTGGAGAGGCACCAGCAACCCTCCCGACCCCATTAAGGGACAAGGGTGTAAAGAAAATGGATATATGGATGAATAAATGTATCTAATTCTTATTAGACTCCAACATTAGTTGTTCCAAAATAGTATGGTCAAAATAGTGCTAAAGTATGTTAAAATTTTGTATACTAAAGCGTACTATTTTTTACTTGGGATGGCAAGCTACCTTCCTTCAACCAAACAACTTATCTGTGAAACACTGAAACATTGTGACTATCTAATTCTACAGCACAACAGAAGAACGTCCATTTTTTATGCTAGAAACTAACGAGCATTTTTTTTTCAATTTTAATTACCCAATCCCATACACCAGTGGTGTTGAATGATTTTCTATGTCTTAAAACAGATGGAAATGTGTGTGAAATTATCAGACAGTCTAATGTTTTTCTTATTAAGAGGGGCAGATTAAGAGATTTGCCATTCAATGCTTAAGCCAACAACTGTCTAAACAGCAGGCGGGAAATCCAGGTCTTTTCTTCCCTCCGGAGCAACTCCAACCAAGAATACATAAACACGGATCTGTGTGAGGAGGCATATTTATAAGAGATGAATGTACTTTGGGTCGTGTGTGAAAGTCGGCATACATTTGGATGTGTTTAAGGCCACTAAGTGTCCCTTGATGCTAGAAGACAGTTAAAGTTTTCTGATTTGTCTCTGGTTTGTGAAGATAACCTGAGTGTGTTTGGCAGGTTTTTACTGAAGGGTTGAATATCAGGAACAGCTGCAGCTTGGACTCTGATGAGTCACCACTAACACACACTGCTCGTCTTTGGATGAACTTTGAACTACTTTGTGCTGTGATCTGTGTTTTCTGTGTATTTATTTTGAGGTTATTCTGTGTTTATTAGCCTGTTCCCCTGTGAGTCTCTGTCTTCCCTGTTTGTTCCCAGCTGTGTCTTGTTTCATTGATTACCCTCCCAGTGTATTTAGTCCCACCTTTTGTCTTTGTCTCTTGTCGGATCCTTGGCGTGTGTGCATATCTGTCTTCCCCGTTGCTCCCAGTGCAACCTGTTCTTTTGGATTATTTTGTCATTAAATTATCATCATCATCACTTCTATTTGGGTCTTCCTGCGTCCTTGCTCACCTCAACAAAATCCCAGATCATGACACTTTGCAGTGCAGACACCTTTAGTTGCCAATGTCACAGCTGTGGCTGGCAGCGTCATCTTTGTTCTGGACATCATCAATCTTTAACCCACAGCAAACTTGTAGTGACCCACCCTCCTACCCCCTTGCAGTCACCTCCTCCACACCACAACAAAATGTTCAGCAAATCTTTTTGATTCGTCTTCCGCAGCCTAGGGAACAACTTATCGATACAATCCTCCAAATGATGTCAAGGATTTGTCAGCAAAGCTTATGAATGACAAAGACATCCCACCTCCTTCCACCTCCTCCTCCCTCCCAACCTAAAAATCCCTCTGTAGCAGGCCAGAGAAATTGCGAGCCAGGACACTATTGATTCACCTCTACACCTTCACCTTCTTAAAAGGAGCTCAGGCTACAAAGGACAGAGCAGCAGCTTTTGTGTGCTAAAATGTGGCTGAAAGCTTTCGGGAAGGTTGAGGGAAGGGATTGAATTGGATATTGCATATAATGCTGCTTCCAGCAGATGGGCATTACAGACAACCAAAGAAAGAAAGCCTTGTTTGGCTGGTGAACTGGCTGCCTGGTTGTTCGACTGGCTGGCTGACACCTCTGTGTCCCCTCCCTCTTCTATCCAAGGTTGATTTTGAAAGAGATCAGTGGGATGTGGGGGAAATAAAATCAACTTTGTACTGCTGACAAAAGTGGGCGTTGGAACGGTATTGGCCAAAGGTGATTTTCTTGAGCTGTAGCCTGACAGAAGGGCGTGAAAGCAAACATAGTATGTCTGGCTCAGTGGATGTGCTAAATGAGGACTGCTGATAATCTGACAGACAGACAGACAGAGCAAATATGGAAAACAACTAAGCCGAGGGAAGGGAGGCATAGAACAAGTGGACATTAAAGGTAGACAGACAGATAATTGTTTTCTTTGAAGAGTTTAGAAATATTATGGATAAAAACACACTGCCCAGTTGTTTTTTTAACAGCTTCATCTGCAGCATGAAAAGTTAGGTTCCACATTGTTTTCATACATTTCAATTTCACTGCAAATATATTTTATTGGGGGTTTTATCTTTACAAAATATTGCTGCAATGTAGCACACTTTGAGCTACAAATGACAGATTTTATTTACTCGTTTATTAATTAATATTAACCCTGGGCTGCTTGAATCAATTTTGAATTATAAGAAAATAAATTATTTGTTGTTTGCTTTTGTGCAAAATTTAAATTTAAAGTTAATTTGAATTAATCAAATACAACTTGATCAATTCAATATATATTTATCTATATTTAGGTGATTAGTTTTACTGAACCATATTTGTGCTGTAGATTTTTCTTCTGTTTAAAGGGAGCCATTCCTTTCCAAAGTTGGCTCATGTGGAGCTCCAAACGTTTCTTATTATTTAGGAAGTCATTTTACACAGATTTGGCATCTTGGGATTGTTTATGGTCTCATAAACAATCATTCATGAGACCAGAAAAGCTCAGCGAGGAGCTTTGTTTAGCAGAGAGAGACAGGGTTAAACACATAACATATACAGGGTCAATTAAATCATATATAGAAAGAAGGACATTGAAGGTGTTCTCACAGCTGATAATCCGGTAGACTCGGTTTGATTGGGTACCAAAGTTTCAACATTTTGGTCGAAACTGCTCAGTGCTTTTACACTGCACTGTCAAACAATCCAGATGAACTGGAAAACCATTCTGTTTCTGTGTATTATGATCAAAACTGAAATTTGCTGTTATTTTAACTGTTGCTTTGAATTAATCATGAATGCTGATGGAAATTATTATGGTGACATTCTAAGAAAACGTTTTGTCATTGTGTGTCCCTTTAACTGCTCGTTCAACCATTTAACTGCATAGCATATTGTCGAGTCCCTGTATTTAATGGAGAGGAAAGTCTTACCTACATGGCAGAGAGGAAATAGTGATCAGCTTGAAAATATTGTTTTACTTTTCATGGAAAAAAAAAATGGAGGGTGTTGGTGAGGATTTAACACAGTGGAACGTTTATTACTTGTTGCCTTACAGCAAGAAGGTCCTGGATTTGATTCCTAGTCCGAGGTATTCGTACATGGAGCACTTTGTATTACCTTGTTACTGAAAAGGTGCTATATAAATAAAATTACCTTTACCTTTGCATGTTCTTCCAGTGCATTCATGTGTTACCAGGGTGCCCTGTTAAAAAACGTATACTTTAGTATACTTCAAACATACTTACATTTGTGAAAGTACACTTTAAGTATGCTAATTATTAAGTGTACTACCTATAAGTATATCTGAACCTCTACCAAAATACACTTTTAATATATTAAATAAAAGTATACTTTAAATGAATAAAATCTGAATGAATATGTATGAACTTTTAAGTGCCTTAATAATCTTTTACTATTTATTAAAATTGCATACGATAAAAACAGGATAATCATGATGTAATTTTTAAGAAAGTACCCCATCAATTTTCAGATGTGTAATGTAAAAACCTTATAATCTACGGCATCAGCTCCAGTTCACACTCCAGACCAGATGGTGGCGGTATTGCACTTTCATTTATTTAAAAAACGCCACAAAGAGAAGAAAAAAAACTTGAAGCAGGGAAGATAACAGACGCTGCTCAAATTTGCCATTTTTACTCATTTGCCTTCAAAGTAGAGAGGGCCCAGACAATAGTTGGTAATTTTGTTAAATTTAAGTTTGTGACATCCTAGTCCAAGTTAGACATAAACACAATGGGACAATAACCGATGGAAATGAAATGTGTGTCACAAAAGGAGCCCGGAGGACAAAGGATGCTAAGTGTTGCTAGCTGGTGGTAAGTTTTCTTATTAATTATCTTAATTTAATTATAAACAGCACAGTAAAGATATATAACTTACGTTGTTTTTTTAAATAATTATTTTCTCAATTTTATTGTGACTTGTATGATTATTATTATAGTAAAAATTCAGCTTCATGTTATTACTGCATGGAGACTGTTTGTTGTGACTTATACTTTAATTCATAAACAAACCTGGTTTTAATTAAGCTCCATAAAACGGAGAGACTTTGATATTGCGAAGTTGTTGTTCTAACTTGTTCATCAAGGATTTTATCTTCAACCCCCCTCACCACCCTGCAAGGATCAGTGTGTTCAGATCATGGATGGACAGATTTTAAGGTAGTTTGTCTCCTTAATTTCACACTTAAAACAGCTTCATAGTTAATGCCAACATCAACTGACTATGACATTGCTGACCATTTTTTTCTACTTCCAACATAAACAGGCAAAGAAGACACCGAGAAATGTTTTTCCACCCCAGCCAGTCGGTCCCAATCATCATCAGTTCTTATGATTCACATACATGTCGAGTCCACAACGTCTTGAAATTGTAAGCATTATTTTTTATTTGCCATTTTTCTGTTCTCTTTAAATACAAATGCTTTCTCTGTTTAATTGTTCTATTGTTCTTTTTGTAGGTTTCTGTAAGGTGCAGTAAACAGGAATATTCTGTCGTTGATCCTCACTGTCATGTTTTATTGTCACACTTAAATTTTCATGTTCATGTGTTCACTTTTGATGCGTAAACTGATAATTTATGTAAAGTTCATGAAGTTATGAGTAAAATTGGACAATTTTAAAATGTCTGTAATAAAAAATATTTGAATTACCTTGGGCATCTTGTGTAATCTTTCCATGTAATTTTAGCCTAAAACAATGTAAGTACTGTAGTGTAGTTATGCATGTCATGTACAAAATAGGTACGTAGGAATAAAGACGAATTACGGGTAATTAAGATTGTAGTTTATTATCAATAGCAGGAATAATATTTAATATGATTTTGAGATATAATTATTATACAGTATAATACTCAAAATATAATTATGTCAAAATATAATAAAGCTCTGGAATATGAAATTTAAAAAGAACTGTACTGGCATTATTACATATGTATTTTAGCTTTAGTGGTCAGACATGTACATTAGTTTCCAGATTATTGATGACTGGGGGAGAATCTTTGCAGCTGAAATTAAATATGTCTTGGTTTTTATTCATATTAGTTTTTGTTATTTTCTGCCAATTTTTTAATTGTCTTATGTTTTACTAAGCTTAAATTTATTTTCTGTTTCATCATTTCTCTACCTGTTGTGATGTTATTGGTTAGTCGAAGTTGTTGTGTGCTACAAAAATAAAATTGACTTGACTTGAATATGTTATCTGATATTCAAATTATGCCCCACCTCTTCCGTGACAACTCTCACATACAAAACTGAGTCTTTTGCATACAAAAACATGAGTATATTTCATTAGTTTATATGTGCAATCGTAGTCTTAAGTATGCGTGTGAGAGAAAAATTGTATGGGTGTGATATTTTAGTGTGTACATGCGCAATTTTTGTATTTTGTGTGTGTAAGAGAGAAAATTATGTGTGTGATATTTTAGTAGTGTATATGTGCAATTTTAATATTTTGTGTGTGTATGAGGTTTAAGTAGTGTGTGAGAGACAACATATAGTTTTTGTGGATCAGGCAGGATGCGTGGTGCTGAAGAGTTTGAGCTCAGACTGCCATTCTGCTTCCACCTTAATGAAATATAAGTGGAGGGAAGCTTGTTTTGCTCACAGCCTTGATAACAACAAAACAACTCTTTTTTATTATTATTATTTGTTGCTAAAATATTTGAACAATTTTTTGAAGAATGTTGTTATTGGAATTTGTACAGCCAACACTGAATGGTGTTTTTATGCTTAGGACTCCACAAACAAAATTCCATTCACCTTCTTTGTTCTGAGGTTAAGGCAGCAGAAAAATAAACATTTCAAAACATGACGAATTACCAGGAATCTAAGACTGCACATCAGAAGTGCCATTGTTGGAGTCTTTGCAGCTCTGAGGTGCTCTGAACCACGGCACAAACATGTCAGGAAGCTTTGTTTGGCTCTGCTCTTCCACTGCGTTCAGGATCCAGCCTCCTGATGCACCGGCTCTGTTTGCCCTGTTCCTCCTGGCAGCAGCCATGCTTGCAGGCCTGTTTTTAATCAGCAGTATGTTTGCACAAGATGTTTCCTCAGGGGATGGGAATCCTTGTGTGTTTCTCTGGATGGAGGAATAGTTTTTTGTTTTTTTGCTACGCTGGTTTCATTGCTAAACTGGTTCTACTGCTAGCTCGGTACCAGTCCTGTTCCCACCACTGGAACTACTTTCTTTGGTTCCATTGTAATGTCTGACCTGTTGAGCAGACCTACAAGTAAAACACACTCATTTACTTTGAAAAGAAAAAATTAACAAACATAGGCAGCACTTTTCTATAATTGTTTTTAGTTCTTTTAAAGAAAAACTTAGTTTTTCTCCCCTTTACTATTAAAAAAAATAAAAATAAGATTGCCTTTTGTGTAAGAACATCGTCTAGGTGCCTGTGGGTGCATGTACGTCCAAAACAAAAATGATAACTGATTAGTTGCTTTTATTTATTTGCCTGCTGATGCTTTCCAAAAAATAAATGTAACTATGCAGTGAAGCTAACTAAACATGAGTAAACTGACTTTAAAGCAGCTAAACTTTGTCAAAATGTTTTCCAAAAAGAGTAGAAAATGAATCAAATGTCACTTCACCTTCTGCTCTGGATATGACAAACACAGGGCTGGAGTCTGGGAGCTGGCAGGAGAGTCCACTTCAAACAGGTCTGTTTAGTTTTCCTTTTTTATTATTTCATGTCATCTGTAACAGATCAGATGTATAGCATATATGTACAGTCTGTGCCCGTTGGGCCTTGTGTGGGTCAGAAGTACTGTTTTTTTGCAGTTTAGTGGGATATTGATGTGGGCCAGGCAGTGACTGTCAGGTGCAACATTGTGGTTTCTGTGGATGATATTAGTGAAGGTCTGGTTCATTGTGCTGGTTTGGTACACCATGAGATTGACTCGAGTTGGGGATGTGGTTGTGTTTGTATGGGTCTGCACAACCAACATATAGCTTGTGTGTGCCCTCTGGAAAATCTTGTAGACACACACACTTCCCCAGTAATACTTTTGTCTCACTCTTTAGCTTATTGTACAGAAGTGCAGCCTTTTGAAACCCATTTGTAAAAAGTTACATATTGGTAATTTTGTAATGTTCCGTAACCGAAATCTCGTTTACTGATTAACATGGAAAAATTGTCTTGCTGGAAGGGAAAATTTTTCATGCAAATTACTTTGGCTTACATTTCAGCAAGTTTCAGAAGAACTCTTCACACTGATATGTATTTTAGTTTTGACTTATAATAACACTACCATACACTCTGATACAACTCCAGTTGAGAGTTCTTCTTTACACAATTGATACCCATTATTTCAAAGGTCTTATAAAACACTTTCCAATATGACTGATGCTCATTCAACACTTAACCTGCTTAATCTGATGGATTAGACAAAGGCCAAACTAAATCATGGTCTATGGGAATCATGGGGAAACAGATAATAGGGTGTTTCAAATGCCTCAGTTTCTCACATTGCTTCAGGTATTCTCTGGTACGGCTAAAGATTTATCTACAGACGTTCAGTCCCTTAAAAATATTTGGAATTGTTATGGTGTGTCAAATTTATGACATCTTAGACAGATATCTGGGAGGAAACAAGACCAAGTCCTTTGGGATCTAATTAAGTTTAGCTTGTTACATGTTGCTCTACGAACTAACATTTACTCACAAGTTGTACCAAGAACAATGAAAATAATCAAAACAATGTTAACATTTTCACAAAAATTATGCTCTTGTATAAGCAATTTTTAAAAAAAATTTACATTTAACCCTTGTGCATGCGAGGACAGAGGCAAACATGTAGGACTGTGGCAAATGATACAAGTTTTAAGTGTGTAGGGTCAGTTGGACCCCATTTGTAAACACTAGGGTTTATAGAACCTTGCCTATATGAGTTATTCCCATCGGGTAATTCTGAATTCCCACAGTAAGAGGAAAATTTAAGTTCTATTCTTTTCTAGTCTATGCTGCTCCATGTTTTAGCTTCCAGGTGGTCTGTCTGAAAATTCAAAAGGATATCCTGTAAACATCTGAAAATATATCAGCAGGAATGGATACCAAAGACATTTTCTGGTCTTGATAATTAAAGCCTAACAGGCATACAAAGACAAGATAAGCAACCAAAACCCAAATAAAGAATAGACTGAAGTGATCAAGCAGTAAATGTTGTGTCACATAATTGAATGACAGTAATTTATAACGAGGAACTATCAAAGAGAAAATGCAAAACTTGTCTCCAGCCCGGCCATTTCACTATAATGGCAGAGTCATATATATGATTCAGGTGCTAATGGAAAAGATACAATCCAGGAACTGGGAAGAAATTGAGTGACAAGAAACTATGAGCTCACTTTGGTCTAGACACTGCCCTCAGCGCTGACAGCAGCGAGCTGCTAACCTCCAACCCTCCTCCCAGCCAATCACTGGCCAGCTCATTACTAACACAGTACCATTGTGTTAATTGAAGCCAAGCTAACTACGCCGTTTTTCTCGCTCTATAAAGGTAGAAGAATCATCACCTGCACTGAGCTGCTTCTCCCTCCAGCTACACAGGTAATTGAATTGTGGCAGGTCTCTCAGTAAGCTGGCTTGTTTTAATAACTTCACTAGATTGTGTTTAATAAGTGTGCCTTAAACGCTGTTTTTGTCGGACCAGGGAGGATGAGGAAGGTCAAATTTGATAATGGAAATGAGAAAAGGGGCCATTTTTCTGGCTCTGCTCCAGGGACTGATGTAATCTTTGCAGCCTTGTCTCCAGAGTGGGAAGTTCAACTGTAGGCCAGACAGCTGGAGAACATGAAGGCAGGGTGTATAAACACCAGAACTAAAAATACAAAATAAAAACTTTATAAAACTGATTTGTGTTACATATTTTATTGAAAATGCTACAATAAACAATGATATTCAAATATTATGTAAAAAACGTTTTGTAAGAGCCCAGCAAACTGAATACTTGCATCACTTTGGGACAGGATCTGCCTCAAATTGGGCTGTGATGTGTGGAAGTAAAAGAAACTTCACTTTATTACTGGAGGCCCATTTAATGCTATTGAGATTAAAGTTGCAGCTTTTGGAAAATTGAGTAGAAGGGTTTTATCGCTGTCAATCATGCTTGTGCACACGTTGCTCATTACCCCCTTCCTCTTTGTCTCTGCTATGCTACAGCTACTTCCTGATAGTAGAAACTGTAAGCTAGTTAGGAAAGCCACAGATGATGGGGGAAAAACAATTTTTCTGGAGCAGTAAGTTGTTTCTCCACCATTAGGACCTTGAGCAGCGTGTACACAAGGGTGATCAACAGAACTTGATCACCCTTGTGTGATCAAACAACCAACTGATTGGTTGTTTTTGAGCTATGTTCTTGGCACAGTTATTCAGACAATAACTGCACCGCATGAAGGAAGTGGAGGAGATCAATCCTATCACAGATTATCTGTCTCATATTACAGTGTCAGGACACAGTTTTAACAAATATGTATTTTTTTTTATAAAAGCTACATATTGAAACTTTAAGTGGCTTAACTAATCAGGTTTTTTAAGACTCTTGTCCTAAAGTTATGCCTTCTGTCTTTATTAAGGGTGTATTCACAAGAGAAAAGTATTTTGGTCTGCTTGTTAGGTTCAGACTGAAAAAAAATAAAATGAAATAAAATAAAATAAATAAATAATAATAATAATAATAATAATAATAGTAATAATAATCAGTTTAATTTTTAACGCTCTTTTCATTAACAAAAATCTCAAAGTGCTACACAGTGCAGCTAAAAGCAAATAAAATCAACAATCAAAAAAAGACAGAGTAGGCTTGTCTAAAGAAAAGTTTTCAAGCCAGTTTTAAAATCAGACAATAATTGCAGGGTTCTCAAATGGTCCGAGAGAGAATTCCATAGATTAGGAGCAGCCACAGCAAATGCCCGATCACCCATAGTCCTTAGTCTTGATCGTGTCTTGATCCATATTATTGGACCTAAGGAAATTTTGCACATGCGTATAACGCTTGGGTGCAAAAAGACTAATCTTTTACATGTCATCTATAGCCGCATTAACTCAGTGCAACTTAAAAATTCAGGTATTAATTTCGTGCTATGATCCACAGCAAAATGATCTGTATTCGCCAAGCTATGCAGACTCGTTGCCATAGCAACTGACAACAATGCCACTTCATGTTTTAGGATTTAACACCAAAAAACATTCCAGAATTTTGCACACAGAACAGAACATTTAATTTGTTGTTGTAGTACGTTTTAGGCTTAATTAATAAATACTTGCTGTGGTAGATTAGCTACCACTTCTACTTTACTGAATTATTTAACTGTAGCCCACAAAACGCACATTTAATTAAAAAACTAAACAAAACCTTTACGTATCAATGAAATCCATGCACCGCTAATTCTGCACAAAAATATCCCTCATCCAAAGCCAAACCACAGGGTGAAAATAGCAATATAAATGATTTTATATTATTATATATTATTTTTCCATGATGACAGGTGAGGCTCTGCCTCACCTCCCTCCCCTGACGGTACGACACTGATAAATACACAGATTTCTGAACAATTTAACATTAACCCTGTATACACATTCTACCTCATCACTGTCAGTAGTCGGCCTACTGGTTCTGTTTTAGTAAAAAAAAATGAAAAAAAGACTTGTGGCTTTGACTGTTGTAAACCAACAGCCAAAGCCTTATCTACATTATAAAAGAGCTAAGGGGCAGCCTAGAGTCAATTCTTATCAGTGCAGGGTTTGGTTTCGTTTGTAGATGTGGATTAGCAAAGGCATGAGGACTGGCAGCACAGCACGCTCATAGGTCAGACTGCTGAACAAATAAAGAAGGTTCCTAATTTCTAGTGTCAAAATGAGAGCAATAGCTAGAGGAAAGATCAAAACCTGTATGAATTTGAAAGTAATGTTTTGAACGGGCAATCTAAATGTATGCATATATTCAAGCATTAAAATAGAGTAGTGGGGTCAAATTTGCGGTATGTTGAGGAAGATGGCACCCAAATGTTTAGGACAATGGATAGACGACAGCAGAAAAATCTCCACAGGGAAGAGCTAATTTGTAGTCAGCAAGGTCACAACATACACCACTGTCACACAAATATTTTTTGCATATTATTGCGTATTGTCAGCAACTCGTGCATGTAGTTATCAGTAGTTGCAAGACATACATGTCACACATGGTGTAAATGTGCATGCATCTCCACTAGCTGCCACTTTCTGTCACCTAGCTAGACAGGTGGCATCCCCTAGCCTTGTGATTAGCATGTCAATGTCTTAACATGTCGACAAGACCAGCCCTTCAGGCACCTACATTCATATATAAATGTAAATTCAAACCCACCCCTATCCCACCACCTTCACACATCCGCACTGCATCTCCTCTGACAGCTCAGGATTTATTTGGCTTCTTCCTATTCGAGGAGACGTCTGTGGAATGGGCGCCAGGATCGCCTGAATCACAAGGTGCTTCAAATCGCCAACACAGGATGACAGCCACAAAACGTTCCAATCATCAAAACTTTGTTAAAGCGGTCCACGAAAGTTATGAAACCTGTATTTTTTTCTTTCATATTCTAATGACATGTCTGAGCAGATGAGTCCTCATCAGCCCCCAGAGGGAAATGACAAGCCCCATCAGATTCTGTGAATGACCATGCTGTCAGTCTACACACACACACACACACACACACACACACACACACACACAACCACACACACACACACACCACACACACACACACACACACACACACACACACACACACACACACACACACACACACCACACACCCCCTGATTTAGAACTGGATTTGGATTGTGAAAAAGACGCATTATTCTGACGAAGGCATCACAATTTTTTTCTCATCTTTTTTTCTGAGGAACAGGGCTTGTATTCTTTAAAAGTTCAGTTCAGATCTTTAAGTTTGAATTTTTGACAACTGAAACAATTTGCTCTTCTGAATACAAGAAAAGAAAAAAAAAAGAAAATGTATACAGCTTGAAAACTTATCTTTTTAGATGAGCCTACTCCACTTTCAAATTTTTTATTGTTTGGATTGTTGATTTTATTTGTTTTTAGCTGCACAGTGTAGCACTTTGAGATTTTTATTAATGAAAAGTGCGTTATAAATTAAATTTATTATTATTATTATTAAGTTGTTCACCTGATTTTTCTGCATTGTGTTCTCCTTCGCTGTGGCACACTGCTGAAGTTTCTGAAAGATCACGTAATTAAAAATTGACTAATTGCCTTGTTCGTTCATAGAACATCGCAATATTCATAACTGTCATCAAATAAGATAAAATATTCCATATAGTATTTTACAACAATGGCTCTTACAGTGACAATTATCTATCCATCCATGTATCTTCTGCTTATCCAGGGTCGGGTTGAGGGGGTAGCACCTTAGGCTTAGATCTCTCTCTCCTCAGCCACCTGGGCCTGCTCCTCTGGGGGAACCCAAGGCGTTCCCAGGCCAGCCACAAAACATAGTCACTCCAGCGTGTCCTGGGTCTTCCTCAGGGTCTCCTCCTGGTGGGACATGCTTAGAACACTTCACCAGGGGGGTGAGCTCTGATCTGAGTTCCTTCCAGATGCCTAGGCTTCACACCCTGTCTTTTAAGGGAAAGTCCAGACACCCAGCAGAGGAAACTCATTTAAATGTGTGATGCGAAGTGATGTTACCGAAGGTGGAGACCTTGGCCGGCTGACTCCCGGCTACAGAAGCTGGCTGTCGGAACTTGGAATGTCAACAGCAGCAGTTATGTAAGGTTAAGTTAAGTATAATATAAAATAATAATTTATTTAGTCCTCCCTTACATCTTGACAGAACCACCAAAACCAAAACTGTTTATAGATATATACATCTAAAGAGAATACATAATGTTACATGTAACATGGGCAATTTTTTTCAACTTTACCTTAAATTATATTTAATTGAATTCAGATATATGGGTACTACAATCATAATTTTTGAAAGATTTGTATTCATCCTTCATCTGAA
Organism: Poecilia picta; assembly: GCA_033032245.1. Taxonomy (NCBI): domain Eukaryota; kingdom Metazoa; phylum Chordata; class Actinopteri; order Cyprinodontiformes; family Poeciliidae; genus Poecilia; species Poecilia picta. The sequence goes on along the minus strand of CM065365.1, from coordinate 2,570,700 downwards.
CAGGTTTTGTGAACATGATTAATTGCATAGTAATGACAACTTCATGTGCACATCACTACCCATTGCGCCTAATAGGCACTCTTTAATCATGTAGTATATATTGATGATGTCACTCCAAGCATCACTTAAAATTAAATGCAAATAAGTAAAACTAGCGCTTATCAGTGTTGAAATTTTTAACGTGTTAAATTAATCAAAATCAACACATTAAAGTTCCAGGTTTAAAGTATGCATACTTTATTATCTATTTCTTTGCACTCAGTAATCCTGATTTCTCGCTGTACAGCTTCTGATATTAAATTTCTGATATCTTGGCTTTGTAATTATGTCTCCATGTGTTTAAGAAGGCAAACGTTATAAAAAACTATCAACATGTCTCTTTTTGTTGTTGGAGTGAGAAAAATAGCATAACGTTTACATATTGACTTTATATATAAAATCTAAAAGCTGCACATTTTCTGCCACAAATGACTGATTTAAACAGCTGTCAAAAAACAAAAAAACAATTTAGGGAACGATAGGTAAAAAAATCCCTATGTACACACACACACACTTGAACCCAGTCACGTCTGCATGTGTGTACCACTCCAATTAAAAAACATGGGCTGGGAAGAGGAATGTGCAGTTTTCCCTCTGAGACCAGAGTCAATACAAACACAGGATGACACACTGATGTAGGCGAGCGACTCCCTTCATTGTAGCACAAGCCATTCACACAGAAATGAAAACACACAAACAAATCAGTCCACAAAGCCAGTTAAAGTCAGCCACAGACAGAAACCTCCCAGACAAGATGAGAAAGAGCCCACTGAGCTTGTTTGTCTGTTTTTTTCTCTGTATCATCTGGCCAGTCTGACTAAATTATAAATCATCAAAACAAGAAATAAAAGACAAATCTGCTTCCAACTATGATGCACAAATACTTCCACACAAAGGAAAGGAAACCAATATTATTTTTAGGAGCGCATAAAGTAGTTTAAGCATGTGCCCAAGTTCAAAATTGCACTCACCGACAACAGCTTCCTTCTGCCGGCTACATTAAAACTATTTACTATACTAACTGTACACAGTAAAGTAATGCTTTTAATTAGCTACTGCATTCATTAGTGCCTTATATATTAAATAGGTAATATAATTCAATTAGAAAAGAACATGAAAATACTTTTCTTATTTTCCCAAAGTTTGCGTGCTCCCTACAGTCAATATTGATGGGAGCAGATGGCTTCTTTAAGTTGGATCAAGGCAACAGTGTGTGTTTGCATGTGTGTGTTGCACATGAATTAGAGCTAGTTTCAATTCAAACTTGTCCCACACCTTTTGATAGTCAAGTGGATTACACCTTGTGTTCAAACAGAAAATGGAGAAAAGAAAAGTAGTTGAACACAAAATGGAATTAGAAGGCTGCTTCCAGTCCTCATTCATTCATTGTTAACTCCTTCCAGTTCATTAAGCCTAATCCCTATTAGGGTGGTGACTAGCAGAAGACGTGAATGAGTCGAGGGGGAGGAGCTGGGGGCATGCGCATGTGTGCCTATTGTGGCCGAATCAGGGGTTAATCCCAGTCCCTATGGTGTGTTTGCGTGTTTTCTGTGGGACAGAAGAAAGTGAGAGTCAGCTGGAGAAGTGTGTGAGGCCTTTATCTCCTGCTGGGTGCCACTGCTCTGCTTTGGGTGGAGAACACGCACCCTCCGAGCCTGTTTTATCTGTTTCCCCTCTGAGACTGCCATTTGTGAATCAATCTGACAGGGGTTTTCCATGCTGGTCTGGTCAGACACATACACACACACACACACACACACACACACACACACACATGCTCACAGGGTCACCGATGGCCATGTTAATACAGATGCACATGCCAATAATGCCTCTTAATCAGGACACAAGAGAAAGAGATTGACTTTTAAAGACATGCAGTTCGGTTTTCCTCAACCCCAGTGCAGCTATTTGCTCTAAGGCACACTGTCATTTCCCAGCAGTGTGACCTCAAGAAAAATTTAATCTTTTAGTTATTAGATAATACTGTATATAGCAATAGAAAAATAAAGATGAATAAAAAAACCCTTACCAAAATTTTAATTGAATTCTTGTATGAGTATTTAATTATTCATCATATTCAGTGAAGAACCAACACAAAAAAGTACAACAGCATACAATTGTCAACTAACAATGTTTTAAGATCAGAAATTTGACAAAAACAGAAATGCAGTCATGCTCTCACCTTCATTTAATACACAGTGAATGTGTTGCTTTTAGTCTTGTCTCACCCAGACTAGCTGCCTTTCTGTCTTAATGGATAATGAAAAAATTAGTTGACATTTTTCAGAATAAAAAATGTAGAAATAATCACAAAAGATCTTTGGAATAATATCTATTAGTGGTATTAATATTATTATTATGCAGCATCCAGTGTTTTATGGTTTGGAGTAGCAGCAGTCTTCAGGGATGTGAGGATCACCAGCCTGTAGCACAAGGTGATAATGGCATAAAGAACAAAGTGGAAAAAAGTTGCTATGTATTATACATACATTTAAAATTAGAATGCACTGATTTATACGGTTATGTGGCTCAATAACATTATAAATCAGTCCTCATGATGGTATTTCTGACATTGAAAGAAGTGAATCATTGTGTTATCTGTAGCGCAGAACTTCAAATATTCTCTGTCATATTGCAAACTGTCATAATAATCTCCAGAAGGAGAAAAGGCTATAGAGAAGGGCAGATTTTTTTTTCTTATAGACATGTGTGTGATTTAACCCTTGTATGTAGAAATGGGGTCCAACCGACCCCTCCCACATAAAACTTCATTTGCCAAAGTCCTCCACGTTTGCCTCAGTCCTTGCACACAAGGGTTAAGGGCTGCTTCTGATCTCTTAGTATCTAAATAATTCTATGTGTGGAACAAACCTTATTTATATATTATGTTTTATAACTAAAACAATCTGGTAAATTAACTTTTAATATATGTTACTTTCAATACTGTTTGATAGTTTTAAGGACGGGGTTATCATAAAAGACAAAAACATTAAGTACAAAAGGTAAGACAGCAGAGTAAAGAGAAGAGGAAACAAAAGTTCATCCTCCTATAGTCTTCATTTGTTCGTTTGCTATAGAGTGTGGACGCTGGGAAAAGGGTGTCTTCAGGCAAAGCCTTAAAAGCAGGACTATTTCACTACATTGATACAACCGCCTTGAATTACAATAAATCAAGTTGGACAATAGAAGCACAATGGCTCCTAGATTAGTGTCTATTACTCAGATGCATTAGTGCCTTGTGCCTGTATTAAGAGTCCTCATTTAGCACCGTTCAAGGGGCGGACCAGAAATCCCCAAGTTTCTAAATTGGAATTTCATTCCCCCAGGTACTTCTGCTCATATGAGAAAAGTTGGAATGCATTTGATCTGTCCTAATTTCAATTAATTAGTGACAATGGTTGCTCGGGGAGTCCCATAGGGCAGAGGGAAAAATGGGTTGATGAGAAGTGAGCGTCAGAAAAGTGATGGGAGAAGTGGCATCAATAAACTGTTAGAGACTCATTAGCAGGCTAAATGGCTCTCCCAAAGTCACGACACTTTAACACAGGACCTGGAGCCTAATTACTGGACACAGTATCCATTACAAGGCCCTCCTCCGCTTCCCTCTTCACATACCTCTCTTTTTATTCCTCAGCCACAGTGGGATCAACCAATTAATGATTTCTTTGCAGAGTGAAAATAGAGAACTATTTTGGTAAAGGTAACTCCAGCCGTAAAAGATGTCAAACATGACAACAGGGATTGATAAGTTGTTGTCTGTGTTAATTAAGGCCTTTTGTTATGTAAGGATGGCTGAGTTACTCTTCACAACTGAACTGTGGTCTGTCAGGAAAAACATGAAAGAGCAAAAATTGATGGGATGTGTATGTGTAAACAGAAAGTGGACTGGAGGTGCTTTTATGTGCGTCTCTTTTCAAATCAACCTCCCAAGTGTCTTTTCTGGGCTTTAGACCAGAGCATCCAGATGTAATGGTGTAGCATCATAATGTGATGATGCGCTGAAGTTATTAGGTTGTCCTTCCATTTAGCTAAAACAGTTTCAGTATTCACAAATATTCACACATGCACAGACTCCTCTGATGTGTCTCAATATTTTTTAACTTCTTTTGGTAGAGCAACTCATTTGGAAACAAGCATATAGGTATGGCTGTCGTGAATCTAGACCATGGGAGTCAAACTCAAGGCCATAGGCCCAAAACTCACCCTATGGCCCTCAGGCCATAGGGTGAGTTTTGGGCCCTCAGTTTTTTTGGGTCCTCAGTTTTTTTTTTTTTATGAGGCCCTGTGGCCTCATAAAACTTTTTATGAGGCCCTCTAGACACAGAAATAGAACCTAAAGACATTTGAGTGCTTAAATGTTTTATCAATCAAATTAAAGCAGATTTAAGGGGCTGCACCGTTGGTACCACTGTGTCCCACACCTTTTGATAGTCAAGTGGATTACACTTTTTTGCCTTGCAGCAAAAAGGTCCTGGGTTTGATTCCCAGTCTGGGTTTTTTCTGCATGGAGAAATTGGCCTCTCTGAATTCTACTTAGGTGTGAGTGTGTGTGTGCATGGTTGTTTGGGTGTAAGAAAATGGATGGATGAACACAGTTTTAATTTCCATGCTATCATGATGGACATCAATGTGAAAAGATGTCCAGCATTATTTAATTTGAAGAAGTACCTATTGAATGCAGAGAGTTATTTATGCATATTTTAACAGAATGTTAATGAGTTTTATCAATATATTCTTCACAACTGACCCTTTGAGGACATTAATGATCTCAATATGAAAATGAGTCTGAGAGCCCTGATCTGGAATACAGGTCAATGGTGATTTGATTGTCCCCCAAAGCAAAGTTAATGCACAGTATGTCAGCTACAATAATAGATTGTACTACAAAAATAAGAAAACAAACAATCCAAATCAATCAGCATCAAAAAAGTGCAATAATACCAGCAAATAAATCTTGCTGGTTAATAGTGGTATGATAGGATCTGATAGCCATTAGATTTTTTTTTTTTTTTTTTTAAAAAGATGAACGAAACAGGTTAAGCAACCAAACTTAGCATTACTGGAATCAAAATATTTTAACTCACCACTGAGAAACATTCAACAAACAAAATCATGCACCATTTGTGATGAAAAAATTCATTCAAGAAAATATTGAAAAAAGGTGAGTCAGATGGCTTAAAAATTAGGCAATATCTATAGCAAAAGGGGTTGCACAAAAGTGCATTTCAAGTCCTCTACTATGCTCTCTGAATGGGGTCCTAATTGGCTGCACTGTGTGAATAGGCAGCTGGCTGAGGGGTCCCTTAACAAAGAAACACACAGTGAGAAGGCCTGGAGGTGCTTTACCACCTCTACCTACACACTAAACAAAAACTCTGACAAGAGAGAATGACAGAAAATAGCAAAGCGATGAGTCTGGCGACTGGGGGCTATGTTGGTCATGTAACAGAGTGGAGTGGAAATCGACAAAACAGAGAGGGAGAGGAAAAGAGATAGAGCAAGCAGATGAAAAAGAGAAGGTAATCACAGAAGATTATCTTCTTGCCATAGAGGCAGCGCTGCAAGGATAAGTAGGCTATCCTGAGAAGGACAATTCCAAACCAGTCAATAAAGCCCAGTGTCTGAATCCCTGAACCGGGCGAATGAGGTGGGGTGTAGTGCTGCTTGAGTGGCAGTTAGGGCAGTCAGTAGACCAAAAGTGGCCATCATGATGTTGGTGCTGCAACACTTTAGGGAGGGGGGGGGGGGGGTAGCAGGGGATTAATTCCTCCCCGCATGTGTTCCAGTTCCCACCAGTGCTGAAATACTGAGTTTCTTTAAGCCAAGGCTAAAAACCCATGTGTTTGCAGCTGCCTTTGATTAATAACAACTGGAACATCATGAGATGTAGTCTGTCTTACAACCTGTCGCTGTTCTTCCTTACTTTGAATCTGGAATGCAATGTTTCTTGTTTTATTTTCCTTCTAATCATGTGAAGCAGTTTCAAATGCATTCTTGCTGAAAATGTGCTGCATATATAAAACTGCCTCACCTTGTCTTACCTTACCAGTTTACCGTATTTTCCGCACTATAAGGCGCACTTAAAAACCTTAAATTTCCTCAAAAGCCGACAGTGCGCCTTATAATCCAGTGCGGCTAATATATGGACCAATATTGAGCCACAACAGGTCTAGCAACTACGGCAAGCAGCTGCCGACTTCATTTTCCCCGTAGAAGAAGCGCGCAGTGCATGCTGGGATGTTGTCAAAAAACTGGTTTGTTGATAAAGTTTGACTGACCTATCTACCCATAGACATGTCTATGTATCTACCTACCCACCTAATAATCAGGTCGTCTGCAGGTCATCTAGCATCACATTCTCCACTAACATGCTGTGCGAACGGAGACGGGTGACCATCGTCCGGCCCAGACGCCCCATTCCAGTCGGAAGCCTCTCCTCTCCTCACGACCGGAATCGAACTGTTTTGTTGACATTCTTTATGTCAACAAAGTAGCTTTAGACATTTATCTGGAGCTTCGGCTAGAGTTACCAAGGGACCAGCACCTATACATTTAAAGCCGTGGGGGTCGGTGGAAGAGAGACAGAGGCTGCGGCGGCAGAGTGTCGGTTGGTCTGTGCTAACCAGAAAGCAGTTGGGCACAATATCGCAACACCAAAACAGTGAGTGAAACAATGACTAGTGCAGACTGCTATATATAGTACTCAGGAACAATTTTGTATTATTAGACATCCATATTTGTAGTGAATGGAACAAATCATGTCCCGTTCAATACCGGACGGGTGGCAACATAACTGTGGCGTCTATTCTATGCGCCTTATAATGCGGTACGCTTTATATATGAAAAAAAGTTTTAAAATAGGCCATTCATTGAAGGTGCGCCTTATAATCTGGTGCGCCTTATAGTGCAGAAAATACGGAAATACTGAATAGGTGCTATTGCACAAATCTAGTAAATAATTGCAAAGATAAAAGTGAACATCAAAGATTGAATTGAAAGGGTTAAACTTCCTTAAAATATCCATGCATGTTGGTGTAAATTACAAGAATGTTGTTTGTCTGTGGAACAATTTGTGTGAGGCCCTGCATGTGTGGTGGTGATGGACTGGGAGGTATCCACTGCTGAAGGAAGAGCTTTATAAAGAGACAGAGGACCAATTTCAAGGCATTACATTGCAAACTCTAATTTCTTCTGAGTCATGTTTGACATGGACACCACTTGTATACCAACTGAAGTTGACAGAGTCTTGAGTGTGTTTTTAAATGGCCTCATGTGTCCCTTTAAAACCTGCAAGTGAGTTTGTGTCAACAGCTGTGGTTTCTCCTGTTCAGCACAGTTTAAAATAAGCAGAAAAAATATAACTCTATTTCTCCTAGCTCTTTCCATCACTAAAGCATAATGTGTGGAAAATGATGCATTTTGGATGAGACAGTTTAGAAGGAAATGGCATCTGATATGACCTCCATTTTGTAAAATGGTCACAGTCATAATGGAAACTCCGGGAGGTAAGGAGGTTGACAAATCCAACCTGAACACACTAATGTATACGTAGAAAGCTATTTGAAGCACATATACACATATTTCAAGATGTTTCAAAACTTGATGAAAAGAAAAAGTGAACGCAAACACTGTAATGTCATTGTGTCAAAAATAAGAAACACATATGGGTGTTCTTTAGAGTTTCCCTAAAATGACTTATTGGTTTCCAAATGCTTTAGTTGCAACTTTATGGAAGAAATGGGCACAACTGTAAAATGTTTCATAAAGACCTTTCACTTTTGTTGCAATGCACCATTCTGATCTGATAGGGATAAACACATGATAAATGACAGCAAACAAACCAATCTGTTTCCCTCCACAAAGTGTCAATTGGAAGAATCCCAAATTATCCCAGCAGTGCTTTGCTTATACTGGGAACCATCAAGCATCTGCAGACATCATCTGTGCTTTGCTGCTCCTGTACGCAGCATAGCGGGATACCTGCACTTACAACCTAACAGATGTTTATTACTGCGTGTGCGTGTGTGTGTGTCACGCTTTGTGAGAACCGGTTTGCATTCAAGCATTAGAGAGTTTTTATATTCATGCTTTTGATTTGACTTATCTGAGAGTATTTCCCCAAAATAAATATCTGCACAGTGTGTCTGTTTGCGGAAACCTTCTGTCCTCCCACCGCATCAGCTGGCATCTAGATAAGTGATCGTTTGCTGTAGCAAAAAGTTAAAAAGAGAGGGGGATGTGTCATATACAACCCTCTTCTAAAAAGCCCTGTTTGTTTTTACATCTGTTTTACTAGCATGCAGGGGTCTCTGTTGTCAAGGTAATCATGCAATGGGAACTGTGAGCAGGGATTGTGCATCATTGTACAATGTTTGAAAATGATCATTTACTTCCTGCTCAGGAAGCCATGTTGACTCATGAAGTTGAGGTATGATGAGAACTAAACTGACAGTTTCTCTATAGAAAGGTTAGGACTCATTTCATTCAGTTCAAAAACACAGTTTGTGGGTTTTTTCTGTAGAAGTGCTAAATTGCTGTGTTAGTTAAATTATAGCTGACATTATAATGTCTAATTCTATACCTTGTGGGTAGATGTAATAGTTATTTTTGATGTTTCTCTGGATTAAGACACCGTGATTGAATGAAGGTTTATCACCAGACCTCTGCAGAAATCAGGAGTTACTATTGAGACAACTGAGCCATTTAAATAAAGTGTGTTGGTGTATGGACAGGTCTAAAACATGTAGGACAATAACCCCCTGCCCTCCCCAAGAACTGGAGTTAGACACTACCACCATACTGTAGTACTATAGAAACACTCAAATTCACCTCAGTAAATGCCTCAAAATATTAGAAGTATGTTATTTAGTTACCAATAGTGTTCTTTTTTTCACTAGTGCAAAGCAGTGCAGCAGAAGGTAATAAGGACAATAAGTAGTTTAATAAGCTGGTTTTAGCTGTATGCATTGTACAATGGCTGCTGGAAAAGACAAGTGTTGTTGACTAACTATGAAGAAACCGGTTGCTGTGTTCCTGGTTGTGCAGGAGGTTCCAATTCTACTTTTCAAAGATATAGAGTTGTATAATTGTGCATCTGTTTGCAGCCATTTTCACCTGTGAATGTAATGGGTGAGTTGGGGGTGTTGCCAACAGCAGCAGCTCATTCTGAAAGGAGCTCAAAATAGGGAGAACTGGCCAGACTAAAATCTCATTATCTAAGAAGGATTTTGTGCAAAAAATATAATGAACATGCTTCATTTATCATAGACTTATCCTGACTTGTTCAAAGACGCATAATAGGTCGTATTTAATAAGTAGTTTTATAAATACATTATGCCAGAACCGGGTCTTTGAGGACATTTATGGTCTTCGTGTGGCCTAAAATGAAAATGAGTTTGACACCCTGAGTTAGCTCATCATAATCTATGCTATTCCATGTGTGTGCTGGGACTGTAGCATGATTTTACTTCCAAAGGAATGAGAGCGATGCAGGCTTCCAGAAGGAAACTGGCCCAGTGAAAAGGAACAAGCTTTCGTCTTAACTGCTTGTTTCTTGTGTCTCTGATCATGACTCCAGTCCTCTACAGATTCTGTCCTGCAATTTTTAAAGACATCCTTTCTCTAGCACACCTGAGTTAAATATATGGCTCATTACCAGGGCTGCACATGGCTAACTGATGTACTAATGAGGGAATTCAGCTATTTTATTTATGAGTGCAAGAGAAAGAATGCATCTAAAAGATGCAGCATCGTAGTTCTTTAAGACTAGACTTGGGTTTCTGTTATGTAGATCATTTAATATTAATCAAATCACTTGATTAAGATATCTCTAGTCAACTATTAAGTAAACTATTAAATCATGATCTCTGATTTTAAACTAGTTCTCTCTTCATTTTCAGCCTATACACTTATTCATTTATTTACACACAGTTTCACACACATAAGGTCTCTGTATGTGTGGCATCCTCCACACATACAATAATTTGCCTGCAGTATTCATTTAGAAAGCATTGCTACCTGTTTAATTTAGCACAGTGTGTTCCCAGTAATGTCTTTGATCCAGCCTTATTTTCTTCTCTATCTCTCCATGCCTTCCCCTCCTCTATGACTCCTCATCCTGTTCTCTTCTCTTCACATGGCTTCCTCCACCTCTCTCCCTCTGCATTATGCAGATAACCTGGGACACCATATATCCCCAGCAGGTCAAACAGAGGTCACAATCACACACTGTGACAGTAGAGACCAATACCAGTCTATCATAGCGAAGGGGAGGGGATTTTAGTTCTCTGACTAAACTGTAGCAAATGATGTATGCTTGCATGTGTGTGTGTGTTTGTTTGTAATACCTTGTGGGGACGATTTTCCTGATATATACTACGTTGTGGGGAACAATTGCTCCTTGTGGAGACCGGAGCCTAGTCCCCACAAGGGTGAACCCTGTTTTTGGATATGGGGTCAAATTTAGGGCTAAGGTATTAATTGAGTTTTGGTTAGGGTTAGGTATGTGATGGTTAGGGTTAGGAAAAGGATAAAGGTAAGATTTAGGCTGTAGAAATGAATGGAAGTCAATGGAAAGTCCCCACAAAGATAGCCAGACAAGCGTGTGTGTGTGTGTGTGTGTGTGTGTGTGTGTGTGTGTGTGTGTGTGTGTGTGTGTGTGTGTGTGTGTGTGTGTGTGTGTGTGTGTGTGTGTGTGTGTGTGTGTGTGTGTGTGTGTGTGTCTTTGGACAATGCACTTTACCCAAAGTTGAGCAAAAATCTTGAGACTTGTGTGTGAGTCTACAAATGTTGGGAGTGATTCTAGGAGAGATACAGAGTTAGTGCTATGACTAGAAAAGTGTTATACAAGTCAGTCAATTTAACATTTACCAAAACAGTTCAAAGATACATGTATAAATCACTTACTGAGATGGGTGGTGCAACAATATCATTCTCCAGTAAAAAAAACATCTAAATAAAAATTATTAAAATTGACATTAAATGTGTCCTCATTCTTTAGAAAGTATTACTTCTCTTAGAAATGGATCCAACTGCTGTGCTTACTTGTGCCATGCATTCTCTTTTTAACCAAACTAGTTTTGTGGCTTGACTAAAATAAAAAATATCAGAAATACTTTATTTGAAGGAGTGTGCATAAGACTGACATGACACTGTCATAAACATTCCATAACACCTGTTTGACTGTTGTCATGATGTGTCATTTGGTAAATAATGACACTTTTAATGCAAAGCTGCTCTAAATGTTGCATTAAAAGTCGATTAAAAGCGCCAACTTTGCATGATTTTGTAAATAATGACAAATTAAAGCAAAGTTGGCATTTTTAAAGGCTTTTAAGGGATTCGAGTTGTAGAGAGGCATTCATGGGAAGTTACTCTTACTCTTGGCAAGTTTAATGAACTTGCAGAAGGATAATTTTCTAAAGTATTCTCTGGAGGTGCAGTGGGAGTGAGGTGCATTGACTACTTTTGTATCCTGTCTACATAAAAGTAACCTTCTCCTTTCACATGTTTATGAAAGGAGAAGGTTTTGGTTCACAGTATTGGTTCAAAGTTGGCCTTGTTTACAATACAAGTAGGATCCCACAAGTGCTGCCCCCTTACCAATGTGGTATCCAAAGAAAATACCTAAAGAAGATTATGAATGTCCTCAATGGGCTGGTTATGGAGAATATACTAATCAAACTAGACATTAGCAAACTTAAAAATGAACGACTAGCTGCCTCTGCATTTGGTGAGTACATCTGTCACATTGATGTAATTTGGCAGTGTGCAGATTTGATTTTAAAAAAAATATTTAGGCACACAACTCTTATCTTGAAAGTTTTATTGACATGCCCCATCTGGGCTTTCTCCCATTGAAGTGGATTTTACTGGTACAGTTTCAACAGGGCCGATCAACAAACAGAAGGAGAAGTTGTCAACAATGATGTTGGTTTTCTGCACTGTTTTAGAGTTGTAGTCTGCCTTGCAGTTTAGGTAATGGTGGTGGAGGAAGAGATGTTGCCCGTTGGGCTTTTTTCTTTGAAGGATGGTCGTTTACAATGCAGACAATTTCCGGTACACTTCTTTCATAGCATTGGAACTGATGTGTCACATACATCACGGCCAAACGTTTGCAACTGGGTCCACACCTCTAGAAAGCAATAATTTCTCAATAGCTGAGGGATAGCTGAAGGTCCAGTCGCCCTGGACAAAGCAAAGCATAGAACAAGGGTCTGGTTTTACCAGGCTAGTTGATGAAAGGTGAATATAAAAGGTGAAAGTTAATTTACAGCCATGCAGATACTTCTCTCTCGTCAATGCAAAACAGGACTTGCTTAAAGAAAATGTTCATAGTTTGTAGATCTGTCTTACAACCTCCAGCTATGGACATGAGCTGTGGATCATGAATGAACGCAATATAGATCTTGGATGAAAATAGTTGAAATATGCTACCTTTGTAAGATGATTGGGCTAGGCCCTGCAAGAATACTGGAGAATTTAAACCATTTTATTTTATTGCTAAACTGTTTTCTTGTTCTTACAAAGAACGTCTACACTTTCATAATCCCACAGTCATTTAAACCTGAATTCCACAAATAAAATGTTTATTGAACTGTGCATTGAGTGAAAATATTTACTTCATGTTTTTTTACAACCAAGTGAAGGTCAAAGAGTCTTAAGATTAAAAACATTATTAATTTCACATTTTTTTAAACAAACACCAAACAAAAAAGTCCCAAAGTCACAAATATCACCTGTTAGGCTTCTTTACCCTTGTAACTCTTTCTTATTCAAATCAGGCCACACAACCCACTAAACCTTGGACGTCGAATGGAGGTGCAGATCAAGTCTATATTGAATTTGTCAGTTGAAGATTGACTCTAGACGTCTCTATGACGTGTAAACAAGGTATTTGAACATCTAACCTTCACCTCACTTGTACCTTAGTAGGCAGTTCAGTCCTTGAATGTTAGACCAGCTGTTTTTTTCTGGAGGTCATATGAACATCAAAAACAGATCTAGGTTGTTCTTTTTTTGTCAACATGAATCAATATGAATTTGAGGTTTAACAGAATTTATTTATTTATTAGATTATTTTTAAACTACATTCCCAAGCCTTTCTCCAATGGGTTTTTAATGTTCACATGTATTATTCTGTGACTGAGTGGTTACACAGTTGTTCCATTTACTGCCGGTAGGTGCTGGTACTTGTGAAATTGTTTGCTTTCCACCATTAAGAGAGATCAGAAGGAGAATTGTAGCGATGTGGTAAACTAGCTGACAGCGGGAAATTTGACAGAGCTACAAAGATTTAACCTGGATAGTTTCCCACAGAAGAGCTGAAAGGTCTCTAGGCAGTTGGCAATTCAGTCACATAGTGTGACTGAATTGAGATTGTGACTCAGGTTGTACATGATGTTTATAGGGAAATGGATATAGAGAGCTGGATACCAGTTGCTAATCATTGGGGCGGGGTGAAAGCCTGTGGTAGTCATGTGAGTGAAGGATCAATGAACACAAGTAATAAGAGATATTTGACTGAAAAAACTTCTGGTGAAGTGATCAGTAGCATACTAAAAAGGATGATGACAGACTAAATTAAGATAATTAAAGAAGGAAGACGAACATACTAGGCCAGGGGTGTCCAAAGTCGGTCCTGGAGGACCAGCATCCTGCATGTTACATGTAACATGATTTACAATCACGTTATATTGTTGAGCCATTCAGTGCTGCGAAGGAGCTATGATTGAAGGAGCTCCACTCTCAGCATGGATTTAAACTTTTGTCTTTAATTACTTCAGCAAAGCTCACAGTTTGACCAAATTATAGTCTAAATCTGCTCCTTAGTCGCATCTTTTCAGGGTTGGTACTGCCTCTGGTGGTGTTGGGGTGGTTACACAGCTGATATAATTACATTTCTAAATTAGAATACCGCAAAGTATTTTGTGTGTCGGGGTCGGGGGGGGGGAGGAAGGAATAAGAAGGGTTCAGTGAATGCGCATATGCAACTGGAGGGTTGCATATGCACAACCACTGATCTAAAACCTTCAAGGCCTGGATTTGAGGATCCCTGGTCTAGTGCAACCTCTGCAAAAGAGACAAGTATAAATCAGAGGTTAACCACATTGTTAAAAGACAAATGGTATAAACAGTGAAAAGATAAGGAAGGAAGATGGCTTTTTAAAAGTTAAAGAAATGTAGGAGAAATTAGAGGTGCTGGAAGAAACAGAATGGAGAAATGAATAACTTGATTACAGCTAGAACAGTCACAACTTAATGCATCTTTACATATAATGGGCATACTCGGTTCAGGAAAGCGTGACTTCTGTGGGGAAAGTGAGACAATAGAGCATTAACCATCACTTGTTTCTTGTCAGGCCCTTGCGAAATAAAAAAAATGGGGGTGAAACTGATGATGGCTACAGGTAAAGAAAACAGCTCTGTGTCAGGAGAAGCTAGCTTGTAGTTAGTGAGGGTTTCCAGCCCTCACTGTTGGTCAAGCACTTGGAGTTTATCTCTTACTGTAATGTCAGTGATAAAATGCCCAAGTAAATGAAATTAAAATTGTTACTATGTCCAGCTGTGGATCCAGAATCAGGCACAGGAATATCAATGAATCTTTCAGATCAGAAAGTAGATCAGGATGGCATGCATTGATCTACATCTAATGAGACATGTTCTACCTTAACTGGTAATGAAAAACACAGACAATGACTACAAAAACAATTGTAAACGTGTCGTCTTACCAAAGTCATTCAAGATCCTATTGCTCATCTTGTGTGCCTCTGATGCCCCTTGTGGCAGCAGATATGCAATATTCCTCATAAATGAGTAAAAAAACTACATCGTTCTTTTTTTGTGTGTGTAGGATATGTGTGTTAAAAACATTTTGGTTATTTATTTAGTTAAAAATTTTGTTTTTTATTGTTATGTAATACTATAACAGGGAACCAAAAAAGAACATCTACTAATCAGTGTTATAGTGCTAAAATCATTGTCTCCTCAATGCCCCCAAAACCACCAAATCTGTTGTTTATGTCTGCAAACATTCTGGAAATAATAAAACTTTGTTTTGTCAACCACAACATACCTGATCTAAAAAAAAATATCTTGTCTGCAATCTTAAAGAGGAGGTGTTGGTACTGCCTGGTCGATGTCATAGCAGTCATGTGCAGATTAATCTTTAATGTTTGAGGGAGGGAGGGAGGAGAGAGAGAGAGAGAGAGAGAGAGAGAGAGAGGGGGTGTGCAAAGCCAGGCTGCTGTTTATTTAAGACATGTGAGGATATGAATTGAAATTTGCAATTTTATTGGTTTTTCAAACCCATACAAGCTGTGCAAAATGATCTTGTGATTATATTATATATATATATATGTACACGTTTTATCTCAACTCATAAGAGTTGAGATAAGAGTCATCTGGGTTGTGACTTTCTCTTTTGTTTCTTAAAGACATTTGGCTTCTCATCCAAAAGTCTTCTCAAATTCTGTACATGACTTACAATCAAGTAACAGGCTTGTAAGTTGTTGTCACACTAGCAGGGCAATTAGGGAATGCAGCCATTCTTGTACACAAAGGGTATTTAGCCAAGACTGTCGCTTTAAGATTTAAATTATTTTCAATAAAAAACTAAAGCAATCTTCCTTTTTAAATCTTTTCTAGTCAGATGTTTTTAGAGTTATTGCTAAGTGAATCACCTTCTTCTTTGGTGGGAGGCTGTTACAACAAATAACTCCAGATTCTACAGCATCCTGCATGTGGAATCAGTTTGGCATGCAAAGCAGGTTTTCTGCATTGTTTTCTGCAGATGTTGGTTTTGTCGTGAGGTACCTTGACCTTTAACCATTTTGCTTATAGCCTCTGCAACTCCAGACAAAATTGTCCACTCAGCCAAAGGTGTACACAGGTCATTGGCGCTTTCTATCCGCTCACCAGGATGAAAACTATCCTCATGTGCCAGCAAGGCTGAGCGAGAGGGAGAGAAGAGTCAGAATCAGCCACTCAGAGGTATAAAGCCTGCCTGCCTGTGAGACGAAGCAGCGAGGATGGCAGAAATCAGGACTGGGGAAAGACAGAGGCAATTTCACCATCCCTAGTTTCCGACAAAATTGTCGCTAAATGGAAAAATAATGGAAGTGGCATCATTGGCCCCCCAGCATGATGCTATTAGTATGCCGGTGACATGAAGCGCGGAGACCGACAGCAGTTATGTATTTTTGCAAGTAGGCATATAATTTATTGTGAGGAACACAATTTACATGGGTAGTCAATGCCTGTTTTATGGGCTCACAAATAGATGTATGAACTGAAGCATATAATGGTGGGGAGCAGCAGGCAAATGCATTCTAAATCTACCAAATGTGTTGCCTGGAAAATGTAACCAAGGAAAATAAAACAAATTAATTTCTGCATGTTATATGTAGTGCTTTTTGATTTAGGGATTTAATCTGAGAATTTTTTCTCAAGATAAGCGCATAGATTAGGAGGCTTTTACATTTAGTATAGTTACTGTATGGGGAGGAGTCACTGTGACTTACGTAGCCAAAACATATACAGCCAAAATAAAGCTGACATGTTTTTTAGTGTTTGCACACAAAATTATACTTGTTGTGATTCCCCAATCATAATAGTAAAAGCTCTCAAAATGATTGACTGGTGTGTTGGGCAGATGGAAACTGGATCCTGGCATAGTGATTAAGAAGGATACAATAATAAAAACCTAAAAGTAGGCAGAAGTGGAACAATACATGGAATCAGGGTAGACACAACGGGTAAACAAACTGTAGTGAACAATGAAAACCTATAGGCACTGAGATACTGAGGAGTGGCCATGTGAGTCTAGACTAGCGGTTCTCAACGTGGGCGGTACCGCCCCCCAGGGGCCGTTCAGAGGACGGCAGGGGGCGCTGGCGGACATTTTTACAAAAGGGGGGCACTGAGATGCCTTTGGGGGCGTTTGGTCGAAGGTAAACTTTACACCTTAAATGCACAACATGTGTAACATTAAATCATGCTTGGCTGCAACTGTATCGATGGCAGCTCTTCTATTCAGTGTTTGTAGCTTCTTGGCGCAGTTCCGTTCTCTGGTGGGGAAGGAGCCGGAGCTAGTGTGCGAGGCTGAGAGGTTTCGGCTAGAAATAGTCGGCCTCACCTCGACACGTGGCTCTGGTTCTGGAACCAGTCTCCTTGAGAGGGGCTGGACGTACTTCCACTCTGGAGTTGCCCACGGCGAGAGGCGCCGGGCAGGAGTGGGCATAATTGTTGCCCCCCATCTTGGCGCCTGCACGTTGGAGTTTACCCCGGTGAACGAGAGGGTAGCCTCCCTCCACCTACGGGTGGGGGGACGGGTTCTGACTGTTGTCTGTGCTTACGGGCCGAACAGCAGTTCAGATTACCCACCCTTCTTGGAGTCCTTAGAGGGGGTACTGGAGAGTGCCCCTCCTGGGGACTCCCTTGTTCTGCTGGGGAACTTCAACGCTCACGTGGGCAATGACAGTGAGACCTGGAGGGGCGTGGTTAGGAGGAACGGCCCCCCTGATCTGAACTCGAGTGGTGTTCTGTTGTTGGACTTCTGTGCTCGTCACAGTCTGTCCATCACGAACACCATGTTCAAGCATAAGGGTGTCCATACGTGCACTTGGCACCAGGACACCCTAGGCCGCAGTTCGATGATCGATTTTGTCGTCGTTTCATCGGATCTGCGGCCGTATGTCTTGGACACTCGGGTGAAGAGAGGGCGGAGCTGTCCACTGACTACTACCTGGTTGGTGAGTTGGCTCCGGTGGTGGGGGAGGAAGCCGGTCAGACCTGGCAGGCCCAAACGTGTAGTGAGGGTCTGCTGGGAACGTCTGGTGGAGTCCCCTGTGAGACGGAGCTTCAACTCCCACCTCCGGCAGAACTTCGAACACGTTCCGGGGGAGGTGGGGGACATTGAGTCTGAGTGGACCATGTTCCGTGCCTCCATGGCCGAGGCGGCTTATCGGAGCTGTGGCCGCAAGGTCGTTGGTGCCTGTCGCGGCGGCAACCCCCGAACCCGTTGGTGGACACCTTCGGTGAGGGATGCTGTCAAGCTGAAGAAGGAGTCCTATGGGGTCTTTTTGGCCTGTGGGACTCCAGAAGCAGCTGATGGGTACCGGCGGGCGAAGTGGCATGCGGCTCGGGTGGTCGCTGAGGCCAAAACTCGGGCGTGGGAGGAGTTTGGAGAGGCCATGGAGAAAGACTTCCGTACGGCTTCGAGGCGATTCTGGTCCACCATCCGGCGTCTCAGGGGGGGGAAGCAGTGCAGCACCAACACTGTTTATAGTGGGGATGGTGTGCTGCTGACCTCGACTCGAGACGTTGTGGGTCGGTGGGCGAAATACTTCGAAGACCTCCTCAATCCCACCGACATGCCTTCTGTTGAAGAAGCTGAGCCTGTGGACTCTGGGTTGGGCTCTCCAATCTCTGGGGACGAAGTCGCCGAGGTGGTCAAAAAACTACTCGGTGGCAGGGCCCCGGGGGTGGATGAGATCCGCCCGGAGTTCCTTAAGGCTCTGGATGTTGTAGGGTTGTGTTGGCTCACGCGACTCTGCAATATCGCATGGACATCGGGGGCAGTTCCTCTGGATTGGCAGACCGGGGTGGTGGTCCCCCTATTTAAAAAGGGGGACCGGAGGGTGTGCTCCATTTACAGAGGGGTCACACTCTTAAGCCTCCCTGGAAAGGTCTATTCAGGGGTCCTGGAGAGGAGGGTCCGTCGGATAGTCGAACCTCGGATTCAGGAAGAGCAGTGTGGTTTTCGTCCTGGTCGTGGAACACTGGACCAGCTCTACACCCTCAGCAGGGTCCTGGAGGGTGCATGGGAGTTCGCCCAACCAGTCTACATGTGTTTTGTGGACTTGGAGAAGGCGTTCGACCGTGTCCCTCGGGGGTTTTGTGGGGGGTTCTCCGGGAGTATGGGGTACCGGGCCCTTTGATACGGGCTGTCAGGTCCCTGTATGACCGGTGTCAGAGTCTGGTCCGCATTGCCGGCAGTAAGTCGGGCTCGTTTCCGGTGAGAGTTGGACTCCGCCAAGGCTGCCCTTTGTCACCGATTCTGTTCATTACTTTCATGGACAGAATATAGGCGCAGCCGAGGTGTTGAGGGGGATCCGTTTTGGTGGCCTTAGGATCGCATCTCTGCTTTTTGCGGATGATGTGGTCCTGATGGCTTCATCAGATCGTGATCTGCGGCTCTCGCTGAAACGGTTCGCGGCCGAGTGTGAAGCGGCCGGGATGAGGCTCAGTGCCTCCAAATCCGAGGCCATGGTCTTGAGCCGGAAAAGGGTAGAGTGCCTTCTCCGGGTCAGGGGGGTCGTCCTGCCTCAAGTGGAGGAGTTTAAGTATCTGGGGATCTTGTTCACGAATGAGGGAAGAAGGGAGCGGGAGATCGACAGGCGGATTGGGGCGGCGTCTGCCGTGAAGCGGGCGCTGTACCGGTCCGTCGTGGTGAAGAGAGAGCTGAGTCAAAAGGCGAAGCTCTCGATTTACCGGTCGATCTACGTTCCCACCCTCATCTATGGTCATGAGCTTTGGGTCATGACCGAAAGAACGAGATCACGGATACAAGCGGCCGAAATGGGTTTCCTCCGCAGGGTGGCCGGGCTCTCCCTTAGAGATAGGGTGAGAAGCTCGGTCATCCGGGAGGGACTCAAAGTAGAGCCGCTGCTCCTCCACGTCGAGAGGAGCCAGTTGAGGTGGCTCGGGCATCTGGTCAGGATGCCTCCTGGACGCCTCCCTGGTGAGGTGTTCGGGCACGTCCCACCGGGAGGAGGCCCCGAGGAAGACCCAGGACACGCTGGAGGGACTATGTCTCTTGGCTGGCCTGGGAACGCCTTGGGGTTCCCCCGGAGGAGCTGGAAGAAGTGGCTGGGGAGAGGGAAGTCTGGGCCTCCCTTCTGAAGCTGCTGCCCCCGCGACCCGATCCCGGATAAGCGGAAGAAAATGGATGGATGGATGGATCTTCAAATGTTTTTATTTCTATCTGTTTTACTTAAGAAAGATTGAAAATCAACACTTTGAATTTGTAAATAACTGAAAAGGCCCCGGAAAGATTGTTCCTATTTATATACTGTACTGTATATAATATAGGAATGGTATTTTACCCTATTGAGCATTAGTTATGCGCACATGGCCCCACCTTGCTTCACTCCCATCAATCACACATGCCAGAAGATTTGCACTTGTCTCACTTGCAACAAGTGACTGGAAGACGATAAACAAAAGTTGCATTAGTAAGCCAGTCAAGTGCAAAGTCAGAGGCCTGGAAGTCTCTTAAACTGATAACAGAGTAAAATAATGTATCACATGTATTTTGGATTCAGACCTCTAATTAGAGTTAATTAGTCAGGCAAGATTCAGCTTGGCTAAATGAATATCAAGGATGTATATTTGTCCATCTCCAATGCTTTAGATCATTGGAGATGCTAAAGCATTGGAGATGCTTTAGATTTCCAATGTTTCTGCCCTGACTCTGGGGACAGGGCAGAAACAGGACTATAGAGCACAACTTGGGGATGACAGCTTGGTGTTGTGGGAACAGTCTCTTTCAGTGGACACAGATGGGAATATGATAGCAGGGCTGTTAAGAACAAGGACGTGTCAGTTGGAATTAGATTTCATCTCAGGGTTGTCTGGTTCCTAAAGGATGCATGATTGTTTGTGTGTGTGTGTATGTGTGTGTGTGTGTGTGTGTGTGCGCGGTGTGTGCGTGTGTGTGTGTGCATGCGTGGGTGGTTGTGTGTGTGTGTGCGTGTGCCGGAGTGTGTGCGTGTGTGTGTGGATATGTATCTCAGTGTTTTGATGGAGATTCCTTAATCATCTTGCTTCTCTTGTCATGTGGGTCCTCTCACAGTGATGTTTAAAATATTCATTAATTAACTTGCTGATTTGATGAATTTTCTCTGTTGCTCAAACTGTACCTGAAGCACACACAGATCTGTGTGCTGCATGGCAGTTAGTTAATAGCAACATTCCCTTGCAGCAAAAACTTCCTGTGATCCGTTCCCAACCGAATACATTCTGCATGGAGTTTGCAAAGTCAGGTGACCTGTTTAAGGTGTACCCTGTCTCCAGTCAATGCCACCAAGCCTCAACAGTCCTGAGGATAAATGATTCTATTCAGCAGGAGGAGGAAATTAGTGCGGACAACTACAATACAAAAACATGGGGTGACGTAAAGGGATGTAATGTTCAGGAGAACTACAGAAAATGGAAATAGCCAGTACTCCAAAAACATTATGAAGGTTTTAATGTGTACAAAAAGAGAACATGGATCATGCTTTAGGCAGCAGAAATAAAACATTTGTGTTGTTAGGGTGTTGATTATTTCCAGTGAATGATTATATAAAATTACACTATATAATTACATTATATAACTGTTGCACTGAATTTCAGTTTGTCTACTTTAGCTCACACATTAAAGTTGTCATGAGATATATAGGAATTAGTAATAGAGATGGTTCCTAGTTTTATTCATATTTATGAAACTTTTGTTGTCAGAGTTACAAATATTTTGATTATAGTAGTACGGTCTTTATCTGTCATCTTACATTTAACTATACTGCTAGCAGACTGTAAACTGCAGAAACCCTAAGGTGCCCCACAGGGCAAACCTTTGACAGCCCGTCTCCTGCTAAACAGGTGAAAATAGATTTTTAAAACTCATTATTATTCTTCTCTATACTTCAACAACTGTTAAAAGATTCAAATGATACTAGTGAACAGTTAGGAGAGATGGATTTTAATTACTTTATCTCATCATTACTTCAAACTGAAATAATTGTGTTTTATGTTGTGGAATAGGAAGTACCAGTTTAAGACATTTTTCTTGATTTTCTTAAGATATATAATGGACTATCCAGAAAATAGGTTAAAATATTCAACAAAATGTTTCAAATTAGAATTAAATTTCCTTAAATGTTTGGTCATGTGATAGTACAGTAGAATGCAGAGGTTAGACATTACAAGTTAACTAGTTTAACTAACACTAAGACCCATCAAATCTCTCATCACTGGATAGTCAGAAGTTCCACAAATAGAAATCTAAATTGATCATTGTGGATGCTGTCTTTCTCTGCCAGACTACATAAAGACACAGTCCACATGATAAATCAGGTCAAACATTTCTTGACTGAAATAGATAGGGATAGATTTCCTCCCGGGAGATGAAAAGCCATTTGTTTTCATTTTACAGATGGCCATTGCCCCACATCTACTTCAGATCACACACTCCACTGCCCTGTGCTTGAGGCTGCACGTTTCAGCCATCTTTGTTCCCTACCCCGCCAGCATACACTACCTTTAGGGCACAGAGGTAGGGTGATGGTGGTAAAGCAGACACAGATCAGATCTGTCTGACCTGACCTTGTTTAGGATGGGAGGCCTGGAAGCCAGATGGGCAGGACCAGCCTCCAGTCTAGGGGGCGCCACAAGAAGGAGCAAGGAAAAAAAAAAACTTTCACAATTTTTTAACTAATAGGTAATGTTATAGTTTATTAAAATAATCAATTATGAATTAATTTAGCAAAAAATATTAATTACTACATCAAAAATTATTAATGCTTTGCTTAGCTCTCCCGAGGCAGAACCACAGGCTGACGGCCTCTGTGTCACAGAGCATAAATGCAGCATTCATACAAGAAGAGCCCAACAATCACACATGCTTTTCAGAAGCTTCACATTTGAGCTTTAAGAACTCATTTTGATTGGTCTAACATGATATTCTAATTTTCTTACTCACAGAATTTTGGATTTTCTTTACCTTTAAACCAGGATCATTAAAATTGCAAAAAAAAAAAAATAGAAATAATAATAATAAAAATAAAAATCTTGAATTATTTTACTTTTAGTAATGAAGCTGGGACTGTTTAACTTTCTAAAATGACTGGCAAGAAATGTAGCACCTTTACATGATATTCAATTATATGTACTAAATAATGCTTTATCGACTGAATTAATTAAATAAAGTAGTGCAGCTGTTCATAGAAAATTTCGTCTCACTTCATCGTTGTTGGCCTTGGATCCAAGCTCATCACAATAGTAAAATTTTCATCACTTTAACCAAAAGGTGCTCAGTGTTTTATTGTAGTGCTATAAAATACTGTGTAAAAAATAACTATAGAGAGTAGCAGAATGCTTTCCAACCATAATCTTAAGTTCTGTGAAATAAGACAGCTGGACATGATTCTCTGTGTGAAAATGCTTCATCTCCAAACTCAAACGCCTCTCTGTTTAGTTTTGATCAGGGATTTGAAGATCCTCTTGTTGTGAGCACAATCAGTTATCAGTCAATTCTACAAAGTGCTTTTCTCTTTTGGTTTTTGTCACTTCTCAGATATTTCCTAACAAGAGCTACATGTGAAATGTTTCAATATTATGTTTCACATGTGAATAGTTGGGAAATGTCCTGTTGAGAAAAGTAATGAATGAATGAATGAATGAATGAATGAATTTGTTGTCACTATGCTCATGCGCAGTGAGATTAAAGTCAAAAAGACAGGGCTAACAGTGTAAGAAATACAATATAAATTCAATATAAACATAAATATGGTGATATTTACCACATATACACACACACATATATATATAAACCACCATAAAATCAGATCAGTGCATATTAGAGCTCAGAGTGGTTATTGTTTTCAGGTTGAAGCTGTTTTTGAGTCTGTTTGTTTTAGTACTGATGCACCTGTAGCGCCTCCCTGAGGGCAGCAGGTCAAACACGTTGAAGCCGGTTGGGGAGGTGGGGACTTTGCTTGATGATGGTTATGGCTTTACTGAGGCAGTGAGAGGTGCAAATGTCTAACAGAGGGAGAAGAGGGTAGTCAGTGTCCTCTGGGCTGACTGAGGCAGGATTGCAGCTCAGACTGCCTCCTCTGTTAAATGTTGTTTTTTGGCATGTTCAATCTGACTTAATTACTTCTCTATCAGAACATCCAGCTTCCTTTATGCATGTGAGCACAGTGTCATCACAGATTCAAACTACCATCCGTACTCAATAAGTCTTTAAAACATTATAGAATCAGATATTGGTCTAGCATGCATTATTTTGTGGGTTACCTGTGGCGGGTAACCCAAACAGGCAAGTTAGTTAGCTAGCATTACAGCTAATAAACGGTTCTCCTGGAACGGTATCAACTTTATTTCTATAGGACATTTAAAAACCACTAAGGTAGCCAAAGAGTTTTACATTAAAACACAAATGTGTTTCTAGTGTCTTGTGAGGCGCATGTATCAGTCATACACTGTGTCTGACACTATAAAGCCTTGGGGTTAGTCCTGGAAAGTCAAGGACTAAACATTGTTTTCTTAAAAGAGATTTAGAGGAAGAGAGGAGGCCTGTCTGACACTCAAGGGTAACTTGTTCCATAACTTGGGAGCAACAAATACCAAATTCTCTGTCACCTCTTAGCTTCAGCCTCATTTTAGGAGCTGTGAGCAGCAACCGATCAGCTGATCTTAGGGATATGGACGGGCAGTAAGACTGAAGCAGCTCACATAGATGTGGTGGAGCAAGGTTGTTCAAACATTTGAAAACAAATAAAAGCTTTCAGTGAATTCTGTAGTCCACAAGGAGCCAGTGACGGAAAGGATGGGAGAGATGTCCTGGAAGCTGTGGGTCTGAGTTAGCAGCTGAGCAGCAGAGGTCTGCACAAGCTGCAGGCGGGTAAGAGAAGTCTGGCTAATGCCTGCATCCAGTCCATTATAGTAACCAAGACAAACTATGATAAAAGCATGATTTAATTTCTCCATGCCCGGTCTTGTTAAGATTGATTTCACCTTTTCTATTTGGGGGAGATGATAAAAACTCTGACTGTCGCTTCTCTGATTTAAAATCAGAATCAAACTTCACCCCCAGATTGGTGACACAGTCCCTGAAATAAGAACAGTGACCCAAGATCTACAGGGGGGACGGACAGAAACTCTGTCCAGCACAGGCTCAATTATTAAACAATCAGTTTAAAATAGTTTTCTTCCAGACCTATTACAATCACTAAACAATTGAACGCGTGGGTCCAACACACACCTGGTCACACACAGGAAATTGACACATTATAGCTATCAATGTTAAGGTCTATTATCTCCATTTTTCTCTTTATGTCTGTCTAAAACGCATCTCTAACTGAAACAGCAAAAACATTTGAAAACAAGTGTAATTTGACAAAAATAAATCAGATCTAGTTCCAACTAAACAAACATAAAATAAACTCACCTTTTAAAAGTTATATTTGAGTCTTTATACACGTGAACTGATGGGTGTGTTTCTGTGCCTGTCTGCATGTGGATGGCCATCTCAGCCTTGAATTCACCGAGGAGAGTGAATGAAATGTGACTCCACAACAGGAGAGGTGACTCGACCGGCCTCTGAAAGATTCATGCCAAAATCTGGCTCATGGAAAATCATGAAATTAATCATAATAAAAATATACTTCAATAAAAATGTGTTAAGGATTTCAATAGTAAGCATGTCAAGTTTTTCTGGAACAAGTAGCAAATTTGCTTTACAATGTGAAACAGCAGAGAAACAACTCTAAGTTTTGTCAAGAGCAGTTATGAAAACACAGACATGAGTAGCTAGTGTTAATCTGCTGTTTCTGCAAAAAAACGAACTATCCTTGGACCATTTCTATTCGTCCATGCAACATGCGTACTATTGTTTTAGTTTAGAAAATATCAGAAAAAACTGTCAAGTTAGTTAATTAAAAGCTTGAAAAAAACCTATAAAATATTCAATCATGTATTTCTACATCTCTTTACACAACATTGGTGATCAAAGTGTTTTTCATCATCAATATTTAATAGATAATACATCTGCAGGTTGAGAAGATAGAAAATCCAAAGTGTTACCACATTATTGAGTATAAAAGCCAGCCTGAATAAACAAAAGTCTTGAACTTTGATTTAAAAAGGCCAAGTTCAGTTACACAACACCGATCTAGTGGTCTCAAACTGCAGAGTCCTGCAGAGAGACGTATAAAAGTTGCAGGACATTTAAGGACCCGAGTTAGAGACAACTGATCCGGTTGAAGCTGACTCCAGAGTCGAGCTGCACCACAGACTCAGTCACGTCAACATTTGTACTCTATGCAGCAGGAAGTAAGTGCTGAGTGTTTGTCCTGCAACATTTGTCAATTTTTAAAAAATATTTCTTAAAATGTTTACAGAAAACTATAAGTGAATGTGAAATTCAGAAAAATACCAACATAATTTGATAAAAGACAAAAGAAATTACATTTGAAAAATAGATTTTAAAGAGCCCCGAGGTACATGTCTGGTATTTGGTTACATAATCATGAATAAATGACAGATAAACATTTTTAACAAACACATTTTTGTCTTTATGTAAGTGCCAGTCATACTGGTACTTTAGAAACATTAATTAATGTTTTAGAGTATTTTAGAAAACA
Organism: Poecilia picta; assembly: GCA_033032245.1. Lineage (NCBI taxonomy): Eukaryota > Metazoa > Chordata > Actinopteri > Cyprinodontiformes > Poeciliidae > Poecilia > Poecilia picta. The sequence goes on along the minus strand of CM065365.1, from coordinate 2,544,253 downwards.
TTATTTAAAATAAATACTGTCAAATTTTTGAGTGACTGTGACAAAATTTAAAATTTTCACTTCTGGTGTTCTAGGATGAATCATGATGGAACCAATCTTGTGGCTGTGCTGTCACAAACAACACATCTTCTTCCCCTGTGTGGTAGAGTTTTGATTTATGCCAAGCATAGGAAACACTCAATACAGCCCACTGTCTGCAGAGCAGCAGATAGCTGTTAATGAGAAGAGGTCCACCCCTCTCTATCTCTTTTCTTCTGGCCTCCCATTATCTCTGTGCAGTCTATAAGCATGCAGTTACCTTACGAGGTCCGATAATATCCCAATAGGCATTGAGCGCTGATGGGCTGTCTGTATAGTGGGCCGTGTACAGCACTGCTATCAGGAGAACAGACCTTTGGTAAAACTAGAAAAAAAAGATGAATGCAGTCACACAAACAGTGGCGGCTTACTCTAAATATTCTGCAAATTTACAACGCCGACCCCATCGAAACATGACTTCTCACATCCCCGATTCCTTCTTCTTCCTCTTTCTCTCTGTCAGTTACAGCGGTTCCTTATCTTCCCTCTTCCCTCTTCTGTCCGGGAGATAACAGTAATTCTTCTCCTCGCCGTATCCCAGCCTCCCACTCGCAGGCAAAAACACACACACGTTAACACTTTATTCATCTCTCATTAAGGTTTTTAATTCCACTGCATAGTAGTAACATGTGGCCCCCACACACGTACTGTAGCACGCAGGCACAAACACGTCACTGAGCGCATGTGCACGCACACAAATACACACACGCACACACCTACACACACGCGCGCACAAACACACACACACGTGCACACACGCACACACACGCACACATGCACACACACGCACACACCTACACACACGCGCGCACAAACACACACACACACGCCAACACACGTGCACACACGCACACACACACACGCACACATGCACACACCTACACACACACACAAACAAGTCAGATCTCTCCCTTCCCCCAAGGCTCCCACAGCCCAACAAAGACAGATGCTGGCAAAGTATTTCTACTCAGTCAAGATAAAAGGTTAAGGCTGCACTTGGACGACCCTTTGTCAGACCGCTGGCTGGAACTGGAATATAATTAACTATTAAAGTATATACTAACTGTAAGTATATACCATGTTATCAGTTTTATATCGCTCAGAAAATATAACCCTAGTTCCTAAAAAAGTAACAATCCATCAATAATTTTCTATCTATATCTATCTATCTATCTATCTATCTATCTATCTATCTATCTTATCTATCTTGAGTATAGTTCTGAATTAGGATGTGTCTCTGTGACCCTTGGCTCTTGCACATGTTGCAGCTCTGCTGCACATCCAGACACAATTATATTTTTTTTCCAGTGCAGTTTCGTTCATGAAAGAGGGAATAAACATGAAAAACAGACAGAAAACTGAAAGGAAATTTGGACATTTCTCCCACGCAATCCTTGGTTTGCCATGCTTCTGTCTCCGCCTGCCTCCCCGTCCCCATCCTCTCCCCGGTCTCTTCTTTTAAACAAGAAACCTGACGCAAACGCTTGTAAGGTGCTTTTAGATTGAATCAGCTTGCTTTCATTTTCCTCCCCTTGCTGCCATTCTTTTCTGCCTTCTTCCTCCTTCTACTTTTTTCTTTTCTTCATGGAATCTTATTCACCCGCCACCGCCGCCTCCCCCACTCCATTGCTCTCTTCTATCCACCTTTTTGAAATTGAAGATGTGTAAAGGCTTGGGCTTTGGGGGCAGAGTCTATTTTGGAGCCATAATAAAATTCATAGCCTGACACACACACATGCACACACACACACCTGGTCAGGGGAATCACGCTACAGTATATAGTGGTCTTTCACTATTACTTTACACCATGCCTTAAATGTGCCTCGCTTTAGCAGCCACACCATATTTTTTACCCTCCAGGATTATACTATTATTTGTAGCACCTATGAATTTAGAAAAAGAATAGCGCTCACTTTTAGTGTGGCTAAGGTTGAAGCTAATAATAGCAATGCCAATGCACACACTTTTTTCATGTTTATTCACAGTCCTATATGAAACATAATGCAAAGTTTTTAGTGGCGCAAACAATGTGGTTCTGACAGTATGAGTTCTTATTGCATCACTGAGCTTCATTGTGTTAATGGAAAAGAAGGCAACACATTTATTTTGCTGATTCTTTCAGAGGATTGACTCGTAAAACTGATTAAGTGTTTTGACAGATGTGCATGTCTCTTTCTTTTGCTATTCTACTGCAAGTAGTTTAAATTGATGTAAAATTCTGTTTTTTATCAAAAACAGATACCACAGTCCCCATACCTCTGATGACTTCAAAATAGAGAGAGGTAAACTACATTCAATTCTGTTTTGTTTGTTGGTTTTTTTTTAATTCATTCAAAGCTCTGGTTGATCCTTGATAACCTTTGGAAACTTTCAATAACATTAAGATATTAACAACATTTTCTGCATAAACATTTTTTACTGCAAACTCCATTAATAAGACATTTTAATGTAAGTTGCATTTTTGACTTTTCCATAACGGCCAGACGTATGGAAAAGGGTTTGACAGACAGTCAAACCCTTTTTGACTGTCTGTTCAAAAAGCAGACAGTCGGTAGCCCCCAGTGAGGCCATGTATTATCACTTCTGGGCTCCCAATAATAACAGTGTCCCAAGGAAATATGTGTTTAAAAAAAACACGAAGAGGGCTCTCATTTTCAAAACTATTTTTAGCCTTGAGAGTTTATGGAGTTTTTCAGAGGACTCCTGATTTTTGTGGGATCATCCTCTGAATGCTGGTTGCATGTATTCATGAGACCTTGTCGTGATGTACTGAACAAACACTGTCAAATATTCCATTTTTGCATTAGCCACTTTGTTTCAAGGACCTGCAGCACTTCTCCGAACTCTGTGACAATACTACCAACTTGTCAAAAAGAGCTATGGAAAATAAAAACATGCAAAAGCAACACACGTGTAGCTACATATCCAGCCAAAGCTGCACTTCACAACAAGACTGTCTTCCATTCCCTGGTATAAAAAAAAGTATACTTTAGTATACTTCAAACATACTTTTATTTGTGAAAGTACACTTTAAGTATGCTAATTATTAAGTATACTACCTATAAGTAGATCTGAAGTACACTAAAAATACACTTGTACCAATTTTGAAATTAGTACCTTAAACACACTTAAACATAAATGAAACAAAATACACTTTTAATATATTAAAGAAAAGTATGCTTTAAGTGAACAAAATCTGAATGAATATATATGAACTTTTAAGTGCCTTAATAATCTTTTACTATTTATTAAAATTGCATACCATAAAAAAAGGATAATCATCATGTAATTTTTAAAAAAGTACCCAATCAATTTTCAGATGTGTGATGTATAAACCTTATAATCAACGGCATTAGCTCCAGTTCACACTCCAGACCTGATGGTGGCGGTATTGCACTTTTTCATTTATTTAAAAAACGCCACAGAGAAGAAAAAACTTGAAGCAGGGAAGATAACCAACGCTGTTCAAATTCGCCATTTTTACTCGCATAATATTGCTTTAAAAGTAGAGAAGGCCTTGACAATAGTTAATAATTTAGTTAAATTCAAGCTGGTGACGTCCTAGTCCAAGTTAGACGTCAACACAATGGGACAACAACCGATGGAAATGAAATGTGTGCCACAAAAGGAGCCCGAGGGACGAAGGATGCCAAGTGTTGCTAGCTGGTGGTAAGTTTGCTTATTAATTATATTCATTTAATTATAATCAGTGCAGTAAAGATATATAACTTATGTTGGTTTCTTAAATAATTATTTTATCAATTTTAATCTGACTTGTATGATTATTATTTAGTAATAATTCAGCTTCACGTTATAACTGCATGGAGGCTGTTTGTTGCGACTTATACTTTAATTCATAAACTAACCTGGTTTTAATTAAGCTACATAAGACAAAGAGATTTTGATATTGTGAGGTTGTTGTTCTAACTCGTTCATCAATGATTTTATCTTCAACATATGTTTGCAGTTGCAGACTCCACCAGATCAACAACCAGCTCTGAGGATGAACCTCCACATCGTCTTAATGGTGTAAGCTACATTTTCTACAAGAATGACTGCTGTTACCAACACTAAGTGCTTAATAAACATGATTTGATTTAAAGGTAACTGGAAAGAATTTTTCTCTTCTTGTTAATCTAACATTCATCTTTCTTTTTTTTATTTGTTGTTGACTTTCAGGACCCTGTAAGTGACCTGTCCAGGGTGAACCTGCCTCTCATCTGATGGATGCTGGAGATGGGCACCACCAGCCCCCCTCACCACCCTGCAAGGATCAGTGTGTTCAGATCATGGATGGACAGATTTTAAGGTAGTTTGTCTCCTTAAGTCCACACTTAAAACAGCTTCATAGTTAATGCCAACATCAACTGACTCTATGACATTGCTGACCATTTTTTTCTACTTCCAACATAAACAGGCAAAGAACACCCAGAAATGTTTTTCCACCCCAGCCAGTCAGTCCCAATCATCATCAGTTCTTTTGATGTCACATACATGGCGAGTCCACAACGTCTTGAAATTGTAAGTATGATTTTTTATTTGCCATTTTTCTGTTCTATTTAAATACAAATGCTTTCTCTGTTTAATTGCTCTATTGTTCTTTTTTGTAGGTTTCTGTAAGGTGCAGTGAACAGGAATGTTCTGTCGTTGATCCTCACTATCATGTTTTATTGTCACACTTAAATTTTCATGCTCATGTGTTCACTTTTGATGTGTAAACTGATAATTTATGTAAAGTTCATAAAGTTGTGAGTAAAATTGGACAATTTTAAAATGTCTGTAATGAAAAATATTTGAATTACCTTGGGCATCTTATCTTTCCATGTAATTTTAGCCTAAAACAATGTAAGTACTGTAGTGTAGTTATGCATGTCTTTTACAAAGTAGGTACGTAGGAATTAAGACTTTCACGAATAATTAAAGTTGTAGTTTATTATCAATAGCAGGAAATAAAAAACAAAAATTAATTTTAATTTAAATAAATTATAATATTAGTATATTTAAAATATATTTGAAGTATTTTATATATATATAGGTATTTTATATAATTTGGAGACATAATTATATAATTAATAATGACAATAACAATATAATTATATCAAAATGTAATAATAAAGCTCTGAAATATGAAATTAAAGAAGTATACTTTAAGTACACTAAGTATACTTGAAGTTGTTCCAAAAAAGTAGGTTTAGTATACTAGAGTATACTATTAGTTGTATTTAAATACTATTTAAGTACTATACTAAGTACAAAAAAAGTTGTTCCAAAATAGCACATTCTAAGTACATTGCTAAAAGTATATTAAAGTATGTTAAAATTTAGTATACAAAAGTATACTTTTTTTACCAGGGTTTCTTTGATAAGCTCCACTCTATGGCAAAAATATAGTTAGAAAAATACTTTCTATAGACAGTGAATTTATAAGACTGAAATTTTCTTCTGTTAGGTAATAATCAATTATGTGTATGGTTTTCTTTTTACTTGTGCTCTTCTGGTGACCAAAGTTAGCTTGATCATTTTTATGCAATTCCATTCAATTCTCATCTCCTGTCAGTGCTCCATGTGGGATCTCTCCCATTGAGCTCAATTTGCCAGAAGTCATGGATGATGGCATCAGTTTTCTCCTCTGTTTTAGAATTACAAGCTGCCAATGGTTGTAGTTTGGGAATGACCACCAAGGAGATGAACAAAACCATTCAGTCCATGTTGGCAACACTTCTAAAAATTAAGTCTGAGCAGGAGGTGTTATGACGTTCTCATGAAAAGCCACTGTTTTATTCAAAGGAAGGCTGTTTACAGCACAGGAAACTTGTCAACTGAATTGTGTACCACCACCTGCGTTGACACATCAAATAAATGTCCAGAGAAGAACCGGCCAACTTTCTCTCATCTTATTAGTCTGCCTCCTGTTTCTAGTCGTCTAATTCACCTGCGCTGCCTCATAATTACCATTTGTTTCACCTCATCTGCCTCTCAAGCTTTTGACTTTTCTGTTCAATGCCAGGTTCTCTGATTTCATGGCCTCATTCATCTAATTCTGATCTTGCTGTTTCTGAGTTTTGTATATTTTGTTTGTTAAATATCTTACTAATGCCTCTCATCAGCGGTTGGCCTCTCATCAACTAAGGAGCATTAGTTCTCTCCTCACCACAAAACTGGACAGGTTGCCGCAGTGTCTGAGCCCAGCGTGCCGGTTGGTTGGGGAGCGAGGATTGCAAGGTGCCAAACTTATCAAAGTGGAAGTGCAGATCGACGTAACACCTGCTACAACACCAAGAACATTCCCGGAATGCTGAGGGGAAAAATTAATACATTCTGTTACTGCGTACCGGTGATTAGCAACCTACTTAGCACTAAGAGCATAATGTGGCAACTGAGGCGCAGGCACACTGACCGACATCATTGATGAAGGTTAGGTTGTACTCATACATAAAATTGGATTAAAGTCACTCGATTTTTATGAGAAAGACTTGTTTTCACAAATGGAATAAAAGTTGTGTTCCAAGAAATTAATACCTCCTCATATGACATTTGTTACTTTTTAAAGGCCTTAATTTTTGCTTACTTCATACCTTTGATACCATCCACCCATCCATTTTCTTTGCACTCTTGTCCCTTAATGGGGTCGGGAGGTGCTGGTGTCTATCTCCAGCTAACGTTCCGAGCGGGAGGCGGGGTTCACCCTGGACAGGTCGCCTGTCTGTCGCAGGGCAACACAGAGACACACAGGACAAACAACCATGCACACACACACACCTAGGGGCAATTTAGACAGACCAATTAACCTAAGGGTCATGTCTTTGGGCTGTGGGAGGAAGCCGGAGTACCCGGAGCAAGCCCACGCATGCACGGGGAGAACATGCAGGGAGACCGGGGCCAGGAATCGATCCCAGAGCCTTCTTGCTGCAAGGCAACAGCTCTACCGACTGCACCACTGTGCAGCCCTACCTTTAATACCGTTTAATATAATTTACCACCCAATGGAGACCCTGGATATACTGTTTGTAGCTTATTTTATAATCACTAGTGAGCATCTTTCTAACTCCAGATGTTTTTAAATTTTACTTGAAAGAGTGTGATGTAAATAAAATCAAGCATTTATCAGAGCAAATAAGGTGCTTTGATATTGACATATTTAAAAACGTAGTCTTGATAAACTGTGTTTCAGTCCACAAGTTCAGACATTTAATGAGTTTCACCACATTAGTTTCTTGAATGGTTGTCCTATTTCATGGGGGTGGCTGTACTTTGTAAGCGGTTTATTTGTAGTCAGTCAATATCTAGAAGGGTCTTGGTGATTAAAAATGTCAAAAGAAGAACAAATTACCACAAGAGGAGTAAGGAAACCCCACAGAGAACACCACAGACATGCGTACGTCTGCATGTCCATCTTTCTGATGTCTTACACTTCAATTCCTCAATGGCAGAAATAAAACAAGCAAGGTTGTTGCAGCAAAACAACATGATTGACCCACTTGGGCACAGTTAACAATAAACTAGCTTTTCTTTCTGTCCGTTTGCTTTGCTTGGGGGTAGGGGCCAGGACCTCTGTGAGTGCTAAAATGACTGTTGTTTTGTCATGTTTACAGTGGCCTCTGAATCAGAGCCACAAATTACACTGTCAGGGACAGATCTGTGCAGGGTGGAGAGGAGGAGAAGCTTCAGATGTTCAACACTGAACACCTTCAGTGGCTGGTAATATGGAAGGCGTGGTTGCTTCTATTAAAATGTAGGCCTGAATCAATAAGAGGCATAATTAGAGTTGTTAGAGCAAATTATAAAATGGCTATTATGTAGCTGTACAGTCCTGCTCTGTAAACCATCATTACAGGGCAAGAAGCTTTGTGTGTTTGTGTGTGTGTGGATGTTTGGTGTGTGCGTGTGTGTGTTTTTATGCGTGCACATGCGCTCAGTGTGTGGTTGTGTGTGTGTCTTTTGTGTTTCTGACAAAGTGAGGACTTGGGAAGTCAGTAAGAAATGGAGGTATAGATGTGATAGTTGCCTATTTTTACCAAGATTACAACTCCGTTATCGACAGAATGCTCACTTTCTTTTTACCTTTGTCTAAACTACAATTTCCTCCATTCTGAAGATGTTATTTTTAACACTATTACATAAATTGTCGTCTTGTTTTCTTTATTTTAATTAAAAGTGACCTTGTCATTGTTCCTGTTACAATGAATAGTCTACTGTGAGAAAAAAAAAGTTTTTTAGGTCTGATAATGTTTTTAAATTTAGTTATCTGTTGTTTTGGGGTTTGAGATTTGTGACAATGATTATATAAGGGATTATACAGTATAAGGAACAGGTAGATTTTATTGTTTGTTTTTTTTATTGACAGTTTATTGACACTTAGCTATGGGAAAGACAATTGCACTGCTATTATTCCTGCTAAGGAATGATATCTCCACTGTGTGTGTTATTAAACCCAGTATTTTTTGACATTTGGACATCATGCTGCAATTTGTCAGTTTTAAATTCACAGTGGAGTAAAATAATTATGAACATATTTTTTATTCACCTGAATTTATTTACAGCTAGCAGTAGCAAGATGTTAAAATTTAGGTAAAATAAAATTACTTTTACTGTAATGTAATTCAATAGAATTATATTACAGTTAGGACGTCGCCCAGCCAAACAAGGTCAGGTCCCCGTCAGGTGCTGGGGAACCAGAGCACCCTGATGAAAAATGGCTACTGAAACAAGATGGAACAAGCCAACATCCACAAACGGCAACTGCTATCACAACTTGAAATTGATGAAGAAAAACACAAGTGCTATGGCAAGGGGGAGGAGCCAGGGCGCCAGGTCATAAAGGAGTTAACCCTAACTCCCCGTCCAGAGATTGGGTATGCAGCCACAATAATGAACAAACACCATAACGGAAACCAATGAGCTGATGTACTCAGCATCAGTAATCCTGGAGATGCTATAAGAGCAACCACAAGAGCCATAAGACCCAATACCCACCATGGAAAAGACAGTTAGAGGCTAAAATCAAGGTAACAAGGAGGGAAGTGAGTCAATTGTCAGAGCTCCAAAGAGATGCGATGAAAAGACCAGTACCCATAAAGTACAGGCAGATGCCACCTTCTCCACCCAACCAGCTAACGATTAACCCAACCAGCTAGATTACAAGAAAGCCTATGACTCAATGCCACACACTTGGATCATTGAATGCTTAGAGATGTACAACATCAATAGGACTCTAAGTATAACTCCCTCCAGGCAGAAAACGGACACAAGGCGTTCTTCGATAGTTACTGGCATTTAATAACTGTGCCGTGAGAACTGTACAAAGGATATAAAACACATTTTTACATAAAGAAAGACATTCACATAAAGAATAGACACTTACTACAGTAAAACATTTACAATAAATGGCTTGACTTACAAAATAAGTCTCATTACGTCATAAAACACGTGACTAACCAACTCGACAAATTCTTAAAATAAACATTATATTTTCAAACAAACTAAAATACAAAAAAATGCGTACCTCATTGGCCGCTTCAACCTGAAAGGGTTAGTAATAAACTCCGTGTAGCTTCTTCTTGTAACTTAGCTCCACGAGCGTACCTCAAACATGCTGCCCTCTACAGCATGTGTCGTGTTACAAAAATACGTGCCTAAGTGAAACAACAAATTAAACATTGGTTCCACTCTGGTAACCTTTACACAACTTACAATAAACATAAAATATTTTACATCAACTTAAATCATAAAATTAAACCAAACTGTATAACTGCCACCGATGGCAGCCACACTAAGAGCCTTCATTGCAAACTCGATGGGGCTGTGGAAAACCCCCCTTGAAGCCAACTGTAAACCACTTGCACAAGTGTCCATCAAATGTGGCATATACCAAGGAGATGCTCTGTCCCCACTGCTGTTCTGCATATGCCTGAACCCCCTCAGCCAAATCATCAACAAGACTGGCTACGGATACCGACTGAAGAATGGGGCCACAATCAGTCACCTCCTCTACATGGATGACATCAAGCTGTACGCTAAGAGTGAGCGAGACATCGACTCACTGATCCACACCACCAGGATCTACAGCACTGACATTAGGATGTCATTCGGACTAGAGAAGTGTGGTCGGATGGTTACAAAGAGAGGGAAGGTCGTCCGCACAGAAGGGGTCTCACTCCCAGAAGGAACAATAGCAGACATAGAGCACAGTTACAAGTACCTGGGAATACCACAAACAAATGGCAACCTTGATGAGGTCACAAGGAAAGGAGCCACAGCCAAATACCTCCAACGAATAAGGCAAGTCCTGAGAAGCCAGCTCAATGGCAAGAACAAGATCCGTGCAATAAACAGTTATGCCTTGCCAGTAATCAGATACCCTGCAGCACATGTGTCAAACATGTGGCCCACCATGTCATTTTATGTGGCCCCCCCAGCGTTCTATAGACCCATGATTGACTTAAAATATGTTTTGAGAACTAATCGACTACAAACTACATCTCCCATAATACATTCCGATTGTTACCAGCCAACATTACGGCTTCTTGCCATTAAAGAGCAGCAGAGTCACCTCAAGCTGCTTATTGATTTTACCAGCGAATAAAACTGAGACATCCACAAGCTAACATCAAAATGTCCAAGAAAAGAAAAATCGATTTACAAGTAAGACTGTGAATGAAGGTGTGAGTTGGTGTCAGGGCGGCAGGTCATCTTGACCTACAACATAAAAAAAGAATCTTTCATGTACTATTTTTATACGGGAAATTACAATCATATTAACATCGGCTATTTAGTCGCATTTTATGTGATTCACCCTGAATCCAGATCCCATCACAAATTAAGCAGATAAATGTATCTACATTTTCCTCCATAGTGACAAAAACCACTGATTGTGGCCACAATAACTTTTAATAAATCCGCAGTGGTTGAGCAGCGGACTGCGCATGTTACAGTCTAATTAACTTCTGCGTCGTCATTTATTTCCTCAAGATAAACTGCCGGCTCCTCAAATGGATTAACACAAAGTTGCATTCTCTTTAGTTTTCTCTGATCTGTAATGGAGACTTGAATTTAACGCACCATTTCAACCAAAGGTTTTGAATGCGCTTCCTAACCAGACGCTCCAAAGCGTTATTTAACAATATGAGATGTTGTTTAATCTATTTTTAACATTGTATTTTCATACATTTATGCTAGGGCTGCCCAAGTCTAGATTTCCAGAGCTACCATCTGCAACTTTAGATGAATTCCTTTTCTAACACACCTGGATCATTGACTCATTATAAGCCTCTACAGAACTGAGTTGCTGCTGGTGAGAGAAGTCAACCTTTTGTCTGGGGTGTTTTAGCAGGATTGCATCTAAAAGTTGCAGTCTGGAGGGACTGCACCTGGGCACTCCGGGTTTGTACCGTCAATGTGGCCAATATGCTGAAGTGGCCCTTGGTGAAATTGAGTTTGACACCCCTGCTCTACAGGAATAATTAGCTGACCAAAGGAGGAGATAAAGATGTTAAGACTCAGAAGTTACTAACCATGCATGGAGGGTTCCACCCCAAATCCAGCATCCTGAGACTGTACACGAGCCGTAACAAAGGAGGCAGAGGACTAGTGAGTGTGAGAGCCACTGTCCAGGATGAAACATCCAAGATCCATAAAGACATCAAGGACAAAGCCTCAACAGACGATGTGCTCAGCAAATGTCTCAGACAACGGGGAGCAGAGGATTAGGAGCTGGAGGTACCATCATGGGAGAACAAAGCTTTACATGGGATGTACCACCGACAAATAACTGAATTGGCTGATATCAGGAAATCCTACCAATGACTGGAGAAAGCTGGACTCAAGGACAGCACAGAGGCTCTCATCCTGGCTGCACAGGAACAGGCCCTAAACACCAGAGCAATAGAGGCTCAGATCTATCACATCAGACAAGACCCAAGGTGTAGATTGTGCAAGGAGGCCCCTGAGACAGTCCAGCACATAACGGCAGGGTGCAAGATGCTGGCAGGGAAAGCGTACATGGAACGACATAACCAAGTGGACAGGAACATCTGTGCAGAATATGGACTGGAAGCCCCAAGATCAAAGTGGGGAACAACCCCAAAAGTGGTGGAGAATGACCGAGCTAAGATCCTGTGGGACTTCCAGATCCAGACAGACAAGATGGTAATGGAGAACCAACCGGACATTGTAGTGGTGGATAAAGAACAGAGGAAAGCCGTTGTGGTGGATGTAGCAATACCAAGTGACTACAACATCAGGAAAAAGGAGCATGAGAAACTGGAGAAATACCAGGGCCTCAGGGAGGAACTGGAAAAGAACTGGAAGGTGAAGACCACAGTGGTGCCTGTGGTCATCGGGGCCCTCGGGGCAGTCACCCCCAAACTGGAGCAGTGGCTAAAACAGATCCCAGGAACAACATCAGACATCTCAGTCCAGAAATGTGCAGTTCTAGGCACAGCTAAGATACTGTGCAGAACCATCAAGCTCCCATGCCTCTGATAGAGGACCTGAGCTCAGAGGATGAGAGAAAAAGAGAGAGAGCGAGAGAGAGACCACCCACAGATGGTGAGAAGGGAATTTTTTTTATTTATATATATTTATTTTCATATATATATATACATATATATATATTACAATATATATAATGCTGTCTTACAATGCTGCTACAACGCCTATCATGTGACTGCATTCCTAAATCAATTTCTCACACTCATCTAGGATTAGTCGTGGATGACTTAGTTGATTCAGCACAGTGATCAGTAAAGTGATCTTTAAACAAACAGGCCTCTCTAACTTGAAGAGGGAGTGACAAGCATTAAATCTGAACTCTGTTGATGACAAATCATTCCTCCTGCCAAAAGGTGTTATTTTTAATGGTGGTTGGATGCTGCTGTTCACTGCAAAACACAACATCTCACCAAGCATTTTCTGGTCTATTTTCTAGTGTAAATATCTTGGTACATTTGAAATAAGATAAAACTAACTCGCAAGTAACTTTTCAGCAACATAGGAGCTCGTCAATAGTTCCTTAATATTGATGCAAAAGTAATGGTTACATTAGCAGATCATTTCACCTCTTACATGGGAGAAATGTCTTGCTATAAGTGAAATAATCTGCCAATGTGACTAGTACATTTTCATCAATATTAAGCAATCATTGACTCAAAATGATTTTAAGTTGCTGAAAAATTACTTTTAAGTTAGATTTTTTAAGTGTACTACAATATTTGCACTAGAAGCTAGACCAAAATGATTTGGAAAAATGTTGTATTTTGCAGTATTAGAAAGATATCCACTGTATGTTTTATAGTACAAGCACAAATGTGAAGGAGGGAACAAGTCATTGCTGCCATCACACATAATGACAGACAACAGGTAAAAGTTTTATCAGTGTCCAGAAACATAGTAACAACTCTCAGAATGTTTTTTTACAGTTCAAGTTTAAAAGCAGTGTTTTATGGAGACATTTTTAAATATCAGCTTAAATCTGGGTGTGCTATCAAGCTACATTTTTAATATCATCTACAAAATATAAGACCTCTGGAACGGAGCCACTGGCTGATGTGTGCCATCCATCCTGTAGATCTTCATCAGGCAGGAAACAGAAAAGTGTTTACTCCTCTACAGGAGGATGTGCCGGAACAGATTTCCCTCACAGCAGGCAGACAGAGAGTAGATTGCAGAGAGAGATGGAAAACAGTACGGATATGACATGAAACTCAACAGACAACATTTTCTCAACCACAAGGCCTCTCTGCTTTAGAAAAATTGATGAAAATACCTGGCAGGTGGTGTATTCTTATTTTTGTTCATATAGTGATTTCACCAAGGAAATTAGATTTCTTGGAAGACCATTTTATAGAAATATTGAACATACTTAAGTTAGGACTAGGATCAGTCCATACAAATATTTCTAAGATAACAATAAAACCAATTTTTCAAAAAAAAAAAATAAGAAAGAATGCCGTTGTCATGTTTACTTGATGTAAGACTCTTGTCCTGGCAACCCTTATGGACACAAATAATTTTTCTGTTTTTCTAAAGCATTTGTACAGGGACAGGACAAAATGGTTTTTGTCTGAGATTTGAAATGATAAAATATTTGTTTAATGGGTAGAGAACTGTTGAAACTAAATGGAGAACTGAAGCACATGAAGGCAGTGGCCATGGAGATACCGGATCAGGTGCGAGGGATGTGGGTGGATACCGAGCTAACCGTCTGTTGTATCGGGCCACAAACTCACAGCCAGTTTCAACGAACAGCCTGAACAACATTTTCTAAATGTAACCAAAACATTAGAGCAACACTAGTTGATCCACAGACATACCTGTCAAGTAAGAGATCTGAAGATAAACTGGAGGAGTGCTAATTGCTTGCATGGACAATATAGCATGTAGGTGCTGCTTATACCTCACACAGAAAAACACACCACCATCAGAAAGCTTCATAATAGGCATTATTACTCCTGTTTACTTGATATGTGCATAACGTTATTATAACCACTGTAGACGTGCCTGTATAGTAATCAGTGTGTTGCATAGACACTTACAGTATATAACACATAATATGGTCCGTACCCTATATGTATTCTAAGATGTGTTTGTAGTGTTGTTACTTTCTAAAATTTATAACAGTGATAAATGTCCCTGTCATGATTTAAGATGATTTGATAAAATCATCTTAATAATTGAGCAGTCAATTATTGCTCAATAATTACCATAAATCATGGGGAAAAGTAAGAAAAGTTGTTTCTTAGCCATTCAAACTGACAGACAGGCTGATATGTTAGGAGTTCTGTCAGATTAACTTGATACGTTAGCCAGTTATGTTAAAAGTAACTGGCTAACTAACATGGAACGTTAGTCTCCAAACAAGCAGCTTTAAATCATTTTGATGACTACTTGGAGACCAATATGAGAATTGTTAAGTCCCCTTCACTGCATATTGTAATATTTTGAATATCTCTCCACTGCATATTGTAACCACTTTTACCTTGATCTGTAGGATATTGTGCAGGTATTGCTCCAAAAGGAGTCACTAACACACTGGTATACAAGCTTCCCAAGCTACCCAGGCCTGCTAAGAGCGCAAAAGGGATTTTATATGTTCATGCATCTTTGTAACAGTTTTGTATCAGGAGGGGGACCAGAGAAGCAATGAGGAGACCAAGCATTTCGCCTTAATCTCAACATGTAGTCCCTTAAATCTTCCTTTTTTACTTCATACCCTTTTTTTAGTTGCCAGACTTAATACATGGTATCATCAGCTAATGTGGGAATTCCTTCATGTCTTCTAGCTATTCTACATGCAAATAACCCTAACATACACTTGTAATAAGACATTCATTGCAAATACACATAATATATATGTAATGATAGTAAAAAGGATTGTATATAACATTAAGCACTATGTATTTTTGATCAGTGTTCTACTTTTGAGAAAGTATTCTAGACTGTGAACTTATAGTCTCAATATACATTTACACTTCAGTTCTCAAGCACTTGTCTATTTTTATATTCAGTCATCAACAGAACTCTTATTTTAAGTACCTTTCCCAAGGACATATGCAGTTGGGCTGACACACACAACCAACAAATTTCCAGACAAGTACTCTATCTACCGAGCCACCGTTTTTAAAGACGTGTTTCTCAATGCTTGTGTGTGGCGTGTGAAAACAGCCAGTTCAAAATCTGAATTCAAAACTTTTATTGAATGATTCCATTAAATATTTAAATATGTGTGTAATCATCTTATTTGAGAGGTACTTTTTTATTCAAAAGCCAAGCAAAAGGGATAAAGCATGTGTATTGAACAGTTGTAATGTTGAAATGTAACAGTTGAAATGTTAGGTTATAATGAATGAAGCCTTATGGCTTAGGGTTAGAAGCCTTATAACCTAACATTATAACATTATAACCTAAGAATTACTTGTGCACAAAAAGACATGCCAACATTCATTCATTAAATCAGAAATGGTTTTGTCATAAACACCAAGTGGAACATAAATCACTGTTGGAAAATGTATGAGATCCCCATTTTTGTAGTAGCAGATAATCGTGCTCAATAACAGTTGACATGTAGGTGCTGCTTATACCTCACACAGAAAAACACACCACCATCAGAAATGAAGCATGCATTGCTTTACATGTTCCACTTCTTGAATAAAGAAAAATTGCACATTACAGGGTGTTTTAATAGGAGAATAGTAATATTTTAAAGTAATTTAATTTGCCAACCAAAAATCTATAATGTTGCATAGGTTTCCCCAGAAAGATGAAAAAGTTAGCAGAACACCAGTTGTAAAAATAGAGTCAGGTTCAGCAATGGAGGTAGAGAGGTGAAACCATCAACATGAGTGGAGAAATAGAGTAAGCTAAGGTGAAGAAAGTGGGTGTGATGAAGAGGGGAGTGGAGGTGGTGGTGGGGTTTAGTGTGAAAGGGGTTAATAGCAAAGTGGAGGCTCAGAGCTGATCGAAATGCAGAGCGCGTCCCCCCAGCCCTGTGCTCAGTGATGAGTTGGAGCTGAGATCTGGCGCCCGCTATAAAGAAGCTCATTGAAAATAATTCAGAGTGACGGCTGTGCAGGAAGAGAAACAGGGGAGGAGGGTGGCTGTAGTGGCAGAGGGGTGGGGGGTAAGAAGGCGGTATGGCTATGATGGAAGCTAGATGGAAAGTGAAAAGGGTAGAGAGGGAAGAAAGAGAGGTGGAGATTGAAAGACGGGGGAGACCAGCATGGGTGACAGCTGATAAAGTAAACGGGGTCAGAATTATGAAGGAGACTGGAAAGTAAAAATAACAATCAGTATGTAGACAAAGTAGCTCTGTGTGTGGACATAGCATGCCACATTTTATACAAGACTGATTAGTTCACTCCAGACCAAAATCAGTAATACTTCTCATTCTCCTACACACCAGATCTAAAGTTATGGAGAGGTTGGTTTGGTTCTGACGAGGAGCGGTTCATTTCTTCAGACAGGAATAGCAGCTAAGAAAGAAAGTGGAGGAGCTCTGTCTCTTAACAGATCATCAGTCTCATATTACAGTATCAATGGTGGCAGTTTTAACAAGTATGTAAAAAGAAACATTTTTGTAAAAGTTACATACTTTTACTAAAATGTGTAGGCATCTTGTCCAGGGGTGCAGCATCCTGTGGAGGGAAGCTGGCATGGAACCCAAACTTTCAATACAACTGTTTGTCCCTGTGTCCAGCTGAACTCCACTTAAATATGCAACTCTTCCTCTGGACTGATTCCATCTACATATTTGGAAATTTCACATTAGTTATGAACAGGGACTTAAAAACAGTATGGATTGTTTTCTACAGTCATCTAGAAATTGTACAAAAACACATACATGAAAAAAAATCACATAAATTATAATTTGTATTCTTTGTCATAGATACCTCAAAGAGAGCTTTTCTTTGAAAATAAACTCAAGTCTGTCCTCATGTTTACCTTCAAATAAAAGTGGAGATTTAATGTTCAGCATGCTGTGGTGGCATGGTCAACTCTAGCCCTCTACAGAAAGTACCTGCATGTTTTACATGCATTATTGCTTAAACATGAGTGTTTCAAAAGACTGAACTGCCTTCTCTGATCTCATTTGTACATATGAACAAAGATGTCTGGATCCCCAAAGCAAATGAAGGAGGTGTCATTCTTATCAGACAGCTCTCGTCTGTCAAAACCAGTTTGAACAATGATGCAAATAATGAAGCAAAGATGCCAGGAGTTTGTCCTGCTTCCAGGAGTTTAATGAATAAAGAGCAAAGAAAGGATGAAAAGATGTGTAGTGTAGAAAAGATTTCTCTGAAATATTTAGTAACTTAAATATTCAGTTCATGTATTTAAGTCAGCATTACTGACATTAAGCAAACAGGGGAATAAAACAATCAAAAAAAAACAAAAAAACAAGAATGTAGTATTTGTATCTTCAGTGTCTTGGACCTCAAGAAAATTGAAGCTCTGAGATTTAACTGTTCATGATTGGAAAATGTCCTGTTACCGAGACATGTTTCACCCACAGGACTGTACAGAGGGGAACACTGGACTCTGGAAACCAGAAACAATGAAATCACAGAGCACAGAAACTCTGGTAACAGGGAAACTTACACCATACAGTCCAATCAAGTGATCAGGAGTCACTATGGGAAAGATCCAAAGCACCATGACTGGGTCAACAGTCCAGGTCAACAATAGGTCAGACAGAGAAGGCAGAACAGAACCAGAATCTGTGAGGCAGTAATCAGAGTGTAGATAAAAGAAGCAAGGTTTTGAGCCAGAATCAGATTTACTCCGATCAGTCAGGGAACAGGCCAGGTTGATGGTCAGGAGACAGAAAACAAGGAAAGTCCACAATCATGAAGGTGATGAGTCAAGTAAATATTTAGCAACTCAGACATGGAACACTCAAAGGCTGAGACAAGGATGATGACAGACAATCTCTGAGTGCAGATCAGGAGTTTGTAGGTAGCAGCAGGGGAAGTAATCAGCAGGATAAGGCGGGGCTGTGCAGCACGTCGTGGTGCTGGCAAAACACTTTTCAGCTGGCATTAATTATGGGCACAAGAACAAATTTTGATTTATTAAACAATAAAATTGTAGGTGAAGTCCAACATCAAGTTCAGCGTGTAACAGTAACACATCTTATAAAAATAGTCAACAAGTCATTTGTATTTCCCGGGAGCCATACAATGAGGAGGAGGATGATGTAATTGACTGTGACGATGAGAATAGTTTGTAAGTGTGGTTGCATTTTAAATGCATAAAGTTGATTTGTGTCCCCAAAAGGCTCTTATTGTAAACACTATAAGTGAAAATGCCAGGAAACAGCAAAAGAAGCATCAATAACCTGAGTCTGAACTCAGTCTGAATGAGACTCATATTATTAATGTACCGTTGAGACGAGTTCTTCACTACCACTCGTTGTGTGGTGTGTGTGTGTATTATATATATATATATATATATATATATATATATATATATATATATATATATTGTATAGTGTGATTTTAAAGTATGGTGACATAAGCAATGAGGAGCAACTTTCCAGCAGAATCAGGTTCTGGATCAACTGTCATCACTTGGGATTAATTGGGGCTCATATGACAGGAAGGAGACAGTAACAGTGGTCCAGATTTACTTTCTATGTTACATTAAAAAATGTCAGGTTTCTTTCATATAACTACAGCTAAACAAAGATGTTTTGGCCAGGAATACTTTGCGTGTAAAAGGATTAATTTCCATTATCACTATATGCTTGCTATTATGAGATTGCTGTAAAAGTAACAAGCTCATCTGTGACATTTTCTCAGATAGTGAAGTTTTTCACCAAAAGGCACTACAAAAGGAATGTCACAGTGCTCTGTACTGCATGAAATGGGAAACTAGGATTGTTTTATTGAGGTATTCATATTCTAAAATTTGCACTGTCAATTTTTTATGGTAAGCTAATCTCAGACCACATCGCATTAGGTTTAACCACTTCCCTTCTAGAAAGTCAGTTATTAATGTCTAAATAACTATCAAGAAACTGCTGTCATTCGGTGATATATTTCTTTTACACTCCAGTATAAACACATATTTCAAAAGGTGACCCAGCGGTGGGGTTAATGTTGGCATGGTGCAGCCAGTGTTTGGTCAGACATACCATCACACCACCAAATGACTCGTCTCAAAAAACTGGGAGGAGACAGAGTTAGCTGGGAATAGTGGGAGGTGTAAGTCATTGACTGAGCAGCCCTACTATATTAATGTGGACCTCACCAAGACCTCTATTAAACTGTGCAAAGCTCATCTGATGGAGGAGGCACATCTTTTAAGCTAACGCCACAGTGTTAAGCACACAGGGGCCCAGCAGAGAGGCAGGCAGGGGGTTAATGGGCCTTGATGCACTGCAGTGGGGTGAGATAAAGATGGGATAGGTGATGCAGGGAGATAGGGTGCATGGAGGGTGCCTCAGACTCCAGAAGCAATAAAGCAGGCCCAACTTTGTGACGTGAAGAAGTGAAGGCATGTAGCAAAACACATATCTCTACCCAAGACAATGGACTAATCATCAGTATTATACAACATGCATTAAGAAAAAATATAAACACCTCACAAAATTCATCTGGCTTTGAAGATGTTACAAATAATCGACATCAGGATTTGGGTTGCTACCCTGGCGGCCCGACCCTGGATACGCAGAAGAAAATGGATGAATGGATTCTTTTTTACCAGAGAGAATTATTTGTATGGTGCCGATTCAAATGTGTTAAGACATTTTACTATATATATATACTGTATATATATACTGTATATAATATATATAAAATATATATATATATATATATATATAATATATATATATATATATATATATATATATATATACATATATATATATATATATATATCAATTCAAGTGACAAAACAATGCAGTGAAGTTCTATTTATTATTTTAATTGGTAAAGGGTTTTAACACAGTGACATAATGTTACAATGTCCCATTGGGCTGTTGACAGAACTCCCCTTTATACCTCAGTTGCTTCAGGAAGTTAACACTCCACAAATGCTGTTTATATTAATCTTATAATAAATAACATGATTTCTGTCTGTACCAGATTGGCACATATTTTTGCAAATTTCAAATAGCTGTCAGTTCACTAAGTGCAGAATAAATGAATAGATTAATTAAATACATATGTTTTCAGGCTTTATTTTTTTTTTTACAATTATTAGGATTTTCTAATTACAGCTGATAGATACACAACATTTAAGATATGATTGTTACAAAATAAGTTTATAACCAAGATGGGCTTGGTTATAAACCAAAAAGGTTTATAACCAACTTGGTTATAAAAGGTTGCTGTTTTGAAAAGATACTTTTATTCTATCAAACAAGCCTCATTGGATGCTCAGTCTAATTTATTGAATATAACTGCACACATATTAGTTATGAGCAACAATGACGCATCATAAATGAAAGGACTTGATTTCAATGTAAAACGGCAATGTTAGAAATCTAACATCTGATGAAAGGAAATGGGGCCAGCAGCTTCAGGGACACAGATAGATGTCAATATTTATTACTGAAGTGAACAGTTTACTATATAAACAGAGATTTTACCGCTGCAAAAACTCAACTTCAGTTTTTGCAATTCTGAAGTTGAGTTCAGAATTGCAAAATTCAATTCTAATTTTTGAATTAGAATTAGACATCGGGGGCAGTTCCTCTGGATTGGCAGACCGGGGTGGTGGTCCCCCAGTTTAAAAAGGGGGACCGGAGGGTGTGCTCCATTTACAGAGGGGTCACACTCTTAAGCCTCCCTGGAAAGGTCTATTCAGGGGTCCTGGAGAGGAGGGTCCGTCGGATAGTCGAACCTCGGATTCAGGAAGAGCAGTGTGGTTTTCGTCCTGGTCGTGGAACACTGGACCAGCTCTACACCCTCAGCAGGGTCCTGGGGGTGCATGGGAGTTCGCCCAACCAGTCTACATGTGTTTTGTGGACTTGGAGAAGGCGTTCGACCGTGTCCCTCGGGGGGCCTTGTGGGGGGTTCTCCGGGAGTATGGGGTACCGGGCCCTTTGATACGGGCTGTCAGGTCCCTGTATGACTGGTGTCAGAGTCTGGTCCGCATTGCCGGCAGTAAGTCGGGCTCGTTTCCGGTGAGAGTTGGACTCCGCCAAGGCTGCCCTTTGTCACCGATTCTGTTCATTACTTTTATGGACAGAATTTCTAGGCGCAGCCGAGGTGTTGAGGGGATCCGTTTTGGTGGCCTTAGGATCGCATCTCTGCTTTTTGCGGATGATGTGGTCCTGATGGCTTCATCAGATCGTGATCTGCGGCTCTCGCTGAAACGGTTCGCGGCCGAGTGTGAAGCGGCCGGGATGAGGCTCAGTGCCTCCAAATCCGAGGCCATGGTCTTGAGCCGGAAAAGGGTAGAGTGCCTTCTCCGGTCAGGGGGGTCGTTCTTCCTCAAGTGAGGAGTTTAAGTATCTGGGGATCTTTTTCACAAATGAGGGAAGAAGGAGCGGGAGATCGACAGGCGGATTGGGGTGGCGTCTGCCGTGAAGCGGCGCTGTACCGGTCGTGGGGAAAGCTGTGCGCCTCGATACCGTCGATCTCGTTCCATAAGTCATGACTTTTATGCGAGTGGATGGCGAAAGGTTTCCTCCGCAGGTTCTCCTTAGATAGGTGGAGCTCGGTATGGAGGGCTCAAATAGAGGGCAGCGAGGGAGATCGGATGGTCAGGATGCGGAGCTCTGTGGGTGTTGGCAGTGCCGGACACGTGGGACATGTTCTGGCGGCGGGAATGCCTTTGGGTTCCCAACCGTGGAAGTCTGGCCTCCTTCTGAGGCTGCCCCGCGACCCGATCCCGGATAAGCGGAAGAAAATGGATGGATGGATGGACTTTGTCCTATTGCTTGAGGCAGTTCTCCTGTACCTGAGTTAGGTGTGTAGGCTGCAGTGGTTGTTGTATTTTCTTCACAAAATATGAGGGGGAAAACGAAGTGGGAGATCGACAGGTGGATTGGCGCAGCGTCTGCAGTGAAGTGGACACTGTACTGTTCTGTGCCGGTACAGAGCCAATCTGTACCAGTCGATCTACGTTTCTACCCTCATCTATGGTCATGAGATTTGGATCATGACCAAAAGAACAAAGTCACAGAAACAAGCAGCAAAAGTGAGTTTTCTCCGCAGTTTGTTTGGGCTCTCCCTTAGAGACAGGGTGAGAAGCTCGGCCATCTGAGAGGGACTCTCGATGTGCTCCTTCACATCGAGAGGAGCCAGTTGAGGTGCCTCAGGCATCTGGTCAGGATGCCTCCTGGACGCCTCCCTGGTGAGGTGTTCCGAGGCCGTCCCAAATGGAGGAGGCCCCGAGGAAGACCCAGGACATGCTGGAGGGACTATTTGTTTCTTTTTTGGCCTGGGAACGCTGGCCTGGAACAAGTGGCTGAGGAGAAGGAAGTCTGAGTTTCCCTACCTAGGCTGCTACCCCTGACATAAATCTGGTTAAGTGGAAGAAGATGGATGGTGGATGGATGGATGGAGGGTGGATGGATGGAGGGTGTGATGGATGGATGGATGGATGGATGGATGGGATGGATGGATGGATGGATGGATGGATGGATGGATGAAACAAAACTTAAAAGTTCTTAATTCCTTCCACTGGAGCACAATCACTTTATAGTTAATATTTCTAAATTACATGTGAAACAAAACTATTTCTTTTAAACCTTCCTGAACATGAAAACCTGGAAAACTGAGATGTTTGGTTTGGTTTACATTTCAAGCTTGCAAAGCTAAGCATAGTGATTAACTATGATTGATCGCAGCTCTAGAGTGTGATTAATCTGATGGCATTTTTTAATCAATTGGCAGCATTAATAAAAAAAAACATGTTTATTAGATATGTATTGCTTTTGTTCTGGAGTTGATACGCATATTCTGCATCAACACAGAGCCTAGTATTCCTAAATGCTAATGAAACCTTTTTTCACTGAGTTCTGTATGCATAAAAACATGTAGGACCTATCAGAGTTTATTCACAAATTAATTTACATCAAAGCATTTTTAGACCTATGACAAAGAACACAGGTCAGCCAAATACTTAAGGCTAGCCTCATTGTTTTGGCCCCTTCTTAAACACTATTGTATCTATGATGAGATATCGAGCTAGAGCTTCACACACTGGTCTAATTTATAAAAAACAATCCCACTTGGAGCAGTCCACCGTCATCAGTGTGTGTTTCTGGTGTAAGCTTTAGTCACAATAAATGGGAATGGGTCAGGAAGAGGGGGGATTGTAAGTATTTAGAAAGATTTAATTGTATCAGAAGTCAAACTAATTTGAAAATAAATCCAAGTTTAAAAAATGAACCATAAATAGGACATAGATCAGAAATCCAGTGTTTGGAAATGAGCAAAACTATCTGCAAGTAAAATACTATCACAGCAGTGTACTTTTTTTCAATAGCCAGTCAATTTAGTGCGGAGTGAAACATTGCAGCAGACATCAACAAAGTCATTTTCTGGCATATTAATGTTTACATCCAATCAGCAGGATGTGGGGGCGGCCTAATTAGCTCAATCAGCTGGCTGAATGCAGCAGCAAATGAAAGTCCCACCCAGGGACCATACACACAATTGATCATTTCAACTGACTCTCCCCTCGATTGTTCCTTGACAGCACATCGGAGCACCTGAATTAGTGAAGGTCCATATGGTGATTAAAACAACCTTTTTTCCACCCTTGTTTAATAAGCGTGTTTGAAACAAATACATCTGCTAGAATCATAATCAAAGATTGTAAAGGCTTGGAGAAAAAAAGTTGTAGAACTGTTGTTCTTTTATTTCTGTTATTTCCAACCTGCAGTTTAATTACCAGTCCAGCAACACAAATTATCAAACTGAACGTCTTCTCCATTTGGGAGAATTATTACTTTTTGTGGCATGAAATTGATCAAGAATTGATTTGGGATGGCATGTGAATGCGGGATATGGATAATTGGAGACTATCACTGAGCTACAACCCAGTAATGCCTTTGTACCATAAGATTACCAATCAGCATTTCCCAGGTAGCACAACCAGAAGCTGCAGCCTGTTTGCCTGTGTGGGTTGCTGTGTTTTAAAGTACAGTGGAATGGATACAAAGGCAAGGAAAGGATATCAGACGAAGGCAAAAAAAAAAAAAAAGATTTGAACCAAACACAATAATAAAAACCCTTCTGTTATCTTCTGCATTCTTAGCACACACCCTCCATCTGAGTCTGGCCCTGCCCATCTCTCTGTGTCTTGCTTTTTTGCTTCTTCTTCTGTTTTTTTAATAAACTACCCTTTCTTCCTTTCCTTACTACCATCCCTGCGTATGAAATATCAGCAAATAAAAAGTTACATTAACCCTGCAATGACCTTTACCACGTAATACACTGTGGCCTGATGGGCCACACCATGAGCTTCATTGAAAAGCTGTCATTCTCTGCTATCCCAAGCACTGCCTGGGGAACATTTACCGGATAATTAATATATTAAATGCATGAAAAATAGTTACACAGGGGCCCCTTTGTCAGCTCTTCCACCGCATGGGGGAAGAGGGATACAGCCTGTGAACCATCAATATACAAGCATCCTACTTCAATGGGCCATCATAAAAACTGCTCATAATTTTATGGCTTCATTCACAGCCTCTGCTGTAAAGGAAGGCAATATTTCCTCATAATTCACTCAAGCTCGCTCTGGCCTTTTTATGATTTGGCGGTTTTAAGCCGCTGCTGTTATGGAGGCACTCCTGGCCTCAGCATGAAGGACAGGCAGGGGTCAGCATTGAGCAGATGGATAGCGTTTGAAACATACATACAACTGCACCACCTTTGGCTTCTTGCATTTTTATATTGATAGAAAACAGTCCAACTGTCAGTGCCAGTCAGTCCCGCTGCTAGCCACTCTGTCACAGATCCACTGTGATGCTGGCCGTCTCACAGCTGATTATAATAAACACATTTGTCGTAGCATTACAGTTTACCACTTAACCTTCTGGTTAAAAATATTGATGAATAATAATAATAATAATAATAATAATATAATAATAATAATAATAATAATAATAATAATAATAATATACATACTTAATTTATGATGCTCTATAGCTTTAGATCTCAAAAGGCAAAAACAGAACAAGCAATTGTAATGCATAAAAAAAATTTTAAAAATGAATAAGAAAAGAGATTAAAGCCAATATCTAAGACAATGAACATAAAATCTGGCCAATAAAAAAGTGCTTAGGCCTTTTTAAAACAGTCAGTTCCTTCAGAGTGTCAGTGATGGCACTCCATAGACGAGGAGTGACACTGAAGCAGGTTCCATCCGCCATGGTCCTCAGTCTGGTTTTGGGTGTGTGGAGAAGGTTTGAGTGAATGGAGCGGAGTGAGTGAGCTGTGTTTTGTAGGTTCAGCATTTCTTTGAGATAGTTGGGGGGCATCGGTGTGTGAGGAGGGAAACCTTGAATTCAATCCTGGTGGAACTGGGAAGCCAGTCAAGAGAGAGGAGGATGGAAGTGATATGGTCATGTTTGTGCCTTCTCATCAGGATCCTAGCTACAGACTTGTGGACGTGCTGGAGCCTCTTCAGGCTCTTCCTAGTGAGAAGAGCTTTGCAGTAGTCCAGTCTCTCAGCCAAACTTACTAATGTCATAAGAAAGCATCCAGTGATGTGCTCATCTATTTATCTGCAAGAAATGGAAATGGGATACTTGTAAAGGTGGAAGTGAGAAAGTTACATTCATTAATAATAATAATAATTTGAGATTTCAAGCTCAAAACTCATTGCAAAAGCTGAAGATCAGTACGCTCTTCCAATTTTTACAGTCAACTGCAGTCAATACATCACAAAAACGGTCTTTTCAGATCATGTTTGATCTCCCCTCAGTTATGGCCGAAATCAAAATGATGAGACCCCTTAGAACATATGATTGTATTAAATGTGTTTACAAAACATTTTTAAATAGAGCAAATTCATTTCAAAACGTTTTCAAACATTACATGCTTATTTTGTACACTTCCATTTTTACTCATTTTGTTTTACTCAAGGAAATTTCATTATTTCACAAAATCTCTCATTTCTAATACCAAGTTAAAAGAAACAAATCACAGCCAAGTTAGTAGATGTTGTCTCAAACAAGCAATTACTGGAGCTCTGTGGAGGAATTGACTCCAAGGTTATAAATTGAGAAAAACTCCACTTCTCAAGAAGAGACATTGTTAAGTCAGACCAAAGTATGCCAAGGAGAGCCAGGAGAAAAATTATACAGAGAACAACAAGGAGCTTTCAGGCCACAGAGACACTTACTATTTCTAAAAACATATATATATTTAGTGAAGTCAATAACCCCAACAACATTGTCCCCACAATGAAACAAAGAATCATGATTGTGTCATAAAAAGTAAAAAAAAAAAACAGGGCTCGTTCTCGTTGATAATCGTTTCTCAGTGACTGAGAGTTCAGACCCTCTGAGTGAAGCAAAGCGTAGTGCAGCCAGGGCTGCTTCTTACCACGTTAGGACTAAGATTTCACATTGTTGAAACAATAATTAAATTTTTTTATGGAAGTTGAAACAATAGCATTTTTAAAATGACATACTTTGCATTTCAAAACCTTGTCTTCTATCAGAAGTGCACTGTAAAAAAAAGTCAGTAAATTTACGGTAACAAACAGTAAAAGACCAACAGTTTTTCACCGTCATATCCAAAAACATTTAATTACTGTAGAAATTACGTGGAACTACCTTAAGTCAAAACTGCAAAAAAGTCAGTAAATGTACGGTAGAAAATTGTGAAATACCAACAGTTACTGACCGTAATATCCAAAACATTTTGTTACTGTAGAAAATACATGGAAAAACCGTAAGTCAACACTGCACACTGCAAAAAAACTCCGTAAATTTAAAGTAAGAAAATTGTGAAATACTAACAGTTGCTGACCATAATATCCAAAACATTTTGTTACCGTAAAAAATACATGGAATTACACTAAGTCGACACTGCAAAAAAAATCCATAAAAAACGGTAAAATACCAACAGTTACTGTAATATCCAAAGCATTATACTGCCATAGAAAATACGTGGAATTATCAGAACTCAATAAACATATATCCTAAGTAATTTTGACAGTCATGAATGTAGAAAATATACTGCCTGCAGTTAATTACCCTAAACTTAACAGTACTAATTAGCCAAAATTACATTTTCCTGATATTTATAGCTACAATGTAAAACCATAAACAAGATTGCAAAAGTAATTTTTACAAAGAACAGAATGCTGGTGTGATGTTTTGGTTTCATTTTTAATAATGCCTTTAATACACCAAACTGAAATCTCAACAGTAGACCAGGCATCGATCTAGTGACACACCGATTGCAAAGCAAACTCCTACAGCCATCGCCACCATCATTTATAAGAATATTTGATTAAATAATGCATTTGAGATTAATTGTATGTCAACCATAGATTTCTTATACATTAAGAGAACTGTATGTTAGCCCCTCTTGCTTGGATGAAGCTGAAGTTGGTTTCCAATTGCTGCTTCCAAGTTGGGAAATGGCTAAAGGGCAATTCCACCTAATATTTCACTACCATCAGCATCTTTAATTTACTCTAGCTAGAAAACTACAACACCTAGACTCTTCAAATCTGGACTAGATTATTCTCAACTCACACCAGAATATTAAAAGCCAAGTGTGGGATTTGTGAAACCTTTATCTGATTTATGAAACTTCAATAAAGAACAATTCTAGTGTTATCCAAAATCATAAAAGTTGTGAAGTCGCCCTTCACTGAAGTTTCACAAAGCCC
Source organism: Poecilia picta (assembly GCA_033032245.1). NCBI lineage: Eukaryota > Metazoa > Chordata > Actinopteri > Cyprinodontiformes > Poeciliidae > Poecilia > Poecilia picta. The sequence goes on along the minus strand of CM065365.1, from coordinate 2,515,864 downwards.
ACACTTGGTTTTAAATATTGTGCTATTAGTAGAGAATAGAGAGTTTTTCATTTTGTTATTGTGATAAATAGCAGGGTTTACAGTAAATGGAGACTGTTATTTGTCATGTAAACAAATCATTATCTAGTTTGTATTGCTGCTTGATCCTTCAGCATCAGCAGCAAGATACTTTTAACTCTGTTCCTGTAGTTGAGCTTGGCTCAGGTTACTGTGGTGTCCTGAACTCAACACAGTAAAGTCACAGTGCGCTAGCTAAGGCTGCTAACTAGCAGGTGCTAGCTCAGGGTGCTAACTAGCAGGTGCTAGCTCAGGGTGCTAACTAGCAGGTGCTAGCTAAGGCTGCTAACTAGCAGGTGCTAGCTAAGGCTGCTAACTAGCAGGTGCTAGCTCAGGATGCTAAGAGTCCAGTAGGCCTGGTTCTTGTCAGGATGCAGCTGCTGTCTTTGAAATCAAGTTTCTGCTATTTTTGCAGGTTCAGGAGGAGAAGGAGAAGGAAACACATCTCTGCATCACAGGTCAGCCCCTTTCACGGTTTTATCTGAAGTTAGCTAACTTTAACCAACTGATAAAGAAATGTGTACTTTCTGAGCCAAGCTGTTTATGTCCATGCACTGCAGCTAGATATCTTTACTATATGGAACATTTAATTTTCCCAGATGCAACACTTCCATTAATGTTTCTGTAGGAACAACTGCATAGATTATATTTCTGGTCCACTTTAGACTGCATGTGCTTAAAGTTATTGTTCATGGTAGAAGCAACTTTTTCAAGTTTGGTTCAGTAATTAATTTGAATTACTTTGAGTGTGAAGTCTTCATGCATGCAAGTTAAATCTGTGAAGAACATGTTAGCTTTGGTTTCAATTCTTTGGTAATACTTGGAAGTATAAATCTTGGCATCAGAGCTAATATTTAATATTTTCCTTTGACCTCTGGACTCTCGCCCCCAAAATACTTGCACTTAAGTCACTGGTTCCATGACAGTTGAAGAGTTTTAAGATAAGGAAATTTAAATATTAATATTTTACAGTTTTTCTCAGTTTGGGTGCATTTCTCAGAACAGAATTGAAATTCTTAAAACTACCTGTTCAATCTTGAAATTACTGTGTCACTTCTGCACATCAAAAAATGAGTTTCTCATTCCTTTTGCAAGTTTTGCTTTTGTACATCATGTAGCTGATTATGTACGCTTCTCTGCTTTTCCTCGGTTGTAATTTGCTTTTATCATGTTGATCAAAGTATGTTAAACGTGTCTCTGTTGAATTGTCTCAACTTCCAAAACAGCATAAGCTGTTGTGTAAGCCTTAACATGCATAAGTCTTAAAGTCAATCATATTTTAATTAATTTATATTATATTTTTTTTCTATATCTGTTCTGAATTGGTAAATTGTTCCCAAGTGAGTCCTGAGTTTCTCTAACAGGTCAATGTATGAACCATTAGCTCAACCAACGATCAACCAGTTTTCTGAAACAGATTGAAAGTGCATTTGTGAAACATCAGTTGGCAACAATATGGCCTATAAGCCAGAACACAACACAATGTTACATTTCTGAAAATTGATGATCTGGACAGAGTGAACAGCCAGAGAGAAGAAGAGGATCAAGGCTGAGGAGGAAACAGTTGGGAGGGAAGCAGAAGAAGAGTCAGAAGAGGCTGAGGACATCTGCCAGTTTCCATCAGTCCAACATCAGGATATGGTTGCGACCCACAACATGATGCTGATGGATGTCCTCTCACCCTAATGTTCATTCCTTAACCCCACTCAGGAACCTTTGTCAGCATGACAATGGAAATTAAAATGTAATGTAATTTCTACAGCACTGTACAGTTTTCCATGAGGAGATTGTCCTGTGGTTCCTTTTCTACTTTTTTTGTTCTCTGCATTTCTGTATTTTTCTTTCTGAATCACCATGGCATGGTCCATCAATAAATTACAGCAAAAGCGTAAATGTGAATTTTGTAGTCTCTTCCCATGACTAATCAATTTGACTGTCTTATCTGTACATAGAGAATCTATAACTTATTATTTTGAGTCACTGATATGTTAACTGACAGAATTTTGAGCTGAACTAAGGATTTTTCAAGCAAACAAATGCTATTTTTGCTATTTCTAAAAATTGTTTTGAGAAATGCGCCGTTTTGTAAATGCGGACAATGACTTGAGAAATGCACCAAAAGTGACAGAGAAAAACTAACATAGCATAAATCGTCTCAGGTGTATCTATTTGTTTGCTTGTATGAAAAGTGTCCACTAGCAGCTTTGTTTCTGCTAGTTTGCAGGAATTGAAACTTGCATAAATGGTTGAATACAACTTATTGGCCTTCATGAGACTCGGATAAATAGTGAGTATCTATTTCATAAATTGCCTAAAACAGTTCTATTTGTTTTTATTTATGTTTTTTGTTTGTGTATTTTGTCTGATTGCAGAGAGGATCACACCTGTCGACAACAAACGGTTTAAGAACTACTGAATTTTCAGTCAGAAATGATCACACCACCTAGTTGAAGTACCAGACTCCATATGCAAGTAAACAAAGGTGAAACAAACATTTAAGTGAATGGTGCATTTATATGATGTTCATGTAGTGCATCCTTCTAACTATTGCTATGTTTGTTTTCCAGCAGAGAGGAAACACCTGATTGACAACTTTCAAGTCTCAATTTCAACCTGTGACTGGGAACCACAACCATCCTGAGCAAAGTCTGAACTCAGTGACTTGTTACTCTCAACCCAGAACAAGAACCTTTTATTACCGGTTTTTCTTCCACAATAGGTTATCTCGTATGTGGACACATGCTGTTTTTGTTTTGTTTTGTTTTCCAGATCTCAGTAATTCCTGTGTGGAAACTGGCCAGAATTTTACCGTATTCTTAAAAAACGTTAAAACACTGCATTTCCAAAATACGGTAAAATACTGGCAGTTTTGGTTTCCAGAATTTTACCGTATTTTTAAAATGCGGTAAAATACTGCATTTTCAAAATACGGTAAAAAACTGGCAGCTTTGGTTGCCAGAATTTTACCGTATAAAGATGGTAAAATTCTGGCCACCACTGCTGCCAGTTTTTTACCATAAATTGAGGCTGGTTTTTTTACAGTGTGGGCTAAATGGTACAAATGGAGGATTTACTTAAGATATTTAGAAAGTAGAAATCTTCAAAGATATGGACAATCTCCTATAGCATTAAGCTACCTCGCTGTTACTCCACTGAGAGATGACCCTCTTTAAAGAAAAAAAATATTCTTGGCTGAATTTCAAATTATATCATTCAGCTATCAATCCATTAAGTCCAACAAATGATGCAGGGTTTTATGTTACAGTTTATGTGTTTTTGCTCTGGAATTAATTTACCAGTTAACAGGAAGAAACTGGATGTAATGAAACATGACATATCTCCCATCCGGTAATAAACAGGGACGGACAATATGCAGTAGTACACTGAGACTCACCGTTAATTTGTTGGTGCTCAGCAGGCAAAATCTTGAGACTTTCTCCTTGTTTGGAATAAAACCAGAAGAGTTTATTTCAGTTCTGAAACCATTAATCATGTATGAACGCTGCAGACATGATCCTTTCCTCAGTCTGGGTTTTGTGTGATTAAACAGCAAAGTCCTATTTACATGGGAAATTAACTGGAGACCGTATGAGGGCTATTATCCTCCTACACTTGAACAAACACTGACATACTGTCATGCATACACCAGCGGCTGCACATGCACATGGACAAATACAAACAGGAGCATTATGTTTGCTAGCATGGAGAACAAACGCAGCGAGTATGCTTGTGCATAGAACACATGTTTGCACATCCTTATTGGGAATTGACAGACAGGTCCACTCTCATGTCATAAAGGCAATGTATGCATACTCCATGCCTTGTTTTCCCCATGTGTATAAATGAGTATACGTTATCTAATTATCATTATACAGTTATGATTACCTGCATTCATATGTGCACATTCAAGGGAATAAATGCCCATGTAATCCCAAATTTGTTATTATGCAAAATCTACTTTTTTGAGCTAGATATAACTTCATCAAATACCGTGTTGCAGGCCTCTACGCTGCAGTCACAGGTTCGAGTCCTGGCCTGTGGTCTCTCATGACCCACTTTCCATTCAATTCTCTATTAAATAAAGACTACAAAAGCCAAAAAATCCTTGAAAAAAAATCAAGGATATCCATGTATCTTTGAGAAACCTCTTATGCTGCCATTTTGGAGTACTCAGTGTTTCCTCACACACTGCATCACCTATTCACCCAAAGACCTTCTTAAAAACATGGCATCGAACAGTGGGCCTGACCATACCCAGGTATCAAATATAGTTTTACAATAACTTAGACATATTGCCTGAGCCTGACCTAAACCTGACCCAAATTTCAGGTCAGGTTTTGGTTGGACTCAACCATAGATTTATAGCAAATTCATCACAGGGCAACACAGACACACAAAAGAAACAACAGTGTAATGCATGCTTTAGAAGGTGGAAGCCAGAAGAGCAAGAGAGGAACCACAAATGGGTCTCCATGAGAAATGCTCCAGGATGGGATTTGAACCGAGGAACCTTATTGCCTAAAGGCCACAGTGCTGTCACCAAATCACGTTGGCCTAAAACATGGCCAACATGATTTGGCCATACAACATATATCTTTTGTTTGCATTTTTGCAACCAAACAAAAGATATATGAAAAAAAGAAAAAATTATCTGCTAGAAGAAATAAACAATTAGTTAAAATTTGACTTAAAAGTTTGTTTGTTTTTGCAATTCTGTTGACTAAAGTTTCTAGTTTGTACCAGTTCTGTTTTTTTATGTTGAAATTAATCTCTACAACTAATATGTCATTTAGCAGACACTAACTGATGAGAGGTATGATTGAGCTTGGTGATTTAGGTCAGATTTCAAATTTCTGTGTCAAATTCCCAGCCCTCTCCTCTCAAGCATATTCTACCAGTGCATATACAGTAGTAGGCAAGCTACGAACGAGGAAATGAAAAAAAGACAGGCAGTTGTAGCCAAAATGGTGAGCCAGCATTGTTAGTGCAGAATGTTGTATAGGTGATCCCAGAGAGCTCACACTAAGCAAGCTTAATCCTGTTGACTAAGAATGGGCACTGGGAAGCATGCCAGTCAGCATTGAGCTGGTGGTATATAGAGCTATGACAAGAGAATTACCATGGCAAGGCTGAGCCTCCAAAGCAAGAGGTGCAGCTGTTGCCGGATGCTAGTGCACAAAAGCACGAGGACAGGATCACCACACGTCTGGTTGTCTGCCAGGTTCCCCACTCCACCTGGGAACACAGTGGGAGAAAATCAGTTCTGAAGTTGGTGTTTGTAATCTAGTGATGAGAATGTCTCTTTAACTTCTTGCATCGTAGCTATTACTATTAGCTGTATTATGTGTTTTCCAACATAGGAAGATGTAAAAGTATGTTTTTATTTTGTGTTACTGTGTAGGCAATACTTCCAAAACCTCTTTCCATCCATTTCCTTTACACCCTTGTCCCTTGGTGGGGTCAGGAGGGTTGCTGGTGTCTATCTCCAGCTCACGTTCAGGGCGTTCTCCCTGGTCGCCAGTCTGTCTCAGGGCAACACAGAGACAGACAGGACAAACAACCATGCGCACACACCTAGGGACATTTTAGACAGACCAATTAACCTGACAGTCATGTTTTTGGACTGTGGGAGGAAACCGGAGTACCCGAAGAAAACCCACCATACACAGGGAGAACATGCAAACTCCATGCAGAAAGACCCTGGGCCGGGAATCGAACCCAGAACCTTCTTGCTGCAAGGCAACAGCTCTACCAACTGCACCACTGTGAAGCCAGTGGCACATAGAGACTTCCAAAAGCTGAAGAATGTATTTGCATAAAAAGACTATTGACAAATCTAATTTTGAAGACTAATGCTCTAAATGGATAGGAAATAATATGAAAAGAAAATTTAATATTTTCTTTTTGTATTATATGCAATTGCATATACCGTATTTTCCGCACTATAAGGCGCACCAGATTATAAGGCACATAGAATAGACGCTGCAGGAGAGGCTGGAGTTACGTTATGCTTCCACTAGATGGGGCTGCACTAAAGTGAATATCAACAAAACAGTCCGACTCCAGTCGCGAGGAAAACCTTCCTGGGCCGGGGCGTGGCCGGACGATGGTCACAGCATATTCGTGGAGAACGAGGTGCTAAATGACCTGCGGACGACTTGATTATAGAAGGTTGGTAGGTAGATAAGTCAGTCAAGCTTTATTAACAAGCCAGCGTTCTGGCAACTATCCCAGCAGGCACCGCACGCTTCTTCTACGGGCGAAAATGAAGTCCGCAGCTGCTTACCATAGTTGCTAGACCTCTTGTGGCTCAATATTGGTCCAGATATAAGGCGCACCAGATTATAAGACGCACTGTCAGCTTTTGAGGAAATTTAAGATTCTTAGGTGCGCCTTATAGTGTGGAAAATACAGTAATATCTTTCTTGAAAATAAACATCAAGAAAGATACTGTATTATGCAATTGCAAATATATTTAGTATGTATTCTGTTAAGTCTAGGATAACTGGCAACAAATTATACACCATTAGAATTTGACATTTCAACAATTATTTCAGCTGATTTCATTTTACTGACAAGGTTTTAGAGAAGAAGACTCGACCAGTAAAATCATTAGTTGAAAAACTCTGAAACTAATAATATATTTGAATTGGATTGTGATTTTATAAAGAAAAATACCATCACTTTTATGGATAGGTTTACCCACCTAGTTAATTTGTCTTTTGACATTAGTGAATTTCCAAACCTCTTTAGAAGAGGAATTATGACTCCAATTTTAGATGTCTGGTAATCCTGAGGTAATATAAATGGGAAAATTAAGATTTTTTGCTTTACTAAATTTTATTTGCATGCTTTTATTTTTTCATGGTTTTTTTATGTAACTTTATTGGGATCAAACCAGCCAATCATTTATTTTATCCCGATTTGTCCTTGTGCAAATAAACATTGGAGGTTTGAGATCAAAATTTAATGAAGATACATCTTTGTAAAACTAAGAAAGAGTAAAATTTTTTCAAGCTTTGACAGTTTTATTAATTTACCTTAATATAATTGACATTAAATGTGTTATTAACCTTTTCCCAAAGCTTATTAGTCAGATAATTTCTGAACCACCAACTGCAGGAGGCAGAAGAAGGAGAGCTGTAAAGACAGACGTAATTAAGATGCAAAACATAACTTGGACAATCATCTGTCTCATTTAAAGGACTCTAGATTTGGAACAATTTGCCACCAATAATCAATCAGTAACAAGCTTTAAAACTTTTACATTTCATCCAAAACATATAAACATTGAATCATGTTAAGCTTAGACTGGTAAGCATCATTTAGTTATGGTTTTGTTTCTTTCTTCTTTGAAATCTTTTACTCTTTTGAACAACTTTTTATTATAAGTTTGTGCTTCCAGCCTCAAAACTAAGGACAGCACGATGGCTCAGTCTCCCTGCCATTAGACTCAGTTGTGTGGAAATGGGTCTTGATTAGTTTAGAGCTTAAATGTTTCTCTCACATACTGCTGTGTTCTGATGATGGAATATTTGGTAGAAAAACTTCTGCAATCCAAACAGAGGGAGTAATCCTGGCTTTGCAAATAACTGAAGCCGAGGTTTCTGTTTGCCCCAGTCGGAGGTGAAGCACCTTTTTCACTCCACTTGCATTGTGCGAGAAAAGACTTTCAGCTGACACTGAGATGGATTAGCTGCAACAGACTGTCAAAGAGCAGAAATTTGCACAAAATTTTAGTATTTACTATGCTCAAAACATAAATCCTAACTTTACTATGGCGTGTAGAAAACGAAATAACACATGTGCCATGAGGCCATATGGTGCATTGTGTTATTGGCATCAGGTACTGATAAAACTTCAGAATCATTGTCCTCTCTATGGAGGGTGTGATGATGATAATGTTTATGCTCAGTAGTACTTTAATTAATACTGGAGTCTTACAACTTCATTTTTCATTACATTTTTTCATCCTTTGTAAATTATATTTTGACATAATGTACCCATTTTATTAATTATTGGGGGACATAAGAAAAATTTTTTTTAAAGTGGACAGTCAGCCAATCAGATGGCCAGTCAGATAAAAGGGCCCGCCCCCCTGACCATCCAAAATGTCCATCAGCTTTCTGGCAGTGGTCAGTATTTTTGGGCTTCTTTCATGCCACCACTCCAGCTTAACAAATCCGCTGTAAAACATCCTCAGGATTTCACAGCAGATAAAACATTTAGCATCAGATACAACCAGCTTTTTCAGAAATTAAAACCTTTGCATTCCCTTCTTCTAAAGGAGTTAAATATATATCCCAATTCAGTCCTTTACCCAAAACTGCTCTTAGACGCTTGTACAGTCTGACAGTTTGTTCATTCATTCCCTACCATGTTTTACTGATGCACAAAACACAAGCCTTGGCTTTGGCTCCTGGAGTTTGTGTTGATGATGGTAGTATTCCTCTAGCATTCAGGAACCTCAGCATGAGTTAGAATCTGTGAAGTAGTTGCAGACAGAAGAGATTGGTCTGAAGTCTCCGCATTTGACTTTAAAGAGCAGTGGAACAGCGCTACATGTGTATTGGTTGGGCATTACATAATAAAGGCCAATCATCGTGTAGGAACAAGAAGACTGGCAGAAACCAGCTGCTGAGTCAGCTGATTTTAAAGTCAGCTGACTCAGCCTGTGATGCCCTGTGGGATTAACAATGAACATGCTTTGGGATGTGTGTAATGATGACATTAATGTTTGTGATTTGAAACGGGAAATGTAAAAAAGAAGGCAAGAAAATTGAACAGTTAGAAACTTTTAAAATTAAAACAATTTTATAATGTCAAAAGGTGGAAAGTTGTAGTCAAATTGTGGAAATGCTCCAAATGCTAACAAGACTTATTTTATACTGTCAGACTGAAAACATTCGCTGTAGAGTTAAGAGGGATTTGTGTACAAAAGTATAGTTTTGCATAAAAACTGTGAAAGAGCAAAAAACTCTTTTTAATAGCCTCAGATTTCAAATAATGTTCAGCAAAATAAATATTCTGCTTGATGTCCAATTTAGTGCTGTTGCATCTTGGCATAAAGGTTTGCATTAGGTTTTACGGTTTCCAGTTGTTATCATTATCATTAGTGAAAAGGTGCTTTGCTGAAATTGACATTAGTAACCAGAGAAAGAACGCTAGTGAAATTCTCTTCTACATGAATATAAGGTCTTACTGTGGACATGATTATTATTTAGTATAAAAGTATATTTCATAAAACAGTTTAAATACATTTATCACATATGGAGTATCAGACAGCAGGTAAAGCAGCGCACAGCTACAAACACTCACCTGGATTAGCATGACGGTCAGAAAGCTAAACAAATAACCCACTAAATGATTTAAGTCTTCGAGCTGCAATGCTCCACCTGGTAGTGACTCTCACACCGAACCTCTGCTTAAAGCTGCAGCATCTAACTTAAAAAATTTAATTTTCATACGTATTAAAACTTTCGCTGTCCTAACATGAGACAGATAATCTCTGAAAAAATAATCGATCTCCTCCCTGTTCTGCATAATTACTCCGCTCAGTCAGAAACAGCCAATCAGAAGTAGCAGTAACCAGCTAGCCGCCATGCTATCAGGAAGTTTTCATTCAGTAACTCTGGATTGTTTATTATAATGGATCTTGTATTTGCCTTTGAATGTTAAGTTTTATACTTGAATTTTTTGTCAATGTTGAGAGGTTTTATTTTGGCTTTTTGCATTATTTAGCCTCTTCAGAGCCTCATATGTTATCAGTCTGTTAAAGATTGTGGATCTTGAATAAAAGATAAATAACATCCATCATATTTTTGTTGTCTACTGTAAACAGCCATGTTAGGCTTTTTAGAAGTGTGATGCTAAATTTTGTCTTGATAATTGTGCTAATCTGCACTTTTATAGAGGTTCGCCAAATGTTGATGGGAACTGAACATTTTTAGCTTAAAGTCGATGGTTTTAGACTTTTTTCTGACCAACATCAGGTTTTGTTTCAGGTAACATCCTTGCTGTGATTAGTCTGTGTGATCCAAGATAAGAAATTAGATTTTAGGTTAATAACTAATTAAGTGCCTGTAATCACAGTCAAGGTCATGTTTCTTAGGTTGGAATGAGGCTGATGATTTATGTGACTAAACATCATGACCATGATCTGGATAAGTTCTTATCCAGAGTATGGAAAACTTGTAGATGAATTACTAATATAGAATAAAAGTTATGTGTATGTGTTTGTGCATGTCTATTTTGTGTATTTTAGCATTTCTAATCTTGAAACTACCATTTATCTGACACATACTATGCAGTGAGGACCCACTGCGCCATGTGGGACCCAAAACTCTGCCCACATAAGAGGTGAGGTTTTTTGGTTTAGGTTTAGGTTTAGGACTACAGTGTGAATTGAGTTTAGGTTATGTTTAGGGTAAGGTTTGAGGTTAGGCTGTAAAAGTGAATGGAAAATTAATGGATATCAATCCAAAGTCCCTGTGAAGACAGAAACAAATCATTTGTACGCGTGTGTGTGTGTGTGTGTGTGTGTGTGTGTGTGTGTGTGTGTGTGTGTGTGTGTGTGTGTGTGTGTGTGTGTGTGTGTGTGTGTGTGTGTGTGTGTGTGTGTGTGTGTGTGTGTGTCACAGGGGGAGTCCTGGAGCAGATGTAACTTTCAATGAGGGACTTCAGAGAGAGAGTGTAAGAAATGCAGCTGGGCCAACCCTCTAAATTACGCATGAGTGGTGCTGCACCACTGATATTTACATTTAAATTGATGTTTCAGATACTTAATTAAAGACGAGGACTGGCCTCTTCTGGTCAGCGGTTCCCTCTTCCTCATCTTCCTCCTTCTCCTGAGTGCAGACTGCTGACTGGAACCCGCAGCTCTTCCCTGAGCCCTGTCAACAATATTTCACTGGAGGCCGGTTAGTGACAGTACAACCAATGGATGTGTCTGTGGTAATTTTCCTGGGTGAATTATTAAATACACAATGCCCCCTGGTGGTTTGTGATGCCTGGTCCATGTGCTCGCACAATGCAACTCCCTTTATCCCAGTTTTTTTAGGAAACAGAAATATTCACAGTGAATGGACATATGAGTAAGTGTATTATATGAACAAATATAGCAGAGGGATGTGTAGGAGCTCAGTTCTCAAACCAGCAGTGTGAGTTCTTTATATTTTGATTTTGTGCTTGGATCACATGGCATCTGATGATGACCAGCCCTGATTGTAGTGTTAATCCAGTCACATGTGACATAAGTTTCAGTATACTAACATAATTTCTGTCACTGATGATCTATTACTAATGTACTCAGGTTTGGTTTTAGACCAGTATTTTTCAGTATCAGTCTATTTTATATTCTATTTCAAAACAAAGAACTACAAATTTTGTCACATAAGAAAAAAAGATCATTAAAAAATCTTCATTTAGAACACTGATGAATTTCTGACAATCAGAAACTGATCAGTGTTCTAGATTCTCTAGAAGGTTTTCTTGTTAAATACATTTGATTTGTTACTCTATTTAAAAAAACAAATAGAATACTCTCAGTTCAGTCATTTGTATTATTACTGATTAGACTTTGCCATTTAAAGATGGTAAGAAGTAAAACTTGACTAAGTTTGATGCAGATTGAGCTGGGTAATGTTGCATCAAAAGGTGAATTTAAAATATCCAAATTCCAAAACAAATCAAGTTGATAAAAAATAAAGTGGATAAAAGATATTTTTAAAAATACAACATTTATTAACATGTCAGGAAATCAGGGCATCTGCATACCAGTACCTTGCTAAATTTATAACACACTTTCATTCTTCACATTTTGTTACATCACAACCACAAACTTCAATGTAATTTATTGTTTCTTTTCTGGACACACTAATTTAATGTAGGGCATAATTGTGACTAGATGGAAAATAACAAAAGAAAATTTTTATTTTCAAGTAATAGTCTGAAAAGTGGCAGCTGCGTTTGTTTTCAGCTTCCATAAGTCAATATTCTGCAGAATGACTTTTCACAGCAGATGCTGCTGCAGATCTTTTCCATTATTCCTCCACCAGGTCGGCATATCTAGAAAACTAAATTGTTGCTCATTCCTGTTTTGAATTGGGTCTGGACTGCAATTGCACTATTCTAGTAAATAAATATATATATATATATTCCACAACCTTCTCTTTGAGGTTACTGTCCTGCAGAAAGGTTGAAGTCCTCCTCATTTTTTAGCCCTTTTTTATTCAGCCATGTCTTGTTTTTTAAGTACTTGTTTCTTTCACTTTGTAGTCTCCACAGATGGAAAGTTATTTTTATCAATGCGGTGACTTTGAAAGAAACGTTTGCCACAGATGTCATATATTAGAAAAGAGGCTGGACAACACACACTTAGATTTTTTTATTAAAGAAATACTGGAAATTATTCACTGCTACATAAAATTAAGATATTATTTAAGTTTGTGTTTTTAACGTGGCAAACTGAAAAAATTCCAAGTTTTTGCAAAACAAAACCTGTGTAAAACAAAGCCTGCATCATGTGCTTCTGATGAAGCAAACCATGTTAGCAATTTTGACAAACTATTTGCAATCATTCAATTCACTGTTTACACAGCAAGCAAGAAGCCATCTCAGCTTTGATGAGATTTACATTCACTCTGGTTAAAATAGGTCAGCTTTGTTGTAGAAATAAATACATTCCTGAAGGCTTTTGATTATTTCGTTTTCTTTATGTTTTTATTTCAACATTATTCCATCTGTTGGGAAGCATTAAAGGGAATTAAACTTTCAACCGACTTTCTGTGTAAGACATATCTTTACAGATGTGTTTTTAAGTACAAAACAGGCATGTCTCATGAAGTTTTGTAATGGAAGCAGAGCTCCACTGCTGTGTCATAAAATGGTATGAAACCCAAGTCCTGACCTGGTGGAACTCCAACCTGTGTGAACCACAGAGCGTTCTCTGCTGCCCTCACTCTGGCCCACAGATGGGCTGCCTGGCTGCCCACAGGCCAACTGTTCTCTAGCACTTGTTCCAAAACAGCTTCTTAATAGGTTTTAAAACAGGGTTATTAACATCACCTGCTAATTATGTTAAGGACCTAATTAGGGAATAAGAAAAAAGGCTTTTTGTCTAATTAGGTTTTCTTTCTAACCACACTGATAACCAAGGGAATGCTAAGATCTCTGTAGAAATGAGAGTGCAATGAGCCAGTGAGAGGATGCTTCAGAAAAAGAATTAACCCTTTCATCAGAGTCTTGACTCTATTAAAAGGCCCACTGGCAGAGTGTAATTACCACCCAAATCGTTTATTTGGGACATGTTTATCTGGAGTGGGAGTCTGCATCATTTAGTGCGTTATAAACTCAATTGAAGCTTCATTAGCGATTACAGTCCGTGGGTGGTATTACCTGCCTGATAGCCAACTGCAGCCTGATGATATCAGCTTCCACCGCTGCATTACAAGGCAGGGGCCTAATTTTTCAGTCTATGCAGCTCAATCCTTGCTGCTTCCTGCACTTAAACACAACCTGCCGAGTACTGTGCCAGGAGTACTTCAGTGGGCCTTCAGCTGCAACAAGGCAATGGATAGAGACAGCATGCAACCGCCTAATCACAAAGCAGGTGAAAGAGATGTTGGTGCTAGGAAAGCAAAGACAAAAATACTAAAAGTGTTTTGTAACAAACACTTTTTATTTTTTTTTAGACATACAAATTATTTTTTAAAAAACTAATTTTTATAAAATAAAGCAAAAGTTAAAATACATAACTATGTGGTGATCTGTGTTTTCTGTGTATTTATTTCTTGGTTTTTCTGTGTCCTGTTCCTGTGAGTCTCTGTGATGTCCTGTCCTGTCCTCCCTGTTGATGGATCCCAGCTGTGTCTAGTTCCCTGATTGCCCCCCCTGTGTATTTAAGTCCTCCTGTTGTCTTTGTTCCTTGTCGGGTCCTTGTCTATGGTACGTCTGTCTGTTACAGCACGTCTTGTTCCTCGTTTCTCCCTGAGTCACCTGTTACTGGATTCAGTTTTTTTTGGTCTTATCATTAAACATCTTCAAATGTCTGCCTTGGCCTACGAGCGTCTTCCTCACCACCTCCACAACCACATCATGACAAACTAGACAAACATGCACACAGACATTTATTCTGCTTGAAGAATGCCTGTTCCACTTCATGCTTTTACAGTTGTCATGATACAAACTTTTTCACATATGCATATCTTTCACTTTGCTGATCATGGTTTTAAAAATCGCCTCATTATAACATTAGATGGAGCCAAAATACTTTAGCTCGAGTTTGTCAGCATGAACTCTGTTCATGTCCCTGAATCTGTTATGATCAGAGCTGTTATGATCAGTGACTAATCATGACTAATAAGTTATGATTAGCATTACCTCTCAATACTAATGCAACAACTACATGTTCTCTTAAAACCTCTAGTTAGTCAGTGTGTTGTACTAAATACAAACTTATCTTTTCTCCCTAAAAGGAGACCTTAAATAGAAGAGTTTGCTTCCAGTCAGAAAGCTCTTGTCTTTTTTCTCTCTTTTGTTAAACAAACACATTTTAAAAAGCAGGACTTTTCCTTTTAAAAATATCATGTAAGTGACAGACTTTTCCAAATTTCTACTTATCCTGGCCGATCAGAGCATAACAATATCACAAGGAGTTCTGGAGTGACAAAAGAAACAGACACAACCAAGAAGAAGCTCCAGCCCATCAGAATCACAGTCCAGCCCCCTCCCCCAATACCCCCTCTCAGCCCTTTCAGACTATCCAGCAGCAATTAGCAAACACTTGGTGGAAGTGCGCATCTGCTGAGCTCATAGCTCATAGGAACCACTGCTCAGTGCAACGCTCCTAAGAACAATGTAGACAATTTAATGGAGACGCGTTGTTGTGATGACTTCCTCAAGGCAGAGCTTTGCAAAGAGCAGGAGCTTCTTAAAGAGACAGAGGCCCAATTTCAAGGAGTTAAATTACAAAGTTAATTTTTTGAAGTCATGTTAGATACATGCAGCATTTGTATGATAACTGAAAGTAAAATAATTACTTAATCATGCTATAAAATATATATTATAATACTGTTCCCTAAATGTTCATACTGCAGACTCCATACAGTGTTTTGAATCTCACTTTTTACATTGCCTTTCAATTTGAGTTCATGTTGAGATCAATCAAATCTTGGTGTAATTTCTTCTTGTTTTTGTCTTTCCATGTTCTGTTTCTGTCATGATGGGTGAGTGGTGGTGGACCCAAATGCAGAACAGCAGAGGCGTGGAGTAGATTAATTGTAATTAAGTGGAGCTGCACTTGGATTGCTAGGTGAGGGGCTGGGCTTGACATGGGTTTGCTAGGTAAAAAAAATTGTGATGAAACAATTTTTGAAACAGACTGTTTTGCAGACACCAGCAGAAAATGTACTTAATCCCAAAAACAGAGCTAAGTGGTATGCAGGAGATACGCACATGGAAGTACAGAAACATTCAAAAAGTAAATTTTGCATAATGGAGGATCTTTATGACTTTACAGACAAAATAACTTGACTTAAACAAGTAGATGCCATGGCTAAACTGGCAAAAACAACTTGAGGGAAAAAATTTCAGTCGCTTTATTCAATACTCCCATCCCTCACTTCTGGCGTCCGTCACAGCGCCTCAAGTGATTAAGTGACGTAGTTGCAAATGGTCAATAGAGAACATAATACAGGATCACATGCACAGGAAGGCAATACTAGAAAGTTGTTTTCTCAAAGCTCCATATATTTGTATTCCACTGAATCACAAAGCAGAAATGTGAAGATGTCTTCATATTTCTCAGTTTTTTTAATGTTTGGTATGAGATGTAAAAAGGAAGTAGATAGGAGAAAAATATACACACTGTTTGGGGGTTTCAATATTTATGATTGTAATAAATATTAATCTTCTACTGGATGCTACACACAAGACCTTGCTACAGGCAAGACTTAACATTAATGGTCAATATATTATCTTTCTCACAAAAGAAAGATGATGTGTATAAATGATGATCATTTGAATTCATTCATGTAATTTAAAATGAAAAGATGAAGAATATGATAGGAGGGAATGAAAATGAGTTGGTGGGTTAGCCTCAGTTATTTAGTTAAAGGTTGAAGCAGGAGCGGAGCTTCCAGTGTGATTACATGTTTAATTTACTTCACATCTAAAAAATTGTCTGTTGTGACAGAGCCAAATTACAACAATCCCTGAGTGGCAGACAAACGGAAGGAAGACTGCTCTGAAGCCACTTCCATAGCTTCTAATGGAATCTCAATAAACCCCCAAACTGGTAGGTCCACGAGAGGCGACAGCCCCGCTATTAGAGTCAAGGATACGTTTTACCCAAGCACCCCTCGCCTCTGCATGTCTGTTATTATCATTTCATTTTATCAGGCTTAACTGAGGTGAGAATGACTGGGGAAAAAAACAAGGTTACACCAACTTTAAACCAGTGTAGGAGGGCGTTTTGTTGGGTGCAAGACAAATATAAGCTTTCTAAATTGACGAAGCCGGACTCTGTGTTTAAATTGATAGCAGATCACTGCGCTGGCCCTGATGGCCAATGTCTATCCCAAACAGACAAGAAAAGCATGGCTGTTGGACACAGTAAGTGTTTATCAGGCTGTCATTCCAAAATAATCAGGATAAAAAATATCCACCTGTGAAACATTCAAATGATTTTAATCTTCTGAGAGTTTTCAGGTCTAACTGCAGCTAAAATTGAAGTCTTGTGCTTCTATCAGCAAGTAATAAACATGGTAGAATATTCGCCTTCCATCAAATTCAATCCTAGAACGTGCAAATGACACTGGAGCAATATATAATAATTTGATGTTACAAGAAATCAAAAATAAAGTTCTTCCAATGAAAGTGTTGTACCTATATTTTCAAATAAAAAGTGAAAGTCTAAATATTTACAGTTAATACGTTTGATAGCAAAGTCACAATTATGTAATAGTACCTCATAATGATGGTATAGTGTCTCATATTCCATCAGGAGTAAATAAACCTGAAGTGGGACTTTCAAGACTCCATTATTAAACTTCTTTTATTGAATGCTCTCAGCAACTTGGACTAAGTAGCATTGTAACACATTCAAATATCACACATGCTGATGACACACAATGCTACAGCTTTGTTTTACCAGATTATTACAATTTTTATGGCCAAGAGATGATGATACCAATGATGATGATGAAGTTTTTATTTTGAAGATGCAAAATCACAGTAGAGGAATTAAACATAAGGAGGAAAGAAATATATTAATAATACCCAAAAGAAAAATAGAAATTGCATATTAAGTTTGAAAAGACGTAGAAAGAAGCCAATCCCTATTAAATTTTATCCCAGGCGGATCATCCAGCAAATAGACATAGATAAAACATTTCATTCTTGAATTTGGAATCCAAATATTTATTATGTCATAAATATTTATAAATACAATTTGACCTCTATTCACAATTATCAATCAAATTTTATTTGTATAGCACATGCAGCAAGGCATTTCAAGGTGCTTTACATAATTAAAGAAAAAATAATAACAGCATGTGACGTTAAATAAACTGGTTCTAAACCCTGGGCTAAGACTGAGCCCTGAAGGCTATTGCAAAAACCCTTATCCAAGTTTTGAAGCCAGGCAGAATCAGGTCCTGCTGTGCAAAAAGGCCTTTCAAGGAATTCACTCAGGAGTATAAAGAGGCATTACACGCACAGGAATAAATCTACATAAACTATAAACTCCAAAACCTGCTTAAACGACTAACATATTTATTATACTTGTGTCTTGTTCCTGTCCAGTACAAGTCTGCAGTCCCACTGACAGCTCTACGCTGAAGCACTTCTTCCTCAACCTGCTGTGGAACCGGCCTGAACACGTTTCCATCTGCTTGGTGTAGCCAGACTTCACAGAAAACAAAGCCCATTCCCATGAGGGGTGTAGCAGGCACGGCACTGGGTGTTTACTGTTTGCTGAAGCCGACCTCGGCAGCGGAGGAAGACAAGATGAATTTGACAGCTAATGTAAAAATAACAGACAATCATAAATCAAGGAAGCAGGCGTTGTGAGTCGATGATGAGAGTTAATCAATACAGGCCTGACTTTGCCATTGTGTGAAATGGCACTCCATTTATTACAAGAGAGGGACTTGGAGGAGAAACATTATTCATATTAGAGTATGCACATGCTGTTGGGAGAGAGGTGAGATGTTCTCGTGGAAGAAGGAACTGCTTGGTCATCACCACTTCTGGTTCACTTGGACAAAGATCTTAAATTCATAAATCACTCAATTTATTTAGCAACTTGCTTGAACACAAACGATGATACGAGATTAAACGCATTCCATCACATTAAAAAGGTGCCATGTTTTGCTTTTGCATTGGCAACTGTACTGTATTGTTTGAGGAAACAGTTTATTGAGACATGAAAATATTCAAGATAAATTAACAATGACAAATGAATCAGATGAACTAAAATTACAGATCTGGACTAAATCAACTACAACTACTCTTACAGGAATCTCATCTCATCTAGAGGAGTGGGACTCTCTTCCACTCTGGAACTGCCCCTGCTGAGAGGCACTGATCAGGAGTAGGTGTATTTATTGCCCCCCATCTTGGTGAAAGTTCACCCCAGCCCCCCCTCACCCCCCTCCTGCCTACTTATGATTGTTTTATTTATACACCAAGCTTTAGTTCAGATTACCAACCCTTTTTGGACCCACTTTTGGAGTGCATGGAAGTTTGCCCAACCATTTCATATGTGTTTTGTGAATGTGGACAAAGTGTTCAGCTGCATCCCGTGGCTGTAGAGGGGTAGGTCAGGAATATGGGGTACCAGGCCCTGGTCCCTTACACCACCGGTATCAGAGCTCAGCTCACATTGCTGGCAGTAAGATGGACTTGTTTACGTTGAGAGCTGGACTCCACCAAGGATGCCTTTCATGGGACAAATTTTCTAGGTATAGCAATAGATGTGTGCAAGATGAATAGCAGCTTATATTCCAAATCTACTCTCTGTAGAATAGACACTGATGAGATAATGTGTCAACAAAACCTGAAACAATGCAGAAACCTTGAAGTGAACTGTAACATGATAGAAGTGGTTTCCTTGGTGGGAGGTGAGTTAGACGGTCGTCTTACTGAGGATTGTTTCACCTGCTGGAAAAAAAAATCCACGTAATGAAAAGCATGAAAATGGCGTCATAGTGAAAGGATTCTCCAGTATAAATGTTGGTGACTGGGCTTCCTGCAACAAGATCTGTTTTTTAAATCTTGGTAGCAAAGTCAAAACAAATTTAAAATCCACAGAGTAGAAATGAGAGTCCTGGAACATGATCTATAACCAGAGGCACTTACAGCAAAGACCAGGAGCCGGCAGAGGTAAGGGTGTAAAACAGGACCACAATCAGGAAGAATGATGTAGAACAAGACTGTGACAGGAACAATGACAGACGGTCTCATACTGAGTGAGTGAGGAGCAAATATTTAAACAGACACAGGTTTGAGGAGAGCAGTGATCAGTTCGTAAGAGCAGGAGGGCCTGGGAGCTGGAGAGCAGCAGGAGAAAACAGACGATAATGACTAAAAGCCGACATTCTCTCCAAAGAAACATAATCTCATAAACTTAAAAAATAAATTATATTTGCAATCTGTTTGCTCTTGTTGATCTTACGTATAAGTTTTCTTAACTGTGCTTTGAACAACAAGAAGCATTTGGGATCTAATATTTTTCATATCAATATTTGTGACATCACCAAGCAGGCAGAGTGAAGGAGCAGCATCCACAGCGTGCAAACTAATTTTATGTTCTGTTAGCTTTTCAATTCCCAGAATATTTTTTTATGACAAATTGCAGCTAATAATCATCCAAAAAACTCTGTCTGGTATCTCTTTTGAGATCAAAGCTGAATGATCCAGTTGTTGTCATGCAGCCGTTGACCGAAGGATAAAAAATTGTGAATCATGACAGGAAATTACGTCCAAATGCAAATTTATGTTGGGAAGCAAATAGAAATGTTTACTTAAAGCTATCAAATAATTTTGTACATCTGTCAAAACAAAAAATATTTGTGAATGTTGCAAAAGTCTATTATTAGTAGTAGTACTAATAGTAGTACTAATACTACAGTTTTGATGAGTGACCAAAAATATTGAACTTTTTAATTTTTTAATTTTTTAGATTTAAAAAATGTTGAAGTTTAGTTTAGAAATGCTCCACTGCTGGAGAAAAGAAATGTTTCATTCCTCATATCCCCTGTGGTTTGTTATTTACTATTCTCTTTAACTTCTAATTTATCTCCTATGACGATAGTTTAGTTTTACAGTGTGTTAATGACAGCATCAGTCATCTACACCCACAGCTGTTTGACACTCATTAAGCGGTATATTTTGGATATTTAAAATATTTTGCTGTTTAGGACTGTTTGAGCAGGAGATTCAGGCCTGTGATTGGCTGCGGCTGGTCTCCTCAGGGGAAATCGGCCCCCAACAGTGGGGCCTCTGATTTACACAAGGCTCTGGCATGTCCCACTGATGAGCTCCAGCCAGCCCGAGCACCATGTGGGAATTGGCTCCAACCAATATGTTCCCTTCCACTCAAAAGGACAGGACTAATGTATTAGAAGCCAAGGCTTGGCACTCCCTCCACTCCCCTTATAAACCTTCCTTCCACCTTCATTTAGGCCTCTCTCTATTTCCTCTGACTCTCCTGCTCTCCAAATGCTTCCTCCTCATATCAGGGCCTCACTGCCTGTCACCACCTCTTTTAGCCTCACTCATATAAGTAACTCTTTTCCCATCTTCTCGTTTTTGTGCCTCTGCCTTTCTGCAATCCCTCTCTGCTGCTGCTTCCTGGTGCTGCAGTCATTTTTCCTCACTGGAGGCTCATTCCTAGGTCTGTGGGAATGTATGGCTTTATTTGTGTGGTGTCAGCATTTTATTGGATTCCTATTGCTTTGGAACAGAGGTAGCACATTCCAAATTCATCAAAGGCCAATTTAATTCAAAATTCATGAAGTGGGCATCTGTCAAGTTGCCACCTCCAATGTGCTTTGTGTGTTCTCAGGGTGCCTCCCTTGTACACAAGAGACCATCAGTAATTCCACTCCCATTTCCCTCTTCGATTAGAAACCTCTGGGAGGTTTCTCTTTACTCTAAAGTATTTTTTAGCAACACAAAGTGGAAGAAAATCTCTCAATGTTTTATTTATTGTAATATTAAAGGCGATGTGTGTGTCAGGCAAATAGTGCTATTTTATAACACAATCAACTAAATGTTAACTTCACTTGTTATAAAAATGCTGTTTAAAGTCAAACATGACTTCAAAGTCTGACATTGCATTTTAACACCTTCCTTGAAATTGGCCTCTGTCTCTTTAAGAAGCTCCTGCTTATTCCAATGCAGGAGTTGATGACCTCATTAAGTCATCAACATTCTTTCTCCATTGACTCATTTAGGTTCTCATGATAACTTGACTGAGAAGTAGCGCATATGGTGAACTCAGCTTAGTTTCACCAGGTGTTTGCTAACTGCTGTTGCCACTAGTTTGAAGGAACTGAGTGGAAGACGTTGCTCTGTGAGGCAGAAAACTGCAGCTCTGAAGAGAAGCAAATGTTTGGGCACTTCTGTATGGCTTCCACTGGAGAATAAAGGATTTGTCAAACATGTGTGAAAGAACCAAACCAACATACCAGGTACACAAACGGGTCACTTTAATTCAAGGTTGAAGATTCCACATTTTACACCAATATTCACTCAATGTCTGTTTCCTATTTTCTCACACCATTAGTCAGTCACCATGCCAAACTGCAACTGAATAAATATAAAATGGCCAAATTGTTAAATCGGCATTACAGTGATCCCTGGTTTTTCGCGGAGGTTGCGTTCCGAAAATAACCCGCGATAAGTGAAATCCGCGAAGTAAAGTTAACTTTAGTTTTTACAATTATCATACAGCATAATTAAATACTCTATATTGAAACCAAAGAACAAAACCTGTTTTCAGGTCAGCGGATGTGCGTGTTCATCAATCCTTAATCCGGTCTATTAAGGATTAATAGACCGATTAAGAGACCGGATTTACAACAGACACTACAGTAATGTACAGTGTCAGAATGATAAAGTATGTTTTTTTCATACAGAACTTAATTTTCAGACGTTGAAAATTACTTCAACTCTATTTACTGTGTAGCAAACAAATTCACAAATTTATTTTTAAACCTCTCCTCAAGCACTTTTCTTATTGTCTAGTAACCATTACCCTTATAGTGTGGAAATAATGAAACAAATATTTAAACATTGAAAGAAATCAACCTGACATCAGTCTCCACCTGTTGTCCTTTCTGGTTTTATTGAAATGAATAGATTTTTTATATCTTCACACTCTGAAACTCCACCTGGCTCTCCTATGTCTTCCCTGACCTGCTCATCTCATAGTTTAGTTTATTTAAAAATTAAAAACAGTTAATACATATTTCAATAACCTAAATGAAGATCCTCACCAGAGCTTCTTCATTTTTCTTCAGCATCATTCTAGCACTGCTATTTTCCTAAATACCTAAATAATATGATTTAATATAATATAATATAAATACATGTTAAGTGGTCGAGTATGATCAGGTGTTGCTTACTTTAAATAATAAAAAGGCTCATTTTCCTGCAGTTTCAGTCTCATTCTAAATCATTGTGACTAGACTAGCTAACTTTTAAACAAAGTTAGCAGTAAAATTTTGGAAATGTGACTATTCCAGAATTAAAACGGCTTAACCAAAAATATTTAGTTCTATATATGAAAGTAAGTTATAACAAGATGTTATAAACGAGCGATATTCATGGCAACATTCCTGACAGACAGTTTCCCTCATTCAACCGGAGTTTCTCTGACTCGCTCTGCTGAATGCGCTGAGGTGCGCCTTCAAAATAAAAGCATGCGAGTGTAAGATTTTAAAATTCTTCGCGACTGCGGTGAAATTATTGGGGGGGACGAACGTGGCTCTCTCCAATATTGGGGGGGACATGTCCCCCCCGTCCCACCCGCTTCCTACGCCCTTGCTCACAGGGAACAGAACACAGAAAACATAGAAATAAACTGAAAACCCCAACACAATGTATATAAACATAAGTCAGTATACCATGTAGATATTGTTACACATCAAGAATTAACCCAAGAAAACAATACAAATAAATTATGTTAAATATGCAACTGACTATGCAACTGACTAATCTACCAAAACAGTGTTCTATGGAGTTAGAAAACCTCCTTTAAAGAGGCAGAATTTTGTAAAATCATTTTTTTTTAGCTTTACATCATGTTATAATGTTATCCCCTCAAAAAAAACATACCTGGAGTGTTGCCTTGATTATTTTATGCATGTTTGAGAAATCTTCTAATCTCCATGGCAACCATTCAACAGTGGAGTGATGTGCCTATGTGGACACAGTGCCCCTTTAGAGGACAAAGCGCCTCCTTGGAGCTGCAATTTCCAAATTGAGATTCTGCATCACAGAGCAGCCCTCCCCTTTGCTTCCCCCACTCAGTTCCTTTAGACTAGCCAAACATCAATTAGCAAACATCTGGTGGACTATGGATTGTTTGAGCTCATTAGCTACTTCTCAGTTCAGTGCTGGTACTACGCTGCTAAGGGGTGAGTAGAAAAGCAATGTTGTGATGACTTCCTGAAGGTCCAGTGTCAGAAAGAAAAGACATTTCTTATGTAGACACAAGCCAAAATTCAGGCATTAATTTACAGTCATATTTGCTCATTTTTTATAAGCATATTTTAATCATTTTCAAAACAACTGAAGGTAACATAGTTATTTGATTGTGCTATAAAAAGACACTGTGTGGCTGGAAACACATAATACTGCCCCCTTAATTCTGTTGGTAGTATTTAAAGTGTGAATACTGTAACTAATCTGAGTCTCTATGGCTCAGATTAGGTACAGTATGAACTGCCTTATAAGATAACACAACTTTTTCTACATGGAATCTTATCTCATTTACCATAGTATACCATACCAACTTTTTTTATAAAGCACTTTAAAACAACCACAGCTGATACAAAGTGCTGTGCATTAAACCACAACAGAACAATAAAAAAATAAAAACTCTTAACAGTTTAAAAACAAACATACAATTTAAAAATAGATCCTGCTGGAGTTGAAAGCCAAGTAAAATAGATGGGTTTTAAGACAAGCTTTAAAAGTGGACAGTGAAGGGCCCTCTCTGACCTGCAAAGGCAAGTTTAAATCTGTTAGAGACCAAGTTTGATTGTAATCATGGGAATAGTCAATGAAGGAGTGGAAAACCTTAAATAATAGAAAAATATCCAAGAATCCTAATTCTAATTCCAATATTTTAAAGCTTTCTTATACAATCTATTAACTGTCAATTCATATGTAACATAATTATGTCATTGATGTAAATATCTACTGCCTGGGAAATTACATAATTTATCATTAACATGTAAATGTAAATTATGTTTAATTATGTAAATTAAACAAACTCTTAAGTATGTAGTGAATCCAATATTACACCAAGATATTTACAAGCATGTACAACTTTCCTTTGCAACAATGCTCAAATTAGCAGTGGTGTTTTTCATATATAATATTAAAGTTTATTTTTAGAGGTGTAGCTGTACTTCTTATCTTACCCTTAAATATTCTAGAGAATTCTCACTTCTTCTCAACCATTTAAATCCTGATATTTTCTCCTGTTTCCGTTCAGCAGCCTCCTTACCTCCATCTTTCCTAGGCTATTTCTAATCTCTTCGAGCAACTTTTCAAGCCTAGGTGTGCTTCAAAAACAAATCAATAGAAATATAATAGCACTGTGCATGCTTTGTAATTTTTATATCATTAGTAGTTTTCTCTCCCCCTCTCTCCTTTCTCATGCATCAAAATTCAGAAATGGCTGGTGGGTTGGGGGTCGGGGGATTTAGCACTCTTGAATAACCCTAATAAACTTTATTTAGTATTCTATAAATTTCAGCTCAGCTATGTTTTATGATAACATACCAGTGTGGTTTGAGTGGAGGAGAAGGTGTAAGGTGAGGCAGGGTAGATGGAGAGGACACACGGAAGGCAGAGAGAGAAACAGGAGAAATCAATACGACCAGCACACTTTTTCCCAGCATGGCAAGGAAAGGGGATCTATTGTGGGGGAATGATGATTTATGTCAGGGGCCGTCAGGGTGCGTCAGGGACAAAGGTATTCGCCAATAATGATTAATGCCCCCCCTCCTTCCTGAAGACAATCCAGGCAGCACTCTTTTCGTCTAGCCACACATACCCCCATCGCTCCTTTGCCATCATCCCCAACCTTTCTCTCCTTTTCAGTTTTTCACACAGGACCTTTACTCATATGGATGTAGACTAGTACAATATTCCCCCATGCATTTCACTTTGCTGATGCTGTAGCTTGCATGTTAGTAATATGTAATGCATACAGATATTTTTGTTATGTTTTTTTTCCAATCAAATCACAAGTTTCTAGTAATATTCTCGTGTCAGCTGATTCTAGGGCATTCACTGTAATGGTTCTCTTGGAGCTTACATCTGCTTTTGACACTGCAGGTCATAGTATCCAGTATCTTGATCAACACTGCATGATATGCAGTCAATTCATGAGGTGTGGCTTTAGAGTGGTTCAACCTTTACATTTTGGGCAGGACATTTAATGATTTTTGCTGGCCAGCTTACATCAGACCCCCAAAACCTGCCATGTGGGGTACTACCAGGTTCAGAACATTAATAGCAGAGGAGGGAGAATAATTAGTTGATGTCAGCGTTATCTCAGTTGATGTTCTCCTCCTGCAGGAAGTATCAGTCAAACAGACCAAACCAGGTGTAGCTTAAATAATAGAGAAAACAAAAGGTTTTCAGTTGAAATAACAGCAAATATCTGATGTGTGTTACTTATCTTACAATAAGTAAGATCTTACGATAGGATGACACACTCAGAGTCTTGATTATAGGGCTTTATTTCATATACTGTTTTTTATGGTTTGTATGTTTTGCTATTTAGCCTCAAAATTTAATTTGCGTAATTATGTTGGCTGTTCACTTTGGTTGATTGACTCAATAAATGTTACCTTATCTTCAGTTGTAAAGTTATCCATTATTTGGTAACACTTTATTTGAAGGTGTGTGCATAAGACTGACATGACACTGTCATAAACGTAACACCTGTCATGAACATAAAGGAGTCTTTATGAATGTTTATGACAGTTGTCATGAAGTGTCATTCGGTAAATAATGACACTTTTAATGCAAAGTTGCTCTAAATATTGCATTAAAAGTCCTTTAAAAATGTCAACTTTGTATTAAATTGTAATTATTTACAAAATCATGCAAAGTTGGTGCTTTTAATGGACTTTTAATGCAACTTTTATCAATCAATCAATTGTTTTTGTATAGCACATTTCAGCAGCAAGGCATTTCAAAGTGCTTTACACCACTTAAAATAAAAATTAAAACAGAAAGAGGCAGAGATTAGATAAAAACATTATCGTTTGTTTGTTCCAAATTTGTGGTGCATAGAAACTGAATGCTGCTTTAGAGCAACTTTGCATTAAAAGTGTCATTATTTACTGAATGACACTTCATGACAACTGTCATGAAGACTTGTTTATGTTCATGACAGATGTTATGTCATTTTAATGACAGTGTCATGTCAGTCTTATGCACACCCCTTCAAATAAAGTGTTACCCGTTATTTTTTGGGAGGTGTCTCTATAATTGTCTGTAAGGCCTTGACTCACTAAACAATGCTTTAACAAAAACCAGTTTCCTGCAGTGAGTCTCTTTTCCCATCAAATCTTGCTATACTGTAACAAAAGGAAAATCCTAAAAAGTATATTTTATTCAACCTTAAAACATGCAATATTGCCTAATGATTTTAGAAATCTCTGCAAAGACGGATCACATTTACCTTGTTTATAATAAAAAATAGAATAATATAAAAACAAATGAACTGCAGTTAAGCAGTTATAATGGATTCTTCGCCCGATCCGACAATTCCCCCCCTCTGTAGAGGCACAACCTGCGTATGTCAACAGAGTCATCAATTTTTTAATTCTTCAGGACAGTTTTCTATCCTGAAAAAGTTTTCAAATGGAGGACAGTCTTGATAATAAATGCACTGTTACACCCAAAGTGAGCCAGCATTTTTTATTGATATTCACAGTCAGATAAACTGTGATCAAGTTAATTCATTCGCTTCCAGGGACTCAGAAGCCTAAATAATTGTACCTTCAGTAGTGTTATAAGAAGTGTGATCCATAGACCAGATGTTGCATTTTTATATTCAAACATTTTCTCAGGCCAAGTGCAAACACACCCTTTCCCCACCTCTCTTCCTGTCAGTCCTTGTGGTACAGAGTATGCCATGGGGTGATGGATCTTTAACTGTTTGGCCACAGGATAGGGCAGGTCACTTTTATGTCAGCATTGGCACTTTGTCTCAGCCAGAACTGTCAGTTTTCTCAGCTGAGTACAAAGAAAAAAGCTGAAGGAAAGAAAGGGGTAGGTGGGGATGACACAGAAAGCCGAGGACAAAATGGACAGAGTGGGAGATGGCTGGTGTAGGAAATAAATGGAAGAGGAAGACTCAATAGACAAGAGATGGAAAGAGAGGTGAGAAAGGAGACAAAGTGCTTGTCACTTCTGTCATTCTACAGGTACAAAGGGCACTGCAGACAACAAGCATGTGTGTATGTTTGTGTAGTTACATATAAAAGCACCAAATTTCATTACCAAGTGACTGTGAATCAGTATCATAGCAGATGTCTTCCAGATTAGACTTTTGATACCCAACCCAGCTAAATTTGGGGCTATGAGTTCTCACCCACTGTTCCTGTCTAACTTTTCACCATTAACATGTGAATCACTTTGGATAAAAGCATGAACTAAATGAATTGTAAAGAAATGCAAATGTGAAGATTTCTTTTTCTAAAATGCAGACAATATTATGAAATCCACTCGCATGTACAGAGTACATTTTAAAACATACTCAGGTATCAGGAAAACATCGTCAGATATCAGATCAAACAGCCTCAGATGTCAGGCCATACAGTCATGGCTAAATGTTTTGAGAATGACACAAATTTTATATTTTCACATGATCTGCTGCCCTCTGGTTTTCATGTCTGTATGTCAGATGTTTTCATCATATACAGAAATACAATTGCAATCATATTATGAGTAACAAAAGCTTTTATTGACAGAATGAGTTAATGCAGCAAGTCAATATTTGCAGTGTTGACCCCTCTTCTTCAGAACCTCTGCAATTCTCCCTGGCTTGCTCTCAATCACCTTCTGGACCAAATCCTGACTGATAGCCATCTGTTCTTGCACAATCAATGCTTGCATTTTGTCAGGTTTTTGTTTGTCCACCCGTCTCTTGATGATTATTGACCACAAGTTTTCAATGGGATTAAGATCTGGGGAGTTTCCAGGCCATGGATCCAAAATCTCCATGTTTTGTTCCCTGAGCCAGTTAGTTATCACCTTTGCTTTATGGCAAGATGCTCCATCATGCTGGAAAAGGCATTGTTCATCACCAAACTGCTCTTGGACGGTTGGAAGAAGTTGCTCTTGGGGGACATTCTGGTACTATTCTTTATTCATGGCTGTGTTTTTAGGCAAGACTGTGAGAGAGCCGACTCCCTTGGCTGAGAAGCAACCCCACACATGAATGGTTTCAGGATGCTTTACAGTTGGCATGAGACAAGACTGGTGGTAGCGCTCACCTTGTCTTCTCCGAACAAACTGTTTTTCAGATGTCCAAAACAACCGGAAAGGGGATTCATCAGAGAAAATGAAAATTTACCCCAGTCCTCAGCAGTTCACTCCCTGTACATTTTGCAGAATATCAGTCTGTCCCTGATGTTTTTCCTGGAGAGAAGTGGCTTCTTTGCTGCCCTCCCTGAGACCAGGCCATGCTCCAAGAGTCTCTGCCTCACAATGCATGCAGATGCACTCACACCTGCCTGCTGCCATTCCTGAGCAAGCTCTGCACTGCTGGTAGCCC
The DNA here is from genome assembly GCA_033032245.1 of Poecilia picta. Taxonomy (NCBI): domain Eukaryota; kingdom Metazoa; phylum Chordata; class Actinopteri; order Cyprinodontiformes; family Poeciliidae; genus Poecilia; species Poecilia picta. The sequence continues at coordinate 2,486,772 of CM065365.1, read as the reverse complement.
GATCCCGCAGCTGAAACACTTTTAAGAGACGGTCCTGGTGCTTGCTGGTCTTTCTTGGGCGCCCTGGAGCCTTTTTGGCAACAATGGAACCTCTCTCCTTGAAGTTCTTGATGAGGCAATAGATTGTTGACTGAGGTGCAATCTTTCTAGCTGCGATACTCTTCCCTGTTAGGCCATTTTTGTGCAGTGCAATGATGACTGCACATGTTTTAGAGAGAACCATGGTTCACAGAAGAGAAACAATGATGCCTCTTTTTAAAGTGTCCAGTGGTGTCATTCTTACTTAATCATGACAGATTGATCTCCAGCCCTGTCCTCATCAACACCCACACCTGTGTTAACGGAGCAATCACTGAAACAATGTTATCTGGTCCTTTTAAGGCAGGGCTGCAATGAAGTTGAAATGTGTTTTGGGGGATAAAGTTCATTTTCTAGGCAAATATTGACTTTGCAATTAATTGCTGTTAAGCTGATCACTCTTTATTACATTGAAGAGAGCTGATCACTCTTTATTACATTCTGGAGTATATGCAAATTGCCATTATAAAAACTAAAGAAGTAGACTTTGTAAAAATTAACATTTGAATCATTCTCCAAACTTTTGGCCATGACTGTAGACAAAAACTCCATCAAACCGCTGCAACTGGAAACCAACTTCAGCTTCATGTCTCTTTGCATAATATCCTCATCTGGGACATCTGTAGACCATCATTATAAATCATCCTCATGGAGGGCGATTGGTAACATTCAGGTCCTATTTAAAGATTCACCAAGAAGACCTGCTAAGGTGAAACATAACACGTAGCAGTATCTGCTAACTTGAATGTACTAACTTGTACTTGAGTTGTACTAAATAACTTAGACACTTAAAGTTGAGGTATGTTACTTCTATAAAAGATGTTTTTTCATGGGGATTTTGACCTCCTTCCAGAAGCACATTTGTGAGGTTGGACGAGAAGGCCTGGCTCTCAGTCGCTGCTCTAACTCAGTGTTCTATCGGGTTGAGGTCTGGACTCTGTGCAGGCAGTGGCGGAGCTAGACTTTTAAAGTTGGAGGGGCTAAGGGGGGGCAAAATTTTAAATGTGTGTGTGCACATCATATCTAGTATACTATATATCTAGTACGATTATACGTATATATATATAAGTATATATATATATATATATATATATATATATATATATATATATAAATATATATAAATTCCCTTCTCACCCTCTGCGGGTGGTCTCTTTCATCCTCTGAGCTCGGGTCCTCTACCAGAGGCCTGGTGGAGGACCAGTTCTTTTCCAGTTCCTCCCTGAGGCCCTGGTATTTCTCCAGTTTCTCACTTGGTATAGCTACATCCACCACAACGGCTTTCCTCTGTTCTTTATCCACCACCACAATGTCCGGTTGGTTCGCCATTACCATCTTGTCTGTCTGGATCTGGAAGTCCCACAGGATCTTAGCTCGGTCATTCTCCACCACCTTTGGGGGTGTTTCCCACTTCAATCTCAGGGCTTCCAGTCCATATTCTGCACAGATGTTCCTGTACACTATGCCCGCCACCTGGTTATGTCGTTCCATGTACGCTTTCCCTGCCAGCATCTTGCACCCTGCTGTTATGTGCTGGACTGTCTCAGGGGCCTCCTTGCACAACCTACACCTTGGGTCTTGTCTGGTGTGGTAGATCTGAGCCTCTATTGCTCTGGTGTTTAGGGCCTGTTCCTGTGCAGCCATGATGAGTCCCTCTGTGCTTGTTCTCCCATGATGGAACCTCTAGCCCCTCATCCTGTGTTCCCCATTGCCTGAGACATTCCCTGAGCATATCATCCATTGAGGCTTTGTCCTTGATGTATTTATGAATCTATGAGCCACTGTCCAGGATGTTTCATCCTGGACAGTGGCTCTCACACTCGCTAGTCCTCTGCCTCCTTCCTTACGGCTCGTGTACAGTCTCAGGGTGCTGGATTTGGGGTGGAACCCTCCATGCATGGTTATTAACTTCCGAGTCTTAACATCCGTGGCCTTTATCTCTTCTATTGGCCAGCTAATTATTCCGGCAGGGTGTCTGATTACTGGTAAGGCATAGCTGTTTATTGCACGGATCTTGTTCTTGCCATTGAGCTGGCTTCTCAGGACTTGCCTTATTCGTTGGAGGTATTTGGCTGTGGCTCCTTTCCTTGTGACCTCGTCGAGGTTGCCATTTGTTTGTGGTATTCCCAGGTACTTGTAACTGTGCTCTATGTCTGCTATTGTTCCTTCTGGGAGTGAGGCCCCTTCTGTGCGGACGACCTTCCCTCTCTTTGTAACCATCCGACCACACTTTTCTAGTCCGAATGACATCCCAATGTCAGTGCTGTATATCCTGGTGGTGTGGATCAGTGAGTCGATGTCTCGCTCACTCTTAGCGTACAGCTTGATCTCATCCATGTAGAGGAGGTGACTGATTGTGGCCCCATTCTTCAGTTGGTATCCGTAGCCAGTCTTGTTGATGATTTGACTGAGGGGGTTCAGGCCTATGCAGAACAGCAGTGGGGACAGAGCATCTCCTTGGTATATGCCACATTTGATGGACACTTGTGCAAGTGGTTTGCAGTTGGCTTCGAGGGTGGTTTTCCACAGCCCCATCGAGTTTGCAATGAAGGCTCTTAGAGTCCTATTGATGTTGTACATCTCTAAGCATTCATTGATCCAAGTGTGTGGCATTGAGTCATAGGCTTTCTTGTAATCTATCCAAGCGGTGCACAGGTTGGTGTGTCGGGTTTTGCAGTCTCGGGCGACTGTGTGGTCTACAAGGAGTTGGTGTTTGGCTCCTCTGCTATTTTTGCCAATACCCTTCTGTGCCGTACTCATGTATTTATCCATGTGACCACTTATCTTAGCTGCTACGATGCCTGATATGAGCTTCCATGTTGTAGAGAGACAGGTTATTGGCCGATAGTTGGATGGGATTGAACCCTTTGAGGGATCCTTCTGTATCAGGATTGTGCGACCTTCAGTTAACCATTCAGGGTGAATCCCATTTTGTAGCAGCTGGTTCATTTGAGCTGCCAGTCGCTCATGGAGGGCAGTGAGTTTCTTTAGCCAGTAGGCATGGATCATGTCAGGTCCTGGTGCTGTCCAGTTTTTCATACCCGAGACTCTTTCTTGGACATCTGCCACAGTGATGGTTACTGGGGCTTGTTCAGGGAGGTTGCTGTGTTCCTCTCGTAGAGAGGTCAGCCACTTTGCATTGCTGTTGTGGGTCGCCTCCCTTTTCCATATGCCTTTCCAGTATTGTTCAGTCTCCAGCCTTGGTGGGTCTGCTCTGTTGTTAGTACCCTGCCATTGAGAGTACACTTTAGCTGGTTGGGTGTGGAAGAGCCGGTTAATCCTCCTGGCTTCATTCTCTCTTGTGTATCTCTTCAGGCGGCTGGCCAAGGCTTGGAGCCTTTGTTTGGCAGTTTCGAGTGCTTCAGGTATGGACATCTGGCTGTACTTCTTGTGTACTGATCTATTCATTGCACCCCTTTGGAGCTCTGACAGTTGGCTCACTTCCCTCCTTGTTATCTTGATCTTAGCCTCTAACCGTCTTTTCCATGGTGGGTATTGGGTCTCATGATTGCTCTTATAGCCAAGCATCTCAAGGATCACTGATGCTGAGTTGTATATCAGCTCATTGGTTTCTGTTATGGTGTTGGTAGGGATCGTTCTCAATGCCGCATTCACATCTTCAATTAGACTTTCTGGTGGTGCTTCACTCAGCCGTTGTAATTGGCGTCGGGGTTGTATGGTGTTCATTACGGCCACGATTCTCCCTCTCAGGTCAGTTGCTGCCTCGTTCAGCTCTGATGGTTCGTTCATTACTGGGGCTACATACCCAGTCTCTGGGTGGGTAGTTAACTCCCCTCTGACCTGGCGTTCTGGCTCCTCCCCGTTGCCATAGCATTTGTGTTGTACCTCGTCAATCTCAAGTTGTGAGAGCAGTTGCCGTTTGCGGATGTTGGAACACTGAGCCACTAGTTGCTTAGCAGTTAGTGTTGACTGGGGATGTCGAAGTAACCATTCCTCCCACAGTCTTTGCATGTAGCCCCTCTGACTAGGGTTACTTGAGTAGTAGCATTCCAACAGATCCATGTTTTCACCTCTCGCCCATTTCCGTCTTGTTCCAGTAGCCCATTTTTCATCTAGGTGCTCTGGTTCCCCAGCACCTGACGCAGACCTTGTTTGGCCGGGCGACGTCTGAGCCGGCATGTTGTGCTTATCAGTGTCTCTCATGGTATGAGGTAGGCTGCACATGGAGACATGACAGACTTTACGCAAGGAGTTCATCTAAAATCAATCAATAAAAATATACTTTCTGAACTAAATGCATCTTTCTCACCGGGAGCTGACAGCGTGTTGAAGAGTTATGGACAGGACACCTGGTTAGGAAGCTCATTGCAAACATTTAGTTGAAATGGTGCCTTTAACTCCAGTCTCCAGTACAGAACAGAGAAAACTAAAGAGAATGCAACATTGTTTTAATACATTTATAGTCTAAACAGAGGAGCCAGCAGTTAATTTTGAGGAAATAAATAAAGGTGCAGAAGTTAATTAGATCCATGCGCAGTCCGCTGCACAGCCAATGCGGACGCGGCTCCAGCGCTGCGAAGAATTAAACTTAACTCGCCCTGCAGTTTTAACAAATGGAGGTTAAGATGTTACCCTCCCGCACCCAGAAGGAGAGCGATGCTCAGAAGGAGTGTGGCAGGTGTAACATCTGTCCGTTTTGGAGAAGCAAAACCACGCAAAAAATAAAAAAAAATTTAAAATCCACGCATAGGGTAAAAAAAAAAAAAGAAAAGGAAAAAAATATCTCAGAGACTTCAATTGTTCGGTTTGGTTCAGACTGTTCCAAATGTCGATGAACCAGCGCAGATTTCTCTGCAGAAGCGACCAGGAAGAATTTGTGAAGCTGTGCGTTCAGACCTCAGTGGGTAAAGTGCTGGTAATTTAAGTGGAGTCGCTTAATTTCATTTGTTATAAGTTATTGGAGCCAAAGTCAGTGGTTTGTGTCACTACAGAAAAAGGTTAAATGCATTTATCTGCTTTATGTGTGATGGGATCTAGATTCAGTTAGCTTCAGTGGTGTGTTTCGGCTTAATTTCAGTTTTTCTAGTCTGTTTCTCCTCCTAGCAGGGTCATGCTGGCTCCCTTTCTGCCTTGCTCTGCACCTCAAACCTACTTCTTATCTGAACTTTCCATGTTGAAGAAGAACCCAGCAGCTTATAGCAGTTTTTTAAAAGTCAGATATAAAAACAGAAATGCTGAGAACAAAGACCAGTGTCATTCTGTCCATTTGCCCTGTCAGATTCTAGCAGGTGTATGTATGTCTGGGTCTGTTCATGCATCTTTGTCCTTCATTCAGCTGATAATTCACCATCATGTCTGCCCTGCTCTGTGGGACAAATGATGACAAATCTTTATTTAGATGAAGATTTAAATTTTCTCTAAACACTTAGTGTTCAGAGAATACTCAATGTTTTCTGAACACTTGGTGTTATTGCTATTGTTTGGTTTTACACAAAAGCACAAACACACAAACCATCAGTAGGGTGATCTACATGGGTAAACTACATGCCTCTGTGGTTAGTGGAGAAACAATAAGGTAAAATCAAGCTGAAGAAGAAAAGGTTCTTTTGATGAGAATAAACTCAATGCAAACAAAAGCCAGAAGGGAAAAGAGAGAAAAGGCTACTAAAAGAAGAAAGTCCATAAAAGAGAAAAAATTAGAAGAGAAGGCAGTAAGACAATGAGGTACAATTTTAAAGGAAGAGGAGTAAAGGAAACAAACAAACAAAAAAATTAAAGTTAAGAAAAGGTCAAGAGGAAACAGAAAAATAAAAAATGTTGAGAAACACTCAGGATTAGATTAGATTAGTTGTACAGCTCTGCTTAGGACATTTATAAACGGTCAAAACACATGAGACTAGGCAGAAGTGTGATCTGGGGAATAAAAGTCTTTCAGTCTGTCTGCCTCAACGCTCCTGCACCTACTCCCTGATGACAGCAGGGTGAACAGGTGAACTGGTGAACAGGTGCTGGACAGGATGATGACAATGTTCAAGGCTGTTCTGGACTCAGAGAGACACTGGGAGGTGAAGATTTCCAGGAGTGGTCTGGAAGGGCATTTGGCAGCCTGTGATCTTTTCTTCTGCCTTGATGTCCTTCTGCAGCACTCTACTGTGTTGATGGTCTGAACTCTTCCACACAGGCGCCATGAAGTGGAGAGGAGATGGTATTCATGTGTGACATGACTTCTGCACAACAGTCTTTCCTGGAGCCTGGACTGAAGGCCCCATCCTCCTCATTTCTGTTAACATTGTTGATGTTCAAATGTTCTCTTAGAGTCTGATCATAATCCATGGAGATCCCGGTGGTTCTGACATCACGTCCGGGTGGAACAAGTTCAGTGGAAGTCACTCACCGTGTCAACATGACCTTAACATGACCCACCTCCAGCAAAAGTCCTCCATAATTATCTTTAACTTGTTTGGTTGGTAGGAGAGCTGACAGGTGCTGTGCCCTTTACGTCCGTGTGCACCGCAATGGAAACCATCAAATGAATAACTAATGGTTAAATAAGTAAAGAAAATAATTCGATGATGTAGTAAGTAAATAAATATAAATTAAGGCATTAAATTTTCAGCAAATTTCTAGCAAATCCATCTGTCAACATGTGCAACTTTTCTGGTTGCCAAGGGAGCTGGAAGCCACTGTGTCCATGTGCGTCGCCATGGTAAATGTGAAAGACTAATAGACGACGGAAATAGCAGATGGAAAACTCAACAGAGAAACAAACAGCAAAATAAAATGGAAGTTGCTATTTTGAAGAACAGATAGCATAAGAAAATAATTTGAAGAAGCAATCATAATATGCAAATCTAGGCAGCAAATGAATTCAAGAACAAATACGAGCAGAAAGGAAAAAACAAAGCTCCAGCAAAATAGAGGGCAGATAGAAATGACTGGAAGAAAGATAATGGGGGGAAATGAAATGATTAGGGATTGACAGATGTAAACAATGGATGATTCATTTTTTTCACTTTTAATTCTCCATTTCTTTCTACCTTGCTGTTTTTTATTGCTTTATTCTACCTTTTTCCATATTTGCAATAGTACAACTTCTAGCCTCTTCTCCTCACCACCTCCTTCTTAGACCCGTCGTCTCCTTCAATCTTTCCCTGCTAGCCTTTCAGACACATTCCTTCGTTTTCAATTCCTACCATCCCCTACCTGTCTCCTAAAGCAGGAAGTAATATGATGGAAGGAAAGCATCCTTCAGCTGGTCATCATGTTGGCATGCCTCATTTCAGCAGCCTTACTATGGATAGGGGGTTGCATGGTGCTGTTGATCTACAGGCAAGCAAATATGCTGAAGTGATTGGCTCTCAACAGAATCTAACCTCACACTGATGATGGAAAACAGCAGAAGAGGGAGAGAGAGTCTCAGCTCTGTTCTGCCCTCCCCTAATTTGCATTCCGTGCTGAAACGCATGAATCGAGCCCATTAAGTAGGGGTCCATGCTGTGTTTTGCTTGTAAGCAAGGGAAGGGGGGCTGTCATATCGTTTGATTTGCTTGATACAAAAACAGTGGTGGCTTGCAATCAATGGAACCTGCAGTTTATTTGGGGTGAAATGAGATTTTTTTATTGGGATGTTTGCATCTCGATGCAATTTGCCAGCTTTATTGTGGACAACCCAGGAGCATCTTTGCTTGATTTTACAGTAAATTTATCATGGGGCCAATGCAGGAGCTGAAACTAAATATGGTTATTTATTTACATCGAAGCAAATGGGGACACTTTGTTAGAATGTTCTGACGATTGTCGGAAATAGAATCCCAGCTTGCTATATGTACAGGAGTGTGATGTGCAGACAGTCTTTCAGAATGAGACACACAAGATGGCTGTGAGCTGCACGGCGTAAACCTGCATCTGGAAATATCGTTTGGGATTCAGAGGAAACCTGAAAGTGCTCACAAACTGCTCTTTAAAGTGTTTTGAGAACAGTGCTAGTAGTTTTAGGCTTACAAATGAACAAATGAAGAGGAACAGGTTAAGTGTTTTGTAATGCTTTGATGCATTTTTCATCTTGTTAGAAATAAAACACATGTAAAGGTCTAAACAGATGGACTTCCGCTCATCACTCTCAGTGGGTTCTGTACTTTCAATATTGGAATAAAAGTTGATTTAAGCTGGACTTTATGGTTCTCTCTGTATTATCACATCTCAGTCTGTATGGAAACAATATGAGAGTTTACTGTTATTGTCCTAGACTCTGGATTAGCACAAGTAGTTTAAAAAATAATCAACTATGGGCGTGCCAGTGACACGGGGTTTCAGCGTGACACATATATGGAGGCAGCAGTGATGGAGAAATGGGAATGGGGTTGCACATGAAAATTGACTTTAAAAGTAGCAGTAAGAGAAAAGATGTGTGAATTATACCTGCAATGTCATAAAACAAAACTGCTTATCTCTTGGACATGGAAGATAAAAAATTACTAAATGTCAAACCAAAAGTTTATTTTTCCGTCAATCAGTTTCTGACAGAAATGAGCTGCAACTCAGTGTGGAGAATGCAAGAATATGAAAAACTGCAAAGATGTTCAGTCTAAATCCTAAATTTTTTAAATTTCTATTTTGTAAAATAATAGTTTTGAAATTCAGGAATAATTTATAATTATTTATACGTATAAATTAATTTCTAATGAATTTTTCATGATGTACTGTCTTGCAAGATTATACATCTGTATAAAAGTGAACTTTCTGATGAAGATTCCACTGTTTCTGCCACTGACTCTGGATTATGGAGCATAAAGACTCACTATGCTTTAAGTCTAGACCTAAAAGAAGGAAATAATTTGGTTTGAGTAAGGGAAATACTGATATTGTTGTCCTGTAAGTTTGCTGCTGGAAGGTAAGTACAATTTCAATGCTACTGATGTGATTTAAAAGCTGGTCTGTAATCTTTTTTAGGTTTACATCTGACTAAAAATATGTGTTCTTCCTAAATTAATCCAAAACAAAAACTAACACTCTAATCTGGTGAGGTTTAGTTTCAGAAGGAGGGGCAGAAACAAAGTTCAACAACAGAGTTCAAGCATATGGCTCTGAGACCATCCCAACAAGGCAACGGATTCAGGCTACCCAATGTCACTAGATCCACCCAGGAGCCTCTGAGGGGTGACCCAAAGGTCAACAAACCCAATCATCAATCTGACCCCGGGGTTGAAATTAAGAAGAGGACGGAGAGGCTTAAAGTGGTCCTGGAAATGTGGGTGCAAAGAGCTGAGCTGACACAATGGCTCTCAGAAGGTGGCGTGTTTTTTTTGGGAATAAAAAAAGATGAGCTTGGTGACTGATCATAAGTAGCTCTTTGTTCAAAGGCACAGGCATGAGCTGTGGAAGGAGCCAGCTGAGTGGCAGTGTGTTCTCTGGTCAGTGGTGGAGAAAGTACTCAAAATATGTATTTGAGTAAAAGTACAGATACACAGACAAAAAATGTAAGCAAGTAAAAGTACCACATTAACATTTCACTGAAGTAAAAGTAAAAAAGTACTGACTTTTAAAAATACTTAAGCATTAAAAGTGAAAGTACTCCTTGTTGAATGCATTACCTAATCGTTAATATCATTAAGTGTACCGATCGTATATAATTTTAATACATCAGAAATGTGCCATTTTAATGAATAGTTAAAATAGTAAAAATAGTTAACATAGTTAATATTGTATAGAATTTCACTTATCATTACTTCCAAATTTGGGTTCATGAGTAAAGGGTGAAACAGTACCTGGTGGTTGACAGGATTAAATATAGTGAACACCGACATCTCGTTGCCAGTTCATGAGAGATGGACGCGAGGTAGGTTCACTGAGGTTAACGCTCCGGTAAAATGTTGTTAGCTTGTTGCTAACATGAAATGCTGTTCCGGTGCTGTGATGAACCTGATTCTTGATCAGTCCATATTCTGTTCCATACAGGTACATTCTGTCTAATATTAATGTATTTAAACACCAGGGTGTTGGAGGAAATGTAAGGTATTTCCCAGAGAAAGAGCTGCTACAACTCCCCTCAAGGGACAATGCTTTGTGTACCTGTGGGTTCAGCTTGGTGAGGAAGTGTGTGGTTAGTTATGTGTGGTTAGTGTGCGGTTAGTTAGTGTGTCATTAGTTAGTTCTCTGTATCTCCTCCCTTTTCAAGCTCCAGTCATTGAAACTCTCAGTCTGCATAGTGTTTTGACACTTTTTTACCTGTTTATGCAGTTTCAAACTCGTCTGTCTGACTGTAAGGAACTGAACGAATAAGAGGTGTGTTTAATTTCCATAATTAGAGGTTCTCTAAGCTGATTGATTTGAACAGAATGTTTTTTTAGGAGGAATGTCTTGGTGGGATGTTGACCCACTTATGACCAAAATAATATTTACACAACCCACCTAAATATAATCAGTAACATAATATTTATACATACATGTAATACATGTCTAAATATAAATATAATGCAAGCCACACTGCAGTCTGGCATCTAGACACTTCCATCATATTACTCTGCACATCTCATATTTTCTCCATCTTTCTTTATGATATCCCATTCCTTTTTAACTTGAGATGCTAATGAACTGCTTACCAAAGCCGAACTAATCAAGGCTGACTGCTTTCTGTCAGTGTCAATTATCCAGCCTGATCTGCCATCCCATTTTCCCCTCACTCACACTCTTCATCTCCCTCACAAATGGCTGGCAGGGACCAGACTGTGCTTCTCTCCTATAAATTGAAAAGTAACACGTAGGAATTATGGGATAGCGACACCCAGCTAGTGTCTGGGTTTTGGAAATGTGTGTGTCACTGAGGCTTCCTGAAATCCAGAAGCTCTATTAGATCATGAGATTTGAAATCTTCAAAACTTCATACTGAAAAATATTTAGTTTAACAATATGAGATGATTCATTTGTCTCTGTGATGGTTGAAAAGCAGAATTATTTACATGGTTTTTTTTTTATTTCAACCCAAAACATTACAAAAAATGAATGTTGGGTTCATAAAAGCAGTGAAAGGAACAAGACTGAATGCAGGCCTAAAATCTGAAGAAACCAACTGCATGAAAAACATAACTAACAAAACGTAGAAATGACACATGGATATACCTGTACATATCCAATTATATGAATATTGTGTTAAAGTACAATAGTTCTTGCAAGTCATCTCAGAAAGTGATATTTTTAATTTGAGAGATTAATTACACATTGAGTGATATATTTAAAGTGTAATGATTAAATTTAATAAAAACCTAAAATTTAAACTCTGAGAAAATTAGAATATGATATTAGACCAATGAAAAATAGATGTTTAGAGCAAAAATGTGAAGCTTCTGAAAGGCAGAAAGACTTTAAACACCATGGATTCGGTTCCTCCATACCTTGCTTTGTAAATGAAATAAGGAATTTACTTTCAGATGAACTCCAGTTTCCTCTCACAGTCCAAAAACATGACTGTCAGGTTAATTGGTCTGGTTAAAAGGAAGAAATACAAAATATTAAACTTTAAATAAATTTTATTTTAAAATACCAAATAGTAATTAACTAAAGAAGAAAAAACAATTTCCCTTTTTTCAGCAGGAACTGGTGGTGCCGCTCAGTCACAACCTTCATAAACATGGTTTCTCTAAATTCTGACCTCTGTCTGGCAACTCTCAGGGACCATAAGAGGTAAGCAGTGAGTTAAACAAGAATTTGTCATAATCAGTTGAAAACATATAAGCAAACCAGATGTGTGCACATACAAATCAAACAAATTTAAAGAATTTATTGTAAACTAATATCATGTTTTCATGAATTAGTTTTAATCAATATTGTCTAAACCAAGGACTAAAAGTACTATGTATATTATATATATATATATATATATATATATATATATATATATATATATATATATATATATATATATAACATGCTACATCTATGTATCACCTTGTTGGCTGAGGGTTGCCATAGAGATCCAATGCTTATCACAGTGTCTTAACTGAGTCAGAGAAACGTTTTTAAAACTTAGAAGCCGTTAATCTTAGAGACTTGAAGAATGAATGCCGTAGATGGGAGGTCTTTATAAGCATAGTTAACAGAATGAGTGTATGATCGTTCTCCCTTGTCTGACAAAATCCTCCAACAGACAAGCAGGCCTTCCTCCTCCACCTGCACCACGGCTGTCCAGAGAATTAAAAACACATCTCTTTCTCCATTCCCTTGCAGCCATGCTATTTAAAGTAATTAACCTTAATTTGCCCAAAAAGAGACAAATTTATATTAGACCACTGCCTCTTAAGCAGCGAACTCAGTTGCCAACCGCCGTCCAGCTCCCTTTGCTCCTAATGGGGTCTCTGCTTAATCAAAAATCAGCCATCAGATCTGGATATTAAATCATCTTTTAATTGGAAGCTACATTCTAGTTAATAGTTTTATAATTTGCAGGCTCTAATGGTTGCACCGCTGGGATCCGCTCCAGTTTTCTTCTTGCTTTAAGCCGCCACAGTGGTGAGGACTTTCCCCTCACCAATCTGCACCAGGATACAGTATGTCTTTACACAGACAATATACAGTAATCCTTTACATTGCCACACATGCAACAACTACCTACTAAGTTACTATGGTGATTTATCCTGTGCAGCTAGTCTGCTCCAGACCAGGCTAACACGCTATATATGTGCCGATCAGGTTTTTTCCTGCCGATACCGATACCGATCACCCATGAGGGCCGATCACTGATACCGATCACATAATTTTTATTTTTTTTTTATCATAAACACTACCGGTTACATTATGTGGGAAAAGGAACCATAAATTCACCTTAATTTAGACAAAAACTTGTTTTTAATAACTTTTTCCAAGAAGAAAAGAAAACAGGCATTGTGCAAATTGTACTGCTATCAATAATACTATCTTTAACAGACTGATAACATATGAGGCTCTGAAGAGGCTAAATAATGCAAAGAGTCAAAATAAAACCTCTCAACATTGCCAAAAAAATTCAAGTATCAAACTTAACATTCAAAGGCAAATACAGGATCCATTACAATAAACAATCCAGAGTTACTAATGAAAACTTCCTGATAGCATGGCGGCTAGCTGGTTACTGCTAGTTCTGATTGGCTGTTTCTGACTGAGCGGAGTAATTATGCAGAGCAGGGAGGAGATCGATTATTTTTTCAGAGATTATCTGTCTCATGTTAGGACAGCAAAAGTTTTAATATGTATGTAAAATAGACAGTGGCGGAACAAGTCGGCGTCGGGCCGGGGGTGGGGCAAATTTCCGGGCCCCCTGACCAATCACTGGGCCCCTTACGTGCAGCAGCTGGAAACCGTTGAGCTGGGGTGGGTTGGGGGGTGCGGACGGACAACTACTGACATTGATGCACCTTTCTCAACAGGCGGGGGCGCACTTTCTCACTTTCTCGGTCTATAGTCCGACATTCGAGCGACTTGAATCCATTCCTCCCTCCCTGGCTCCTCCAGACCCGGGCCCCCACCGGCCTGGTTCGGGGGGGGCAACCGCCCCCCCAGCCCCCCCTATAGCTCCGCCCCTGAAAATAGATGTTTTTAAGTTAGATGCTGCAGCTTTAAGCAGAGGTTCGGTGTGAAAGTCACTACCAGGTGGAGTGGAAGCGGCTCCATCTGTCAAATATCACTACCTGTAGCGGAGCAGCGGCTCAACAGCGAGAGCAGAACCAGCGTCTGAGGGTGCGTTCACACTGCAGCCTGAAGTGACCCAATTCCGATTTGCTTTGACGTAATGCGACCTGTATCCGATCTTTTCATGGCAGTGTGAACAGCTCAGGTCGGATTCTTTTAGAACGTGACCCACATCCAATACATATCCGATTCAAATGCGACCATAACTTCCAGGTCTCATTTATCCGAACTGAACGTCACTGATTCTCAACAAATCTCACTATTCTGCGTCCTGATACCGCAAGCGGGAAGAAAAACAACAACCAGGATGGACTATAATGAGGATTAAGTTGTTAATATGTTGCTCCGGTTGGACAACAACTTCAAATATGTAAGCTAAGCTCCACCGTTAGCCTCCATGTTTACTTCCACAAACACGGAGCTCTTCTTTTTATGGCAGTTGGCAGAACACTGAGAACGCTGACGCTATAGCGCCCTCTACAGCGCATGCAGGACACTTTCAGGTCGTTTGCCCGTTCACACTGCAGAACACATACAGGTCGCATTTACTGGCAGTGTGAACGGCCCGGCAAAAAAATCGGAATTGAGTCACTTCAGGCTGCAGTCTGAAAGCACCCTTACATCGCAGCTCGAAGACAAATAATTTTCGGGTTATTTGTTTAGCTTTCTGACCGTCATGCTAATCCGGGTGAGTGTTTGTAGCTGTGTGCTGCTTTACCTATCTGATCCTCCATATGTCTTTTTTACTGCAGTGAGACTCTATGTAGCCAAACTCCGTCAAGTATGTCATTGTTTTTATGTCGTATTAGTTTCGTCGTGTTGATGCATTTTGACCTGCTTCAATTTTCCGCCGCAACACGCAAACTTCCTCATTCACTCAGTGTGTTATAGTTCCACATCACTTAGGATTTGTTGCTGCGTGTTTGCGCAGCAACAAAGAGGAGACCAGCTGCACAGGTGGCTGAGAAATGAGATGCAGGTGATCGTATCGGCAACTGAGCCAATGAATGTCGATCACCAATCATGCACTTTTTCACGAAAATCGGCCGATTATGTTCGGTGACCAATCAATCGGCACACCTCTAATATACACAGTCCAGTCACATTAATGTGACCATCTGTCAAAAGCCAGAATAACCACCTTTCGCAGAGCGAACTGCTACGAGACGTGCAGGAAGAGAGTCACTTAGGTCCCTGAAGGTCTTCTCTGGGATGTTGAGCCATGCCGACTCTAATGCCGTGGCCAGCTGCGCTAGATTACGCGGTTGAGGATCCATGGCGCGAACAACTCGATCGAGATGGTCCCACAGATGCTCGATTGGGTTTAAGTCAGGTGAGTTTGCTGGCCAGGGGAGGACGGTAAACTCATCCTGGTGCTCTTCGAACCACGCACGTACACTGGCAGCTGTATGGCACCTCGCATTGTCCTGCTGGAAGATGCCATCATCCTGAGGAAAAACAATGCGCATGTAGGGGTGGACATGGTCCGCAAGGACAGATGCGTACTTGTATTGATCCATCGTGCCTTCCACAATAATCAGTGAACCCAGAGAATGCCAGGAAAACATTCCCCAGACCATAATGCTCCCGCCTCCAGCTTGGACCGTTCCTGCAATGGTTGCAGGGTGGTTCCTTTCAGAGGTTTCACGCCTTATACGCCAACGTCCATCTGTCCGATGGAGCATAAAACGCGATTCATCTGAAAACGCTACCTGTCGCCACTCAGTGGACGTCCAGCTGCTGTACTGGCGTGCAAATTCTAGCCTTCGTCGTCGATGAACACCAGTCAGCATAGGTGCACGAACCAGGCGTCCGCTTCGGAGGCCCAGACGCAGCAATGTTCGCTGAATAGTGGTTTGGGAGACACTTGTGGTAGCCCCTTGGTTCATTTTGTGTGGTCAGTTGCTCAACGGTAGCCCGTCTATCTGCCCGAACGCATCTCCGCAACCGTCGTTCGCCTCTGTCATCTATGGCCCGTGGTGCACCACATTTGCCACGTCGTTGATTTTGGACAGTCCCATTTTGCCATGCACGGTACACTTTTACCACGGCGGCACGCGAATAGTTCACAAACTCAGCCGTTTCGGAAATGCTTCCACCCTTGGCCCGAAAGCCAATGATCATGCCCTTTTGGACGTCGGATAAATCGCTTCGTTTCTGCATTACGCCAACGATTGAAATGTTTTCCGAAGCCCACACACACCCTTTATATACGCTCAACTGCACTGTGCTGCCACCTGCCTTCTGTGATTGGTTATTTAACTCTGAAGTGGAAAGTACGTGGTGGTCACATTAATGTGACTGGACTGTGTATGTCGTATTAGTTTCGTCGTGTTGATGCATTTTGACCTGCTTCAATTTTCGCCGCAACACGCAAACTTCCTCATTACTCAGTGTGTTATAGTTCCACATCACTTAGGATTTGTTGCTGCGTGTTTGCGCAGCAACAAAGGAGACCAGCTGCACAGGTGGCTGAGAAATGAGATGCAGGTGATCGGTATCGGCAACAGAGCCAATGAATGTCGATCACCAATCATGCACTTTTTCACGAAAATCGGCCGATTATGTTCGGTGACCAATCAATCGGCACACCTCTAATATATATATCTATATGTATATATATATATATATATATATATATATATATATTATATATATATATATATATATATTTATCTATATAATATTCATATATACACATACATACATACATATATGTGTGTGTGTGTGTGTGTGTGTGTGTGGTGTTGTGTGTGTGTGTGTGTGTGTGTATACGCACCAGCCAGCGATTTGTTGCTTTCACTGCCAGAGCCACACATCCATACAGTGGGAGAACAAAGTCGATACAAGCCTGAATGAAGCTGCAGCTCCTTATATACACCACGCCCAAATTAAGAACCGGAACTTTTCACCTGGAAACTATTTGTGTGGAATGTATATTTCTATACCACTACATAAGTCCATGTGATGACATATATGAATTGATTTATATTAGGCACGGTACCATCCTCCTTTATACTTGTATCATAAAAACAAGCTGAAATTGTTCTCCTGGATCAATCAATCAATCAATCAAATTTTATTTGTATAGCACATTCAGCAGCAAGGCATTTCAAAGTGCTTTACACAATTTAAAATAAAAATAAAACAGAAATAGAAAGATTTTGAAAATGATTAGAAAAAGATAGAGACATTATTAAAAGTAAAAAGTAAAAGTAAAAACATTTTAAAACATCTCAAACCTCGACATCATACATGGATTCTCAAACCTCAGTTTTTGTATCTTACAAGGATTCAAGGCATTTCAAAGTGCTTTATACAATTTAAAATTAAAATAAAAACAGAAAGAGACAGTGATTAATTAATTAAAATAAAAATAAAAACGTGAGGAGACACAGAGTTTGAAAAAGACTTAAAAAGATTAAAAGTAAGAATAAAAGCATTTAGCTTATTCATAAGCAACTCTAAACAGCATGGTTTTAATTTTAGATTTAAAGACACTCAGTGTTTCAGCTGTTTTACAGTTTTCTGGAAGTTTGTTCCAGATTTGTGGTGCATAGAAACTGAATGCAGCTTCTCCTCGTTTCGTTCTGGTTCTGGGGATGCAGAGCAAACCAGAACCAGAAGATCTGAGGGATCTAGACGGTTGGTACAGCACTAGCAGATCTTTAAGGTATTGTGGTGCTAAACCGTTCAGTGATTTATAACCCAACAACAGTATTTTAAAGTCTATTCTTTGAGCTACAGGGAGCCAGTGTAGAGACTTTAAAACTGGTGTTATGTCTCTATCTTCCTGGTTTTAGTGAGAACAGCAGCAGCAGCTTCTGGATCAGCTGCAGCTGTTTGATTTATTAGTCAGACCTGTGAAGACGCTGTTGCAGTAATCAATACGGCTAAAGATAAACGCATGGATAAGCTTCTCTAGATCTCGCTGAGACATCAGTCCTCTAATCCTAGAGATGTTCTTCAGGTGATAGAAGGCTGACTTTGTGACCGTCTTTATGTGGCTCTGAAGGTTCAGGTCAGAGTCCATCACTACTCCCAGGTTTCGGGCCTGATTGCTGGTTTGTAGTTGTAGTAACTGAAGCTGCGCATTGACTGTGTTTTGTTCCTCTTTCGGTCCAAAGATAATAACTTCAATTTTGTTTCTGTTCAGCTGGAGAAAGTTTTGGCACATCCATACATTGATCTGTTCAATGTTTCAGTTGTGCTGGGCTGTGGTGCAACTCAAAGGCTAAAGAACTTCATAACTGGTGGTTGTAAAACACCAATAAGTTATTTACTGATCCTCCGCAAAAAAAGAAGAAAAAAAACGAAGAGGGGGAACAATGTTCGTAGTTTGGAGCAAAGGTTGCCCTAGAGTTTTTTTGTTGTCCGTCAAAGAAAAAAATCCTTTTATTTCCAATTTGTAGACATCAAACGAAACAGTTACTATTTCTCTGCGAGAACGTTTTTGAAATCAGGTAACATTTCACGAAATGAAGTGATTAGAAGATGGCAGAACTCTCGATAGTTTCCTGATCCCGCACTCACTTCCCTTGACCCGCGGGAGAAAAACCCCGCAGAAGAGGATCAGCTGCGCTAGACGCTCCAAAGCCTCTGGTCCTTTTGCTCCTTGCCCCCAAGTGCCCTTTGGGTAATTTTTTTTGCTATTATTATTTTCTAAGCCCTCTTCTGACACATGATAACATTTAGCCTACTAAAATTATTATTATTATTATTATTTGTAAAACATAATAAGCCAGTCACCTTGTTTCCTTTGACCTTTTGCCTGTGATTCATGACACAGTTCCCTCTCGCGCAGTGAGATAAAGCGGCTAACTGGAGCTCAACGTAGCGAACGTTCCAGATTACAGAACAGTTTTTGGTGAATTTAAAATAAAAAAATATTTTTGGTGAATAAAGTGGAGTAGACTTGCTACTTGTCAGATGACGGAAAACGTTTAAGTATCGTTTCTGCTTCAGCATGGAGTAGCGGTTTAAGCAGAGAGGTAATGAAATACACTGACAGGCCTTTGTCTGTCTTTCTCTGAAGAACTACTGAGCGGGAGGAGACAGCCAGGTGAGGAAAAACTGTTCTTATCTATCGATTCAGTATTTTTATCATGCAGACATTAGGCTGTTGTTGATATGCTATTAGCTAGCTGCTAGCTAACGACTTTGCTAGCAAAGCAAGATAACTAAAAGCTTCTTCCCTGTGTACGAGGCACATCGCCTGTCCAAAACCGATCATCTCCACAATGGATATTTCTTCTAATTTCCTTTGCTGCATAATGTACATTGCATTCATTCTGGCGTTAGGTAAATGTACCTTGAAGGAAAACAACACTTAAATAAAAGTCCAACGAGGATATTGTTAAGAGAATAAAATTTGCAAAAACTTTGGTCGTTCTATCCTCTCTGCCCGGGTTCAGAAAAATGCTGTGCGCAAGGACCGAGACCACGCAGAGACAACAGCGTCACAATAATCAGCATTTATTCAAGACAGATGCAAACCATCACCAGAAAAGCACATCACAAAACATCAGAAAACCTCAGAGCACAAACACATAAATTTACCTGAGAAGAGGATAAGACAAAAGATGACAAACATAAAGCAAGAACGTCCTTGGAGAAGTTGCAAAGAGAAAAATCTGATTTGTTACTCTGTGTGGAAAGTTTTATCCTCTTTTCTTTAATTTATTCAAATAGGGTGGAACTTTGCCCATCCAACCAGGACCTGTCTCTGACCCTTCCTCCAAAGCCATTTTGTCCCTATTGTCCAAGGAGAACTTCTCCTGATCTCCTGCTGGTTTATGGCGTTCACCAGGATCTGGCTCCTTCCTGAGCCCGGAATGTCCCCCTGCTTTGAAATGCTTTTCACACAGATAAGATTGTCTCCCTCCTGTGGTTTTATTATTTTACAACCTCAGTGACACAAAAACTCCTAACTTTAAGTAAAAGATAGAGCTAACTCAAACACAAAAAAATGATTATATTTTCTAAATGCTAGAAACGATTATATTTCCTCAACAATACTCATTTAGAATTAAAAATAACTCACCCTGAATTACCATGATAGATATAAAGTGTGTCATTAATGAAGGGGGAAAAACTCAACGCTGTCATGATCCGTGGTTTTCTGTGTTTGTTGTTGAGTTTTCTCTGTGTGATCCTGTTCCCTGTGGGTCCTGTCTCCTGTCTCCCTGTTAATTGTTTCCCAGGTGTGTCCCATTCCCGTGATTACCCCGTGTGTATTTAAACCCACCTGTTGTCTCTGTTCTTTGTCGGATCCTCCTTAAAGCTTGTCTAAGTTTGTCAAACTGTTTTCTGTTAGCATCCAGTAGAACTGTAAAGTCCTGGTAGCTTAGCTCATTTTACCAGTCGCTACCGGTATTAGCTGTGTGCTATTTTCTGCCGTGCTGCCTGTTCCGGACTGTGAGCTCTCATTAAATTAATCATTTTCTCCATAACCTGGGTCTCTGCGTCACTCCTCATCACCACCGCAACCCCACACTATGACAGTAGGATCCGACCAGACCGAGGTGAGGATCGCATAACAACATGGACCCAGCTGACCGTCACTATCTGATCGGTGAGATCAGAAGGTACCAGGCTGAGATAGCCAAGGCCTACTCAGCGGCCGGTAGGCTTAATGCATCCACACGGATCACAGTCCACTTGGAGAAATGGGCTTTGTTTCTCGCTCAGGTGTGGTTGGGGGCGTTACTCGAGGACATTGCAGACAGCAAGGGAGGTGCTGTCTGCAAGTTCCCAACCTCCCAGGCTGGACTTTCGCTCCACCACCCCTGCACCGGCTCCACCTGTATCAGTGGAGCCGGTTCTGGTTCCCGTCTCCAACCCAGCTCAGATTCCTTCAGCCTCTCCTTTGTCTCCACCCGCCACCGTCAGCCCGTCTCCAGTCGCCACAGTTTCCCTGGCTGTGGGGTTCCAGGTGGCCAGATTAGCCCCTGGTCGTCAGGCGGCGCGGCTAGTGGCGTGGCCAGCCCCGTTGGTCCAGCTTCCGGAGCGTCCTGCATTCGCTGCCAGTGAGCAGCTATCCGAGCCCCTCCCTTCTGAGTCTGCTCCTCCCGAGTTCCCTTCCGAGTCTGCTCAGTCCGGCCGTCCTGCCGGTCCTCCAGAGTCTACTCCTGGTGCTCTTTCCGAGCTTCCTGCCAGCCTTCCAGGGCCTCCAGCTGGCCCTACGGGCCCGAGCTGCGGCGGCGACCGCCTGAACCGCCTCCACGTCTGTGCTTCCTGTGCCTGCGGCTGAGACCGCCGGATCTGCCTGCAGGACTCCACTTCCTGCGCCTGCGCCGGCAACACCCGCCGGACCTGCCTGCAGGGCTCCGCCTCCTGTTCCGTGGGCGGCCCCCGGACTGTTTTCCGTGTTTGAGTTCCTGTTTTGTTTTCTGGACTCTGGCCCTCCTGCCGTCGCCCCTCCGCCCACACTGTTGGGTTGTTTTGGTTTGGGGTTTTGTTTTTTGGACTTTTCTCTTGGGCGTCTGGTAGCCGCCCTTGAGGAGGGGGTACTGTCATGATCCGTGGTTTTCTGTGTTTGTTGTTGAGTTTTCTCTGTGTGATCCTGTTCCCTGTGAGTCTTGTCTCCGTGTCTCCCTGTTAGTTGTTTCCCAGGTGTGTCCCATTCCCGTGATTACCCGTGTGTATTTAAACACACCTGTTGTCTCTGTTCTTTGTCGGATCCTCCTCAAAGCTCGTCTAAGTTTGTCAAACGATTTTCTGTTAGCATCCAGTAGAACTGTAAAGTCCTGGTAGCTTAGCTCATTTTACCAGTTGCTACCGGTATTAGCTGTGTGCTATTTTCTGCCGTGCTGCCTGTTCCGGACTGTGAGCTCTCATTAAACTCATCATTTTCTCCGTAACCTGGGTCTCTGCGTCACTCCTCACCACCACCGCAACCCCACACTATGACAAACGCAGACTTTAAGTTTAGGGTCTGGTTCGCAGAGTATGCAGTTGAATTTTTTTCCCAATTATTCAATGGGAAAAAATTAACTAACCTCAGTTAAGTAAAATAAAACTTAATCAAAACTTTTGGAAATGTAATCTCTTTTGTTAAAACAAATTGTTTTGTTTAAAAAAATTAAATAACTCATTTTTGTCTTTTGAACTTAAAAAGTTATTTGCCAAACATAAACTTTTATTTGCACGTCAGAAAATATTTTGTTGCAATTTTGGGCCCTGCCCAAGACGTCATGTGAGAATCACAAGCAGAACTTAGAATAGCAAGAAAAGATTTCTGACATGCATAAATAAGTTTGTTTTGCAAAAAATAAATTCACTTCATGAGACAACGACGTGTGATTTAAATGTTTAAAAAAGTGTTTTTAAGCAAAACAAACTCATAAGTTTTTTCTCATGGTGACAGACATGCATTAACAATAGAATTTTTGCCTTTGCTTTTTTACTTTTTCTGCAGTTCCACTTTAAAGTTTGATGCAGCTCTGCTTTCCTGAATGGACCATCTTCATCTCCACTGCAGCACACAGACAGCTCTTTTTTTATATATTACAGTACACTAAAAGGTTGCATCGTGCCCTTGTTTATATTTTTAATAGTGTAAAGAAAAAATATGTCTGGTGGTCTAGCTCTGATTTACATATCTTGCTGAACTGCGGGTTTGAATATTGCAATACTTTCCTATAATAAAACAGACCTGCAGAAAGAAATTGCTAATAAAATATCTTACATATGCATAGTTCTATGTTCTATATAGAGATTCTCCTTAGCTTTGATTGTATATCTCACAATTTAGTGATTTATCATTGTTTATTAAACTCTGAAAGGTGTGTGGCTTTGTTAATATTCTGTCCTAGAATGCGTTAAGATGTGCCCTTTTTTTTGAGCACCTGCCCCTTTAGTGGTCTGCACTGCCCTGCATATGTGATAAATTGGAGTGAAATGGTGGAGCATTTATTGTCCAGTGCACTGCTCTTGTTTCTGTCCAACAAATCTGCACTTTAATTTCTTTCCTCCCTCAACAGTCAGCTGCTATTCCTCTACGTAAACTGCAATAAGTAGATCACTTTCTCTTTAGGTTTTCTCTGTGTCCTGCAAACTTATTAAATGTAAACTCATTAGAAGCCCGAGCCACCATCAGGCAAATAATTCTTGTTCGACCCAAACTATTTTTACCTGTCAAATACCTGTCAAAACATTAACATAGACTATTCAGCCACATTTTTATGCAGTTTAGTTAATATTCACCTAACTGATATTAGAAGAGACATGACAAGACTGCTTAGCACTTTCCACTAATTATTTCTCTTTGGAAATAACAAAGGGAGTCTCCCAAAAGATATCAAAACATTGCACAATTTTTAAAAACATTTATGTCTTCATATTTTCTAGCAGGAATTGTTGCTAGTGGCACACATCCGTCTTTTCTCTCTCTCTGTGCAGCTTGTGGCAGCTTTGGCCTTCAGGTTTCATCTTAACTGCAGTTTGTATTTTATTTTGAAAAAAAGTCTTATTTTGAAAACTATCAACTTCATTAGACTCCCTCCCAGAAAAAGTGTACATCTCTACTGTTTGCATCTCTACTGCAGTTATTTCAGCTAAACCACCAGCAAAGATGGCCAGAAACTTCTACCACCTCATGACTTGAGCTAGACACTGTGAAATTTTGATGGTCCTCACATTAGCATGTCCACTGTTCACTACCTGTTTACTTTGCTGTTTATGCATGGAGCATAAGTTGCTTTTGCTAACTTCAGTGGGATGAGTATTCTATTAATCCAGTGGAATGAACTGGAGCAGTGGCTAAAACAGATCCCAGGAACAACATCAGTCATCTAAGTCCAGAAATGTGCAGTTCTAGGCACAGCTAAGATTCTGCGCAGAACCATCAAGCTCCCAGGCCTCTGGTAGAGGACCCGAGCTCAGAGGATGAAAGAGAGAGACCACCCGCAGAGGGTGAGAAGGGAATTTATATATATATATATAATATATAATATATATATATGTATATATATATATATATAGTATATATATATATATTCCCCGAATCTAAACTCAATTGAGAACATTTGGGGAAGGATGGCAAGGTAAGTTTACAAAAATGGACATCGGTTCCAGACAGTGGATGCCTTTTGTGAAGCGATCTTCAACACTTGGAGCAACACTCCCACTAGCCTCCTGGAAACACTGGCATCAAGCAAACGATTGTTTGAAGTTATCAACAAGAATGGTGGAGCTACTCATTACTGAATCCTTCTTTTTTTGCACTTTCATTTTTGTTTTGGAGGGTTTTGGGGGGGGGGGGTTGAGCTATGGTCTTAAACTTTTGATCAGCTGAAAAAACCATGTTTGAGTGTAAATACAGTTTTCAATTAATTCCCCGCTCAAACGTTTTTGTCTCTTATGCTGATTTCTTCTTTTAACATTGTGAAGCTCTACTTAGAACTTTCTTAAGATCCAATAGTGCAAAATGCAAAGTCTTGCAGTTTTTTGACTGGTCTTAAGATTTTGATCAGGAGTGTGTATATTATATATATATATATTGCCTCAGATCTTGTTTTTATTCATTCCGTACCAGAAACACATACACACTTCACGGCAGTGTGCATACCAAGGAGCAGTGGGGGAGTGGAGGCTGCTTTTCAGCCCCAGCTGTAATTTCCTGGAAAGGCTGACAGCGGCAAGGTCGGCCCTGGGCTGAAGCCGAGCTTAACAGCCCTCACCTTCCTGGCCTAAGCTGGTGCTAAGCTTTTCCCACGGTGGGGCACTAGGTCAGAACCAAGCACTCTGGCTTTTGTGTCTCACCTCAAGAAGGCTGGGATGGTGTTACCTCAGCAAGCTCATTTTTATTTTTTCTCTTTTAAATCTCCGAGCACATACAAACAACTCTGTGTTTTGTCACTAGAAGAAAAACTGTAAATGTAGAAGTACATCAGGGCAGGGGACAGTAAGATGTATCTCAGAATCTGAGATTTTGAATAGTTTTATTACCATTGTTTCAATCTACCTTGAAAAAAGTAGATTTATAACATTTGCAGGACCAATACTTCAATCTAGCTTTATTTTACCAGGAAATGTTTTCTGTCCAGACTAGAGACTTACTAGAGCCATTCCTAATACAGTCATTGTGAGTGTCAAGTTAAAACAGCAAATGGTACACTTTTGAATGTGTTCACCATCTCCACCCAATTGGCACGCACCTCACAAAGAATCAAGCGCACCCATCTCTTTCACTGCTCAAGCTCAGCAGCCAAATCTATAAGGTAACTTGTGCCGCCTGTGCTCAGAATGATCTCTCTTCAGACAAAGAACCTCAGCTGAAAGCTCCTCAAAGACACCACTGGTAGGATTGGACATTATTCACAGTTTATATAATTCAAATTGCAGTCAGAAGACCAAAATAGACTTGTTTCATGCAATGGTTTTCATGTGTTTGGAAACAAATTAATTGTGTTGTTTGGAATGTTGTTTATTTATTTATTCACTGTTAACTTAAAAGTAAATTATTAAACCATTACTTGAAAAACTAGTTAATTAGTTCAAGTTAAAATTAACTCATTATGATCTGTAATTAATATCTCTCTTATCTATTTGTAGGTTTTCAACCTACTGTTTCTACTTTGTGGCTATTTGGCTACTCATTAACTACTCTGTGACCTACTCGTGAACCAATGCTCATGTGACCACATGTTCATATGCTGTTGATGAGATTCATCTAAAGAAAAGACAAAGAAAGGATAAATAAAAGATGTCACTGAGATGAGTTGTACCTGTGTCTCTTTGGAGGAAGAAAGCCTTTTCAAGTTTGGGCAAAAGCTGAGGTGGCTTAAGAGAGCAAAAAACTTGACTTTGAGGTTGATTTGAGTTGATTTCTGAAGTATATATTGCCCTTTCTGACCTCTAACACATACTTATTTGAACTTGGAAAATCCTGATTGAGCTCTGTGTGCTTGGCTGGCTGTGACCTCGTCACAGGGTCTTATTTATGTGGTGGCACAGCATGGGCAGAGATGGGAATAGGGTTGCACATGAAAATTGACTTTAAAGGTAGCAGTAAGAGAAAAGATGTGTGAATTATACCTGCAATGTCATAAAACAAAACTGCTCATCTCTTGGACATAAAAAGTAAAAATTTACTAAATGTCAAACCAAAAGTTTATTTTTCCATCAATCACAGTTTCTGACAGAAATGAGCTGCAACTCAGTGTGGAGAATGCAAAAATATGAAAAACTGCAAAGATGTTCAGTCTAAATCCTAAATTTTTTTATTTCGATTTTGTAAAATAATAGTTTTGAAATTCAGGAATAATTTATAATTATAAGTATAAATTAAGTTCTAATGAATTTTTCATGATGTACTGTCTTGCAAGATTATACACCTGTATAAAAGTGAACTTTCTGATGAAGATTCCACTGTTTCTGCCACTGACTTTGGATTATGGAGCATAAAGACTCACTATGCTTTGAGTCTAGACCTAAAAGAAGGATATAATTTGGTTTGAGTAAGGGAAATACTGATTGTACCATAAAGACTGGCTTTTAAAAATACTTTTACTTTTAATAAGTATTAAAAGTAAAAGTACTTCCTGAATATATTACTTAGTCACTAATACATTATCATTAAGTGAACTGATCGTGTTTAATTTTAATACATCAGTAATTGCCATTTTAATGAGCAAAGATAAAGCATGTTTTATTGTGTTTACTCTTTACACCATCTTTTAGATTTAGATGTGTGATTCCATGCATCATAATTTCAGGGATGGAAACATCTTGTCTCTTGTCCTAACAGCATGAACTTCACTTTTTTGTCACTAGTGGCTTTTATTTTGAAAGAAAAAAACATAAAGGTGGGGAAGGACATGCAACCAAGGAGCCACGTAGAGTTATAGTTAAGACCACCAAACCAGTCATGACAAAGACCAGCACTACATGACGCAATAAAATTAAGTGTACTTATCAAAATTGCTTCTCAAATTAATCTGAAAGATCCACATTCCCATTAAACACCTAGATACAAAATTCTTAGAGCTGAAATAAATTTAACCAGTATCAACTAAAATTCTTCTTTATTCTGTTTTGCTTTCATCTCCGTGCTACAGCCCGCAGAGGTCTACTGCCTTTCCTAAAAAGATAACGCCCTGGGCGGTTGCCCATATTGCTCTTGTCAGAAACTCCAACTGTCTGCACCTGCACCATTATACACCATTTGCCAAGGCGCAACAAGCAAGAAGTAACCAAGCAGAAGGAGTACCATGACTTTTCTCATCCTTCCTCGCGCATGTCTGGAGCTCCGCGTGCAAGTAAAGGGGGAGGCGATGGGTGACAACAGACACATAAGTCACGTTATTGCTTGGATTTTAGGACGCCACCTAAAGTCCCTCAACTTCACATTTTAACAGAAAAAAAAGCGCAACACGACTTGAATGTAACGAGTAATGCAACAGTTTTGTTGAAATGTAGTTGTAAGAAGGTCTTCATTACTTTGGCTGTACAACACTTTAAATGTGTGTTAAATGATAAATAAAAGGCATGATTGATAAATGAAACAGATACAAACAGATTAAAGTATTTTATTTGTGTGTTTAATGCAGTGGCATCTCAGCTGGAACTGATGGTGTCCTGTTAAAATACAACAAACAAAGGGATAAAATAACTATTGTGATTGTTTGAAATGTTTTAAGGCTTTGTGTGGGTGTGGCTTACCTCTGTCTCTTCCTCTTCAGGGTGTTCAGGCTAAAAATTCCCCGGGGGCCTGAGCACCTTTTAAAGGTTCCGGAAGAGACCAAAGCAGATGGAAGAGGGGGAACAGTAGGCTATACATTTTATAAATTTTTCCATATAAATTTTGGATTTATATTTATATGGGTAGAAATATGTTTTTAGAGATGATTAAAATGAATAACATTTGGTTATATATTATTTTGAAGATTTTGTTAGTTTGTCAAAGTCTGTTTGTGTGTATGTATTTTGTTTTACCCGGTTTGTTGGTGGGTTTGTGAATTAGAACAGCCAGGGACTATAAAAGGCTGCATGTTGGCCACATGGAGAGTGTTGCTGCTGAGACCTAGGCCACTGGAAGCAGGGTTGTTTTGTATGTTAAATGTTGGTGAATAAACACCCAGTGGGATTGTACCGTTTCTCTGCCTAAAGTCTCCTACTTCCTCCAGCCGCTAAGGGCCAGTCTAACAGTAGTGAAGTTGAAAGTACATATATTTACTGTAAAATGTAGTGGAGTAAAAGTATCCATTATTAAATCTACTTAAGAAAAGTACAGTACTTGACAAATGTACTTTAGTACAGTAACAAAGTACTTGTACTAAGTTTCTTCCCACCACTGTCTCTGGTGAATGCATTTGGAGGAAAAGCAAAGCATCCACTGGACTACCACTTTGGGGCTGGTATCCTAGTATCCACGGCGGCAACTATTTGCCCACTAAACCAAGCATCAACCTCCAGGCAAAGGAACAAGTCTGGACTGGCTAGTCAAGAGAACTGAGACAATTCACAGTGGGTTGGTCAGACAAGACTGGTTTCAATCTTATTTTTTTGTTTTGTTTTTCTTTTTTTTCTGTTTCCGTCACTGGGTTGATGATGTAAGCTGTTTCTGCTGTCAATGAACTGCGTCTTCACCCATTGGCAGCCATCTTTTTTCCCCTTTCTTTCCGAGAATCTACCGTGACGTAAAAGATGGAAAGAAGAAAGAGCAAGAATGGTGTGGAGAAGGACTTTGTAAAAACAGATTATTTTGAAAATGTGGTTTGGTATCAGAAGAGCTGAGAAATAACAAGATTCATCATGATTAGATGATTACATCAAACCAAGAAAAATAACTATCTGTACAGAAATGTGTGCTTAGAAACAAGCATTTACTGACATTCGATTCATAAGATAAGTCAGCATGTTTAAGAGAAATCTGCAAGCAGCACAATGCTCTGTGAAGTAAATGAATATTTTTAATGCTGGTTTTGATCGTTGTCTAAAAAGTATATTAAAAAGCACAAATTAAGCAAAAACATAGTTTTAATATAGTATATTATGGATATGGATACATGAATGGATACATCATGTTATGAGAATAAACTCAACCATCTGCGACAAAGCATTTACAATAAATCATTCTAACCACACCGCATAGTGCTTCAGATCAAAAAAGGTTTTTACTACAGCTCTGCATTTCTACCCTCATACACACACTCTGTGGGTTCCCATCAAACATCACATTCAATAACCACATTTAGCCAACTCTGGACACCTCAGTTTACTCATAGTGTTTAGAAATCTCACAACTGTAAATTAGATAATAACTCACGGACCCTAATGAACCCAGGGGTTGTCATCTAAAATTTATGCATCGTTTTCTGTTCTTTTTTTTCTCTTTCTATTTGTGTGTGTAAGAGAGTGAGTGTGTGTAAAAAAGGAGGAGGAGGTAAGAAAGCACAATGGAAATCTGCTCAACACATTGTTCTATGAAAATGTAACTAATAATGGCCATTATGTAAAAAGATGTTGGTTTTATGTCTTTGGTTGTTTGATTTGTTTTGGGTTTGTTTATTCTGTGTTTCTTAGTTTCTTCTGGTTTCCATTTTACTTTAGTTCAGTAATTCTAGTTATTCTAGTTTATTATCTCTATTTCTTGTGTCTAGTTATTTTTTGTTTCTTTAGTTTACCTTAAGTCTAAATTCATTTAGATAAATTTTCCTAGTCCCCCTTTATGCACTCTTCCTTGCCCCCTGTGCCATTCTCTCTCTCTTCCTTCACACCTGGTCCCTGTTATTCAGTTGGCTTGGTTTGTTGTTCCAGCATTCACACTTGCAAAACTTAACCACTTCTTTCTCATTCCTGCTCGCTGGTTCTTCTTCTTTAATACCGTTACATCATGCTACTTCCCTGATTCACCCTGTTGGCTGGTTTGTGTCCTGATTCCTGTTTTTGTTTGGCTCTGGCTCCCTGGTTAGGCTCTGTGTTCCTTGTGGTTTTGTAAATGTAAATAAAATCATCTTTTATTTTATTTTATTTCTGTGTTAATCAGCCTTTCACCCTCAGTCTTCATTTTCTTAACCTGGCATTTTTCTGGACAGTGTCAGTCTACAGACTGACTCTTGATGTTCCAATGGATCCAATCAGTGGCGCAAAAAGTGGGTATGCAGTGTATGCAAGCATATAGGGGCGCAGCTTCAGAGGGGGCGCCAAAACCCCGTCTGGAGGGGGCGACGCGCTGATGTTTTCCCAAACACTTCAGTGCCTTTCGCTCCTTCACCTCACGCACATAACGAGGTAAAAGTAGCGAGTTTTACCCTTCATGTATCTTCGCCTGGGGGGGGAGATCATCGCAACTTCACCCTGACGTTCCCGGAGGGGGGGGGGAGGGGGGGCGCTGATTTATGTTTTCACATCCACCTGAAAAATGTGTAGTTGCGCCACTGGATCCAATCCAAGTTGCCAGGCTTCGTCTTGGGATTCCAGCAATATGTCCCAGTCTACATGCTGCCTCTGGTTGTTCCAGTGTATGTGGTCTCCTGACTGCCTTCAGGGGTTCCAGTGTCTCCAGAGGCAGCCTGGTGACTGCCTCTGTGGGCACCTGCTGACCTTTCCAGTATGGAGTTTCATTCTTCCATTTGCCCTTTATTTCTTCTCCAATCCACCATGACACCTTCTGACTGACGCTGGCACACATTAACATGCCACGTAGACAGCCCCTGCCAATTTACCATGAGATCTCATAAAACACTTAACCTCCATATTTGGAGTTTTATCAGCAAACATTTAAAATGGATAAATGGGCTCATGTGACATTTGTTTGTGACTAACATGAGAGAGAAGCTAACTCTACAGCTGAATAACCTTTCAACTGTGAATTATGGGAATTTACCTTTACGCCTCAGTGCCTTTGCTTTCAGTCTGGCTTTTGTGCTTAAATCAAAGACTGGGATCTGCAACATCGACATTTTCCTCTTCCTACAAGGACACATGCTGCATTAACGTATGATGATGAGTGACATTTACAACATACAGTCATGTACTGCCACTGCCAACACACAAACACACACTGATGCCCATACAGAAGATCCACAAGGTCTGTCCACTTCTACCTGTGCTGTGAAACACAGGTAGAAGTGGTTCCCTATCTGAAAGCGTCATCATGCTTTTTGTCTGGCTCTTAGAACATTTATAGAAATTCAGAAGCCTCAGAACCAAATGCTTTACTTTGGACCTCAGGATTTATGGGAAAAGTTTCATTGTGGTATTAAAGAGCTGTCCTTCATCAATAGACATGTTTCATCTACAGACATCATGATTTTGACAGCTTAAGAGTAGCGGTTCTCAACATGGGCGGTACCGACCCCCAGGGGGCGTTCAGAGGACGGCAGGGGGCGCTGGCAGACACTTTTACAAAAGGGGGGAGCTGGGATGCCTTAGGGGGGCGTTTGGTCGAAGGTAAACTGTTATTAATTCTTCAAGTACTTCAATGATTCATGTCTATGCTTTTATTATGAAGTGGTTCCTTTTATTGGAAGGAAGTGTTTTATTTCTTCTTCTTGACGTTCAGTTGATCTGTTTGTGGTTTACTGTTGAGACTTGTGCCGCAGTCATTGACGACGTAAGTTGTGGTGTTAGTCATGTGTCATCAATGGGTGGATGTTGGTTGTCACTTCTGACAGCACTTATTAGTTACAAAGTGTGTTTCTAGAGTTTTTGAATGTCTGTTTTGTTCTTAATGGATGGGATTTCGTGTTGAAACTATCTTTGTATTTGGCTGTTAGTCTTGAGATTTGGGCAGTTGGAAATAGACTGATTTCCAGGTGCTGTTCTGCATCATTCAAATTTAAAACAGTGCTTTACAAAGAAATTAATGCTGATATTTAAAGTTTGTTTGCTCACTGTTGTTAATTTTTAAATAGTAATTTGAATTTGTATTATTATTATTGTATTTTCAAACACTGCTTCAATTTATTTGCACCGTTCTTCAGTAATTCTTCAGTAAACCATTTAAACACCCTGATGACCAGCGTGCTTTCTGACCGAAGCCCTATTGTGATCAGTTAGGAAAATCCAGCAACAGAGGTCAAAATTCTCAACATAAACTTTACACCTTAAATGCACAACAATGCCAGTTTAGACTTTGAGCAACTTGGTAAAACTGTATTATATAACATTAAATCATGTTTGGCTGCAACTGTATCGATGGCAGCTCTTCTTCTATTCAGTGTTTGTAGCTTCTTGGTGCAGCTCCGCTCCTGCTACTGGTAGCTTCACCGCATCAGTTCAGCGTTTACGCATAACATATGTGGCTCAAATTTATTGCAGTTTTACTAAGCTGATAAATACAGTATTATCAAAGTACATGCTGTTGAACACTAAAAGGTTTAAGGTTGCAGGTTTTAGGGATGATGATGTGTTGTCCCTAGGTCAGGGTGACACTCTGATGGTCATACTGATGGTCATAAGTCTGATCCAATCATGATTAGCTGAGTCGGGCTAATTAATTGATGTATTCTTAAATGTACTTCAGCAGAAGACTTGATATGATCTGATGATTTTGTGGTCTAACAGTTTTTAATCAATTATTATTTTTCCAACTTTAGCATAGTTAAATAGATCTACAAGACAAAAATTATCATCAACTTCAGTGTGCGAGATGGCAAAGATTCAAAAACAGCAGGAAAAACCGCCAAAAGAAAAGTAATGTGAGCTGTATGGGTGCTGGCTAAAATACAGTAAGAAAATAGGTGAGATTATTTCTCCACTTCCCTTCTTGTCACGCTGCCTTAGGGAAGCAAGGCGACCGGTGAGCTTGACTTTGTAGAGCTGCATCTTTCTTCAAGAACTGATTTTCATTTATTTGAACATCTCAACAGGTGACTTTTCATTTTAAAAATCCAGATTTTTGCTGAGGCCTGCCTATTTTTCCAAGTATTCTAATTACCAGTGGCTCACTCCAATCTGAGGCTCCTTTGCAGCTTCACAACTTTTTCTCAATCATTTTTTTATCTAAGAGCCTAATTTTCTTTTGACACGCTCTGTTTTTTGGGGTCGTTGTTACATATACAGGTCTAGATGTGTGGCAGAGGCAGAGAGGTGGTGTTAATGGAACAATAACGTAGAGCAGAGACGATTTACCAAACAGTCCGACTTTGAGAAGGAGATTATAATATCAGACTATTAAAATATCAAACTAAAAGCTTCATTTAGGGCATTACGTCCATACAGTCCCATCTAACCTCCAGAGATCAAACTTCTTTACACGAATATGAAATAAGTAATGAGAAGTCCAGTGCTTTTGTTTCTTTTGACATCTTCTCTTTTCCTCCTGGCACAAGCGAGTGACAAATCCTTTCCCTAAAACGTCTCTGCCGTTAATGTCACTGAGCCAAGGAAATCCAGTTGTTCCTCTTTTGTTTTTGATCCCCGGGCCAGTCTGGGATAACGGCATGATCAAAAGCTTAACCTAAGTCTGAGAATCAGCACATTACACTCTGTACATTACACAGAGGACAAAATGAGGTCAGTGCTTGTCTGCCACAGTGGAAAGACAAGATGAAGGCTTATCTTACTTTTATGTCATTAGTGCTCCGCTATCACTCTTCACTCCCAGCCTGAGCTGTAATTTTGTGTCTCTACACTGTCCACTGACTTGAGCAACGTTGGGGCAGTGGTTACGGGCATTTTCCTTCAGAGCTTATCTCGTGCGGACAACGCATCATCGTCCCTAAAACCTGCACCCTTAAACCCCTTTCCCCTGAAAACCCCCCAGCCCACAACCCATCTCTGACTTGCTGTGAGCTCATTAAGGCAGAGTTAATTAAACACAAGTCATTGCCTCAGTGGGAGGAGTTGGGAGGAGAGTAAGAGGAGAAAGGAGGTGTACAATTATACACTGGCATTTACCTTCCATATTTAATGTACTGCTATCAGCAGGTAGTCACTTGTCAGTTCACATACCTCACTGTCACCCGCATGACATTTAGTTCTAGATGGACCACTGGCTTGCTTTTACCATTGCATTTATGTTCAACCTGTGAGATTTACAATGAGTGATGAGCTGCAGCCATTCTGAGCTGCGGCTGTTTGATGGTTCCCACTCGGGAGTTCTGTCTGGTTTCCAAACACGGTGGTCAGGTTCGCTAAGGAGAGCTTGAAAAAGCTTCAAACGCCATCGCCATCTCCCCACCGCGCCAAATCAACCGCTGAGGCTCTCCTGCCCTCCTCTCCTCACCAGTTGTCAGATATGCAAGCCTGCCTTTACCTGCTGTGATTCCATTACCCGGGCTCCATATTCTGGCACTTGAATTTTTCTGTAGCATATTAAACAGATTAATAGAACAATGCTCCGGGAGAGAGAGCAGTCTGTCAATCTCAGCTAAAAACACAAAAGCAGAAAATTAAAAAGGCCCATGGCTGAACTCCAGTGCTGATTAAAAAAAGTGCAGGAATCTTGTGCTAGAGAGAGGGAGAGAGAGGGAGAGAGAGAGAGAGAGAGAGAGAGAGGGAGAGAGAGAGAGAGAGAGAGGGAGAGAGAGAGAGAGAGAGAGAGAGAGAGAGAGAGAGAGAGAGAGGTAGAGAGAGTGAGTCACAGATGGTAAATATTTACTCTAATGTGCTTATAGAACACACATGTACATGGACAGAGTGGCGGCACGCTGTAGTGTGATGACAATGACCAAATTAGATCTGAAATGATCAAAGAATGCAGAGGCAGACGCTGAGCTTTGTCCCTTTGTGTGTTTATCTCTACATTGGTGATCAGCTGTAAAACCTGAGCTTGAAAAGCAAGCTTCCTGCTCCCTGAGGATAATGTGCTATATGCCAGATGGATTTTCTTTTGTTTATCAGTGAATTCCCACTGTTAGCTGGATGCAGGAAAAAATGTTATTTGCAATATGGTGGATGCATTTGCTTGTATCTGGGGAGCAATATCTAAGGTGTGAATCTATGGGGCCGTATCAGGAGGCGTAGTCAGGGACATATCCACCAGTTGCGTTCATTTTCATCCTTAGAGACTCCAGAGGAAAATTCAATCCAGTCTTCTGCTTGCAGAGATATTGGGAGGTTGAGGGAGGACTCCAGACGAGGAGGAGGAGAGGAGAGGCAACGTGAAGCTGGAACAGGGATGTGAGATGGGGGCTGGAGGCAGAACTCTGCAAAACCCTTTAGCTTTGAGAATTTTGATATCCATAATTCGCCTTCCTTTAACATTTTTTATTTTGCTTTTTAAATTTTATCCTTAAAATTTAGACTCCTTTACTTAAATAAAATAACTCACTGAGACCAAACATAATGCTGAATTCACCAAAATGTAACTTTGAAGCTCAGATAAAACTGTGACATCAACATCACACCAGAATGACACCCAGCAGATTTAGGTCGATTTAGATTTAAAATGATTTTCATTCAACCAAAAAACTTTTATTTCTTATAGCAAGCATGAGAGAAATCAAAAATAAATAAAACATTAAAGGAGCAACAGTTTTCTTAATCTGCTTTCAACCACATTTATTAAAAATTGCCCATTGTAATTTTGTATTGTCTTCTTATTAATTAATGCAAAAATATTACTTGACATCTTGAGTAGTTTTTTGCATGTTTCTCTGGTATTTTAATGAGTTTTTACTGCACTGTAAAACAGTAAGACACAACAGAGCCGCCTTTAGTTGTGTCTACTATCTTCTATTCTTTAAGTCAAATAAATTTAGCTAGTTTTAGATTTTGAACCTAAATGTGCAAGTTTGTGACAGATAAACTTACACAGTAAGCTGTGTTAACTTTAATTAATTTTTTCCAACTTCCAAAAGTTGAATAAACTAGAGTTTTAAGGTTAGCACTTAAAAAAAACTGAAAGAAGAAAAAGACAGGAGTGGGAACTATTTCCCAGTGCGCTTAGCAGCATGTTTTTGGAAATCTGTTACATTGATCTGACTTTGTCTGTTATTAAGGCAAATGTTTATTTTAATGCAACTGACATTTTACAAGGCTTCAGGATAATGTCCTGCTTACACTAAATGTTTTTGAGTAGAATTCATTGTGATGATTTCATTGTCAGATCAGAAATTTTGTTCATGCAATTTGAAACAAGAATTTAAATTACTGTATTCTAAAGTAAAACAAGCAGTTATTATAACTTGATATTGTGAGCGAAGATAATAGAGAAATATGAGCTCTTTAACTAGGTGAGGGAAGGTTTATCTTTCATATTGTGAAATAGTTATTTGGTTTAAATTGCAGCCTTAAGTTAAACTCACAATTCAAGATTAATGAACTTAAAAAACAGTGTTTAGACAACTTGTCTCCTGTTTTTAAATCAACTTCATAAACTTTAATTTCTTAGTTAAAACCAATAGTTTTCTTGTTGACTTAAATTGCATTTTCAAGGCAGCAGGTGGGCTTTCACTCTCAAGTTAAGCCACCTTCAAATGTTTAACAGTGTGTAATGTCTGTGCCATTACTAGCCTCCAGCTCTGACTCTCTTAAATATTATCTATTATCTATATTATCTATTTTAGTCACAAGTCATTATTTTTTTATACTTCAAATAGAAATCAAACATATAACTCACACTGAAGAGTTACATTAAGAGGCAAAGCTTTGCTTCATTCTTAAAATATTCTGTCAACCACTGCTTTCAGGACAAAAAATATTTTTTACAAACAAAATACAATATTTCTCAATCTACTTAGCACATTTTAGAATAACAGCAACGTCAAGTTCTTTAATAAGACAAAACAATCCCACTTCATCGATGTGGCTGACTCAAAATAAATAAAACCTGAAAACAATTTTCATTATAAATGTACACGTACACACTAGTGCAAGAAATACTGCAGAAACTAAATAAATTCCCGTAACATCACACAAGCAGTTAAAAAAAGTTGTCACAAAAAATTGTTTTTGCAGAAATACATAAATTAATTTTATAAAGAAACACCGAAGGAAAATCCAGTTTGACTGTTTATGATGTTCTTCAGTGTGTAAAGCTATTGGTATTGAGAGTAGCTTTATCTTCCTCCATGCTGTTTTTTTCTCAACATGTTTGATCATTTTCTGTGTTTCTGTCCTTTAACTCCGCCATCTTCAGTGCAGGATTTTTAGCTGTGTGCTGAGAACACGGCTGTTTGTTTACTCGTCTGCCGTCTTTAAAAACTACTTGCATTTTTCATATTGCAGTCAATAAGTTTTGTTTTCCCCAGCATTTCCTCTAACGGTTGTGAGAAAAGAGAGCCTCTGGTCTTTGTCTGTCCAATAGCTGGAAAATAAAGAGTTAACATTATCTGGCAGACAAACTCAGATTATTCTTCCTATCTCCTCCCTGCTCTGGAACACCACAAATCATTTTTAATAGTCGTCATCTTGATGGTTCATTACGTTAAACTATCTCTGCTAGCATCTTCTAATCCAATGGCTCTCCTATGGCCAGAAGGGATGTGAGCTCAGGGAAGTCAGGGGGGACGATGTGTGTGTGTGCATTTGCGTGTATGCGTGTGTGTGTGTGTATGTGTGTGTGATGGGACTTGTGCTCATATTATTAGCAGGTTAATTGTCCCAGTGCAACATAGTGACTGGATGGCAAAAAGATGCCATTTTGGTTTAATTGTTGGCTGTCCTCCACTGTAGGCCCCCAAGGTGTTTGCCCCCTCATGACCAAACCTTTGTAAGTGCAAAACACAGTCAGGGTGGGACATCAGTGGGAGCAGTTGGCAAACAGCACCACCTAGTGGTGGCAAAAAGGCAAGCATGTTTATTGAGTTTGGTTCTCCTCTTTTGTTGCAGGTAGCTTTACATATTTGGGTTAAGTTGTGTTAAATTATCTTATGTGTGTTATTACATAAAAATAAACGAACCCTTTGATGCCATCTTTGATTTACCAGAGGCTGTCAGCAGTTTTCCTGTCAATGATCTCTGAAAGAGTATCCGTTTCCTTTAGTTTGATCTAAAATAGTTAAATATGTTCAAATTGCTGACATCAAACTCTGACATTTCTGATGTCATTTGTACCTTCTTCCCCCAGCATTTCTTCAACGCCAGTATACCTGCAAAATTTAACTACTAACTTAGAACTATAAGCTAGAACGTTTATTAATCTTTGGTGATCATGATCAATATTAATTGAAGAACATCTTCCTTTAAGTTCATAGTTACTCTTTCTAGAAACAGGCAGGGCAATTAATCCTGAACTGTAAGGAGTTTATGTTTATGATTATCCAAATTGTGTTGGAGCTGCTGTGAAGACTCCAAACCAAATAATAGTTTTAGGATCTTAACGGAATGAAGACATAAAAATAGAAAAACCTAAGTGGGAGGTGCTGTTTTCAATCCTCATAAACACCAGAGGTTTCCTGAACCTGATGTTAGGATTTAATGTAAATCACAGGGCACAGTCACAATCTGTTCTGGTCATATGGAGCATGCAAATATAAAAACCATCTTCCAAACTTCACCAACGTTTTTTTCTTCTGTTGAAAGTGAAGATGCAGTTCTTGTTCTCAGAGTAATAAGAAAACCATTTCTAATTTTGCACAAAATGTTTCACTGTAAAAATTTAAAACAGGCTATGAAATTTGATCACTCTAGAATCTAACTGTTACAAAAAGACATTTTGAAATACAAGTATGTATGTTTTTTAAATATTTCCTAAAACTGTCAGCATGTATAATATGAGACGGATAATTTTTGTTCCATGTACGATTGTCTTTAGCAGAAATGCTCCTGCTCCAGTCAAAAACAACCAATCAGAGCCAAGAAGAGTGTCGTATCACTGTTAATCATCCTAAAGTATATGATGTTCCGTCTGCTAATGTCTGTCGTGCTAACTAGCCTGAGCATTCATGGCAAGCCAGCTGACGTATAACAGAGAAAGGGGGAGGATGTGAGCAGCATGTACACGATGTGATTGTCAGCTTCTTCCCTAAAAGCAAAATAAAACCCCAAAAATCTAAATCAAACTTGAAACAATGTTTTGGCGATCCGGTGTCCACATGGCCACATATAGACTTAGCATTGAACCCAACTGCTTCAGAGTTTGTCTTGCTTACGTCTCTGCTTTAATCCATCGATCCATTCTTTGCCTTATTCCCTTCACTAGTGCCCATCTCCAGTAATCATTGGGCTAGGGGCGGTGTACACCTTGAATAAATTATTCAATTAATAATTGTATGTGTTTTTCAGGACATTGCATGTTCTCCTCAAGATGCAGGTCTATTTTTTACTCGTTCTCAAAATAATAGTACTGCAAAAAAAACTAGCAGTACTATTAGCAACAAACCCCCTCACATACCCACCACAAAAATAAAAACGGCTTTTTACAAATGGATGGCCTGTTTATTTTATTTTGTATAATATGAAATTTAAAATATGGTATTCCCATATTGTAAAAGCAATTTTTGCCATGCTAGACTGGCAAAGTGTCTGTTACATTTTCAGTTAGAAATAAAATTGTCAACATTCTGGTGACGTAAGAAATTCTTTTTCCTTGGTATTAATGCTAACATTAATTTCTTTTAAATTATATGTGTGATTTTCATACAAGTGGTTACACCCACTCATCCATCCATTCATCATCTTCCTTTTATCTGATGTTGTCAGTCTATGTAGGGAGGCCCAGACTTCCCTCTCTCCCTGGTTCCAGCTCCTCCAGGAGAATCCCAGGGCGTTCCCAGGACAGCCGAGGAACATAGTCCCTGCAGCGTGTCCTGACTCTTCCTCTGGCCTCTGGCTCTTCTAGCTCTCCTCCCGTTGAGATGTGCCTGGAACACCTCACCAGGAAGGTGAGGATGACCAATCAAATGACCAATGCACCACAACTGGTTTGGACATCTGATGTTCAAGTCACAAATAAAAACTGATTTGTTTTTGCACTGGAGACACTTTTCAGAAATACCTTTTTGCTTCCTGCTTCTTGAAGTTGTCAGTCTGCTTCAGCACATCATGTAAACATTTAATGACATAACAAGCAGCACCATGTAGTTTTTAAAAATGAACCACATTGGATTTAGAGACTCAAACCCTTTTGGGACTTTACTCTTCGATGAGACTGCTGGCTCTGGGCAGTCATCTGAATCTGACACCTTTGCCAGCTCCCCTCCATGATTCTCACACCTGATCCTTTCCAAATCTTCTCTTCAGCTTTTCTTTTTCACTCCCGTTCCTCTTTCCCATTCCTTTCCCTCGGGCTTTCTGGCCAAGCAGATCATTTCCCAGGCTCCTGGTGCCCGGGCCAGGCCCTGTCTGTTTTCATTCCTCTCCTGGAGGACAAGTAATTTAGGGGAGAGAGAGGGAGAGCAGATGACCAATGGCTCCTGACCTTTTCTCCCTCGATTTAACTCCTCGCTGCCATGCCCACTGAATGTGGCAATCAAGCAAGCCAGAAGTGACACCCTCATCTGAGCATGGTCTGGCCTTGCACACAATCACTGTGTCACTTTCCATTTATATGTAGGGCCATGGGCTAGTGGTAGTGCTCACATTGCGTATAGTGAGAAAGCAGGTGGCCAAGCCGTGCGCTGGGTTCCTGTTAGCATATAGCTGCATCACAGTCCTGTCAGTCTTGGTGAGAATGCAGCTGAAATGTGGAGGTCTTTTTTTATCCTCTTTTCATACACTCTAACCAGCTACAGTTATCTTTCCCAGCCATGAGTGTGGATTGGGCTGAGTTGTGATGCTAATAACTTCATGCCAAAAGGTTTCTCTTCCATTCCAAACCAACGTGGATTTCTTCCTTTTACTCACTACTGTGAGATTTAAGCATCCATCACCATCTTTTTCCACATAGAGGTGAACCACTTACACGAGGCAAGAGAGGGAAAATAAAAAGATATTATTTTCACGGATCGGCTCAATATGAGGCGGCTTCATGACTGTTAGCGCTGAGCGGCTGGGTCATCATAAGCTAGTGTGAAATAAAGTGAAACGCAAAAGCAGAGGAACATGTTTTGGAACATGAGTTGCCATGTAATAGACTAGCTAAGAAAGAGGCTGAGAGTGGGGGAACATGTGCAGAGCCGCTTCATTTGGGATGATAGTGAAACAGTTACAGGACCTCTGAATATGTCACACCACAGTCTGCTAGAGAACAGAACAGATAATGTTTATACCGTTCCATATAAAAGAAGCACAGAAAATGTTTCTATTGTTAAATGCAGTAGGTTCAGACAATGCAGGTCTTTTTTAAGAGTTGTCAGTTGTAATGTTAAATATTCAAGCAACATAAGAGAAAACTGTGTGCATATTAGTCATGTTAAAGGTTTATTTATGTGTGTTAAAATGCTATCACCATTTACACCAGAGAGCACAAACTGCTTGTCCAAACCTTTCAATTCATTCATCCTCCACAAGCCGAGGGTTTCAGCAGAAAGCTGTACAGGCTGCAGGGTGTTAGGGATAGAATGGTCATATGGATTTGCGCTATGATGCCAAGCGCAGATTCAGCGATGATTCTTGAACAAATGCCAAAGTTGACACGTCTGGGAAATTAATAGAGACTGATAAAAATATTAAATGTAGCGTTCTGTCACAGCAAAGATGTGATTACCTCAATCTTCAGCCTCTCCTCCAGTCTCTCATCTCCCCTTCACTTGTTTCTGCTTGAGGCGCCTTAAAAACCTGAAAGAATAAACCAGGTTATTCTCTTATTAAAACCTTCAAGATAATGAAATATATTCTTCAATATATTTTTAACAAAACAATAATTTGACATAATAAAATGATGTACCCTGTAACTTGCTAGGTAAGATTTATTTGATAACTTCCCTCTCGCTATTAAATCTTGTGCTGCGTTAGCTGAAAGAGTGCTTGTAAAGTGATCTTCATAAAACTATGGAGCTAAGATATTTTGTGTGAATAAAAATTAGACTCCTAACTATAGTTGTTCATGAGGTGGACCTTATGAGGCAGCACAGTGACACTCAGAGCCACAGAGTGTGTGTGATCATTTGTGCTGGTGGAGTCATTTTCAAGGATTCAGGTATTGTGCATCTCATTCCCTCTGTGCTGAAAATGAAATTTGTCTGGTGTAACTGATTTACTTTGTGGCACTGTGGCCTCTGAACAACACTGTAGGTCATAAGTGCCACATGTCATCTGCTTGTAACATTGAGGTGTCTTCAATTTACACACTGAGCTGCTCTGCATTTCAAAGGAGCCATAGCCTCTTCAGCGAACCCTAACCCGACCGTGCTGGGAGAAGATTAAGACCAGCAGAAACACTGCTGACCATAGTGGTCATCAAGACTACAACTAGATTTGTTTTATTTTAAAATTACATAGATCTTTCCCGTATTTTTTCATCCAGTTAACGGATGACAATTCAGTCACACCTGGGAGGGAATGGCCGGGATAATTCATGTCTCCTGATGATGCAAAAAACTTATAGTGGAAGCGGACTAGTTGAAGTTAAATATAAACATTGTTCTGCATAAAACACAGCAACAAATGTCTGACCAATCACACAGCTCTGTTAGTAGTA
Organism: Poecilia picta; assembly: GCA_033032245.1. Lineage (NCBI taxonomy): Eukaryota > Metazoa > Chordata > Actinopteri > Cyprinodontiformes > Poeciliidae > Poecilia > Poecilia picta. The sequence continues at coordinate 2,444,663 of CM065365.1, read as the reverse complement.
GTAGGCACCATCGTAGTAGGGTCAATGGTGGAAAGGCCCCACCTCGTCCATTTCTGTTTTTTCCTTGGGCGAGATACTTCACCCACCTTTCCCTCAGGTGTTGGTCAAAAGGGTCGATGATGTCATCAGACTGCTCCAGGGCAGCTGTGGTAACATCCAGTAACTTGCCACCATCAGTGTGTGACCCTGTGTCAGAAACACTTTTATCGTAAAGTGTTTCTGATGTTGTTTCTTTCCAAAGTATTCAACTCAGGTCTGGTGTTGAGAGGAAGAGGTGGAATCCTCTCTGCAGACAAAATGACGTCTATATCATGGGAGTTCATCTCAGCACTTCAGATGATATCTGTGGGAGTCTTAGCCAAAACAGATGAAAAATACATGATAAAATGGTGGACAAAATACTTTTTGCACATAGTTATTGACTCTGTATCATATAAATATTAAAGTCACGGCTGGACATCCCAGGCCAGCACCCTTAAAATACCAAACTTGAGATTAAAATGCTGCTAATGTGACAGACATTGTGCTAGAAGACAACAACACAACTCTGTAGCTATGACCATCTCAATAAATAATCCGGTCCAAAGCCTGGCTCCTGTAAGAAGAAGTGCAGTTTTGGGGTCAGAGGTTAGATTTAAAACTGAGGTGTGAGCTGAGCTTATATCAGGTTTAGGGTTAGGCATGAAGTGGTCAGGTTTAAGGTAAGGATCAGGGTTAGGCTCCAGAAATTAATGAAAAATAAATGGGAGTCAATACAAAGTCCTTGTGAAGATACAAAGACAGACTTTGTGTGTGTGTGTGGGTGCGTCTGCGTGGGTGTGTGTCTGTGCGTGTAGGTGTGTGTGCGTGTGTGTGTGTGTGCTAGTAGGGGAGGTCCATGGTATGTGGAGGAGGACCACTTTCAGAGGATTTGCAGTAATTATATGACAAAATGCTGCGGCGTCTCTGTGGGTGCTGAATACAGACTCACGGGTCATGGGACCGAGTGCTCTGGGCCGGGTAATTTGTAAATGTCATTCAGGTGGAGTCCTCTGTCAGCCAGCTAAGAGGTAACGGGAGGGGGGGTTTGAATGAATGAGGGGGGGAGTGTCTCTATGAGAAAGCTGTCTCTCTCATGGAGATTATTCTACAACAAATGCTGATTCCCTCAACTGGTTTCTGTTTGGCACCTGGTGTGTAAATGTAAAGATACATTACATAGTCACACATTGTGTATGCTGCTTAAACTGAAACTGAATCATGAACAATCAACTTAAGATGTAAGTGTGGAATATATTATGTTTTTAAGTCCTTTTTGAGAGAGTCACACAATTTATATATATCAGGGTTTCCACCAGAAAACTTGCTAAGCCCGGTGGTTGGGGCGTCGAGTCGGTCCACCGGCGGTCTACCGTGTTTTTGTATTAAAAGATGTTAAGTTGACAGGAAATGCAAAATTATTACTCTGTAATTATATCTTACAGGAAAATATATCCAGTGAAATGCTATTTAAACACACAACTAGTCTAAAAACAACAAATTTGAGCTTCTGTTTAATCCAAATTAAGTCAGCAGCTCCATCAGGGCTTCAGGGGCCCCATGAACACTAATATTTTAAAACAGACCATAGATACATAAATGTAACACTTGAATATTGAGATTATCAATGCTGTTAAATTTGATTTAATTGTTAAGGCATACATAAATTAAAAGATTTTAAATTGTTTAACATTTAGATCCAAGATTTTAAGGAGTTGGCAAGTTTACCTTGTAAAACGTAAAAGAACAATATTCATAGTAAGATTGTTTTGTTACCATAGCAACAATCTGATGCTGGGAGTTTAATCTTTGAATTTACAAATACCTTTTTAGGCTGGCAAATTAAACGACTCCCTTCTCCCATATTTCACTAAATCCAACACAGAAGCTGTTAGAGGTTCTGATATTTTTAGCAACAAAAGGGCCCATAAATCAAATTCTGTTCCAGGCCTCATCCAGCCTTGGACCGGCCCTGTAATCCGCTGCACTACGCAGAGATGCGCAACAAACTGGAGATTTAATTCAATGCTGCTAATGTGGCTTTAGTAGCTCTTTCATTTCGTGTCTGTTGAGTTTTTAATAATCATCACAGAAACTATTCTGGTTGGTCGAGTTTATGGGAGAGTTTCTCAGATCTCTGTACGGCCGCGTATTAACTCTTAAGTAGACAACGCATTTCAAATGGTTTGATGCATCGTGCAACCAGAAAAATAATACTAAATAATACACGTGACTCCGAGGAGCGCGAAAGCTGAACCTGCATGATCAGGTTAGCGCTGCTCGTTATCCACAAACGTTTGGGCCAACCGGGACCAGAGACAGAAACTTTACAGGGAAGACAGACACAAAGCCTCACGCTGGCAGCATGTTGAGATGTAAACGTCACATATGATTGTTCGTTCACAAAGATAAATTATTCTCACCGCTTCACAACGCGCCTCTGAATTCGCTACAACTTAGTCCTGCGGTTCACATGGAGCTACGCAACCAAAGCTAACGCGTTCTTTGGAGCTCTTACCTTGTCAATGGAAGAGTTCTCCTAAGGATCATAAGTCTTCACAGTAAATTGATGTAAACATCCATACAGGTCAGCCTGTGTCCAGTTTGAGTGAAAGGAGGCAGCGCGCGATTGGTAGAGAGTCCGAAAATTCTGTCCAGGGGGTGCGGGGGGGGGGGGGGGGGGGGTGACAGGCAGCCAATCAGAAAGCAGGTGCAGAGTCCGCGCTTTCTGGGGAAATTAGGAGGGGAATCCCAAACAGCTGAAGCGGCGCAATGCTTAACCTGGCGGCGGGGCTAGCAAAGCATGGCGGGCCGCCATGCTTATAATACACTGGGGGAAACCCTGTATTATATATTATATATTATATATATATATATTATATATATTATACTGTATATATATATATATATATATATATTTGCAGCTACTTTTACTTTTTTTTCACATTCAGAGTGATCAGTTCTCCGTTTAATACTGTAAATGTAATACTGTAAATGTAATATACACAGTAGCACCTGCTGGCGCTCCACCTGCTGAAAGGGGAGATGAAGGAGTAAGTGTGGCCTGGTTGGTAGTGTTTTTCAGAGTGTGTGGTAAGACACTGAATGAAGGCTCATTCTGTATGCATGGAGGATACAGTGTGGCCACACAAGAGTTTAAGGTGCTTTCATCACCTTAAGTTGTGTCAGGTGTAGAGTTTGTTTGTTATTAATTATGTTTTGTTAACTTCAATGGAATTCAATTCACTTTATTTATGTGGCACCAATTCATAACAAATCTCATCTCAGGGCACTTTACCTTCATATTTTTTTGTTCGACCTGTTACTAAAGATGAGCCATTTCTGTAATATTTCTGCAGCTGGTAATTTTGGTTACTAATTAGTTAAGTGCTCTGACTGTCTCAGATGTTAAAGGTCACTTCTTGCCACTCCATATTTAAGCTTCTTTCATAAATCAAATCTCAAAGAAGACCACTTACAAAGAGCAAATTACATCTTTAGGTTTTTGTTTTCTTTTGTATTTTGTTGGACCTCTGATTGAGACAAGGTTTTGATAATTGTTTTATATGCCTTGACATTTCATGGTACCCCACTCAGACTCAAGCCGGCCTGTGCCAGGTTCAGCCTACAACACAGACAATAGAGAATCTTCTTGTGTTCACTTTAACCTAGGGTGTAAGTTGCCTAAAGATCCAGCGTTCTCGTTTGTCCAATGCTTCAGATTCACCAACACTGAAGAAAGGAGCAGTAAAGGATAAAAAAATCATCATAGAAGCACACTCCTGTCCCTATGGCCCAGATTAATTTGCTGTCATGTTGCATGATCAGATCAGACTATTGGTATCAACATTTTATAAATTAACTTTTGGTCAACAAAGCAAACATTGCCTGTTTAAAATAATAAGATTTAGATTTTGCAGTAAATGTCCTGATTTTAAACAGCCATGATGGCAGAAAAGGAAAGATAAAAAAATCTTTGTGTTTACAGAAAAGGCTTTGGTTTAGTTTCAGTACATGCAAACAAGACAGATTCAAGAGTTGTCTTTCTTTGTAAAATGTAACATTTCTTATTCCCTTTAAACATACTGATTTGTGACACAGTATATGTAATACGTTTTTGCCATGCTGACAACATAGGACAACTTGAGGATGTCAACTGAGCCATCACAAATCAAATGTCTCCAGTAGCAAAGAGCAATGGTTTCACTATAAAGTCCCTGAAGTTTTCCTTTACCTGGACCCCAGAAACCTGCAGCAGGACTTTTACAAGTTGCTCTACAACTCGAGCAGGAAATCAACTTAGCCTGATTGATCCATCAGCGTAACACCTGACATCAGACAAGGGCATAGAAACTTGTAGCTACAAAGCTATCCAAACACTCCCGTTTGTTGTCATGACATGCCTATAATATACCTCTACACAATATATTAAGGTAATTATACTCCATACATTTTTCAATCATTAATTTCTTTAAAATAAACTACTTTTAAAAAATCTCCATAATTAGCTATCTTTCTTTTCTTTTTCTATATGACCTTACTGACTCAGCATCACAACCAAGAATTTCAAAATAAAAATGAACCAGTTTCTATTTACTTTGTTTACAGCCAATGTTCTTTAAAATATATATATATATATATATATACTGTATATATATATATATATATATATATATATATATATATATATATATATATATATATATATATATATATATATATATATATATATATATATATATATATATATTAACATAATTTCACCTCCTACCTGCCTCCATTGTGAATTGGACGTTTGACCACTTAGCAGATTCAATTTCCTTATAGCAAACCATGGTTCTTCAACACATTCACAATGACCTGTAATATATATATTTATATATTATTCAACATCAGCATGCTAGTATAACTGCCTTTAATGACAATCTTCTAAAGCTGATAATTCATCAGACATTAACATAAAGCAGTAGGTTTGTGCCATGCTGAGTTCTGTTTCAACATTTGGCACACCACATCTCTGGGTTAGAAATTGTATCCCCAAGTAATGAATGCAAATAAACGGAAACGTAGATTTACAGAAGAACTGTTTGAAACAACCAGCTTTTATTCAAACCACACACTCAACAATTAATACAGTGTTATAACACGACCAACAGACAAAAAAAGTCCCTGCAACCAATCTGTAACTAAATGGCAATAAATGTGAGTCAATGTCTCGGCAAGTACGTGCAAGGACAAATAAACCGTGTGACATAAATTTCCTACAGACATTTTGGCATTCAATGCCCTCTTTTATGGCTTGAAAGTGAGAGGCCAGTTGCTATCAGACTATTGGGCTTTATTACAGTGGATATAATAGAGCTGGCTGGAGTTTTATATGTCTCTGTCTCGCTGAGCGCCATCACAGCACTCCATTCTCCTGCATTGTGACTGTTGCAGCAGGTTTTTGTGATAGCCTATTGTGCAGACTCTCCAAAACCCTTCACCTTAGCTGCCTCTTCTCCTTGTTTGCTGATGTCTAGAGATATTCCCACTGTTATACACACACGTGCGCACACGCACACACACACACACCACACACACACACACACACACACACACACACACACACACACACACACACACACACAGCTCTTTTCTCTGTCTGAATAAAAAACTCTATCTATCCAAGCAGGGCCGTGCAGAGACCACTAAAGGGGCAGATGCTCAAAAAAAAAGGGCACATCTTACCGCATTCTAGGACAGAATATTAACAAAGTCACTCAGTTTTCAGAGTTTAGTAAACAATGATAAATTACAAAATTGTGAGATCTCTATTTCTCCATATAGAGCATACAACTATGCATATGTGAGATATTTTATTACCGTATTTTCCGCACTATAAGCCATTATAAGGCACATAGAATAGACACTTCAGTTTGGGTTGCCAATTTGTTCCTTTCTCTATTATTACACATCCACATTTGTAAAGAAGTGGTCCCCGAATACTTTATATAGTAGTCTGCCCCAGTCATTGTTTCACTGTTGGTGTTGCGATATTGTGCCCAATTGCTTCCTGGGTAACACAGACCAAACACAGACCAACTGACACGCTGCCACCACAGTCTCTGTCTCTCTTCCACCGCACTGTCGGCTTTTGAGGAAATTGAAGGTTTTTAGGTGCGCCTTATAGTGTGGAAAATATGGTAGTAATTTCTTTCTGCAGGTCTATTTTGTTATAGGAAAGTATTGCAATATTCAAACCCGTAATTTAGCAAGATATGTAAATCAGAGCTAGACCACCAGACATATTTTGTCTACAGAATTACACTATTAAAAATGTAAACAAGGGCACAATGCAACCTTTTAGTTTACTGTAATCTGTAAAAAAGAGCTGCCTGTTTGGTACACTTACAGAGGAGCTGAAGATGGTCCATTCAGGAAAGCAGAGCTGCATCAAACTTTAATGTGAAACTGCAGGGGGAAAAAAAGCAAAAATTGAATTGTTAATGCATGTCACCATGAGAAAAGCATACTGAGTTTTGCTTAAAAAACTTTTTTAAAAATTAAAATCACATATATTTATCTCATGAAGTGAAAAAAATATTTGCAAAACAAACTTATTTGTGCATGTCAGAAATCGTTTCTTGCTACTCTAAGTTTTTGTTTGTGACTCAAATTTGTGAGCCTTGTGATTCTCACAGGGCTCAAAATCGCAACAAAAGATTTCTGATGTGTCCAAATAAAAATGTGTTTGGCAAATTACTTTTTAAGTTCACAAGACAAAAATGAGTTATTTAATTTTAAAAAAAGTTTTTTAAACAAAACGTTTTGTTTTTTAAAAAGAAATCATTACAATTCCAAAAGTTTTGAGGTTAGTTTTTTTTATTGAATTGGGGGAAAAATTAACTTCATACTCTGCGAACCAGACCCTAAACTTACTTAAAGTCTGAATTAAGTTTTTCCCCTTCATTAATAACACACTTTTATTACATACATTATATCTATCATGAGTTTTTTAATTCTAAATTAATATCCTTGTTTTATTTAAGTGTTATTCTCCTTCAAGATACATTTATGTAATGCTGGAATAAATGAAATGTACATTATGCAGCAAAGAAAATTAGACATATATCGATTATGGAGATGATCGGTTTTGGACGGGCGATTGGCCCCTATTGCATAACGATACTGAAAAATGACTGCTATCATTAACGATACGGAGAAGAAGCTTTTTTGTTATCTTGCTTTGCTAGCAAAGTCGTTAGCTAGCACCTAGCTAATAGCATATCAACAACAGCCTAAAGTCTGCTTGATAAAAATACTGAATCCATAGATAAGAACAGTTTTTCCTCACCTGTCTGTCTCCTCCCGCTCAGTAGTTTTTCAGAGAAAGGCAGACAGAGGCCTGTCAGTGTTTGTTGTATTTAAGTACCTCTCTAAACCGCTACTTTGTGCTGAAGCAGAAACAATACTTCAACGTTTTCACAAAAAAAAGTTATTTTTAAATTCACCAAAAACTTCTGTAATCTGGAACGTTCGCTACGTTGAGCTCCAGTTAGCCGCTTTATCTCACTGCGCGAGAGGGAACTGTGTCGTTAGTGCCTCACCAGCAATGAACCTCACTGACTTATGGCTTAGACAAAGTGTGAATAGATACACACACACATATATACGTATATACGTATATATGTATATACATACACATATGTATGTATGAGTGATATCTACATAGATAGATATCTGTATGTCTATATATCTACATCTATTATCTACCTACTTCTCTCTATATATGTATATATACATAGAGGTAGATATATAGATAGATAGATTGATATCAATATGTAGATTTGTATAGGTCAGACTTCTAAAATGCTCTTTTTGTTCCACGTTGTTTAATTTTTTTCCCTAAATCTCCCTTTAATTAACAAATGTTGTTGTCTTATTTTCTGTTTAGAATTAGAAATACAAATCTTTCAATGGATGAACATGTTGAACATGGGGGAAGCCGGAGCACCCAGAGAGAACCCACACCTACACAGGGAGACATTTCCCACTGTGCAGTCCTGTCTTTTAACATTAAAATGTCCAATTAACAACAACATCAGTCTGATTTTCCATCCAATGAAAATCTTACAGTGGATGAACTTCAGTTCTGATGTTGAACATGGGGGAAGCCGGAGCACCTGGAGAGAACCCACACCTACACAGGGAGACATTTCCCACTGTGCAGTCCTGTCTTTTAATATTAAAATGTCCAATTAGCAATAACAGCAGCTCTTTTTCCAATTCCCGCCAATCACCCAAAACACACGTGGCCCCACCCCCCTTTTAAATCTAATTTAGTAGAGACATCAATTGATGTCTGCGATGTTAGTGCTTAACGTCCATCTTTGAATTGGCGCAGAGATGTTGGCATTAAAGCCTTTTTAATTCTCCTCCACAGTGAGATCCTCTTCCTGGGACTCTCTTCTTGGTCAGACGTTTTCTTCTGTTCCTCTGACTCTTCAGCTGCTTCAGGTTCTGACTCCTGGGATGATGTTTGGATCTCATCTTCCTTCATCTGTGGAGGCAGTGTCCTTTGTTCTCCGCTCTCCCCTTCTGCAGTAACTACTGGGACCTCACCAGTGACGTCTTCTGGATCAGAGCAAAGTTGGGTCTCTAGTTGTTCATAAACTATCTCTGGTTTTGTTTCTGAATCTGGTGTTGATATCTCAGTATTTTTCTCTTTCTGCTGGTCCCCACTTTGTTCTATTTCAGGGATTGAAACGACCTCTTCAATGTTTTCTGCACAAATGTTGTCATTTTTGGCAGCTTCGCATTCAGAAAGAGCTTTCATTGCTGCCTTCCTCTTGTTTTTATTCTTATTTTTCTTTGATGGCCTTTTTTAACTTCATAATCTCCATCATGTTGGTTGTCAGAGATCACTGGGTCTTCTGACATTTTCTGGGGACTAGAAATTATTTCTTCAGTCATGTAAAGGTTATTTTTGACTCCGACTGTCTCTTCCTCGACTGTTTCTAGTACAGAAGGTTCTTCACTGTTTTTCCCTGATACTTTGTCCTTGTTGATGTTTTTTAATTCTGAGGCATCTTTAATTGCTGCCTGTCTTTTTATCCTCCATTTTGCTTTCCTCGAAAGCTTTTTCTTGTCTAGTTGTTCATCATTTGGTTGATTTACAGAAACAGCTTCTTCCCGGGTGATCTCCTGTACTTTAGCAATCTCTGATTCTTTTGCATTACTCTCTTCTTTGATGGTGACCGTCTGAACCCCATCTGTTTCCAGTGGTACTGAAACCTTTGTACTTCACTGTTTGGTTCTGAATCATCTTCTTTACCGACAGTTTCCAAATCAATTGTTTGATTGACTGGTTTTTACCCATATCTGGTTTCCAGCACATCGATGTCTGTTTGTGTTGAAATTGTTTGACGGTCTGGTTTTAACCGATGGCTGGTTTCTTCTTTGACCGTCTCAGTCTGTACCGAAACTGATCGATAGCAGACGGTTTTCTGCTGTGGTTGTTCTGGTGAATCTGTCTGAACTTTAATAGAAACCATGGAGTTCTTCCTTTGCTTTCTCTCAGGGACTCCTTTCCTCATTTGATCTTTCTGGTTTCTAAGTTTTGAACTTAATTGACGATTTATGCCAAACATGTCATCCAGTTGTCTCATTAAATATTTCTGTATTTTGATATATTTCAATTCTGTTTCCTTAAATTTTTCAAGACATGTGCAGGTGGCTTCACTTTTGTTTTCAACAGACTGGGGCAAATTCAGATTTTTTCTTAAACCCTCTCCTTGAATATTTTCTTCCCTCTGATTATCAGGAACCTTGATTACACTATCAGCAATAAAGCTTACATCTATTGGAGGTTCTGATTTGGGGAGCACTTTCCAAAATGCCCTCTTTCTACTGCTGGGCAAAGGTGCCTGATCATTTTGTCTTTCCAGCAGAGGACCGTTACCGATGTCACTTTCTGTAAAAAACGAAAGATCTATGCAAGCGTCTGACTCCGGGAAAGATATCCACAGCAGTGGCTTCTTCTTCATGCGCTTAGGTTTTGTTGTCTGCCAGCGAGCTTTTAAACTGTCACTGGTTGCCATGAGTCACTGGCAAAAGGTCAAAGGTAACAAGGTGACGGGCTTATTATGTTTTACAAATAATAATAATAATAATAATAATAATAATAATAATAGTACAGTTATTATGTTTCAGAAGAGGGTTTAGGAAATAACACCAAAAAAAATAAAAAGATAATTTGACCAAAAGTGCACTTGGGGGCAAGGAGCAAAAGGGGCAGGTGCTCAAGCACGCCCCCCACCCCCACCCTTCTGCACTTGAAATCCAACTTGCCTCTTAAATTTTCATTTTGAAGAAGAATGCTATCTTGTGGTCTAATCACGTGCAGCCAAATTCTCTTTTAGGTAGAAGAAGCTTTCCGATATCAAATCCTTCAAACAAACTTGAGTGTTCAGTCTTTGTTTTGTCATGATTTTTTATATTACAGTTACCAGACAGGAATTGGGGAGAGAGGAGGAAGATGGACAGCAAAAGCCTCTATTGTGTCGCTCTGCTGCCATGCCACGCCCCGCTGGCTGAGGCCTGCTTTGTTCTCTTTAGAATGAAGGACTTCCAGTTTGAAAACTTGTCTTATAGTTCATATATTTATGGACCAGAATGTGCTTTTGTCAGTTGTGTTTTTCCAAGTTGGCATGTAGGTAGTATCTGAGATCGCAGAGCTACACTCTAAAAAGTGTTTTTGGCTGTAGTTAATTTTATGGACTTATTTACATTAATCTTACTTAATTCATTTGGTTTAGTGACTTCTTACCTTTTTATGTTCAATTAACTTAAAAGTTACACATATAACTAACTTACATTAACTTAACTTACATTAACTTAAAGGACCTTTTTGCTTTGACTTCACTTGAAACAATTGAGTTCAATGTCTGTTTTATATTTCACATTTGACCAACTCAGTTCATTACGTTTATCCATCTCAATTTACTAAGTTTTTTAGAACTTAATTAATTACATTTGTTTAACATTACACATTTATGTCACTCTTATTCAAATTATTTAGTTTTGTCTAATAAATAATTCAAATCTCTTTGATGAAATTCTACAGAAAATAAGCTCAGACAATTAAGTTCAACCTGTAAGACTCTTCAGGCATCACCTATAACCACACCTTCATCCCAGCCAATCAGGACGCACCACCTCTCTACCTCGATCCAATCACCTGGCAAGAGACCCTTCAAAAGGCGAAGCAACCACAGATCCACCTGCTTCAGCTGTGCTTCAACCCACCTCCTCCCCGTTTCCACCACCAGCCTTCCAGACGCCTCCAGGTCCCTCAGACTCTCCTCTCTCCAAGCTCCGCTCCACCACCAGTGACTGGACCCGGGGGAAAACCTACCTGAGCTCCGTTCGAGCCGATCATTCAAGATCGCTGTAACTCTCGGCTCGCAGGTCTTCTGCCGGTGTCCGAGCGCCAAATTCTCGGTCCAATAAAATAGTCTAACTTAATTAGACTGTTTCTCTCTGTGTGTGTGAGTCTCTACAGATTGTAATGTTATTTTAGTTTTTCAAAAATCCTGTATACTGAAAAAAGAAAATAGTTTATCCAACTTAATAAATAAGAGGACAAAGACATGCAGTAAAGGTCATCAGGCTGGAATTGAACTTACAACAGGTGACCTGAGGACTCCGTATCCTCATGTAAGTTGTGCTGAAAGCCCTGCACCACCACAGCACCTGGTTGGTACAGGGTTTGTTCTTGATGAAGCTCGTGCCATGACATCAGATACGAATGCAGCATTGACCTTAATTGCTTAGTACAGTTCTTAGAGTGGACTCTGAAAAGTCTGTTTGAAACACGTTTGCTGCATGTCTTCCTTGTAAATCATCACCTACTTTTCTGTCTGACTACTCTCAAATGACTTGAGTCAAAAAACCCTGTCAAAAGAAGAGTTTCCTTCTTTATTTGAAGTAAAATACACAGTCCAGTCACATTAATGTGACCACCACGTACTTTCCACTTCAGAGTTAAATAACCAATCACAGAAGGCAGGTGGCAGCACAGTGCAGTTGAGCGTATATAAAGGGTGTGTGTGGGCTTCGGAAAACATTTCAATCGTTGGCGTAATGCAGAAACGAAGCGATTTATCCGACGTCCAAAAGGGCATGATCATTGGCTTTCGGGCCAAGGGTGGAAGCATTTCCGAAATGGCTGAGTTTGTGAACTGTTCGCGTGCCGCCGTGGTAAAAGTGTACCGTGCATGGCAAAATGGGACTGTCCAAAATCAACGACGTGGCAAATGTGGTGCACCACGGGCCATAGATGACAGAGGCGAACGACGGTTGCGGAGATGCGTTCGGGCAGATAGACGGGCTACCGTTGAGCAACTGACCACTAAAATGAACCAAGGGGCTACCACAAGTGTCTCCCAAACCACTATTCAGCGAACATTGCTGCGTCTGGGCCTCCGAAGCGGACGCCTGGTTCGTGCACCTATGCTGACTGGTGTTCATCGACGACGAAGGCTAGAATTTGCACGCCAGTACAGCAGCTGGACGTCCACTGAGTGGCGACAGGTAGCGTTTTCAGATGAATCGCGTTTTATGCTCCATCGGACAGATGGACGTTGGCGTATAAGGCGTGAAACCTCTGAAAGGAACCACCCTGCAACCATTGCAGGAACGGTCCAAGCTGGAGGCGGGAGCAATATGGTCTGGGGAATGTTTTCCTGGCATTCTCTGGGTTCACTGATTATTGTGGAAGGCACGATGGATCAATACAAGTACGCATCTGTCCTTGCGGACCATGTCCACCCCTACATGCGCATTGTTTTTCCTCAGGATGATGGCATCTTCCAGCAGGACAATGCGAGGTGCCATACAGCTGCCAGTGTACGTGCGTGGTTCGAAGAGCACCAGGATGAGTTTACCGTCCTCCCCTGGCCAGCAAACTCACCTGACTTAAACCCAATCGAGCATCTGTGGGACCATCTCGATCGAGTTGTTCGCGCCATGGATCCTCAACCGCGTAATCTAGCGCAGCTGGCCACGGCATTAGAGTCGGCATGGCTCAACATCCCAGAGAAGACCTTCAGGGACCTAAGTGACTCTCTTCCTGCACGTCTCGTAGCAGTTCGCTCTGCGAAAGGTGGTTATTCTGGCTTTTGACAGATGGTCACATTAATGTGACTGGACTGTGTAAATTATTTGAATAAGACTGACTTAATATTGTCATTTTTAAATACAATTAATGAATTCAGTTAAAAGTAAACTTAGTGAATTGAGTTGGATAGACATAAATTGAGTTGGTTAAGCTTAATACATAAAGATGGATAAACTTAACTGAATAACTTGCTACCGATTGAAGCAATTCAATTAAGTTGGTTCAACTAATTTCTTTTTACAGTGTACTGTCCCGCTTTACTTGGAACAGATCAAACTTTTCATTTATTCCACAAACATTCAAGTTCCTGCGTTTGTGAAATGTATGTGGTGTAAATGAGGGATTGCCTCGTTGATCTGTATGTACTTCTGATTTATTCTTAAATCTTGTACTGTAGCTTTGGGTGACTTTATAAGACGCTCAGCAGTGGCTGAGATGTGCCTGTATTAGTTTTCAACAACAAATCAATTTCCCAAGGCGACAAATGAAGTATTCATCTATGTTATTCCAACATTCTCTATTATTTTCTCATCAGGGACTATTGGGCCTCCAGCATCTGTGGATCTTCCTGGACCCATCATGTGGCTGTGTGGCTGTGGCTCTGAGCTCAGCTTCTAATCACCTCTTCAGCAGAACAACAGTTGAGACCTGAGAAGATCCATCTTTAACACCACGTGGTCGATTATTATATTCTTAATTGAAATGTTTTGCCTGTCTGCACTTAGAGTATTTTCACTTTCAAATTCAGGGGGATTTGGGCAGCTAACTAACTTTACCCTAAAGCTGACTAGAATCTTTTTTCATGTAGTATATAAATTAAAGTGTCACTGATACGATATAAACACTTACATGATTTAAAAAGATGAACTACTGTGCACACAAATTCTGTGTACACAAAAGCTTTTAATAATAAATATTTCTCACACACTAATTGCAGTGTCACTGTTTTCATCAATAGTAACTGAGTCAAATGCCAGTGCCATTTTGTGATGCAATCAAGATAAATCTGCACTGAAATACTCACAACTTCCTCTGCTTCCTTATGCTCATCCTTAGTTGTTTTGACTTGAGAGATTTATCTGCAGTTTTGGAGGAAGAAACCAGATGGAGTGATGAAGCAACAGTTGGCATCAAAAGCTGAGTGCAGTCAACTACTCTCATGAAGTCATTCCAACATGATTTAACTAGGACCCCAAGTTGATGCATTGGTCTGGAAAGGATCAAGACATTACTCTTAGTTATATCACTAATAGGTTCAGACAGCAAGATGGTGTTTTTAAGTTTGTGTGTTTTATGTGCATTGGAGTAGCATGCAGCAGTTGTTCTTACACATTCTTTTTTCTTTACTGTTCCCCTCATATTGTGTTTTTACATGAAATGAAGAAGCAAAAAAATATCAAGAGACAGTAGACACACCAAGATGGTCTGATGGCTGCAGCAGCTGGAGGTGAAATGATAGCCTGTAGTGAAGTGCGCTTTGAGCACCAGCCTACACCTCACAGCCGAGCCATCATGGGACTAGTCAACATGAACGTGCACACAAAAAAATCCAAGGCTCAATAAGCACAGACAATCATTCCCTCCCCATGGCTCTCGCTGCCACACAAACACACTTGCCGTTTGAGTTCAGTCAATGTGGGCATGCCTTCGCCTTAATGCTGATGACACTGTTTCCATTCCTGTGGATGTAGGGCTCTGTAGCAGCAGCAATATGGATTCTTATAGCTGACACACTCAATCAACCATCAGCTTGCTTCCAGCCACATAGCTTTGTTTATGTGGAAAACCATATCAAACTGAATTACTGCAGAAAGGTAGCTAAATCAAATATGTGGAGTTGCAAAGAAAAAAAAAGCACATCAAGTTTTCCATTTCAGAGACATTTTCCCTTGACTCATTTTCTAAAAGCGTTAATACGGACCGTTTTATGGTGCAGTAGCCATGCCAGAGACATCCAGATCCCTGCTCCTCTGAGGTGAAAGAGATGGAAGTAGATATAATAACCATTAAGAGATCTCATTTTAGTCTGAAACACAATAAAAATATTAACTAAATAGCAATATTAATTGTCAGCTGTCGGCTAGGAAAGCTACATGTAGCTCATAGCCACATTTAGCTTTGTGCCATAGGCTTTAAGAAAATGGAACCTTTTAGAACAGTGGTCCCTAACCTTTCTATTACCGCGGACCGGTCAGGACTCGGACAATGGACCTTACCACAGCCCGACCTGTTCATTGGTTAATGCCCATTTGACGTCACAGCGCAGCGATCAGTGGGTAACTGTCTCACAAACTCAAGCAAATATACATTGTGGAGTATCGGACCGACAGAAAGTTTTTGCGTCAGGACTCGAAAAACAATGGTTCTCCGTCAGTGGGGAATCTGTACAGGCGATGTCAGGTATCCTGATCGTGTTTGTGGAATTAAAATTCACAGATTTCCAAAATCTGAAACAGAAAGCCTTGCTTGGATTACACTTTTTCACGACGCATTTGCAGCTCAACTGTCATAGGATCAATAAGAACAAAGGAGTGTCTGCTGCGTAAGTATTGCTTTGCTTTCTTTGTGTTTTAGTGAATGAAAAAAAATAAAGTCAATAATAAGCATCCATTTAGCCACTACAGCATAGCAGCACCGATACAACGTCTACATCCTAAAGCCCGTCTGTTACAGCCTTACTTTAGCTGTACAGATCAATATGCAATATGCAGATACGGTACAGATCAATATGTACCGTATCTGACATACATTAAAGATTTTATTTCACCCGAAAAGGCTTTTTACTAAACTGTAATCGTGTTAGCCACGCTAATCGTGTTAGCCACCGAGTACCGAGTGCTAACGTGCTTCTCTGCACTGTTCTATCAGAGCAGACCGAGGCACATTCAAACATTTGCAAACAACAAAAAATCACTCATTTCAAAATCACCCTCTAAACCAGAGGTTCCCAAACTGTGGGGCGCGCCCCCTACAGGGGGCGCCATGCCATTGCAGGGGGGGCGCGGGAAGCCTCTTGATGAGAAAAAAAAACATGAACGCTGTATGCGCTGGGTTTTTACCTTAGAATGGCCAACTCTCTGTTATTTCTATGTCAATTTAACAATCAGATTAGGCTTCTGCATGTTGATGTTCTTGCTAAATCCTGAATATGCCCAATTTCGGTTGTCTTGGCCCCTTTATCGCAGCCTGTGGGGTTTTTCCCTCCCGTTGAATGTGACAGGTGGCCAATCAGAAAGCGCGGTGAGTCAGAACACAGGGGAATCCCAAACAGCTGAGATATCGCGCAGCTGAGAGTCGGGTGGATATCGGAGATGATATGTGGAAATGTTTATTATATGTAAAGGTCATTATCTTTATTATGTTTATTCAGTTAAAAATGTTAACTATGAAAAAACATTCACCTCCAAATCATAGTGCAGCAAATAGAGCGGCTGCTCTGGTTGCTATGATAACGTTTACATATCCCTTCAAAATAAGATACAGATGCGCCACAAAAATTAACATTTTACTTTCATGAAAACTTTAACTCACAATAATGACTAATGGAGCCCTGAGCTTGTTTCTCTGCAACCAGATGGTTCCATCAGGGAGTGACGAGAGACAATGACACCTGAAGTGTTGCTTATATCCACAGCCTGCTTGGTCTTTAGGTGGCGAAGCAGTTTGAAGATTCATTGCCTCATTAGCAGCCGGTCGCCGCATGTTACGCAGAGCGGCTTGTTATGTGGGACTCGCCTAAGGCCCAGAATAAATCCATCCTCCTGTCTCTTCTTTGGGTCTTTTCCCTTTGCTAAGAAACCGAGAGAATCCGGTTAAAGGATTTTCAAAATAAAAGATCCTCCAGACTTAAATAATACATAAAACGGAAATATTTAATTATTGTGGGGCCGGTACCAATTTGTCCACGGACCGGAGGTTGGGGACCACTGTGTTAGAATCATGGCAGCAAACCAGCAAAACACAAGAACTTTACACAGTTTTTTCCCCAAAACTATCAGACTGAGTTGAGTGAAGCTGCTGGATGCAGGTAAAGTAGCTAAAAGACGACTAGCTAATAACAATACAGCACCTTAAGCTTAACAAGTGCCTGTAGGCTACCGATGTTGTTGTCTATGTTCAGCTACATACATTAATTTTGCTCCCAAAACAGTCGCCAAATAGTCGACTGTAGTCGTCAAGGTATTTGACATAAACCAGCTTTTAAGCTCAGTGGTGTGGTTGAGTGTACAGATTTATTAAACACTTGTGATAGCAATCAAACAGTATCTTGCTCTGTTGTCCACTTCCATCAGCATGAGTGGGCAGAGTGAGGGGATGGAGGTCTGAGGGGGAGACGAGTGGTTCAGCAGCAGCAGCTCCCTAATCAGGCACCTTCCTGCCATAATTACCTGCTACCGTCCACCAGCCCTGACCGTCCTCCGGCTGCAGACACCCCTCTTCATTTTAATACACACAGCGCCGTCAAGTGCAATTGGCAGAGCAAATAGAAACTGCAGTTTGTTTCCTGCTCCACCACTGTCTTCATTCTGACATACAAGCTTGCCTTTTTAGCCCCACTTTCACACTGCAACACAGTTCCTCTCTACTTTGGTCATGTAGAAAATCCTCTGTGGTTTGTGGAAAAGTACAATCATACAGCAAGCAGGAAACAGCAGATGGAGCTTTAAAAAAGTTGAGCTCAGAAAATCAATAGGTGATTAATTTAATTATGAATGTCTTGGTTTTTTAAATTATGTACAAACTGCTTGAGGACGGATGGAGAGACATATCGTGTCAGAGTGAGAGATTTGTAAATTGCAGTTCTAGAATCTACATTTCTAAATTCTTAGGAGCTTTACTAGATCACAACACATGCACTGCATGTGCCTTTTTTATATGAAAACCATGTTCAATGGTCAGTCATCATTTCAATTTTATTGTCTTGGTGAGGTCAATACAGGGTATTTGTATGGTTGTAATTTACAAAGAAAATTCATATAAAATCAATCAGACAAAAATTAAAGGCACATCCAGTCATGCACCCAGTACAGTCTAATTTAACCTCGTTCTGTGCTATGAACATTAGTTTTTATTTTTTAATTGCCAATCCTTAATTGGTTTCTCTAAATTGCTGAAGCTCACTTGTGATTTTGAGTAATTATCAAGCTTTTATGTTTTATTTTAGATTTTTTACTTTTTGAACTGTTTCTGTGAGAACTTTCTTGATTTTTCTTAGACAAATCATACAGTGCAAAACACTATTTTTCATAGCTCCACCAGTATTGGAGCATCATATATAGCAATATATTTACATATTCAAGCAACTTTAACAAAACAACATCAGACACACAGTAAACTCTGATGGGACCGTAATGAGGTGGAGTTACTGTTCAGAGGGAACCTTCAGGTATGATACGAGGCTGAACTGAAGGGTTTTAGTTGTCAAAAGTTTTAAAATGGTCTGAAACCAAACTACCAGTGAGCGTGTGGGGTCAACTGAAGAGGACATCACAATATTCAGGAGTGAAAAAATGAATCAATATGTAGGATGATTTTTACCAAAATAAGGTTTGATTAACTATTAGTTCAATGATGCATACACTTGTCCCACCAAGTCATGCAGCTTAATGTTTCATATTGTTTGACCAGATTGGTTTGTTTCCAGTTGGATTGTACACTATATATATTAAATGGGTTCATTCTTGATGTCTTACAAACCCAGCATGTGAACAGAGTGCGCAGACATTTGTGATCAGCTGTACTTCAGGCTTCCACTCTACTGGATGACAGTGTGATACCCAGTTCAAGTTCTATCTGTAGGCTGCTGAAATTTTTAGGTTTTTTAGGTTGGTCCTTTTATATGAATTCAGTTAAAACTCTGGTATTTTTTAATGTGTTTTACCAACATTTGTTATTTTGTATTGGGAGATATTTTGAGGATTTTGGATGAAATATAAAGTTCCTTATAAATAGAAGCGTGTTCACATAAATGCTCCCAGAAGACTTGGCAGCATGTTTTTGTTAACATGTATGAATATCCATCCGTCCATTATTTTCACACTTATCCCTCGTGGGATCATGAGGGTGCCGGTGCCTATCTCCACCCTGGACAGATCGCCAGTCCATCACAGGGCAACAACCTAGCATTCACACACCTAAGGAGAATTTACAGAGATCAGTTAATCTGACAGTTATGTATCTGGACTGTGTGAGGAAGCTGAAGTACCCAGAGAGAACCAACAGGGAGAACATGCAAACTCCATGCAGAAAGACCCTGGGCTGGGAATCAAACCCAGACTTTCTTGCTGCAAAGCAACAGAGCTACCAATTGCACCAGTGTGCAGCTCTAGTTAAAGAAATGTTAAGCATAATTAGCAATGCTTAATAGAATCATTATTTAAATTTTGTAAGAAATCAGACATTAACATTCATTTGATGAACCAGCAAAAACATAATTACCTAACTGAAAGAGTCAGAGCCATTTGAACTCAATTTTTCTACAGTGGTTTTTATTTTTGTTAGAACTGAGGAAGCTGACATTTTTGCATTTTTCAAGTGTAAAAACCATGCTGTTTTCACAAAGGTTATCATGGGTTTTCAGTCAGCACTAAAGCCAGTATTTGGTGACTACCCCTCAGCAGAAGGGTTCACACAGTGATCTTTGGCTTTGGGTTCTAAAGGATTGAACCATTCTAACTCTGTCTCTTCTTTTTCACTCATCACAGCAAATGCACCATTACAGAAAGAAAGGAAGCCATTGAACTCTGACAACAGCTGCAAAAATGACTTCTCATTCCTCAAAAGATCCTTGCAGTACTCCCTAAAATTACACAAGGTGTGACAATTTGCCAGGTTCGTAATACATTATAACTGAAAATCACAGATGAACAATTTTCATCTCTTAAATCTCTCCATAAAAGAACAGCCTATTTCTTTCCAGGGAGGAAAAGGACCATTCAGGAAACTGAAATGCTCCGTATTCAAGGTGCAGATGTAGACAGTATTGAGAGGAAAACTTTACAAGCAGCAGAATCACATTTTTAAAGGATAATGAGTTGAAATCAGATTACATATGCGTTAGGGCAAGTTTCTCTTTCAGTTCAAGCCACAAATATAGAATAATTGTATTTAATTTCTCCAACATGTCTTGCAAAAGTATTGGCATTTTTATGTGTTCTGCTTAAATTGTATATGATGCATACAAGTTGATGAAAGGAAATAATAACATGAATGAATAAATGAATAAATAAATGTATATGTGTGTGCGTGCGTTTGTTTGTAATACCTTGTGGGGACCATTTTCCTGACACATACTACATTTTGAGGACCCACTGCTCCTTGTGGGGACTGAAGCCTGGTCCCTACCAGGTGAAATGCAGTTTTTGGGTCAGGGGTCAGACTTAGGACTAAGGTGTGTATTGAGTTTTAGTTAAACTGAGACAAAAAACTGTATCTTTCTTCTTTTTTATGCACTTTTTTTATGCACTTCTTGTTACTGTGCACTATCTTATTTTTATACTCGTATCATGTTCGAATAAATTTCATTTCAAAGTTTCAAAGTTTTAGTTAAACATAGGTTAGGTATGTAATGGTTAGAGTTAGGAATAGGGTTAGACTGTAGAAAATGTTAGTCAATGCAAAGTCCCAAAAAGACACGAGAACATGACTGTGTGCATATGTGTGTGTGTGTGTGTGTGTGTGTGTGTGTGTGGGTGGGTGGGTGTGCGTGTGTATAAAGACCAAGACCAAGGAGATTTCCAAATAAGTCAGGGACAAACTGCTCTTGGAGCAAACTCCTGGAATTGCTCTCTGCAGCATCACTCGGCTCGTTTCCATCCCCACATGTAACATGTAAGCTAATCAGTATTGAGAAAGCAATTTTCCTCATAGATTTTAGTCCATTAATGGACATTTTAACCAATGTTGGGTTTTAGCTCATGGTCAAAAACTGGAGGCAAGTTGTAGCTTGCATGAGTAAGTTTCATAATGTCACCATGGAGTATCTGACCATAATAATGTTATTTACAAAATGCTAATTATGCTAAATACTAAAACGTAATTGCTATGATGCACCATCCACCTATTCAGATTGGAGCTTGGCTATAAACTGCAGCCCACCTGCAAAGCAGTGAAAAAAATTAAGTTATAAGATTTACATTTTATATTTTAATTCTCTTTTCACCCTCAAAACACACTGTTTATTATTTTTGGTAGAGAATCATTTTCCTATGTAACCAAATATTACTGATGTATTGTTGTTATAGACTATATCAAGCCACTCTTAAACATGATTCATCTTCTTTGCTAGCAAAAATGTTTAAGCATATTTACATTCACTTATTTAGAATGTCTTAAACACTATTTTCATTAATACTAAAAATTCATTTTACCTCCCAGAAAAACTCTCTGGATAAAACAAACTATAAAAAAATATTTCTGATTTTAAATGAAAGAGAAGAAAAAGCATTATTTTGTTCAATCAAGTTCTTTGTAGTCTTTTCATTTTAGATTGCTTGTAAGGAAAAATATAACTATTTGTCATAGCAGGTTGGGTCCCACTTTTCAGAAAACATGTGGTAGTAGTGCTCCACTTTTAAGATTTAACATGGCTGCAGTTTCACTTGGGCCCAGCTTTTGTCGCATATTCATAACTCAGCAATGAAAAATTCTCCTTTGACAGGAAATGTTTATAAACCAAATGAATACATACCTCACAGGTTTGGCTTATTCACAAAAGCAAAACTATCTCTAAAATTACAAGAAAGATACAGGCTCTGTGAAGACTTGGGCACACAGAGTGTCATCTACTCCAACATAAATCAGCCTGTTACTGCTAAATCAATACTGCCTATTGTCAACAAAACTGACAGTGTAAGGAGAATACTAACACAACTGCTTATTTTAACAAGTAATCCACATTTGTAGCCAAAATATGAATTGCCTATTCTATCCATCTGAACAGTGAAATGCATTATGTGGAATAAGAATAGGTGAATGAAGAAGGAATGTAGAAAATATGCATATCTTCTTTCTTCCCATTTTTTGATCAATTTTTTTTCTTAATATTTGCACTCTTAGTAAAATGCAATAAAACAAACATAATATGATTGAGCAGAGGCTAATAGTTTAACCAGCCAGCCGTGTTGCCTCCAAATGTGAATGTTGACTTATTATAAAAATATAAACTGCCTGCAGTGCAATCACATCTCCATCTAGTGGTACTTTCTAAGAACTTCATCCCTAACACAGTGTGACAAAGGTAACTGTCTCAGTTAAATTTGTTTGACTTTTCATTTAAGTCACTGACATGTAGGCAGAGCTCAGATCAGACTTTAAAGAACATACTGTATCTTCCTCTAAAACAAATATATAGTTTCCTTCTAGCGCCATTTAACTTTGATGAAAGCAAGATGGCACTTAGCTTTAATTCTACAAGACAAAAAAAATGTAAATACATTAAAAACAATAGCAAACTATTATTGGTTTGGCTCAAACCAAACCAAAAAAAACAAAAACAAAAAATATTAAATTTTCTGTATGGAAAAAATTTCATGCAGCATTAAAGATGATGTAATGCAGTTGTTATAAAAAGCTTAGTTTTATATGTATATGTATATATATGTATGTATTTCTTTGTGTGTGTGTGTGTGTGTGTGTGTTTGTGTGTATGTCTATGTGTGTAGGTAGGTGGGTTGATATACAAAATGTGCAGTCATGTAATGCCCACCTGTAAGAAAATAAGGCCAAATCAAACATGTAAATGAAATCTGTTTTTTATTGTCAAAATATATTTTTGAAATGTTTTGAAGGAAAGTGACAAGTTGTAAAAGAAGGCTCCGACCAAGCCAATAATGCACCACTTTAACATTTAATATTGCATTCTGGTAGAATGCAAATGCTATGTAAAAAAAATATCATTTATGAATGACTCATAAAAACAAATGCCTAAATCAGAATTAGAAAAGCACTGAAGTAATCCAAATCACAGCTTTGATAAGGTCAAAATAAATTCTTCAAATGTAGATACTTTTATTCCAAAGTATCTAAAATTGCAGTTAACTCAAATCAGGAATTTTACAGACTATAGAGTAATAATTAAAGAATGCATAGATATAAAAATACGAGGAAATTCTTAAAAACAACGATCAGCAGATGTTTTTATTAAAGTAAGTTTGCATGAGAGGAGTACTCCAGTGCCCTTTGTTTCCAGTGTGACCTGTGAAATCTGCTGGAGGGTCCAGTCAGCTGAGCATTTTATTCAGACACATGCTTGCTGTCTGGGAGCTTCCACATGGTGATAGGCAGATCCTGCCTATAGCCCCTTATAGCTCTCGCCCCCACCGGCTCCCTCTCAGCTGTGTCCCAGTCTGGGGTTGCCTGTCGCTGCTGCTGCTGCAGTGAGAAGGAATTTGCATTTTAATAGGCAGAGCTGTTCACTGTCTCTGAATCAGGCAAACAGCAGGACATGCACACAGCTACACAAGTTTCCGATGAACCTTCCTCACTATTTCTAAGCCTTGGAAAATTATATTTTTAGCCATTGGACTTTATCTTTCCTGTTTAGAAATAGATACAAAAATATTTCTGCATACAAATTAGATACAAAATAAAAATTTGTTTGAAATTAAATGTGACAATGATGCCATCTTAGATCAGTAGAACTAATGCTCTCTTTGACCTGGGAGGCTCAAAGTGGATAGAAAGGCCAAATGACAGAGTGGGGGCAGCTGCAGCGTGATAAAGGCCCAGAAGCTTGTCTTTGTGACCACAGAGCATGACTGTTCCATCACAGCTATCATTAGGCACCAAACAAAGGCATATGAAGAGCAGAGAATAGAGGCAGAGGGGAAGGATGGGTCTGAGCCAGTTTTGTTCTCTGACAGGTTCGCTTGATAAAATGTCGGCCCTGAAGGACACAGAGGTCGGCCCAAGTGCAGCTCAGCTACAGAGGGGGTTGAGGGCCAGTGTTTCACACATTCTGACATTTCTAGCTACAACGCAAAGTAATTACATCACATTTACCTGTGACAGCAAAGTTATATAAAATACTGAACTCAATGACCTAATTATTTTAACTTGTAAAAACATTCATTTATCTATCTAGTCTTCTGCTTATCCATAGTTGGGTATCTTCAGGAGATTAAGGTGGAAACTCTGACGTCCCTCCAGTCTGAAACATTGTTCTGCTTGTTCTGGAAGATCCCAAGGCACTCCAAGGCAAGAGATGGGTCCTGATAACGCTCAGGAAAAAAAGGGGCATCCTGATTAGATTCTAGAATTTCCTCAATTGAACCCTTTCAATGTGGA
Organism: Poecilia picta; assembly: GCA_033032245.1. Taxonomy (NCBI): domain Eukaryota; kingdom Metazoa; phylum Chordata; class Actinopteri; order Cyprinodontiformes; family Poeciliidae; genus Poecilia; species Poecilia picta. Next base: position 2,420,197 of record CM065365.1, on the reverse strand, counting down.
GGATTACTGGGGTTACTGCTAGCTTCCCCCAGAAGAGGAGCTCCGCTCCCCGTGTCTAGAAGGCCCTGTATGGTCAGACAGAAGTCAGTCAGTGTGTGAAAGGTCAACTATTATCATAGATTCTTTGCTCTGTTTGTTTCTATATTTCTGACATTTCATATTTACTTAGTAGCAACAAAATATCCTTATTAAAGCTGCAGTATGTAACTTTTTTGAAGATATTTTTTTGGTATTTGTTAAAAATCTCACTATGTCCTGAAAATATGTGAAAAAAATCAAGGCCCCTGTGCCCCTAATAGCACTAAGAAAAATACACCACTCCCAAATCAAAGCAACCAGAGCCAGAAGGCATAGGGTTAGGGTTCAGGGTTAAAGTGGGAGAAGAGCAAGAAGACAGATTAATATCAAAGAATTTAAGGAAAAATCTGGACGGATTTTAAATTGCGGTGCTGACATGTCTGAGACCGAGAGCAGCAAGCAAGATCATGCGGAGGAGGAAATGGCACCTTTAAGATACAGGCCTCCAGGGTATTCTGGAGGAAATCAAATTGTTTAAGACTGAATTTTAAATGGACTTTGTTTCATTCAGACGTAATATAAAGAGGGAAATGAAAGAAGAAACAGTCTGTTGTTATAACAAAAAAAACTTTAAATAGCAATAAGCAACATTTCACTAAATGCATGAATTGTTATGCTACTATTTTTGTGTTCCTATTAGGAGAGGGTTCCACCTTTCCATTGCCAGCCATTCCCAGTAGTCATTGATTTATTTTTTCATCACATTTTTGTTATTCTGCAAGGTGAGACATTTCAGCTCCAGGCATGCAATCAAGTCTGGGACCCCTCCTTAATCTAATTAATAACCATTGAACATGGTAACAACAATCAACACTAATTAAAATTTGTGCTTGTTGACAAGGGGTACAAGCATCATCAAAAGGCAGGAGAAGGGGGGGGGATTGTGTGTGAGAGATTGGAGGCCATTAATCAGAGCGTCTGTTCATCATAAGTTAACAAAGTGCTCCAAGCCATACTTTACATTCAGATGCTCCCATGACTGTGACATAGGCTACTGGCATGATGGGTTTCAACCCCACAGAGCTCAGATACCATGGAGATCTCTCACAGAGCTCAGATACCATGGTCTGCAGACTATTCTGCATTGAAGCATTCAGCTTCTATTCACCAATAATCACCAACAATCTGGGGAAAAAAACTTCCAAAAAGATCAAGACTAAAAACCCACCTGTTTACAGCTGCTTTTGTTCCATAATAAATGAAACATTAACCAATATATTTGATGTAATATTTGATGTATATGATTTTAGTGATGTGTAACGCTCTTTTATATGTGCAGGTCTGACTCCAGGGCTTAGTGTTAACCACTTTGTAGAATCAGAAGTAGGTACGGCATGGAGTCATGATTGGGTGGATAATTGAGGCAACTAATGCAAAAAGGTTTGTTTTGCTATTTATTGCAGTGACAATAATAATAATGATAAGAATGATCATAATAATAACAGCAACAACTAAAGAAAATAAATTGTTCAAAGGAAACAAAAAAAGAAAAAACAAATGAACCAATCAAAGAAATAATAATCAGTGATATTTCAAAACCAAATATAGTTCAAAAGTCCAAGAGCAAAGGGAGAATAGTCTTTTTCCTTTGAATACTCCCTTGGAGTTTAGTTTATGTCCAGTGTGGAAAGTGTCAGTTCGTTTTCCTACCACCAGGTGGTGTGTGTAGCTCGACATCCTCCTCATCAAGTGAGTCGATGAAGGGGAAACCAAAAAAAACCTGACCTAAAAGACCAGAAAACATACATTAAGTTCATATATAAATGTTATATTTATATAAGCTAAATGGGAAAAAACAATTAAATACATACTGCTATGTATTGACAACTATTTCATAAAATGGGGAAAAAAATGTCCTTTTAAAAAGTAAAGTGCACTTCATAATTCAAGTTCAAATTTACTCAAAGTAATTAGCAGTCGCTACAAACAACAACTAATAATCAGATCAATCAACTTAGGAATGTGATTGATCAACGTAGCTACAAACAAAATCATATTAGGTACCAGACTTCATTGCTGCACCAACATCGCATACAACAAACAAAGAAATCATGAAAAAAATAATCAAATCTAAAGTTGAAAGCGAAGCCTTTAAATATTAAAGGTGTGGTCTTTAATTCGGCTTCGACAGTGTGACTTTTCATCAAGTAATTAGTCAGCGGACTGATCTGATGCGGGCAACTGATTGTCTAGTTTGGTAGCTGATGCTAACTGGTTGAACGTTGCAGAAATAAAACGCCCTACTATATATACGAATGATTTTACTCACTGTCGAGTAACGGATTGTCTGAGGAGGTGGATTCAATGTTAACTTGTTCTCATCTGATGGTTTACCAGGCGTCAACAAAGCCCAACATGGTGAGTATTGCAGCGGATATATTAGCGGCGTATTATTGCAGATACAACGTCAAGATCAGAAGGTTTTTAACATTCACCACGGATCCTCGAGTTTTAGGGATGAATTTGTTCAGCGATGAGTCGAGTTGGAGATTTCAGATTGTTTTATTAACAACTGACCCCACAACCAACAGTGAGCAGCAACATAGTGGAAACCCGGAAATACACATGAGGATCCCAGAGCTTAAAGGGGCGATTTAAAGGGAAGGTGGGTGGGTCATGGTGGTCACGTGGGTTACAGATGCTACTCATCAAAATGTAAAGTTTGTTTGATTGTTGACTGTATGGTGTTTTCTTTATAGGTTTGTACTTTTGTGTTTTATTATTTAAGCCAGCACTTTGCTGCTGAAATGTTTTATACAAATATACTGATTGATTTATAGCATCACAAACTTTCACAAAAAAGGAAGAACTCCATATTCAGCTTACAATATGGAAGATCAAAACTGACATAATTAAAGACCAAAACAGAAATATATGACTTAAATGTGTTCTCGGTGCTGCTTGTGATTAGTCTCATGATGAGGACTCTTCCAGACGGAGCTGTTCTCTGATAGCAGACGGCATGTCCGCCGGTCCACTTCGGTGGCTGAAATATTGTTTGCAGAGTTTTAAATCAAATCCACAAATTGTACAACCTTGAACTTCTCCTGAAGTGAGCACCAAAAACAGAGGACAGCCTGGCAGAGCTGCATAGAACCTGCTAATGGAGATGAATCTGTCTAGGGAAAGTTGAATATTCTACCCATACCTGTCAAGCCTCTGGTTTTGGAGGGGAAAATACCCCCATTTCCCGCCATGCTACCATATTATTATTTTCCTGTAAATATCCCATATTATGCCCCCCACCCTATCCCCACGCTCTGACCTTTTGCTACTCAGACGGCCAACCGGGTAGCAAACATCTCTCGTATTGTCAAATTCAAAACTTGACAGGTATGATTCTACCAGATAATATCACACACATTATCACATCTATCATCACTGGAGGATTAGACCTACTATTCACCTGGTTCTGTTACATGTCAATCACCTGGGGGAACCAATCAAATGTCAAGGGGGTCCAGTGTCCTCTCAACCCCCTCATTTTCCCTCAGCCTCCCTTTGCTTGTATCCAGCGCACCCATCCACCTCTGTTTGTTACATTATTTCAGCCCCTCACCTACCTCCACCCCTTTCCCATGTAGGGTATCACTTCATTCCTCATGTCTTCCTCTTTTATTTCATAATTCATCCATCTTCCCCTATTTCCTCTACTCCTTCTTCTTTTCCATTCACTGTCCTCTACATTCCATCTGGTGGGTCATAATAAGAATCAGGTCCCTGAGGTCTTATTCCCACATCTCTTTCTCCCAAGTCAACGTCAGCAAGTGTCCCACATCATCATCACCTCATGTGGTTCTTCTCCAAATGTCTGCCTTCAATGAATCTTTAAACTCACCTCATTCTAGCGTAATTCTGTCTGGTGAAATCCACTTTAAGTGGGTTCTGGTGGTCTTAACTTCCTATTTTAAATTCACAGTATATATTTCAATTTTAGTTGGAGTTTTGCGTTTTTACATTGTTTGCTCTTTGTAAAATTATATTTTTTGTTATTTGAATAAACCTATACAAATCTATAAGATGCATACCTGAGGCCAGATTCAATTAATATATGCAACAAGCACCCTCAAATGATCCCATTGCAGCTGTGCAGGACTGATGACCCACAAACATGACTTTTTTTGTTCAGATAATTAGCTATTTGTATCATTTCTACCTGATTAATGGCCTTTATGGTGCTAATCTCTCTGGCATGATGCTGTTTTACACTCTCTGCTCAGCAAGCAGCATTTTCTCATTAGACTAAAGTGAACAGCAAAAGTGCTCATTTATGTAATTGATATGATTGAACATATTTTATATGAGGTGTTTCATCTGCTGGGGGTTAGCTCTCTCTCAACAATTGTGTCATATTGTTCCCTCACACAGTGGGTAACACACAGGATAATTAAAACACCTTCAAAACAAAATGAGAAACTAGAGGGGGATTTCAACAATTATGATCTGCAAACTGTCAGTTGTAAAGCAGCATCAAAACCCTTTTCTACAGCAGAGAACTTGTATTCAGTGGCCTGAATGTGGTAGCTGAACTTTTTACTTCTTAAATCTTTCTGAAATACTGTAAATCAAATCAATTCATCAGTCAAACCAGATGCTTGATAGACAAAACAAGTTATGACATACAGATACACTCACACACACACTTACAAATCCAAATATACCCCCGTTATGATTGACAGGAAACTTCACACCAGACCTAAAGCGAGGCGGATTCTGATCCTCTCCAATGTTCCTCTTCTGGGACCTTGATTTTCAGCTCTGTAATTCTTTCTCAGAAAGAAAACTCTTGAACTCTGTCATTGTTATGATGCTAAAATCAGCTTATGTATGGTCGTTAACTCTGAATATTTGTTTTGGAAGGCTAAGCAGCGCATGAGCAGTAGAGGTCGAAGTCTGAATGTCTGTTTGAATACTCCTCTGCCCCTCTGTCTAAAGGCTCCTGTACTGAAACAGAGCAAAAGATTATTTATGGCCTTGTTAAGATGTGCTTATTTTGTTCCAATAGAACAACATGCACATCATGTCTCCAGTATCTAAATCAATCTGCATGGCTTTGTGGCTCCAACAGCTGCCTAACTGATGCCTTAATCCAGTCTGTAAGTACTGCAGCACTTTGGAGCGCGCCCAAAGCAAACGCAGCACAACGGTGACCAAAGAGCTGCTTCTCAAACAGAACAGAGAGAATCTGACAGAACATCTATGAACTATAGATCAAGTCAGCCCTGTATTCACTTCTGCGCTGCTGACCTTTGGCATAAAACAACAGCTTTCTCAGCATTGACCCTCTGGGTCATGTTTTTACCCACACACTCTTCCACATTTAAAGAGTTTTCTGGGTTTTATTAACTACTTTCAGTGTTTTTCTAAGTACTAAGAGTAGAACAGACTTTATTTATTATCATTCCAGTGTTTTTTGTTTTGTTTTTTTTTTCTTTTATACTACTTGTTGCCTTTATATGATAACACTGGGTTACAAAAAATATTTTTTGGAAGTTGTTTAGGTTTTTTCAACTGATTTATGACTATTTTGCACCACTGAATCCAAAAATGACATCCACTTTCTCAATCAGGTCAAGTTTTTATTCTAATTTGATTTAGAGAAATTTGATCTGAACTGATGTCTTATTGTGACATTATCAGTTCATTTCTGTTAATATTTCTCATCCAAAACAGGTTTAAGGAGAAAAAAAAAGTTTTCTAACAGAGTGTATTAATTCATTGTTACAAATTTGGATTTCTGTAAATTGAATAATAAACACTGATAAGGGTAAAAGCATTTTACATGTGAATTGAACATTACATCTCCATCTCTTTCATGTCCTGATGGAATCTCTTCTCCTGCTCATCACTCATTGATTCAGATTCTCAGGAAACTGATCCAGATATGAGAACAAGTCATGAATTTTGATGCTCATGCTGGTCCATAGTTCAGAAAGTTGACCTGGTTGAGCAATGTGACTTTTGGATTCAGCTCATCAAAATGACCCTAAAACTGTTGAAAACCCCCAGACTATTTTTTGGCTGTTGATCAGTGTAATCTGGCAGGAAGGAGGCAGAGGGAAGGGAGGAGAGAAGTCAGTCGATGTCGCTAGCCCTCCACTGGGTTCCTTTGCCTGGTGTTACCTTGGGTTTTACACCATGCTGACTGATTTTTTTTTTTTTGTTTTGTGTTGTTTTTTTCTGTTGAGTCTTAAGTTGTTCACACTTTGGTTTAACATGATCAAAATGGGGGTACTTTAAAGATTGAGTATTTTTCTAACCACTAACCACTGCACCACACAGAATCCCATCATTAGGTTACCCAAAACCTAAAGAGTGTTTACGGGCATGTCTTTCTAGTTTAGGACAAAAACTACGTTTCGTCTCCAACACACTACTACTAATTCATTTACGCACACACAAAATGTTAAAATTGCTCATATGCACTACTAAAATATCACACACATATTTTTTTTTTCTCTTACACACAAAATACTAAGATTGCACATGTACACTACTAAAATATGGACTAATTTTTTTGGATGTGAAGAGGGACTCACTTTTTTTGAATGTGCGAGACATCTCTTGTATGTGTGAGAGTTGTCACGGAAGAGGCAGGGCATAATTTGGAGATCAGATCGCGCATGCGTTGATACCACAGTGACTTTAGCTTCAAGTTGGATATTGGAGCTCCACAGTGTAAGCGGGGTTTAGCTCAAGGTTAATCTGATTTATGAACGCTAATTTTGGCCAGTCGTTCTCTACCGCTCCCTCCCCGGGGTTGTAGCCGGCGTTAAAGCTGGAGTAAGCCCTAGGTGAACCTCCGAGCACTTGGGAAGGGAGTCATACAAATACAAAAAACTTGTTTATTAGTATATGTGGAATCTAGTTTTTATGTATGGTGTGAGAAAAAAAATTTTGTTTGCGTGGGTGATTTTAGTAGTATATTGACAATTTTATATTTTGTGTGTGTGTGTGTGTGTGTGTGTGTGTGTGTGTGTGTGTGTGTGTGTGTGTGTGTGGTGTGTGTTTTTAGTAGTGTGTGAGACGAAACAGATTTTGTCCTAAAAGGCCCCTTTCTGTTGTTACCAACTGTTTCACTCTTTGTGTTTTACTGTTGATTTTATATACATAGATTTTTACTCCATATAAATGTAACAGGTATTACACAAATGAAATTCCTGCAAAAATGTGTTTCATAATTGTCCTGTAATTGGTGGTATTTGGTACCCCCTACTGGTTGCTTATAAATTCGATGAGAAACCCAGGATTCCACGCAGTCTGTTCAGTGCTTTGCTGTGATAGGTCAACAAATCCGGTTCTCTACTGAGAGGTGTTGGAGGTTTGTTCAAAGGGTAACTTGAATCTTTGTTGCATTACACAGAGTGATAGGTTAACCAGCAGAGAGGACTCATTGCGCCATTTGTGTTTTGTTAACCACTAATTGTAGTTAATCGCCTAAAACCCAACCGACTGGCCTCCACTGTGTGCATGACTGGACGAGTAAGAGGAACTGTCACATAAAGCCCATTATTGTTTTTAGTTTGTATCTTCTTGTTGTCCAAGCAACCAAAAGTTTTATTTTAAACATTATTTAACATGTATTTTGTCAAGTATGAAGAAGTGAGTCTCTGCTCAGTTCTTTCTGTCAGTTAACTTCCTTTGATCTTCCTTCTTTTTCACAGAAATAAGTCTGTTAAAGGGGGACACATGGGAACACTGTATCCCTGATTTAAATGATTGGAAATGTTAACGTTTTTCACCTTCTCACCGAACTGAAATATGTTTCACAAAATAATTTGACTGTTTGTCACGTTCCAATTGGAAACGATAAATGATCAAACATTAAATGAAAAAAAGAGCTTTTCCTCAGAAAATATTTGCGGATTAAGTTATTGAACCATGTCTTTATTGCTGGAGAAGAAAAGAATTGCTCTAAATGTTTTGTAGGAATATGAGTTACAATAACATTTAATTTTGCTTTTGGATCAATAAAGTATTTTTGAATGTGAATTGAACTGAATTGAATCTCCATCCATCCATTTTCTTACACCCTTGACCCTTAGTGGGGTCACCCTGGACAGGTCGCCAGTCTGTCGCAGGGCTGTCAAAGTGCATGTTGCTGCTCTGCTTTTCTTTTATAAGGGTTTGATTTGATTTTCTTATTCTAGCCAACTTAAACTAAAGAAAAGTTTTCTGATAGCGTTTCTATAGATACGGTACCTGCTCTGAAACTACCGTACTCTTTTAATTTAAAAATACAGAATCTGACTTAAATAACTGATGAACTCATCCAGTAGTCTGCAGCTGCGTGTTTTGTTTGTACTGCATCAGTCCTGGATGTATCTGTCACGTCTGTCCGCATGTGAATTGAAGTCTGTGTTTACTGAGCCAAAACAATCCCAACATAGACAAAAAAAAACCAATGTGACTGTGACTTCCAAATGAATTCTACTTTTCTTTTCCATAGTTTTGCCACATATTTTAACATATTCAAAGGACTAAGAGCTAAGTTACAATACAAATGAAATGAAATAATTGACGGTAAAACTTTTCTATGTAGTATGAAAGCTAGATTTCACCCTGATGCTTTATTCCTCCGTTAAACTACTGTCTCATAGATGGGAGACATTTTGGATGAAAAAGAGAGATCATTTTGTTTAAAGTTCATTTAAATTCATTCTAAAATTCCACCTGTTGAGAGCTGCAATTGAACCATAAAAAATAGAACAATACACATGTTTGATGTGTATTGATGACACATGACAAAACGTTATATTTGTTACTGATTTCTCAATTTTTGAATGCATGATGTTTATATGACTTTTTATTTTTGTGTTTTTACCAGTTTTAACTGCCTTGTTGTTGAAATGTCTTATAGAAATACATTTGAATGATTGATTTAATAGCTCCATTTAAAATGCTGATTTTGCGTTTTTTCACATGGACAGCGAGGTCCTAGCGCAAAAATTCACGTGACATGTGGACGGAGTCTGGTGCTGCAAAGTTGGAGACGATGTCCTGTTAGGTGACGGGGCCTGGATAATACTAGTGTTAAATGGACGGCGGAGTCCAGCGACGACAGGCGCTTAAATTCCGTAAAAAAGTACGTTTATATGTTCTTTTTTTTTTCAAAATCTCTTTCATACTGTTTAAAGTCACATGCTGTTTTTTTTTTTCTTTAATTATGTAAAGCACCTTGAAATGCCTTGCTGCTGAAATGTGCTATACAAATAAAATTTGATTGATTGATTGATATGAACCATTTCCTCAAGGTTCTCAGAGTTCCCAGCAGTTACACACCATGTCGTTTTAAGGCTTAAAATGTCACCAACAGATAAAGCTTATAGTCGGACCGGTATCCAGGTTATCCAGAACTGTTTCTATAGTTTTGCTGCTGGAGGATGTAGACTCTACATTAACTGTAGTTACTGCTGATATTGAATTCCAGTTGTTTTCACTGGGCTGCTGCTGCCTGTAGAGTCTATTGAGTCAGTACTGCTGCCATGAATGAGATTCGGATTTACCAGTTGTCCCGGTGTATGCATAGATTCTCTCCACCCTCTTCCCACAGTCCAAACACATGCAGGTTTCTGGTCACTCTAAATGACCCTCAGATGTGAGTGTGTGCATGTCGTGTGTTAATCCTGTCGATATGTCCAAAGTGTACCACACTTTCCACCCAATGCCATCTGAAGATGGCACCGGCCCCCGGTGACCTGTCAGAATAGAAGTGTAGGAAATGGATGGAAGAGTGAAAGGTTTGGAAAAAAAACTAATTGTAGCACTGAGCCAACCAGCAGGCACTCATAAAAAAAACACAGAATAACTCTTCTGAGCTGTTGTTGGCTATACAAAATAAAACACAGCCAACAAAACCTGTTTCAATATGTAAAAATAATAATGTTTGTGTTTCTCACTACTAGTTGTTAAACATATGAACTGTGATGAGATTTTCTTCTGCACCTTGTAACGCCTACAATAGACACTGCTAGAGAAGATTGACATAAAACATAAAATGCAAGTCTCATCATGTGAACTGGCAGTCTGCACTAGAAGCATCAGCAAGGAGGACAGAGGGGACAGAAAGATGGTGGAAGGCGGACAGAGATACGGATCAACTGCAGCAGTGTGTTCTCTGCCAACACTACTGAGCAGAGAAATGTCCTACTGGGTAATTACATGAGCATCTTTAACAGACACTGGCACACACTCACAACACTGACCTGGCTTTTGTGCCTCCCTGTGTTAATAAGTGTTCATAATGAACACAATCCATAGGTCCGCTGGGTTCAGGTCCTCTACAACCTTGCTGTGAGCTACAGCAGTCAGAGAGCAGCATGAGGAGACACCATGCTGCAGTGGTGTTACTCTACTGCCCTCATATGGACATCATGGGCATTAATACGCTCACACAAATCCTCTTTCAATGAACTGCTGAGTAAACAATAATATAAACACGATGAGCACCAGAAATGTCCGGAGACATTCAGTAATTCAATTTATCAGCTAAAGTCAGAAGTTGAGCAACATTTCACAATAAATGTCTTAAAGCACTTTCAAACATTTCCATTCAGTCACAAACATTCTAATTGATCCTAGTTATCAAACAGTACATTCAATTCAGTTCATTATTCAAATTTGCTGTGGAAACCCAGCAGATTGATTTAATTAATAAAAATAAGATACATTTTATGCACTATGTATATTTGTGACAGTAAGTTGAGGTAAAGTTTTCCTAATGGTTCCAGTTCAGTTGACATGTGAAGGATGTGAAGGTCATTGAGACTGATTGACCTCCAGTTGAATGTGTCTGAGCAAGGCGGCCTACAAACCTGACAGTTCTACCAATCACCACTAGACAATTTGCATGTGACTCACCCTGAGGATGCAACAAACAAGATGGAGCTGGGAGCTGCTAAACAAAAGCTACAAGAAGGAAAAGTTACATTGCTTAACTGAAAGCAGTAAATTTGCTATTAAATTAATATGTTGGCTTTACTTCAGGCTTGGGCCTAAAGTTAATTAATTGGGTCAGATATAAAGTGTGTGTAAGCACAAGAAAAGGTGCCATATTTTACACACAAGTCGGATGAGAAAAATGAATGTGGAATAAATATACACCAACTCATTACTTGCTGAGGAAATGTGCACCTTTTTGTGCACAGTAAATTAACAAAGCACCAAAACTCACCTAAATGCACTGAAACCTGGCTCATTGTAGTGTCATTTAATACAAAGAGCATCAAACCCAATGTTTAGGACTTTAATCTTTCATTGATTACACTTAAACAATAAACCTAAACCACATACATCCTCATAAAATTAGGTAACACAAACACACAATTAATAAATATAATAAAACTAAATGTTGTAAACAGTAAATTTCCTTGGTTTTCGTCCCGTCGGTTTACACCCCGAGGCACAGAAAATGTCTGCAAATATTAAGGGGCACATTCATTCTAACTGAAAAAGAAAGCATGGTTGGATCAGCAGATCAGCTCCAAACAGGTCAAGTTTAATGATTCTGACGGTGGACAAGGTGTGTAGAGAATCACACCTTGTCCACCACAAAGATGTGTGCAATAGTGGAACAATGTCAATTTTGGCACTAATAGAGAACATCGCCAGTGATTGAGCGTGTTGAGAGACCATATTGATCTGTTGGGACGTGTTGATGGTTTATTAGTCTTCAGATTGTCCAGAGTGGTCACCCTGGAGCTCTGTCCAGAACTTGTCCCAGCCTTAAAGAAGGAGCTGTGGGTTAATGGTGCAGCTGGAGCTGCTGGCAGGTCAGATGGTCATCCTGCAGTCGAGCCATTCCAGCTTTGTGAATGTTCCTTTATGAACAGAAACCATCTCCTTTCTGTAAAGGTGCAATTTATATGAGCAGAATTAACTAATAAATGTAGTAGCATGTTGGCCTGGTCCAACACATAATTCCTCTATTAGGAATAAACTTCCACATTCCCAATTCAACACAAAGGTCTCTCTGAAACAGGCTGAACACTCTGATGATCAAACAAGTATTTCCACTTAATCAACACAATTTCATCATTTTATGCTCTAAATGTTGTGTTTTGTTTTTTATTTGGAATGTTTTGTTACGTTGGTTTTATTTTTAGCGAAGTGACCTTGTGTGACCTGGAAAGAGATTATTTTTTAAAAATATGTAGTAATTACTGTCAGATGCTATTAGAAGCAGGAACTGTTACCATGGTTATTTGGACGTGGTGTCAGCCTTCTGGGTATTTATACTAATTAACACATGTACTTATAGGCGGTCCAATCAGGATCAGCAGCTGCATTTTATTTCACACAAATTGGGATTTGTGCGCAGCTACAGTACATGTGTAAGAACCAAACTTTTAAAATGTGTTCCTCACCAGCTATCAGCAGGAAAGCGGTGCATTCTTTTCTACATGAGGGTCCTGATGCTGTCAGAGTGATTCCAAGCATCAAATCCAGAAAAGGTAAAAAGATGAGTAGAATAATGCTGTTTATCCACAGCAGTCATCATAGGATCTCTTATCTGCTCACTGAAACTCTGCAGACTTCATACATGACATCAGGCGATAGACATACAGAAAACATTCAAGGGATTCTCGGTTTTATTAAAGCAAACAAAAGAAGTGCATGAAAATTCAGACACAAGTTGGACTTTATAAGAAGAGTTGTGAATGGTTCTAAGGCAGTCTCTGGTGCTTCAGCCCATGCCTGTTAACCTCTCACTTACTTCCCAAAGCTTCTTTGCCAGGCCATCGTCTCGCCCGTTGGCTCCAACCTGTTGCAGCGCACAGCTGGAGAAGTACCGACCACTGAGCGGCTCGATGCCCTCCTGGAGGGCGCAGTACAGGGTGGTCTGACATCCTCCGCTGGGGTCCAGGAGGAACAGCTTGGCTAAGGGCATCATGAGGAGCTGCAGCCATTGGCTCAGATTACGGCACAGTTCTGTGTAGATTACTCCTGCAATGGTCAGTGGCCAAAACCACAGCAAACTTCACTGTAAACGGCCTTACTGAACATTTAAAGAATTAAATGACATTATGAAACTCCAGCAAACCTTTACAGAAGCAGCAGCCACTGACCTGGGTGCAGGGTGTAACAGGTAACATCAGTGCCTTCCAGCCGGTTGGCCAACTCCCTGGTGAAGAGCACATTACACAGTTTGCTGTTACAGTAGGCCTGAAGGCTGGACCAGGCAGACTGGGGGGGCACCGCATCTGTCTGTGGAGCCAGCCGCTGGAAGTCGATGCTCCCAAGGCGGTGCAGGAGAGCAGACACTGTGATGACTCGGCTGGGGCCACAGAGAATGAGCCGCTCCAGCAGGAGGTTGGTCAGCAGGAAGTGACCCAGGTGGTTGACCCCAAAGGCCAGGTCGAAGCCCTCCTCAGTGCAGCCAGGACCTACAACACCTGAAGCACAGAATCAATCACAAGTTATTTTTTAGTTTTTCTTTATTTCATGCAACACGCAGCATAAAACGTTGTTACTGGGAAGCGACTGGTTGTTCAAACATCACCTGCATTGTTGATGAGGATGTCCAGTCTAGGTTCAGTCTTAAGAAAGGTTTCAGCAAAACTACGAACTGACTTTAAACTTGCCAGATCAAGCTGCATGAACACTACCTGGGGATTCCCGCTCTCCTGAAGCACAAAGCATCGGTAAGAACGGCTGCAGCAGGAGGAAAATAAAACAGCATTTTTACTAGTTTCAGTTCTGCTATCCGTTTTCTGCTCTGTGCTGAGGCTCATCTTAAATCACTGATTGCTTCCATTTCTGTCACTTCATATCCATGACTTTTCTAAAATAAGGAGAAATAAAATAATGAGTCAGAGTTACACTCCTCTATCCTCAACTTCTGCTTATCTTAGATCAGATCACAAAGGGAAAAAGAATCCTTCTCCCTAATGACACACTCCAGCTCACTTTGGGATTCCCCAAAGTAATAAATGCACTGACTGCTGCTTTCTGGCTGACTGCTGATTGCCAATCTTTAAAAAGGCCCGACTTGTCAATTCCCAATTTGGCCGATACCACTTTGTTTTGTCTGAAATGTCTCTAAATATAGCAAGAAAGTTGCTGAGATGGAAACAATGTACTGACTATTAACTGCAAGCATGCAGACATGACCTGGTGGGCCAGTCTGTCAGTCATACTTGACAGACTGGCCAAGTCTGTCAGATCTAAAGATCACCCACTGTACAGCAGAAGAGGACAGTGGGTGATCTTTAGATCTTTACTGAGGTCGATCAGCAAAGGTTGCTGATAAGATTGGCTTCACATGTAAGTATTGGCTGATCACCAATCTCCCAAAATTAAGGAAATTGTTCCAAGTGGAAGAGCAGTGGCCCGTACCAGACCAGTCCTGGACCTCTTCAAATGTAAGTTCATAAGACTACGGTAAAGTATGGTTGGGGTCGAGTTTCTGGCATCAACAGTCCATAAATTTATGAAGTGAAAATAGTCTCAAAATATCTGTGCAAGTGTAAAACGATTTGTGCATGTGTAAAAATGGATTTGTAACTTGTGTAAGCATCTCTCTGTGTAAGTTTGGATAGTGGTATCTGTGAAACATGATTGGTAAGCCGTAAAAAGAAAATAAACCTTTTCCTACACCTACAAATGTTGAAAAAGTTCACACAAGTCGCCAAATACACACACACAAAACTGTAGTTGCGTACAGATCCGGTTATGAGTGCACAACTATTTTTGAGACTCTTTTCCTGCTTCCTGAGCTCCCAGATTTGTGTGTAGATGGTGCGTTTAGATGCTAGTAGAAAGCTGGGACATCTGAGTTTTGCTTTGAGTCTAGTGTTTTTATCCTCTGAACGTTTCTCACTGTGCTTGTGCCAAAGTGGAAAATACGTTAGTTCGGTGGAAAACGGAATATCTGAGCACTTCCTTATAATATTCAAAAATTGTTTATAGACATATTGTGCATTTTGAACGGTACAGGAGACTAAGTGGTCTGAAAAACGACCACTGGGTTCGATGGTTTGATGCCCGGAGGCAAACCAAGACACTTCAGCATAAGCACTGTGAGAAACGTTCAGAGGATATAAACACTAGACTCAAAGCAAAACTCAGATGACCCAGCTTTCTACTAGCATCTAAACGCACCATCTACACAAATCTTGGTGCTCCCAAAGTATGAAATGAGTCTCAAAAATATTTGTGCACTCATAACTGGATCTGTATGCAACTGCAGTTTTGTGTGTGTGTATTTGGCAACTCGTATGAACTTTTTCAACATTTATAGAGGTAGGAAAAGATTCATTTTGTTTTTATGGCTTACAAATCATATTTCACAGATACAACTATCCAAACTTACACGAGTTACAAATCCAATTTTACACATGCACAAATTCCTTTACACACGCACAGACTATTTTCACTCCATATAAATTGGGGTACAAGAAGGGTTACAGCCTGCAACAAAGATCTAGTCATGTTTGTTGTTGCAGTAGTATGACCCAATGTGAAGCATCAGGTTTAACACTTCCTGCCCAGTGAGAGTGTAGTTGGCGGTGGAAACGCTCTCCAACCCCACTGACCTGGGCTGTACCACTCAGTGGAAATGAACTATTACATTCTGTGATGTAAAAGCCCTGGCATGAAAGAAATCCCGTTTTGGACAGCAGATTTCTGCATTTTGAACTGATTGGGTCTTACTGAGCGGATGTCAAACGCTGCAGCCTCAGCCTTCTCCTTGCTGCGACAGGCCAGGATCACTCGAGCTCCTCGCTTTGCCAGTTCCAGGGCCGTACTTTTCCCAATGCCAGTGTTGCTTCCTAGGCAGTAAAACCAATTCTCAAACACATCAAACTCAACAGCTGATACAGCAATGCTTCATCAGAAAGCTAACCAAAGGCAAGACCCAAGAGACTTATACAGAATCATTTCTGTCCATAGCATACTCACATTTATTGCATATTTTAAATGGAAAACTCCTGAAATTGATCCATTAACATTACAACCCTGATCTACATATGGGGAGTAGTAATACTCCTGTAGCTACTATGAACTGCTATTTGGGTTGTGAAGAGAATCTTTTTGTGAGAATCAATGATTAAAAATAGTGTTCTATGATCAACATCACCTCTCTAAAACAAATTCCATTAGCAGGGATATGCCAGTTATTTTGGTTTGTTCAAGGTTCAAATATGCCAGTTGAGTCCAAACACAGATCAGAACTAACAGCTGCTAGTTATTCCACCTCTCCATCATTTCCTGCCTTTCAGGTCTGGTTATTTCATGCCCAACTTTTTCAAGTTTTATTAATCTGCTGCAGGGCATTTGGTAAATCCAACTACTCACAGATTCTTCTTAAACTGCCAAGTGGACATTTTCTACCCACAATGAATATATTGTGGTTTATTTCTCCTTGTCTTGTGTAAATACACAAAAATATTTACAGACACAGGAGTGTTTACAGGTACGAAAGTGGAAGTAGAAGGGAGAAACTGACCTCAAGTAACCAAAATGAAATAAATGAAAGATTTGCTAGAGTCTTGGAACATCAGGATTCTACCAGAATTACTTGGACTTTCATAGAAAAATAGATTTTTTATTCAAATGACAGAGCTGTATGTCATACCAGACCTTCAGCTATAGGCTGTTTTCAATGTGAATCAAGCAAAACAAAAAAATATTTACAGTGCTTTTATTGTTGTTGTTTTGGTTTTTTTTAACTGTAAACAGCCAATGAAACACTTTATTTTGCTTACATTTTTATCATTATTGCTCATGCTCCCTCAGAGTCTCATAAACAAGATTTCTTGATCTTTTCCTTGATCTGTTTCCATCCTATTTTACTTTTTGTCAAGCAGTCTGGCAGTTTCACAGCCTGGGATCAGATTTAAAACTGAATTACTTTTATTTGACAATTAAACTCCCAGTTTAATTAAACTGGGAGTTTAATTGTCAGGTTGTCTACATGAGACAACCTGTCTTCATCATCTGGTTCTTCTTGTAACAAAGCCGAAGTTCTTGCACTAATTACATTTAATCATGTCCCTATTTCGTATTTTCTATAAACTCTGTTACATTCTATTTCCTTTATTGAAAAAGTTTTTTTTTCCTTTCAAAATGTCAGATTAATAAACCGCATAAACTGCAAATGACCTCCAGGAGGAATGAAATCACACAGCATGTCTTTCAATGGACTATGGGCACAATATGGAAATGACTTTAAATTGATTGTGAAAACGTAGGACATTTATTGACCTGTTTTATCAGACTTTTCTGATAAAATCGACCGAAACTGCAGAGGAATTTCTCCTGAAGCCGACGGAACCAGATATGGACTTTAGTTTCTTGTTTTGCTCGTTTTCAGTTTTTTTGCATGTGTTTTAAACAAACAATGGATTCATGTACCTGTTATAACAACAGTCTTCCCCTTCAGCCAAGCGGGACTCGAGCATCTCGTTCCTTTAAACAGTCCGTAGAAAACCAGAACATAGATCCAAACAGCAGCTGCTACCAGGTACTGAAACATTCTGGCGTCTGAGGATTTCTGTGTTGGACTCTGTCTTCTTCTCTTCTACACATTTGACTTCGGTCTTATGACTGTTGGGCAAATTACTGCCATCTTGTGGCCAACTAATATACCACTTCGCCAAGTACTTCATATAGTCCAGGTGATTTTTTTTTTCGGGTGTATTTTTACCCAGGGCCGCAACTACACATTATTCAGGTAGATGCGAAACCATAAATCGCCCCCCCAGCCCCCCCAGCCGAAGGAAGGTACTAAGGGTGAAGGAGCGTAGAAAACATACGTCCCTCAGTGGTGGTTTTGATAACACAGTACAGCTTCTGTGTGTTCTTCCAGAGACTGACGTGCAAAACAGTCCTGCAGCTCAGTCAGATTGCCTTCTGGCCAGATCTGAATGGCTGTAATAATTTAAATGGCACTCTTCAACAAGGGCCCAGTGTGATGAGTCTATAAATAAATGATGACCAAATAGGCATTTGCACTTAGTGAACAAAGGTTTCACTGACTGATCCTGGCATGACTAAACATTTAAAAAACTGGGAGGGACCATGGTGAGGGGGAAGGGTTTATTCTAGATTTACTTTTAAACCTGTCTTTACAAAACAATGGATACTTTGCAGAAAATCCCCTCCTATAGTTCCACTGCCATCACAGAAAACTGATTGCCGCTCACACTAAACATTGCACAACACTGGTTTTAAGTGATGTTTCTGGTCCTGAAAACACATCGTCTGTTTTTTGAGCTTACAAACACATTCCTACTGGGAATAGCAGCTTAGTCATAACCAAACCTTCAGGTTCCACTGGTCTGTCAGTGGAAGACGAGGTGTGTGAGCCGACCTCACTTCTATCTGATCTCGTCTTTCCTGACAGCTTCACACAAAAACAAAGTACAATTTTGTTTATTTGCCTGTAATGCTATCATTTCCATTTTGTGTGAGCCACCTGAACATTAAGCTAGCATATTCTCCAAACTAGTCAAAAAATATATCACGAAGAGAAAAAAAAGTATAATTTGCCCCTGACTATAAGCGGCATGACCCAAACTATGAAAAATCAAAAATGTGACTAATAGTCCGGAAAATATGGTATCTATCATCATACCCACATGATCCCTAAATAATGTTTCAGCTAAACAACAAAATGTTATCCAGGAAGCTACAGTCAGATCATAATCTCATTAAAACATTTAGCCTTTCTGTAAAAGCTGTAGTTTAAAAGTCATTTACAAGACAATTTAAATTCACTCGCTGATTGAGTTGAAGCTAAAGCAGCTAAATAAAGCCTCTAGAAAACAGCAAATAATTCCAGCAGAAATAAAAAGAAACTGTGATTGCAGCAATGCGATATAAACCCTGTGTCGTCCTCCCATGAGAGACAACACAAACAGCAATGTGGACCCACTGTCAGAAGATTGATGAGTTTCAGTTAGGGTTAAATATTTCCACATCAGCATCACTGCTGTACTTTTCCAGTTAAAGGTCCATCACTGTCTGTTTGCTAAATCCACGCAGTGGATATGTGTGGAATATGTGTCCTATATTTTATTTAAATATAAGATAACAATACTCTGCAATTCTGGAAAGACAGTGATTAGCATTTAAGCCATTTATATGATTTTCATTAAAAACAAATTGAAGATTTAAGTAATCTCTGTTATTATTGATAAAACAGAATCTTAAATAACCAGGGTCTTTTTATGTCATTTGAAATGTCTACTAAAGCATTTTCTCTTACGTCATCCAGGTAAGAAGCTGACAGTTGGATCCTGGCACCCCACCCATCCTGTTACCCCACCAAACCTGCGAAACCAGTAACCACTCATGAGAAATCTCCCAACAGGTTATTTTCCATCAATGTTTTTTCCCTTCTTTAAAAACATTTTGAAATCACTGGTAAGAAAATCTTCAGTACTAATTCATTAGTCAGTAATAAAACAGATGCAATACATTTCAAACGTGAACACAAACAGGTTAGACTTATGGGTATGAGTAAACGTTATCCTTACACATTACACATCTAACAGAGATACAGAAGAAAAAAGTTTAATCAAGGGGTTCACATCGGAAACATATCTGAGCTCTGGTGAAAACTGTGGCCTTCAGGTGGCTCAGAAAGACTCTTCAGGCTTCCATTACTATACATTTGGTCATGCATTGTAATACTTGCCAACATTTCACCTTCCATCACTTGATTAATTTTAGCCAAAGTTTTCAGTCAGTTAAATCAAGCGAGGCCATGAAGTTACACCTACTACCAGCTAGCAGAAAACACAAGTCCTTGTCGCGGCTTAAACAGAGGCTTCTCCTTCTGCCTTAGACAAGGCCACACAGTCGCTCACTGATCTCCCACAGTTTCTTTGCAGCAGCATCATCCCTGGCTTTAGCAAACAGATCTCTAACGGTGCAGTTGGAGAAGTAGCGTCCACTGAGGGGCTCGATGCCCTCCTGCAGGGCACAGTGGAGGGTGGTCTGGCATCCCTGCTTGGTGTTCTTGAAGAAGAAGGCGGTGATGGGTTTAAGGACGATTTGTAGGAATAAGCCAGTGTTCCTACCAAGCTCTGAGCTGATGGCTCCTGCAACAACACAAAGTAGATGAGGTGGATGGATAAATGATGCTTGTTATGCCTGGTTGGTAACCTGTTACACAAATACAGCAGGTGAGTATGTCCCTCCCTGAAATCTCAGTTGTTCTAACATATTTTTAAACTTAATTCAATGAGCACTGTACCTTGCAAACGCATAAATGTGTATGTGTCAGAGAGTTCTTCATCTGTTTCACTGCACATATTGGCTGTTTAACTGAACACCACCAACATTTGTTCTGCTTCACATCACATTTTGCTGATTAACATATTTGTCAGGTCAAATGGAAACTGGAAGACCCTCTGGTGGATAAGAGAGAAGCATGTTGTTGTTTTTAGCTGTTTTTGGTGTACAACACAACAGTGTTGTTTTAAAGTGCTTTATAAATAAAGTTGTATATTTTGAAAGTCCTTCCAACAGGAGCAGACTAGAGCTGATTGGCTAACATGCACAGTTCAGAAGCCTTTGATTTGTTAAAGCTTGGTTCAAATTAGCTTATGCACCCAGAATGCCATTTTGCATTTAGAACATTTTGAATGAAAAATATGGTACATAGTCTAGAGATGAACTGAAATGAACTGGTGCAACAGAACTTTAAAAGAACTGAAACTACCTACAAACTGAAATAACACTGTTGAGACATTTGAGTCATAATCCTCCCATAAAGATGAATGGATGAGTGATCAGACCACACAGATGACCGCTGCAATATAATGCTAAAAATGGACAACCAAACTCAATAACTCATATTTGAGCTTAACACAAAATACAAATAGCATGACTAACTGAGTCATGCATATCTGAACCTGTTTTTATATCTATTAACATGCATTTTAGTAACTTAGACAAAAACTCTATGTGGTATAAAGGAGTTTGGATCAGTTAGTTGACAGTGACCAAAACAGAGATAAAGTTAGCTCCAGTATTCTAAACAGTTTCACTTTAAAACTCGGTGGTCTTCATTGCAGTAGTAGCTAGATTACTTCTTGATTCATCTGAACGACATTCACTGGGCTTCACTCTGTCCAAACATAAACCGTGCTCCGTTACTGACCTGGGTGGAGAGCGTAGCAGGTGACCTGAGTTCCTCGCAGCCTCTTGGCTAGCTCATGGTTGAAGAGAACGTTGCACAGTTTGCTGTCACAGTAGATCTGGAGAAGGCGTATGAAGGATGTCCCCAAGCCCAGAGCTTTGTGACTGTTCAGGCAGTCAAAATCTATTTTTCCAAAATTGTGCGCCATAGACGACACATTGATTATCCTGCTGGGTGTGCACTCCTTCAGTCGGTCCAATAACAGGTTGGTCAGCAAGAAATGACCCAGATGATTGACACCAAACATTAATCCAAAGCCATCCTCTGTCTGACCCTGCAGGCAGACACCTGGGGCCAAATACAATGAGAGTATTCATCAGTAAAGATGTCAAGTTAAAAAGAACTTATCCCATCTGACCTTTCTCAGAGGTCATATTTTTTCCACCATTCAGATGAATGAAACAGTCAGGGCTATCTTGACTTGAGCATGGAATCCTGTAGACTAAGATGATTGTGAAATAGCTGTCTATATCTACTACATTAGATTCTTATCATTTTAGCAAATGAGAACGAAACACGCAAACATAGCAGATGGGAAACACCTTTGAACAAAAGTTTAAAGCAATGGAATTTACTTAAAAACAATCCTAAGAATAATCAGTCTTGATATCATGAATGATAGTGTAGATGGTATGTAGTCGAGCAGTCCTACCTGCGTTATTGATCAGAATGTCCAGTCTAGGTTCAGACTTCAAAAAAGACTCTGCAAAGCTGCGAATAGACTTGAGATTTCCCAGATCCAGCTGCATGAACACCACCTGGCTACTTCCACTCTCCTGCAACAGGCAAGAACCAGAGAGCAGTCAGTCCGCCTGCTCCAGACTAACAGCTAGTCTGTGACAGGTTGATTTTCCACAAAATGTCTCAATTTATTACAAATATAAACATCTCTATTTATTTATTATTATCACAACCTTCCACTATGAACTCCTCACCCTTCTGATCTCCTCCAGAGCAGCTTCTCCTCTCTGCTTACAGCGGCAGGCCAGAATCACTCGGGCTCCTCTCTGAGCCAGGTCTATGGCCGTCGTCTTCCCTATGCCAGTGTTGCTGCCTGCAGATGAGAAACAGCAGTCTCAGGCAAAAGTAAGGCAGGAGAGAAGAGTGGTAGAAAATCAAAAGTTAAATTACCAGTGACAATCACAGTTTTCCCATGAAGCTTTGCTTTGCTCGTGCATCTCTTGCCCTTCACCACAATGTGACGGTAAATGTAAGCAACTCCTATAACAACCCCAACAACCAGCAGCACAACAGACATGGTTCCTGTCTCTGAGCCTCACAGCACTCTCAGCTTGTTTCCCTTTTAACATTCTGTGTCATTCCAGCCAGGCAGCACCCATGATCTGAGTGGGCGGGACTCCAACCCTCATCATCATCATACTGCACCACCCACATAAAGAAAAGAGCCTGAAAATTCTCAGAAGATCCAGGTGATCCATGATGACTTAAAATGTAATAATGGGATAACAAACGTGACTTATCAGCTTATTTTTTTTATTTTTTTCAAGGGAGGTTTATGGTTGGCCAAAGGAAGTTACGTAGCTTCTTCAAAGATTTTTACGTAATTTTTTTCATCCTTGTTTGGATGACTTTTCATCCATACGGATTTGGATTTCTCTGGTTTACCATCAACAGTTCAGATATTTCTCCTGGCAACAGAAAATCTTTTTTGGTTCCAGATATTCACAGCAGAATTTTATATAAAATAAAACTGTAGAAATCTGATATAGAATCATTCCAAAGAGGACCTCACATCATTCAGTGTAGTGTTAAACATACATTATGTATTTTTAAAATGAATAAAAACAGTCAATAGAAACATAGATAAATGGATTTATTGTTATTAACTTAATGGGGGAGCTGTTTCAGCAATCAAATTAGCAAAGAACAATGAAGTTGATGTAAAATAATTAGAATTCTAAACTTTTCCTTAATGCAACCAAATTGATGGTTTCTGTAATAGCGATAATCTAAAATCATACTGTATGATCAATGGTCAAAGAGCCAATAAATATTACAGATCCAGCTTGAATTAAGAACAATCCAAGTTTAGGATTGTTCTTAATTCAAGAACAATCTTAATTCAGTTTACTTAACATGACAGTAAGCTGTCATGTTAAGGAATCTTGCACATGGAAAGAAAACTAAACATAAAGTGCATATTTCACAAACAGATATTTTACTTTTTATCAATGGTTAGAATCTTATTGCTTTTTTAAAACTGAAACAGATGAAATGTCAACAACCTAATATTGTTATATCTAACACTCTAAGACGTAAATTGCAAAAATAAACTGCGTTTTTACAAAGGGACACAAATGAACAAAATTCAACAAATTAGGATTACCCAGGTGGTGTCCAAAGTTGTGACCAATACAGGAACTGGGCTCTTTTTATGTGTGACACCACCAGATGCCTGGTGTCTAACAGAACCAGTTTGAGCAGAAGAATCACAAACTGCATGTTCTGACTTCAGTCTCATTCTTTAATGTTTCGCTTATCTAAATACCATGACAGCTCCTGAATAAGATAACAATCACGGTCAAATGGGTGGTGTGTGTTCACACTGTCAATTTCAACCACCCGGTTAATTCAGAACCACATTAGAGCAAAGATGGTTCTGGACATCAGCGGCCAAAGAAGTCAGACCTGAAGGAGAATACCACAGAAATGTTCCTACTAACACAGACACAAAACAAATACAGAACAGTTTAAACCAATGAAACGGTCCGAGGTTGCAAAAAAATACTATACAACAATGCCACCTGTCGTACATTTATATGAACTACAGTAAAGATGACGTGGCAGACCGGAAGAACTGGAGAGGAGTAGTAGAGAGGATGAGCCAGAGAACTCAGAGGACGCTGTTCCCCATCCGCAGTTCAGCAAACACAGGACACTAGACCAAAAGTGTTTTACCCAAATATTGTGATCTTTAGGTCCAGGTGGTACCACCGAGCCTAATTATAAAACAGAGAACATAGAAGCAGTACGTGTAGCAGTTATATCAATTATTCTTGTCATCACACCACAAGTACAGAGCAGCACTCTGCTTCCTGTTAATTATTCAGTCACGACAAAATCATCTCCGAATAAAGTAGCGTTTGAGGGGAACAACAGACCTTAGTGAACGCGAAGTAAAGGAGGAACTCTTTCAGATAAAGCGCCAACCGCGGCCATTAAAACGTATTTTTGAACATGGAGTGCTTCGGTCGGCTCTTCTCAAAGCCATATGTATGGGGTTACATTTGTATCAAAAATAAGTAGAAGTCATGTGTAGCTGTGTCGTTGCTATATGTCGTTGGTCTATGTTGCATGGAGATGATGCACATGTAGATGTTGCATATGTCTATGTTGCATATGCGTTCGCTGCATTTGTGGTTCATGTTGTTGGTCCAAGCTGTTAGATCCAAAAAACATGAATACATAGACGCCTCATGGAGCGGGTCGGCCCGTTGCTGCGATACTAACAGCGTCCGCCATATTGAATGTGGAATATGTGCCAGTAAGGTAATATAAGTAAATGGACCAAACTTTATAAACTGCCGTTTTACAAAGTATTTTAAGTTAATACCTGCCATTGACACATTTTCTCACACACATTAATATATTTGGCAATCAAAGAAATTAGTAAAGATAGCGTTTCTAACTTTTGATGTGATTGTTTTGGGGCATTTCTGAATAAAGAGCACAATGTTTTATTTGATAGAAATGATACTGATAATTTTTATATTGAAATTGATGGACACACTTTTACAGTGCTTAATTAAAGAATATATTTACATAACTCCATAATTTAATGTACATTTAACATTTCAAGACAAGAAACAATTTTCCTGTATTTATTTTTATACATTATTGAGAAATGACTTGATTTATAAATCAGTCATTGTCTAATATTAAACTACATATTTCTCTTACTTTTTTCCAAATAAATATTTATTACAGTATGTCGACTCTGCTATTGACAGCAAAGAGTGAAAACAATTCTAACAGAGTAAATTATTTTTATTTCATTAATAAGCTGTAATACTCAGTGTAATACACTAATACTTCAGATTGAGATATTTAAAAATACACAAAAAGTGAAAGAGTAAAACATTTATTTATTTATTATACTGGGAACACTGGTCACAGGCTCCAGTCTGCTGGTCACACTGGGAGGACTCAATGACTTCTGAGACGTCCTGGTTCACAGGCTAAAGCCAAAGATAAAAGAGAAATGATCCAAAAGTGTAATAGAAAATATATGTTTCCTTCACTGGCGGAGCAGATCTAGTCCCACAAGATAGAAGATAGGTTTATAGTTTATGTATTTAAAGCTGGACCAATCACACCGCTGGCGCCTCTGCGTGTTGCCGTAGCTGGATTGAGTTTACCTCAGCATAGGTCCCACGCACCTCTTTTCATTCCAACTGGACACATGCTGACCTGTATGGATATTTACATCAATCCAGCAGTAGAATCGCTGCAGGTATTTGCTGTTTGTTCCAAATGAGATGGCTTCATGGAAATGAATGGGGAACTATTCATAACTGTGGTATCAGGTTCTCCCTGCTACTTTTATTATGGTTTTTTTTTTTATCGCAACATGCTTAATAGCGCTACCGGGGGAAAAAAACTCATTTACTCAAAAATGACTAGGAGAGGGCAACAAAACGCAAATAAACTGATAGAACAACATTAACTGGTCCTGCAATGTGTTGGGAACGGAAATCCCACTCGATGAATCATAATTTGATAATTTGATAAGAAATAAAAGCATAAATATATACTTTGCTTTGATTTTTATGCTTTTCCCTTTTCCGTTTGCTGTATTTCCTTTTGCTGTATTCATTTCTGTATTTATTTCTGTATTATTTGCTCGCTGTATTTCTGTTCGCTGTTTTTCCATTTGTTGTATTTATTTCTGTATTGTTTTATCGCTGTATTTCTGCTTGTCGTTATGTTAATGAGGTGGGCTGCCTCATAGCCATTAATACTAATAGTATTTTTGTCTATGGTTGGTTCATGTCGTTGGTCTGTGTTGCTATTGCCTGTTCTCTTCGCCATTAAAAAGTCTTGAGGTAAGTCATGTATGATCAAATAGTTTATTAGATATTACAAAAATGCTGGTCTTTCAATATCAGTGGTTTCAGTAAAATTGTTTTCAAAATGTTAAGATTTCTACCTCGTATTTTCTTTAGGCAATAGTCAGGGCAACTAACGAGGTCGAGGGGTCCTGGCTCAGTGAAGGGGCGCTAAATTTCTTTTTAAATTTGTATATCTTTATTTTTAAGAAGAATTTTCACGGTCGGCATGTATTTGTAAATAAAAATTTACTTCAGCGCAACTCACAGTTTTAAACAAATCCTGTAGTTTTCGGCGTACTTCTAAATCTGCTCCTTAGTCGCTTTTTGGGCCTTCTACTGCCTCTAGTGACCTGGGATGGTAACACAACTAATATAATTACATTACTAAATAAAAATGCCACAAAGTCTTTATTATTAATTCTGGCATTAGGATAATAATAATAATAATAATAATAATAATAATAAATAATATAATAAATAATGTGCCCGTGCAAATTAAAATTCCTTGGAATCTTCTTTAAAACCCCAGATATATTTTTAGCGAGTACCATCATCTGTACAGCCAAAATGAATAAAAACTAGAAAACTCATGTACTCTTTACATAAATTGAGCAAAACATATTCCTCCTCAAGTCAACAATTCACTTATTCTATTGAAAACTGTGATGTTGAGTATATTTTGTCCTCATATCTTATTAAAGACCATCATAATGTCATAAAGACCTTTGTTCAAGAAAAAAGTGCCAAAAATGCTGTTTTAAGTTAACAAAAAAGTACATACAAGAAAAACATTTTACAATCTGATAAACTATAACATAGTTTTAACATACTTCTTTCATAAAGAAGTATGTTCAAGAAAAAAAAGTACATTTTACTGGCAGTAGTGCCAGTAAAATCTATCTATCTGGTCTCTCTGTTGCTGAGATTCACAATCCAAGACTGGTGATTGGCCAATCTCCAAATATTTTAAAAACTGGCACAAATAAAACACTGCAACCCAATGTTATTGTACCATGTTGTTAGTAAAAAGGGAAAATAAATAAGACTTAAAGTTAAAAACAAATGTGGGAGTGCGTGACGTGCCAACTTTAAAGCCTCTAAACAAATGTCCATTCCAAAACAATCACTGTCCCTCAGAGGGTCAATTCTTTCCTGAAGGAGCATGTGCACCTGTGTTCTGATATCCTCTGGTGTGTCTGGAACACCATTGAATTTATATCACCCAGGTCGGTTCTGGTTCCCGCTTGCTCCTATTGTTCTTGGCCGAAGCTGCAAGATCTGTACCATGAAAAAGACGAAAAACGTAAAATATCTGTGCGCTACTGGTTCAACAATCGAGTTTTGTGGTGTGTCGTTGTATCCAGTAATTAGCTGGTGCCATCCAGTGTTTAGTTTTTTCATTTTCCTGCTGATATCAAGGCGACAGCGGAATGCAGCCAAAACTTAGCCCCTACAGCTAACACCCGGTTTGTAACTGCCTGTAGTGATGGGCAAATGAAGCCTCATGAAGCAATGAAGCTTTCCAACTATTTGCTTTGCAAAAAGGTTCATATACTGTATACTCGATGCTTCATTCATTACTCACTAGTGACATCTGCTGGTGAAACTGTAACAGCCTTATCATTCAGTTGGATCATACTTCCAAAAATTACTAAATGCAATATTGTCACAAAGTTTTCATCAAACTCATGTTTAGTAACAGGAAAATCAATGAAACCATATTTAATTGTCATATGTTTTAATTATTACAATTATTTGTAGCCAATCTAATCCTGGTATATGTTGAACGTCAGTGGTTGTGTTGGGTTTTCTTTTATGTCAGATGGATTTGAAAATAAAGACATTTGATGTTTTGGTGTCTTGGGAGTGCAGAGCCTGTTGGGGCTTCACATTTTCTTGGATTTATAATTGGCTCTGATCTCTTATATTTGGCTACATGTTGAATTTTAGTTCTGGAACACCATTAAATCTGTTTCTTTTGTGAAAGACTGATATATTTTTGCTAATCAGACTACAAACAATAGTGGAACTTTGCAGAAGGTGAAAAATTGGGAGGTGAAGGGTTAATTATCTAAGAATAATTTTATTGTGAGGATAATCTCAAAATATTCCCAGATGTCAGATTTTCCTCTTGCTGGCTCCATTTCAGACAATCAGTCAACTTTATTTGTGTAGCACATTTCAGCAACAATGGAGTTCAAAGAGATTTACATCATAATATCACAAAAGTATAGTTATATATAAAAAACAATCTACAATTGAGAAAACCCGTAACAAACATTACATTTTGATGAGTGTCATCATCAATAAACATCAAATATGTCGGTCAATGTTTATTTTATTTGGCCACTGAAGACAAATATCATCCTCTGATGCGACCAAATTTTGAAAATCGACACGCAAAATGAAGCAGTCACGTGACCCATGCAATGCGAGGCCTCGTTTGTTGCCAGTCACGTGGTTTTCAGCAAGACGACACAAGCACACAGACATAATATAATTATTATATATATATATAAATTAACTTATATTATGTCTATGTCCTCGAAGCCTGGATTCAGATGGACCATCACTAGCTGCCTGCTATTTCAAAGCTTGAGGATATGCAAGATCCAGCGGCAGAAATGTTAAAAGGAAACTGTACGAGCTTCGTTTAGGAATAACTTGTTGGAGGAAAATAATGCCGGAGGAAATTCACTGCTACGGGAACAAGCTGAGAACAGAGGTAGTGATTCGGCACAAGGAAAGTCAATACGTGTGTGGATAAGTTTGTGTTTTACAAGTATGAAATTATTTTTAGGCAGCTCCTTAGTTTTTTTTATATGACAATTATATAAAATACATTTAAAGTGCAGTCGTAGCGATACCGAGCACGGTAATTTAAGAACAGCCGAGAGCAGCAACGCTTTTCAGCCCAAGGTGGTCAGTCAGATTAAGGTCCAAAACCTTCGCTTTACAGCCGTATAAGTGGCACCGATCCACATAAAAACCCCACAGAACAAATGGTACAAATCAGTATTTCCCGAATCCCCAAAATATGACGTATGTTTCATAAATATAATCCAGGTTAGAGTGAATTTTTCCACTTGGTTGCTATAATCTGTTCTTGCTTTACACAACGTAATTTCTGTTTTTTTCCCTCAGAGATTCTGCTTAGAAAATGAGGTTATGAAGTTACATCCTCCTGCTGCTTTTTGTTTTTAAAATAGTAAATTTAGGTTTGCCTCAACTTTTATAAACCAATGCCTCTTATATGCATCATTTTTTGTCTTACTATTGGTACAAATATGAGGCGGACCCTGTGCTTTGTTAACTAGTAGTTTAAATTAATTTAAGCTGCACACTTTCAAAAGAGTATTCAGATTTTAACATGCATTTTCTAAGTAACTCACTCAGTAACTTCAGTGATGTTACACCTCTGAAACATTTTTTTGCACTTTCTTTGTGATACCAGAACTATTTCACTTAAACATTTAATTTCCTGAGATATTGTCAATTTATTTTCCAGCAAAACTCTCAAAAAGAGCTGAGGATTTATTAGTTTTGATTACGTTGTACAGCTAAATATGGACGCTTATTAGTTTTTTGTTTGTTTTTAATTTTTCAGGTTTGCATCGTAACACCTCATGATGTGTTTCTGAGCCATGATCGTTGTGCTGATTACCTTTCCATTGGATCCAAGCATCTGGACCAGCTGACGGCGTCCATCAGTCCACGGTCTGCCAGATCATCACAACGTGGACTAACTTTTTTTTTACAGTATTTGGTTAAACTATGATCTGGAAACCAGAGCACCAGATATCCCAATATCTACCTGCAGACTTTGTTGGCTACCCTGACACTGCAGTCATCCTGGACGGGGCTGAGCCTCTTCCTCTCCTCCAGAGGGACGAGTTTTCATCACCAGTAAAGGCAAATAAGTCTGATGTCTGATTAGCTGCTAGGTATATTATGTATTCACTGTTCATTTTGCTATCCTGTTTGTACTTACATTAAATTGAATCTCATTTGTAATACTCTACATTTCGCAAACCTTTTTTCCCCTTTTCTCGGTGTTTACCAGAGGTGGGGACTCGAGTCACATGACTTGGACTCGAGTCAGATTCCAGTCGTTAAAATCACGACTTGAGACTTGACTTGAAAAAATGCTCAAAGACTCAGACTTGACTTTGACTTTCATGCCATTGACCTGGGACTTGACTCGACTTGAAGCTGTGTACTTGAAAAGACTTGATATTTTACTCAAAGTCTTAAAATTTAAGACACATTATTTATAAAGTGGCGTCATTAATTAATTTCACTCATTCCGTATCAATATGCGCAGACCGTCCCTGTTTTTGCTCTCCTAATGTATGTATGTGTGCGTAGCTGCAGCACAACCAATCAAATTAACAGGATTTGGACATTTTAAAAAACGCGGCGACGCTGCAGAGCTCAGGGAACGAAAGACGAAATAACCGCTTAAATCTGTTTCCGCGAGTAATTTATTTTGGCTACGTAGGTTATGAACTTTCGAATAAAAAACGAACTGCAACTTGTAAAACATGCAAGAAGAGAATAGAGAAAAGAAGAGAATAGCGACCGTCGTGGCATCTCCACGATGCCACGACGGTCGCTATTCTCTTCTTTTCTACAAATGCATTCTGAGCTTCAAATGCCAACTTTGTCCGGCATTTGAAGCTTCACATTGATCGGTAGGTGGCGCTTTTCTTTTGCTGTAATCTAGTTGACTTTAGCTAACTTCGTGTTAGCATGTGTACTCCGGGTTAAATTGATGATGATTTACCATAAATCCGGTCCTTCAAATGTCTCCACAAATAATGTGCACCGTGTTTAGCTCAGGAAGCCGGAGGATAGTGAGCAGATTCTGGACCTGAACTCAGGGAACAGAGTCTCTGTCCCATCATGATGATGATCCGGGTCTAGTATCATCTAAGGATGGTTGGTGTATTTGAAGACATCTACGTTGGGAAATTATATTGACAATATATTGTTTACTGCAGTCAGTGCATTAAGTCAAATGTGACCGGCGTGACTGTCACATGTCGCACAGAAGCCATTTCCAAGTAGTATAGCTTTGCTGGAAAAACAAATTAAAAAAATCCCGGGTTTTTTGGCCATCTTTCAAAAATTTCTGTGAAAATAAAAATTGTACAATCTCATTTACCCTGAATATAACACTAAGTGGGATAGTTAACTGAGTGAGACATAAAATAATGAGCTTATTATTTTGTGTTTAGTGATTCTGACCAACTTGATTAACACAACATGTTTTTATCAATATTGAGATGTGAAATTGGCTGTAGATTTAACCCACCACATCCAAATTCAAAACCACTCCACTTTATTTGCAATGATTTAGATTTTTTCATTTGGTTTATTTGTTAAAACAGACTAATTACAGTGACTGTCTCAAATAGATTTTGTTTAGAATATCTGGCCCATATGTACGCAGGACTGAAACTAACATACAGGTGCTGGTCATAAAATTAGAATATAATGAAAAAGTAGATTTATTTCAGTAATTCCAATTAAAAAAAGTAAAACTTGTATATTGTATTCATACATTACATACAAACTCATATATTTCAAATGTCTATTTTGTTTAATTTTGATGATTACAAATGACAACAAATGAAAATCTCAAATTCAGCATATCAGAAAATTAGAATCTTGTGAAAAGGTTCAAAATTGATGGCACCTGGTACCACACTCTAATCAGCTAATTAACTCAAACCACCTGCAAAGGCCTTTAAATGGTCTTTTAGTCTATTTCTATAGGCTACACAATCATGGGGAAGACTGCTGACTTGACAGTTGTCCAAAAGACGACCATCGACACCTTGGACAAGGAGGGCAAGACACAAAAGGCCATCGCTAAAGAGGCTGGCTGTTCCAGAGCTCTGTGTCCAAGCACATTAATAGAGAGGCGAAGGGAAGGAAAAGATGTGGTCGAAAAAAGTGTACAAGCAAGAGAGATAACCGCACCCTGGAGAGGATTGTGAAACAAAACCCATTCAAAAATGTGGGGGAGATTCACAAAGAGTGGACTGCAGCTGGAGTGAGAGCTTCAAGAACCACCACACACAGACGTATGAAAGACATGGGTTTCTGCTGTCGCATTCCTTGTGTCAAGCCACTCTTGAACCACAGACAGCGTCAGAAGCGTCTTGCCTGGGCTAAAGAGAAACAGGACTGGACTGCTGGTGAGTGGTCCAAAGTCATGTTCTCTAATGAAAGTAAATTTTGCATTTCCTTTGGAAATCAAGGTCCCAGAGTCTGGAGGAAAAGAAGAGAGGCACTTCATCCACGTAGCTTGAAGTCCAGTGTAAAGTTTCCACAGTCAGTGATGGTTTGGGGTGCCATGTCATCTGCTGGTGTTGGTCCATTGTGTTTTCTGAGGTCCAGGGTCAACGCAGCCACATACCAGGAAGTTTTAGAGCACTTCATGCTTCCTGCTGCTGACCAACTTTTTGGAGATGCAGATTTCATTCTCCAACAGGAGAATGCACACCTGCACACAGTGCCAAAGCTACCAGTACCTGGTTGAAGGACCATGGTATCCCTGTTCTCAATTGGCCAGCAAACTCTCCTGACCTATTGTGAAGAAGATGATGCAATACACCAGACCCAACAATTCAGAAGAGCTAAAAGCCACTATTAGAGCAACCTGGCCTATCATAACACCTGAGCAGTGCCACAGACTGATCGACTCCATGCCACGCCGCATTGCTGCAGTAATACAGGCCAAAGGAGCCCCAACTAAATACTGAGTGCTGTACATGCTCATACTTTTCATGTTCATACTTTTCAGTTGGCCAACATTTCTATAAATCCTTTGTTTTTATTGGTCTTCAGTAATATTCTAATTTTCTGATATGCTGAATTTGAGATTTTCATTTGTTGTCATTTGTAATTATCAAAATTAAATGAAATAAACATTTGAAATATGAGTTTGTATGTAATGTATGAATATAACATACAAGTTTCACTTTTTAAATGGAATTACTGAAATAAATCTACTTTTTCATTATATTCTAATTTTATGACCAGCACCTGTACATCAGCAACGTTGTTGGAAGCTGTCCTTTATTTTACATTAATACAGAAAATGAACCTCTAAACATTACAGCACTGACAGAGTGTATATTTTTTCCTAAATGTGGCTAAAGCTGCTGCTAGGTGGTTTACTCTCTGATCGGAGCCGTAAAAAAAACAAAACTCTCCGATCGGAAGCTTTTTAATTTATACACAGTTAGCGAATGGTGGATTTACAATGAGTAATAACAGCTATCTAACACTTATATGCTGTTATTATTAAACTTACCTTTTATTATATCCTTAAGATTATGAGAATGCAGGAATTTTTCAGCTTGGATCCCAAGGCAAAATCACACCGGAAGTAAGGATACCCAGCTTTGAGTCATGGCGGCCATTGTCTGATGTCACTGTGAAAAGGATCAGTTTATACATTGTGACGAATGATTATTAATTATGTCGCAGTGGAACTATTTTATGGAAACTATCATGAGGGGAATGGGGGAGGGGGTTCGAGAGCTATCATGTTAACGTGATATTTCCTTGTATGAATCTGATATGTATCTAAATGTGACAAACGTGATAATTTAATCACGTTTATCACGTGCACACTACTTTTATCACGTGCACACTATGTTTATCAAGTTTATCACAAGCACACTACGAAAAGCAGTATTGTGCTTTTCGTCCAAGATTAGTACAATACTTGAACAACAGAAGTTGTCCAAGTTTTCCTTTATGCATGGTCAAAAACATGGAGAATTACTGACGCTGCTTTGCATAGTATTTTAACCATTAATTGTATGCACACTCTGAGCAGGATTCTAAGTAGAACGGGACTGCACAGAAGGAAACGTCAGTCCGATCCTCCGGCTGTGGTGGGGATCCTAACTGACTTTCTGGAACAAAGCTGACGTTTTTTTCAGATTGTATCTTCTAACTATGGAAATGGCTAAGCCCAGCTCACACTAAACGATTTTAGAATTGTCGGCCGATTTTCAAAATCTGAGACCACATAGTAGTCGACAAAAATATTGTAGGTATAAACGTGTAACGGGCGCTATCGTGTTGTATGTAGTATTCATCCACACAGCAAGAGCAACACACCGACATTAAGGTTCCATACAGAAAGTCATGTTAAAACCCACTACATCATACATGTATTTAAGCAAATACGGCTAACGACACATAAGCAATATTGATAGTGGGTGAGCTTAATTTAACAAGATACAAAAAAGGGGATAAAAGACTGGCGAGTGTGCGGTATTTATTAGTTTTTAATATATATATATATATTTTTTTTTTAAGTTTATTAAGATTCTTCTGTTGATATGTGTGTCATTGTAATGTTTAAAAATTATATTGAGAATAATGGCTACAGAAGTCCAGTGAACTACTTTTAAAAACAAGCATTAATCAATGTTATACTTGTCACAACTGCAATTTACCTGCAGTGCATGGAGCTAGTGTAAGTGTCAAGCCCTTAGTTAGTGAATAGTCTTGTCGTTAAACTATTTATGTCACGCATCTTGCTTGGAACGTTAGCTGGAGATCTGCACCATCAAACCTAAAAGACCCCATTAGGGACAAAGGTGTATAGAGGATGGATGGATGGCATCCATCTGTTTGTAAAGTAGCAACCAAAATAAACAAAAAGGCAAGACAGGGACAAAATACAAAACCAGATCCTGATAAAGTGTATGTAAGATAACTATCTATAAGAGGTATCTGTTACATTTAACAACAAATTATAACCATTTAAACAAGATAAATAACACATTATAACCTGATAGTGCTTGAATTTCTTCCCTCCGTGATATCAATACCCATGGATAGTCTTGAATTTATGTGCTCATATAAGAACGATTTTACATCTACAAATGCATTCTGAGCTTGACATGCTACAAAAGTGACATATGGATATTATTTCCATTATGTTATAAAATATGTCTCCCTGTAAAAGTAGCCATTCGCTGCTAATTATCCTTTTAATGTCTGTGACAAATTGCCAAAATAGCTGAACAAAGACAAGTGTGAGTAACCTATGTATTGTCATGATCTGTGTTTATTTTTGAATTTTTCTGTGTAGTCCTGTTCCCTGTGAGTCTCTGTCACATCCGTTGATTGTCTCCCAGGTGTGTCTCATTCCCTTGATTACCCATGTGTATTTAGTTCCACCTGTTGTCTGTGTTCCTCGTGGGGTCCTTGTCGTGTTGTTGTCAAACGTATGTCTAACGTGTCTTGGTCTGTTGGCACAGTTGAACTGTATAGTCCTGTGCCGGGTTTAGCTCATCATGTCAGTCCTAGTTTTAAGTCAGTTGCTACCGCTGCTGAGCCTCTCCCGTGCTCCCTGCCTGTTTTTTGGACTGTTGAGGGTTTTTTTTTCCCATTAAATCATAATTTTCACCTTCATCTGGGTCTCCTGCGTCAACCCTCACCACCACCTCAGCTTCACTAAATGACATGTATAATCTGAAAAAATCTTTTTGAAGATTGTTGATAAGAGTTTTAAGATGTGGTGAGTCATTTACTAAATTTACATTTAGTAAATGTAAATTTAGTAAATGACTCCTCCTTGGGCTGCCACCTTATCGTGGTGGAGGGGTTTGTGTGTCCCAATGATCCTAGGAGCTATGCTGTCTGGGGCTTTATGCCCCTGGTAGGGTCACCCAAGGCAGACAGGGCCTAGGTGAGGAACCAGACAAAGCGCAGCCCGAAGACCCTTATGATGGAGACGAACTTTGAATCTGGCGTTCTCTCGCCCGGACGTGGGTCACCGGGGCCCCACTCTGGAGCCAGGCCTGGAGGTGGGGCACGATGGCGAGCGCTTGGTGGCAGGGCTTTTAACCACGGAGCCCGACTGGACTCAGCCCGAAGAGGAGACGTGGATTCCCCTTCCAATGGGCTCACCACCTGTCGGAGGGGCCAAAGGGGTCGGGTGCAATGTGTTATGGACGGCGGCCGAGGGAGGGGACCCTGGCGGTCTGATCCCCGGCTGCAGAAGCTGGCTCTTGGAACGTGGAACGTCACCTCTCTGGTGGGGAAGGAGCCGGAGCTAGTGTGCCAGGCTGAGAGGTTCCGGCTAGAAATAGTCGGTCTCACCTCGACACATGGCTCTGGTTCCGGAACCAGCCTCCTTGAGAGGGGCTGGACGTACTTCCACTCTGGAGTTGCCCACGGCGAGAGGCGCCGGGCAGGAGTGGGCATACTTGTTGCCCCCCATCTTGGCACCTGTACGTTGGGGTTTACCCCGGTGAACGAGAGGGTAGCCTCCCTCCGCCTATGGGTGGGGGGACGGGTTCTGACTGTTGTCTGTGCTTACGGGCCGAACAACAGGTCAGATTACCCACCCTTCTTGGAGTTCTTAGAGGAGGTTGTTAAGGAAGAAAATATTTATAAATGACTAAATTTAGGAAAAAACAACTCTGCTCTGATAATTCTCCCTTGTCCCAGGATTCTCCCCCAGCCTTGGAGACCATGTGCAGAGACAGAGGCGTACGCAGCGTGTTGGCGTCACAGAAGTGCAGAATTTAATCCAATCAGAAACAAAGTATCAGACATGACAGAGCATGACAGAAAAACACAAAGACTTACATTTCGTTACTTGAGATAAAGCAGACAAACATACAAAGACGTCTTTGGGAAAAGAGCCAGAGCAGAACGCAGCTCAGATCAGCTATTTTTCTAATTATTTCTCCCGTGCATCAGATTATATTCCTGTGGGAGTGTTCTTGCTTCAAACAAGGCGTCCCTTGTCTCGACTAATTAGAAGCTGTCTCCGACCGCCTTCGAAAACGGCACCTCCTCTCAATTCTGTTCGAGCGATCAAAGAGAAGTTTTCTCTTTTTTTGTTAGTGAAGTTAACCAGAACTCTAAAGTCCTGCTGACTTTTACGACTTTGCAAATGTCTAAGGAGACGTGGCTGGAACTCTCTCCTAATCCAAACAGATAAATAACTAACCGTATGTATGCTTTTAAACAAATATTTCAGTCAATTTTCGGGTAAACTGCAGGTCAATTGCACCAGACTAGATTATAAATTTAACTCTAGTCAGTCCATTTCACTAAATCAGGTCACCTCCTATAACCTGAAGATCCTTTTAGTTTTTTAAATTTATTTCCTTCAACCATCTGGCTTCATGCCTTCTGAACAAGTAATTAGATACAGTTCCTAATCTGCTTACACCATTCGTATAAAAATTAAACCATCCTAATCATTTTCCAACTACCTTAATTCTACAGGTAAATAATACATTTTTAATCTGAGCATGCAATACTAAGAGTAATCTATATGATGTTAGTAGTTTAAACAGTTTAAAGTTCATAGCTCTAAAGTTCATAAGTTTACAGTTCAATAGTTTAACATGCCAATTGTTTGCTGAAGGCTCTTTATTTCCTGAGACCTGAGTATCTCCTGTCCTCCCAAGATGTCTGAAAAGATAGGAGCCTATACCTCCACAGATATATTGTTTAACAACGTCTTAAAAGGTTTTCTCCATCCATCACTTGTTCTTTGATATTTGAACCCAGCCATGGCTCTTCCTGCCAATTGAACTCACCCACACAAACTTCTTCAAAATTTAAATAAAAGATTCAGCTAACTAAACACTAAAAGATGGTTATATTTTCTAAATGCTAGCGACGATTATATTTCCTCAACAAGATACTGGAGAGTGCCCCTCCGGGGGACTCCCTTGTTCTACTGGGGGACTTCAACGCTCATGTGGGCAATGACAGTGAGACCTGGAGGGGCGTGGTTTGGAGGAACGGCCCCCCTGATCTGAACTCGAGTGGTGTTCTGTTGTTGGACTAATGTGCTTGTCACGGTTTGTCCATCACGAACTCCATGTTCAGGCATAAGGGTGTCCATACGTGCACTTGGCAACAGGACACCCTAGGCCGCAGTTTGATGATCGATTTTGTCGTCGTTTCATCGGATCTGCGGCCGTATGTCTTGGACACTCGGGTGAAGAGAGGGGCGGAGCTGTCCACTGACCACTACCTGGTGGTGAGTTGGCTCCGGTGGTGGGGGAGGAAGCCGGTCAGACCTGGCAGGCCCAAACGTGTAGTGAGGGTCTGCTGGGAACGTCTGGCGGAGTCCCCTGTGAGACGGAGCTTTAACTCCCATCTCCGGCAGAACTTCGAACACGTTCCGGGGGAGGTGGGGGACATTGAGTCTGAGTGGACCATGTTCCGTGCCTCCATCGCCGAAGTGGCTTATCAGAGCTGTGGCCGCAAGGTCGTTGGTGCCTGTCACGGCGGCAACCCTCAAACCCGTTGGTGGACACCTTGGGTGAGGGATGCTGTCGAGCTGAAGAAGAGTCCTATGGGGCCTTTTTGGCCTGTGGGACTCCAGAAGCAGCTGATGGGTACCGGCGGGCGAAGCGGCATGCGGCTCGGGTGGTCGCTGAGGCAAAAACTCGGGCGTGGGAGGAGTTTGGAGAGGCCATGGAGAAAGACTTCCGTACGGCTTCGAGGCGATTCTGGTCCGCCATCCGGCGTCTCAGGAGGGGGAAGCAGTGCAGCACCAACAGTTTACAGTGGGGATGGTGAGCTGCTGACCTCAACTCGGGACGTTGCGGGTCGGTGGGCGGAATACTTCGAAGACCTCCTCAATCCCACCAACATGCCTTCTGTTGAAGAAGCTGAGCCTGTGGACCCTGGGTTGGGCTCTCCAATCTCTGGGGACGAGGTCGCCGAGGTGGTCAAAAAGCTCCTCGGTGGCAGGGCCATTACTTCTTCAATTATTGTTTGCCCTCGTTCTTTTTTTTAAGTATTTTAATACTTTTTTTATTACTTGCTGTTTGAAAGTGAGCAAAGCGAGGCCCAAGAACAGAATCCCGCAATTGAGGTGGAAGCTGTTGTTGCACTTGAGGCCGTTCTAATGTATGTTTTTTAATTTAAACAATAAAGTTTCTCTTAGTATTACAATTTTACTTTTTTCCTTCAAATTAATAATAATCTTTTGGTGTCACAGTGTTCAAAGCCACATCTGGGAGCAAGAGGACACAGTTGAACAAGGCATGGAAAATGAAGGGATAATCAAGTGAGTTTTATTCACAATTGTATTTTTTTAAATATGAATATATCTGGCATTGCTTAAAGTCTCTTTACCCATCATCAAAAATAATGATGGGTAAGAGCATCTGTTTCCACTGTGAGAAGAGTAATGTATTGTCAATTCTCAAGAACTCAAAAAATACAGTTCTGTTTTTGTTTGTGTTTTTACAGGTCTCCCGATTCTGATTTAAGGACTGTCCTGGAAGACCTACAAAAAGGTGTTCAGAGTGGTTCTGCCCCGATCCACAATTCTCTTAATGTGTGCCGAGAGTTCATACTAGAAGGTTCTTTTAGAGCTTTTCGACGTACACGCTTCAACCCCTTCATCGACTGACAGCAACATTTGTGGATGCCGAGGGAGAAAGCGAGGGGGCTGTAGATGATGGTGGTCCCAGCCGCGAATTCTTGCGGTTCCTTGTAGCAGTACTGCGAGACAGTTGATACTTTGAAGGGCCTGAGGACAGCAAAAATCTTTCCCTTTTTGCTGTAGCCATGTATTGAAAAGACTAAATGTTCAAACATGGTGTTTTTACATGAAATAGAAACCATTATTTCCTTTCTTCAGTGAGCATTACTCCTGTAATTGGAGGTTATTATTATTAACTTTGTCTTTATGTTGCAAGTCTACAGTTTGGGGACTATAAAATAATTGGGCAAATGCTGTCCTTGGCCCTCTCCAAGGAGGAGTACAGCCCTCCTTTTTCTTGGCAAGACTGTATTCTCTGTTGTATGGTCAACAAACAGGCCCAGTGTCATTGGATGAAGTTGGTGACTGGGAACTGCACCAGCACCTTGAGAAAGTGGGTAGCACAATTATTTTTCTTGACATTTATTTTGTCAAACATGCTCACATATTATTGTTTCCATTGTCACAGATCAAAGCTGCAGAAAACTTGAAGGAAGCCCAGCAGGCTGTTGAGGAAGCATCACCAGTACTGTGTCCCCTGAACTGTGCAAGGTTTCTTCCTGACATGGAGAGCCGGCACACTCTGGTAGAGCAGGCAGCGAGGGCCCATGTTGAAGGTCGCATTAAACCTGCACTGGACCAGTAAGTTAAATCGTATGTACTGATTGTAGCAGGTCCATTGTTAAAAAATATTGGATCGTTTTTAAATATAATTTGCCAAGAGTTTACCGGTGTTATTTTGGTAGATGTTTACATTATATCCTCAGCTGTTGCTGACGGTGCATGTGATGCAAACAGTTACACTTATACTAAGATCCAGACACAACACCCCAGTTTTTTGTGGCAATGTCTGATCATTTTAATCATGCTTCACTCTCTTCAACACCAACAATGTTTCACTGGTTGTCAGCTAAGAACGCAAGACATTGAATTTGTCTCAAAGACCTGATTTGTGTAAATGACATTACAACCCTGTTCCTCTATGCTCAGACTATAAACCCCTTGTTGAGAAACTATCTGCCATTAAAAGGACTTTTAGGAAATAGTCACAGAAAATCAAAGAAGACCGACAGGGTTTCTCTTCAGTATACAGATTGGACTACTCTGCCAGTCACATTTAGATGACCGATCAGTACCATGATTGAGTGTGTGACTTCCTGCATAAACTTCTGTGGATGGTACTTTCTCTACTGGAAGCGTAAGACGCTTCCTTAATGACAAATTCTTAATTACCAGTGACATAAAGAGAGGTCCAAAAAATAGAGTCTTCAGGAATAAGACACTTACTTGCTGTCTTTGGGTCACTTCCTGAATACTTACATTTCATGTCACTGTTAATCTTTAATATCTGAGACCCGATCCTGTCAATTGTGATATTGAGTTTGTATTGCATGATCATTTTGCAGTGAATCAAGGGTATATTCAGTTTGCAGTGAACATTGTAGCAGTTTATGCTGGGTTGTCTGCCTGAAATGGTGTTTAAATTCGGGTTGAACAACAAATGGATAAGGTTAAAGGGAAACCCTCTTATTTGTTTAACAATAAAAATTGTTAATTAACTTAATTTTGTTGTTTTGGCTGGACAGTCATAACAAATGGCATTATACAATTTGTTCTTTTTTTGCTGTAGTCTTCTCTGACAGGTTGTTAGAGGGACTGGATGGCCTGAAGGTGGCAGAGGCAATAAGGACCCATCCTGAGATCCTTCGCCCCATCTTTGTCTCTGGACACAACCAGCTCACCGTTCAGAACATGAGTCTTTTTGACACTGTCTTCTCCCCACTTGGCAGCAATGCCCAACGAGCTGAAAATCTGACACTAATGTTTTGGAGGGATTGGCTTATTGAAGTATTACTTGCATTATGTATGTTTGTAATGCACAAGATTACTTTTTAATATTTACAAACTTTTGACAAAAGTAATAAAGTGTTATATTGTTGTTTTTCCTTTAGATGATTCACGATCAATCAGCCTACAAAAAAATCTTGATTTTTGTGTCTGGAGTGGACCAAATCCCTCCACTGTGCTTCCCTGAGAGGCCTCAGATTGAGTTTCTTCATGCTCCACTTGAAAATGGATCCCGCCGGCGCTATCCTGAGGCCAACGTAATTCATGAAACATTTGAAGAGTTCCAGGAGTATATGGAGTCTGGAATTATTCAATTGCCAACTTTTGGTTTGTTTAAGTTTTTTTTGTTGTTTTCTGTTTTGCTATTAGCATTAGGAAGTTCAATGTGGGAATAACATTTTTGAAAATATGTTAAAACTATGTTATAGTTCATCACATTGTAAAATGTTTTTTTTCTCTGTACTTTTTAGTTAACTTAAAACTGCATTTTTGGCACTTTTTTATAGAACAAAGGTGTAGCATATCTGTGTGAACAGCATACCAAATTTCAAAATAATTGAAAATGAATCATGACCAACAAGGTTGACGGGTTAGTTCTCAGAAGTCAAGCTACGACTCATGAAGGAGTAGACGGACTAGAAGTTTGCAGATGTGAGTGCCTGGTATTCACAATGAATAATTATATACATACATACATTACAATAAGGAAAAAAAACATTCAAATGGCCATATTAAATAAAAGAAAATAATACACAAGGAAACAATTAAATTAACAAATCAAAAGAAAACAAATCAGTTCCATAGTTCCGGCAACAAGCCACACCATTCAGGTTTTAAACTCCCAAACTAGGGTGGTTCCGTGTGTTTTTTCAGGTGAGTTAGTTAAAACGCTTGCTGCAGTCCATATGCTGACAAAAGTCAGATCGGAGTGGGAACAGTTCTGTTCATGGGCTGCAGGAAGTTTCCCACCAGCCTGGGGGGGAAACCAAATCTTAACACCACAGGTAAAATCCTTTTAGGCTCTTGGACCCGATTCTTCAGCTCGCCATTGAACCTGGCATATTCCGCAGTTCATAAGGCTTCCCACCGGTTTTGTTTCTCTTATCCCTCAGCTCACGACAGGAGACTCCTGCAGCTCTGCTCTCCTAAACTTGTTCTAATCCTCCAGGCTTTTCGCTCCAGCTAATGGACCTTACCAAGCCCCGCCCAGAAACGCCCCTCGGACTTCATGTCTCACAAGCAAAGCTTTAACGCGCCTAGTTAACATGGGTCGACTGACTACAGAGTATTCTGAGTCGATTAGTTTAATATTTCTGCCGGATTTTCACAAAATATCAGCCACGACAATGGACAGGGAAACCAACAAGTTCATGTCATCTTTTCTGAACGAGATCAAGGTGTTTGAGCCACGCGATGCCTCCAATATTGTGCGAGTTGCAGCTAAATGCTACCGGTCGATGTGGAAAACAGCAGATCCTCAAACCCTCAGCATAAATATAGCTGTGGACAAGATCACTGATGCTTATTCTAGCAAGGCTGGGTAAGTCGGATGTTCATGGTTTTGAGGGTGATTTTGAAATGAGTGATTTTTGTTGTTTGCAAATGTTTGAATGTGCCTCGGTCTGCTCTGATAGGACAGAGCAGAGCAGCATGTTAGCACTCGGTACTCGGTGGCTAACACGATTACAGTTTAGTAAAAAGCCTTTTCAGGTGAAATAAAATCTTTAATAGATACGGTACAGATACGTTAGATAAGTTTTCAGATACGGTACACATTGCATATTGATCTGTT
The DNA here is from genome assembly GCA_033032245.1 of Poecilia picta. Lineage (NCBI taxonomy): Eukaryota > Metazoa > Chordata > Actinopteri > Cyprinodontiformes > Poeciliidae > Poecilia > Poecilia picta. Next base: position 2,376,749 of record CM065365.1, on the reverse strand, counting down.
CGGCTAACGTAAGGCTGTAACAGGCTTCAGGATGTAGACGTTGTATCGGTGCTGCCATTATGCTGTACGTGGCTAAAAGGTTTTCATAATGGATGTTTATTATTGACTCTTTTTTTTACATTCACTAAACACAAAGAAAGCAAAGTAATAATACTTACGCCAGCAGACAATCCTTTGTTCTTTTGATTCTACGATGCTATCTGCAAACGCGGTCGTGAAAAAGTTTAATCCAAGCAAGGCTTTCAGTTTCAGATTTTAGAAATCTGTGAATTTTAGTTCCACAAACATGATCAGGATACCTGACATCACCTGTACAGATACTCCACTGACGGAGAACCATTGTTTTAGAGTCCTGACGCAAAAACTTTCTGTCAGTCCGGTACTGAACAATGTATATTAGCTTGAGTTTGTGAGACAGTTACCCACTGATCGCTGCGCTGTGACGTCAAATGGGCATTAGCCAATGAAAAGGTCGGGCTGTGGTAAGGTCCATTATACCCAGCAAATGAGCCAACGGTGGTACATGTGACTCAGATACTCAACAATGATTGGCTGCTTAGTAAATCACGCGAGAATTGCAATCAAACTATCGCGAGATTTTGGAAGGCAAAGGGGATAAATGGAAGCAAACCAGAAAATGGAACTTAACATTTACACTTGGGTTACAAAGGTCTTCATGAAAGAAGCATGTTAAAGAGGGATGATGAGGACGCTCGCCTGGCTGTTATTAAAATATGTCAGGCTACAATTCCCGAGGAAAACAACACGCTGGTGTCCTTCATAGATGTCGCCCACCGCCTGGGTCCCAAGATGAAGGTTCCCAATGCTCGTAGACAGATCATGATCATCATCAGGTTCCTGTCCCGCTGACTGCGTGATGCTGTCTGGAAAGCAGCAAAAACATCAAGATTTCTGCACGACAACAAGCTCCGGAGCAGAGATCTTCACCGAAGATCTCTGCAAATCCGATCGTGAGAAAAGAAAACTTCTGTGGCCATTGGTAGCTGATGCTAGAAAGAATGGAAAGACAGACCTACTTCGTGGGAGGCCGCGCTTTCATTGAGGGTAAAGAAATGTCTCCTCTACAAGCCTCCAATGTCGAGATATAAGGCTCGTAACTCTTTATGTGAAATGGAAGCTCATCTGTTCAAGCCTGCAGGAGTTATGTGAGTTTAGACAAGTAAATCTGCAGTAATAACACTTCAATTTGTTCAACAATATTCTTGCTATTTATACGATTTAGTACTTTCCAGGGCGCATGTGTTTTTATTTATTTATTTATTTACAGTTTTTCTGCTGTTGAAGCACTTTGTGCCCTGGTATTATGCTTAAAGTAATTTCTCCTTATATTGTTCTGATGGCACACGGCACAACGTTTTGCTCAGTAAGTTAGGGAACACTTTTTTTGTTTATTTGTTCAGCTCTATTTCTTCCCCTTTGCACTCATGTCTTTATCTTTTGTTTCCCTTAATGCCAGGGGGTTACGTGATATGTCAAACGCAAAGCCTTACTTTTGTTTGCTAAAAAGATGAAAACTGAAGAAAGTCACTCTACTTCTAATGATTTGAATATATGGAAGTCTCAGTGGGGTAATAATGTTTGGATGTCTCATGGTTCACAACCTACAGGAGGTGTTTGTATTCTTCTAAATAATTCAAACTCCAACTTTTCAATATTAAAAACCGAATCAGACCCTGAAGGGCACTTCTTAATTATTATAATTGATAGCTTTTTTTCCTCTTCAAAATGTATCATCATTAGCATTTATGGATATAATGAAAATAATAACAATATTAGGTTTCTCTCCCATATTGAGAATCAGTTAATTCACTGGTTAAATAAATATCCTGGTGCTAACATATTAATAGGAGGGGACTTCAATGTTACTCCTGATAACGCACTTGATAGATGGCCGCTGCACTGCTCTAATAATGCCAATAGCTACTTAAATGCTTTTATAGAACGGCTTAGTCTGGTGTATATATGGAGAAAAAACTTCCCCTCGCAAAGAATTTATACATTGCATAATAAACAACGATCATCCCAATCCCACATCGATTTATGGCTAGTGCCTGACCATTTATCAGAAATGTGTAATAGTAGTATTTTGTCTACTCCCCTTACAGATCACTGTGCCATAACATTTCTGCACTGTCAGTCAGACAGTGCAGAAAGATTCACATTTTGGAAACTGAATAACTCACTTTTAAGGCATGATTATATCATCCGCAACCTTATTTCTCTGATAGATAGATACTGGTCCAAAGCAAATACAGAGAATGTTTTCAGGTTAAACTGGGAACTAATGAAATTTGAAATAGGGAAATATCTAAGAAAATGTGGTAAGGAAATATCTAGGAAAAAGAAACAAACTGAAGATTTTATCATTTCAAACTTAATGACGCTTTCCCTGAGATCAGTGGATCAAATGTCGGATCAGGAGAGAAATTATTTTTCACAATTACAGAACAGCTTAGATTTCATCTATCAAATGTAGATTTGATAGATTTCATCTATCAAATGTAGATTTGATAGATGTAGATGAAATCTATCAAATGAGAGCAAAAGGGGCTTCATTAGATCCAGACAAAGATGGTTGGAAAAATTGAGCAAAACTCTGCACACTTCACTCTGCACACTTCTTCAGTTTAGAAAAGAGCTGCTATAACTCTAATACCATACTAATACCATATCTAATACCATAACTCAAAATTAATGAAAACGTCTGCAATGATCCCCACGAAATTGCCTCCTTCTGTGCAGATTTTTATAGATCATCTACGTATAATAGTGAATATGCTGCACAGTTCTTTGATGCTCTTCCAAATTTTAATAAAACTGATGAAAGTACTAAACGTTTTTGTGATCAAGCATTCTCTCTACCTGATATCTTAGATGCTATTAATCAGATTTAATTGAAGATAATAGTTTTATTTTATTTCTTGACTTCTAAAAAGCTTTTGATTCTGTGGAACACAACTTCTATTCTTAACTTGAAAAATTTGGATTTGGTCCAGTCTTCATTAAAGCTATTCAAACTCTTTATGCTAATGGCAACAGTGTGATAAAGTTAAAATCTGGAACTTCCCCCAGATTTCAGTTACATCGAGGCATCAGGCAGGGATGTCCTGTTTCCCCATGTCTCTTCCTCCTGGCTGGCCAACTCCTTTCAACCCATCTTAGAGCGAGTTCTGTACAAGGTATCAACAATAGCAAACAGGAAGTTACTAATAAGCCAACTAGCAGACGATACTACTCTTTTTTTTTCGTGACTCTGAACAAGTTCCCCTTGCCCTTGATAGTATTCAGATCTTTTCTAGAGCCTCTGGTTTATATCTAAATGTCAATAAATGTGAACTCTTTGCCATTAAGGATTGCACTCTATCCACTATATAAGCAACATCCCTATTAAACAGAATGTAGTATATTTAGGAATTACCATCACTGAGAATGACAAAAATAGATGTGTTGAAAAACTTTCTCCAGCTATTACCAGAACCAAGGTGAACCTCTGGCATCGAGATCTAACTCTGAGAGGAAAGACTCTGCTATCTAGTTTGGTTTATTTGGCATCGCCTCTCTTTGTGATAACAACACTTGTAAACAAAATTGACCAGTTACTACTCAATTTTATTTGGAAGCACAAAATCCATTACTTTAAAAAGTCTGTTATCATGAACCCAACTGATATGGGGGGGCTAGATTTTCTAACCTTTTCTACTTTAAATAATGCACTCAAAGTCAAAAGGATCAAACAATACCTGTCATGTCCCTCCTCATGTTGGAATTTTATTCCCAATTATATATTCTCTCAGTTAGGTGGTCTTGATTTTCTTCTGCTCTGTAATTTTAATCCTGAAAAAATCCCTGTCAAACTGTCTGCTTTCCACAAACAATGTTTGCTGTCTTGGTTACTGATCTACAAGCACAACTATTCTCCTCACAAATGTATTATCTGGCACAATAAGGATATTTTATACAAGAATAAATCTCTGTACTTTGACCACTGGAAAAATAATAATATATTGTATCTAAGGCACAGTGACGTGCGGTGAGGTTTATTGCTGGTGAGGCACTGACTTATGACTTAGACACCTCACATGTTGTTGGACCTACAACAACATTGTGACCGTACAACGCTGGAGGGCAAAAAGACTAATCTTTTACATGTCATCCATAGCCGCGTTAACTCAGTGAAACTTAAAAATGTAGGTATTAATTTCGTGCTATGATCCACAGCAAAGTGATCTGTATTCGCCAAGCTACGCAGACTCGTTGCCATAGCAACTGACAACAATGCCACTTCATGTTTTAGGATTTAACATCAAAAAACATTCAAGAATGTTGCACACAGAACAGAACATTTAGTTTGTTGTTGTAGTTCGTTTTAGGCTTAATGTTTTATTAATAAATATTGCTGTGGTAGATTAGCTACCGCTTCTACTTTACTGAATTATTTAAACATTAACTGTAGCCCACAAACCGCACATTTCATTAAAAAACTAAACAAAAAAATATTATTGCTGTTTTACCTTTACGTATCAATGAAATCCATGCACCGCTAATTCTACACAAAAATATCCGCTCATCCACAGCCAAGTTTATCCTCTGCATGTCTTTTCTACACCGTTTGAGAATCATCAAACTGTCTTGAAGTAAAACTTTCAGCTCCGGTGTTGGTCTTCTTTTAGTTATTATCTCCTGCTTCAATTGAAAATCCACTTTAGAAAACTGTTTAAGTGTAGAAATGTAATCTTCCATGTTGACGTTGGAAGAGAGAAGAAAACAAATATATTGCTGTACTTTACTGTGTGGCTAGCTCCATGGCTAGCCACACACTAGCACTGTGTTTTACTCTGCAGTTGTGCAGTCACAATATCTGGGAACATGAGCGCCCCCTGCCATGAGGCAAGAGAACTGCCTGCCTCTCCTCGAGTCTGTTCTCTGCCGTTTCTGTTTGCTCCTCCTCACACAAAATACAATACACACACAGTAACAAAAAACACTGTACATTATATATATAAGCGAAATTATGGAAATTAAGGACGAACATGCTGTCATATAATGGCAGCCAGTGCAGTTACCGAGCGATTGCGTAACCCAAGTGAGGCTGAGCTGCTGCTGCCTCACCGGCTTCGCTTCTGAGCATTTGAATGGGAAAATGCGAAAATCCAGCGAATTTGAAGAAACACTATTCAGAATTGGTTAAGCTAAGTAAAAAATAGATACTTTATAGTACAAAACCACAGGGTGAAAATAGTAATATAAATGATTTTATATTATATATTATCTTTCCATGATGACAGGTGAGGCTCTGCATCACCTGCCTCCCCTGACCACACGTCACTGATATCTATATACTATTATTATCTATATTATATATATATATATATATATATATATATATATATATATATATTGTGTGTGTGTGTGTGTGTATGTCAGTTTTGGTCCTCCATACTCCATCCACCGCAAGTCTTCTCACCTCCGGCGCTGTTCACCTGTGCTGCCTGGATTTTGTGTTTTTGTCATGGGTCCACTATGTCAACCTCATGACCTACAAACCGCAATTTATGACGATCTGTCCAAGTCATTCTCCATGGGCTCTGAGAACTTCTTCAACACCCAAGTTTTTGCCTTAGCGACCACCCGAGCTGCATGCTAGTTGGACTGCCAGTATCCATCAGCTGCTTTCAGGGTGTCAGTCCAAAAAGACCTGATAGATCTCTATCTTTGGTTTGAGAGCATCCCTCCCTTCTGTGCCTACGAGCTGATTTTAGGGTTTTCCCCAAAACAGGCACAGAAAATCTTGTGGCCACATCTCCGATAAGCCGCATTGACAATGGAGTTGGGGGCAATGTTCTATACACTTCCTCCAAAATGTGTTCAAATTCTTCCAAAGGTGAAATTTGAAGCTCTGTTTCACCGATGACTCTGACAGGATTCTCAACACTTTTTGGTCTCTCTGGTTTGACTGGCATCCTCCCCCATCATCAGTCAACTTACATCCAGGGAGTGGTCAGTGGACAGCTCTGCCCATCATCACCCAAGAGTCCAAGACATACAGCCACAGATCAGATGGGAAACAACAAAGTCTACCATAGAACTGTGGCCAGGGTCTCCTTGTGCTATGAGCACATATGGACACCCTTATGTTTGAACAAGGTGTACATTTGGACACTCCATGATGAGCACAGAAGTCTCATAACAGTACACTACTCAGGTTTACATCAGGGTGGCCAATCCTCTCAACCACAAGCCTCCAGGTCTCACTGTGAGTGCCCATGTGAGTGTTAAAATCCCCCAGCAGAACAAGGAAATTTCTCGGAGGGACACCTCCAGCACCCCTCCAACAACTCCAAAAAAGGTGCCCAATGTGAACTGGTACTTGTTAGCTATTTCTCCTTGGTAGAAGATTAGCCAACCTATTGCCTTGCTGGCGAAGCCACTTGGAAACTCGTGACCTTCAATTTCCGGCATTTCTGCTTTCAGAAGGGACTTCCTTAAAGGAAACATCCACTTCTTTAACATCATTGCTTTCATGATGCTGTGGCTCAATTTGAACATCATGTTCTGAGCTTTCTTCTGAAAACATTTCTTCTGATGTAGAACACTCAGAGATTCTGTCAAAAGGTGGCACGTAATTCTCCAGATTTAAATATCCCAGGATGGATGATTCCTTAGAGGAAAGAACCCTCCTGTTATAATTTTCGGAGAATTCAATGTCATCTTCTGTGAGAATTTCTGAAGAAGATTGTTTTTCTGAAGAATGCTCAGAAACTAATTCAAAATGTGTCACAACATTATCAGCAGTTGTGTTAGAAGAAGGGATTTCTTTAGAGGCGATGTCCATATCTGCAGCATCCATGCCATCAAAATGGTCTGCGTAATTTGAAACCTATCTTCTGAGTTTCCATCCATTCTACCAATGGATCCTCATAGACTGGTTTTAAATTTATCGCATCTTTCTGGCTGTCACAGCTCATTTCAACGGCCAGGTCCTTTTTTTCAAGGGGAACATCAGCACTTTTACAAACATCGTGTCTGCGTCCCCTGGACAAGTTTCCAAGTGGAATCCACAGATGCTTTCCAAAGCCACAGGATCTTCACGAGTAAAAGTTGCCAAACTTGTCAAGACACCTGAAGTGCCACTGACAAGGTTGGCAGAAGCGTCCATGTCACTTTGTACTTCATCTGCGTCCCCAGGGCATGTTTCTAAGTCCAGTCCACATATGCTTTCAAGAGCCACGGTATCTTCAGGGGTAAAATCGGTTAAAGGTGACAATACCCCTGAAGCGGCACTGACATGGTTGTTGGAAGTGTCCATGTCATTTTGGTCTTCATCTGTGTCCTCAGAGCAAGTTTCCCAGTGCAGTGCACAGATGCTCTCCAAAGCCACGGTATCTTCAGGGGTGAAATTTGTTAATCTTGTCACGACACCTGAAACGGCACTGGCGATATTGGCTGAAACGTCCGTATTGCTTTGGTCCTCTGGAATTAACTCCTCAAACACAAAATATCTCCACCTGATATCCTCGTCGCGGTCTTCTGCAACTTCTTCCTTAAGATGTCCTAGCAGTTTCTCCACTCCTTTTGAGGCTAAGTAGCCCAGGCCCCAACCAATTGTAAGCATCATTTTCTTGTTGAAATGGAGTGAAATCGTCTCTCTGCAAATATATCTCCAAGGCAGCTGAAGGGCAAACTGAAAATTCTTGTATTCCAAATGATAATAATAATCTTTTGAACCTTTATGACATCATCGATGAGAACATTGGTGGCACGATGATGTCAAACAGCCTGTGTCAGGTTCTTGATTGTTTTAGTTTCTATGGAAACACAAGGAGTTATGTGTAAGGTGGGGACTACTGTCAATAAAAATGCATGCGTAGACATCTAATTCTTAATTGTAAGTCAATAAATGTGCATAAATTTAAGTTTTGTATTTGTCCTGTTTTTCAACTCATATATACGTGTAAAAATCAAAGATTTTACCTATGACAATACCCATAAACAAACAAATTAGTACAAGTGTTTTATAGAATATTTTTCCAGAAGTCACATTTAGAAACTCTCTAAGCCTTCTGCTGGATCTATTTTGAATGTCAGTGAGGAGGATCCCCTTAAACATATCATATCTTGCCTTAATTGCTGGTTTTGTTTATAAGGAAAATATTTAACATCTAACAATTAGTTTTTTTACATTTGAATCAGTGACAAGGATGATGCACCAAGCAGATCAGCCAAATAATTTTATGTTTAATATCATGTTATTTATGTATTTTTGTACCTTTTCCATCTCAGCCTCTTTACTGTGTGTTTATGAATCGCCCCTTTGTGAGATCTCCTGTTTACTCTTAGCACCGCAGCATAAAGTGACAGTCTACCAAAAACATTTTGCTTCTCTGATTGCATTGCAGGACCAGTTAATGTTGTTCTATCAGTTTATTTGCGTTTTGTTGCCCTCTCCTAGTCATTTTTGAGTAAATGAGTTTTTTTCCCCCTGTAGCGCTATTAAGCATGTTGCGATAAAAAAAAAAAAACATAATAAAAGTAGCAGGGAGAACCTGATACCACAGTTATGAATAGTTCCCCATTCATTTCCATGAAGCCATCTCATTTGGAACAAACAGCAAATACCTGCAGCGATTCTACTGCTGGGTTGATGTAAATATCCATACAGGTCAGCATGTGTCCAGTTGGAGTGAAAAGAGGTGCGTGGGACCTGTGCTGAGGTAAACTCAATCCAGCTACGGCAACACGCAGAGGCGCCAGCGGTGTGATTGGTCCGGCTTTAAATACATAAACTATAAACCTATCTTCTATCTTGTGGGACTAAATCTGCTCCGCCAGTGAAGGAAACATATATTTTCTATTACACTTTTGGATCATTTCTCTTTTATCTTTGGCTTTAGCCTGTGAACCAGGACGTCTCAGAAGTCATTGAGTCCTCCCAGTGTGACCAGCAGACTGGAGCCTGTGACCAGTGTTCCCAGTATAATAAATAAATAAATGTTTTACTCTTTCACTTTTTGTGTATTTTTAAATATCTCAATCTGAAGTATTAGTGTATTACACTGAGTATTACAGCTTATGTAATGAAATAAAAATAATTTACTCTGTTAGAATTGTTTTCACTCTTTGCTGTCAATAGCAGAGTCGACGTACTGTAATAAATATTTATTTGAAAAAAGTAAGAGAAATATGTAGTTTAATATTAGACAATGACTGATTTATAAATCAAGTCATTTCTCAATAATGTATAAAAATAAATACAGGAAAATTGTTTCTTGTCTTGAAATGTTAAATGTACATTAAATTATGGAGTTATGTAAATATAAGTATTCTTTAATTAAGCACTGTAAAAGTGTGTCCATCAATTTCAATATAAAAATTATCAGTATCATTTCTATCAAATAAAACATTGTGCTCTTTATTCAGAAATGCCCCAAAACAATCACATCAAAAGTTAGAAACGCTATCTTTACTAATTTCTTTGATTGCCAAATATATTAATGTGTGTGAGAAAATGTGTCAATGGCAGGTATTAACTTAAAATACTTTGTAAAACGGCAGTTTATAAAGTTTGGTCCATTCACTTATATTACCTTACTGGCACATATTCCACATTCAATATGGCGGACGCTGTTAGTATCGCAGCAACGGGCCGACCCGCTCCATGAGGCGTCTATGTATTCATGTTTTTTGGATCTAACAGCTTGGACCAACGACATGAACCACAAATGCAGCGAACGCATATGCAACATAGACATATGCAACATCTACATGTGCATCATCTCCATGCAACATAGACCAACGACATATAGCAACGACACAGCTACACATGACTTCTACTTATTTTTGATACAAATGTAACCCCATACATATGGCTTTGAGAAGAGCCGACCGAAGCACTCCATGTTCAAAAATACGTTTTAATGGCCGCGGTTGGCGCTTTATCTGAAAGAGTTCCTCCTTTACTTCGCGTTCACTAAGGTCTGTTGTTCCCCTCAAACGCTACTTTATTCGGAGATGATTTTGTCGTGACTGAATAATTAACAGGAAGCAGAGTGCTGCTCTGTACTTGTGGTGTGATGACAAGAATAACAGATATAACTGCTACACGTACTGCTTCTGTGTTCTCTGTTTTATAATTAGGCTCGGTGGTACCACCTGGACCTAAAGATCACAATATTTGGGTAAAACACTTTTGGTCTAATGTCCTGTGTTTGCTGAACTGCGGATGGGGAACAGCGTAAGTAAAGTAAGAGAAATATGTAGTTTAATATTAGACAATGACTGATTTATAAATCAAGTCATTTCTCAATAATGTATAAAAATAAATACAGAAAAATTATTTGTTTCTTTTCTTGAAATGTTAAATGTATATTAAATTATGGAGTTATGTAAATATATTCTTTAATTAAGCACTGTAAAAGTGTGTCCATCAATTTCAATATAAAAATTATCAGTATCATTTCTATCAAATAAAACATTGTGCTCTTTATTCAGAAATGCCCCAAAACAATCACATCAAAAGTTAGAAATACTATCTTGAAATTTGGTAATTTCTTTGATTACCAAATATAGTAATGTGTGTGAGAAAATGTGTCAATGGCAGGTATTAACTTAAAATACTTTGTAAAACGGCAATTTATAAAATTTGGTCCATTCACTTATATTACCTTACTGGCACATATTCCACATTCAATATGGCGGACGCTGTTAGTATCGCAGCAACGGGCCGACCCGCTCCATGAGGCGTCTATGTATTCATGTTTATGGAACCAACAGCATGGACCACATATTCAGAGAAAGCATATGAAACATAGACATGTGCATCATTTACATGCAACATAGACCAACGACACATAGCAAAGACACATCTACACATATGACTTCTACTTATTTTTGATACAAATGTAACCCCATACTAGGGCATTTAGCTCAAGGTTGATCAAATTTATGAACGCTAATGTCGGCCAGCTGGTCTGACGATGCCAGTTTTCCTTATTCTTTTTGACCATGTTTTAAACCACAAAATAACTTTACATCGACTGCATTATTGCAACTAGGATAGAATTGGAAATTTTGACTTTGAAACTTAATATAGACTGAATTGTTGAAATATTCATGTATAAAATAAATTGATTTTCTAAAGTACCTTGAGACATTTGCAAGATGACTTGCGTAAAAATATTTTGATGAAAACTATAATTTTTATAACACTTGCCCGTCACAAGGGCTATTAAATAATCACAATACATTTAGAGTTGCATTGTAACTTAGAATGTTTTTAAACCTTTATTGTCTAAGAAAATAAATTTAATATATGCTAGTTTTAAGACTTAGCAACATGTCTTGATTGAAATAGCCTATAGTTTTTGGATTAATCTTTATGTTACCTGTAGTTACAGCAGATTGCTTGCTAGATCTTTTGTATTCTCCCTTTGTCTGTGTGGGAAAGAATGAGAAGTTCCAACTTCACACTGATCTGTGAAAAGCCATAAAATAGCAGTTCAGGAGAAGCTCTGCTTCCACTTTATTTAGATAAAGGTGTTTGATCTTGAAAACAAATTGTGGGGAGTTTCTAATTTTAAAGAGGGTCAGAGACAGCTCCTGGTTGGATGAGCAAAGATACGCTTTATTTGAATAAATTAACAAGAATAGCCTTTACTACAAAAGTTTGTACACAGGAGTAACAAATCAGATTTTGCTCTTTGCAATTTCTTCTAAGACGTCTTTGCTTTTTGTTTGTCATTTCCATCCTTTGTCTTTTTCTCTCTCAGGTAGATTCATGTGTTGTTTGTGCTCTGAGGTTTCTGATGTTATGTGATGTGCTTTTCTGGTGATAGTATGCATCTGTCTTGAATAAATGCTGATTATTCTGACGCTGTTATCTCTGTGTGATCTGTCTTTGCACACAGCATTTTCTAAATCCGGCCATAAGAGAGGATATAACCAGTCAAAAGGTTTTAAAAAGGGTTAATAAGCTTTAAAATGTTCCTCTCTTTAATCGTCTTGATATGGAGTTTAAATACAAGGTGTTTAGTAGATATTTCCATATCCTTTGGTGGTGTCTGCATGAGGTTTGTTATTAAAAAGCTTATACAGTGTGACATAATGTGATGCTGTAAACGGCATCGAGTCAGTTTTAGCGCTCTCAGTTGCTGCTGGGTAGCTGGTAGCTGTGGCTACCTTAGTTTTAGCTCTACATTCCCCACACTGTTAGGGTTTTGCAGCCGTGTTGTTGCTGACATTTCTGAAATGAATAACCAATCTCCAGGAAAACGTGAACTATAAAACAAAAAGCTGTCACACTTGAACAAAGTTTGTTATTAAAAAATCTTTCTGTATTTACAGGTTTTAACAGACAAGCAGGTACAGACAAAGAGTGCCTATATACAGAGCAACACATGATGTTAAAATGAGTGCTAAAACATTATGGTATAGACAGATGGACTACAGCAGAGGTACACGATTAGAACAAGTTTTATCACAAACTGCAGGTACTCTACACAGTATCACAAATTGCATGAACTGTACAGTTAAAAACCAAAAAATGGTAAATCTACATGAAATCCAAAGTTCCTCCAGCTGAGAAACACTGAATTATTTTACATTTACAGTATGTATACATATAGTGTGTAAGCCTGTATGATTACATACATTTATAGCTACCTGTGGTGCAAAAGCAGCAAAAGAAATTACAATGCATGGAATTCAATACTAGGAGAAAAAAAAAAAAAAAAAAAAAAAAGGGTCACTGCTAAATGGTTCCGACCGACACAGTAAGGTTACATCATACATAACTAATATATACTGTGGGAAAGAAATGAGCTCAAGTAAATAATCTTTGCTCAAAGTCCTAACGGTCTGAAGTGAAAACAAGGTTACTGTCAGTCATTCTCAAACAGAAGAGATTGTCATTAATACTTCAAGTTCATGCAGATATAAACAATTTGAAATGGAAAAAAAATAAAGTATTCCCTGTTGACCATCCTGCTGGGTAGCTTTCTCCTCATAGTGACACAGAAGGTGCAAATAAAAGAGGGTGGGGGATTAAAGGGGGTTATGGGACAGAGTTGTAGCACAGAACGGGCACTTGGTGGGGGGGGCCCAGCTCTGTGTCCGCCTCGTCCTGGCTGGAGGGGCTGTTCGCCATAGCGGTGCTGGGTGGGGGGCGTGGGGGTGTGGAGGTGGAGGCAGGAGCAGCGCTCTGGCTACTGCTGCCGGTGCAGCCAGCAGGGGGCGCCACGGGCGGCTCCTCATCAGCAAACTCAGTGATGCTGAAGACGAACTGCAGACAGCCCAGCTTGATGTAGCTGCCGTGGTGGAGCAGGGCGGTGCCCTCCCAGCCGGCGCCGCTGCCGCCGATCAGGCTGGAGCCGCTCACCTTGCAGCTGCACGCCGCCGCCGCGCCTCCCCGCGGCTGGCTGCTCATCACGCCGCCCGCTGGCATCACACCCACAACCCTGTCCTCCTCTCTCTTCTTACTGCGACCTGCACACATCACATGAAACACAGCAAGTCTGACAGGCTGCAGGAACACGTCGTCATGGTGACCAGCAGAGCAGAAACACAAGTCAAAAACCAGTCAACAGGTTTCACCAACTGCAAAAAAACCTAATAAAATTTAATAGATACCCATTTTACCATCATCAGTTACCTAATGTCCTACTTATCCAGCAGATGTTTACTACACATACATATTAAAATGATCAGAAATACAGTTTGTAACTTTTTGCCATCTGAGTTCTAAAGTCCTAAAGAAGAATGAACTGGATCTGAACTCAAACATCCTGATTCTGTTCCTGTTTCACCAGAAGGAAAAAGATTAATTTCACTGAATATGCAGAACACATATTGAATTGTTCTGGGGATAAATAGACCAAAATTTAATCTGAAAAAGTGTGTTTTCTAAAGAGGGAATTTAAGGCAACAAGTAAGATGAAAACAAACCCCAGCCTGTCTGAACTCTGGTCCAGACAGCACAAGTCAATCCAGATCCAAATCAAAACGATGGATTTAACAAAAAAAACAGGGAATTTTTCTTTAACATGGAATCCCCATGTTATCTTGCTGTAGGAATCAACTTTCACTTCGACATTAAAGGGTTTTTTGTCACCCCCCCCATAAAAAAGCCACATTTTATTGATCATGACTGATCTGTTAAAAGTAGAGAAAGTGTAAAGCCTGTTTTACGTTGTTTCTGTGTAATGTGTGGAGTTGTGCTGAACTTACGGATGAGTCCCTGGACTCGGGCCACCAGGCTGCTGGGCGCCACCGGCAACACCTTCTCAGAGAAGTCACAGGAGTACAGGACGTTGTCCACTGTGGTGCCGTGTTCGCTGTAGTTCAGGAGCTCATAGTGTTTGGTGTTCTGTAGACACACACACACACACCCCACACAGAAGAGGGAGCATATTGATGAAGCAGCTGCAGGACAGGAAGCAGCACATGGAGCTGCGTGCAGCAGCCGTACCTCGTCGTAGAAGATGCAGGCGTGTTTCCCCGATATGTAGCTGCAGTGACCGTAGTTGGTAAGGCACACGTCCATGTCAGCACCTGGTGGGAAACGATGCAGTCACAACGCTGTGCAGTGCCGCCTGCAGTTCACGCTTCCAAAAGTTTCAGATCCATTTCACTCATTTCAAATGTACCATCAACTCTACAGTCCCTCCACAACGCTGCCACATGGTTTTGTGATTCCTGTGGCCTAAAATCCCTGCTGAAGTAGAGTTGTGGTCAAAGTAGCACATTGTCTTAAGATTTATTTTTAGCCATCACATGATCTTTACAAAAAGTTGAAATTGCACCACAATTTCAAAAAAGCCAGAATTTTTTGTCTTTTTTGAAAGACAAAAGACAAAACAGTTGATATTTACAATGCAAATAACATTTTCTTCATGAAACTCATGAAACATCACCATTAATAATAATTCCATATCGGTCATTCAACTTTACATGCACAATGCACAATGCACAATATAGCTGAGATTGATCAGATTTACTGAAAAGTTGCAATGACTGAGTGAATTTGCATTAATAGTTGTGATGTAACTCTACTGTGGCAGTGAGCCGGTCACTGCCGGGTCAGGTCAGACCTGATCCAAGTCTTCCTACATGAAGCCAAACCAGCAGCAGACAGGGCTGGAAGCAGCAGCAGCTCTTACCAGATCCGATGTAGAGCGTCCTATAGCACATGCTGACCGTCTGTCCTCGTCCTGCCAGGGGACAGAAAACAGCCCGAGCCTGCACCTTCTGACCTGAAGAGACAGCAGCGGAGCTTTAACCGCCCTCCTCCGCCCAGTAAAACGCAAAGCAGCGGAAACCTGGTCACTCTTACTGTCATGGTGTGAAGGGAGGTCTGAGGAAACGGCCGGGGTGAGGAGCGGCGGACTGCCCAGGGCTTTGGGAGGGAAGAGCTGCTGGATCCTTTGGTAAGCCAGGAACCGGATTGTTTCTTCATCCAGCTTGTCCAGCTCGATGCCTAACAGACAGACAGACACACAGACACACACACATGATCAGAGCCCTGCCTACATCACCATAGCAACCACCATGAGCTACAGTCACCTGAGTAGCTTACCTCCAACATCCCTGGCACTGTTTCTGCAGGAGGAAAGGGTGTTGATGGAGGACAGGGCACTGGGCAGCAGACAGTCCATCAGGCCAGGACCAGCCTTTACATCTGGAGGACAGAACGCAGCAGCTGATTGGTCAGAGTGGTCGGGTTCATCTGCTCCCTTTGTATGACAACAGACTCTTCAGCTCACTAACCAGCTAATGTCAGTTAGTTAACCAGCTAATGTCAGTTAGCTAGCCACCTAGTGTCTGATGCTGTGGCAGATGGAACGGTCAGTCCATCAGGTGAATCTTCACAGCCAGTTACTGTATCAGCACAAAGAACTGATAAATATTGGCTGAGATTATTCCAGACTAGTTCAAACCAATCCCAACTATCAACTGGGATCCCGACCACTAATGGTCAGTGTTCAGACCACATCTGCTAAATACGTCATCTTGAATGACAGGCTGAGGTCAAAGTCTTGATTTAACCTCAGAGTTTGGTTTCAAAGATCTTACAAAGATGCAGCAAGAAGTTACACACACATGCAGAACAACACACACACAAGTAGCCATGAGATCAAGCGCTGGGTTTAACTGTTTTCATAAGAAACCAACAGCTGATCAGCTGCTGACCACACAATGTCAGTGATGAGAGGAGAACAATGGTCAGCTGTCTACAAAAACTTCAAAGTTTCCTTACATATTCACTGATGCCATGTCAATAAATTATGAGCCACTGATGAACTAAAGTCTGCAAAGTTCTGCAATAATTGAGTAGATCACCTTGGAGAATATGAGTCATAAACCTAAAGGCTCCTACATACTGAGGCGTACTGTGTGTTCTGTGACACTCCACAAACAGAGCCTGACAAATTCCTTCATTTCCTTCAATCGTCATGGATACCAGCAGGTTCAATGAGCCAGCTGGGTGACTAGCTGGCTCATATTGGAGCTTCACACCTCTGATATGTAGCTGTGAAGTACGCCTGAGTGTGTGGGGGCCTTCGGTTCTGTGGCCAGCTGAGGGCCAGGGCTACCTGGAGGCGCTGAGTCGGGCCCCTGCTTGCTGGAGGTCTGCTTGTAGCTGCCTTTAAGTGGTGCGTCTGGGAGGGCGGAGGGTGGCTTCTCATCACTACTCAAACACAATTCCTGGAGATCCATCTGGCTCCGGTGGTTCTGCTGGCTGCTCTGAGGAAAAACTGGGGGCCAGTTGTTCTGAGCACAGGCTTCAGTTGTGCTCTCTGGATCCTTTTTAACCGCGTCTGTTCCTATGTGGTTCATGAGCCCTGAAGGGACGGCCGAGTCCGACGGTGAGGTTGTGTGAGTCTTTAATCTGTGCTGCGGGTCCGGCGGCCTGCAGGGGTCTGAGGCACTGTTACAGTCTAGGGGTCCATTGGCTGTGGGAGGGTGGAGCTCTGCCAGGGGTCCGTTGGGTTTCCTACATTTGGGGCAGGGCGCCATGCTGCACTTACAGCCCCCCAGCTCTGCTGAGGCGTCCCTGGCTATATGGGCTTCCTGGGGGGGCTCAGGCGCTCCGCAGGGCTTAGAGCGCGGCTCAGGCTGACTTTTCGTCTCCTCTGATGTAACACATGTTCTCTTCCTGTCGCACTCAGGTGGGAGGTCGGTGGGCGTGGCTGAGCGGACCTTCTGGCTGATGGACAGGTGTCTCATGATGCTGCACTGCAGAGCGATGATGTCCTGCAGCCACTGGGGGAAGCAGCACAAACAGTTCAAATGTTTTCAGGGAACCAAACAGGCACTGATTTCCTTCTGCGTCTGTTTATTCATCAACATTATCTTCCATTAGTCATCACAATTCAATAAGCAGTTTTATTTAGGTTTTTTAAATCAGCCATATGGTAGTTTTGGCAAAAATGTTCCACATTTAAGACTTTGAATAAATTGAAGTTAAACTAAGACTAAATCTTATGACAACATTCTAACAGAGTAAGTGACAGCTGTGGAATTGTCCCAGTAAAGATCCTACTGTCGGTCATTACACACAAAGAAATGTGACAACTTGCATCACTGAACTGCATGCCGTAACTGTATTTATTCATATTTTCAAATTCATTGCCATTTATTGATACTCTTGTTCAATAAATAGTGGAGAAATAGCAAAAACAAAAAAATCAATGAGGTCAGTCACAGGAATTGATCCATCTTTTTCAGACTCTTTGGGTTTTGGGAATAGAATCGTCTTATATTCATGACAACCTTTAACTATTTTCTCTGATTATTGACTTCTGTTACTGACTTTCCACAACAGACCTCGTGGTGTGCAACTCCCCACAGTCCAGCAGTAATAAACAGGCCATCAGTTATTTTACACAGTGATTCCTGGAGGACTGAGTGGACAGTGAAAGATGGCGGCTGTGGTACCCACCTCCTCCTGCTCCAGCTCTGTGGTCAGCTGCTTTGCGGGCTGATGATGGGGGAGTCCGCTACAAACCAACTCCACCTGATGCACCCCAGCAGGAAGCAGCATAGGGGGGGGATTCTGGTACTGAGACTTGATTGCATCTGGCACCTGGGCAACAACAGCGTCTGTCAGAGGACTGACCTGGATCCTACCAGCTGAACACAACCTGTCACCTCAACAGGGTCTCCCAGTGTTCCTCGTCTTACAGCAGGTCACTTTACTGGTCATCAATACAATTTTAGTAATCAAACATAAAAAAAATATATAAAACTCTCTTAAAACAGACATAAAATAAAACAATATTTAAGACATTAAAGAATAGTCAAAAACAAAAGAAAAAAATACGATTTAAGAAAAGAATTTAAAACATTGAGGCGAATGGGCCTGTTTGGTTTATAAAGGCTACTCATTCCAAAGTTTAGGAGCAGCAGTTGAAAACATTTCCATGACCTCTCACCCTCCTGGTCGACTTTAGAACAACCAGCAAGAGCTGACCTGCTGATCTGAGAGAGCATGATGGGACGGGCAGCTCAAAGTCAGACAGGTGCTGTGGAACAAGAAGAGCCACAGCACCTGGGTCTTCACATTGTTTATCAATGTGAAGACATTTATAAGCAAATAAAAGAAGTTTAAAGTTAATCTGAAAACGGACTGTGAGCCAATGCAGTGATTTTATCACAGGAGTGAAGTGTTCTCATTTTCTCATACCAGTTGAAAAGGGGAGCAGCAGCAATCTAGAGTCAGAGAAATGGCTTATATTTGAAAGCTGGACTTAATTACTGAACTGATCTGTGTGGTGAGTTTAAAATCATTCTCCAGCCTAACAGCCATATTGGCTACAGTCTGTGTGACTGGGTCCATGGAAGAACCCAGATCTGGTTGGACTTCAGAACAGTCACTGGGTTTAACAGTAAATGGATCAGAAACATCCATGCTCTGACTTCTGAAACGGACTCCTGTATCTGTCGACTTGTTTTAATTAAACAAATCTGACAATCATCAGAAAAAAAGTGAAAATTCACATCATGTTTTTGAAGAAGATTTTAAAGGAAATAATAAAAAAGAAGGAATCCAAGTATGGAGCTTTGAGGGATTCCATATGTAAAGGGACTCAGCAGCTCCAAGTTGTACACAAAAGCTTCTCTCTATTAAATAATATCTGAACCATAACAGAGCAGAGCCCTGGATATTTACACTCTTTCACAGAACGTAGTTTTCATACTAATCGTTATCATGGTAACGGAAGCATAAATTTACACTAAGGTAAAATCCAACATGTGGTTGGTGAAAGACTTCCTCTCTGCGGTGAGCGTACCTTAATGGTTCTCTTGTTCTGCTGGTAGGAAGTCCGGCGATTGGGAGCATTCTGCCGATGGACTCTACGGAGGAAGTTCAACCGGACGGCATGCTGGGAGATCCTGTCCTGGAACTGGTCAAAGAGCTGACAGCGGCTGGAAAGGCTGAGGCTCCTCTGGTTGAGCTGGGTTAAGACACGACAGGAGATGAGCTGAAGGCGGCCACAAACCGGCTGAAGCGAGCTCAAACAGTCAACTCTGAACGCTCTCTCCTACCACGAGATGCTCAACGTGGTTGGGACACATCCACTTGCCAGCAGGCAGAGCCGTCAATGGGGGGTCCAGGCAGTCCATGTGGAAAAGAAGTGGACAGTAATCACACTGGACCAGCGGGGCCAACCTGCAACTCCTGCGGAGAGGAAACCCGGGTTCATCAGGATACAGCGTGTGCCGGGATACCAGCCTGGTTAGGCAGCAGAACCCATTAGCGAATGCTGGTGCCTGACCTGTTGCATGAAAAGCAGACTTTGACGGGCAGAGGGACCAAGCCGTTGGGGTCCAGTTCGTGCTGAGGCCTCCTGAATGGTTTACCCAGCAGCTCCTCTTTTCTCCTTCGTTTACTGCTTCCTGAACAACCAAAAGACACAAAACAGCTGAGAAGGCTGGGAAGCTAACATAGCTGGGAGTTAGACCACAGAGCTGCTGTCAGCTCGCCTCTTTGTTCACAGCACAGCTTGGTTGGTAAACTTTGGAGCTTAAGGTTTTATTAGAGGACATGGAAATGCCGGAGCCACAAACATTCAGCTAACAGTCTATGCAGGAAACCTGCAACCAGCACACCGACTCTGGACCTGATCAGATACAAGACTGGGTTGGGACCGGATTGGGACAAAACCGGGACGGGACCAGACCATACCAGGATCAGACCGGGACTGGTGCCAGACCGAGGCCAGCAGGAAACTAGATCAGGGACCAGACTGAGGCCATACAGGGACCCAACCTGGACCAGACTAGTGCCAGTCGGGGACAAGACATAGACTGGGGCCAGACCAATACTAGAAAAGGTGGTAACGGGGCAATACTGCGTCCCTCTCTGTGATGGACTGACCTGGCAGCGCCGTGGTGCAGGTCAGCTCACTGGGCAGCTGGAACTGTGTGGGGTTCCTCTCCATGGCTGCTGCAATGAGCAGCTGGAACGGCCTCTTGAGAAGACGCGGTGCCGGCACCGACAGCGCCGCGCCGTCGGGTTCGACTGCCTGCACGTCGTCCTCAGGGTCGGCTGCCTCCTCCTCTCCGTCGTTCTGCTCCTCTGATGGGGTCGGGGTGGAGGACGTGTTGGATGTCGGGGTCCCAGGACGGCTGCTGGGTCTGCTGCTGGTCCTACGGTCCAGGAGGCGGACCTGAGCCACACGCAGACCGGGCCCCGCAGCGCCGGCCCCTGGCGGAAGGCCATCGAGCCTCAGCGGGCCGGGGCCCACCTCAAGTTCACCCGTAGGAGAAGCGGAACGCTTTGTTGACGACCGGTCTGGGAAGCCATTAGTCTGCTCAGGCTTCTGCTCACGCTTCTGACAGCAACAAGAAGAAACCAAGAGAAAGTTCAAGGTCCAGTCAGAAGAAAACTTCCAGCTGCTTTCAGGTTGGAGACATTATGCATTTTCACGAACCAGTTCAGTTAGACAACATTTTCCATGTATGATATTTGTCTTTATAATTACAATGACTTCAGTGGTTCTTAATCAGTGCAGATCATCTAAACCAGCTTCTCAGCTTTTTAAGAAGGGACACAGCATTATGCGTTAATGGCGGCTATTCATATGTGAAGCATGTCATATGAACAAGCTACCAATGTACATTGTACAAAGTAGAGCTGCAGAAAACAAAGAACATTTAACAATACAGTTGCTGAAACTTGCTAATAAGATATGATTATGATTAAATCCAGGGGTTTAACTGCAAACTTATGAACAGTCTTATTAAAACATTAAGAAATGTTTACCAGAATGTTTACAAGAAATGTTTTAATAAGATGAACTATATAAGAGGTTTGTTGTTCTAGAATTCATCCAGTCAGTTCTACAGACACCAAACTGAAGACACACCGAACCATGACCATTAAATACTAATTCTGTGTAGTATTAAACCCCAAATTAACCCACATTGTTTTACTTTACAATCTCCACCCCCCCAAATGACACAAAGCTGTATTTTGCAATTATGATAAATATAATGCAATAAATATGATTCAATCCATTGTGCATCTGTAATACAAGGTCTCCAATGTGTGCAAAAGAAACTAGAATTGATAATCAGTTAACACGACATCTCACCACTCACCTTTTTTCTCATGTTACAGCGATGACACATCCATTCTCCAGGAGGAAGCATCTCTTCACTCAGCGGTGGGTTGCTATGGTAAGAAACAACAACAAAAAAACAAACAAAGGTCAGCCATTCACAATGCTTCCAAATTAAGTTTAAGGATTTAATAACTGTCATTTAAAGAGGTTTATATGTTTCTTAATTTTATTAAGCTAATTCTTTCATTGTAAAGCTTAGCTTAAACAAATTACAATATAAGCAATACTAAAGATTTTGGCATAACATTGTTTTCAATTGTTGTTTAATTGGTGTGTGTTTTATGGTGTGTGTTTAGTTTTGTAACTGTGTTTATATTTCTATATCTATTGCCGTAAAATAAATTCTCAGTCGCGGCTAAATGAAGAAAATACCTCTAATCTGTTTCAAGGCCTTTTATAACTCTATAAATGCAGCTTCTCTGTCTCCACCTAATGGACAAAAACCTGAATTACAATACAAAAAGCGCATAATGAAGCACCCAGCGATGCCCGCTTACAGTTTCAAACTGCAGATACTTTAATCATCTGCAGGTTACACAAAACCATCCATATCACAAGCCGTCAACAGATCAATAAACGGAATCCTGAGAAGATCCGACATCGAGGCTCAACTCTAAACATGAAAGCAGAGCCGCGCTGAGAGGAAACCGGAGACACAGTGGACGGAAAAGAACCAGCCGTCCCCGAGTCAGAGAACGGCTTCACTTGTATTAGTCCATTTACTGCCTCTTCACCCTTCATGTCGAACTTTAACGCCGATTACTAAAATGGCGCTTGACCAGAAAAAAAAAAAACCAGGGAGGTCGCCATATTGTAAACAGAGGAATGGTGAACACCATTTTTAGCAACATTGCCTACACTGTTAGCAGCAAGGAGACAATTCCACCCCCTACCGGACTGGAGAGGCACCTACAGGGTTCCGGTATGATCCCTGTATGTATTAAACTCACTTATATTCAACAAGTTCTGCTTGTTCTGTTTGAGCGACACGCAGCCCGAACCAGAGGAAAACATGGCAGCAAGCAACACCAAAGAATTAACTCTGAACTCGTTCTATTCATCAAATCTATGCCAGGAGCAAAGCGTTGAGATCCTCTGAACGGTGATATTGGAATCAACGTTTAATCGCTTCCCAAAAAGAAAAATCCCCCGGGAATTTGGCAATGTGGTCACGAAGACAAAATCGCGTAGTTTATTTTAAATCCCTAACAAAAAGCAGAGGTGAGGTTAACAGCACTTTCCGGTACATTGTCGCTCCGTCGCTCCCGTGAATCTCACCAGCACTGTAAGTGAAACGCGGCCGGACAGTGATCGCAGCACAGCAGGTCTCCCCCCTCCCGGCAGCTGTCGCAGGTGTCGTGGTTGGTGGCCCTGCCGCTCCTCCGAACGTCTCTCACCAGCTTCCGACTCCTTTTCTCCACGTCCTCGGACTTCGGAGGCGCCAACAGATTCTGGATTTGCTGCAAAAACAACCCAAGTCGTTGTTAACGGAAGCCTCGGCTGCTGCACAATGGGTGGAAGGCAGCTGAGGACCCGGACACTGTGCACGAAGCGCCACAGCCACACTCACTTCTGGTCTCCATTTCCAAACCACAGAGCTGATTTTACTGGGAGATCAAGATGCTTGACAACAGAATTACCAAGTTTCAATTGTTAGGATAACCAGAGCAGAGTTACAGGGAGGGAGCCCGAGCGTATGCGTACAAGTAACTGTACTGAGGCCTTCTAGCTTAGCAACCTCACCTCCATCAAGCCTCCAGAGGTATCCAGATCGTACACAATCGTCGGGGTCTCCATTTTGTCCCACATTCATCCACAGGCAGACCTCGCAAGCGAAATCTGTGGTACCGGTACCAGTGTGGTACCAGACGGTGAACGTAGATTCTCAACAAAGAGTTTAAATCCAACTGCTTTGGTGGTCAAGCGATTGCTAGCTAGCCAACGGAGCTAACTACTAAGACAAGACGGCAGCCAGTCAAGGTTGAGAAGCTAGCGGCTTGCTAGCTAATGTTGTTGCCTTTAACAAAACAGCGAAAATGGAAAATAATCGTCCTATAAACGTGTCGGCTCCGTAGCAGCTGCGACAATATAAACGCACAGAGAATACATCCAATAATTTATCGCCAGTCGACTCTTGCTCATGGCGACAAAATCCATCTGCGGCCTAGCTGGCAAGCCAAGATTCTTGTTTCTGCTTCTGCCAAAAAACAGTCCAGTAAAGCTGCAAACCCATCCAGTCCCATTGTCAAAAGAAGACAGAACTATAAATATGTGGACGTGCTAAGGTTGTGATCCAAAGAGCGAACCCTGGTTTGTTCTCAAAGCGGAATCTTCAGGTCGTGGATGTGGAGATGCAAATTTTTGTGAATGTTATTGTTGTGAAAAGGCTGAGCATCTACACTGACTGCTAGCAACATCCTCTTCCAGTTGGCGCAACCGCGAACTGCCGGCCGCGCATGCGCTATAAGAGGCTACAGATAGTTTTCAGGGATACTGATCGCTTGTAGTTTCAGGCGGTGGCTCTGCGTTTACTAGACTTGTCGTGTCTTCGGTATTTTTCTTTTGAAAAGACGTAATTTGTTGGCGCTGTTTTGTTGAAGTTGTTATTTTTAAAGAAGTGAAGTGGCGGTATTAGTATTTCAACATCTATTTTCTTAGGCCACCGCGTACTTCAGATATCTACTGTGTACCGTGTGCAAGGAATTACAGATCTTCGGTTTATGTGTTTTCCTTTTGTTCACTTTACAGGTATCAGACTACTTTGTACATTTTTAAACTGGATCACTACTTTTCTATTAATTTAGAATAGAAATGTGATCATTTCCACAGCGGTACAATACAAATAACCCATTTAATTTGTATTTAAGCATAGGAATTATTATAAACGCCCACTAAACTGGTATTATTTTTCAAGTAAACATACTTAATGCTAAGAATTAAGCATACTTAATGCTTAATTCTTAAGTATTAAGCATTAAGTATGCTTAATGCTTAATTAAGCATACTTAATGCTTAATGCTTAATTAAGCATTAAGCATACTTAATGCTTAATTCTTAGGTAAGATTTAAGTATTCTAAGATCAATACTAATTTGATCTTGACAGGTGGCAACACAATTACACATACATCTAAAAAAATTAGAAAATTATGAAACATTGTTTCTATTTCAGTCTTTATTTCATACATTTTTTCATGATTATGGTTTGCAGATAACAAAACAAAAAAAAAACCAACAATGTCAGATCAATAAAAAACTTAATGTTGCTAACATAAGTGTCAGGTTTCTGATATGCCCATTCTTGGTTGGGGCTCTTTTGGGTTGTTGATGACATGGCATCCCAAACCATTGCTCACTGTTGAAACTTCATAGTAATCAAGCAACATGGATTCTGAGACTATCCACTCTTCCTTCAAACTCTGGAATCTTGATTTTCAAATTAAATCCAAGCTTTAGTTCCACTTGAAAAGAGGACTTTGGACCACTGGGTAACAGTCTAGTTCTTTTTCTTTCTAACACAAATACACTTCTGAGATTATTTCTGGATCAGGAGCAGCTTGACACAAGGAATGAGACATTTGCAGCCAGAGGTTGTGCTACACTTTGTTGTTGTCCATCCATCATTTTGTCAAATATAGAGAACGTGGTGAATAAATATATTTCTTTGTGAAATGCTTTGTCAGAATGTATACTTTTTTATATAGTTTTTAGTTACAGCCAATGAAAAAGTTTTTTCTAAGTGACTGTGTCCACTTAAAGCCTTGTTGTTCTTAAAGCCTTATGGGATGTGGTGTTTTATAAAACCTCATAAAGAGAGGCTTTTGCATTTTGCATGCTGAGTGGAGTGTGTCTGTCTGTCTGTTCATAATGTTTTTGATCAAGAAAATAAAATATGTAGTTTATTTAAGATTTACTTGACTCTTTTTTGAACACCTTGCTCATTATATTGCTTATTGAACACACTAAAGCTGTGCTTCGTGGTTGAATTAGTAACAAAATTAGCACTTACTGTAACTGGAGAGCTCCCTCTGGTTTGCTTACACAAATTTCCATTTTCCAGTCTGTTCGAGAATTATGTTGTTAAACGAGACAAGGTCTACCCTAGTTTACACTTGCAGCACTATAATGTTGGGCTGTCTGGAGTATAATCTAATATCTACAGGTCCTTCTCAAAAAGTTAGCATATTGTGATAAAGTTAATTATTTTCCATAATGTAATGATAAAAAATAAACTGTTATATATTTTAGATTCATTGCACGCCAACTGAAATATTTCAGGTCTTTTATTGTTTTAATACTGATGAATTTGGCATAAAGCTCATGAAAACCAAAAATTCCTATCTCAAAAAATTTGCATATCATGAAAAGGTTCTCTGAACGAGCAATTAACTTAATCATCTGAATCAATAAAGTAACTCTAATTCCTGAGACTTTAAAAAACTCCCAGCCTGGTTCATTTCTCAAAACCGCAATCATGGGTAAGACTGCCGACTATTGTCTAGAAGGCCATTATTGACACCCTCAAGCAAGAGGGTAAGACACAGAAGGAAATTTCTGAACCAATTGGCTGTTCCCAGAGTGCTGTGTCAAGGCACCTCTGTGGGAAGGAAAAAGTGTGGCAGAAAACGCTGCACAATGAGAAGAGGTGACCGGACCCTGAGGAAAATTGTGGAGAAGAGCCGATTCCAGACCTTGGGGGAAGCAGTGGACTGCAGTGTTGTATAAAGTACTGAAATCTCAGAGTTAAGTAAAAGTATAGGTTCCTCTCCAAAATACAGGTGCTGGTCATAAAATTAGAATATAATGAAAAGTAGATTTATTTCAGTAATTCCATTTAAAAAGTGAAACTTGTATATTATATTCATACATTACATACAAACTCATATATTTCAAATGTTTATTTCGTTTAATTTTGATGATTACAAATGACAACAATGAAAATCTCAAATTCAGCATATCAGAAAATTTGAATCTTGTGAAAAGGTTCAAAATTGATGGCACCTGGTACCACACTCTAATCACTAATTAACTCAAACAACCTGCAAAGGCCTTTAAATGGTCTTTCAGTCTAGTTCTATAGGCTGGATCTTCGGGTTTGGGGATCAGCTGACTCTGATGAGAACACGACTTTCTGAGGGGAAAAATTTAAACGGATTCTGGCGAGTAATAAGTTGATTTCTAAAGCGGTTTTTGGCATAATCTGAACTGTGAGTAGATTAAGATGGCTAGTTGTAGTGGGGGATGTTCAGAAGATGAAAATATGGACACAGGTTGGGCTTTAGTAGAAAATGGAAAAGGGGGAGGAATGAAAGACAAGAATAAAAAAGGACTGAGTGTAGGCAAAAGATCTCTGGAAGATGAGGAAGAAAGTGGTGAGATAAGGAAGAAAAAAGATGGAAGAATTTAAAGTTATATTAAAATTTAGAACTGGACAAGATATGATTGGGGTGAGTCCGATCACTCTATCAAATGGACTAAAGAAAGTTATTGGAGATGTGGAACTGGCTAAAGTTCTAAGGGATGGGAGCCTTCTGATTATCTGTAAGAATGTTGAACAAAAAAATAAGACATTAAAACTCCAAATGGTATGTAAAAAAGAAGTGGTGGAAAGAAGATGGGGGAAGAAGAGGAACAAAAGGAGTAATATCAGGGATTCCTATTGGAGAAAACTTGGAAGAACTAAAGAAAATAATAAAAGGAGGGGAGATCTCGGGTATAAGACGATTGCAGGCTTTTGAAATGGGGAAAGATTGGACAGTGCATCTGTGCTACTGGAATTTAAAGATAAAGTTAAACCTGATAAGGTAATGATTGGATACATGAGTTTCAGTGTAAGAACTTATATTCTACCACCTCTCAGATGCTATAAGTGCCAAAGATATGGTCACATTGCAAATGTGTGCAGAGGGAAACAAAGATGTGGTAGATGTGGAGGTGAGCACCCTGATGGGGAATGTGGAGAAAATCCAGTTAAATGTTGCAATTGTGGAAGGCAATCATACTGCAGCTTATGCAGGATGTGTGGTAAGGAAAGAAGCAACTGAAGTTCAGAAAATTAAAACTGATAAAAAAAATTACTTATGCTGAGGCAGTGAAAGAGTTGAAAAGTACGGAAAATGCTACCAAAACACAATAAAAGGAAAAAGGAGGCAGATAATACTCAAAATAATGTCACATTAGAAAAACTTATTCCTTTTCTGGCGTATATCATTAACTGTTCAGAGCAAGCAAGAACTAAAACTGAAAAAATTAAAATTATAGTAAAGGCAGCGGCGAAATTCTTTAACGTCAAAGATCTGTCATGGGAAAAAATTCAGGATGAACTTAGGTATGGAGAAGGATCGTCTGAAAATGAAGCTTCGCAAATTAACACATAATTCTAATACTACAATGGAACGCTCGAAGTTTAATAGCTAACGGACAGGAATTTAAAGGTTTCATTAACAAATTAAATACAAAACCAGACATAATATGTATTCAAGAAACATGGCTTAAATCATCACTACAATTTAGTATTCATGGTTATTCAGTTTTACGTAAAGATAGAATAAATGGGAGTGGAGGAGGATGCGCCATATTTATAAAGGAAAACATAAAA
Source organism: Poecilia picta (assembly GCA_033032245.1). NCBI lineage: Eukaryota > Metazoa > Chordata > Actinopteri > Cyprinodontiformes > Poeciliidae > Poecilia > Poecilia picta. The sequence goes on along the minus strand of CM065365.1, from coordinate 2,348,509 downwards.
TTTATCCAAATGCAAATAAATACGGATATTGAACTTAATGCAGTTAAAATTTGGACAAAAAATTTGGAATTATTAAAATAATAAATTATTATAATCCTTGTCAGAAAATAGAGAAAGCAAAACTTGAAACAATTCTTAGACACTGTAGAGGGAAAATAATTTGGTGTGGGGATTTTAATGCACATAGTACTTTGTGGGGGGATCAAGATGATTATAATGGTGGGATCTTAGAAGAAGTGATTGAAGAAATAGAAATGGTAGTGTTAAATAATGGCGTAGGCACTAGGGTAGATTTGGTAAGAGGTAAAGAATCAGCCATTGATCTAACACTGGTATCACAATCTTTGGCAGACAGTTGCAACTGGAAAGTATATAAAAATAATACTATAGGAAGTGATCATTATCCAATTTTTATTGAAATAGAAATGGATATAGAAGAAGAACAGGTATCAAGTCAAGGGAAGTGGAAATTTGGGGATACAAATTGGGAAAACTATAAAATAATAAGTGAGGCTAATATGTTAACTATAGATATAAATAAACCAGTAAATGAATTAAATTTAGAAATTAGTAATGGTATTTTTCAGGCAGCAAAAACAATAATTCCTAGAAGTAAAGGTTTTAAAAAGAAAAAGATAGTTCCTTGGTGGACTCTAAAGTGTTCAAGAGCAATTAGAATAAGAAACAAGGCCTATAAAAATCTTTAAAAAATATATTTGCTTTGAAAATCTAATAAATTATAAGAGAAAGCAATCAGAAGTCAGGAAGATCATAAGAAATGCTAAGAGGGATTATTGGAGAAAATATTGTGAGTCATTGGGGAGAAATACAGCGTTAGATAGAGTTTGGAATTCCATTAAGAAAATGTCAGGTAAATCAAAAGAATATTTTTTTCCAGTAATAAAAGATGATGGTAACACTATAATAGATAATAAGAACAAAGCAGAGATATTGACGAGCATTTACTAAGATACATAGTATGGAAAATCTTAGTACTGAAAGAAAAGGACGGGAAACGACATTAAAAAAATCACAATGAGTTGCTATATAATGATAAAGATGACGAGAATACTATGAATATGAAATTTTCTTTAATAGAATTAAATAGAGCATTAAAAAACACTAGTAAATCAGCACCTGGGGAAGATCAAGTTACTTATATTATGTTAAATAATCTTAGTGAAAAAAGTAAGAAGATATTATTAGAAATGTATAATAAGATATGGGAGGAAGGAATTCTACCAGATAAATGGAAAGAAGCTATCATTATTCCTATTTGTAAACCTGGTAAAGATCCACATTTAGCGGAGAGTTATAGGCCGATAGCATTAACATCTTGTATTGGTAAAGTGATGGAAAAAATGGTGAATAACAGATTATTATATTTTCTGGAATCTAAAAAGAAGATTAAACCATATCAATTTGGGTTTAGAAAAGGAAGAAGTACGGTAGATCCCATACTATGTTTGGAATATGAAATTAGGAGGGCACAGGTGAATAAAGAAGTCTTGATAGCAATTTTTTTGGATATAGAAAAAGCATATGATATGTTGTGGAAAGATGGATTATTGATTAAAATAAAACAAATAGGTCTAAGGGGTAAAATATATAGATGGATTAAAAAATTTTTAACTGGAAGAAATATAAAAGTTAAAATAGGCAATGAAGTAAGTTCAAAACATCAAATTGAAAACGGTACTCCTCAGGGAAGTATAATAAGTCCTATGTTATTTGCTATAATGATTGATGATATTTTTAGTAAAATAGATAAATATTTTGGAGTGTCATTATTTGCAGATGACGGCCTTATTTGGAAAAGGGGGAAAAAATCTAAAATTTATAAATAAAAAAATGCAAGAGGCAATACATAATGTAGAAGATTGGGCTTTACAATGGGGATTTAGAATTTCAATATCTAAATCTAAATTTATTACTTTTACTAATAGGAAAATAAATACTAATGTAAGTCTTAAATTGTATGAGAATGATGTAGAAAGGATAGATCAGATTAAATACTTAGGATTTTGGTTTGACAAAAAACTTACATGGAAAATACATATAAAGAAAATAATTGAGAAAAGTAAAAAAATCCTAAATATAATGAGATGTTTAAGAGGTAAAGATTGGGGAGCTGATAGGAAGGTATTAAAAACAATATACATAGGACTAATTAGATCAGTAATTCATTATGGATGTATTGTATATAATTCAGCTTCTAATAGTTTACTAAAAGAATTAGATAGAATACAATACCAGGCTTTAAGAATTTGTTGCGGAGCAATGAAAACAACCCCAGTATCAGCCTTACAAGTTGAAATGGGTGAGATGCCACTAGAGCTCAGAAGAAAACAACTAGCCATAAATTATTGGGCAAATGTTAAAGGGCATATGGAAAATTACCCTCCAAATGTTATGTTACAGCCTTGTCAAGAAAAAGTAAAAAATATGAGAATTAATAGTTTTGGATGGATTATAAATGATGAAATAAGTGAGATAGGAATAAATCATTATTTAATTAGTCCTGTGGTGAGTATTCCCGATACTCCACCTTGGTTAAGTGGAAAACCTGAAGTTGATTTAAGCTTATTGGAAAAAGGCAGACAAATAGAAAAAAAAGAGGTGGAAATGTATATAAATAAAGAATATGCTGAGTATTTACAAGTATATACAGATGCTTCTAAAATGATGAATGATAAAATTGGAATAGCATTTATAATTCCGGATTTAAATATTATGAAAAATAAAAGAGTAACAGATAGATTGACAGTTTATACAGGTGAGCTAATGGCTATATTAATGGCTCTAGAATGGAGTGAGGAAACAAGAGAGAAAGAAATATTGATTTGTTCAGATTCAAGTAGTGCATTAATAAGTATTTTAGATCAAAACTCGGAAATGAGACAAGATATCATATTGAGTATTAATCAATCAATTGATAGAATTAAAAGATATGGATCCAGGGTTAAGTTAATTTGGATTCCTGCTCATATTGGAATAGTAGGAAATGAGTTGGCAGATAAATTTGCTAAGAGTGCAGCAAAAAGGGATAATGTTGAGGTAAATATCAAAATAAGCAGAAATGAAGTTAAAAGTATAAGTAAAATGTATATTAAAAAGAAATGGCAGAAATTATGGGATAGAGAAGAAAAGGCAAGATTTTATTACAGTATTCAAAAAACAGTAGGGGAATGTAGGGAAAGTAATAGGAATAAAAAAGAAGAGGATATTATATCCAGATTAAGGTTTGGACATACGGGACTAAATAGTACTTTAAAAATAATTAATAAACATAGTACAGGTTTGTGTAATTATTGTGGAGAGATGGAAACAGTGCAGCATATTTTTCAAGAATGTAGTAAGTATAGTCGGGAAAGAGACGAGTTGATCAGAGAGTTACGTAGAAATAAAAATCAGTTAGATATAAAAAATTTGCTGCAAAGATCGTCTGGGGATGTAGCATTTGATAGTATTTTTAGTTTTCTTAGGAAATCGGGTATTATGGGTAGATTATAGTTTTAGAACATCTGATCTATACTCCAGTTTGGAAGGTGGTGGTAATGCACCTATAAGTTGTTTGCCAACTGCCAATAAATCAAAAGAAGAAGAAGAAGAAGAAGTTCTATAGGCTACACAATCATGGGGAAGACTGCTGACTTGACAGTTGTCCAAAAGACGACCATCGACACCTTGCACAAGGAGGGCAAGACACAAAAGGTCATCGCTAAAGAGGCTGGCTGTTCACAGAGCTCTGTGTCCAAGCACATTAATAGAGAGGCGAAGGGAAGGAAAAGATGTGGTCGAAAAAAGTGTACAAGCAAGAGAGATAACCGCACCCTGGAGAGGATTGTGAAACAAAGCCCATTCAAAAATGTGGGGGAGATTCACAAAGAGTGGACTGCAGCTGGAGTGAGTGCTTCAAGAACCACCACACACAGACGTATGAAAGACATGGGTTTCTGCTGTCACATTCCTTGTGTCAAGCCACTCTTGAACCACAGACAGCGTCAGAAGCGTCTTGCCTGGGCTAAAGAGAAACAGGACTGGACTGCTGGTGAGTGGTCCAAAGTCATGTTCTCTGATGAAAGTAAATTTTGCATTTCCTTTGGAAATTAAGGTCTCAGAGTCTGGAGGAAAAGAAGAGAGGCACTTCATCCACGTTGCTTGAAGTCCAGTGTAAAGTTTCCACAGTCAGTGATGGTTTGGGGTGCCATGTCATCTGCTGGTGTTGGTCCATTGAGTTTTCTGAGGTCCAGGGTCAACGCAGCCACATACCAGGAAGTTTTAGAGCACTTCATGCTTCCTGCTGCTGACCAACATTTTGGAGATGCAGATTTCATTTTCCAACAGGACTTGGCACCTGCACACAGTGCCAAAGCTACTAGTACCTGGTTGAAGGACCATGGTATCCCTGTTCTTAATTGGCCAGCAAACTCTCCTGACCTTAACCCCATAGAAAATCTATGGGGTATTGTGAAGAAGAAGATGCAATACACCAGACCCAACAATTCAGAAGAGCTAAAAGCCACTATTAGAGCAACCTGGGCTATCATAACACCTGAGCAGTGCCACAGACTGATCGACTCCGTGCCACGCCGCATTGCTGCAGTAATACAGGCCAAAGGAGCCCCAACTAAATACTGAGTGCTGTACATGCTCATACTTTTCATGTTCATACTTTTCAGTTGGCCAACATTTCTATAAATCCTTTGTTTTTATTGGTCTTCAGTAATATTCTAATTTTCTGATATGCTGAATTTGAGATTTTCATTTGTTGTCATTTGTAATCATCAAAATTAAACAAAATAAACATTTGAAATATGAGTTTGTATGTAATGTATGAATATAATATACAAGTTTCACCTTTTAAATGGAATTACTGAAATAAATCTACTTTTTCATTATATTCTAATTTTATGACCAGCACCTGTATGACTTTGGTAAAACTCTAAGTCACTGACTGAAATGTTACTTGAGTTAAAGTCTTAAAGTATGTGAATTTTCTTGTACTTAGGTATGGAAATTACTGTAAAAATTTATGTACTCAAGTAATGTAATGAAAAGTATAAGTACAAAGTAAAACAAGGCAAATGCAGTTTGAATGACATTTTTTATATTTGGTAAACTTGTCAAATACAGTTAAAGTAATGTACACAGGCAGGCAAAATTAAACCTGCTAGAAGTCAGATCTCCAGCGATCTGACTTCATCACATTCATTAGTTACACACTCTTGAAACTTCAATTAAGATAGGATCCGAATGTGCTCTACTTCTTAAATTCCATATTTGTCTAATTCTTCACAGAGGTTTTTGTGATTGAAGATCTCAAAGTCCTTTGTGTCGATTGAAGCGTCGTCTTTCAGATCATTGCAGTTGATCTAGTCGTTTTGAAGCTACCTGCAGGCTTCATTTAGTTAAGAAAATTAGGTGCTTTACCTATAGCACAAGGTTAACTTAACCTGCTTTACAACTGAACCAGCTTCTTAGTTTCCCCTTCAGGACAGAAAATACAAAGTTTTTGTAAGTCTCAAGTTTTCCCTTCAAGTAAGGTTAGTGCTGAAAATGAGAAAAATAGTACAGAAAATGTGGCCAACATGAAGAAAAAAATCCGTTACGATTACTCAACTTAACAAACTATTGGTGGACACAACTGGTCATTATCCATCCATCCATCCATCCATCCATCCATTTTCTTCCGCTTATCCGGGATCGGGTCGCGGGGGCAGCAGCTTCAGAAGGGAGGCCCAGACTTCCCTCTCCCCAGCCACTTCTTCCAGCTCCTCCATGAACCCCAAGGCGTTCCCAGGCCAGCCGAGAGACATAGTCCCTCCAGCGTGTCCTGGGTCTTCCTCGGGGCCTCCTCCCGGTGGGACGTGCCCGGAACACCTCACCAGGGAGGCGTCCAGGAGGCATCCTGACCAGATGCCCGAGCCTCAACTGGCTCCTCTCGACGTGGAGGAGCAGCGGCTCTACTTTGAGTCCCTCCCGGATGACCGAGCTTCTCACCCTATCTCTAAGGGAGAGCCCGGCCACCCTGCGGAGGAAACCCATTTCGGCCGCTTGTATCCGTGATCTTGTTCTTTCGGTCATGACCCAAAGCTCATGACCATAGATGAGGGTGGGAACATAGATCGACCGGTAAATCGAGAGCTTCGCCTTTTGACTCAGCTCTCTCTTCACCACGACGGACCGGTACAGCGCCCGCTTCACGGCAGACGCCGCCCCAATCCGCCTGTCGACCTCCCGCTCCCTTCTTCCCTCATTCGTGAACAAGATCCCCAGATACTTAAACTCCTCCACTTGAGGGAGGACGACCCCCCTGACCCGGAGAAGGCACTCTACCCTTTTCCGGCTCAAGACCATGGCCTCGGATTTGGAGGCACTGAGCCTCATCCCGGCCGCTTCACACTCGGCCGCAAACCGTTTCAGCGAGAGCCGCAGATCACGATCTGATGAAGCCATCAGGACCACATCATCCGCAAAAAGCAGAGATGGGATCCTAAGGCCACCAAAACGGATCCCCTCAACACCTCGGCTGCGCCTAGAAATTCTGTCCATGAAAGTAATGAACAGAATCGGTGACAAAGGGCAGCCTTGGCGGAGTCCAACTCTCACCGGAAACGAGCCCGACTTACTGCCGGCAATGCGGACCAGACTCTGACACCGGTCATACAGGGACCTGACAGCCCGTATCAAAGGGCCCGGTACCCCATACTCCCGGAGAACCCCCCACAAAGCCCCCCGAGGGACACGGTCAAACGCCTTCTCCAAGTCCACAAAACACATGTAGACTGGTTGGGCGAACTCCCATGCACCCTCTAGGACCCTGCTGAGGGTGTAGAGCTGGTCCAGTGTTCCACGACCAGGACGAAAACCACACTGCTCTTCCTGAATCCGAGGTTCGACTATCCGACGGACCCTCCTCTCCAGGACCCCTGAATAGACCTTTCAAGGGAGGCTTAAGAGTGTGACCCCTCTGTAATTGGAGCACACCCTCCGGTCCCCCTTTTTAAATAGGGGGACCACCACCCTGGTCTGCCAATCCAGAGGAACTGCCCCGATGTCCATGCGATATTGCAGAGTCGTGTGAGCCAACACAACCCTACAACATCCAGAGCCTTAAGGAACTCCGGGCGGATCTCATCCACCCCCGGGGCCCTGCCGCCGAGTAGTTTTTTGACCACCTCGGCGACTTCGTCCCCAGAGATTGGAGAGCCCAACCCAGAGTCCACAGGCTCAGCTTCTTCAACAGAAGGCATGTTGGTGGGATTGAGGAGGTCTTCGAAGTACTTCGCCCACCGACCCACAACATCCCGAGTCGAGGTCAGCAGCACACCATCCCCACTATAAACAGTGTTGGTGCTGCACTGCTTCCCCCTCCTGAGACGCCGGATGGCGGACCAGAATCGCCTCGAAGCCGTACGGAAGTCTTTCTCCATGGCCTCTCCAAACTCCTCCCACGCCCGAGTTTTGGCCTCAGCGACCACCCGAGCCGCTTGCCGCTTCGCCCGCCGGTACCCATCAGCTGCTTCTGGAGTCCCACAGGCCAAAAATATCCCATAGGACTCCTTCTTCAGCTTGACAGCATCCCTCACCGAAGGTGTCCACCAACGGGTTCGGGGGTTGCCGCCGCGACAGGCACCAACGACCTTGCGGCCACAGCTCCGATAAGCCACCTCGGCCATGGAGGCACGGAACATGGTCCACTCAGACTCAATGTCTCCCATTTCCCCCGGAACGTGTTCGAAGTTCTGCCGGAGGTGGGAATTGAAGCTCCGTCTCACAGAGGACTCCGCCAGACGTTCCCAGCAGACCCTCACTACACGTTTGGGCCTGCCAGGTCTGACCGGCTTCCTCCTCCACCACCGGAGCCAACTCACCACCAGGTAGTGGTTAGTGGACAGCTCTGGTCATTATGTGGCATTAGGGACATGTGGCTGCTGCTCATCGCGAGACTTGCTTGTGTTTAATAGGAGAAGCCAAACAGGTGTTTCCTATTGGTGGTGATGAACAAGCCCAGGCAAGGAGGCTACCGACTTTGTTGCAGTCAATCAGTAGGTGGAGTCAAAACTCCAGCGTTTCTCTTTTTTCGCTTTTTTGTAACGAGTAACTAAACCACACATTGAAAATGTATCGGAGTAAAAGTATGAAATTAAGTTCGGAAATATAGTGAAGTAAAAGTGAAAGTTATCAAAAATATTCATACTCAAGGTAAGTATGAAGTACTCCAAAATATACTTAATTAAAGTAGTGAAGTATTTTTACTTCGTTACTATACAACACTGGTGGACTGAGTCTGGAGTAGAAACATCCAGAGCCACCGAGCTCAGGCATGTGCAGGAAAGGGGCTACAGGTGCTGCATTCCCCCCGTCAAGACACTTTGAACCAGAAACAGCGGCAGAAGCACCTGACCTGGGCTACCGAGAAGCAGCACTGGATTGTTGCTCAGTGGTCCAAAGTATTTTTTTGGATGAAAGCAAATTTTGCATGTCATTCGGAAATCAAGGTGCCAGAGTCTGGAGGAAGACTGGGGAGAAGGAAATGCCAAAAGGCCAGTGTCCAGTACCCACAGTCAATGATGGTCTGGGGAACCTGGTGTTGGTCCACTGTTTTATCAAGGGCAGGGTCAATGCAGCAGCTATCAGGAGATTTTGGAGCCCTTCATGCTTCCATCTGCTGAAAAGCTTTATGGAGATGAAGATTTCATTTTTCAGCACTACCTGGCACCTGCTCACAGTGCCACAGTGCTCACAGTACATGGTTTACTGACCATGGTATTACTGTGCTCAATTGGCCTGCCAACTCTCCAGACCTGAACCACATAGAGAATATGTGGGATAAAGTTGAGAGACACAAGACCCAACACTCTGGATGAGCTTTAGGCCGCTTTCGAAGCATCCTGGGCCTCCATAACACCTCAGCAGTGCTACAGGCTGATTGTCTCCATGCCACGCCGCATTGAAGAAGTCATTTCTGCAAAAGGATTCCCAACCATGTATTGAGTGCATAACTGAACATAATTATTTGAAGGTTGACTTTTTTGGTATTAAAACCCTTTTCTTTTATTGGTCGGATGAAATATGCTAATTTTTTGAGATAGGAATTTTGGGTTTTCATGAGTTGTATGCCAAAATCATCAGTATTAAAACAATAAAAGACCTGAAATATTTCAGTTGGTGTGCAATGAATCTAAATATGTGACAGTTTAATTTTTATCATTACATTACGGAAAATAATTAACTTTATCACAATATGCTAAATTTTTTGAGAAGGGACCTGTATATCTATCCATCCATCCAATCATAATGGTAGAATAGTTGAAGAAATGATGGATGGAAGGTCATTAGTTTGTCTTAATAGTGGAAAAGCTACAGAGAAACCATACATAAAGGTACAGCTTGATTTTATTTCATTTTGTCACTTAAATATTCACTTGCTAAGTTAAAGTTAGTTTGCTTTATTTGTTTCATAGGATGCTGTAGTTAATTTTGTATTCATTTGTTCTTTTGCTATGTCGCGCCCCCCTCATGTGGTAAATTTAGGTTACTAAGCAGCCTTTTGTTCTTTGTTTGTAGGTCAGTTTTGTTTGTGTTCAGTTAGAGTTCAGTTGACCTCAGTTAATTTGGATCCAAATTTGTTACTTATCATTTGATTTATTCTGGCTTTAAATCTTTATGCTTTGTTAATTATTTTTTTGAAGAATTAAATTGAAACTTTTTTTAGTTTGAAAATTTTTTGTCCTCGTTTGAGTCTTGTCCCTCACACTCAAGAAAAAACAATAAAGGTAAATACAGATATTTAGCATTCAAGAAAAATGAAAAAGGTAAGAGGCTTAGGTTCCTAACAGTTCATCTATTTTTCTCAGTCTTTCATAGTCCAGATATAAAACTTTACTTCATTGTAAAATTCAGCAAAGCATGACTTCCTTTCAGAGTACCTGGAACGGCAAATATGATATTTAGCTAGTAACAATAAAGGATTTATGAGAATCTCACAATTGTTAAGCATGTTTTTACCAATGAGGCCAAGTAAGACATCTTCCATAAAAGCATAAATTGTGCTTCTATGTTGTTGTGGATAAAGTCACAGAAATTCTCCCAAAAAGCATAAACAAAAGGACAGTACCAAAACAAGGGGAGAACAGTTTGAGGCTATGTATCACAAAACATACAATTTATATTCAATTCTTTCTTGAATATAGAATTAATAGGTTGTAGGATATCCCTTGTAGGATAGACTTTATGAAATATTTTATATGAGACTTGTTTAATCTTCCTGCATCACTGAACCACTGAATCAAACAGGTTGATCAGCAGGTGTGCAGCTTCTCGCCTGCTGTGGTCTGGCTCCAGGAGGCTGCAGCTTTGTGGCGCCATCTAGTGGAAAACTTTAAGAACTGAGAAGAGAGAAACCCACAGACTCCTGGCATAATGCTTGTATGAGAAAAAAAATACCTACACAATAAGTAAATAACTGTTTTGCTTTTGAAATAAAATTTGAAGTGAAGAATTAAGTGAATACTGACTTCCAGTTTATTCGAGCACCTGCCATGTGTAAAGGCAGTAGTGAAAATGTTTGATTGTTCTCCTTTTTGGCCCTGATCCTATCTGACGTAAAAATTAATTTTGAAGAAGCGATGAGTTCTGATTTTACTTTAAAAAATAATTTTGGTCTGATAAAACTTAAGGTTTAATTAAAACATATTTAGAGTTTATTTTAAAAAGTAATGTTAGACCGACAATGATAAGATGACGGGACAGAAAGGCCTGCAGTGTAAACTGGGACTTTTTAAAAGGAGCACTGAAAACTATTGGGGGAAAACTATTAATCATTGTTTTGATAGCGAATTTAGTCAATAAAAAAAATCAATATGTAACTATGCACACAATTTTCTCCAGCTTCTTGTTCTTATACAACAGCATGGCATCCTTTGACTCAACAGCTTCGTCACTCTGTAGTTATTACTGCACAGCAACCCAACAGCTGATGAACCCAACCATTCCTAATGAGTTTAACAGTCGACTTTAAAAAGTACCCAAACTTCTCTGTTGCATACTCTAAAATATTTCAACAGGTGTCAACTGAACCAACTTCCTGTCCCACTGAATCCATTTCAGTGTCACTGTGGCCTTCTTCTTATTTATTGTTCCTCTGATTGGCTAACTTACATGTCACATCATCACCTCCTCATATAAACATTTCAGAACTATTCATATGTTAGTAAATTACCACCTCAATCCTTTACACATATAACCTGATTCACATTTCGCTTTTCCTGCTCAGATGAGCTTAGAAATGATACATTTAACTCAATCCTTCCTTTTGGTTCTTTTGTCTCCACACAGCCACAGCCTTTATGTCTTCACATGCAAAGCAAAACAAAGAGCAGAGCTGCAATAATTTCAAGCACAAGATGAGTTGCACATTAGGCAGCAAGTTGCCTTTGTATTCGTCTCTGTTCAGAGCACAAAGCTAGCATGGCTGCAATCTTTCTAAGAAATTGACTTTCCAGTGGGTAGATATAAACACTTGCATTTTATGCAACATGGGGTAATATTGAGTATTGCTGTTGGTGAAAAGATTTATTAGCAACTTGTTTGTATAATAAACATCAAAGGTATTGAATGATGTATACAAGGCAGAAATATTCCAGGGTGCAAAGGCTGCATTTCTCTAAGGTTATTTTTTTGCAGATCTACAAGAGATACTGCAAACAAGTGACCAATGACTGAAGCTGGCTGTATGGTGTGATATGAGTCTACCAGCTGCCCTTTGATCAGGTGTGAAGTTGGATGACGAAGGTGCAGGAAAAGGCCACATGGAACTGGAACGTACCGTCCATGACCCTCTGTCCCAGAACCTGACAAACGGCCAGAAAACAACCATTACACATATGCATTCAAATCCTTTAGAGAGATGTTGGCATGTAGCTGTTTGCTTCTATATTTAATGCTTTTCTGTCTCCTCTTGCAAAGATTTTCAGCTTGGTCTGAATTTGCAGCAGGAGAGATTTTTTTTTTCCAGGTTTGTTTAGCAGTAGCGAAAAGGAAACAATCAAGCAAACTGAAATACTGAGAGGCCGAAAGAATGCAAACAAACAACTCTTTAGAATCTGACATTACCCTGAAAATGTCAGTTACTCACTAGCTTTTGGGGTGAGAAGAAAAAGACAAGCACAAAACAAGAGCAGCTACTGACATGTTACTGTCAGGTGGTCAATGGGTTGGTCACAAAGAGCCATTCATTATAAAGGAGGGACTACAAATGAAGCAGCACAGTGAGCAGTGATCATATGAGAGGCAGCAGGGAGACACCAGCTAAGGCTAACAGGGCAAGGGCAGGGGAGAGACAACAAGCAATATTATATTTTAACAATTCCTTAAGACATGATCCTATTTAAAACCATGGCTTCAGGCATACTGTTTGGTTCCAGGGGAATGTGAGGAAGACGATTATGTCAGGTAAAAAAAAGAAAAGAAAAAAAAGCATGCACTACAACAACCAAAGCAAATTAGTAATCAATCAAAAAAAAAAGGAAAACACGTTTGTAAATTAAATAATGCAATCAAAACCAACACAAAAAGTAAACAATAAATAAATAAATAAAAAGACACTGCAAAAGTTGGAACAGATTGTTCTGCTCCCCTTCACAGCAGGTCAGAGGATCATGCTCTGGCCAACCAACCAGCTGCCTTGGCAGAAATTGATGCAGTGCAGAAGCGATGAGTTATCACTAACCGACTACAAGACCAGACAGCAGAGAGTCCATTTAAACTCAGCATGCAGACGGTTCTGCAGAGGATCAGCAGGCCAGAAGCTGTAAACCTCAATGACCTCCAGCTGCACCTGGTAACTCCAGCAGAGCAACAAGGGATCTCGATGATCTGATAAAGAACATAACCCTGACCACTGGGTTATCCAGTGAATTATAAGCTTGGGTCCACCTCCACTGATTGTGGGCGGAGAAATAAAAGGCTGAGCTATAAAAGGCTGAGAGTTGAGTACAGTGTGTCCATGAAGAGTCCGGCAGCATGTCTGCTAAGCAGGACTATGACTGTGTGGTGATTGGGGCTGGAATCCAGGGCTCCTTCACGGCCTACCAGCTGGCTAAACACAACAAGAAGACTCTGCTGCTGGAGCAGGTGAGGTGTGTCACGCAAACACACAAACACACACACACACACACACACACACACACACGCATGCGCATGTGTGTGTGACAGGCTGTAGCACACAAACCTACAGCCTGTTGCACTGACAACATATTTGTACCAACTTTGCAGCTCTGACGTAAGATAATTTTCAGAAACTGAATTCAAAACCCAAAAGTCTTGGGTCTTGATTAGCTATTGTAACTTTTATACTAGAATCACATTGACGTCTGCAGCTGTTTACCCGTACTTTGTAGCCTGTCACTCACCTGGCATATTGTTTAAACTAAATTGCTTACAGATCATAAAAGCTAAAGGGAAAAAAAGCATTTCCATAAATAAATAGAAATATGTAGAATTCTGAAGCCTGTCAAACATTCAGAACGTCTTTGAGTTACTTCAATGTAAAATATCATTTATTTTTGCTTTGAAATTGTACTTGTGACCATGTGAAGTGTATGTGAGCCTTTTCTGTAAAAACACTGTTTTTCTGCTCATAAACTGCAGAGAGTTTTGAAGTAAACTGCAGAAAACCTGCTGAAATGCAATAAATTAGCAAAAAGATTACAAAAGCAAACCCTGATCTGGTTTAAATACCAGCTGAGAACAGCTGAACAAGATGAAGTTACCTTAAAACTACTAGCTGGTCAAGACAGTTGTTGAAATGTACAAATTGGTAGACAATTTTTATTGGTAGCAGTTGAGTATAAGTTTATAGCTTTAAAAAGCTATAAAGCTATAAAGAACTGCCTCTAGAGAGGAGCTAACAGACAAGCTAAAGAAGAACAATATTCAGAAACAAATAGCATAAAAATGATCACGTATGTCTTCAAACAGCTGTTGGAATATATATATAAAAAAAAATTAAACGCGGTTACTGTTAGAACAAAACAAAGTATTTGCAGTAGAAGAAAAATAAATTCAGTGAATATGTCCAATTTGGGTTGTCTTGGCCCCTTTATCGCAGCTTGTGGGGTTTTTCCCTGACTGGGAACGAGAATAGGACCTGTTGAATGTGACAGGTAGCCAATCAAAAAGCGCTGTGACGTAAGAAGAGGAGAATCCCAACAGCTGATATATCGCGTAACTGAGAGTCCAGATATCGAAGATGCTTGTAATGTGGGACTCATCTACTGGTCTGGAATAAATCCATTCTCCTGTCTCTTCTCTGGGCATTTTCCCCTTTGCAAAGAAACTTTCCAAAGACATCTGATCTATTTCTTACTCATTTTGCTGCTTGTGGCTCAATGTTGGCGTCCAAGTAACCAATTCCAATGATTCACTTCCTGCTAAAGAGTCCCCTGGTGGTTGAAGAAAAATCCACATATTATAGTCTTATAGTCCGGAAAATACGGTAAAAGAAAAAAATATGAAAGCTCTCTGGTATTGTTCAAATATCTCCATATTACGGCCCGTGGGCCGGATCTGGCCCGCGGGCCGTAGTTTGGGGACCCTGATCTAAAGGCTGACTGAAGTTCAAAAACAATATCACTTCAAGGTAAACTTTGAAAAATCTGAGGTCACACCTCAGTGAGAGCTGTCATTCAAAGAAAAGGATTACAAAAGTGAAGGTGGGTCTTAAATAATTAGTGGTTTATTATATTAAAATTAGTTCCAATTGATTAATTAGACAGAAGCGAGGCTGCGGTGCTGCGGCTCCACTGGGCCCTCTGACCTTCACCAACAGGTTAGGTGGGCGAAGCGTGAAACGTCCTGCTCAAGGGCAGAACAATAGAGTTGGACGGAGAGTTGATCAAACCAGCAACCCACCAATTGTGGAACAAAGTTTTAGCAAAGTTTTAACTTTATTTCAAGAACAACTACAACGTGTTTGAATTGGAAGCATGACGAACAGCACATACAGTGTCATTTGTAAATCTGCGTAGATCAGGCTGTTCTGATTCACGTTCCTTAGTCTGTCTGTATGATTTTATCCAGTCCTGCAGCCAAAACTGTACCAAGTGACCCATAAATGAGGCGCACTGTCTGGTGTTGCATAAGTATAACAGGTGCACTTTGGTCTGCTGAGAAGCAGACAGTGAAGCGAGTAAAGGCCGGATCAAACTGGCTTCTTAATCATTTACTACAGTTACAACAGAGATCGATTGTTTGTCACTTTGACAGACAAGGTCAAAAAACTCCTTACATAATCTATTTTAATAATAAATATTGAAAATGAGAATGATGGCATATTCAACAGTATTTAATTTTTAATTATTTTTACTAATACTCGGCTCAAACAAACTGAACTGACCACAAACAATGTAAATGATTGCAAGGCAGTGTTGCCTCTGTCATGGTTAGGGTTAGGGTCCAACAGGTCCAGTACAGGCACCAGTCCAGCAACTCAGCCAATGAGAACATCAGTGACGTTTAGCAGTGTGTCTTCAGTGTTATGATGACTCATTACTGTATAGATGCTCACACTCGTGATTAGTGGCCCCTTTCAATAAGATAGGAAGATTAGATAGAGGTCTGTAATTTATCAAGCTGTCTTAATCAAGAAAAGGTTTCATCGGTAAAATGAAAAGTTCAGCTGCAGCTTACTTAAAACCATTTACTCAGGACAGACGAATCATTTTTGAAATGGGGGCAGTAATCAAAGGATCCACTTCTTTACATTATTTGATTGGGTTCGACATGCAAGTTGAAGGTTTTGATTCAGCTAATTAAATCTAAAGGCTAGTTAAACAGATTAAGTTTTACAGTTTTCTCCAGGACTACCTCACTTACTACAGACTTAGTAATCATATTTGGGATGATGCCGATGATTTTATTTCTAATAGAATAAATTTTATTGACAAAGATTTACATGAATTCATCACTAAGAGCTGATTAAATAATTGGAAGTGAAAAAACTGTTTTCCATCTCTCTATAGTCAAATCAATAAAAAAAATTCTGACAGCTGAGAGTTTATTGGTGGCTGAGATGAAAAGCGCCGAGCTTTGAAATGGGCTCAGAGCTTCTACTGTCATCGTCTCTCCTCTTCTTATGTAACATATTCAGTACTGCTCAGTCTGACCTGGTGTGTTTTTGTGGACGGCTGCCCGCAGTGAGTCAGAGTCTGCTCAAGTTTTCTTTCTGGTAAAGGGACAATGTCATTGTTTAACGCAGAATCAGATATGAATACATGAATCTGGAATCTGCCTGAGTGCATTGGATTGATTTGTATTCTTTTTTAAAAGTGCTTTGACATGATAATCGTTGTGCACAAATCGCTGATTTACAGTAAAATCATGGCAGCTGTGGTTGCCAGAATTTTACCGTATAAACACTGGCAACCACAGCTGCAGGGGTTTTACCATAAATTAGAGACGTTTTTTTTAACAGTTTGTTGGGGCTGTATAATTAAACCCGAATGAATTATTAAACAGACAAGGCTCAAAGAGATTCATAATCCTTTTTTTTACACTAAGCAAATCATTTTCTGTACTTGAGTAGATCACACAGTAGATCATACAGTTGGACATACTCACTTCACTTCAGCAGCAGGTTTTCTCTTTCCTTAATCTGAACCGTTTTTGTCCAGTTCGTTCTGCCTCACACCAGAGGGAGCTCCCATGGCCAGACTCGCATCATACGTAGAGCCTATGAGCAGGACATTTACACGCAGATGATGGGGGAGGGCTACCAGCTGTGGGCCCAGCTGGAGAAGGAGGCCGGAGTGACGCTGTACAGGTCAGGCATCAGTGGAAAACTGTTTAAGCACAACATGAAGGTTTGCCCAAACTGAGAATCAAGAAACTGTAAATATTACATCTAAAACAATGTAATATTGTGGAAAAAGTTCAATATCTTTGTCAGCCATTTCATAAAGTATGTACATATCAGTTACCTTTGCAGGACTGCAGGGAGACTCACACACACACAGACACAGACACACTCGCACTCACACACACTCACGGACAAATTAGAGAAACTAATTAACCAAACAGTCGTGTTTTGGGGTTGAAGAACCAGGTCCTGCTTTCACAGGAAGAACAAGAAAAAAGTTTCACTTTTTCCACAAAATAAAATTTTTTCCCTAATGTATCTGTATGCTGCACTGGTATTAATACACAGTATGTACTTTTGGATGTCATGCCTATAATATTAGTAGTGGCCTTTCATTTTTACATTAGCTTGTTTTCTATTAGTAGAACAAAACGTGTGTTTAAACTCGGACTGTCCACCCGGCCGCCTTCATCTCTCCTCACAGACAAACTGGACTGTTAGTCATGGGACCAGAAACCAGTGGGGATTACCCGCTGGTCAAGAACACCTTGTTGAAGAACAAGGTTTCCACGGTGATTCTAAGCCGTGATAACTTCCACCAGCACGTCCCCAACATGGTTCTGTCTGAGGGCCACGGCGCCCTGCTGGATGTAACCGCCGGCGTTTTGTTTGCAGACCGGGCCCTGATGGCGGTTCAGGTACGGCTCAGCTTCACTGCAACGCAGGCATCTCATTTTATTCATTTAAATTTATTGTATAGCTACATGTTGGAAACATTAACTTAATGTAGCATAAACTATAACCATATGTGTTTTGCAATCTTAATTCTATAAGATCTCCAGACATATTAAAGCTATTTGTGTTAACCTGATTTATGAGTAGAAATACTTGTTTACATTATTTTTTTTTAAAAAAGAATCCTGTCTGCACAAGAACTACTAGATGACATGATGCTTAGAAATAATGTCCTGATATAAACTGTTTTTATTTGTTTCTTTCATTTGAAACATTCCTGGAACATGTTTGGTTTTGTCTCTCCAGGATCAGTTTCAGAAGTTGGGTGGGGTCATACGAGACAATGAGAAGGTTACAGAAATCAAGCCTGGTCCTGTTGTCAAGGTGACGACCTCTGGAGGAGTTTATCAAGCGAGAAATGTGGTGATCACTGCTGGACCTTGGACCAATAAGCTCCTGGCTCACACTGGTTTCCAGTTGCCCCTGGAGGTATTCACACATGGTGTCATGTGTCATAGTATTGAGATGACAGGATGTACTGTATGACACATGTCACAGGATCAATTTGATGATATTAGTTTTTGTTAAACAAAATGAATGTATTTAAATATCAATATCACAAAGTTAAAAACAGGGTCCATACTGAAGGTTGATTCAGTTTTTCCTTTTTTCTGGCTACATATTTCCTGCCTTAATTGTACAGTAAGCATCACTTTAGATAAAACTTAGTTTGTAAATTCCTACAAAGTGATTTAAATTCAAACAGTTTAATTAGGAATCTGTTAGGTCTGTAGATGATTTTAAGTTTTATACCTGATGATCAGATGATCAGCAGCCTTCCTCTGATCCGTCCGTCTCTCTCAACTCCTCAGGTTTCAGTATGAATCCCATCATTTTCAAAGATGAGTGACTACTGCACACACAGGGATAAACACAACACATGTTGCAGGGCTGGAACAGACCTTTTCATTAATGACTGGTACCAAACCATAGTCACTGTCAAGGGAACCTGAGAAATACAGAGATAAGCCCCAGTTCAGTTATTCAGTAGAGAACCCAGAAAAGGCCCCAACATGAAAATTCCCATTAGAAATGATCCATTCTGCAGTTTACAGAAGTTTAGGACAAACTCTGCTACTTAAGGAAACCCAGCTGACGGTTCTATTTGTCTGGCTTCATGATGATCCTACGGTGGCCGTGAGGTGCAAAGCAATTACAAATTACAAAATCACTACAACAACCACAAATCAATTAATCGCATATTAAATGACAAGAAACTCAATCATTTTCATTTTCTTGATTCATCGTTTTTCTCTTTTCTCTGTCTTTTTACCTAAACTGGTCGTCAGTCTGGTGCTTTGGTCTCAACTATCCCTTTTTTGTTGTTGTTGAAAGACAATTTTGTTTACAGAGACTTTATAATTCATTTTATTTGTTGTTTCTGTTATTTTCTTTCTTTACTTTGGATATTTAAAATGTTCTCCAGTTCCAGTGTTTAAATGTTTATTAGAATTTAAAGTTTATTGATCCTTGAGAATGTATTCTTGCTTTATTATGCCATTATTACTATCACAGTACTTGAAAATAGTCTCAAAACAACATTATTGTTTATCGCAGTACATTCTGGCAGGGCCGACCCAAGGTTATAATTATTTTCATTCAGTCAGGATTTTACTCTGACTCTCGTCACATGCATCACAGGTAGATTCTAGTAAAGTATTGATTAATGCCTGATTTTAAAATTAGTTAACTGGACTTGTAGCCATTATTTTGTGCCAATGTGACTGGACACCAAACAGCACAACGAACCCAATCGAACCGTTATACCTGGGATTTCTGTCGGCTAATGCGTGGTCTCAGGTTTTAAAAATGGGCCGACAACTCGTGTCGTGAGCGCTGGACATTAGACCAAGGAAATGAGGAAGGGAGGGTCAGTGGAGAGAACCGGAGCTGAACCTTATTTCATTCAGTGTCATCAATAGAAAGAAAACATGGCAGGAAGAGACGATAAAGCCGATAATTAAAATGACGTCGATAGGTTTAATTTATCGTGCGATTAATTAATTGATTAATTAATTAATTAATTGATTTATCGTTTATCTCGACAGGCCTATTTCTGGGTGCAGATTTCTTTAATTTTGGGGGATTGTGATTGGTTGATACTTACACATGAAGCCCATCTTATCCCCTGATCTTATCTTCATCAGCAAAGGTTTATAAATCAGCCTCTGTCCTTTTCTGCTCTGCAGTGAGAGGTTTGACTGACAGACCAGCCCACCAGGTCAGGTCTGCACGTTTACGGTTAAGATTCACCCCACTGTTGCCAACAGTGACCTTCTTGCTATATTTAGCCACATTTCCGACAAAAAAAAAAATGATATCAGCCAAAATCAATATGGGCAGGTCAGGCATTTTAAAGATCGGTATTCAGGGATCGGCCAGAAAAGTGCAATCGGTGCAGCCCTACACACATATTTATGACATTCCTTGATTAAATAAATTTCTCTTAAGCATAACTCCAATAGCTAAAAATGTAATTTTATACCAGGTGGGTCTTTCTCCACTGGGTACTGGACTGATTCTGAGCCTTCAAATGATTTTAACAGAAGTTTCACATAACTTAGAAAAATAATGTTTCTTTTAGCCACAAAATTATTATGCCCAGCAGCAAACAAGAGCATTTTGTTTTC
Source organism: Poecilia picta (assembly GCA_033032245.1). Classification (NCBI taxonomy): domain Eukaryota; kingdom Metazoa; phylum Chordata; class Actinopteri; order Cyprinodontiformes; family Poeciliidae; genus Poecilia; species Poecilia picta. Next base: position 2,328,220 of record CM065365.1, on the reverse strand, counting down.
TTTTTATCAATGAAAAAATAATTTCTACAAACATTATTAAATATATATTATTGTAAAAACAAATCACTTCATAGTGACAATGTGTGTTTTTGATATTACAATGACAGAAATTATATTTTTTTTAAAAATCAGCTCCACTGAGGGGACCCTTTGGTGGCCCTGGGGCCCTAAGCAGCTGCATAGTTTGCTTTGCCTTGGGCCGGCCCTGCATTCTGGGACAATTTATCATCCAGCAAAAATGGTTAGCAACCATTTTGCTGGATGGTTAGAATACCATGACATGCATGTCAGACTGAGCTATGTTGCTGTGTCTTTGCACAACAGCCTGTTAAGATCAATGTGTGCTACTGGAAAGAGAAGACTCCTGGGACTTACGGTGTGAAGCAGCGTTTTCCATGCTTTGTGGTCACTGGGAGTTTGGAGAGCAAAGAACACATCTACGGCCTCCCGTCCAATGAATACCCAGACTTGGTGAAGGTGGGTGAGTGTGTAATACACATCCAGCATTTCCTCAACTATTGAAAGTGAGGCTGCACGAAATATCATCATTGCAATATCAGTGTGTGCAATATTCAGATCACAAAAGGGCGTTTGGAGTGCAATAATTGTTGGCCGATGTATTCCCACTGTGTGTGCAGGTGTGCTACCACATGGGCAGCAAGACTGACCCGGATTACAGAGACCTACAGACGGACACGTCTGACATTGATATCCTGAAGCGATACGTTACCAGATGCATACCCGGCCTGGTTCCTGAGCCTGCTGTGGTGGAGAGCTGCATGTATACAGTAAGGGTGGAGGAGAAACCCACAGAAGTATTTCTGCCTTGAGGTGTCATGTTCTGGGCTTGTTTTGGGTTTGCTCTGTGTTAGTATTTCTACTCAGGCGTAAGGTTTCTGAAGGCCAGGCTGAACTTCTGAAATCAGTTCTCCCTTCTTGCAGCAGTGGGATGAAAATCAGATCCTTTTGTTCTCAGCCTCGTATCATCCACGCCTTCTTGTGGTGAACTAAAAATGTCCTTTTCTGAGAGTTGGTCCTTTGAGTGTTGTCTGTTTCTCCAGAGGCAGAATTTGGATTATTCTTTTAAAAGGGCTTTAAAAATAGCTGCAGAGGTTTAATAAATGAGGCAGAAAATCTGAAACTGCAGGGGAAAATACATAGATGTGCATAATTCAGATTGCCTTTATGTTTCAGTAAAATATTTCATATACGACTTGTTCTCTTTTACTTGTTTTGTTTTTGTAGCTAACACCTGATCGTCACTTTGTGTTGGATTACCATCCGAACTACAGCAACATCGTCATTGGAGCAGGATTTTCAGGTATATTTCTAAAAACATCAAAGCCAACGAAAGTGTCGCATATTGGAAACCAGAAGTCCATGACAGTTACTACAACCTCTCCTACCGTTGATAACCAGATCACAAATAAAAGTTTTTTTTAAATTATTGATCCAGGATTACCTGTTTCCTTTTAACGTTTCAGTGATTCTTGAGAATAGGGACAAAACAGGTCCTTTGGATAAAGCACAAAATTTGAATAAAATATACACAAATTATAATTTTTTCAAATATCTGACTAAACCTGGGTCATCTGAGCACAACAATTAATATTTTTTTTATTTTGAACATTATAGTAGGTGGATGGTGTCTCTAAAATCCCTTGTCCTGGAGCAGAACTCAATACATTATAGTTTAAAACAGTGGTTCTTAACCTTTTTTGAGGTACCGAACCCCTCAGTAGCATATGCGCATTGACCGAACCCTTCTTATCCCCCACGACACACAAAACACTTTGCAGTATTCTGATTTAGTAATTTAATTATTAGTTGTGTTACCACCCCCACGCCACTAGAGGCAGTACCAACCCCGAAAAAATGCGATTAAGGAGCAGATTTAGACTATAGAATTTGGTAAAAACTGTGAGCTTTGCTAAAGTAATTAAAGACACAAGTTCAAATCCATGCTGAGAGTGAAGCTCCTCCAATCGGTGTGTTGATGCTTCTTCAGCGGATCTATTATTTCCGCGGGAGTCTCCGCGGAAATAATAGATTTATTTACATCTGCACCTCATGAATACATCCTGCTGAAGCTCTGACCTACTTACGAAAATAAATAGGAGACAGGAGACATTATGGAGCGAACTGTAAACTGGTAGCCACGCTGCGCTGGTCTGTGGCCGAACACACGGACAACGAAAAGAAGCAAGGAGGCTCCGCCTTTATTATTTTTATAAGCGCGTAACCTTCCGCTTCACAAAGTAGTGCCAATACAAATAAAATAGTGGCAAGCACAGTGCTCCTCCGCAGCACTGATTGGCTAAGCAATGTAACATGATCCTCTGATTGGCTAAACAATGTAAAGTGATCCTCTGATTGGCTAAGCAATGTAACATGATCCTCTGATTGGCTAACCAATGTAACATGATCCTCTGATTGGCTAAGCAATGTAACGTGATCCTCTGATTGGCTAAGCAATGTCACGTGATCCTCTGATTGGCTAAGCAATGTAACGTGATCCTCTGATTGGCTAAGCAATGTAACGTGATCCTCTGATTGGCTAAGCAATGTAACGTGATCCTCTGATTGGCTAAGCAATGTAATGTGATCCTCTGATTGGCTAAGAAATCTAACATGATACTCTGCAGCAAGTGGGGCGTCATCACGACTTTACACAAGTGTGTCTTTACCTCCAGCAGAGGCTCCACCGAACCCCTGGGGTTCTATCGAACCCAGGTTAAGAACCACTGGTTTAAAACAATTAAAGAAATATTAAAACTATATATGATGATAATTATATTTAAGTAGTCATATAAACAATTATGAAAGTATCAATAAATTTAATTAAAAATTATTTGTTATATATTTTCCAACTTCATTTAAATTTGTTGCTAGTTTTTATCAACACCGTCAGACATAAAAAGAATGTAAAAAAAAAAAAATCAGACATTATTGGGGGGCACCAGAACACTGTGGAGCTTCAGCCGTCTCTCCTGTTAGCCTCGGTCTTTAGTTGTTGTGAGGTGAATCTTACTTATTTTTTTTCCTTCTATGATTCCTCTCCTTTAGGTCATGGCTTCAAGTTCAGCCCGGTCATTGGTAAGCTCCTGTGTGAGCTCAGCCTGGGAGAAGTGCCCTCCTTTGACCTTTCATCTTTCAAAATCAGCCGGTTCCAGTCACAAATGAAATCAGCTTTGTAGAATCGGGTCTGGATTAATGAAGCCTTACTCCAACTCTTTCATTCAGTTTACATGATGTCACCATTTTTAGAGGTCCTAAAGACAAGATGTGTTTAACAACCAGCCATTTACACAACATGAATTTTCTGATTTACTTTGTTTAGTGACTTCACCATCTAGATAAAGTTTAAACCTTTGTAATCGTAAGCATCTTATTACAAAGCAAAAACACTTTGAGTCAAATAATTTCCCAACTGAAGTTGTTTTTCTCTTCCGATCACTTTTAAATTTTGACATTCAGACCTTTCCATTTTTAGTCTGACTTGACATACGAGAATAAAATTGTATCTGAATGAAACTTCTTCCAAGAGTAACTGTTGATGTAGATCCTCAGTAATTTCATGTGTCAACAGAAAGATTTTCTTATTTTACTTTTTACATGCAAGACATACTAGATGTTCTCAGAGCTTTCCTTTTCTCCTAGGAGACATTCTCTTGTCTGAGTTACCATTCATTATTTTTATGTGTGAAAATACACAGTCCAGTCACATTAATGTGACCATCTGTCAAAAGCCAGAATAACCACCTTTCGCAGAGCGAACTGCTACGAGACGTGCAGGAAGAGAGTCACTTAGGTCCCTGAAGGTCTTCTCTGGGATGTTGAGCCATGCCGACTCTAATGCCGTGGCCAGCTGCGCTAGATTACGCGGTTGAGGATCCATGGCGCGAACAACTCGATCGAGATGGTCCCACAGATGCTCGATTGGGTTTAAGTCAGGTGAGTTTGCTGGCCAGGGGAGGACGGTAAACTCATCCTGGTGCTCTTCGAACCACGCACGTACACTGGCAGCTGTATGGTACCTCGCATTGTCCTGCTGGAAGATGCCATCATCCTGAGGAAAAACAATGCGCATGTAGGGGTGGACATGGTCCGCAAGGACAGATGCGTACTTGTATTGATCCATCGTGCCTTCCACAATAATCAGTGAACCCAGAGAATGCCAGGAAAACATTCCCCAGACCATAATGCTCCCGCCTCCAGCTTGGACCGTTCCTGCAATGGTTGCAGGGTGGTTCCTTTCAGAGGTTTCACGCCTTATACGCCAACGTCCATCTGTCCGATGGAGCATAAAACGCGATTCATCTGAAAACGCTACCTGTCGCCACTCAGTGGACGTCCAGCTGCTGTACTGGCGTGCAAATTCTAGCCTTCGTCGTCGATGAACACCAGTCAGCATAGGTGCACGAACCAGGCGTCCGCTTCGGAGGCCCAGACGCAGCAATGTTCGCTGAATAGTGGTTTGGGAGACACTTGTGGTAGCCCCTTGGTTCATTTTAGTGGTCAGTTGCTCAACGGTAGCCCGTCTATCTGCCCGAACGCATCTCCGCAACCGTCGTTCGCCTCTGTCATCTTTGGCCCGTGGTGCACCACATTTGCCACGTCGTTGATTTTGGACAGTCCCATTTTGCCATGCACGGTACACTTTTACCACGGCGGCACGCGAACAGTTCACAAACTCAGCCGTTTCGGAAATGCTTCCACCCTTGGCCCGAAAGCCAATGATGATGCCCTTTTGGACGTCGGATAAATCGCTTCGTTTCTGCATTACGCCAACGATTGCAATGTTTTCCGAAGCCCACACACACCCTTTATATACGCTCAACTGCACTGTGCTGCCACCTGCCTTCTGTGATTGGTTATTTAACTCTGAAGTGGAAAGTACGTGGTGGTCACATTAATGTGACTGGACTGTGTAATCAATGAGGAAGACTCTTTAGAAAGCTGACAGCAATAACTCACCGAGTCAGAAAATGCCAACATCAAAGACGCTTCAAGTCAATAAGTAGAATTTATTTACAATATCGCAAAGATAAAATTAACAAGTGGTCAGTTTTTCAGTGAAGAAACGAGTTTTCCAAAGCTAAAATGAATCATACATGTTTTGTATATAAATACAGTGAATAAGGGGTTAGCCAAAAAAAAAAAAGAGGTGCATGTCAGTAAAAATATGTTCACTTCTGTGTCGATATCAGAAATATTAAGAAAGCTTCAAAAAATCACATATTGTAAAATTCCACCCAAAGCTCTCAGACGACATGCAGTCGCCTTTGACTGGACCCAGAACGACTTTCACACTGAAACTCATTACCACACGTCAAGTAACTGAACACATTTGGATTTCAGAATAGATTTTCTTGTTTCTCAAATTAAAATGAGCAAAATGTGACACAGTAAAGCAACTCCACCAAACAGCTTAAACATGATTTTGGTTCCACAGACTGTGGGTTAGTTAGGAACGATGGAGATGCCAGAACCAATAAAAGATCCAAACATGATGCTTGGAGTAGGAGCAGAGGGTCTGCCTCCGGGTCAGAGAGAGAGTGACCGGGCCGCTCTGCCTCAGCCTCCAACCACCAGCTGGGACACTCCGGCTCTCTACTCTAAATATTTTCCAGTGTCTCATTAAGCCTTTCAACCATTTACATGCCGTTACCTTATCACACATTTACACCATTTCAATATACAACTCTGACTCAGTCATGTTGCTGAGTCAGCAGAAAGATGACATCAGTAAGTTTTATTTCTTCTTAGTTGTTTTTTTTTTTTAAATTAAATTAAGTACTTTATAGGTAGTTTTAAATACATCAGTATGAAAGCAGTAAAGCAGATGCGGTAATGTCTAATTCTTTCTTCTCACACACACACACACACACACACACACACACACACACACACAGCAGAAATGTGAAGCTAAAATGATGTCAGAATCAGGAAGTACCACCTGGAACTGGTCATGTGATGGTTACCGGGATGGGAAGAGGTTCTCTGTTTGTGCAGATCAGTGCTTCCAGCATATGAATGAGGCTGTAGCAGGGCTGTCTGTGTTTAAGAACCTTTTCTGGTTACTAGTTGGGAGTAATGCACTAAACTCAAAGGGCTGTTTAAACACACTGGAACATAAAACAGGGTCTTATGTTCTGATCTAATTCCTGGATTAGTCCACTTTACTGAGTAAATTATAAATGTGTTAGAGTGGGATTTCACTTGAACAATTTAGGAAGTTAAACAGTCTGAGTAACACTATCATGCTAAGTGGTTGGTAGCACATGCACACTGCCAGACTGCTGCTGCACCCACATGCTGACAGGTTGCCATAAAGCTTAACAACAAGCAACAACAAGCTGTTCCATGGCTTTATGTGGAGGTGAGGGTGTTCATGTGAAGAGGAAAACCAGACATGGTGAGCCTTGTTCTTGTTGCAGATAATGAGCTTTTCATGGTGTCCCACCCAGACTAAACTCCATCAATTCTTAGTTTAAAAAAACCCTCAAAACAAATAAAAACTTAACATTTTGCTTTCATACCTGGGCTGTATTATTGCTTATTAGCAAAAAACAAAACAAAGCAAAAATAGGTCCCTGAATTTTTTTCTTAAAAAAGGCATTTTCACCATGAGAGCATGACTAATTCTGGGGAAACAATAATATAAAAAATAAAAAGGTGCAATATTAGCTGGATTCCGTTGAAGAAGGAAACTATGTCAAAGTTAAAACACTATGTGAATAGCAAATGCAACAACAAAGCCGCTGTGTTTTAATCTGAAAACTCAAGTTAAACTCAAACTTTTAAAGTTTTCAGGAGTAAAAAATAGATCCTTGTAGCATCTGAGTGATGCAGTCTTCTCTCTTTGGAAGGAGTACAGGATGGGGAGATACTGCAGGAAAACAAAGAGCAGACTTTATGAGACTACAATAAGTACATAATAATGAGCGTCATGGATTTACAGTGCAGCAGCTCAGGAAGCCGGACAGTCCGCCTGTCTGCTTCTTAACACGGCACTTGTTCAAAGAAAGAAGGAACGGATGCTGGTGCTTTTCTTAGGTCTTAGCATTCATTGTTAAACGGTTACAGAGTGTACACATGTATTGCTAGCTAATGGTTTTTGGCAATACATGGAAACCTGTAGGATTTTGGTGTTGAAGGTGTGAACTGTGGACAAAGAGCTTGTGTGTGGCGGAGCCTGCAGTTCAAGCAGCTACCAGCGTACACTGCTGCATCCGCTCCTCTGACTCCAGGTGTCTGGTAGAGCAGACCACTGCATTACTGTTGTGCATGATTGTCCAACACTGTAGGCAATTCTGCATGCAAATCAAAGTGTTACATCTGACTGAATACACTACGACACCTCCTCCTCCTCATCATCATCATCGTCATCATCTTTCAAATGACTGCTGTATCTGTATCTGGAGTGGGACGAGCTGGTCGTCCCAGGACCGCCCTCTTTCATTTCTTCCTCTTCCTCATCAGACCTGTCGAAGTGGGAGCGTCTTCGGATGGGGGAGCTGCAGCAGCACAGAGGAGACAATCTGTTAAAACACGCCAACAGGGAAAAGATCGCAAACAACTTCTTTCAGCCCAGCCCCCCCTAGTCTTTATCCAGGTCCCTCACTGCCCCCAATAAAGAATTTGTAGGCTACTTTGCACTGACTATTATTTTATTATTAATATTACTATCACTATTGTAGATGTCTTGATTTTTATGCTTGTTTCTGTTTTTATCATCAAAAATAATTTCCCAGAAAACAAAACAGTCATGGGAATAGAAATTATTTTCACAGGCGTCTACAAAAAATGCAATGAACATTCACGTTAAAATAGGTAGGAATAACAGCAGCAAATCAGAGTGGAAAAAATATTCTTATTCTTTGCCATTTTCTAGTTGTTAAATATTCCACAAAATGACCAGATAAAAGATGTTCAACATGCCAGTTTAAACTTTTAACTATTTGCAAAACGACTGAGCTCTGCAACATTAAAACATGGATAGAACTGTAACTACATTCATCATAACTCTTCTTCTCTTCAGTGTTTCTGTTGGTTTCTGGTGGTGCAGCTCTGTGCTGCCTTCAGGATAATGGGACATCAGAGCATCATCCATAAAATTTCACCCACATGGCATTTATTGTGGAAACCAGAGCTTTCAGTGGAAAAACTAAAGTTACAGATCCTTTTAATGCCATACAAATATGAGACAGAAACATGGATTATATCTTTATATAGACTTGTCTATTGATTTATAGATTAATGATTTATTTTATTGTTTGACGCTCACCATCAGTAATCTTCACTCATCACCTGCTGCGCTGCCTAATCGTCATGTGTTTCACATCATGTGTTGATTTTTCACTGTTCAGCGTCAGATTCTCTATTTTTATGCCATAATTCACATGTAGTTCGTTTTATCAATCGATCAATCAAATTTTATTTGTACAGCACATTTCAGCAGCAAGGCATTTCAGAGTGCTTTACATAATTAAAATAGAAACAGCATGTGACAGTGAATAAACAGATAGAAAGACAAAAAGAATTTTTAAAAAGAAAAAGAAAAAAGATTAAAAAAGATAAAAACATTAAAACCTGCACCCTTTGCAGGACTTCAGTTAAACATCTCACACCTCAGTTTTAGTTAAAACGTCATTTAACAAGGATTCTCACACCTCAGAGTTTTAGTTAAAACGCATTGATTTGTCTAACTGGGACATTTTCCAGGGGAGCTTTACATAGACAGTGTGAAAGAGAAATAAGAAGAAGTTAATAAATAGATGAAAAGTAAAGGTAAAAACATTAAAACATTAAAAAAACATCAATGTCCCATTTCTTCTCTTTCAGAGTTTTGTGCAATGTGAGCGTCTTTTTTTTAACCCCCTAAGGTGAAGGGCGGCCAGGAAACGTATCGATGAGGAAAAGGCAGACTGACATAAACCTTTTAAAACAAAGGAAACAATTTCGGTATTCTGATTATTGAAATTTAAAAGTGCTGTGCTACCGTTGTTCTATCACACCCGTTTTATACCGGACCACTTACAGCGCCGGTGTTAACGCTATAAAATGAACGATGCCTATCGAGGTATCACCCATGGAGGGATTTCTTTATTTAAATGGGTTCATTTTTCAAAGGGATACAAAGTGAGGGTATCGTAATTTTAGTAATTACATGTTCAGGGTTTCACCCAGAAAACTGGCTTAGCCTGGCGGTCTGAGCGATCCGTTGAGATCGAGTCCCCAATTCTGTCGACGGGGAGGGCGGGGTGGGGGGGCGGAGGTGGGGAGTGTGTGTGTGTGTGTGTGTGTGTGTGTGTGTGGGGGGGGAACTTAACACGAGCCAATCAGAAAGCGCGGATCAACCGCCTGCTTTCTGAGGGGAAATCACTGAGGGGAATCCCAAACAGCTGAAACGGTGCAACGCTTAGCCTGGGCGGGGCTAGCAAATCAGGAAGCACGGACTCTCCACCTGCTTTCTGAGGGGAAATTACCGAGGGGAATCCCAAACAGCTGAAACGCTAGGCCTGGCGGCAGGGGTAGCTAGGCATGGCGGGCCGCCATGCCTAGCTACGGGCAGCTTTCAAACAGAAATAAAACACTTTTTAATATAAGTTGCTGCTTAACATGATCACAGAACTGCCAAAACATATGTACAAAAATACCAGACAAAGTGAATCATAGCAACGTCATCAGCCGGTGTAATGCTGAACTGATGCGGTGAAGCTACAAGTAGCAGGAGCGGAGCTGTGCCAAGAAGCTACAAACACTGAATAGAAGAAGAGCTGCCATCTATACAGTTGCAGCCAAGCATGATTTATTCTTGCACAATACAGTTTTACCAAGTTGCTCAAAGTCTAAACTGGTATTGTTGTGATTGTAAGGTGTAAAGTTTACCTTCGACCAAACGCCCCCCAAAGGAATCCCAGCGCCCCCCTTTTGTAAAAATTTCCCCGAGCGCCCCTGCCGTCCTCTGAACGCCCCCCAGGGGGCATTACCGCCCACGTTGAGAACCGCTAATCTAGAGTGAAAACTGATCGAGAGAGATAAACACAAAGTGCTCTGAAGAAACTGATTTAAAATGTTCATCATGCAGTAAACTGGATGGGATATTAACCTGCTTCTGGTGCATCTCCCTTTAGGACAGATATAAGCTACTCAACAACAGCACAAAGCTTTCCACCCGGGGTTAACTGAAACAAACCAGCAGTCTCATCCAGACTGAGTAAATGTCTGATAATGTTAGTCATTATGAGATTGGTTAGGTCACACCATGCTTCACAGCATTCTTCAGGCCAGCAACCTACTGTCTGCCTCAGTCACTCTCTGTCCAGTACAAGTACTTCATCATCAGGCGGTTCACCTTCTTCTTCCTCTGTTTTTCGTTCTTCTTACTGATTGGTTGCTTCTTGTTCGGTGGCAGAGTCTCCTCCTCATTTGGACTGGGAACCCATTTACCCACTGCTGTTTTCACACTATTGAAACTCCGGGAAGTAGATGCATCAGAAGTTGATGTAAAGTTTGACTCAGAATCTGATTTAGAAGGCACTGATGATGATGGATGTTTCTCTTTTTTCCTGGACATTTTATGGGACTTTTTGAGCCATCTTTTGGAGTTGTTTCTTTCAACAGGATCGTCTCCGGAACTGTCATAGTCAGAGCTGTGACTCCTCTTTTTCTTGCTCTTTCTTTTGTTCTTGCTGTCATGGTGACGGCTGCTGGTACTGCAAGATGATCTCCTGCAATCCACAGCCGATTCAGAACATCTAACACCTCTGGTGGGATACATCCTCTCTCCATTCTCCATCTTTCCGCTCTCATCTTCATTACTCCTGGATCTTTCATCATCTTCAGAGTCTTCCAAGCTTTTGCGCTTGAATTTTATCGGTTTATAACTCAGCACTTCATTGATGGCTTTCTCCAAGTCAGGGTCAAGGTAGTTCTGATGGCGGACCGGCCGAATGTCCAGGGTATCAACTGTCAGATCAGCAGAAGTGGGCCTGTCTCTGGGTGAAGGTATTGATAAACTGCGACCAATGGAAGACAGAGGACTGAACATGGACCTCTCAGTTAAAGCCACACTTCTACTGTCATCTAGGTCAATGCCACCATTAGCGAGGTAACTGCTACAACTAGGAAGACCTGGGAATCAAGTTGGCCAACACTTCCAGGACTTTGACTCCTTGATCTCCTACTGGGAAGGCAGCAGCTGCTGCTGGCCCCATATGTACCAGAGATGCTTTGATGGTGGGTGTACAGGCCTGACGGCCCCAAGCTGCTGCCAGGATGAACCTTATTCCTCAGGTTTATCTCAGGAGGGGTGGAGGATGATCCTTGCTTAGTGAATGAAAGATTAAACTGACCCCAACGGCTGTCCGTACCTTTCCTGATGCTACTGTTAGCCTCTGAATGAGCCTGAGAGATGACTGACTGACTGTCACTCAAGTCATCCAGTGAAAGAGGAGGTCTCCTGGAAGAGGTTAAATAAGGGTCAACATGACATTTCTGGTTTAGCAGCTCAGTTTTGCATCTGCTTGGGACGTCATCTGTCTCTGCTTTCTTCCTGGTAGACCGGAGGAGGGAGTCACTTTTGTCTATGATGAAATCCAGGTCAGGTTTTTTTCTATAACTCAGAGAGGCCACAACAGGCACCGGCCTGATTGTCTGTGGCTCTCTCTGCTCTTTATGTTTCTCCTTAGCCTCTTTCCACTCTTTTCCTTCCTTTAAGTCAGTTTTTACAGCACATCTAGAACAACACAGTATGAAAAAGGTGAATGAAGGAGGACACAGGAAAGCCAACGACAAAGATGAAATACAAAGTTGAATCAAGCAAATGTAGAAAAAAATGGACTAAAACATATTACTTTTAATATGTTTTAGTAATATGTTTCAAAACATATTACATAAACATGCAACAGGGAGGAAATGAAGGAGACAGAGACCTTTCAGTTTTATATGACACCAGGAGGACATGTGAAGGTCATAAACAATGACCCCAGTATTCCTCTCTTACTCTTAGTTCTACTGTTTTCGGATGTTCTCTGTGAAGTCAAGAAAAATTGAGGAGGCAAAACCTCGTCTATAATTTTTCTTTTTTAAAAAAAATCAGACAACATATTGATAACAAATATGAGTGGTTGTAAAGTTTAAATAAATTTAGTTAATATATTTCTAATGGACAGAATCAGTGAGATAACTCCTGTGGGATGTCCTGAACATTTTCATCAGGCAGCAGTTGAGGGAACCTATGTCTGTGACTGGATGGTATCCTATTCAGATCAAATGGATTATAGAGAAATTCAACCTTTAAGTCCTCAAGTTTAGCTTCAACCAATCACTGAGTGAACTTGGCACCACGTGTGCAAAGTTCATAAACTAAATGAGTAACAACAGAGACTGTCTACCATTTGTTTCTGGAGCCCACCTCTGCTTCACTTCCAGGCTTCAGCATGCTGTTCAGCCATGTATATTGTGGGATCTTTGCTTTGAGTGGTTGTGTCCCCAAATAATTACAACAGATAAATGTGAAATGTTGTAACATAAATCGCATAAATTCATGTTACGTCCCTCCACAATGGCTCTCAATACATTTTTGGATTCATCTTGGCTCTGCTGCTAGCTTGAAAATGTATTTATTTTCCATTAAAGGAATAATGCTAGGAGTGTTACATATTGCAGGTGTAACCATGCTTTACCAAAAGTTAAGTAGTCGTTATATTTTAAATAATTCAAATTAAGACTTAAATCACAATGATTCGACCATGGAAATGCCATTTCAGGGAAAACGCTACCTCATTTAAGTTTTATATATTTAAATTTTAAAATATATAAATTTCTAATTTTTTATTCTACAAGCAAACAGCAGTGAATATAATTAAAAAATACCTATGGTCAGCTAATCCGATGAATCAGTTTATGTTGCTTCTACTGATGTGTGTATAAGACAAGCATCTGCTGCAGAGATAACAGACACATTTTCACTGACCTGTCCTCATCTGACAGGTTCTTGACAGTGCCATAATTTTTGGACAACCAGGACTTCACTCCATCCACACGGTCCTCCACTTCAGAGTCTGTGTCTGAGTGGCCCTGACTGCTCACCAGTTAGGGAAAGGAAGAGAAGTTAGAGGCAGCCATGGATATGTTAGTCAAGTACAGGCAGGTCTTCTGACATTCAGAAAGGAAGAACAATGTTAGAGTTCAACGGGAGCAAAACGTCTTCTGTTGTTACAGTTGATGAAGAACGATTTTAGGGTTTAGTGCGGAGGCAGACGAGGGCTTTAGCATTATATCTGGACAAAAGGCGGACAGACAGAGAATATCTAGAAGCAAACAGAAAGAGCTGCATGGAGCTACAGGAGAGGCTGTGGATCAGGAGGCTCAGGAACTCTTTGTATCACTTAGTCGTACTTACGAGGGTTATGATGCCAAAAAAGATTTCTCTGTGAGTTACTCAGAAAAGCATGAAGAATTTTCAACACACAGTTTTTGAATAAAACGTAAATAAAAACAGATGTTTTATTTTGTTTCTAAACTGATTATTCTTTTGTTTATAAGAACTCAGTTCCTGGTTAAAAATAAATAAATTTTAATCTAAAGATACAGGGTAGTTAAATAATTTCAGGTCTTACCTTTATAAAAGCAACATCAACAACACCAAAGATATCATCACATATTTTTGTCCAAAAGCCTCATAACATAAACTAACAAATCTGTAAAGGTCAATAGGCTTCATACTTCAATTTTCAATTAAATAATCCCTGTGGTTGTTTCAGAAGATTAATTTAGACATGCAGGTTAGTTGCAAATTGTCATAAAGAATAAAATATAGTAAAAATGTGCAACATATCTAAAATCTACTAAATAAAATCCACTCTGCTTCTAAGCTATAGCGCCAATCCACAACAAATGTCTTGAGGCAGTTTGAAAAATACAGAATTTCAATTCAGTCATGCATACAATTTACATTGTCTTGTTTCCTATGAAACAAACACACTGTAGAATGGTTGAATGAAGATGATTTTCCATCTACATCTGTTCGGGGTATGAACAACTGCTGTTCAGGCAGACTACAACCTACAGTCTAATACTTTGTTTTTTCTTCACTTAAACATGAAAAACCCAAATAGGTTATATGCCTTTTCTATGGTAAAATCTGAATGATCCACGAAATGAAATGCAGTCATTCAGATGGTAACCAGGTGGTAAAATGCCCACATATAACCAGGGATGACTGATTACACATCAGCAACAACCAGGTGAGGTGCATAGCCGAAAGCAGAGCTGCTCACACTGAAGAAACTCTTCCAACAACAGAAAGCGTCCTTCAGTCAGGCAGAAATGAGATGTATTTAGCTAGAAGCAGAGCAAACAGACAACAGGTGATTCATGGTGTCTGGGGCACCTGGGTGTGCTGCACACTCACTGAAGCATCAGTGAAAAAACAAAATGAAGACAGATGTTTATTGCTGTTAAAAGCAGAAATTGTTTCATAGTGCAGTTAATAGCAGTGATGCTAATTCAGCTGGATGTGAAGGCATGCAATGAAAAAGCACAGGTGGGTTGAATGTGTTCATGATGCATTTATGACACAGTAAACCTCACTGTTGATTCCATGAGAAAAACTGAGAAGTTTTAGAAACTAAATGATGGAAAAAATAAAAGCTAAGCTTTGATCCGTCATGTGATATATGCATCATCACTTCCAGCAAAGAAAGAAACAACACAAGACCATGATCCTCACATTCGGTTCCTTCTTTTCTGGTACTTTGCCACCATATCCTGCAAACTGGTCACAGTGATGATGATAGTTATGATGCAAGGAAGAAAAGACAAGGAATAAAAGAAATAAAAGACAACAGAAGGACATAAAATGAGAGTCATGTGAAGCAAATTCCAGAAATGAGAGCAAATAAAAAAATTGGGCGAGTGTTTGATGCTGGAATGCTCCTCCCTTTAGAAAATCTGACAGGCTTTTAAGGAGCATGGCTGTATCCAGAAACAGTATTTGCTGGTAAACCCTGGACTTGGAGCTGAACTGAGTAATGGAGCTCATATTAAAGTCAATTAAACACACTTTTTTGGGCACAACTGCAGGATTTTCTACCAGGCTGCACACTGCACACACTGTGTGTGAACATTAATAGACAGCATATTTAACTTTGACATGTTAATAATTAAGGCCCGTCTTTGTTTTAAGCTGCGCTGCCTTTGGCTTCATTTTCTACATTAGGATATCAACTGAATGCTCAGCCCAACCCTGCAGCCTCAGGTCAAACTGATTTGGGGGTTTTGAGCCATTTTTTGAGGTTAATAGACAAGTGACAGAGCAAACACACAGAGAGAAGTTGCAGCTTCCTGCTCTGAGCTCTGACCATCCTGCAGATAAACAACTGAAGGAATATTACAGAATGAAGATTCTCTCAGCTTGTGGGTTAAGAAGAAATATTATTTTTCTATTATTAAGGGCAAAATGATTAATCATGATGAATTCATTACTGAAATAAGTTTCAATCAATTTAGTAATCGATTAATGATTAAAGCTGCAGGATTTAACTTTTATAAAAATAGATATTTTTAGATATTCATTGAAATATGTAAAAATATTTACATATTTATATCAGACAGATATGTTAATCTGATAACATATCTGATATGTGGAAAAAAATGAGCTCCTCTGCCTTCTCCCAATGCTAACTATAAACAACCAATCAGAGCCAGGAGGATGGTCTTAGTGCTGTCAATCATCCTCCATGTGGCGCTGCTCATTCCACACTGCCTTTTGTCCAAACCGACAATTGGTTATTCAGAATTATTGTGGACTTCTGACAGCAAAATGATAGGCTGAAGAAAAAATAAATCAAACCTTGTGTCAAACCCTGTCTGAGCTGAGCTGGTGGTGATTTACAGTTAGATTCTGAGTTTTCTGTTCATGAAATGATTTCCATCTCAAAATTTGGTCTGCTGTTTTAGATATAAGAAATGGAAGAGAACTAGTTAAATTTGTGAGCTTAGTTTAAAACATCTGAGTGGTAAACTATGAGGATCAATCCATTCATGTTAACCTGGCTTCACTGATATAGAGCTGGCACAACACAGGTGTTATCACTTTGGTGTTTTTCAGGTCATGGGTTCTGTACCTATTTATAAGGTCTTCATTGTCATCACTCTCCATCTCGTCCTCGATGGCCGCCTGCAGGTCACCTATCCTTTTGAAGGCCAGCTTAAGGTCCGCCTGCAGGCTCTGGTTTGAAGCCTCTAGGCTTTCAATGTCCATCTCCTGTAACAAGGGAGAGGGACACCTGGTCATGTTAGCCGGTGCTAAGGAGCGCTCCAACCTCAAGAGTCCAGTCTGTAGGACAGGAGTAACGCTGATGACTGGAAGCTGTTCATCCTTACCAGCTCGTGTTTCTTGTGGCTTGCCTCTGCTTCTTTTTTGGCCAGTTCCCCCATTTCCTCTTTAATGTCTCGGATCTGCCTCTGCAGCCGCTTATTCTGCTCCTTCTCACGATTCTCGCTGCTGATGCACTGGTCTCGCTCTTCTGTCAGCTTCTCCACGTTCTCCTTCAGACGAGCTACAAGATTCTGTACAGCAAAACAAAAAGTTGCAAAATATATACCAACCTAGTTTTCCACCTGTCTGGAAGTTGTACGGAACTCAAAATAGGATAATAAATTAACTCATTGTTCCTAAAGATAATTTTCAGGTTTTAGACACAGTTAAGGGGTAATCTGTTCATCCTTTTGGCCTCCTGGCTTTTCTTTTAAAGTCAATGGTTAGTTTACAGAAAGAGAGCGCTATCGGCTCTTTCATGAAGGATTCTAGTCCATTCTTCCATTCTTCTTCTCTGCTGAGATGCTGTTGCATTTATCATTATAGCCACAGTATGTAACTTTTATAAAAAGAGGTTCTTATATACGTTTGTTGAAACTGTCACTATGTCATGACAGCATGTTATGAGACAATTTGCAGAAAAAAGTTCAGCTCCTCTGTCTTCTCCCAGTGTTAACTGGAAGCAACTAATCAGAACCAGGAGGCGGGTCTTAGCGCTGTCAATCACATTTAGTGTTGCTCTGCTCATTCCACACCTGCCTTTTGTCCAAACCAACAACAAATGGTTACTTAACAGTAATTCAGAATTATTGTGGGCAATAACTCTGAATTATTGTCCACAATAATTCAACTGATGATAAAAAAAAGATCAGGAGGTAAAACCACTTCACTCCATAAACAGACCTCTGTTGTTAGCTGTGTACATGTACATACTGATGACTACTTTTTCCCGCTCATGTCCCACTTTGGCTCCTCACCTCCAGCCGTTTGACCTGCGACTTCTCAAATTCCATCTTGGTTTCCAGTTCTCGGATCTTGGCCTCCTGACGATTGGCTAGGGATTTCTCAACCATGGATTGCTCCTGGAACTCCAGCTGGCTCTGGAGGACCTGCATCTGATTCAGAGCAGAGCAATAATCAGTGTTATTAGACCAGAGTGCATTATTAACCTAAATAATATGAAGTCTTTAGTGCTGCACAGACTGTCTTTAAAAATGAGTGAAGCTGATGTTTTAACCCACAACTCATACATGAGCAGCAGCTTCATTTTTTAGCTGAGACACTGCAGCCACCTGAGTGAAGAACATGTTTATTTCTACGATAGTGAAAATTAGAACTTTGGGCTATAACCTGATTCAGTGCATCTCTCCTCTTATGGTTAATATATATTGTATATTGTCCCTATTCTAACTGAAGTACATTGTATAATTAACAGTTTAATGACCATGAATAAAAACAAATAGCTAATATTTTCATGCATTAGTAATTTTCAGTATGTGATTGGTGAGCACACCTTAGATTCTGGATACTTGCAACAAAACTAAAGGTTTATACTCTGAGGTGTTATTGTTTTCTCTATATAGAGACTACCCCAACCCCCATCATCAAAGTAACATTGGTCTCCCCCAATATCACTGTGTGGATGGCTTTGGCTGCTCAACAATAATACAAGTTGGGTGTATCACAGCAAACGTAAGTCATTTTACAGTAACTACATGCATGGTTCAGACGCAGCTTATGGAAATCCTCTGTGAAGAGGTTTTAGTCAGATGCTTACCCATCCCAAAACTAACCTTTTCCTGAACCTCCTGTTTCTCCTTGAGGGCCTCTTCCAGCTGAGACTGCAAGTCATTCATCTGAGCCAAGTTCTGAGCCAGCTGAACCACAACACAGAGGACAGATGACAAAAGTCAGCAAATGAAGTGAGTTTTTACATCAAATATTTGATGCTTTGGTTTCAATAAAACTGAACAATCCTTATCGAATCACTGTTAATTACAAAATATAATGCAAAACCAAATCAGACTTCTTAAACTGTAGTTGGCACTGAAATGTGCTTCAACATGAACTGTAGCAAACAAGCAAACCTGGTTAAACATCTAGAGGAGCCAATTAAAAGTAATTTATTTTCCATTAGCACTGGAGAAAGACACTATTACTCAACATTCCTGATTATTTTTAAGTTTTTTTCCAGGCAGACGCCTAGAAGTCACTATCTGACTATTTCTCCTGACATGGTCTCCTGACCTGGGCCACAGCAGCCTTGTGTTTCTTCATCAGTTCGTTGAGGTCCTCCTGATCCTCTTCCATCCTGGACTGCAGGTCGTTCTTCTCTCTCTGAAGACGGCTCTGCTGTTCTTCCAGCTGATAGACAAAAAGCAGCAAACTGATCAATGTGGAGACTATTAGACCAGCGGGGAGAAAATGCTATCTTTTTTCCACAGATTATAAAATGGGGAAAGAAAATACTATTGTGCTTCCATTATTTTGCTAATGTCTACATAAAAAATTAATATAATGTGATATTTTAGCTCTTTAACCAAACTAAATTAGATGTTAATGTTAAATAGCAAGATAATAATGTCAAATGTTTACAACTGAAAAGCAGATATATCGAAGGAATTTTCTAAATAATTCCAGGCTGAGTAACTCTCTACAAAGAGAAGAGCAGAGGGAGTGTTGCTATGCAGAGGGATTCCATCCTGAACTCGATCTTCAATGAATAAAATGAATAAAATAAATTTATGAATGAAAAATGAAGAAAATAAACTTGGAATGGCAATGTTAATACTGATACTGGGTTCAAAACAGAGATACAATATTAAAGGAAGAGTGTGGAAAAGAAGCTTCTTCTTTAGAAGAATAAAAGCTGTAGTGACGAGGAGCATTGCAGAGAATTGTACTAACCATCTGCTTGGCTTTAGAAATCTCCTCCATCTGAACATGCAGGTCTTCTATCTCCACCTCCATGGATTTCCGAGCTTTGACCGCAGCTGCACATGTGAACTCAGACTCCTCCAGCTGTAACAGAGACAAAACTCAGTGTTTGATGTTAAATCCAACTTCAAAATTCAGGTTAGCCATTGAACTGAGTTTTAACTTTTTAATGTTTATCCAAAGCTTTAGTGATAAAGACCATGTGCTTTGGACCAGACAATTCCTTTTTAAAAGGAGGTGCTGGTTAAAGATGCTTCTTAAAGTTTGTGATTAGTATCGTTTCAGATAACTAGCAGTCTTTGCAATTGTTTTTTTTTTTTTTTTTTTTAAGGTGGGAGGCAGAACCTGGTTTTTCAGCTGGGCGATCTCTCTCTTGCTGGGTGCGTTGTTCTTTATGTGGTCCAACATGATCTGGGCATCAGCCAGCAGGGCCTTGGTCCTCTTCAGGTCCTTCTTCAGGCGTTTCTCAGTCTCTATGTCACAGTTTGTCACCTGGGCAGAAAGGAACGATCAGGTTGCTCTTCCTCGTTGCTTTTCTTATTTTTTTATATGGAGCGACTCCCAACTGTTTATCATCTGTTCATTTGTATAAATTTAGGTAAGCATAATTCACAACCATGCCCGTGTTTATGATGCGACCTCATAATAAAGGTGCATCTAGAAATAAATTTTCTGTAGAAAGTGAAACCTAGAAGAACCTGGACAAACTGTCTTCACCTGAGCATCACTCAGGTGAAGACAATCACCTGCACTTTGATTATGTTCAGTGTTTGAACTGTTTGTTTAAAGCTGATTGATCATCACCACTCATCACTATCAGGTGTCCTTACCTTGCTCTGTGCTGACAGAAGCTTCGCCTCCAGCTCTCTCTTCTCCTTCAGTACCTTCTGCTTTTCATCATACTCTTCTTCAAGCTGGACCTCTATTTGCTTTAACTACACAAACACACATGCAAATATTGTAATAAAATACACCTAAACATAAGATACTTTCTTGTGTCTATATGCGTGACAATGACATTGTATGACATCATGAGGTGGTTTCTGTCTCTCAAAGTTCTCTTGAAGGCCCTGTAAGGCTGTCATGTTTAGATGACAGGATAAACGGATAACATGCTCTCTTGAAGTCAATCTTATGTTTCTAGTTTGAAAAGTTGATGTGAAGTGGGTAGGGATCTCGCTTGTGTTCATCACGGCGCTCATGATTAATTAACAGTGCTCTACAGTGAGATCAGCCAGGATCGGCCCGGCTGACTCCTGGTGATAGAACTTTACTATAGCATTCTAGTGACTTTCCTGAATGTTTTATTGTTAGCACTGTTGTCATGTGGAGACGCTGGATTTGATTAGTGTTGCCCCAATAATCTTTGCAAACAAGTCAAACAAAGGCATTTAAGAACATCTAATTCCAACTTAGCACCCCTTTCTAAAACTCCTGTTATGCGGTTTTCAGTTTGAAAATGAGCCCACTGGGTCAGGTAGTATAAAGCTGGCTCAACTGACTCTCTCTTAAGACATTTCTATCTAAATGTTAAAGGAAGGAATGAAGCTTGTCTAAACACAGAAAACGTCAGGAAGAAAATTAAACCCCAGAAGCACTAAAACTTGAGTGATGTAAAATGTTTCAGAATATTTCAGAGTAATAAGGAATTCTATAAAATGACAGTTTCTATTGGGCTGCAGTATGTGCTCCTACAGTTTCTCTCATTCACTGTACTCAAGCCTCTGAGAGAACTGAGAGAACAGCGCCCCTACTGTCAGACATGAGGTGGTGCTGTTAAGGTGAAACATTAATTCTCCTGACCTTCTTACTGCATGACTGCCTGATCTCCTCCACCTCATCATCCTTGCTTTCGATCTCCTTAAAATGTGTCTGACGCAAACGTTCCATCTCCATCTCCAGTCGTAGCTTGGCCTGAAACACAGATCAATCATCACACACAACACACACGCACACACACACATATCAGGGTCAGCCTGACCACTCCTAGAAGAAGGACCCCAGCAGGTTTACTCCCAGACTCCCATCATTACATCCCAATACAGAGGAATAAAACCCAGTTTGTTTGCAAGAGTCAAAATCAGATTATCTTTCATCTGATCAGGTAAATCAGATTATCTTTCATCTGCATAATGACTGAGTTAGCGAGTGTGACATGCTGTCTGACTACAACCTGTCAACATCTGTACCTGCTCCAGCATCTGGATGGTGCCAGCTTGCTCATCCAGCTCCTCTTCCTGGTCCTTGATCTTGGCTTCCATGTCCCGAAGCTGCTTCTTCAGCTAAATCACATGGATGGTCACAGATGATTGCAGGGGAATCACCTGAACAAAGACTGAGCAATTTGACTTAGTCTGCTGCCAAAAACCTTAGCAAGAGATGCTTCATCCTTGGATTCCTGGGAGTTAAGATCCTGCAGCTCTGCTTCAACCTGCTCCAGCTTCAAATTCACTGTACGCAGTTCAAGGTCCTTGTCCTACCAAACACAAGCAGCAGTCAGACCACACCGCACATTAAGTGAGAAAGAGGAAGTGAATTGTAAATGCAACACGGGAAGCTTGAGCAAAGCGAAGGAGGAAGTCAGATCAGTTACAAAAATGCATGTAAGTGTAAGCCTGCCTTTTGTAGAAGTAACAACATACAGTTTGAAACTTCTGCAGGCGCTTTTTACCAACTCGACTCAACAAAACGGAAAATCTTGGCCCCTGCTAGTGCCACGTTTACCAGTAATAAAGCTTCCTGTTTGTCCCTCACCTCCAGCAGAGATGCGCAGTACTGCTGCTCTCGTCATGAAGGGCCGGCCTTCTAGCCAAGAACAGCAGCGCCACTAACAGCAGTATCCGATTGTTGCTATGGTAACACAACAATCTAACTCTGAAGATTATTTAACAAATTTAACAGCATTGATATTCTCAATAAACCAGTGTTGTATAGTAACGAAGTAAAAATACTTCACTACTTTACTTCAGTATATTTTGGAGTACTTCATACTTTCCTCGAATACGAAAATTTTGATAACTTTCACTTTTACTTCACTATGTTTTTGAACTTAATTTCGTACTTTTACTCCGATACATTTTCAATGTGTGGTTTAGTTACTCGTTACAAAAAAACGAGAGAGAGAAACGCTAGAGTTTTGACCCCACCTACTGATTGACTGCTACAAAGTCAGTACTTGCCTGGGTTTGTTCATCACCACCAATAGGAAACACCCATAGACATAATATAATATAAGAGCAGATCCCGCATTGGCTGCTCCAGCGCAGGAAATACGGCGGCCATCTTGAGCGGTAGTCCCTCCTACTTTGCTCAATCAAAACAACAGAAGATGCCTCAGCACTGAGGGATATTGTTGTTCTGATCGATGGATCATTGATGTGAGGCTCCACAGACAACATTTCACAAGTAAGATGGACATATTATTGTGATTGGAATATTACTTTACTGTATTTATGTCCACCGGCGAGATACCAGCTAATATTAGCTACAGTGCTTGGTGTAATACGGGTTCAGCCCCGATATGAAGGATAACTGAGATTCTGTAAATCTAAAAAAAATTATTATTCTCTAACATTGACTTGGATTATCTGACACAAGAGTCTATATTAGTAACAATGTAACATATATTATAAAACTTATATTATGTGTTATAACATTCATCGGCAAAGTTTACACAGGTGGTAAAGACTATTATTATGTAATTCTTTCACTTGTAAGATACATCCCAAATCTTCAGTTTTTGTTTTGAAAGTTTCATAAAGACACGATGTGAGGAAGAAGAGGGAGAATCTATAAAGAGAGACGGATTCACTGCAGCAGGATGGATCTCACATTGGATTTTGGACTCAATCTATATATATATTCCATTCCTATTCTATTGCTATAGCCACTAATCATATTTAAATATGCTGAACTAGGTATTAAAAACATACTTAAATAATACAATTGTTTATAAATGTAGCTTTGATAGATGTTTGAATATAGTTCCCAGTAACAAAAAAACGTGTTATGATCGATTAAATGCGCTGATATGTCATTTTGCCTGCTAAACACATAATGCTGAGGGGAGTGGTCTACCGCTCCTATTGTCTCATGAGTGACAATAGGCGAGAGCGGAGCATGAGGCGTCTATCCTTATATTATGTCTATGGAAACACGTGTTTCGCTTCTCCCATTAAACACAAAGCAAGTCTCGCGATAAGCAGCAGCCACATGTCCCTAATGCCACATAATGACCAGTTGTTGCACCAATAGTTTGTGAAGTAGAGTAATTAATCGTAACGGCTTTTTTTCTTCATGTTGGCCACATTTTCTATACTGACTATTTTTCTCATTTTCAGCACTGACCTTACTTGAAGAGAAACTTAAGGCTTACAAAAACTTTGTATTTTCTGTCCTGGAGGGGAAACTAAGAAGCTGGTTCAGTTGTAAAGCAGGTTAAGTTAACCTGGTGCTGTAGGTAAAGCACCTAGTGATGCCTGCAGGTTTATCTATTAGCAGGTTTAATTTTGCCTGCACTTGGTTGTGTACATTAGTTTAACGGTACTTGACAAGTTTACCAAAATATAAAAATTGTCATTCAAACTGTATTTGCTTTGATTTACTTTTTACTTATACTTTTCATTACATTACTTAAGTACATAAATTTTTACAGTACTTTCCATACTTAAGTACAAGAAAATTCTGATACTTTAAGACTTTAACTCAAGTAACATTTCTGTCAGTGACTTGGACTTTTACCAAAGTCATATATAGTATAGGTACCTATACCTTTACTTGACTATGAGATTTCAGTACTTTATGCAACACTGCAATAAACAAATGTTAAAATTCTAGCTGTATGGTACGCTGCAACTGGTAACTTTTTGTTTTCTTTCAGTAATTTTTCTCTCCAAAGAAGTTACACCTGGCCCGATGTTCTGTTGTTTATACTATTGACAATAGTCTGTCGCCTTCAGGTCTCTGCTGGAACCTGTACAGGATTTTATCTCATGCAATCCCACCGTGTGATGAGAGGTGTAAGCTGTTAAACTGATGTTTAATTGAAACACCCTTAGCAATATCAATTATGATTAACCCTCATTTACCATTACTGAATGTCCCCACCAATCGCGCAAGCTCCTCAGTTGCTAAAGAAAAACTCCTGGTAATGGAATTAATGCCTCACTAGAAGTGAGGAATTAATTACACCTGTTAGTTCTTAGTCCTTTCAACTAAGAAGGGAATAAATGACAAAAAATATGACATCCTAACAAATACTGCATCCAATCAGTACTTTGTGACTGGTATTTGTCATACTGATACTGCAATGGTGATTGATATGATGCACAACTCTAGTGAAACTGTTCAGTTAAAGGAAAACTTTGATTGTAAAGTTAAGCTTTCTGCTGAAAACTGGACAGATTAGGATTGATATTAGGATTGGGATAGAAACAAGCAGATATTTAGTGGTGAAAAAAAGACCATGGAAAACCCCTAAACCTGATCAAACATTGTCTTAACATAAAGCTTTGGTCTTTGGCAAAAGTTGATCCTAAATATATTAACAATAGCTTAACATCCCTCTGAAAGCACAGGGACACATACCTCCAGCTGCTGTCTGAGGCTGAAGGCCTCCCCACTCTGTATGTCCTTCTCCCGGGCCAATTTCTCCCTCAGGCTCCTCTCCCTCTGCACCTCGTCCTGCACTGTACTCAGTTCACCATCAAACCTACACACAAGCAGCCTCTTGGTGACAGAAACAGAATACAGACACTACAGCTGACAGCAGCTGGGCTAAACATAGAGGAGTTGTGGAGTCAAACACATTGTACATATTATCTCTGTGGAAAGCTCAGTGACAACAAGTCAACAAGGAAACCAGAGCTCTACCATTAGGAACAGGAAGATGCTACTAACAATGTGGAGCAGCCTTCCTGGCCCACTGGCTAGCAACCTGCTAATGCATGTTTATGAACAGTGTAGTGTCAAAGTTTGTGTGTGAGGACGGACTTCCTCTGCTTCTTCTCCAGGTCGTGGTTGCGGCTCTGCTGGCCCTCCAGGTGAAGCTTAGTGTCCTGCAGCTCAGCTACCAGCCGCTGATTCTTTTTCTTTAACTGCTGAATGTTTCGCTGAGACTCTTCATTATCAGCCTGAAGGTCACTGATCTGCAAAACACACATGCATGTTTTCATTGCACCAATATCATCATTTTGAATTGATTTCCACTGATTTTAGCAACTGTATTTATGCTTAACCCTAAGCGACTGAAAGGCTTGCAGACTCAGGAACCACTACTGATTGGTCATGATATTCTGCCTTGGCTCTTGTGATGAGGTAGTACAACATCCTGTACTAGCTCTTCGTACAATTTAGGAAACTAGAAGACTTACTAAACAATAAAAATAAGCCCTTGAATAAGAACAATGTAATTCATTCTGCAATTACATTGTGATGTCACCACAGAGAACCATACACATGAGAAGAAAGCACCAAACCAAAGAGGAAAGCATGAAGGAAAGAGATATTCAACCAAAGTCCACTTCCACTACCTGGTTTTTGTAACTGCAGACCATGTAAGAAATGTAAGAAAAGTTTATCAGACACAGTCTGGTAAGTCACAGTCCCACTAACACCAATAGAGCATAAGATCTTCCATATTTAGACTCTACTGTCGACCCATCAGCAACATGGTGTGTATTGGAGCAGTCGTGTCCACTCACCCTTCTCTCCAGCTGACGCTTGTTCTGATGTTCAACCTCCAGCTTGTCATCAAACTCCTGCTGCAGTCTTTTCTTGGTAAACTCGATCTCCCTGATGGCTCGCTCATACTTTAACCTCCACTCTCCTCCTGTTTCAGAAACACAAGCACAGACTGTTTCATATGCTACACCATGTTCTGTATCAAACACAATATTTGTTTGCTTAACTACTAAGAAACTAAAATGTAAAGTCTATGGTTAAACTAGGTGTGTAAAGCTGCAGTGTGCAACTTTTACTGAAAATATATTGATACTATATGAGACAGATAATCTGAAAAAAAGTTATTTCTCTGCTGTTAGCACATTTAGCAGCGAGTACATTAGAATGATTATCAGCGTTAAGACCAGTGTTTCTCAACCTTTTTTGGGCCAGCGCCCCCCTAGTCTTTATCCAGGTTACTCACTGCCCCAAATAAAGAATTTGTAGGCTACTTTGCACTGACTATTATTTTATTATTAATATTACTATCAAATATGTAGATGTTTTGATTTTTATGCTTGTTTCTGTATTTATCATCAAAAATAATTTCCCAGAGAACAAAAAAGTCAGGGGAATAGAAATTATTTTCACAGGCGTCTACAAAAAAATGCAATGAACATTCAATTTAAAATAGGTAGGAATAACAGCAGCCAATCAGAGTGGAAAAAAATATTGTTAGTCTGTGTCATTTTCTAGTTGTTAAATATTCCACAAAATGACCAGATAAAAGATGTTAAACATGCCAGTTTAAACTTTGATCTATTTGCAAACCGACTGAGCTCTGCAGCATTAAAACATGGATAGAACTGTAACTACATTAATCATAACTCTTCTTCTCTTCAGTGTTTCTGTCGGTTTCTGGTGGAGCCGCTCTGTGCTGCCTTCAGGAGAATGGGACATCAGAGTATCATCCATAAAATTTCATCCACATGGCATTTATTGTGCAAACCAGAGCTTTCAGTGGAAAAACAAAAGTTCCAGATCCTTTTAATGCCATACAAATATGAGACAGAAAACATTGATTATATCTTTATATAGACCTGTCTATTGATTTATAGATTAATAGTTTTACTGGACAGAAATTACAAAGAACAAATCTGGTTCTTAATCAAATCCTAATGAGTCAAATTCAAAGTGTCATGGAGTTATCAGCCTCATGACATTAACACTGACATGAAAAATAATATTGAAGAAATATATCAAATTTAATTAAAAAACATAAATAAATGATCAGTTCTTTACTGTTATGGTCTGTAATATATATTTATTCTCAGTACTAGATATGGTCTCAAAAACCCATGACATTTCAACAATATTATTTTACCTTTTTTCTGGAAATACTGTTTGTTTATTCTTGCCATACAGTCCTCTGTATTAATTATTGCTCATAAGGTCTTGCCATACTAGTTTATTCCACTGTATTTACTTTAGTTTCTTAGTTTATTCTTGCATTATGTTCTTCATTCATTTCCATTTAGTTTCCTTTGATTAGTATTGTCTTCTCTTGGTTTACTGCTATGTCCACCACTTTAGTTTCTTTCCTGTTGCTAGATTTATTTGATCATTTATTGACGCTCACCATCAGTAATCTTCACTCATCACCTGCTGCGCCGCCTAATCGTCATGTGTTTCACATCATGTGTTGATTTTTCACTGTTCAGCTCTCTTCTCTGTTTCTATGCCATAATTCACATCTAGTTCGTTTTATGTCCCACTTCTCCTGTTTCAGAGTTTTGTGTAATGTGAACGTCATTTTTTTTTAACCCGTTAAGGTGCAGTGCAGGTCAGCCGGGAAACGTATCGATGGGCGAAAAGGCAGACTGACATAAACCTCTTAAAACAACGGAAACAATTTCGGTATTCTGATTATTGAAATTTAAAAGACCTGTGGTACCGTTGTTCTATCACAATTGTTTCAGTCTGGACCACTTACAGCGCCAGTGTTAACGCTATAAAATGAACGATGCCTATCGAGGTATCACCCATGGAGGGATTTCTTTATTTAAATGGGTTCATTTTTCAGAGGGATACAAAGTGAGGGTATCGTTATTTTAGTAATTACATGTTTATAAGAGCGATTTTATGTTGTCCTTCCATGGAAGCGGGCAGCTTTCAAACGAAATAAAACACTTTTTAATAATATAAGTTGCTGCTTTGACATGATCACAGAACTGCCAAAACATATGTACAAAAATACCAGACAAAGTGAATTGCAACGTCATCAGCCAGTGTAACGCTGAACTTATGCGGTGAAGCTACCAGTAGCAGGAGCGGAGCTGCACCAAGAAGCTCCAAACACTGAATAGAAGAAGAGCTGCCATCGATACAGTTACAGCCAAGCATGATTTAATGTTACACAATACAGTTTTACCAAGTTGCTCAAAGTCTAAACTGGTATTGTTGTTGTGTATTTAAGGTGTAAGGTTTACCTTTGACCAAACGCCCCCGAAAGGATTCCCAGCGCCCCCCTTTTGTAAAAATTTCCGCCAGCGCCCCCTGCCGTCCTCTGAACGCCCCCTGGGGGTCGGTACCGCCCACGTTGAAAACCGCTAAAGATCTCCTTTGGTTAGCAGCAGTAAATTTCTTCAGATGTCAATAGAAGTTTAGAGAGGTGATTGATCTTGTCAGAGATTATCTGTCACATAATATACTGTCACAACATGGTGACAAAGCTCAGCTGCTGGTCTGCCCCGTCACCACCCATATATACATGTAAATTAGTGTAAGGCCACAATGTGGAAGCTTATTCCAAATGGAGGAATCATGTGTTGGACCAGGCCAACATGCCTCTTCATTTATTGTGTCTGACCTGTGTCATCATCGTCCATCTCTCCATTGAGTTCAGAAGCCCTGATGAGCCGAGCCTCCATCACCTCCATCTCCATGGACTCCGACTGTTTCTTTATGCTGTCAAACTTTGTCTTATTGAAGAGAGAAGATTAGTTGTTACCATGACAACAACAAAAACGTCCGTGAGCGAAGCAGCTGATGGTTGTACCTGCAGGTCCTTCATGTCCTTCTCCAAACGGAGCCTCTCGGAGGTCTCTGCCTCCAGTAGCTGGGAGGTCGACTCAGCCGTGTTCCGCTCATCAGTTAGCTCTGTGGACAGCTCTGTCATCTGAGGACACACACACCAAGGCTCACACATATGCTCCAACATGGTGGGTTTGCTAGCATATACCAGAAGTTTATATACACCCAATGAAAAAGCAGCTCAGTAACTGGAAGCCTTTAGATGTGCGTTTACCCTGCTCTCCAGTCGGTCACTGTTCAGCCTCAGCTCGTTCCTCTCCTTCTCCATCTTCTCCAGCTTCTGTTTCAGCTGCTGAATCTCCTCCTGAAAGAAACACAAACACACACACACACACGCACAGCTTCATTTGAGAACGAACTAATGTTCTGGATGGGTGTTAGCTTACACCTAAATGCTGACCTATGTTTCAGCATTATATGTAGACGTAATGCTGACTTATAGAAAAATGATCAAAATGTTTGTATACTTGCAGTAAAACGGTGAGAATCACATGTTTTAAAGAAAACAGGAGGAGCCATTCCTTTTGTAGTATTCTGATGTACCAATGGATTCAGTTTTTACTGCAGTTCTAGGGGCGGTACAGCAGGTATGAGTGAATAAGCTAATCCAAAGAAACTCACATCCTTTCCACGGATCTGCTCCTCAGTGAGCTGCACCTCTATCAGAGGTCTGACAGTGGTGAAGAGCTTCCACCATGGCCAGCCCTTCACACCACGGTTCTTCTTGATGTTCTTCTGGATGCACCGGATGGCAAGATCCTGGATCTGTTCAGCAGAACCAAACACCACACACGCGCACGCACACACGCACACACACACACACACACACACACACACACCAGTTACCAGTTTTACTGTCACACACGAGGTGAGATATGATTTCAGAAAGAAAATATTCATAAAATAAATGTCTGTTGATGTTTTCTTTTCAGTGCAATGAGCTCCTGTAATGCTGAGGTGATGGTGATGTAGTAGGGCCTGAGAAATCCTGTGGGTTTAGGAATTTTTTACTTTTTATTTTTAGTTTTTACTGACCAACTAAAGTTGAATAGAAGCAAATATTTTTTTTCTGCTGAATTGCATAAGTGGTGTGTTGTAACATTTGTACTGCAGGACTGTCCAGTCTCTGTTTGGATGGATTAATAATAGTCTGCAGCTAAGAGAAGGAGGAGAACAAGCTGCTCTCTCACTGACCACCTGATTGGATGAGAGAAAATAAACAGAAAGTACCCACTGCCTTCAGAATATCTTCAGAATAATATAATCATCAGACCACTTACATGTCAATGCCATCAAACATCCACAAACAGGCAGAACATGAAGAATGTTCTCCATGATATAAGCGAGCACACAGCCATCCTACCTTCCTCTTCTTGAATGCCTGTCTGGCCAGGTAGCCTCTGCATGCAGCCTGGAACAGAGAGATGTTCCTCCTGGTCTGGACGTCACGCTGCTCCTCCAGCATGGACAAAGTCCCAGCTCGGAAAAACACCTGGAGGACAATGGCAGAGAGTTTTTCAGCTCCATTTCAAGTTGACAAGATGAGTCTGAGTCTGATTCCCTCACCTTGCTTAGCCCCAGGTGGTAGCTGCTCTTCTCCAGCTCCAGGGACTCCAGCAGCTCCTGCACTGCCTAAACACCAGCAGGACAGTCAGTCAGTCAGATGGAGAAATAGAACCTGAGATTTGCTGCATTTTTAGCACTGGTACATTGCAGGCTGCTTTCCACATCATAGTAATAGGCACAGGCTCATGTTGAAGGACTCCACAGAGCTGGATAGCAGTTATCCAGGCTCACAAGATCAGGACCTTGTGAGAGCAGAATCCGACCAGCTGACTTTTAACATCTTCAGAAGTGATGTTTACTGTAGAGGTGGCCGGCTGAGGGGAAGGTCACCGAGTAGAAGAGGAGGGAAGGAGGTATGAAGGTGAGACTCACATGGGGATGAAGGACTCTGACTTTCCACTCTCAGTGCGATCCCGGTCGGCCCGCACATTCTGGAAGTCCTCAATAGAGACACTGACATCAGGAGTGTCTGTGTTGAGCCATGTCTTCATAAAACACATTCAGCTACCTTCCCAGTACTCTCTGATGCTTGGCCAGCGCTGTTAACCCTTCCATTTTGTTGACCAGTGATCTAACGTTGCCCATGATAACCGAGAGAAGAAACAGCTTATAGATCCTCTTCTCCATATTTCCTTACTTTCTTACTGCTTGTGTCATCCTCTGGAACCTGGATGTGTCCATCTCCAGATCTCTTTAGGGATTTCTCTGGGTCTGGTCACTGTGCCTCCTGGCTTCAGCTCAATCAGCTGATCCCTGGTGCCAATGAGGCCAAGTTGTGGCCGGCAGAGTAAAAATAGTATTTCCACAGCAAAGAAAGAGATCCAAACTCTCTTCACTAACATTGTTGAAAAGGAGCTTCTTGTAATTTTCAACAGGAAATTATATATATATTTTATATATATAATATAAAAAATTTAATGGTAGGGGAAATGCTACTAAGTTGCTCTGCCTCATATAACACAATGTCTTAGTGCTCAGCAGGCACTGAGCCTGCTGAGCAAAAAATGTTAATTGCATTAACATTTTGTTGTTATGACAATTACATAATGAGTAGTGCGGTAGGGTAACCCATGACTACAGATGAGTAACCTGCATGTACAGGAGATCAGAAAGTAGACAGCAAGAAGAATATGAATGACGGCACTTTTTTATCTCTATAAGCTACCACAAGCAGTTTTAGCAGAAATCAGAAACATTTCAGGAAGGAAAACATGATGAACTGCCAGTCAAAGGGGAAGCAGAGGACAAACTGAACTAACTCATTATTCTCTTTTTACCCCTCCACAGTCACTAACTAGCTTTTCACAACAGAACTGCATAGAAACAGACTCACTCTCTTCTCATCTGGGACTATGTCGTTGTGGCCATGTTTTTTGGTAAGATGTGGTGCTAGAACGTCAAAGCGTCTGCGGAACTCTGAGAACACCATGTGGTCTGGGTAACCTGGCAACAGGGAGAGAGCAAACAAGTCACTCTCATAGAAAACTGAAATCAACTTAACTTGAAGTTTTGTTTTTTGAAATGATTTTGGTAGCATGATGTAACAGTTGCTAGTCATGCTGCCATCTGCGTCGTCTTCTTCCAATTGTTGCTCAACATTTCATGAAGTGAGCCGAGTTTGGACCCAATCTCAAGCTGCTGAAGCAGCCTTTGTGCACCTCAGGTCCCTGATTCAGCTGCGTTCAGACAACTCCTCCCTTCCACTGCACCTCCACACCACAGCAACTCACAGGGCAGCTCATCATTACTGCTGCTGTAGGAGCTGTGGTTCTGGTGAGGACAGGACCCACAGTCTGCTGCTCTTTTGGGTGCCTTTAGTCACCATGGAAATAGGCAGAGACAGGTCTGGATGTGAGCCAAATCAGTCTGCTGCTTCTAGTCTGGTCTGCAGCTGGCAACTCCTCCCAGACTAGGAAACACCAGAATCTCTTAAAGTGACAGTCACCTCCAAAAGAGAAGAACCCACTGGACAAGTACAGAAAGACGCACACTGTGGGACTAATGTCCTAAAGGGAGAATCGTGCATTAGGAGTTATATACAGAACATTAGTTCTGTCCATCATGATTTTATTACCTGACTAAAGAAACCAAACATGAGGACACTGCATTTAAAAGCTATTGATTCTTTTGAGCGTGGGCACGGCACTGGCTTTATTAACTGTTAGTTATAGACAGGGAGATGCTGCCATCTGATCAAGATCCAAATAAAGCTAATTCTGATCAGGACAGTTTGAAATCCATCATTCTCCAGATAAACGATCTTCTACCAGGGTTGGATCAATAACTTCATAATACTTCCTGTAATGTAAAACACCAAATGAACCAAGTAGCTCATGTTTGCTTCAGTCTGAACTCTGTGGTAGATGCCATCTTGAAGGTGTCAGAATACCTCACCTTGCCTGTAGATGCGCAGGGCATCTAGCAGCTTGGAGCCCCGGAGCTGAGCTCTCAGGAGGCCCACGTCTAAAGTCATCAGCCCCGAGTCAGAGCTCTCTCCATGGGGAACACGGAGGTCGCTGCCCCCCACTGACTCTGCTTTGGGCAGCAGACAATGAACAAAGTGGACCTTGGAACGGCGCACCATGTCAATCAAGGCATCCTGAAGACACAAAGATGGATCTGTTGGTTTAGTTTGCAAACAAGATAATGCACTAAACCCATGTTGCAGTCTGTGTAGATGGTGATGGTTCACTATTGAACTGAATGCTTTTGACATTCAACAGTGTAGCATGTTTTCCTTTGCGCTGGCCTACTAGAGCTTCTTCTCCATTAGTCAGATGCAGATTCGCTATGTTAATAGTGACTAATGTGTTGCTTACAACACAGAGCAATTGGAAAGCCTGCACACAGCATGAGGGTTAAAGTCAACCCTCCTGACAGATTCAGATTCAAACAGATTTTATTCAGCCAAGAATATCATTTCTGCTAAGAAATGAGGCAGGAATCTCTTTTTAGATAATCAGAAGAATTTTATTGTCATTGTCAGAAAGACAACGAAATTGCAGTTCCAGTACAACCATCCATTGGGGGATCGTTGGCTGAAACCTCGTAGCCCGACAGGCGCTGCCTTAACTGACTGTAAAAGGATGTTTGATAAAGTAATTGATTTGTTTTTATTTACATTTTAATAAGAAAAACATGTTTATTATTATGTACATCCTTTTCAACAATGACAGAAAAAAAGGAATGTGGAGTGTCAGGTGAATTTGTGAATATATAAAAATATAAATAAGTTGAAGTGAATTGAATTGAATTTGAGTCTGAATAATTCTGGGCTTTACTATTCCTGTATTCCCTGTTTGTTTAAGTAGAGTAGTTTATTGTTTCAGCTTGTTGGTTGCTTCCATGTGAGCCAAACACATATGGAGGTAAAGATTTTCTGCCTAATAACCGCTCGGTGTCTTGTGCCATTTCATTAACTCACCACTTGGAGTTTGACCTGGATGCAGTGACTCTTCTTCTTGACAGCAGCGACTCCAGTGGTGAAGGTTTTCCTCATGCTGGTGGCGCGGCGCAGAGCTAGCTGAGAGCTGCCCTCCAGGCCGGCAATGGAGCCTGACAACACTGTGGCCCCACTGGCGCGGCACAGGAAAAGACCGCTGATGTTCTTCCTTTGGTCACAAAAACACAGCTGTCAATTGCAATCATGTGCATCGCTAGGAGGTTGTAGCCCTGACTTTCTACTTGATCTGTTCTGCTAACCTGTTTCTGCTTATAAGGATATTGTAGAGG
This sequence comes from Poecilia picta, assembly GCA_033032245.1. Taxonomy (NCBI): domain Eukaryota; kingdom Metazoa; phylum Chordata; class Actinopteri; order Cyprinodontiformes; family Poeciliidae; genus Poecilia; species Poecilia picta. The sequence continues at coordinate 2,293,902 of CM065365.1, read as the reverse complement.
TAAACCTAGGTTAAAATGTAACTAACGTTGTTCTAGATGATGAACATCTAATATTAGACTCCACTTGGAGTTATAGGCTCATAACAGGGTGGGTGTGTGGGATACTCTAGCCAGCTCAGGATAGATAATTAATCAGTGAGAAAAGTAGATGTAACCTTTAGTTGTAGTTTTCCAGTCAGCACTTTTACAAGCTACCGTTACATACATTAGATCATTACTGGAGTGTAAAATACTGCCTTTACTCATGAATGGAAAGTGAAATCCATCCTCCTAGAGAAGTGCTCAGCAGCATTATTGTAATTCTGATAACCAACTGTCTTTACTCAGCACAGATCGTTTTTAATAACATGACATTGTGGGAGTGTTTGCTGAGGAAGGCCATACTTCTGAGAGTCCTGGAGTAGAGTGGCAGCACTCTGGGCTGCAGGGTTGCTCTTAGCATGGCCCAGCCAGCCCTGAACGTTGTATTCCACCCAGTCCGTTCCATGGCTGTGGCCCAGAAGGAAGAGATGGGACTTCTCCCCTCGCAGTAACAGACTGGCTTCTGCAGTAAGAATGACACCGGTCAGTTTTTATGATCTGTGGAATCCTAGATGAGGAGGCAGTGCAAAGAAGATTACCTTTGTTTTCTCCAGGACCAGAGGTGTAGTAGCTAAAGAGTCTCTCTAGCATGATCTCCTCTGATCCTCCAGGTTTAACCCCCTCCTCCTCCATCAGCCACAAAAGGCCTCGAGCCTCTTCCATTCGGGCCAGAGTACGAACCTGCAGGGAGCACAGAGGGAAACTCAACGAGGACTTCTTTCATCTCAGCTAGGAGAACCCTGAGGGCAGAGCAAAGAGAGGAATGCATGTTTCCCTCTCGCTAATAGTGTGTGAAGAAAGAGAAGGACATTGTGACTGTCCAGTCCAGCTAGTGGCTGTTCAGAACAAGGTCCAGATCTAAGCAGACTTCTACAATCTGAAACCAGTCCAGTCTCAGAGATGTCACCACTTTTTGCTGATGTTCTATTACAGACTTTTGTACATCACAGCTTTTGTTACAACTAAGGCACTAACTGTTCGTAACCTCTCCACAGTACATAAAAACACCACTGAGTTATTCCTGTCATATATTTGTATTTATATCTGCATCAAGTTATAGGAAACATACAGCAAGAAGACAATTGGACTGAATCAGAGTCAAAAGGGGCTCTTGACAGCGCTGAACATGCCTGCCCCTAAAGCATCTTTTTATTATTATTCTGCTCTAAAAGACATCCAAGTCCAGATTTTTATCTGCTGGTGTTTATCAGAGATCAGCTGATCATTACTGTGAAGTGCTCACAATCACAAAACAGAATAAAACAGGTAGGATCAAACCATCATGAATGAATGAATGAGGTGTTTTGTAACTCTGCCTTTGCTCTGAGCTGCTGGAAGAACAAACCAGAACTGGGTCGAGCTTCAGCCCTCTCAAGAACTAGAAACCTGTGTGGTAGAAAAAGCCCTACAACCCACAAATTCCTATAATGCCTTCATATAACAGCAACATACACTCGTGAGATGTACTTACCAGAGCTTGTGGTGGGGCTTGATCAATAGCAGCTATAGACAGGGAGGAACTGGACTCTACGTCATCTAAAACAAGCTCTATGTTTTCCTAGAAGCAGGGAGGATAACAGCTGAGGTTAGTGATCTACATCACATTCACACAGGAAACATGGAGTGAGGCTACGCAGCTCAGACAGTAAGAGACAGAGAAAGAGAAATGAACCAACTGTGCATTTACTGAAAAAATGTTCAGCATTAAATCGATAGTTTAATTAGACATGGTGTAGACAAGTTTAAATCCAGAACTCTAAGTAATGCACACAAAGTAAGACAGATGTAAAGAAGGCCTTGGAATGTACATACTTCCAGAAAATATTGATTATTGGAAAAGGATTACATGCCATCCTATGGGGTACAGCAAAAATCATACTCATAATAACCAACTGTTGCTTTGGTGGTCATATTAAGTAATAACCCCAGCAGAACAAGTCAGCGTTTGCCCGGGGGACGGGGCTAATGACCAGGCCCTTTATGTGTCCAAATAATAAAGCTCATGAGAATACAATTTTACAACATAGACATGCCTACAACAGCGGAGCTTACAAGCTTCTGCACCACAGAGAGCGTCTATGCAGCTGGGCTACTACAATTTACAATCAATCTACAACTAACTCGTAACTCATGTTCGAATAAAATTTCACTTCAAATTTCATTTCATTTCATTTCAACTCACACATTGTGAATAATGATGGTTAGAAAAGCTACCAGTAACTAACACGGCTCCCTGGCTGTGCTGGCGGGCCTGAATTCCTGTCAATCACTGGCCCTGCCTTCTCCTGCTCTAGTCAGACGTGACACAGGGTTGGATCCCTGAAGTCCTGCACTGCCCTCCCAGCCCCCCTGGAAGCTCCGCCCCTACCCCAGCATGTTTGGCCAAAAGATGAATCAATCAATTTGTACATGAAGGGATCCACACACACAAAAAACATCAGCTGCATCATCAACCACCTGACTTTACACAAAGTCACAATGCGACCTCTGGTGACCTCTGGTGACCAGTAGGATCACTGGTTTGGACCTACTGTCAGAAACCTGAAATGTCTACTGGGACCCTATGATGGAAACCTTCATTAACTGTTCTGTCTGACCACTGTCAGATGCTACAGGAACTGCCAGCGTGACACCATCACATCACTGGTAATGCACAGGTGTGCTGGCTGCTGACTAATCCTGTCGTTTCCATAGCAATCTCTGGTCTGGATATGGGACAAGTTTTGTTAGAATCAGATAATTTTTTCTGAGGGACAGACATAGCGCTGAAGTCATTTTATCAGTGAGTGTCTGTGTGTATAATGCCATGCTCTGCTGTACAGGTGCACCTCCTTATATCTTTCCAATTCCTGGACAAAAGTCCGTTCATGAAACAGAGTCTGCAGCCTCTCCTGGGTGTAGTTATGGCAGAGCTCCTCAAACGTAGCTCCTCTTTGCTGCTGAGCCAGGCGAGGGTTCTGGAAACCCGGCGTGTCCACAATCAGAATGGAGCAGAGGGAGTGCTGGCTGGACTTCAGAGCCCTGAGAACAAAGATTTGATCAATGATGAGGGGTTACCAAAAGAGAACAATGGAACATTTCTTCAGAAAAAACAAATCTAGAAGTCATGCTAGTAATTAACTGTATTTATTCCTGTCTTAAACTATATATTTAAAATGTATGCAAAGTATTTCACTTGCTCTAAATAAAAACGAATAAATAAAAGTTATGTTTGAGCTTAGCTCTCTAAGTGGATTCTAGTATTTAATGAAGTCATTCCATTCTTCATCTGCTTTTAAATGTTCCTAAAATTAAATTAATACATTTGTTTGTTCACCAAACAGTGGCTCTCTGATCCAAAGTACTACAAAAGTTGACAAAAAGAAAACAGGGAGAAGGATGCATCAAAAATTGAAAGCAAGCAGTGAATTACTGAGTGACAAAGAAGAATGTTAGCTTAGCTTCTAAGAGTGAAGCCAGAAAGATCCAAGCTAACATCAGTGCTGAAAGTATAGCGACATTATAACTGGCTGAAAACAAAAAAAGACCTGCACAACTAGAGGACACTGTTGGCAAAAAAGCTGTTGCTAAATCGATAGGGCAGGGGAACAGAGGGGTGAACACAGAGATAACTCAACTATTGTCCAGAAGTCATTGTTTTACAGGTCACAAATACACTTCAAGTCTAAACACCAAAGAATTGAGTCACATTCCAAGTCTCAACACATATGAGTCTCGAGTCACGAAGTTTTTAAGTTTTTATGACAAGCTTATGTCATTAAGTCAGCACTATAAACCCTTTCAAAATTTTAATTACAAGTTTAGAAATATCAGAACATCTCTGCTGGTGCTTTTAAATATTAACCTGAAACAAAAACAGCCAAAAAATTAAGAATGCAAAGGGCAAGCTGATTCATCAGAAAAAGATTAAGTCCATGTTTACCAACTACAACAGTACAAACCTGTTTTTATAATTTTGACAAATTAGACGACTCAAGACAGTAACAGGAAACTGCAAGAGCATGAGTTGATGTCAAAACAGAGTAACAAAAATCTACCCCAAAAAGAAACCTTAGCAATAAATAAAAACAGAAAATATGAAAGAACTAGGTTTGTAGAAAGGATAGTGTCAATCAGAGGCTGTTAGCCATTAGCTGCAGTGATAATGATAATATTTCACCTGTTTATGAGAGAGATGACCACTGTGAAGACCTCCGAGTACAATCCTGATGCCATGGACTCCAAACATTCCAGCGCTGTGAATTTAGATCCTATGAGACAAAGGGGTCAGAGGTCACGGCACAGCTACTTAGAGCCAGAACCAGAACCAAACTACCAGCAGTGCCACTCAGCTGAATCAGACACATTCATGGCAGTCTTTTTTGCTCCCATCTAACATGCTTTATTGATAGGCAGACAGACAAACTGCAAGCTAGGAGTGCACCGATTTATCGGAGCCCATTTTCTGAATTTTGGAAGATTGGTAATTAGCCGATACCCACGTGAAGTTGATATCATCCCTGCATCTTACCTACCTCACCAAAGAGCTAAAATTCAACCACTGTCCTCCGTTGCACTGCCATGAGAAAGGTTTGACTGACACAACAGCCCACCAGTTCATAGCTACATGTTTGCAGTTAACAATAGTCACCCCACTGTTGCCAACTCAGTGACTTACTGAAAATTGAAATCTCAATTTCAGACAAAAAAAAAAAAATTGGTATCGGCCAAAATTGGAAATGGCAAGTCAGACTTTTTAAAGATCAGTTATCAGCGATTGGCTGGAAAATTGCAATCGGTGCACCCCTAGTGTAAACCATTTCAAAAATTATACACCAAGAAGTCAGCATAAAAGACAGCTCCAGGCTTTAAAGCTGATGGTTTTTACCTAAGTTGTCACCTGTACCAGCATCATCCGGGCCCCCCCTGAACAGTGGCTGCATTCCTCGGGTCTGGTTCTTAAAGATCAGAGAGGACAACTCATCCAGGGTGCAGCCCAGCAGGTAGGCTGCCTTCTGAGCCCATTCATGGTGGGCAAACTGCCTGCGTCCTGCTGAAAAAAACGCAAGTAATTCTAAAGCTTTAAAAACTGCCACAATAAAGACAAATCTGGTGAACATAGAATGTAACAGAAAAGATAATGAAAAGGAAACATGAGACTGGACTAATATACTTTCTGCTACTGTTGTTGAATTGTGTTGAATCTGGTAACTTAGCAGATGGCAGCATACAGATGGATTACAGGGTGAGCAACAAACACAACATTAGGAATGTGTTAACCTCAAGAGGACAGGATTACTCTAGAGACTTCTGGAACATGCAGAAATTAAATCACGGAAAGCCGAAGATCTTTAAAAATTCAACCATCAGCTGAGCTTCCATGACTACAACCTAGACTGGTTGTGGTTCTTCTGTCCTATCCTGTTCTGTTGCAGGTTGCCTACTAAAGCATTACCCGCTGACAATGGGAGATCAACTCCAACCACATTGACAAACAGATAAAAACCAAAGTGACACATGGATCCAAGGCAGCAGTTTCCCAGGGATTTTAGCTACATATGTTCAATGGCGTCATCCAGATTTCTCCAGTATCCTTATAGAAATGTACCAAAGACTGTTTTAAATGACCACCTCAGGATGGTCACTTAAAACCTATATTACTTAAAACTTATATTTTCTACTTATATTAGAAAATGTACACATTTCTGCAAGTGTTGGAGGCGGGGGAAATACTGCTAAAACCTGACTGGTTTAATCTGGTGGAGGCTACAGCAGGATGATGGACCTTATCCTGCTCCTCTGAGGGAGATCCTCAAAGTACAAAGTTTAAAAGTTAAAACATGACTGAAAAAGCAACAAGTTGCCCATTTTATACCACTTCTTTAGACACAGGCTAAAGACCTGCAATATGCTGACATCAGAAGGGTGGAAAAGTCGTGATCTGCTGCCAGGCAGCTCACGTGAGGGCTGACATGGCAGAAACACACAAAACACTAGATAGAAGGAAAAGCAGAGGAGGAGGAAAAAGATGAAAATGCAAACAAATGAAGGTTTGGACCAAATGAGGAGGGAATCAGGGCAGAGAAAGCAAACATACAGACTCTAAAACCAACTGTTGTAAGAAGAAAACACTCATTCCATTACCTTCATCTTCGTCTGCTTTTGATAGGACGCAGCATGCAAACATGCAAGTAAAGAGAAGAGGTTAGACAAAACTGTTCATGGATGCAATTATTCATATGAGAACCAACCAACAGAAACTACCAGGAGCCAGAAACAACCCCAAAAAACCACTGAGACACTTTGCAAGCGTTAGTTGATCATTCTGAGGTGTTTGAAACATGTCCCCTGTGGTAGCAAAGATAAAAGCAATACAACATCCTACTAATGAAAATGTGGTGTATTTAAAGATGGAGAGGTGGGAATTCCTACCTTTAGTGGCTCCTGCGGCCCCTAAGTGATAAATGGCTCCTAGAATAAGCCAGAGAGCCCTCTGTTCCTCCACAGAAATGCCAAGCACCTTCATGGCCGCCTGCAGCTTGGTGAACTGCTGCACGGCCCGCTGCTTGTCTTCAGTCTGAAAACCAAATCGGATCAAAGGTTCCAGATTACTTATTGGGGTGGGACATGTGCTGGGGGAACCAGCATTGAAAAAGGTAAGCAGCCGTTTACCTTGGCGTGTGAGTGAATCCCAAAAGCACTGCTTTCATTCAGCTGGTTAAGGTGCAACTCAGTTCTAAGAGGAAGGTCAGACACACAGTGAGCTTCTATTGGCTGTAGAGATGTCACATCATGCTCACTCTCCCTGTTAAACCACAGTGAACCACTGGGTATCGCTATTGAGCTATCAGAAAGAAAAGTGTAAAAAACGGACGGCGGAGTCCGGCAACGACAGATGCTTAAATTCCGTAACATAGTATGTTTTTATGGGGTTTTTTTTCAAAATCTCTTTATCTTTCTTACTGTTTATTTAATGTCACATGCTGTTTTTATTTTTTCTTTAATTATGTAAAGCACCTTGAAATGCCTTGCTGCTGAAATGTGCTACACAAATAAAATTTGATTGATTGACAGTTTTTCCAGGAGCGGATCATTTACAAGTGGAAAATGTTTAAGACAGCTGCCAGTGCTTCCAGGAGTGGAGCAGCCACCACATTCACCTCAAGTATACCACAAGTGTTCCCCAAGGATTAGAACAGCCCATCAATCTTTACATCAATACTGTCTTATTGGCTGAATTTAAACACCATCTACTTGATCATCTCTTCACTTTCTTCACTTCTAAATGTTTTATTCCTTGTTTACTATAACATCTGACATGACTTCTGTGTCTTTTCAGAAACCTGCAAACAAATCATTTAAACCCAGCCCCCTATGCTGAAGATCACAGCATTTTACAGGTTTTGTATCCAAGTTCATAAAATCCTACAGCCCAGAATTTTCAGTGTAGCCGAGATAAATGTGCTCTTAACCAGAGTAACTATTATGATACCAAACAAAACTGATCAAAGAACAGGCTAACAGTAAGCCAGCATCATCACCTCAGGGCGCTGTCAGCTCCAGCCATCACATAGTAAAACACATTGAAGGTGGACTCTGCTTCAGGTCTTCTGCTCACCCTCAGTTTGTCCAGCAACATGGTCTAAATAAGAGGAAAAAACTTTAGTATTAAATTAAATATTGTGATCAGAGGGCATTAAAACCATCAGACAGCTTTGTTACCTGGATGGAGGCAGAAGCCACCTGTCCAGCCTGATCAAAGTCCAGGGACACAACATGAGAGAAGCGGCTGGCATTCATGTTCATGGTTGTGGAGCAGTTGCCAAAGGCCTCTAGGATTGTGTAGACCGCCTGCCACTTCTCAGCTGTTTCAATTGGAGATGGAGAGGATTAACTCCCATCCCTCATTCTGTAGAAGTGTTAGCAACCGTGGCAGTAATTTAAAGAAAAGCTTCAGTTCTGCTCTAACAATATAAACACTTTGTCTACCTGCTGAACTAAAGAAGGATTTTTGAATGATACAGCATCACTTTGAAAGAATGGATAACTAGTTTCTGTTAGGGGTCATTCTCTGTAGAATTACAATAATTAGGTACAGTTAATCCCCAGATAATTCACACCACTGGTAGGTTTAGGTTAAAAGAGTCGGTGACACAACAGAACCAAGACATCATTAGCAAGATGACCTACTGTGCTTTCATTCTGTGTTCACAAAGCTTTTAAAAATAAATATTTAACGCAGAGTACTGTAAATTCTATGGCACTGCAGAGTTCACAATTTTGTCTGTAGTAAGTGGATCAAACGGGGGCGACATCTTATGATGTAATGAGGGTAAATCAAAACGTAAAAAACTAAGGCTGAGTCGGTAATTCCAAAGATTTGAGCGACTTCTCTGCTGTTTTGGAGGAAGAAGCTAGATGGAGTGATGCAGAGGACGGAGCTGGTTCAAATGAAGAGCTGGAACTATATTTATTAAACCACAAAGTTCAGGAAGCAACAATGACTCCAGTGTTTTTGGGGAGGAAGGGTGAGATGGTTAAGGTTTGGAGGTAGACATCTGTCACCTCCAAATCACTGAATGGCAATAAGCAGATCTATGAACATGAAAGTTATTCATTTTTATTCTGGTTTAATTAAAATAATCCAATAATTTAAAGTAACTGGGTCAAGTTCTGTGTGTTGCAAACTATAAATGTTCTGTCCACATCTTGACTTTGATTTTTATACTTCTGATAACTGTATAATATTTATGATATTTTCTTGTACAGTAAAGAGGGATTGAGTAGACGTCGCACTGCGTTAGCATGCATTGTACTGTGCATATTGCCAGAAGAAAAAAAGCAAGAGTATGTTATTCTAACTGTTTAAACTATTTAAAATTAGGTCAATAAAATTATTTTAATTATTTACAACTTGCAGCCAGTACAGGTCAACTTTCTTCGCCTGTCCTCTGCTGCAGATGTTGGAGGTTTTATTTTTATTACATCGCCTCTGTACCTCACACTGCCTCCAGTTGAGCCTGCCGCACTTTTGATTTCTGTAATAATTTGATCTGACCGGAAGTGGCTCACTACTTCCAATCTGTGAGCGACCGCAGTCACATCACAGATACTGTATAATGAAAGCAACACCTAATTTCTAAGTTTGGTTAATGTGTGTTGTTTGTTCTTGTGGATGGGTTACCAGAGAAGATCTTGCCCGTGCTTCCAGCTATAGAGACCAGGTACTGGACCAGATGCTGGCAGTTGGTGGTTTTACCGCTGCCAGACTTCCCGAGAAGCACAATGGACTGATCCTGCTGGGTAGTGAGCAGGTTGCGGTAGGCTGACTGGGCCACGGCATAGACGTGAGGGGCAGTGTCCTCCCGCCGACAGCCTTTGAACATGTGCATGACCTGTTGGCATGAAGGGCCGAAATAACCAGAAAAATATTTTAAGTAAACTGAAGCCAATACTAATACAGATAAAAGTGTCACATTGTGAACTGTCCTGTTCTGTTGCTCTGTTACCAGCTGTAGCACCTGTAGTCTCCACTCACCTTCTCAGAATACATAGAAGGTGTACTGAGAGGGTTGATAACAACCATGTTGGGTCCAGCGAAGGAGTGGATGAGGTTTCCTCCGTAGCGCTGCCTCAAGCAGTGCATCATGCTGGACTCATTTAGGTAAACAAGTGAAGCCAGGTCCTCTGAGCGATCATATGTTGGTGGGTTGGCCTGCACACAGACACAAACACCATAACAAACCTGACAGTCATGGTACCTAAACCTCAAGGACTGCTGTTTCTGTGAGAAAAGTTTTAAAAAGTAAACTATATACAGATATAATCTGAGGCTCCGTAACTTTGTTTAGGCCACCCAGGCACAGCAGGCTTTATCTGAGCAGGGAGAGTCCTGGTAGCTTAGCATCTTAGCAGCTTGTCTCAGGGTCAGTGTGACCAGAACACAATATATGGGTTCAGATGACAGTCAAATACCATTTAGATCATCAACTGAAAATCAGAAAAATGAATAACCAAGAGGAATTCTGAGCAAAGTCAGGAAAATGGAGTCCCCTTTCCTGCTGAAGGCTGAAGGCTCCTTGCTAGGTTCTGATGAAGGTTTTACCACTACCAAACTTCCACCTAAGCATAATGGACTGATCCTGCTGGGTAGTGAACAGGATCACTCACCCGAGTATCTGAGTACGGTCTCATTGAGATAAACCTGCTCATTACAAACTGATTGTAGTGTTTTTTAAGATAACAATTTTTCTAAAATACTTATTAAAAATTAGAAGCTATTATTTTTTAAAAGGTCGGATAACATTTGCTACTAGCTTATTCAACTGAACTTTGAATTGTAAAGGTTGCAGACACCTGCTATGAAGAACTGTTGTACTCAGACACATTGAATAGAAGCTGTTTAAGTCAGATTTTGATTGGTGACCATCAGTACTCTGTTGTATCCATGTGGTACTCACCTTTTCTATGTCATCCTCATCTACATCCAGTATTTTTCCATCATGCTCCAGCTTGATCTTCACCTTTCCCTCGGGGAGTGAGCCATCCTCTGTCTTCAGCACAGTGGCTGCAAGAATAAAGTGCAGGAAACGTGCAGTCATGTTCAAAATGAAAATACTAGTGAAAACTTGATTTATTCCAGTAACTGAATGCACTAAGTGTGCCACTATATAAATGAAATCCACTTTCACATCATTATTTCTGTTAATTATGAGGATTTTCTGTCTAATGTTAATGAAAGCATGATTTTTAATATTAGAATATTACATCAGACCTATAAAAAAGCAATTTTATTACAGAAATGTGGGCTCAATGCAAACTATGCTTAAAGCCTTTTAAAAGGTTATTTTCAGAAAGTATTTTGAATCTGATGAACGAGCCTCATCAAAAAGGATTTTTTGGGCAATAATTTTAAACCTGAGGTTAAGAAAATGAGGCCAATCAAAGAACCTGTAATACGACAGAAGAGGTCGTTTTGCTAGCAGAATAATTAATAACATGTTACTTCTGTTAAAAGAAGTTAAAAACTCTTACTCACCGAGAGAGAAACCCTCTTTGTGAACAAGCCAGACCTTCTCTGATCCGTACCAGGCCTGCTCTGCTGTAATCTGCTCCTCTGTCTTCACCTGAAAACACAACAATTTCAGGTTTGACACAGAAGGGACAAAAGCTGCTCATCATCACACTGAAGAGGTCTCAAGTCACTAGCAGTATCCATTTTGATCCCAGTGCATGCTGGAAGGTTACAGAAAGAACCTTGTGTCAGGGAGGGAATGTTAGCTAGTGAGTGAGATCTCAGGTCAAACACACACCAGCTGTAGGGCTATGTGGGACAGGGGGCTGCGTTGGAACCCCAGTTCACAAATTTTACATCACCTTTACCAGTGAGCATAAGCAAGAACACCTGTGAAAATATCACACCAGGCCAAAAAATAAGGAAAACCACTCAAAAATAAGTTAATGAAACATGACGCATTTATGAATGTGAATCCACGAACGTTATATCATGGCTAGTGATGTTCCATTAAATAGGTTGGATCTTGTTGGAAACATGCACTTTGCAGGCAAAGGGAGGGTCAGAGCAGAGGACCTACATGCCACAGCGGAGAGCAATTGTCTTTAAACCTGGTCCCTGCTCGTTTCCCATGTTTCCCTGCTTCAACACTCCTGATTTCAATCAGTGGCTGACAAAAGGGAGGATTTGCTGAGGACATCTTTCACTATTAAAATCTGGTGTGTTCAAGTAGAGAAACATCTAAAACATGCATTACAGTGAGTTCACAGGACTGAGATTCATGTGATGAGCTGGAGCTTTTATGACAGGCATGGTCCAGGCCACACTGGAGGTCTCTTAACTGCAACATGAGACGTCTGGAAAGAAGAAAACTGATCCTCTTCCCTTGATTCCTGAAGATGTTGGCAGCATTAAAAAGTCAAAGCACAGTTATATATGGGCAACATGCTAAACACACACGCACACATTCGCACGCACACAGACACATAATAGACCCCTCGCATGTTATGGTTTCCATCCAGAAATTTCGGGCATGCACACAACGCTGGATGGCTAAAAGACTATTATAATTTCGTTAACTGACTGAAACCTGGAGATGTAGGTATTAATTCAGTGCAGTGCACCACAGCAATAAAAAATATGACACAGAAAAGGTGTTGAAGAATAGCTCAGAACAAATCATTCTTGTGTTTTCTCACTCAACAAACTAGTTGCCATAGCAATTGACAACAATGCCATTCTATGCGTCAGGATTCAACACCAAAAAACACAAATGACAAATCACAAGGAACAGAATATTCAGTCCATTATATTATTCTGTTTCTAAGCTTGATGTTTATTTTGCGATTATTAATAAGTGATCTCCGTGATGGCAGATTATTGATGATAGCTTAGCTACCATTGCTTAGGTAGATTAGCTGCTATTAGCTAAAATAATACAAATAGCTCATTTAAATCCCTGCTCTACCGATGATCTGTCAGAGTTGGTCTTTGGAGTTCTCAGACTTCATAAAGCAAGGGTTTAATGGCACGACCTCTCATGAACTGTTTACACCTGCTTGTTGGAACACCTCTTGGCCTGCACAATGTTACACAATCTTGCAATGGTGATATTGGCAAATACTGAGATGAAACATCAGATGTGATACATACATATTTCTTCACTCCTTTGGCATTTTGGGTAACATCATTAGTGTTGTGTTTGAGCATCTCCTGCTGTCAGACTCTGTCCAACTGGACAATATGTTCATAAAACTAGGATTACACTGACCAACAATCATTCAAGTTGTTTCAGAAAATAGTTAGACAAAAAAGCTCATGCTTTTCGATAGCATTATTCACAATGCACTAAGAGAAAGCAAAAAAGGAAGGTACCAAAGCAACTTAGAGTGACATTAAAGCTGATATGTCTAAGAAGTGAAAAGTTAACCCCAGTTCAGGAATGAAGGCAAAACAGGTTAGCTATAGTTCTTATCTGCACTACTATGGCTCACATCTGGCCTTATTGTAAGTGGAAGTAAAGAAAACATGCTAGTTCCCTGTTTTATGCCATGTGTAAATACTAAATCAATAGTACAAAAAGCTCTTCTCACCTGCTCACCATCACATTAATGTACTCACAAACACTTTAGCAAAAATGGTGCACAGTCAAACAGTGACTGTGCACCACAGAACAATAGAAGTAGAGAGAGTCTTAGAGAGTCTAATGAGAGACACCTGTGAGCATGTTGGTGAGCAGACCTTGGAAAAGATGCTTTAATAAAAGTATCTGAGCATTACACAACGTCTGGTCTTTATCAAGCACGAATATATCATGGTCCATGCAACTAGGCCTGTCACCATAAACGATAAATCAATTAATCACACGATAAATTAAACCTATCGAACTCATTTTAATTATTGGCTTTATCGTCTCTTCCTGTCTTTTTTCTTTCTATTGATGACACTGAATGAAAAAAGGCTCAGCTCCTGTGCTCTCCACTTCATTTCCTTAGTGCAATGTCCAGCGCACACGACACGAGTTGTCGGCCGATTGTCGGCACATAAATTCAAAACCTGAGAGACACATTAGCCGACAGAAATCCTAGGTATAACGGTTCCATCGTGCTGTGTGGTGTCCAGCCACACAGCCATTGTTTTGGATTTGTAGCCTAAAATAATGGCTACAAGTCCAGTTAATTCATTTTAAAACCAGGCATTAATGAATGCTTTACTAGAATCTACCCGTAATTTATGTGGCTAGAGTCAGGGTAAAGTCCTGACTGCATGAAAATCATTATAACCTATTTATGTGACATTAACGAAGAACAGCTGAAAACTTACCGGGTTTATCAACTGCGGTAGCAATTTGGCTCCAACTCCTCCCCTTTTCATTTCTATGTTCTTTGCACGAAATGTTAAATAAATATTAATGTTGTTTCCACATATCTCAAATGTTAGATCGGCTAACAATCTAAGATTGTCGTAAGGGGAAAATAGGGGCAAAAATTGGTGTAGTATGAACTATTGCATTAGGTAGTGGGATGTGCCGGTTGTCTCTATTTAAATCTAGTGATTACTGAAGGCCAACTTAGTATACAGACTTCATAATCTGCACTCTTTTGGTTGAATGCAGTATTTATTTCCACTTTGACTTCATGTTTACCTTTTATTCAAGTACGTTTTTTGTTTTTGGTTGTTGTGTTTATTTAGTTTATCAGTTCCAGTGTTATGTGTTCTTTTGAAAATAAAGTGCATATCTATGGCAGGAAATGGCATGCATTAATACGTCATTTCCATTAAATCAGTGTCAAAAGGTCTTGAAACAATATTATCGTTTATTGCAATAATTTTTTAGACAATTAATTGCTCAGCAAAATTTGTTATTGTGACAGGCCTATATGCAACTGATTGAAATGCAATGTCTGTTATGTCCTTCTGTCGGATGGGAAATATTCACCGAGCTTGCCAACACACAACAAACACTCCGTACCATAAGTACATACATATAACTCAAAACTAGAACTCAGATTCAATGTGCTTCCTCTTCAAAATAAGATTCAAATTAAATAAAAGGCTTTAAGAACAGTGCTCTGTTCAAACACTGAAGCTGTGAAAACCTTCCTTCCTTTAACCTTTCATTATGCACGTTCAAAACTGATCTCAAACAAAAACACATCACTTGAGGAGTTAATTCACAACAAACAAGCTCACACATCCGTCACTTCTGATCTTCCAATGTAAATCATACAGACATTAAGCACATCGGCAGTCTCTACTTGTACTAACTGGACCATGCATTTCTAACACCAGGATCTCAATCTCATACATACGTAGGTCAGACATGTTGCACGGGACCACTGGAACACTTCCTGACTTCCTGCAGCTTGTTGAGAGGGATTTGCAGTAAGGGCAGAATGCAGTGGAGGCAAGCCCGAGGATTTACAGGCAGGTGGGCTACAAGGAGTGGCTGAAGAGGTGGCAGATGTGACACCTGTACAGGAAGTCAGGGGAGCTGACTTGGGAGGTGTCACAAATCCCTCAACTGTAGGAAGAGAAGAATGTCTAGAAGTAACTTTGGAAGCAGTCTGAGGTAAGCCAATAGGAGTAGATGAAGTCATTAAATATGTGAAATAATCAGTGTCCTGTAACATCTGGGTGGTTGTACCCTCTGTACACTCCCGATTTGTTTCCATTAGCTCACTTTTCTTCTCTTCAGGTGGTTTCTCTTTCTCTACTTTCTCTACTTGTTCCTTCCTGGTTTGTGAGCAAAGCCCTTTTCTTTTGTCACCAATCATAAAATGTGTCAGTGCTTGTGGAATACCCACTTTATTTTCTGTTTTGATAATGTCATGTTTAAAGAAGAATGCTGGCACTGTCTTTGTCAGTGGAGCTGTTCTTGGTGCTTGAACTGTTTTGACTGCTTCAGCTGTAAATTTGGCTTCCTCCTTATTTTTTTCTAAATTTTGAGTTAGCATCTTTGCCTCATCACCTTGTATGGACACAGCATTTTTAATAGCAAGAGGAACCACATTTCCTTCCATTTTGTGTGCCTTCCTCTGTTCATCTGTAGGGTCCATCTGGCTGGTATTGGTGTTCAAAGGATCAACATTACCATTGTTCAGACCGTTCAGAATACTTTCACCATTGTTTTCATTATTTCCATGCCCAGAGCTAGCTGCTTCTATCGTTTGGACTTGTGAAGGCTTAGATCTGTTTAATTTAAATGTCATCTTCAGTGGTGTTTGAGGGCTTTTGAAGAGCTCAGTGACTTTAACAGGCACTGTGATGATTGGTGGGGCAAAACCTTGGGTATGACCAGCAGATTCATCCCAGGAAGCTGCTGAAGGACTTTTTGCCCTGAAAGTCGCTCTGCCAGGATCTAGACCAGGGATGATTGGGCCCGGCTTGCCAGCCTGTCAACTTCCAACTAATTACAGAGAGGAAATACAGAAAGTAAAAATGTGTAAATGTTGGGAAGGAACTTCTTTAAGACAACAGACAAACTATCACTTGGTTATAGATAGGGCTGCAAGAACAAATTGATAAAATGGATAAAAATCAACTACTAGAAGTCTTGGTAAGAAACTTCATTAACCCTTTCTTGCACGATTTATGTGTCACTCGCCAGGTCGAGGGGCCGTTTCTTCACCAACAGAGCTTTGCCAATGCTAACTGATTGAAATAAAGTTTTTTTAAAAAACTCAGCCTGCACAGGGAGTTGAACGGAGCAAGGAGGCAGCAGAGTAGGAATGGTGTTTTCAAAAAAAATTAAATACATTCTAAAAATTTAAATTCTAGCTGGCCTGATACTGCTGTTTACTTTTAAGATCAACTCAGTCAATGAGTTACTTTTATTATTTAACTTAAGCAGTTTTTAAATGCGCTTCATACATACATTTACCACAATGATGGCTATAATTATTACGCTTTATTTAATTTATCAACAAAGTCTAAGTGAAGACACTGCACTGTATGTACGTGTTGCAGGAGGGGAGTAAAC
The DNA here is from genome assembly GCA_033032245.1 of Poecilia picta. Taxonomy (NCBI): domain Eukaryota; kingdom Metazoa; phylum Chordata; class Actinopteri; order Cyprinodontiformes; family Poeciliidae; genus Poecilia; species Poecilia picta. Next base: position 2,277,346 of record CM065365.1, on the reverse strand, counting down.
AAACATGATCAAAAGATAAAAGTTCATAATGTAAGAGGTCTAACTTAATCATCTGCTCAGTCTGATCTGAGTGACTAACATCAAAAGCTCCAATAAAAACTTTGACTGAGACTAAATGAACATAGACAAAAGTTAGGAAAATTGCATTTCCATGTGAAACTTAAAAAGCACTATGCAGTATTTACTTACACTTTTGCCTCCCACTTTGTTCTCTTCTTTGATCTAGAAAGTGTTAATGTAAAGAATGAAACCAGATCAAAACCTTCTTCTTATATGAAGCTCATGGTGACAAAGTGGGCCAACCTCAAAACATGCAAAGATGCCACCACAACCATTTATTTTCTGTCTTCACATTCAGTGTTCTACCTTTAACATACAAGTGATGCAGTCAGAACATTATTAGTGACATAATTCAGCATGGTGCAAAATCACAGCAGATTAGGTTAGAAAAGCCAAAACTTTTAAAAAATAGTCGAGACCTATGAGCAATTATGTTAACTGCCTGGGTAAAATGCTATTTTAGCATGCATTTAAAGTGTGTGTTTAATGACATTTCTATCTAAGACTTTCCTTTTGTTCCCAGAAGGAGAAACGAGATGAAAATGCCATGTTGTTCTGCTGTCATTAGTTGGGATTGACAAGATGGAACAGGAAGGAGGAGCTAGAACAGAATGAATGGAAAGAATATATAGAGTTAAATCATATGTCAGAACAGATGGCTCAAAAACTTGTAGGTGTAGAATGGAAAATATTTAGCATGATCTCCAGAACCCTTTTTACATTTAACTCTGTAAACCCAGAAGTTGGTAAATACACCTGTATGATGAAGATGAAGGTATGAGTCATAATGGAAAAATTACAAATAACTATAGAAATAAAGAACTTGATAAAGTAATTAATGTTGCAAATATTGAATGGTACAACTTTCCAAACATCTTTGGTTATTCAGTGAGAAAGTAACATTTGTCTATAAGTTTCAAAAATATTAAGGTAATATCCCTATTCTTTCATTTTCCTTTTCAGTATTTAATGTAATATTTTTATTTAATACAACTTTTCATTAAATTATTTTTTCTGTATTCTGTATTAATATTTTTATTTACTGACACTTTGATTTTTAACAATCATACATCGATTTATTTTCTCCTCTAATACTGTATTTCCTCCACTCCAGTTTGAAATTGATACTTGTGTAACATTTATCATCATTGGGTTATTATTATCATGTAAACGGAGGGGGTAGGGCTAGAGGGAGGCAATATCAGCTTCAAGAATCGGCCCCAAAAACACTCAGCAGAGATTGATTAGACTGATGTCAAATAATCAGCACTGGCCTTAATACTTGTATCAGTTGATCTCTAGTCTACAGTTTCCCCTGAGGTCAGATTGTGCAATTTTAGGAGAAAGTAGATTGAATTTACACGCTACATTTCAAAACATTTCCAACTGTAAGCCTCAGTTAGCAAGTGAAGCTCTATAGCCTGTGACAATATAATCAGGAATGTGCTTAACAAGTGTGTCTTGTTTTGGAAGGCTGTAAGCATACAGCCTCCCCTTTCTGATAAGAACACTCAGCTGTGCAGCACCTGGGAGGAGGATTCATTATATGGTATTGTTTTGTTTTACAGTAGTTTATTATATACACATTTATGGAGAATACTTTATACATTCATATAAAATACTTATGGCCAAATGTGAGCCCTGACATAATAATAAGCAGGTGATGAGTGAAAATTACTGGTGGTCAGCGTCAATAAATGATCAAATAAATCTAGCAACAGGAAAGAAACTAATCACTGATTTATGTTTTTGATTATATTTGATAAATTTATTTCTTCAATATTAATTTTCATGTCAGTGTTAATGTCATGAGGCTGATGACTCCATGACACTTTCAATTTGACTCATTAGGATTTGATTAAGAACTAGATTTGTTCTTTGTAATCTCTGTCCAGTAAAACCATCTATCTATAAATCAATAGACAGGTTTATATAAAGATATAATCCATGTTTCTGTCTCATATTTGTATGGTTATTAAAAAGATCTAGAACTTTTGTTTTTACACTGAAAGCTCTGGTTTTCACAATAAATGCCATGTGGGTGAAATTTTATGGATGATGCTCTGATGTCCCATTATCCTGAAGGCAGCACAGAGCTGCACCACCAGAAACTGACAGAAACGCTGAAGAAAAGAAGAGCTATGATTAATGTAGTTACAGTTCTATCCATGTTTTAATGTTGCAGAGCTCAGTCGTTTTGCAAATAGATCAAAGTTTAAACTGGCATGTTGTTCATCTTTTATCTGGTAATTTTATGGAATATTTAACAACTAGAAAATGACACAGAATAAGAACATTTTTTCCACTCTGATTGGCTGCTGTTAGGCCTAACAATTTTAACTTGAATGTTCATTGCATTTTTTGTAGATCCATGTGAAAATAATTTCTATTCCCATGACTTTTTTGTTCTCTGGGAAATTAATTTTGATGATAAATACAGAAACAAGCATGAAAATCAAAACATCTACAATAGTGATAGTAATATTAATGATAAAATAATGGTCAGTGCAAAGTAGCCTGCAAATTCTTTGGTGGGGGGCGGTGAGCAACCTGGATAAAGGCTAGTGGGGCGCTGTTCCAAAAAAGGTTGAGAAACACTGTTTTAGAGAGAAGAGCAACCAGTGGGTAAATCTACAGCCATTGAGGCTTCTGTGGCTTTAAGTACTTGCAATCATCCTAAGTTTTGATCAGTTTCATAGTCATTACCATGATAATTAGCTAACTAGCTCTGATAAAGGCTCTTAATAGTTTTCATTTGGAATTATATAAGGCAGAACTCTGGGACAGCATGGACACAGTGGACTCTGAGCATGATTGAAATGTAAAGTCATTCAAATACAACACTACTGCATGGTTTGAAAATACAACAGATAGCAGAGACATAAACGACAAATAAAAGCACGACTTAAGAAATATCTAGAACTCTTACTCCATTTTCCTTTATTAATCAATTACTGTTCCATCTTAACTAGAGTCTATTTCCTTAACAAAACACATTATAAATAAAACAAGAAGATCATTTTATAAATCAGCAGCTTTCATTATTTCTGCCAGTCTTCAAATACTGTTAGTAATGTTTAGCTTTGGCCCACAGATGCCCACTGACGCCACCAAGGAACCAATCAGGAAATAGTCATTTCAGGCAAAATGTCCTCAAGCTGGCTCCTTGGAAAACACAATTTAAAAAACTGTACTCCTTACTGATATGCATCACAGTTAGACTAATAAAGACAAAGTTAAATGTTCTACCTGTAGGTGAAGCAATTGTGTCAGAGAGTTCTCAATAGAGAGTCATACAGAGCAGCAAACTAAGTTAACTCCAAAAGAACCAAGTGATAGGCAAGAGGCAGTCCAGAGAGAGAACCAAAGCGAATGTTTCTGATAGGTCAGCTATTTAAGTCAATGGTCAGACAAGGGATGTGAAGACAGCTGCTATTATATGGAGACTGTTGAGTGGGATAAATATAGAAGCCCCACTGCTCTCCCGACCAAAGACCACCACAGTCCAACAACACCCACACATGCCCATCTGTGTGTGTGTCCATTAGAATGAAGTAAGTGCTATGTACAGTGGACAACATCAACAACACAAGCTGGCTGACAGGTTTCTAAAGGAGAACTTCCGGTACAGATGTTGGGGTGGTATAATCTCCATATCTACCACATTCCAAGAAGAAACAACACCTTAAAGCTGCAGTATGAAATTTTTATAAGATTGTTTTTTTACATACATGATAAAATTGTCACTATGTTGTGACAGTATAATATGAGACAGTTATACTGAAAAGAAAAGAAAAATTCAAGCTGCTCCTGCTATTATTGCAGTCTACAGCCAGGCACTGCTCCCGGTCAAAAGCAACCAATCAGATCCATGAGGAAGGTATGAATGCTGTCTATCAAACTCATGTCTACGCTGTTCAATCTGCTAATGGCAGAGAAACAACTTAATAAAAACTTATAACTTTTTATCTGCCGTCTTTGGTGGCCATGCCTGAGCATTCACAGCAGGCTTTACTAATGGGGAAAAGCTGTAGCAAAGCAGACAGAAAGGGGGAGGGTATGAGCAGCATGTACATAAGAATTACTGACAGTCCTAAGGACCCTCATCCTGACTTTGATTGATTGTTTCTGACTTAGCGGTGCATTTCTACAGTTAGCTTTGGGAGCACTGAAAGCAGAGGAGCAGATTATCTGTCTCGCACTATACTGTTATGACATTTTGACAGTTTTAACAAATATGTAAAAACATAAATCATATAAAACTATTACATACTGCAACTTCAAGACAGCCTTCTCTATTTATGGCCACTTCTGCCACAAGATGGCAGCAGAAGGACAGCCAATGAGGCTTCTGTGGCTTTAAGTACTTGCAATCACCCTAAGTTTTGATCAGTTTCATAGTCATTGCCATGATAATTAAGGGAAGTCACAACCCAACAGAGATAGTGACTAATTAATGCAGCTGGGCCCAAAAACTCCAGCCACTCAATACTGCAACAGGAAGTAGAGTGGGTGGAGTTCAAAGGAGTAGAATGAAGAGCAGAGTAGAATGAAGAGCAAAGCAGCCTTTACCTCAGGCAGTTCAATGCTAATCCTACTAGAAGTGGGTTCATGTCTGAAAATAAGCACTTTTTTTTACTGAGAAAGTTGTAACAGAAAGTACATGTTGAGAATCCACACAACTTTGCTTTTGTGGATTCTCAAATTAGTCTGAATGCAGACTTCACAACAAGTCTGGATTCAGTGCTAGTTTTTGTTTCGTTTTAGTGGTTTGGTGACTCGACTGTAAGTTCTGCACAATAATTCCAATGTACCTGGATAGAGCATGTGTATAAACAACAAAGAGATTCTAGATATTAAACTATTTCTACTCCCAGGGGAAAAAACCAACACAAAGCAGCAGATAGTGAATGCATAATTTATAGGAGGAAAAAATCAAGAGCTTTTCAGTGATTTCAACCTGACCATAAAGTCAGTTTGTAACTTTTAAAAAACATTATGTTTTTTACATATTTGTTAAACCATAACAGTATGTTATGAGACAGATAATCTGTGAAAAGGTCGAGCTCTTCCACCTCCTCCATGAGGTGTTATTGTCATCTGAATTAATGCACCACTACTAGTCAAAAACTACCAATCACAGCCAGGAGGTGTCTCTTAGAAGAGTCAATCAACCAGTGCTAATGGCTTACTAGTAGTTCTCTGCCTTACAAAACATGAGAAGCTACAAATGCCTCATCACTCCGTTTATCAGACACGTGTTAACGCCCTTCCTTCTGAGGAAGTTGTGACTCAAAGAGATCCGAAGTCTCCAAACTTTGGATCAGCAAATATTGATCCTAAGGATCAATGGGATCAAATTTCATGGCTGCATGAATGGTTGGTTGGGTCAATATGCACTGTAGTGTCACAGCACTTTCAGTAGTCAATATTAACTGACCCATTTACAGTTTGGTGGGATGGAGTAGTAGACATCTAGCCAATCAAATAGCCACAAACATCCAGTTAAAAGACTAGTGACCACCATTTGTTCTTGCTCTCCATCAGAAGGTTCCCTAATCACTGTGGGAAGACTTGAGACTGTGCCTTGGTATATAAAGGTGCTATTCCACTAGACTAGACGTTCTCAACATGGGCGGTACCGCCCCGCAGGGGGCGTTCAGAGGACGGCAGGGGGCGCTGGCGGACATTTTTACAAAAGGGGGGCGCTGGGATGCCTTAGGGGGGCGTTTGGTCGAAGGTAAACTTTATAGTCAATAATAAAATACTGGTCAGCTTTGTCATGGAGCTGCATTTTTGTGACAAAAGTGTGAAACACTGAAACTACATTAGGTTGTAATGTAATTTTTTTCCTTTGGATTTAAGAAAAAATTAAAGTTCATATATTTATTGGTTTATATCTTTTCACTGCATTGCTTAAATCCAAAAGGTTGCACATTTAAAAAAATAAAGTGCCAGACTGTAATTATATTTATATGTATAGACAAATAATCAGCTGATCTGAGTGTTTATCAATATTTTGGGGCCAGAAATTAATTTCTATAAGACAAAATGAAATATCTGAGTTGCAGTCCATCATAACCTAACCTCAAGGTTCTCCATTGCTGAGTATCAAATGCAAATATCAGCAAAGAGTTGACCACAGTTGCTGTGCGCTCTCACGTCCTGCCCACAATAGTGGGGAACAGAGCGTATAATGGAGAAGCTCGCTACCTGCGGTAGAACTGAACAGCACATTGACCGGTTAGAGTGTGACCTAACAGTGGAAAAGCACCTTAAGAGGCTGAAGGTAGCGAAAACCATTTAAGAAGGAATTAGGATTAAGAGCCTATTGAGGTTGGGTTAACCCTCTTGTATCACAAATTAGAAGTATCAGATGCCAAAGATCCTCTTAATGCAACAGCATAAGCTTCACACCACTTAGAATGGTCAGCCTCAGAGACTTTCTCCTAAATTCAGCTAATCAAAGAGACCTGACAACAGGGTCCAACTGGGTTGGGAGTTTTGACAGTGTGCATGGACGTGTGTCAACTTATCACCAAGGAGGAAAGATATCAGCAACGTCTAAGAGTATTTCTCCTGTAATCGTGTCCCAAAAGTGTCACATGACTATTCCCTAATATGAAATGTATAAATCTACAATAAGAAATGTTTTTATAAGCGGACCTTACACCAAATTCAAATTCAAAAAGCAATGTGTCAAACTCTGTGAGGCATTGCTTGGGGGTCTGAGACATTAGGTAGGATGTTAAACTTCAAGTCAATGGGATGAAAGAGAGTGCATAGTTTATCCATAAAATAATTTACTTGTCTAGGAAAGAGACATTGTTAAACACAGAAAGACCAACAGTTCTATGGTCTACAACAGTGTTTCTCACCCTCTTTTGGACCAGCGCCCCCCTAGCCTTTATCTAGGTCTCTCACTGCCCCCACCAAAGAATTTGTAGGCTACTTTGCACTGACTATTATTTTATTATTAATATTACTATCACTATTGTAGATGTTTTGATTTTTATGCTTGGTTCTGTATTTATCATCAAAAATAATTTCCCAGAGAACAAAAAAGCCATGTGAATAGAAATTATTTTCACAGGTGTCTACGAAAAATGTAATGAATGGACATTCAACTTAAAATCAGTAGGTCTAACAGCAGCCAATCAGAGTGGAAAAAATATTCTTGTTCTTTGCCATTTTCTAGTTGTTAAATATTCCACAAAATGACCAGGTAAAAGATGTACAATAATGCCAGTTTAAACTTTGAACTATTTGTAGAAAGACTGAACTGTGCAACATTAAAACATGGATAGAATGTGTGTCGACTGGGAAGCGGTCGACCACTTTTTGTTTTTTCTTAAAAAAAAAAAAAAAAAGCAGTCGACATTTGTTTATTTTTTTTAAAGTTGACTGCTAAACGTCGACTTTTAGCGGTCGACCGCTAAAATTAATGGGAAAAGGCAGACTGACATAAACCTTTTAAAACAGCAGAAACAATTTTGGTATTCTGATTATTGAAATTTAAAAGTGATGTGGTACCGTTGTTCTATCACACCCGTTTCATACCGGACCACTTACAGCACCGGTGTTAATGCTATAAAATGAACGATGTCTATCGTATTTCTTTATTTACATGGGTTCATTTTTCAGAGGGATACAAAGTGAGGGTATCGTGATTTTAGTAATTACATGTTTATAAGAGCGACTTTCTGTTGTCCTTCCATGGAAGCGTGCAGCTTTCAAATGGAAATAAAACACTTTTTAATATAAGTTGCTGCTTTGACATGATCACAGAACTGCCAAAACATATGTACAAAAATACTAGACAAAGTGAAACATAGCAACGTCATCAGCCAGTGTAACGCTGAACTGATGTGGTGAAGCTACAAGTTGCAGGAGCGGAGCTGCACCAAGAAGCTAAAAACACTGACTAGAAGGAGAGCTGCCATCAATACAGTTGCAGCCAAGCATGATTTAATGTTACACAATACAGTTTTAGCAAGTTGCTCAAAGTCTAAGCTGGTATTGTTGTGCATATAAGGTTTAAAGTTTACCTACGACCAAACGTCCCCCAAAGGAATCCCAGCGCTCCCCTTTTGTAAAAATTTCCACCAGCGCCCCCTGCCGTCCTCTGAACGCCCCCCAGGGGGCGTTACCGCCCACGTTGAGAACCGCTAGTCTACAAGAAGAATAGAGCACAGGCTGACAGCCATGAAGAGCACTGTTGTTTGTGATGCAGAAAAACCGTCTATTTACACTGTGGTGGAGGTTTCTGTGCAGAGAAAGGAAAATGTTGCCGCACCCTCACTTTTGGTACTAAAGTAACCCATGAAGTTAGGATTGTAAACGCAGGACAGACTACTTAATCTAAACTTTTAAAGAGGAACAATTATTCTTCAACTTTTACAATTTCAATTTAACAGAGAAGTCTTTGCACTTGTAAGAACTAAAACTTTGAAAGTAAAATCCATGTGGGTTCTCATTCATCCATCTATCCATCCCTGACATTGGCTTACAGGAGTAACAGATAAAGGAGGGAAACTCAGACATCCCTCCAATTTTATGTTGGGCATCCCAGAGCTTTCCCAGGGCAAAAGGGATATTTTACCATTCCAACACATTCAGGGTCTGCCACAACATGTCTTCTCAATAGGACAGCCCAGAAACTGCAAAATGGGGGTAAGAGATTATCCAGTTTTAATCAATATAAAAGTCCCTTATATTGATAAAAGGCCAAAAAAGTCCAGTGAATCTTAAAGTTACACATTAGTTCTGGAGACAGACATGTACTGCTTAGAAAACAAAATTATCCTTTTAGTAAACCACATTCCCACACATTAAGCCGTTTCCCCTCCTCCATTTCCTGCATCCACAGAACTTCATTACACTTCCCTAAGAAGAAAATGTCAGATGGACGGGGTCAGGAAGTGGCCTATTTGTTCCAGAGCAGATTCCACAAATACCAGAAAGCAATGCAAAAGGAGGGGACTGCTCTCCAGCAGCTTCCGTTAAACCTGTTAAGTCAAGTAAACATGGCCTCTTACTTTTAATATCTCTTCTAACTTTATTCCTGCTATAAGTTTCCCATAATTAAGAAGCAAAAGCCCCTCCTCCTCAAGACCCTTATCAGGCTCATCTTGTGTGTAACAGAGGGAGTGACAGCATGTTAAACTCCAAGCAGTAAAGGAAGACGCTAGTTTTGATTCATGACAAATGTAACTTGTGCGATTTGACTTTTACTTAAAAACTGCTTTAAAACAATCAATAGCTAAAAAAAAATATATAGGGACCCACACATCCTGTATGTACAAGAACATCAGGATAGGCTGGTGGTGTGTGGCAGTGGTACTACTACAACGCAGGACTATGGTATGTTTAATAGTCAAAAGGGTAGGGAAATGTGCTTTACATGCATTATTTTAGGATTAATATAATAAAACATACTTTTGCTGAAACTAAAACGGAATTAATTATTGCTTCTCCTCCGTTACCCTCTTATTTTACCATCCGCAACAGTACTGTATCTACTATGGGTCATTCCTTTCCAGTTTCAAAGAACCCTCTTCCTCACGAAGTTTGAAACCTGGCTAACTAAACTTGTAAGTAGCCTGTGGAAAGACTGCAATATGTGTTTTCTAGGATATGGAATCCAGTATTGAAACATGTGAATGAGCAACGATGCTCCCTCTACTCAACCACCTTACTTAAGTGGCAACCAGATAAGATGGGCTGCAAATAACACAGTTGTGAACTCTGCCCCAGCCTTTAATTTATGTATTCATTGGTTATTTTATTATCATTTTATAATTTATTTGCATGTGCAATATTGGGAAGTTTTTGTTTGAATTTGTCATGCTGTTGTGATAGAAATTTACATGAAAATCTTTATAAATCAAATGTTCAAAAAACAAAACTTTTGTTTTGTTTGTACAAGTCCACAACACTGGGAGACTTACTCACGAGCCTTAAGAACTCAATAAAGGAATTATTTTCAGTTCAAAGTAGCTTAAAACAAAATGTCTAATGCTATATATAAAAAACACAGATTTACGGTAATATGTTGACTACTTAGTAATCTACACCTCAATTAAGACACCTAAACACATAAGCACCCAAGAACTGATTCAGTTCAACTTAAATCCATCACAAAAAGAAAGATAAAACAAATTGATTTAATCAACTTAATGTCTTTAATAAATCATGTGGCCAGGAAAAACCTTTAATGTAGCCCAGTTCGAGCTAATAATAAGCCTCTGATTGTCTTATTGTTCAGTCAGGTTTAATGCTTTGTTAGGAATATCCTGTGCAAACACGTCACAGCTGAGAAGAATAGCAGGATCCTGTCTGTGGGCTATATTAATGTCTGTGTGGACAGACACCATCCTGCTGGAAGTTTGCAGTGATCAGGCAAAAGGTTGGTGTGTTGAAAACAGTTCCCAATTTATTTCATTACAGAAAAATAATACTTTGATGTCCCTGCAAAGGTTTTACTAAGGAGCTGTCAGGTCAATATTAGATTTTTTTTTCTTCCACAGGAAAAAAAAAATTCTTATATAGGGTGTTTTATACACCTTTTCAAAACTGAATCATTAGTGTTAGTTTCTCTTTATTTAAAATCTGTACTCTAATGCCATTTGTTATAAAAAGGAATATATTGAAATTTAAAAGACAGTAAAACCTCCTTATATCCAAAGGTTTTGTGTTCCAGGACTCTTGTATCCAGTTTGACTGAATCAGTCTCATCATTCTGGAGTGATTTTGTCTCAAGTCTAGTTGCAACTTATAATTCCTCACATACTGAACAGAAACTGAATTTCTGATAACAAAAAGATATGAAAATTTTGTCACGTTGTTAAATAAAGAATGTAAAAAATGGTTGTTGCACTGCTGTCATTTGATCACAACAAACAACAAAGTAGTCCTCAGTGTGCTGTGTGGAAATCATTAGAGCTGAGCCTCATATGACACAAAACGAGTCTTGCACTCAGTCAGACTTATGGAATATTTCCACAGAACAAACTGGAAACAAATACTTGCTCGGTGTATCAATGCAAAAAGAGCACAATATGGATTGCACAGTCATCCTGGACCGAACAGGGGGATAGAGTGCTTTAGCGTCAGTGAGAATAATTTTAAATAATCAATCTTCTTCTTTAAATAATGACAAGAAATAAACACCATCCTTCTGGAAAATATTTAAAAGCATGTACGTTAATCTACATTAAGGGTTTTCTTTGTTCTCAGTGTGACGTCCATAATTTGATCAAATCTATCCCATCTGACCAGGGAGGATGAACATGGGAGAAATATCCATAAAGGTGAGAAGGCAATCATGGCTCTACTAAGCTTTAGCTTTCCATTCCAGAGTTAGTGCTGCTCATTGTGGCAGCATATTTCAGTAGCTCTGCTACATCAGTTCTGATTTTTTTTTTTTTGTAAACATTTGTTCATCATATTTTTTGGTTGCATCATTTTGTTTGGATGCTGTGCAGCTGGAAGGATTTATGCTGTTGCTATTTTAGTTCTTGTTGTTATATCATTCTTATTACATTTTGATTTATTGAGCAAGATATGCTGAATGTAGAAGGAATAACTGTGCTTCCCAGATAAAACAGATGTTCTCTATGAATCATGTTTAAACAAGTTAGTTTTAGGTACTACGATGTTCCTGACTAAATGATATACAGTAGATCACTTTAAATCAATTCATTAATGACCTATCCAGCCTCACACACTCCTGACCCCCAGCATTGCCATTTACAGCATACTGACTCTGCTGCTGGACAGATGAGGTTGTGTTGTTTTGTGCTTCCATCGTTAGCTGATCCAAGGGCTACACATAAGGGAGGAAGGGACATATTGGGACAACGTCTTTGTACATAAACGACTACAAGAGTTAACTCAGGTAATCTGCTCATGGACCAACTGGTAAAGCTACAGTACATAACTTTTTTTTTTAATGTTTTTTTTTTACATATTTGTTAAAACTGTCACTATGTTGTGACAGTATGAGACACAAACTACTCCACTTAAACGAGTAGACTACTTTGAGGCTGAAATGAGGTGGAAAGAAAAAGTAGTTAAAGATAAAATACATGTGATAGAAGGAAATGTAGAAGTACTGCTAGGCAGAAAAACAAGCTTTTCATAAAATACACTTAATACAGGAGAAAAAGTGAACACAGTAGGGCAAACAGTGAGGTTTGACTAGCTCGTTAAAGAGTACTCACTAGTTATCAAAGGCCTTGGAGAGATTAAAGGTCACAACCACAAGGCTACAGTCCATGAAAAACTCCAGCCTGTAGCACAAGGTTTAAGGAGGATGGCTTATCTCATGTTAGAAGCTGTAAATCAGGAGCTAGCTAAGATGCTTGAACCACGTATAATAGAAGTGAATGAAAAATCAGAATAGGTTTTAACATCTAACAAAGACACAAAAGAAGTGAGGCCATGCAGAGACCTTAAGGAAGTTAATAGAGCAGTGATCAGAGAAAGGCATATATAAGCCATAATTAACAGTGTAGCATCTTACCAGAAGTACATGGAGTAAATGTGTTTTGTTATAAGATGCATAGAAGGGATTTTGGCAGAGCGATTTATACACAGAATTGAGATCATTCATCACACAAAGAGGGCGCTCCCACTTCAAAAAGTCTTTCAGAGATTTGAAAACAGAGGTTTAACCCTTAACAGAGACAAGCACATCTTTGGATTGCAACAGATTGAGACACTGGTACATGTAATCACAGACACAGGAATTAAACCAGACCAGAGAAAGGTCAAAGATATCTGAAACACAATGATCATTTCAAGTAACTAAACAAGCATTGGTGAGTGAGCCATGCCTGGCCTACTTTAAACTGGATGCATCAGCTTTTGTCTGTAGCAGTTTTGCTATAGAACCAATCAGATGGACAGAAGAATCCAGTAACATATGCAAGCCATTCATTCACCCCAGAATAATATCAATATGAGAATATGAGGCTTTAGGATGCGCATGGGAGGTGGAATATTTTAGACCGTATTTGTGGGAGGGCAAACTAACTATAAACTCCTCAAATACATGTTCAACCCAGAAAAGGTTACACTGTCACCACCATAAATACAGAGACTTGATTTGAGGCTACAACCTTATGATTATAAGATAGAACACAGAGTTGTAAAGTCCAATGTAGCAGATTAACTTTCACAACTTTCTTTACCAGAGACAGAGAACAATGAGTATGTAGAAATAAGTGGACAGAGTGCTGGCAGTGGCGATGCATGAAGTACAAGCCATGAATCTTGAGGACATGAAACAGTAAATGACAGAGAACAACACAAAGAAACAACTGAAGCAAGCATTGGACATCAGAGTATCACCGTATTATCCAAAGAGCAACGGGAAAATTGAGGTTTCACAGATACTTCAGAACATCCAAGGGAACGGGGAAGAAATGGCAGGAGGAACTTCCAAAAATACTGGTGACTTACCTTCCAACACCACACAGAGTGTCAGGAGCCATACACATGTTTCATCTGCATAAAGTGTTAGAACATGGAGAAGGAATATGGACTTCCACTTGGCGAGAATTAAACAAAACCATCACAATGAATACAAAACCAGAATGAAGGAGTATGCTGACCAGACCAATGGAGAAAAGATCATAACTTTAAGGCTGGTGATTGTATTGTATAGTTTGTATTGCTAGTATGGATAATGGAAAGCTGAGTACAACATTCAAAGACATTCGCCATGTGAGATTGAGAAACAGCCCTGATGATGCCTTTGAATCGGTCAACACAGACGATGGCTCACAAGAGATCACAAATGTCAAACATCTTTGCCACACCCCTGTGGTAACTGACTCTGATGCTTTGGAGAATCCACTGGAACTCAACGATTGCTGAAACCACTTCATCATCTGAGACCCCACCAGAACCTAACCCAACTGTATCTAAGGTCATCACTGCCAGGAAGGGCCGTATCATCAGAAACCCCATCAGATACAAAGATTTGAAAATAAATTTAAAAGAAAAAAAAGAAATATTACTCTTGGAGATGTGTAAAACAAAATTTGTTTTGATTGTTTAATTTGAAAAAACAAAATGACAACACTGTGATTTAAGTTAGAAGGAAGCTTTTGTGTTACAGATATGCTTTTGTTCTAAACAAGGAGAAAACTGTAGTGTAGTAATGCTGTGTTACTGCAAGATTATTAACATGATTGTGAGATTAAAAAGACCAGGAACGAGACAAGACAACAGACATGGTGACCGAAAGAGTATTGGAACATGAGTTAAAACATAAGCATAAAATGAACAAAAGGATTGTTTATTTACACAGCAAACAGATGTAATGTGCTAATTTTATGTGAAACTGAATTCAGGGTTATTATCCATAAGCCATAATTATCAAAATTACAAGAAAACAAGCCCTTAAATATTGCAATGTGTGTGTCAATGAAAAAGTTTCTCTTCCTAAAATGAGTGACAAAAGAAATTATATTCTAATTGTAATCTTATTCTTCAGATGTGCCAGTAGACCCTGTTCTAAGAGAAATGGGGAAAATGTTTCTTTGACTTTACCTTGCTAAAGTATTACATTCCCTTGCAATAAATTAGCAAATACATCATGGTCTACTTTGTGTACAGTGACAGTCACAAATGTCCATTTATAATTGCACATATGTACACATTTAAAGAGCCTCAGAGAAAACGTGTTTATACATTCTTAACTTTTTGATGCAAAGAAATTTTTGAAAATCAATCTATTACTGCATGTTCATGTTTGTTGGAAGGCTGAGATGAGACTGTACATGAAAGCAGACCTTTGTTAACCAGACTACCAATACAAAAAAGACACAGTCAAAACTGTCAGATGAACTGCTGGTGAAAATATCTCAAAAACAGTCATGTAGTAGTCATGTAGTCACGAATGTAGTTTTTCTTTCTTTCCTTCTTAAGGAAAGTTTCTGTTTATGTCTCAGATGGAATGGAAAGAAATGGAAAGCCTGTGTTTAACCTGTTTTGCTTTTGAATTTTGAACATATGTTTGTGGTGAATTTGTTTCATTAAAAAAGATACAAAACTTCAGATATGTTACTAATGAGATATTGACATACTTGGAAAAAACTAATATTGTAGCAGAAAGATTTTTAGTATTCTCAATGCCTCATGAACTGACCAGTACATTATTGTGTGAGAATGCAAAATCTCACGAGAGAAAAAAAAATTCCCCATGTTCCCTAGGGGGTCCGTACTGTTCAGCACACATACACCTCCATCAGCCCAGGAAGCTAGCAATTCACACTTTTAACATTAATTAACCGTTCATTCATACATAGAACTACTTAATGAAGTTCAAAGTGTGCAGCCTCTCTCACAGCAGAGAAGAGTTCAGTGGTTGATTTTTATCAGCATCAGCATCAGCCGATCTCCCAAAGTTAAGGAAACTGGGGCCTATTTATCAGCTGGCTGATTTATCTGTGCACCGCTAAAGAATGTTCCAGTGGGTTTGCAGCTCTTTACACCCCCTGTTGTGGCTCTCAGAGCTGTGGTCAAAACTTATTAAAATTTAGCAAAATTTTTAAACATTTAAAGATCAGAAATAAATGTTAGTCTTTTCAGTTTTTTGCATTAATAGTGTTTGTGATACTTTTCTATTAATTCTTTTTTCTCTTCAGGTGGCAAACCACACTATATTATACACAGTCCAGTCACATTAATGTGACCACCACGTACTTTCCACTTCAGAGTTAAATAACCAATCACAGAAGGCAGGTGGCAGCACAGTGCAGTTGAGCGTATATAAAGGGTGTGTGTGGGCTTCGGAAAACATTTCAATCGTTGGCGTAATGCAGAAACGAAGCGATTTATCCGACGTCCAAAAGGGCATGATCATTGGCTTTCGGGCCAAGGGTGGAAGCATTTCCGAAACGGCTGAGTTTGTGAACTGTTCGCGTGCCGCCGTGGTAAAAGTGTACCGTGCATGGCAAAATGGGACTGTCCAAAATCAACGACGTGGCAAATGTGGTGCACCACGGGCCATAGATGACAGAGGCGAACGACGGTTGCGGAGATGCGTTCGGGCAGATAGACGGGCTAACCGTTGAGCAACTGACCACTAAAATGAACCAAGGGGCTACCACAAGTGTCTCCCAAACCACTATTCAGCGAACATTGCTGCGTCTGGGCCTCCGAAGCGGACGCCTGGTTCGTGCACCTATGCTGACTGGTGTTCATCGACGACGAAGGCTAGAATTTGCACGCCAGTACAGCAGCTGGACGTCCACTGAGTGGCGACAGGTAGCGTTTTCAGATGAATCGCGTTTTATGCTCCATCGGACAGATGGATGTTGGCGTATAAGGCGTGAAACCTCTGAAAGGAACCACCCTGCAACCATTGCAGGAACGGTCCAAGCTGGAGGCGGGAGCATTATGGTCTGGGGAATGTTTTCCTGGCATTCTCTGGGTTCACTGATTATTGTGGAAGGCACGATGGATCAATACAAGTACGCATCTGTCCTTGCGGACCATGTCCACCCCTACATGCGCATTGTTTTTCCTCAGGATGATGGCATCTTCCAGCAGGACAATGCGAGGTGCCATACAGCTGCCAGTGTACGTGCGTGGTTCGAAGAGCACCAGGATGAGTTTACCGTCCTCCCCTGGCCAGCAAACTCACCTGACTTAAACCCAATCGAGCATCTGTGGGACCATCTCGATCGAGTTGTTCGCACCATGGATCCTCAACCGCGTAATCTAGCGCAGCTGGCCACGGCATTAGAGTCGGCATGGCTCAACATCCCAGAGAAGACCTTCAGGGACCTAAGTGACTCTCTTCCTGCACGTCTCGTAGCAGTTCGCTCTGCGAAAGGTGGTTATTCTGGCTTTTGACAGATGGTCACATTAATGTGACTGGACTGTGTATTTTTTAAGTTTTGAAAGAAAATTTTAACTGCCCTTTTAATTATGTTTTTAATTATTTTCTTTATTAACCAATCTCAAAAGAAAACATGTTTTCCAATATAAAATGTCCTAAAAATTCAAATAATCTTTATAACTCAAGCCACGCATCAATTTAATGAAACAGCTGGACTGAAGGCAACAATAGTTTCAGTTAAATGGTTGCTAACTCCTGGTCCAATACTTGATCTGAAGTCATTCTTCCAGTCACAAGCTCATAGGTTCAAATCTCAGTATCTCTTTCCCTGTGGACTTTCAACGATGCTCCAGTAAATTTATCTGTTACTAACTAGTCAAGCTGACAAACTAGAGCATTCTGAAGAGCCCAAGCATCTAGCTAAAAGTCTTCCTCTGCATTAGCATTAGCTCCCAGGTTAGTAGTTAAAGGAGAGCTCTTTTAGTTTCCTTTTGCTGAAATTGACAAAATGTCTTCCAAAAGTCTTTTATGTTCAAAGTAGAACAGTTAAATACTTTGAACTGTATGATGGTGCCTGTTGAAAACGATGCATTCAATGAACAACCCAAATGTTTGTTTTTTTTAAAGCATGGTAACTTACATGCTTCAATAGTACCTGTATTTTTAAACTGGAAAATTAATTATATTAATAATTTAATACCACTTTGCTATTCATTGAAAGCTAAATCTATTCCTTCCCTCAACAGCAGGTCTGAGCAGGAGAATAGAACTAGAAGGGCATAGAATGGAACAGGTGATGCTTCACAATATAATATCATGTTGTAATGTTGTCAGGTTTCTCTCTAGATGTAGTAAAAGAAAGCTGCTTACGTGTCGGGCCTCTCTGCGCAGCCCCTCAATGTTCCTCAGCCAGCAGCGGCTCAGCTCGCTCAGCTCCAGGATGGGCTGGACCTTCAGCCTCACTGTGTCTCCTGACTGACGGATCATCTCAACTATCTCGTCACGGCTCTTGTTCTCCACGTTCCGGCCGTTTATCTCCACCAGCCTGTCACCAGGCACAAGTCCAAGCGCCAAGTCCTTAGTGCCAGCACCAGGCTCGGCGAAGTGGACCACGCGCCTGTAGACCCCTCCATCAGGGCTGCGATCTAACATAGTGGTACGGCGTAAAGAGAACCCAAAGTCACCAGTGTTGCGCCTCTGCAGCTCCAGCTCCCGCGTTTCTGGGGCACTTGGTGCAACCACAGTAGGCAGCTGCAAGGGTGCGGGAAAAATCTTATCAACCAGTTGAGGGATGAAAACCTTTTTGGTGTCTGCCGCCTCTGGTTGAACTTTTTGGCTGTGCTTGCGAAGCATGTTGAACACTTTGCTTTCGACCTGCGGTGATGGAGCAGCAGAGTTCTGTCCAGAAGGTGTGGAGCCCTCGGACGGGCTCTCTTCCTTGCTCCTCTGGGAGAAGGAGAAACGTTTCATCATCTGCCCCATCTGTGAGGAGTTCTGCTTGGCAAGAGAACCAAAGTGAGCCACGCGGTCCCGTACAGAGCTGCGATGTCCGTCCTGACCTCCTCCCTCTCCTTTCAAATCATCAGTGGAGCTGGCCACACTGATCTGATCGTCCAAGGCCATGCTGCTTCGGTTGCTGAACTCATCTGACTCGATGTCGGTGAGGGACAGCTCATTGGTGCTTGCCACTTTGATAGGAATGGGGTTGGAGATCTCCACTTTGTTCTTGGACTCCCGCTAGCCTCCCTCTTAAGATTGAAAAAACCCCGCCTCATGCTCATCTCCTCCAGGCTGCGCAGCTCTGCTGCAGACATTCTCTCCTTCTTCTCTTTCTTCTCTTTTCTACTCCCTTCCTTCTCTTTGTCTTTCTTTATCAAATTAAACATGGTAACTATCTAAATCTCCCTACACAGGTTGAGTCATGAGTCAGAAGTCTTGTTTCCAAAAGAAAAAAAAAATCCCCTGGAAAGGGCGACAGGAGAAAACTGTTAGAAACTACTATAAAACACTGACAATAAATTAATTCATTCACTCATTAAACATCAAGTATACTTTAGTGTTTATAAATAACTAGAAATCAGGGATGTAATGGTACTAATTCGCTACACAGCTGGGATTTAATGTCACAGTTTAGCAAGTTTCAAACAAGAGAAACAAAAATGTAGAAATATGGCTTTTCCTTTAATCAAAATGTTCATTTTCGTTTCTTTTTAAAGTTTTTTTGGCTCTAGTGGGATTTATTTGAAAGTGCTAAGACAGGAAAGTAGGTAAAAAGAGGGAGGGAAGACATGCGGCAAAGGTCACCAGGTCGAGAATCGAAAGTGAAACGGCTGCGTTATAGACATGTGATGCTTAAATTTTGCTTGATGTCCTTCCAGGTGAGTAGTTAAATTCAATGTGTGTGTTGATCTCGATAACCACCTCCAGTTGTAAAATCTTCAAGTCAGACATAGTCTGTAGAATTTTGTCAATATCCTCCATGTCAACTAGACTCCTTGGCACCTTGTTCAGCATGGAAGTAGAAAAAATAGGAAAACAAAACTAAAGTAAAAAGTACTCCCACAGTCCTTAGATCTGAAGTAATCCAATTATAAGCTAACTATAAAAAGTGAGAATACCGAATAGCTTTAACAAGCAATAACTATCAAATGAGGATGAGAGAGAACCGGATAAGCTGTTCCTCTTTCAGCTGACAAGCCAATAACGCCACAGGCTCTTGAACCAATGTGTTGCCATAAAACTTAGGTTTGCTCCACCACCTTTCTTGCTGCAGCATCACCTCAGCTGAATGAGAAACAATTATGTTCCCAAACAACAAAAGTTAATGATGGTGATCGAGTCCTTCCTGTTATGCTTTGGTGGAGCTTTTCAAGGTTGTGTGGCGAATAGCAGGATTCTGCACTTTGATTCCAGCCATAAAGTTCTGTAGGTGCACAGGTTATAAAAAAGGCTGCTTGCTCAGTACACCTAAGTGTAGACTCAAATCATTCTACAATAGCTCCACTCACCGTATTGGCGTGTCAGAGAAGTTCTGCTATCTTAGCAGATTTATTCTTTTCGTAGACTGTTGTTCATTATTTTTCGTTGAGGCAATCGGACTGTTGTCATGACATGTAACTGTGGCAACAAAGTATCTTTTACAACTGGGCTTTTGAGATTGCCATCTGAAAATCTCAGATGATATTTGAACCACAATTCCAAATTCCAGAGAAGTGGAAATGGAGACTTTACGGATGCAGACCCAAGAGCAAAGAGAGGACATTCAAATCATCTCATTCATTCATTGTGATGGACAAGGATCAGATTCAACATCTCTGGGCCTGTACGGCCAGACAGATTTACATGGGAGCAGCAAACGCAAATAAGGTGGATCAGCAGCGTTTGCCAATGGCAGACAGTGTCATCCAGGACATGTTGCAGAGAAATATGGTAACTATTGTCTGGATATTGAGATGCTAGCATTTCATGATGGCTATGAGACTGTTACACCGCAGCAGTCGGTGTAACAGTCAATTAGACGCCTCTTCAGTTGCTACCAGAGATCCTTCCGGCCCATGGATCACCATTCACTACAACTCTTTTAAGTCACTTGGATGGTAGGAGTTACAATAACATTTAATTTCACTTTGGAATAAGTTAATATTTTTTAACTGAACTGATAATAAATTTAATTAAGAGGGCTGTTCCAATGCATGTACCATTTTATCCTTATGGAAATATTACTTTATATAGTATTTTAAATGTTAAAACAATGGAGTCTTTAATGAGCTTCAATTATGACACCAGCAACGTGTTAGGCAGTGTGCACTATAAAACTGAAATCATTCCAATTTAAAACTTTGCGAGTGAAATGAAAATCACTAACCACATGAAAGTGACTCAAAACATGTTGGACAAACTAATGACAACCTTACTGCATCTACAGAAGGTTATGTTCAGCCAGTTTAATAATTTGATTAATTTGTGATCAACACTGTTTAGTATGTGTATAAGACCAACAAGAAGCAGACATCAGCAATTGTTTGAGAGGCAACAGTTGCAGTCAATTACACCGGGTTACAAAAGATATTTTTGGAAGTTGTCTATGTTTTTTCAACTGAATTATGACTATTTTGCACCACTGAATCCAGGTCAAGTTTTTATTCTAATTTGATTTAGGAAAACTTGATCTTCTGACTAAATTGATAACATTTTTTGTGACATTATCAGTTCATTTCTGTTAATATTTCTCATCCAAAAAAGGCTTTAAGAGAAAAAAAATGTTTTCTAACAGAGTGTTGACCAATGTTACTGAAGTTGAGCCTTATTTATCT
Organism: Poecilia picta; assembly: GCA_033032245.1. Taxonomy (NCBI): domain Eukaryota; kingdom Metazoa; phylum Chordata; class Actinopteri; order Cyprinodontiformes; family Poeciliidae; genus Poecilia; species Poecilia picta. The sequence goes on along the minus strand of CM065365.1, from coordinate 2,256,115 downwards.
CTCAGGTGTTCCTGGTATTAAAGGAAGTACAGAAGTGGGTAGGAAGCTCTACTGGAAACATTCATTTTCTACAGCTGTAAATATGTGAAGTTACTGTGGGATAACAGTCAGAGGTTTTCAGCTTCAGCTGTGGTTCCCAACATTTTCTCTTTGCTTGTTGTTCCCCATGTTTCTAATGCTGTACCAGTTGGGACTTAATGTCTGAGTCAGGTTACTACATCTGCTTGTCTGTCTAATTGTAGAGTGAGTTTGACTCTGCTGAGATGACTGTTTTCATTAAAGCACATCAGTGTGTAATAGAAGTGTATATTCTTGGGATACCCAGTTACTTGTAAACTGAAGTTATCATGAACAGGAGAGCTTGATGAAAATCTTCAGTCAGCTTTTAGAAAACAATTCAGACAGTAGAAGCTTCCAGCTCTATTCCAAGGTTGTCATAGTAATGAATTGTTTGCATTTTGTCTTGTTATTAGGTAATAAACACTCAAGGATTATCAGGAAAAAAAGCAAAAAGAGTATTTCTAATTCTATTTTAGCTGCTCATTAACAGGCTCAAATGATCAACTGTTTGAACCAGGATCCACAGCAGCTGGTTCTACTGAACCAGAAGATATGATTCTCCTCAAGCCCAAAAGTCTTGAGTAACACTAAGTTGATCTTTGACTTGTTCAGATGTTCTCATTGTGATTTTCCAGATTTTCCACTTTAAGTCGTATTTAAGGCACTTTTAGGTCTGATGGATCGACCTCAGAGATCTCCGCTTAATGACGAAGGAAGTTCTCATGCAGCAGACCCATAAAACAATGGTGAACAAGTTAAAGAAACTGGAGAAATCCTATATTGATCTGGTATAACCAATTCCAATGAGTGACAAATAGCATTTCTCGCCCAAAGATGTTTCTGACCAGGCCTTTTCCAGCATCTCAGGGTGAAGTGTTGACACTGACAGAGAGCAGCTGGAACATTATCGTCATGTTTCAATGTCGGGCCGACTGGGGGATGTTTCAACCACCCTCCTATGTGACTAAATATGTTCAGAAGCTCAGGACAAAACCTGAACTAGAAGGGACAAAAGCATGACAGGGCTAAATAGGTGGAGCTACATTAGCAAGCTAAGCTGCTGTTTGGTTTGCTTGTCTCGGTTTTCTAACAAATAGGACTGTTATTCCACTCGGCACGAGAAACACAACTGGCGTAAATCCATGCAGGGGTTTTAGGCTTTGTTTTACTTTACTTTAAGCAGTCTAGCTAGCTAACTAGCATAATTGGCTCAGATCAAAGCCATAGTAGTTTGCCCTCATTTTTCACAAGGCAACACTTGGAACAAAACACCGGGATAGTGTGAAAATGTTTCACGCTAGAGCGGCCTCAGCACGGCTTCTTTCACACTATCTGGGTCATCTCACTTCTAACACATAAACAACAATAGCAAGAAATACTCACCGTTCTCCAAACAGGGCTGGTGCCTTGCTTATAGGCGCAGCTTGGTTCGTTTGGAACACAAACCACAGAATGTAAGAACTGCCAGCTCCCTGTCCGCCTCTCATGCAAGAGAGATCGACTGGAGGAGGTCAACCTGCGCCATCTGTTGGGCATTCAGTACAATTACACAAAGCACATCTGCGTGTCAAGAGACTGGAATGTAAAGTTCTTCCTCGGTTAGGCCCAGACGGCTCTTCGTTTTTTCCTTAACCCTTGTGCGTGCGAGGACTGAGGCAAACGTAGAGGACTATGGCAAATGTTACAAGTTTTACGTGTGTGGGGTCGTTTGGACCCCATTTCTACATACAAGGGTAAAGGCACTTTACTAAGCAGCTTTTAGAATCACAACCAAAGTTTTAGGATTTTAATCCTAAAACATTTCTAATATCCCATTAAAAGTTAGCTTTAGAAACAGAATCGTCTGTTTTCTTTTGTTTTTTTTTTATTACTTTTATTCAAGTCATAAACATAACCCCGTTCTTTCATAAATCCATCCATCCATTTTGTTTACACCTTTGTCCCTTAGTGGGGTCAGGAGGGCTGCTGGTGCCTTGTAAAAAAAAAAAAGTTAAAAAAAGTATACTTTAGTATACTTCAAACATACTTTCATTTGTGAAAGTACACTTTAAGTATGCTAATTATGTGTACTACCTATAAGTATATCTGAAGTATACTAAAATACACTTGTACCAATTTCGAAATTAGTACCTTAAACACACTTAAACATAATTGTACTAAAATACACTTTTAATATATTAAATAAAAGTATGCTTTAAGCGAACAAAATATGAATCTGTATGAACTTTAAGTGCCTTAATAATCTTTTATTATTGATTAAAATTGCATACAAAAAAAGGATAATCATCATGTAATTTTAAGAAAGTACCCAATCAATTTTCAGATGTGTGATGTAAAAACCTTATAATCAACGGCATCAGCTCCAGTTCACACTCCAGACAAGATGGTGGCGGTATTGCACATTTTCATTTATTTAAAAAACGCCACAAAGAGAAGAAAAAAACTTGAAGCAGGGAAGATAACAGACGCTGTTCAAATTCACCATTTTTATTTGCATAATATTGCCTTATAAGTAGAGAGGGTCTTGACAAAAGTTAGTAATTTTGTTCAATTTAAGCTTGTGACGTCCTAGTCCGAGTTAGACGACAACACAACGGGACAACAGATGGAAATGAAATGTGTGTCACAAAAGGAGCCCTGGGGACGAAGGATGGTGGTAAGTTTTCTTATTAATTATCTTAATTTAATTATAAACAGTGCAGTAAAAATATGTAAATTACATTGGCTTCTTAAATAATTATTTTATCATTTTTATTGTGACTTATGTGATTATTATTATAGTAATAATTCAGCTTCGTGTTATAACTGCATGGAGGCTGTTTGTTGCGACTTATACGACTTGTTGCAACCACACTTAAAACAGCTTCATAGTTAATGCCAACATCAACTGACTCTATGACATTGCTGACATTTTTTTTTACTTTCAACATAAACAGGCAAAGAAGACACCGAGAAATGTTTTTCCACCCCAGCCAGTTGGTCCCAATCATCATCAGTTCTTATGACGTCACATACATGTCGAGTCCACAACGTCTTGAAATTGTAAGTATTATTTTTATTTGCCATTTTTCTGTTCTCTTTAAATACAAATGCTTTCTCTGTTTAATTGCTTTATTGTTCTTTTTGTAGGTTTCTGTGAGGTGCAGTGAACAGGAATGTTCTGTCGTTGATCCTCACTGTCATGTTTTATTGTCGCACTTAAATGTTCATGTTCATGTGTTCACTTTTGATGTGTAAACTGATAATTTATGTAAAGTTCATAAAGTTGTGAGTAAAATTGGACAATTTTAAAATATCTGTAATAAAAATATTTGAATTACCTTGGGCATCTTGTGTAATTAATCTTTCCATGTAATTTTAGCCTAAAACAATGTAAGTACTGTAGTGTAGTTATGCATGTCTTTTACAAAGTAGGTACATAGGAATTAAGACTTTCACGAATAAAGTTGTAGTTTATTATCAATAGCAGGAAATAAAAAATAACAATTAATTGTAATTTAAATAAATTATTAAATTAGTATATTTAAAATATATTTGAAGTATATTTGAAATATATATATATTTTATATAATTTTGAGAGATAATTATATAATTAATAATAACATAATATAACAATTATATCAAAATGTAATAATAAAGCTCTGAAATATGAAAATTAAAAAGTATACTTTAAGTACACTCTAAGTATACTTGAAGTTGTTCTAAAAAAGTACGTGTAGTATACTAAAGTATACTATTAGTTGTATTTTTAAACCATTTAAATACTACCGAAGTATACTAAGTACAAAAAAATTTGTTCCAAAATAGCACAGTTGAAGTACATTGCTAAAAGTATATTAAAGTATGTTAAAATTTAGTATACTAAAGTATACTTTTTTTACCAGGGTAACAACCTCACAATATCTCTCTGTTTTATGGAGCTTAATTAAAACCAGGTTAATTTATGAATTAAAGTACAGGTGCTGGTCATAAAATTAGAATATAATGAAAAAGTAGATTTATTTCAGTAATTCCATTTAAAAAGTGAAACTTGTATATTATATTCATATATTACATACAAACTCATATATTTAAAATGTTTATTTCGTTTAATTTTGATGATTACAAATGACAACAAATGAAAATCTCAAATTCAGCATATCAGAAAATTAGGATATTACTGAAGACCAATAAAAACAAAGGATTTATAGAAATGTTGGCCAACTGAAAAGTATGAACATGAAAAGTATGAGCATGTACAGCACTCAGTATTTAGTTGGGGCTCCTTTGGCCTGTATTACTGCAGCAATGCGGCGTGGCATGGAGTCGATCAGTCTGTGGCACTGCTCAGGTGTTATGATAGCCCAGGTTGCTCTAATAGTGGCTTTTAGCTCTTCTGAATTGTTGGGTCTGGTGTATTGCATCTTCTTCTTCACAATACCCCATAGATTTTCTATGGGTTAAGGTCAGGAGAGTTTGCTGGCCAATTAAGAACAGGGATACCATGGTCCTTCAACCAAGTACTGGTAGCTTTGGCACTGTGTGCAGGTACCAAGTCCTGTTGGAAAATGAAATCTGCATCTCCAAAAAGTTGGTCAGCAGCAGGAAGCATGAAGTGCTCTAAAACTTCCTGGTATGTGGCTGTGTTGACCCTGGAACTCAGAAAACACAATGGACCAACACCAGCAGATGACATGGCACCCCAAACCATCACTGACTGTGGAAACTTTACACTGGACTTCAAGCAACGTGGATGAAGTGCCTCTCTTCTTTTCCTCCAGACTCTGGGACCTTGATTTCCAAAGGAAATGCAAAATTTACTTTCATCAGTGAACATGACTTTGGACCACTCACCAGCAGTCCAGTCCTGTTTCTCTTTAGCCCAGGCAAGACGCTTCTGACGCTGTCTGTGGTTCAAGAGTGGCATGACACAAGGAATGCGACAGCAGAAACCCATGTCTTTCATACGTCTGTGTGTGGTGGTTCTTGAAGCACTCACTCCAGCTGCAGTCCACTCTTTGTGAATCTCCCCCACATTTTTGAATGGGCTTTGTTTCACAATGCGGTTATCTCTCTTACTTGTACACTTTTTCGACCACATCTTTTCCTTCCCTTCGCCTCTCTATTAATGTGCTTGGACACAGAGCTCTGTGAACAGCCAGCCTCTTTAACGATTACCTTTTGTGTCTTGCCCTCCTTGTGCAAGGTGTCGATGGTCGTCTTTTGGACAACTGCCAAGTCAGCAGTCTTCCCCATGATTGTGTAGCCTATAGAATTAGACTGAAAGACCATTTAAAGGCCTTTGCAGGTTGTTTGAGTTAATTAGGTGATTAGAGTGTGGTACCAGGTGCCATCAATTTTGAACCTTTTCACAAGATTCTAATTTTCTGATATGCTGAATTTGAGATTTTCATTTGTTGTCATTTGTAATCATCAAAATTAAACGAAATAAACATTTGAAATATATGAGTTTGTATGTAATGTATGAATATAATATGCAAGTTTCACTTTTTAAATGGAATTACTGAAATAAATCTACTTTTTCATTATATTCTAATTTTATGACCAGCACCTGTATAAGTCGCAACAAACAGCCTCCATGCAGTTATAACATGAAGCTGAATTATTACTATAACAATCATACAAGTCACAATAAAATTTATAAAATTATTATTTAAGAAACCAACGTAAGTTATATATCTTTACTGCACTGTTTATAATTAAATTAAAAATAATTAATAAGAAAACTTACCACCAGCTAGCAACACTTAGCATCCTTCGTCCCTCGGGCTCCTTTTGTGACACACATTTCATTTCCATCGGTTGTTGTCCCGTTGTGTTGTCGTCTAACTCGGACTAGGACGTCCAAAGCTTGATTTTAACTAAATTACCAACTATTGTCAAGGCCCTCTCTACTTTTAAAGGCAATATTATGCGAGTAAAAATGGCGAATTTGAACAGCGTCGGTTATCTTCCCTGCTTCAAGTTTTTTCTTGTCTTTGTGGCGTTTTTTAAATAAATTAAAATGTGCAATACCGCCACCATCTTGTCTGGAGTGTGAACTGAAGCTAATGCCATTGATTATAAGGTTTTACATCACATCTGAAAATTGATTGGATACTTTCTTAAAAATTACACCATGATTATCCTTTTTGTATTGTATGCAATTTTAATAAATAGTAAAAGATTATTAAGGCACTTCAAAGTTTATACATATTCATTCATATTTTGTTCACTTAAAGTATACTTTTATTTAATATATTAAAAGTGTATTTTAGTACAATTATGTTTAAGTATGTTTAAGGTACTAATTTTGAATTTGGTACAAGTGCATCTTTAGTATACTATACTTATAGGTAGTACACTTAATAATTAGCATACTTAAAGTGTACTTTCACAAACGTATGTTTGAAGTAGCTATACTAAAGTATACTTTTTTTTTTTACCAGGGTCCCTCAATTAGTTAATGAGGTCTGTAACCTACAGCGGGAGCCCATAGATTACAGACTTTGACTCAGCTGTTTTGAATTCAACTGTCATCCTCTGTTCCTTTGCTACATGTTGAATGGAAAATTGCTGTGTTACAGAATTGATAATAATTGGGCTAAAATGAGGAGAACAATATGGCTATGCAGAAAGAAAACAAACATGTCTGCTATACTGAACAGTGATTTTATTTGAACCCTATATGTAACCATAACATCTATCCATTGGAGAGTCCTTCTCTGCTGACAGATTAAACCAAACCTACAGTCCAGGTTTCTCCTACAGCCCCTTGCCTTCTTAACCTCCTAGCTAGTCTCTAGCTAAGAATTTGACAAGGCTGCCTGCATGGTCAGCATGGCTCAACAAAGTTTCTGTTGAGATATAATATAGTTTCCTAAGTATGATGTGGCAGAGGACACAAGTGGAACTGCTCTAATACAAACTCACCTGGCTGTGGGTAGATCTCTGATGCTTTGTGTCTTTGAACCCTGCTAATGAATATCTGAGCCCTGCTGAGACTCATTGTAACCCCCCTTGAGTTTTTTATTCATATGCTGTTTTCCTCTCTGTAGCCTATATGAGTGAATATATATGTGTAAAAAAAGATAGCATGTGAGAAGGAAAAATGTTTGTTCTTGTGAAAGTATTGGAATGTGGCTTGTCTGGGAGTTCATGAATAACTCATTGAGGAATGTTTGTGTTGTTGACTCACTCAGTCTGAATTGAGGGCGTTCTTACCGCCCTGAATAGACAGGCTGATTCGCTTAAAAACTCTGTAGATCCCCATCCAACCGGACTCACTGCATTCAAGAACCACCAGACTTTCAAATGTCCTTTACATTTTGGACAATTTATAACTGATCTGAACAATAATTTTGTCTGTTTGGTGCAGCTTACTGGCAAAATCATTTATTCAGTTCTAGTTGCTACCTAAATAAATCGCCAGCTGTATCTCAGCTAGAGAGGAAATCTGGAGTGAGATGGTCAGAGTATATATTTAAGTTGCACCATAACGAACATCCATCCATACATGATAGTGCCTAACCAGCAATGAACCTCACTGACTAGACAAAGTGTGGATACACACACACACACACACACACACACACACCAAATATATATATACAGTATATACTCATATACATATGTATGTATGTATATATGTATGTATGTATGTATGACTGATATCTAAATAGATATCTGTATGTCTACATATCTACTACTTCTCTCTATATATGTATATATACATAGAGGTAGATATATAGATAGATTGATTGATCTCAATATGTAGATATATAAATATATCTATATATATAAATATATCTATATATAGATTTATATATATTTATAGATACAGATATATATATACATGTTCCTGTTCCTGCTCTCATCCTGGCTGCACAGGAACAGGCCCTAAACACCAGAGCAATATAGGCTCAGATCTACCACACCAGACAAGACCCAAGGTGTAGGTTGTGCAAGGAGGCCCCTGAGACAGTCCAGCACATAACAGCAGGGTGCAAGATGCTGGCAGGGAAAGCGTACATGGAACAACATAACCAGGTGGCGGGCATAGTGTACAGGAACAACTGTGCAGAATATGGACTGGAAGCCCTGAGATCGAAGTGGGGAACAACCCCAAAGGTGGTGGAGAATGACCGAGCTAAGATCCTGTGGGACTTCCAGATCCAGACAGACAAGATGGTAATGGAGAACCAACCGGACATTGTAGTGGTGGATAAAGAACAGAGGAAAGCCGTTGGATGTAGCAATACCAAGTGACTACAACATCAGGAAAAAGGAGCATGAGAAACTGGAGAAATACCAGGGCCTCAAGGAGGAACTGGAAAAGACCTGGAAGGTGAAGACCACAGTGGTGCCTGTGGTCATCGGGGCCCTCGGGGCAGAAACCCCCAAACTGGAGCAGTGGCTAAAACAGATCCCAGGAACAACATCAGACATCTCAGTCCAGAAATGTGCAGTACTAGGCACAGCTAAGATACTGCGCAGAACTCTCAAGCTCCAAGGGCCTCTGGTAGAGGACCCGAGCTCAGAGGATGAAAGAGACCACCCGCAGAGGGTGAGAAGGGAATTTTTTTTTAATTTTATACAAATAAATCTAACCCAATTTGTATAGGTCAGACTTCTAAAATGCTCTTTTTGTTTCATGTTGTTTAATTTTTTTTCCTAAATCTCCCTTTAATTAACAAATGTTGTTGTCTTATTTTCTGTTTAGAATTAGAAATACAAATCTTTCAATGGATGAAATGTTGAACATGGGGGAAGCCGGAGCACCCAGAGAGAACCCACACCTACACAGGGAGACATTTCCCACTGTGCAGTCCTGTCTTTTAACATTAAAATGTCCAATTAACAACAAAATCAGTCCTGATTTTCCATCCAATGAAAATCTTACAGTGGATGAACTTCAGTTCTGATGTTGAACATGGGGGAAGCCGGAGCACCTGGAGAGAACCCACACCTACACAGGGAGACATTTCCCACTGTGCAGTCCTGTCTTTTAATATTAAAATGTCCAATTAGCAATAACAGCAGCTCTTTTTCCAATTCCCGCCAATCACCCAAAACACACGTGGCCCCACCCCCCTTTTAAATCTAATTTAGTGGAGACATCAATTGATGTCTGCGATGTTAGTGCTTAACATCCATCTTTGAATTGGCGCCGAGATGTTGGCATTAAAGCCTTTTTAATTCTCCTCCACAGTGAGATCCTCTTCCTAGGACTCTCTTCTTGGTCAGACGTTTTCTTCTGTTCCTCTGACTCTTCAGCTGCTTCAGGTTCTGACTCCTGGGATGATGTTTGGATCTCATCTTCCTTCATCTGTGGAGGCAGTGTCCTTTGTTCTCCGCTCTCCCCTTCTGCAGTAACTACTGGGACCTCACCAGTGACGTCTTCTGGATCAGAGCAAAGTTGGGTCTCTAGTTGTATTTTTCTCTTTCTGCTGGTCCCGACTTTGTTCTATTTCAGGGATTGAAATGACCTCTTCAATGTTTTCTGCACAAATGTTGTCATTTTTGGCAGCTTCGCATTCAGAAAGAGCTTTCATTGCTGCCATCCTCTTGTTTTTATTCTTATTTTTCTTTGATGGCCTTTTTTAACTTCATAATCTCCATTTTGTTGGTTGTCAGCCCTGGTAAAAAAAAAAAGTATACTTTTAGCAATCTACTTGAACTGTGCTATTTTGGAACAACTTTTTTTGTACTTAGTATACTTTAGTAGTCAGTGTTGTGGTACTCGAAGTCGGTCTTGCTCTCGAGACCATTTTTTGATGGTCTCACCGCATTTGGTCTCGGTCTCGGTCGCTGAGGACTCGGCATTTTATTTCAAGACCGGTTGAGATGCAACTGTGAAAATATCACTAAACATGCAGCAGACTGTCCAGTTTATTTGTTAACATCTTTGTTTTCAGTGGATGCAAAACGCACCGATAAAAACACAACCAATAACGTGACTTGCCAATTAGGTGTTTATGTTTCTCTCCCTCCTTCACCTTTCACTCGCACGCGCGGCTCCAAGACATGCGCAGTGGTTTCCTATGAGCGGCAGAAGATCTAATAGTCAGTAATAGAATAAAGCTGCATAAATCATTATAAATCCGACGGCCACAGTAACTCAGCAGCGCTTCGCTTTCACAGACGGTGGGACAACATCTAACTTTTTTCGTCACTTAGAAAAGTAGCTCAATAAAAGGTAAAGCTTCGTTGACGTGATGTTAGCAAAGCTAGTTGTATAGAGACACATAAGCATTGTGATGAAAAAAAGTTGTCACTCACTGCCTGAATTATTGTGTGGAGGTTTTGACTGACTTGTTGCAAATATGGGACAACGCTGTGACCAAAAGTCTGCAATGTAGTGATGCGACGTTCAGGAGCAGAACGATTCTTCTGCACGGGTCTTTACTTATTAGACAGGACTGGAGTGTCACTGAGAGCCGTTGTTCTATCAGATTACCTTACGCTGTCAGAATAGCATACATCAGAGGTTCCCAAACTGTGGGGCGCGCCCCCTAGAGGGGGCGCCGTGCCATTGCAGGGTTTGGGCACAGGAAGCCATGTGGATGAAAAAGAAAAAACAAAAAAACATGAACGCTGTATGCACTGGGCTTTTACTTTAGAACGGCCAACTCTCTGTTATTCCTCTGTCAATTTGATACAGTAGGGGCTTCTACACTTCCCATATCCGTGTCCTCTGTAACTTTTATCACCAGTCAGTGGCGGAACAAGTCGGCCTCGGGCCGGGGCAAATTTCTGGGCCCCTGACCAATCACCGGGCCCCTTACGTGCAGCAGCTGGAAACCGTTGAGCCAGGGGGTGTGGGGGGTGGGGTGGGGGGGGGTGCGGAGGACAACTACTGACATTGATACACCTTTCTCAACAGGCGGGGGCGCACTTTCTCACTTTCTCGGTCTATAGTCTGACATTGGAGCGACTTGAATCCATTCCTCCCTCCCTGGCTCCTCCAAACCCGGGCCCCCACCGGCCTGGTTCGGGGGGCAACCGCCCCCCCAGTCCCCCCTATAGCTCCGCCCCTGGTTCAAATGTTAACATTACTTAACTAGAGGTAATGTTAGATAATGTTACCTCTAACTAGCTAGATGTGTTGCACGAGTTGCACCTGTTAGGTAACCCCAAGATCACACAGTCTTCTTAAAAGATAGAGTGACGTTTCTTAAAAATGTAGCCAGTGTTTTCAGCAAAATTGAGCTGACTGTCCAGGAATGATCCAAGGTATTTAAAATTTGCCATAGTTTCAACCGGTTGGCCAACGAATGAAACTGGAACCACTTTCAGGTCTTGTTTATGTAATTTAACTAGCTCTACTTCTTTAAGAAAATTAAAAGGTATGGTGTTTTGTGAGGGACTTTATCTTTTGCAGTTCCAGTTATGCCAGAATTAAATAAAAAAGACTTTGGTATTCTAATTTAGTAATGTATTTATATTAGTTGTGCTACCACCCCCACGCCACTAGAGGCAGTAGCAGGCCCGAAAAGATGCGAAAAATGAGCAGATTTAGAAGTATACAGAAAGCAACGGAAATTGTTAAAAACTGTGAGCTGCGCTGAAGTAAATAAAAGAGAGCAGTTCAAATACATGCTGTGAGAGGAACTCCTTCCTAAAGATGAAGCTATATCACAGATTTCTAAAGAAAATTAAAACGGGAGTCCGCGGATAATCTAGGCAATAGCGCCCCTTTCACTTCCGGAGTGCAATGGTCCCATTTCCAAATAAGGTATGAGACTGACAGTGGTCCGTCCCCGCCCCTTTCTGTTTGCTGCAGCGAGGTCCTTCTCGCGAGGTAAGCGCCGCATCCCTGGGGAAAGAGGAGATTATGTGCTCATTAATCTCGGATAGACAGGAAGCTCCTGCCGTCCCTCCGGGATCTAGATACTAGGGCCAAAAGTGCCACAATCCAATTAAAAAATAATTTATTCAATATGTAGTGCTTTGAATGACATTTAAATAAATCATGAAATATATTGACGTGACAAGTAAGTAAATAAATAAATGATAAATTAATTACATTTGTTATTAACTGCAGTTAAACGATTAAGTATAAATTATTTACAATTCTCAAAAATTATTTAAGTATTTTATTATTTCATAATTCACATTACACTCCATTATAAACAAATTCAAACTAAGACTGATCCAATAGATCATAAAATTGTATTTATTTGGGCCTGCCTGCATGGCATGAAAATATTGTTCTACACCCATTAAGGCGTTTCTTTAATAATAAACCTATTTATTCTTTTTCCGTCACCCTTATTGGAGCCCATACGGCTGTGTGCACCCCCACAAAAGTGGTATCAAAACATTCACCTTGATCCCGAGATGGGAGCTACTACTTTTAGTGGGATTTGGAGTTGAAATGACAACATAAATAGCAAAAAATGAAATAAACATGGGTGTCTCATAAGGATAGGATTTTTTTTCAAAGTATCTGTCTGACACACATACACACACAGACAGCACAGTGGATTTCTGACTTTAACTCGCTTTCACGGGCACAAATATCGCTTTGTTGGTCTCAAAGTCGGCCATGACATAAATACACATGCCTTCTCTCATAAAATGTTTTCAAAATTTTTCTAAATGGTTGGTTAAAACTTCAATGGTTACAAAACTTTCTGAAACATTCTGAGAGCTTTTGGTTTAGTCTCCCTGCTAAAATCTTTAGACTTTGGTGGGGTGGAATTCCTTTTAAAATGTGACTGAAATTAATTAAACTTCCTGTTGAACTTTACCAAATTTCACCAACAAGTCCTTCAATATTGGAAATTAGTCTTTAAGCATAGCCTTTCCCTCATAACACTCCAATTTGGAATAATAGATGCATAGATGCAAGAAAAAAATAATTTTATTTTGAAGAAAGGATGGCAAAAGGCATTTGGTCTGTTCAACATCTCATGGGTGACAGAAGGAAAATTTTGAACTTTGAAGAATTCCAGCATAAATATTTACCGGCACTAAAAAAGAATTTCGAGCCGTAATTAAAGCTATTCATCAGGCTTTGATTAACACAATACAAGGTTCGTTATTTTATACAGTCTCAGTACCACGGCTTTACCCACTGTTTATCCAAGACTACATTTTTATAGACAAAAACTGCAACAGTAAATTTTAAGAACATTCATCATCCAAAAGACTTTCCCTTCCCCTTGAAAAGAAGTAATATACTTAAAGAATTTTCTTTTAGTTAATGCAAAATAATATTGATGTAGCTATTTAAAATTCCCTTTACCCCAAAACAAAATAAATTAATTTTAAAATATTAGATAATATGGACTTCCGCTTCCGGTATGCCTGAGTAAAGACGCTTCTAGACTGCGCTCTGACCGAGATAACTCTTAATTTGCCTGCTGTAAGAATATAAATCCACCTTGATATCCAAAAAACACTATTGTAATGACTTCGACACAAAAGACTACAAGAAGAGAACCGAAGATGGGGAAAGGCGATGATACGAAGATGACACAAAAGCAGCTAACGCTCGATGCTAGCTTAGCTCAGAACGACACCGCGTGCGAACTGTTAATGCTAACAGAGCTCCGCAAATTTCGAGAAGAGTCTGGAATTGCACGAGACATTAAGTCTCAAACTCGGATGGAGGCGACAATTGGAGAAATAAAGAAAAGAATCGACGCACTGGAGGAAAGACTGAACACGGCGGAAGAGAGAGTGAGTAACACAGAAGATCGAGGCGTGCAGCAAGAAAGGGTGTTGGCTTACTTACTCAAAAAAGACGCCAGATTAACTGCTAAACTGGATGATGTAGAGAACAGAATGCGCAGGAATAATATAAGAGTGTATGGGATAAAGGAAGATTCAGAAGGAAAAGATATGATCCCGTTTATTACAGATTTTTTTAAATCTGCGCTGAAGCTGCCTGAAGGATCGGACATTTGCATCGAAAGAGCTCATAGAGCTACAGCTCCGAAGCCGAAACCAGCAGCACCACCAAGATCCATAATAGTTCGCTTTTTGGACTTCAACGTTAAACACAGTGGCGGAACAAGTCGGCGTCGGGCCGGGGGCGGGGCAAATTTCCGGGCCCCCTGACCAATCACCGGGCCCCTTACGTGCAGCAGCTGGAAACCGTTGAGGTGGGGGGAGGGGGGGTGCGAACGGAAAACTACTGACATTGATACACCTTTCTCAACAGGCGGGGGCGCACTTTCTCACTTTCTCGGTCTATAGTCCGACATTCAAGCGACTTGAATCCATTCCTCCCTCCCTGGCTCCTTCAGACCCGGGCACCCTCCAGCCTGGTTTGGGGGGGCGACCGCTCCCCCAGCCCCCCTTATAGCTCCGCCCCTGGTTAAACAGATGGTACTGCAGCAGGCGTGGAAGCAGCGGGACGTGGAGTTTCAGGGGAACAAAGTTTACTTCGACCAGGACTATTCCGCCAAGGTGCAGAGAAAGCGAAAACAAGTGCGTGAAGTGATTAAGAAACTGAAGGAGCGCAACATCAAGGCACAATCACCATACCCGGCTCAACTTAGACTGTTTTTGGATAAGGGTGTCAAGACCTTCCCCTCTTTACTGGAGGCCCAGTCCACTCTGAAGGAACTCGGGATCCCTGTAGAGGTGGATGAGCGGGACATTTTGGAGAGAGAATTACTACGCAACAGGTGGCAGACCCAGGGCAGACGGGAGAAGGCTGATCCAAGTCTGGACACCACGGACATCAGGGCCATATTAAACTCGGTGGATCAACACAAGGAGGGTTGAGACGGTAACGTTCATCTGAATCTGCCCTAGTTTAGCCATTATTGTAACCAAAGGTGGAATACCTCTCTAAGAATATACATAAGGACATGCAGGTATAATAATATTAATATTTCCAGAGTATCGGTTGGCAAGTACGCAGTGTTTTAATTTATTTTTATTTTTTCCTCTTTACCTGGGCATTTAACGCAGCAGAATAGGAGAATATGTGGACTGCTGCCTACACACTATGTGTACCTCACCCAGGGAGATCACCCTCCCTGTCCATTTTACATCAGGAGTGTGCTGCCTGTGTTATCCAAGAGGGCAGCACATGGAATAATTGGATGTTCTATGAAGATGATCAGATTTCTTGTTCATTTTGTTCATTGTTTCTCGGCGAGCTGATTTTGATTGTTAAATATTTATGCAAAGATATCAACATACTATTGAAGGGAAGTAAAATATTTTTTGTTTACACATAATTATGACGACTTTGAAAATTGTTACTTACAATATCAATGGAGTAAATCACGCCATCAAAAGAAAAAAAATCCTACCACAATTAAAAAGGTTGAATTGTACAATTGGGCTTTTGCAAGAAACTCATTTAAATGAGGCAGAACATGCTAAATTAAAGAGAGAGTGGGTAGGACAGATATTCAGTGCATCCTATGAAAACTATAAAAAAAGGGGAGTAGCAATACTGTGTCATAAATCTTTATGCTTTGTAACAGAGAACGTACTCAAGGATAAAGAAGGCCGCTGGATAATGGTGGTTGGTTCGGTTGGAGGAACCACTCTAACAATTATGAATGTTTATGCCCCAAATGAGGATAATCCAGATTCTTTTAAAGAGCTTGGCCAAATTTTTGCGGGAGAAAAAACAAGAAAATTTACAAGAACAAATTAGGAAAGTTGAAACTGAACACAAAAGAACAAACAAGGACGATATATTACAGGAACTAAAAAAATGTAGACAAGATTTGAATGAGTTACTAACTTGCAAAGCAGAGGGCGCTTTACGTTTTGCCAACCAAAAATATTATGAACAGGGAAACAAAGCAAGTAGACTTTTAGCATTTCAGTTAAGGAAGTCGCAGGCAAATCGAATTGTTCAAAAAATTGCATGTCCATTATCCAAAAAACTAGTATCCCAACCCAAAGAAATAGCAAATGCATTTTCAAAATACTACAAACAATTATATGATTCTGTGACCACTCCAACAAAGTAGATAAAATCAAGCAATTCTTGCAACAAATTAATCTTAACAAACTTGACGATGAGGAGGCTAAAGCATTGGTGGGGACAATTACCGAAGAAGAAATTAAATCTGTTATAGGAAAGCTTAAAAATAATAAATCACCTGGAGCAGACGGGTTCCCAGGAGAATTTTATAAAAGCTTTCACGCTGAGCTTACCCCACTCTTATGTAGAGTGTTTAATTATGCTTTAAGATCCAAAGATCCACCTAAAACATGGGCGGAAGCAATCATCTCGGTCATACACAAAGAAGGTAAAGATCCCACACAATGTGCCTCTTATAGACCAATAAGTTTGCTGTGTAATGACGTCAAGATTTTAAGTGCCATTTTGGCCAAACGACTACAAAAGATCATAAATAGACTTATTAATCCCGATCAGACAGGCTTTATACCCAACAGACTCGGAATAAACAATATCAGACATACCCTAAATATAATTTCAATTGGCCAACAAAACCCACACCCATCAATGCTTCTTGGCCTGGATGCCGAGAAAGCATTTGACCGGGTGGATTGGATGTTCCTGAAGCAGGTCTTATTGAAAATGGGTTTTGATGAAAATTTTATTAGCTGGTTTGAAGTACTGTATTCCAATCCAACTTCCAGAGTACGTGTTAATGGTTGTATGTCAGAAAATTTTCCCTTGAAAAGGGGAACACGCCAGGGATGCTGCCTTTCACCAATTTTGTTTGCTATCAGTATAGAACCTTTAGCAGAGCTAATCAGGACAGACTCATCAATCCTATACCATATACCATATACCAGATAAAATTAGGACCCACAAATTGTCACTGTATGCTGATGATGTCATACTTTATATAAGAGACCCAATAATTTCTATACCAAATATTTTAAAATGTTTGAAAGACTTCGGTGTAGTCTCAGGATACAAAATAAATGAATCAAAATCAGAGGCCATAATGATAAGAGGGACCTGGCCCTCAGAATTATCTAAATTAGTAAATTTCAATTGGTCACCTAATGGGTTTCGATATTTGGGAATCAATATTACCACGGATGTTTCCAGATTATACAAAGCAAATTATGGAAAGTTATTGGATCAAATTCAAAAGGACTTAGAAAGATGGGAAATTTTACCGCTTTCCTTTTTTGGAAGGATTGAAACAGTCAAATGAATATTCTCCCTAGATTGTTGTATTTGTTCACTTTTTGGATTCCAACAACAACATTTAAAAAATTGCAAAAAATGATTTCTACCTTTTATTTGGCAGAAAAGAAAGGCCAGAATAAAATTTACACAGCTGACCAAAGGTAAGCCTTATGGAGGTCTTAACTTACCAAATTTAAAATTATATTATTGGGCAGCACAGTTGTATGCAACTGTAGATTGGTTAATACAGAATAAAGAAACAACATGGCTAACACTGGAACAAAGCGCATGCCCTAAATTTTCCTTACAGGCCCTTGCATTTTGCTCAACTGAAACCTGGAACAAGTACAAAATTACAAATACGTGGATGAAAAGCACACAAAAGACTTTAAGCATGATTAGAAAAAATATGAAAGCTCCTCAATCTATATCTAGGGCTTTAAAAATTTTGGATATAATGGACATTTTACCAGGGCAACAGGATTCAGGATTTCGAACCTGGCAAAACAAGAATTTAATTTTTATTGATGACTTGTTTGAAGGGGAGATTCTGAAATCATTTAGCCAGATGAAGGAGAAGTATGGGTTGACTGCATCTGATTTTTATAGATATTTACAATTGAGAAGTTACCTGATGTCCCATACTGAATGGTCGCTTCTTAAATCACGACCTAATGATTTAGAAAAGTTCTTCATAAAGATCACCAAAGAGAAAAAATCTGATAAAACTGTGTCAAACTTATACAAATGTTTACAGTCATGTATGTCAGAGGGGTCTTCTAGGATAAAAGAAAGGTGGGAACTAGAAATGAATGTTATTATTGAGGATGAAGAGTGGGAGCAAATGTGTGAAAATGGACGTAAACTGACTAACAGTCCAACATGGAAAGAATTTTATTGGAAAGTAATTGTTAGATATTTCAAAACACCATATATTATTTCAAAGTTTGATCAGGCTAAATCAAATTTGTGCTGGAGACAATGTGGACTAGTTGGAGATCAGACTCATATATTTTGGGATTGTCCAAAGATTAAAACATTCTGGGAGGGAATTAGAGAGGAAATTTCAAATATTTTACACATTTATATTGAATGGAACCCCCTTGTCGTTCTGGGAAAACTCCCAAGTAATTTATTAAGTAAATAAAAACAGTACTTGTTTGGAATCCTTGTACTCGTAGCCAAAAAAATTATAACAGTATGTTGGCATAAACCCTTACTCCCTACTATAAATCAATGGAAAGAGAGACTAATGAGTGTTTATACAATGGAGAAAATAACAGCAAAACTAAACATGTCCACTAATTTATTTAAGAAAAGGTGGAACCCTTTGATGATGTATTTACAATTAGGAAAATAATTGTATTGTATTCTGTATGTATATTCAACATATGTCTCTGTTAAGATGCTGGCAAAAGTTATTTGAAGATCTTCCCTTTATTTCATATTTCATGTTTGTAATCCATTTGTAACCTGTTTTATATTCCACTGATTGATGGAGAAAAGATTCCCTGGACGTTCAGCTCGCCGAATTGTTCGGATGTTATTTTGTTCAACTGATTTGTTTGGTTGAACTGGAAATTAATTTTTGAGACTTAAAGTGTTAATTATTGAATGTGAATGCACAACTAATAAAATAAAGATTTTGTTAAAAAAAAAAATTGATAATATTTATCCATGTAAAGAATACTCCAGACTAAAATTTAATATTGAGGCAAATGACTGTGTCTTTTGACGTAGAACTTTGCAACATTTATCCTTTTCTTGCAGTTCTGCATCTAAATTGTGGAATGATCTTAATTGGTTGCTGTCTAATAATTTAAATATTCCAACTTTAACTTGCAAGAATATTAAATTTGGCATTTATATTTTTGACACAAAATTGGAATATATCATTAATAACCTGATCATTATGGTGAAATATTACACAAATGTAAATTAAAAAAAATTCCCCCGATCTTTGATCTGACCTAAAAGAAATTTCACTTCTGTTCAACTCTGTGAAAATGGTTGAGACAAAGAATGCATCTCTGTTGTGTAGTAGTTTGTCCTGTTAATTGTTTTTTCATTTATTCATTTTATGAATAACTACAATAATTCCAGTTATTCAGTTTAGTAGGCTTTCTTTATTTTCTAATAATAATCACCTGTTGTGTCAAATAATGTTCATGTCATTCTGTAATCCCTTTGTTTCTTACTCACCAGAAGTAAAAAACAAGTGACTAGGAGTGACTACTGACTCCTCACTCAAGATACTGTATAAAAAGTAAATGTGCTTGTAAGATTTGGCTGTTAAAGTAGAAACAGCCAGGAGACTGGAAAGTGAGCTGGCTTTGCTGTTGCCTAGCAACATAGCATACATTACATTGTTCCACTGATGGAATCTGATTATGTCAAAGTGTTGTGATGTCATAAAAAACAGATGCCTTGAATGTCCTGCATCTGAATCAAATTTACAAGAAGCTCAAGAAGCAGTACGGACGTTGGATTTCCATATAGGATTTAACATTGCATTTTTTTGTAGCTTTTCTGATACAGTCAAAATGAGAGAAATTGACCCTGATTCATTAACCAAGTTCCAAATTGGAGAAATGACAAGAGATGAATTGGCTTTCGTGGTTGTGGATTTTTTGCATAGGATTAAAGAAAAATCTGCGGTGCTGATTAAGGAGAACTTACTGGAGGAGGAATTGAAAACAGCTCACCAACAAAATGAGCTTCTGAATGAGAATATCAAATCACTCACCAAAGACCTGAACTGGTCTCTCAGGCAAAATAAACACCTGGAAAGTCTGCAAATCCCTAAGTTACAACAAGAGCTAGAGAACCAGAATTCCCACAGGACTCAGTTACTCTCTGAGATAAAAGACTACAAAAACAAAGTTAAAGAACTTCAAGCCTCTTTAAAAAACCAGGAGAGGGATTCAAGACTACAAATTGAGAAGGTTGAGGCAGAAAAACAGCAAATAACGTCTGTACTCACAGCATTCCAAACAAAGCTTGAAAATCAACAACATGAAGTGAGGAAACTTGAGGCTGAGTTGTTCCGAAAAATTGATGAAATTGGCATTAAGAATAATGAGATTTCAAAAGAAAAAGACAAGTCCAAAGTTCTTGAGGCCAGGGTAACAACTCTGGAAAAGCTTTTGAAAGAGGCAGAGAAGGAATATAGAACTCTCGAGAAGAAACTTCCCAGAACCCCAATGGAGGAAGCCATAGGGAGAACAAAACAGGAGTTTAAAGCAAGGCTGGGTTTATGTTCTTGTGGATTAACTCAGGAAAAAAAGCGAAACGAGGCACTAAAAGAATGTCTGGCAAAAAAAGAACAGGAGGTGAATAAACTCATAGAGCAGCAGGCTGAGACTTCCAAGCTCTTAGCTTTACAGGAAAAGAAAGTGGCTTTCGCTGTGAAACAAAGTTTGGCACACACAGAATACGATTGGAGAGACCTTAAGAAAGAAAATAAATCCTTAAATTTACAGATACACGTATTAAGTGAAACCATGGACAGAGATCAACAACACATTAAACAAGTCACCGACCAACTACAAAAGATGACAGAAATGTTCATGAGAGAGAAAAAGCAACATGATGATTTGAAGGAAACTATAAAGAGCAAAGGGGCTAAGGTGGAAGGTGATATTGATCAAAGCAAAGTTGAAACACAACTTTGCTTTGATCAACTCAAACCTCTACCTCCAATCAAAGGGGAAAAACCCGAGCTGCCCAAAACAAAATCAAGAGGCAATCGAAGAATTCTGGTTCTGAGGGAAGGAAAGCTAGAGCCAGAATTTATTGATGAAACCATCAAAACAGAACCAAAGCTGAAGCCAACACCTCCCAGCCAAAGGAAGCCTGATATGCGGCCTTTTACACCTCAAGGCAGGAAGGTTTGCCCCATAGAAGCCGACCAGAGACAAATGAGCAGAGACCCCAAGACCAAATGAATCAGGTCTCGGGTGATTCCCTCTTCACATGGGTTCACCACCTGTGGGAGGGACAAAGGGGTCGGTTGTAGTATCAAAAGGATGGCAGCTGAAGGTGGGGGACCTTGATGATCGTGAGCTACAAAGGCTCTGGAATCAGAGTCTGGTCCTCATTCCCGGCAGTAACTCGAGCTCGTTTCCAGTGAGAGTTGGACTCCACCAAGGCTGCTTTGTCAATAATTCTGTTTAATACTTTAATTGACAGAATTTTTAGGCACAGCCAAGGTGTTGAGGGGATCTAATTTGGTGGCTTTAAGATTGCATCCTCTGCTTTTTGCAGAAGATGTGGTCCTACTGCGTTCATCAGGTTGTGATCTACAGCTCTCACTGGAGCGATTCGCAGCCGAGTGCGAAGTGGCCGGGATGAGTATCAGTGCCTTCAAATCCAACGCCATGGTCTTGAGTCGTAAAATCTGGTTGGGATGCCTCCTGGACGCCTCCCTGGTGAGTGAGGTGTTTCAGGCACATCCCACCAGGAGACGGCTAAGGTGAAAAACCAGAAAACGATGGAGGGACTATGTTTCTCTGCTGATCTGGGAACTCCTGGACCAAATGGCTGGGGAGAGGGAAATCTGGGCCTCCTTACTTAGGCTGCTACCCCTGCGATACGAAGCGGATGGAGAAGCGGAAGAAAATGGGTGGACGGACGGAAGGAAGGAACGAAGGAAGGATAGACGAACGGAAGGAACGAAGGAAGGAACAAACGAACGAAGGATGGATGGACAGTTCCAATCATTAAGTGATACTCCACCAACCCAGCTCCGGCATCTCCAGCGTCCACATCAGTTCCGTCCACATCTTCTGCATCTGCATCTGCTCCAGCTCCGGCCACGTCTTCTGCGTCTGCCTTGTCTCCGGTCACATCTCTTGCTGAAGCTCCAGCCACGCCTCCACTCACCGTTGCTACAGCCTTTCCATCATCTTCGGGATCAGCACCACTTCCAGTCTCTGCTGCTGCGGACTTTGCGCCCCTCGCCTCAACTAGTGCTCTCCCTGAGACCTCTACTGCTTCATCTGAGACCTCGCCTCTTAGTGCTCCCCTGAGTTTTGTAGTGCTCCCTCTGAGTTTCCTAGTGCTCCCCTTAGTCTCCTTGTGCTCCCCCTGATTCTCCTAGTGACTGAAGCCAACACCTCCCCGACCCAGAACACAATGGAGGGATTATGTTTCTCCACTGATCTGAGAACTCCTGGACCAAATGGCTGGGGAGAGGGAAATCTGGGCCTCCTTACTTAGGCTGCTACCCTGCGATACGAAGCGGATGGAGAAGCGGAAGAAAATGGGTGGAGGACGGAAGGAAGGAACAAAGGAAGGATAGACGAACGGAAGGAACGAAGGAAGGAACAAACGAACGAAGGATGGATGGACAGTTCCAATCATTAAGTGATACTCCACCAACCCAGCTCCGGCATCTCCAGCGTCCACATCAGTTCCGTCCACATCTTCTGCATCTGCATCTGCTCCAGCTCCGGCCACGTCTTCTGCGTCTGCCTTGTCTCCGGTCACATCTCTTGCTGAAGCTCCAGCCACGCCTCCACTCACCGTTGCTACAGCCTTTCCATCATCTTCGGGATCAGCACCACTTCCAGTCTCTGCTGCTGCGGACTTTGCGCCCCTCGCCTCAACTAGTGCTCTCCCTGAGACCTCTACTGCTTCATCTGAGACCTCGCCTCTTAGTGCTCCCCTGAGTTTTGTAGTGCTCCCTCTGAGTTTCCTAGTGCTCCCCTTAGTCTCCTTGTGCTCCCCCTGATTCTCCTAGTGACTGAAGCCAACACCTCCCGACCCAGAACACAATGGAGGGATTATGTTTCTCCACTGATCTGAGAACTCCTGGACCAAATGGCTGGGGAGAGGGAAATCTGGGCCTCCTTACTTAGGCTGCTACCCCTGCGATACGAAGCGGATGGAGAAGAGGAAGAAAACGGTCGGTCGGACGGAATGAAGGAAGGACGGACGGACGGAAGAAACGAATGAACGACGAACGAACGAACGAAGGATGGATGGACAGTTCCAATCATTAAATGATACTCCTCCAACCCAGCTCCAGCATCTCCAGTGTCCAGGAAGGAAGGAAGGAAGGAAGGAACCACAGGTGGATTGGACAGTGATGAAAGTTGGGCAAACTTTCAGGAAGGAAGGATGGACAGAAGGAACGAAGGAAGGAATTATTTATAGAGGTTAGCAGAAGGAAGGAAGGAAGGAAAAAAGGAAGGAAGGAACCAAAGGTGAATTGTACAGGGATGAAAGTTGGGCACAACTTTCAGGAAGGAAGGAAGGAAGGAAGGACTGACGGAAGGAAGGAAGGAAGGAAAGAAGGATTTATTTATACAGGTTAGTGGAAGGAAGAAAGGAAAGAAGGAAGGATCAAAGGAAAGAAGAAAGGATCCAAAGGTGGATTGGAAAGGGATGAAAGTTGGGCACAACTAAGGAATTATTTATACAGGTTAGCGCAGTGTTTCTCAACCTTTTTTGGCCCAGCGCCCCCTAGCCCTTATCCAGGTCCCTCAACGCCCCCCAGTGGCACAAAGAGTGGGTTTGCAGGTTTCACCTCGCGCACGTTACAGGTACAGGTAGCGAGTTCTCGTTCAGTGGGGCGGGGGTGGGGGTGGAGGGGGGGGGGGGGGTGGAGTGCATAGCATCTTTTCGTTCGGGGGAGGGGAGGATAGGGGAGGGGGGAAGAAGTGCATGCATTTTTTCTTTGGGGGGGGCATCGCATCTTCTCGTTCAGTGGGGGGGAAGAACTGCATCGCCATTGGAGGGGGAGGGGGGGGAAGGCGCATCGCATCTTCTCGTTCAGTGGGGGGGGGAGATGAAGTGCGATGCACTTCATCTCCCACTTCATCTTGAGCGAGGCATCGCTCAACGGTGTTATTGATACACCTTTCTCAATGTCACAACTACTGACATTGAGAAAGGTGTATCAATGTCATTGATACACCTTTTCTCAACAGGCGGGGGCACACTTTCTCACTTTCTCGGTCTATAGTCCGACATTCGAGCGACTTGAATCCATTCCTCCCTCCCTGGCTCCTCCAAACCTGGGCCCCCACCGGCCTGGTTCGGGGGGGCAACCGCCCCCCCAGCCCCCCCTATAGCTCCGCCCCTGTCACCAGTTAAAACTTTTTAATCAATTGTTAACATGTGGTAATCTGTTTTTCCGAGCCGCCTTTAAACGCAACATGAGCGGACAGCGAAGGAGACCAGCTGCTGCTGCTGTGTGGAGCTACACATGTGTTAGAATCATGGCAACAAACCAGCAAAACGCAAATAACTTTTCACAGTTTTCCTCCAAACTAACAGACTGTTTAGTGAAGCTAGTTTTGCTGCAGGTAAAGTTAGCTAAAAGATGACTAGCTAGCTAATATCAATACATCACCTTGAGCTTGTTAACAAGTAGCTTATAGGCTAAGTTATTGTCTATATTCAGCTATATAGATTCATTCTTGCTTGTTGCTCCTTGGTCAGTGTTCATAGTTGAGCGTCAGCATTGCCTCAATTGCTATGTTTAATGGTGTAGACAGTGGTGGTTTCTGACTTGAGCAACATGGGTAAACACCCAGGGCGTTATCTTTTTAGGGATGGCACGAGACCACCGCAGATTGTAGCACTGAGATGGAAGCAAAGCAGAACAAAGAGTTGGTTAAATTTAATATTGGTTAGATTTATTAAGTATTTAATATCTATGTGTTTTTATGGGAATATGGATCTTTGAGATCAATTTGAAAAGTAATTTTGATCATATTTCACATTTTATCATATCATGTAGAGCGCGGCGCTGGTCTTGTCTTGACTCGGTCTTGGTCTTGACTTGGTCTCGGACCCTAAAAGTCTTGGTCTTGACTCGGTCTCAACTTCCCTCGGTCTTGATCTTGTCTTGGTCCCGGGTTCGGTGGTCTTGAACACAACACTGCCATCAGCTTAACCGAGCTGCATTCAGCCGTAAAGTTTGTTTTTATTCAAACTTCAGCAGATTTCTAGTTGTTCTGCTAAGGCAGTGATATCAATTTGTGACATCAAGCAATTTGACACAAAGAGCGATGCACAAAAACTCCACTCTTGAATTCTACCATCATAACCATTGCAGAACCTGGAGAGAAAGGAGGATTGATTCATTACAAGACATTCAAAACGATTTGTAGAAGAGAAATCATGAGCCAAAGCAGCAAGATATCAACGTCTGATTCGGAGCAGGAAACAGGCCAACAGATGTTGGAAAGAGAGAGAAGGAGACTCCATGACATCTTACAAGAAGTGGGAAGGATGTCATATGAGGCAACAGCACTGGTAAAGGCAAACGAGGAATTAAAAATGGAAGTTTTAAATCTGGAGCAAGCCTCGTTTGCAAAAGATAAGCTTGCCCGTGAGCAAGACGAGGAATTTCAAAAACTTGTTGACGTTAATGTCACATTAGAAGATGTTGCCATACTGCAGACAAAAAACAAAAACTATGACGAGCAAATTACTGACCTGGTTCATAAATTAAGGGCTCTCGAACAGGAAAACATCAACCTGAAGATACAAACCGAGGAGAAAAACACCACCATGGAGGAGGAAAACGAAGGAAGGAAGGAGGAAGTCTCTGACTTGAGGCAGGACTTTTCTTTCTTCACTGCGCTGAAGGAAGAAAACACGGTCCTGAGGGAAGAAAACACAGCCCTGAAGGAGAAAAACACGGCCCTGGATGAGGAAAACATGGCCCTGAAGGATCAAAACACTGCCCTGGAGGAGGAAAACGCTGCCTTCAAGAAGGCAAATTTAAACTTGGAGGGCGAAAATAAAATTTATGCGGAGAAAATGTCCAACCTGAGGCAGCAACGGAAGGAAACGACTGTCGTAGAGAGATTAAGCACCACGCTAAAGGAGGAAAAGGCCACGCTGACGGAGGAAAATGCCGCCCTGGCGGAGAAAACAGCCACCCTGCAGCGGGAAAAGTCTGTCTTTGAGCAGGCAAACCACACTGGAGAAGGAAGTGTTTTCCTTCTCCACTTCCTGGAGAAGGAAAACAAAAAATTAGGACATTATGTGGAAAAGCTTAATAAAAGGCTGACGGAATTAGGGGGCCAGCAGCCACACCCATGCAGACGAGTGATCGGAGGCATCTGCAATACCTTTATAAAGATGTACCAAACAGGCACTCTTAGGTATTGGGTGGAAAGATGGTACTTCTAAATAAAGAAGTGAACCTCGAGGGGTTCATAGCGAATCCTGTTGGTCTCCGGGCTGACCTCTAGGGGTGCATTCACACTGCAGCCTGAATTGACCCAATTCCGAATTTTTGGAAATTTCGAATTTTTTTGCCGGTGTTCTGTCAGATCAGCATACATTGTCAGATAGTCATACGCTTAGCTCAGACATGTCTACGCTGTAATTACCATATGATTTTATTTAATCAGCAGCATAGAATCAAGACGTAGATCATCATAAACTTTGTTATTAACAGTTATATGGCATTCTGACTTAGCAGTTAAGTAGGTTAATGAGTTTTACACGGCTTGTGTTGTAGTTGACTGCAGCTGCAGCTAGATCCTGTTTTAAATACACTTTGAAACCACGACAACGCGTGTATATCTATCTAGCTATCATATTATAAACAATTTAATCACTTATTTTCGTCTTAACTTGTTGCGTATGCTGAACTGACAACTCCACTGACGGTCGGACTTCTTAATGCGCATGCACGCGCATGCGCACTCACTGCATGTATGCTATCCTGACAGTGTATGGCGATCTGACAGAACACCGGGGCCGATCACACTGCCAGTATATGCGACCTGCCAATAAGTGCTGTAGTCTCATATGAGATCCTTCCGACTTCTTCTAAGATGTCACACATATAACATGTTTGCATTCTGCTGTGTAAACGGACAAATGACCTGAAAGTGTCCCGCATGCGCACTAGAGGGCGCAATAGCATCAGTGTTCTGCCAACCGCCATAAAAAGAAGAAGAGCTCAGTGTTTGTGGAAGTAAACATGGACGCTAATGGTGGAGCTGAGCTTACATATTTGAAGTTGTTTTCCGGCCGGAGCAACATATTAACAACTTAATCCTCATATAGTCCGTCATGGTTGTTGTTTTTCTTCCCGCTTGTGCGTATCAGGACGCAGAATAGGGAGATTTGTTGAGAATCAGTAACGTTCAGTTTGGATGAATGAGACCTGGACGTTATGGTCGCATTTAAATCGGATACGTATCGGATATGGATCACATTGGAAAAAGAATCCGACCTGTGCTGTTCATACTGCCATGAAACGATCGGATACAGGTCGCATTATGTCAAAAAAATCGGAATTGAGTCACTTCAGGCTGCAGTGTGAATGCACTCTATGGTTCATAGCGAGATAAAGTCTTCAGTAGTTAAGGGTGATCGGCTAAAGGTCAAGAGGGCCTGCAGTGGAAGGTGGCCGCCCCAACCTTCTTTCCGGACGCAGGGAAGGGATAGGCTAGGTTAGATTGAGTTTTCCTCAGGAGGGCTGCACCTGAAATATAACGAGATAAACCAATCTGTGCCATCGAAGAAATGTAAATGTTGACGATGGCCGCATAGGAATAATGAAGATTATAAAAGAGAAGAAGACTTCAGTTGATCGCGATCTGAGTCACAGAAGAAAGGAAAAACCTTGACTGTGGCCGCATTGGAATTTAGTTTTTGGATCCATTTAGGGTAGTTTGTGTGTGTTTGGGTTAAAAACGCTGGGAGCGATTGTGTGTGTAAAATAAAAAGTGAGGCTTGGAGTGAACGGCTCTGCCGCCAAGCAGACAGTTTGTGTTTCTCTGTTGATTGCAGTTTGTTTTAAAAGTATGTTTGGTGTTTGAGGATTGTATCTTGTTGGTTCGTATGTCTGTATTTACTCGGTTATGTTGTGTGTTTATGTGTGCACCCATTTTGTTACTATGTTGGAGCTTCTGTCTGTGTGTAGGAACACATTCATTCTAGGCATTTTCTAATTCATTTTATACTAGTATTGCATATATGTTTAACTAACTTAGTGTTACAAATGCAGTCTGATTTAATTTATTCATTTAACATTGATATATTGTGTTTATTTAATGAGCTCTTATATTGTGCCTACTTGCATGACTGAAATACAAAACTGACAACATGACTCTGACATTTTAAGCAAAAATTTAGTTTATATTTGCAAGAAATGGTCAAAATAACGAAAAGATGCAGTGATTTCAGACCTCGAATGATGCAAAGAAAACAAGTTTATGTTCATTTAGAAACAGCAACACTAATGTTTTAATTCAGGGAGAGTTCAGAAATCAATGACTGGTGGAAGAACCAGGAGGTTGGGCTCTTAGTGTTTTAGCTGTACATATTTTACATTTACGATAAAACAACTTCCTCTGTCAATATGTTTTATCCAAAACTCCTCGACTGGTGTAATTTTAGCTTCACCTGAATCTAATTCACTTTAGGAATGATTACACTCTAAGCAATAAAATGTTTCTTTTCTTATTTTAAAAAAATAAGTATTTGTTTTTGTTTTTTTGCATCTTTTAATGTATTTCTAATATAAAACAGGTTTAAGTGGTTAAATTAAAAATCTGTCAGGTGTCATTATGCCAATGTTTTCGGGGGTAGCCGTAAGCATAGACATCAATACTATTTTAATGTATTAATGTATATAATATTTTAATACAATATTAATGTCTATGGCCGTAAGTGTTGCCACTGGCTTCGGCAAATGGACTACATATCCCATGATGCTTTATTACTATTAGAAGAAGAACTTGAAGACAAAGAAAGAATTTAATAGGGGTTTTTTCGCAGAAAGATTTATGTTAGCTGAATTCCTACACTTTTTCGTATATCATTATGTATGATTCGTTCATCCTATTTATTCACTAAAGTTCATCTGAATAATTCAACCGACTCCTTTCGTCTTTGAATTAATCGAATACACAAGTATCAGATATTGGTTTCGGCACCTTTGCAACAGCTGAGTCCATCTTCCACTAGAGCTGCCGTTATGTGTCCAGAATGTTTCAGAGCTGTCATAACTCGTGCAGATAGATGTTTTGGAGGATGGCAATGCCAGTTTTTGGAAAACATGTTACTTATATTGCCTGTTTATAATTTTTTTATTTCAGTGGTAATTGTATTGGTTAATTATCCGTTTAACACCTTGAATATTTTTGACTTAATTGAAGAAAGTGAAAGTGAAGTAATTGAATCTACTAAGTGTCAATATTACAGTGAAATCTGTTGAACCCCGCTGTCTCAGATCACACACAAGACCAAACCAGTTAAAATGATTTTATCTGGGAACCATTGTGAAGACATTTCTTTTTTTTTCCTGCCACTAACTCCCCCATTGTGTTGGGATTTTCTTGGTTGCAGCTCCATAATCTGCACATTAACTGGTCTAAAATGCATGTGGAATCCTGGTCAGTTTCATGTCCACCTGTCTCCGTTCTGCAGTCCCTCCAGGCTCTTCTCCGGAGAAGCAGGAAGAGGCGGATCCCCCCGACTTGTCTTTAATCCCAGCTGAGTATCACGATCTAGCTCCAGTGTTCAGTAAATCGCATGCTCTTTCTCTACCTCCACACCGTCCATATGATTGCTCCATAGACCTCCTTCCTGGTGCCCCACTTCCCAACAGCCGTTTGTTGAACATCTCACGCACAGAGAGAGAAACCATGGAGAAATATATTAAGGAGTCTTTGGCTGCTGGAATTATTAGGCATTCATCATCACCTTTAGGCGCCGGATTTTTTTTTGTCAGTAAAAAGGACGGCACATTAAGACCATGTATTGACTACAGAGGGCTTAATCAGATTACAGTAAAAAATAAATATCCATTACCCTTGCTCTCATCGGCATTTGAACCAGTAGTCGGGGCCACTGTGTTTACCAAACTCGATCTCAGAAATGCACATCACTAACTTCGTATTCGTCAAGGAGACGAATGGAAGACCACCTTAAAACACACATTGGTACAGTTTGAGTACCTGGTCATGCCTTTCGGATTATCTAACGCCCCGGCCTTTTTTGTGCTGCGTGACTTTTTGAACGTGTTCGTCTTTGTGTACTTGGACAACATTTTAATTTTTTCCAAAAATCTGTCTGACCACAAGCGTCATGTCCGCTCAGTTCTCCAACGGCTGCTGGAGAATAAACTTTTTGTGAAAGGCGAAAAATGCGAGTTTCATAAACCTTCAGTCACCTTTTTGGGTTTTATCCTGGAGGGCGGACAGATAAGACCCACTGAGGAAAAGATTAAGGCGGTGGTTGATTGGCCGATCCCGGAGACACAAAAACAACTTCAAAGATTTCTTGGTTTTGCTAATTTTTACCGCAGGTTTATTCGCAATTACAGCCAAACTGCTCAACCACTCACTTCTCTGACTTCGTCTAAAGTACCCTTTTCCTGGACCCCAGAGGCTAATGCTGCATTTTCTCTCCTGAAATTCCTGTTTTCGAGTGCTCCAGTTCTCATTCAGCCCGATCCTGACAAGCAATTTGTGGTGGAGGTGGACGCATCAGATTCCGGAGTAGGGGCCGTCCTGTCTCAATTTTCTGAATCCGATCGAAAGACCCACCCGTTTGCCTTTTTTCCCCGCTGAACGCAACTATGATGTTGGCGATCGGGAACTCCTTACCATCAAGCTCGCTTTGGAGGAGTGGCGGCACTGGCTGGAGGGGTCGCAACATCCGGTGCTGGTCTGGACTGATCACAAGAACTTGTCTTACCTGCAGGCAGCCAAACGTCTCAACCCCCGCCAATCACGGTGGTCCTTGTTTTTCTCACGTTTTAACCTGTCCATATCCTTCCGTCCAGGCTCCAGGAACATAAAGCCAGATGCCCTTTCTAGGATGTTCTCTTCAGATGAGTCTGAAAAGGTCCAAGCTACCATCTTGCCCCCGAGCTGAACCGTGGCCACCTTGACATGGGAGATGGAGGATCTCATTCGGCATGCTCTACAATCTGAACCTGATCCAGGTACTGGTCCCCCGAACAGGATGTATGCCCTTCCTCCATTAGGGCCAGAGTGTTCTGTCATGTCGGGTTTTAATTTTCTGACCCACATGCAAGAACAACCCTCGGCACAAGGGAAATCAGTAAAAAATGATATTATAAAGAAAACAGGAGTAGACTGGCAACCAGGTACCGGGCAGGATCAGCGCTTCAGGGGGGGAAACTAGAGGATGAGATAATGCAGGTGAGATCACTGGCTGAGGGAGACGAGGAATTGCAGGTAAGACGGGAGCGGACTTACACTGGGTGAATGTCTTGGAGCTGGGGGTTGCTGCTGGGTAAATGAACGGCGGAGGGGATCAGCTCTGGAGCTCTCAGTGGCGGGAGCGAGGGAGACAGCCTACTTGAAGATCCTGGGGAATCTGGTCACAAAGTTTCGTTGAGTACAGAGGCATCTAGTGGGTAGGACCACCGGTGTCTCGGGGAGTGTTTCTGAGGAAGAAGACGCAAAGAAATTCACTGGGAGTTCTCGAGGTGAGCAATACTAGGACAGGAGGCCTGAAGTACCGAAACTGGCAAACACTCTGGCACCGATGTGTAGGCTGCCTCCTCCTCTTATACTTCTCCAGACGAGATAATGCCATACAGGTGATTGAGATCAACCAGTCCACGCCCTCCTGGAATGACCTCCAGGCGCCCCCTAAGGATGGAAAGGAAAAACAGCAACCCCAAAAAAGAAAGAAAACACCCAGGAACCCAACAGAGACAGCTTCTTCCCCGGTGATCTCCTGTACTTTAGCAATCTCTGATTCTTTTGCATTACTCTCTTCTTTGATGGTGACCGTCTGAACCCCATCTGTTTCCAGTGGTACTGAAACCTTTGTACTTCACTGTTTGGTTCTGAATCATCTTCTTTACCGACAGTTTCCAAATCAATTGTTTTCCAAATCAATTGTTTGATTGACTGGTTTTTACCCATATCTGGTTTCCAGCACATCGATGTCTGTTGGTGTTGAAATTGTTTGACGGTCTGGTTTTAACCGATGGCTGGTTTCTTCTTTGACCGTCTCAGTCTGTACCGAAACTGATCGATAGCAGACGGTTTTCTGCTGTGGTTGTTCTGGTGAATCTGTCTGAACTTTAATAGAAACCATGGAGTTCTTCCTTTGCTTTCTCTCAGGGACTCCTTTCCTCATTTGATCTTTCTGGTTTCTAAGTTTTGAACTTAATTGACAATTTATGCCAAACATGTCATCCAGTTGTCTCATTAAATATTTCTGTATTTTGATATATTCCAATTCTGTTTCCTTAAATTTTTCAAGACATGTGCAGGTGGCTTCACTTTTGTTTTCAACAGACTGGGGCAAATTCAGATTTTTTCTTAAACCCTCTCCTTGAATATTTTCTTCCCTCTGATTATCAGGAACCTTGATTACACTCTCAGCAATAAAGCTTACATCTATTGGAGGTTCTGATTTGGGGAGCACTTTCCAAAATGCCCTCTTTCTACTGCTGGGCAAAGGTGCCTGATCATTTTGTCTTTCCAGCAGAGGACCGTTACCGATGTCACTTTCTGTAAAAAACGAAAGATCTATGCAAGCGTCTGACTCCGGGAAAGATATCCACAGCAGTGGCTTCTTCTTCATGCGCTTAGGTTTTGTTGTCCGTCTTGGCTGGTCGGACTGCATTGTGAACTGTTAAGTAAATTCTCCAGAGAAAGTATCAACAAGCTGCTAACAGGATGTGATGAAAGCAGATCGCTGTGAGGAGCTTAAATAACCGCTGGTGATGTCAGAATTCCGCCTTTGAAGTTATATTGTGATGTCACAGTTTCCTTTGATATTCAGAGCGTGCTTGTCTTATGGATTTTTTACTAACACACTGGATGCGCGCGCAACCTGACTGCAGAAAGAGCCAGCGAGCTTTTAAACTGTCACTGGTTGCGGCAAAACAGCTGACATTGATTCAACATTGATCAGACGTTGATCAGACATCGGCATTTCACTCATTAGATTTCAACTACAAAACAACATTGATTCATTGACACAGTTTCAACGTTAGTTAATTGGCTAGAGGTGAATGGTTGTTTGATGGTTGATCAACCGTCATTTGTTGACTTCAACCAAAAATCAACGACTCTAACTATAATTCAACGTTGATTTAACATCGTGTGCTATCTGGGTATCTTATTCAGTAAGTTGTACAAAATTAAGTTGTACAAAAATGTGTCGCTGAAGGTGGGAAAATATGAAATTTTTATTATAGATTTGCAACCAAAAATGCTTATGAGTCACATTGCAATTATTACTAGTGTGATTGGTAGAGCTGTTGCCTTGCAGCAAGAAGGTTCTGGGTTCAATTCCCATCCCCGGTCTTTCTGCATGGAGTCTCCATGTTCTCCCTGTGCATGGTGGGTTTGCTCCGGGTACTCCGGTTTCCTCCCACTGTCCAAAAACATGACTGTTAGGTTAATTGGTCTCTCCAAATTGTCCCTAGGTGTGCATGGTTGTTTGTCCTGTGTGTCTCTGTGTTGCCCTGCGACAGACTGGCGACCTGTCCAGAGTGAACCCCGCCTCTCGCCCGGAACGTTAGCTGGAGAGGCACCAGCAACCCTCCCGACCCCACCAAGGGACAAGGGTGTCAAGAAAATGGATGAATGGATGGATGTATTTAAATACTATTTAAGTACTATTAAAAACATGACTGTCAGGTTAATTGGTCTGTCTAAATTGCCCCTAGGTGTGAGTGTGTGTGTGCATGGTTGTTTGTCCTGTGTGTCTCAGTGTTGCCCTGCGACAGACTGGTGACCTGTCCAGGGTGACCCCACCTCTCGCTCGGAACGTTACCTGGAGATAGACACTAGCACCTCCCGACCCCATTAAGGGACAAGGGTGTAAGAAAATGGATGGATGGATGGATGGATAGTGTGATTGTGAAGACAAAATAATCATACACTGACCCAAATTGTTGATGATATGGATAGCCCCTCTCGTCTCAGAAGAAAGCGTAAATGTATCATTTTTGTTGTAATTTTTCTTTTGTTAGAATCTGGACTTCTTTAAGCTTTTGATATCTCTTTCTGAGCTTTAGCTATTTATGTAACTCTACTTAAAATTTTATTTTCTCTTATTTTGGTGTCTGTCAGACTTTCTCCAACATTCATTACTTTTCACTTTTTTACAAGTGTTGCAAGTGTTAATGTTTCATACATTTTTATTTGGCTGTTTATCTGATTTTCGCTACATTTTGTAATGGTGAAATAAAGTTGTAGAAAAAAGGGGAGGTGCTATTAGTGCCACTATGGCAACCGCGGTGACTAAAAATTCTCCCTCCCTGGACATTTATAGCCAGTCCTTCGAACAAATAAAGTACCATTTCCAATTTAGACATTCTAGCATGAAACAGCAGCTACGTGTTTTAATCGTTGGACATAATTGATCTTGGTGTGAGTGAAGACGTCCACGTCTTATTTTCTGTCAAAGTACAGCCTTCGTCAGCCTTAACGGGGACTGTCTTTTTTTAACTGAGGACTATATTCTTCCGCCCAACGCGCTCCATTGGCGGAAGGATCCAGTTAACTTTGGTGACAGTGAAGAAAGGCGTTGCTCATCATTTGTATCGGTTTTATTTTTTCTTTACATCGTTTCTTTTTGTGTTTCTTGTTCAGCTTTTTTCCCTTCGGTCGGCGCCCTTATTTAGATGGCCAGCTTCCCAGATTGTGTAAATGAAAATGATCTAGGTAAGTAGTTTTTGGCTCTATTTAACTCAGGACAGTGTTACGCAGAAGCGTTTATGAAAATGCGGAACTGTTGGTTTCAGGGTTAGTTTATTTGATCAATATATTCTGTAAAAGACTTGATGAACATGTCGACGTATGATAAAATATTTAGTGAAGTTGTAGCTTCTTAAATAATGTTCGCATTGCTCATGTCGTGCGACGTGGACAGACACTACAGCTGGTGTCCGTTTGTATTGGAATGTAAGCTAAATATCTAGTGAGTTTTGGGGTTTTCAAACCTCTGCTAAACCCCGTATGATTTCCAAAGGTCATGTTTACGTTGTTCAGTAAAGGCGCGCGGAGTTTGTGTATCGAGCCACTGCCACAGTGATTAATGGCCTTGGCC
The DNA here is from genome assembly GCA_033032245.1 of Poecilia picta. Taxonomy (NCBI): domain Eukaryota; kingdom Metazoa; phylum Chordata; class Actinopteri; order Cyprinodontiformes; family Poeciliidae; genus Poecilia; species Poecilia picta. The sequence goes on along the minus strand of CM065365.1, from coordinate 2,220,948 downwards.
TGTCTGACATGACCGTTGTAAAATGTCCGAATTTCAGTGTTTTACGCAATTTGTCTATATTTCCTTAATGTGAAGGAAACAAAACATTGAAACCATCGCGGAAAGGGACGTTCTGTTTGTTTTTTTAATCGATCTTAAATGAGGCTCGCGGTGGCCGCACACCGCGGCCTCCATGTTGCGTTTAGCGGTGAACACGTAGCTGTGCAAACACTGCGCTCACACAGCAGACCGGCCCACATACTCTGTTCTGATAGGGAATCCCTCACAATGTCAACATGTGTCCACCACTAAGAGAGTAGACCTTTACCTGAAATGGGTTCTATGTATATTTAGCTAATCAAAGCGTTTTTTGTTGTTTTATTTCTATAATGTCAGGCCAGTAAACGTTGACATTAGGAAAGTACATTTTGGTGAGTCTATACACAGATGTGAACTGTGCTGGCCATAGCTTGATGGATCAGTCACTATCAGCCTCAGGCTCTTATCAACAGTTTAGTTTATGTAATTGACTTCAGTTCACTCGAAATTTCTTCCCCTGGTTGTTGTGTATCTACAGGCCATTCTATTTATGTCCTCAGTGTTCACCTGATTGGCAGGTATGACGGGTGTGTGCTGTGTGTGTGTGTGTGTGTGTGTGTGTGTGTGTGTGTGGTTTTGTGTGTGTGTGTGTGTGTGTGTGTGTGTGTGTGTGGTGTGTGTGGTGACTTTCAGGCTGTTTGTTTATAGACTGCCATGTCTGTCACCATATTCAATAATGAAACCTGTTTTCTTTCTTCCAGACAAGGCTAAGTTCGTTGGTGAACTCCTGGTCCCTGTTGCTCCCTTTGACCAGAAGTCTGGGCATGAGACCTGGACTATAGCCTTTGCACCAAATGGTTCCTACTTTGCTTGGTCTCAGGGACATCGTATTGTCAGGCTCATCCCTTGGAATAAATGCTTGAAGAGCTTGTAAGTATTGTAGTTACTCCAAATATCTGGCAAGCTGTTGTTGTCCTCCCTGCTCTAATTTAACTAGAAATAGTTACATTTTCTGCCCAACATTTTGTAGGATCCCGCTGACATTAGAAGTTAATGTAAAGAACCAATAAAAACAGTAGCTCTCAAGCACCTGAACTAAGCCCACCAACCTTGCTGTGAACTTGTTCAAAGCAGACACAGCGCAGAAGTTTATATTGGTTCTAAATGGCTTTCTGCTCATAATTGCTGCTGGGCTTCTTTACCCAACATCCCTGAGCTTCACTAGACTAATATATAAGAGCTTGTTGTTGCTTTTTGAACAACAAGCTCACTTTTCAAGTATAAGTGATGGACTATGGTCAGTATGAATAGGTCAATGTTGATCCCACAACTGAACCTTGTTTACTGTGAGCTCACACTGTAGCTGCACTTCACAGTAAACCTGGTCAGACTCATAAAATCAAAAAGCATTTGGTCTTAAAATGGTTGTCTTTATGCCTATAGCGTCTTCTAACAATTTCTTTCTTTTTAAATTTGGTTTAGCTCACTGAGTGCCGGCGAAGAAGGTACCAACCCAACTAGCCCACGCCATTTATCCCATCAAAACAGCGATGGAAGTGTTGCCATCCCACTGGCTGATGAACCCCGTGAACACACGATAGACTGTGGGGACATAGTGTGGGGCCTGGCCTTTGGCTCCTCTGTGCCAGAAAAACAGAGCCGCTGTGTCAACATTGAGTGGCACCGGTTCAAGTTTGGTCAGTACCAGTTGCTGCTGGCAACAGGTCTCAACAATGGCCGCATCAAGATCTGGGATGTTTACTCTGGTGAGTACAGACTGGGGGTTTCTATGTTTTTCTGTCTTCAAAAAGTAATTGTCAGAATAGACCATCAAGATGGAAGCAAAATGTAAGATCTGACCTCCATGGTCTCTGTCTTTGGCTGTTAGCTTAAACCATATCTAGTATGTGAAATTGACTTTTTGCATGTTTTTGTTCTTGCATTTGGGCCCCAAATGCTCCTAGAAACAGCCAAAGTACTTCAAAACACCACCCAGCCATTTTCTGGCAGTATCTTAATGTTTTTTGTTATCTCACAAACAAAGCTTTTCAAAAACCTCCAGATTATTAACTCACAATCGGTGGGCACCACCCTGAAACTCAGCAACCCCAGCAGAGTTGGTTGAGCTGGTTTTACCATTCCATAGACTGAACAATGGCTAAAAGAAAATACCAGAGTTTTGTTGTTGACTCATCGTACAGAAACCGCTGCTGTGTTTGAGCAGGAGGCTCCACTTCTACTTCTGGGTTTGTCTCTGGGACAGAGATGGATGGTGTTACCATTAGTTTGCAGCCATTTTCACATGAATCAGTGTACACATTGTGTTGGGTTCATGTTTGGTTCTAAAGTGACCAGGGTGTTTCCACAGCTGACAGACTCAGTTCGGTCTTTGGTTCTCCTCAATTCACATATGAATTCGAACCGCACCAAAGTTCACTGTAATGGAACTGAGACATGGGTTTGTAGGCCAGAGTTCGATTGCACATTCACACCAACAGGACTTCCTACACAAACAAGCTAGAGTTTGATCAAAGCGGACTAAACAGGGCTGGTGTGAACACATCCGAAAACTTGCTCATTCTGAAAGGAGCTCAAGATAAACACACCTGACCAGTGAAATCTCTGAATGATTAGTAGCCCACAGACATATCCTAGATTGTTCAAGGAATCATAACAGAATCCTTTAACATTGTTTGCTCAAAACACCAGCAACTATAATGACTTTGTAAAATAAATAAATAATAAAAAAATATATATTCATCTAACAAACTTATTTTCCTCAAAATATTAGTGAACAAAAAGTTGGATATTTTTTAAGTAGCTTTAGAGGATGAGTGTCTTTCTCTTTCTGTAGTCATTGTTGCTTGTTTCCTGTCATGCAGAATATAGCTGGACAAGCTATAAATATAGCTGGATCCTACAAATCCAGCTACATATTTACATCGTTACATGTAAATATGTAAAGATGTACATCGTTGCATGGCTACATATTTATAGCTGGATCCTGCAGATCCAGCTATAAATATGTGTTCTGTATGAACACATATTTTTATGTGTTCATACAGAAATATGTCTGAACATATTTCTGTATGAACATATCCTGCACCGGTCGGCTCTAACTGTCTGGCTTTTCATGTTCTCCTGTTTGCAGGAAAGCTGTTGCTGAATCTGATGGACCACACTGATATGGTGAGAGACTTGACCTTTGCTCCCGACGGCAGCCTCATGCTGGTGTCTGCGTCCAGAGATAAAACCCTGCGTGTGTGGGACCTTAAAGACGATGGTGAGTGGTGCGGCTGCCTGTGAGGATCAGGGACCTTCATCAGGCTAACTGTTGGAGCGCAGACTGCTGTGGTGTTTGTAAAACCAAACCTGGTCTGCCAGATTTTCTGTAGACTAGTTCTGTGGAGTTTTTTGAAAAGCTGAACCATTTGAATCGGTGGACGACTGGGCTGGAAACTGGACCAAATCCAAATGGTCTTCCCCTAAAACATGTAGGGTAACAAGGATGACATAATGATAATCATTTTACTGCCTGAAGTCTAAACTGTCTGTCTGTAAATGAACTGAATTGACTGTTTCCTGTGAGTGAGCTGGCTGCTCTGTGCCGAACTGAACCTTTTGCTGTCATGTCTGCCAGGAAACATGGTGAAGGTCCTGCGCGGACATCAGAACTGGGTGTACTGCAGCTCCTTCTCTCCCGACTCGTCCATCCTGTGCTCGGTCGGCGCAGGCAAAGCGGTACGTCCTCATCTTTCTTCCTCTGTGGAGGTTTTAGCATGAATCTTTGTCCAGCTGCTTGTGATTATCTTCAATCAGCATTGTAATTGCTAAAGTTTCCAGCTTTCCTGCCCCTTCATTTACACCCAAGAAAAATCTGCTCAGTGTCATTGGTTATGTAGCTTCTTGTAACCTGACAGAGCTTGTGCTTATTTATGAAGCAACAGAGCAGACAGATTGCTAGGATCAGGTTTTTTTTAATGACAACATTGAGGAAGTTGTAATAAAAAAATCTTCTGATGTAAAAAAAAAAAGAAAAAAGAAAATTAAATATATTTGCTCATTAAGAGCCTGCATTACATTTAAAAATAATCCGTAATGACATGTTGAAGTAAGCTCTGTTTGTGGATGTGCAGTCAGCAGAGTAGCCACCATGACTGAACTTGTTTCCAGTGCTAGAGCAGGTAAGGTAGGGCTGGTAGCAGTTCTGTTAGGCTCTGTGTCCCTACAGTGTGTGTCTTGCTCTTCCTGTCACAGGTGGTGGCAGAGCTCAGTGTGTGATTGGTTTTGAAAGGAGCGCCGCGCTGACATTTGAGCAGCCGGTGTAAACCATGGACGCACAGTTCACAAAGGCCTGGCCAGGGCCACCTGGCACCTGACCCCAAGGTCAATCTGTACGTAGGTGCTGCTCTGTGTCTGTCTACCTCCTCTATTTACGTTTTGGACATTTCACTTTAAAAGATGTCAATTTCATTCAGCTGGTGGTAAAGTAGGCCTGTATTCCTGCTGCTCGACCCCTCCGCCCCTTATCTCTGACTAGCTCCATATTCCATCTGCTCACAATAGTTCCTCTTATTTCTATCTGTCAGTTGAAATGTTTGTTTCGTAGCGCATGCTACAGTGTTCTGCTGCCGCTGGCAAAGTAATGGAGCGCATCCGAGTTCCTGCCCAGCCGCCACGCCTCTCAGGAAGCATTAGCCAACACCTTCAGCACCTCTTACTGCAGCTGCTGTTATCCTGATTTGGCTAGTTTCAGTCTCACTACAGCTCTTTCACTGCAGAAGGCCAAGACCAGTTCTGACTTTACAGAAAACTCTGCAGATCTGTTGCTGTTGGCAGCACCAGATGAACGACAACAAAAAACGTTTTGAATATTTGAAGTTAAACACATTTTCACTGATTGAGCATAAAACAAGAAAAGAGGAACAAGAGAGAGAGGAACGTCTCCCAAGTGTCTTCATGCATTCAGTTTCAGGTCATTTTAATAGAAATCAATCAGCATTTACAGCATTTTTTCAGCCTAGTTTACCAATAAGCTGCAATCATGCAAAGTCCTAACAGAGTTCAGGACCCAACCACTGCTCGATTCTGTCGGATGTGTGTGGAAGTGAATGTAATGTGTACTTTGCCAGAGGTATCAGACCTTTGGCCATAAAATATGCTCTTCTCTTGCAGTATCTCTCTCTTCGTAGGCTCCTGTTGGAGGCGCAAGCCTTTTGTAAGCTCTGAGCTAAAACTCTGAAAGGAGAAACAAGTGGAGTCATTTTGTTCCCTTAAGTTACTGTTTGTTTTTCTTTTTTCCACTTGTTTTTTTTTTCCAAAGTATTTTTTAAAGTTTTTTAACTAAAGTAATACCCTACTGTCATTTCTAGATTAACTAGAATGTTTAGTATATAGTGTAATTACTACTGAATGTAAAGTTCTGCAGTGTATTACAGTGGCACTGAGCGTACCTCATTTATTCCTGCTGTAATTCATGTTGCTTGATTTTAATTGGTAGTTGTTGAGAAGTGACCCATGAGAAATGTACCTTGTCGCCTCCAGTGACTCTGGCTCATTTTCTAAGCTATAACAACTCCCCGCTTTAACTCGCAGGTGTTCATATGGAACATGGATAAGTACACGTTGATCCGGAAGCTGGAGGGGCATCATAACGATGTGGTGTCCTGTGAGTTTTCACCTGATGGCGCGCTGCTGGCCACGGCCTCCTATGACACCCGGGTCATTGTGTGGGACCACCACAAGGGCACCGTCCTCCTGGAGCTGGGGTAGGAACACACACCGCCGTTCGCTGGCTGCATGTCTGTAGTTTATATCTGAATGATGATACCTGTGGATATTTTTCCTGGTGTGTCATTTCTTTCCCCCGTCTGTCTGTTTAGTTTACTACTTCTAGAAATTGTGGAGTACTTATTGCTCTAGACCAACATTTAGTTTTATACTTTTAATATTGAAACAAGACCTGAAGAAACTCCTGTTAGTTTACAAATCAAGAACAAACTTAAGATCTACTTAACAACCCAGAACAAGACTAGTTTGAACCAAGGGTGTTTTCTGGTTATGGGAACCAGAGAACACCCTACTAGTTTATAAAATATGGACTACTTATTCTTATTAAACATGGGGAACCAATATGTAGTTTTATACTTTTACCTTTTTGTCTTTCTTTTGGTTTGTTTTGTTTGTATTTCCTTATAATCCATGTAAAGCACTTTGAGCTGTTAATGTGCGATATAAATAAAATGACCTTACACCAGCATTCAGACCACTGGAGACGGGTTGTGTACATTGGTCAGTAGAGAGGAGCAGTTAGCATGTTGTCGTTATGAACCATTATGCTCATAACCACAAACACATTTATATGCATGCGAATCTCAACAGTTAAGTCCCACTGTCTTCCTCCACAGTCATCTCTTCCCCCCTCCATCACCCATTTTTGCTGGAGGGGCAAATGACCGCTGGGTTCGCTCTGTGAGTTTCTGCCCTGATGGCCGCCACATCGCCAGCATTACTGATGACAGGTAAGAACAGAATGAAGAGAAGAACACAGACTGGATCAGTCACATGGCTGAGCTGTTGAGGTCAAAACAAGGAGCACAAGGAGGAATGATGGCGAGTGCAGAAGAGTCATTCATTTGATATTTAAAGAACTCTAGAGAGCAGCTGTAGGAATAAACATGATGGTAAAAATGTTTGCTTCTCAGGGTGTAGAATGTTCTGCATCTTTTCTATCTACTTTTAGATGTTTAATATATCTATTAGCCTTTTCACATTATATATCTATATTAAAAAATCACAATTCCAACCAAGAAGAAGGGGAAAAAAAAGAAACCCACCCAACAAACCACCAACATCCCTGTAAATACTGTAAGATCATCCAAAAACCAATGTCAAAGATTATGGAGCCACTGCTCTGCCAAAATGTCAAAGGTCTGCAGCTCCTGGGCCTTTGTTGAGGGTTTATTGGGTTTTTATGAAATGTATTTTCAGAGCCTCTCATCACATACCTGATATTTATTTTCTAGCTCTTTTTAGCTGAGTCTGTTGGACATATCCAGAACATCCTACCTGCCTGATGGGTTGTTTCTAATGCTCAAAGTTTTTCTTCTCCATGGAGTTTGAGTTACCTGATCTGCAGTGTTTTATCCAAAGTGTCCCAGTGCAGCTCTGACTGTAGGCTCTTTGTTCTGTGCCCAGGTTTGTTCGTTTCTGGAGTATTGAGGAGAGGGCTCCTCAGGCAATAGCCTCCTTATCGAATGGCCTCTGCTGTGCCTTTTCTGCTGAAGGAAGTGTCCTTGCTGTTGGGTAAGAACAGAACACAGACTCTCTGCTGTCAACTCTTCGGCCTTTTTACTTTCGTTTCTGGGCTCAACTGTCTAAATTGTTTTCAGGACTCGTGATGGAAGCGTCCACTTCTGGGAGGCTCCCCGCAGCTTCACCAGTCTGCAGCACATGTGCAGGATGGCCCTCCGGAGGGTGCTGACCACCCAGCAGGTGGAGGCTTTAGCCATCCCTACTCCACTCCAGGACTATCTGACCTACAAAGTGGTCTGAGGTCCCTCTACAGCTCAGCACACTGACAAACCAATGAATACCTTATTAAAAAAAAGGAAAAAAAAGAAAACAACACTTCTAGACCCTCTGTTCACTGAGGAAACCCAGTGATGCCGTCTGACAGAGATGCGCTCAGGTTTGCTGATAACTCTGAGCCATGTCTGAGTCGATTCTTCCGCATTCTATGTTGTACATATTTATTAGAAGCTGACCGTACTGATGCGGTGCGCCACCGTCGAGTCGGGATGTTTCTGCTCGCTCTCTCTCTTCAGTGTCGTCTGCAGCTCGGAAATGTGGAGGTCTGGTTCCACCAGCTCTGCTCTAACTTGAAACGGCTGATGCACTTAAAGAAGAGGCCTTTCAGTGGTGCTTGCTTTGAATGTCTGTCATCTTTAATGTTCTGTCTGCGGTGTGGAGCTATCAGCTCCTGTCCACACTACCACACAGACCCTGGAAAACAAACGCCACACTTCTCATCTACATGCACACTGAAAAGTTTAAGAACTTCTTAAAAAATAAGTTTCTTTTTTCCTCTGGCAGTATTTCCATTGCAGCATCTGGATTCTAAACACTACAGCTTTGGTGATCCTATCGTCACTTTGCTTCTGCTCGTTTCTAATTCCAGATCGAGCTGCTTCACAGGTCAGAACATTATGAACTGACTGGGGCTTCACAGAATCAGCTGTTTGAACCTAGAATTGATTATCGATGACAGGTGCAGATGTTCCTTTCTAAAATCATCAGTATTCGTCTTAATAGAAGTTTTGTACGTCAACATATCAGATGTTGGTTTCTCCCCGGTGGAGCTATGCTGTCACTCTGCAACTTACATTTTCCACATTAGTTGATAATCCAGTTTGTTTCCATTAAACTAGAAATTTCCACTCTGAGTCTGGAGGTTTCTTTCATGTTCCTCCTAAGCTTCTTCTGGTTTGGATTTTGTACATTTATAAATTCTTTTACTTTGGTCATGTTATGTGAAAACGTCAGCCACATGTCTTACTGTTCAACCTTTACTGTATGCATCAGGTGGTCCATGGCAGTCCTGCTACAATCTGCAGTCTGCACTAATAAAGCAATACCTGCCGCCCAAACAGGATGCAGATCTACCACAAAAACTGCTGACAAATCAAGCAAAATTCTTAAAGGGGGCGGAAATCAGCACCTCTGGGAAAAAATAAGCTTGTTCATAAAATGTGAAAAAGGAAAGGTGAAGTGAAAGTTTCCTCAGAGTATTCCTGGTGTTTTAGTATTTAGGTACACAGCAGTGATCAGACTCGTCCTGACTTTGCAAATGCCAAAGGTTTTCTTTTTGCCTTTTTTTTGTTTGTTTTTCTAAAATGGTTCGGCAGTTCTTATAGTTTGTAGTAATATGGCCTATTCAAAGCAGACATGTTTTATATATTTGTTGATGGGTAACCTCAGTTCTGCCTCCGAGATGCATTCTGATGTTTCCAAATATCCGTGAATGTATGGAGTTCCTACAACCTTCTGGTTTAAATAAAGACTTTTTTACAAAAAATGGCTGAAATGACTTGTCTAAAACATTATTACAAACATTTCCAATCATTCCTACATAACCAAGCACTGGAATTCCTTTGAGTCTAGGTTCTGGTTTTGTTTTGTTCTATTAATCAGGACTGGAAAATCTTTAGTTATAATGGTGAGTTCAATGTGAAGATATGTGTAGGAAAACTGACTCCGCATGAACTGGAACTGGAACCTTCAGAAAACTGGAAAATTACAACTGAGAAGTCCAAACCAATGAGGTTTTGTCCCGATTTTTTTTTTTTTTTTTTTTTTTTTTTTTTTTTTTATTGGCCAGAAGTTATTGTAATAAACATTGTATGAACTATAAGGGACAAAGTTCTGAGAAAAATCAATGACTGAAGCTGGTTACATAACTAACTGCCCTTTGAATGGAAACCTCTGCTTTCTACATATCTGGTTTGTAAGATTAAACGCTGAAATGTTTCTCCACAAAATTCAGACATTTTCTCTATTTGTGTCTGACATTTGTAGTCAAGATTTTAAAGGGGCTTATTTTATGATTTTTTAAAAAACTATATTAATGTTGCTCGATTTTTACAAATTAGTAATGTTAATTATCACAGGTGTGATATGCATGGTGGTAGACTGGGATGGTCCATCACTCAGCCCAACATGTTGCCTGTTGACAACTGGGATAGCTGTGATAGGCTCCTGCTAAAACACATCACATAATGATCGTTGCTGACTGTGAATGTGATGGTATCACATTGGCCTCTTTGGTTTGTGTTTTTTACCAGACCCAGAAAAGGCATTGCAGTTATTGGTTTATTTAAACGTATGCCAGTTAGAGGCAGTTTTCACGCTCCTCAGAAAGAAGGAAAGAAATGAACCATTCAACATAAGCATTCAACTTACAAAGGCATGTACAAAACGACTCCTTACAACCATAATCATGTTGTAACAGAACTAAATGTATTTATAGTTACAGATTTGTTCTCCGAATGCAACACTGTTCACAGTTAATCATCTTAAAATGACATTCATCTTGAATTAAAAAACCTTGCAAAAAGTACTTAGCATAGCGTAAACGGCAGAGGAGAAATCATTAAGAAATAGCTGATATTCCAGGTTCGACACATTCGCATAAAAGTCCAACAAAACACCGAAAGACCAAAGGCAGCTCAGAACTGCAATGTTATATCTACAAAATCTCCATTTGAACAGTCAGCTATTTACACTGTACAAACATCTTTCCAAAAACATAAAACACAAGCATATTTTTTTTCAACCTGATGGATCCTCTGTGTCCTCAGTCATCAGGGAGCCACATGATGAAGGACTCAGTCTTTGCTGTGTTCATTCCAGGCTCTAAGGATTCCATAAGAGCTTTAGTGGATATCACATGAACCTGTCCAACCTTTATGCCATGTTTGTCTGTTACTCCCCTCAAAATGTTTTATATACTGATGGAATACAAATGGAAAAGTTATTAGGACATTGTCCTTGCTACATTTCACAAGGGATACAAAAACACCTGTTAGGTGCAATGGGAAAACATGATGTTGGCAGTGGAATGTTGGAGCGCATTGCAGTTTCAGGGCCAAAGTGACTTGAGGTATGAGTTTTGTTCTCCGATAAAGAAAACTATAAGAGCAAATACATTCGGACATAACATAGTGGTCACTGGGAAGTGAGGTTCAACAAACGTTTGGTATCCGTCCTGAATGAGGTTTTATTCCAACCCGTATCTTTACTCCATCATTACTCTTACTGTACACAAAAATATGTTGATTCCTACATCTTTGTCCATTATGCTTTTTCTTGTAAATGTTTCATAGTGCATCTGTACATTGAAGCCTCTCTAAATTTTATGATTCCTCTTCTGTTATCATGTACAAATAAATTCTCAGACGATTGTAAAAACCTCTCAACAGAAGCGATCTGATCCAACATCAACTTTCATGTCTGATTCTGGCAGCTCAGTTAACCACTCACTGCTTGCTGGAGATTTGATACTGAGAGTTTAAGCTCACGCCCTGAATCAGGAGTTTTCCTCAGTAGTTTCTGATGCATCATGTGTTGGTTTGGCAGATTTCTGCAACATGAAGCAGAGGATCAGTCAGGCTGATGCAGGAGCAGCAGTCTGATCAAACTCAAGACATGAACACTTGTACACATTCAGAAATGTTAAAGAGACACCAGCTGAGGAGAAGAGGTGTCTGCCGCTCTGCAGAGGAGCAACAAGCTAAATGCTTTTAGTAAAAAAATGTCTTCATGTATTATTTTGGGAGATCAACAGTCAGAAAACATGTCGAATTTGCAGCATGCTGAAGATCTCAGAGCAAATTGGATTCTATTTACCATGGAGCCTGTTTAGAAGTGCTAATCATGTTAAATACTCACAGAGATGTTCTAGTTTAACAGGATACCCACTCTGCAGTCACTTTGTCTTCTCTCTAATAAAGATTTTAATCTTTTTTCTTTTGTCTGGAACAGTTGCCAGCAGACCATTTTTTTTCTTCACACTAACCTGCAACATAACAATTTGCCTCCACTGTTGATATAAAAAAAGTCAATATGCAGTCATGAGACTTGAGTCATGAGTCTCATGACTGCAAGAAGCCGTTTTCTTCCTGAAATCACACTTTGCTGCTGTGCTTTCCAACAAGCTTCAGAGGAAACAAACCCCAATCAGGTCAGTAGTTTTAGTGGCATGTTTAAGAATGCCTAATCACTAACAAAAAAGTCACTTCTCAAGAAAGAGATAAAAACAAAAATACAGTCATTGACAGATGTGTCAGAATCAGAACACAAACATCTCTGTTCCCCAACACAGACGTCCATTTCTGAGTCCAACTGGACAGAAGGACAGTAATTGTGCCATTTGTTTTTAAAGTCATTCCTGTTCTGTGTTAGTGAAGCATGACTTCTTGTAAGACCTTTTATCTCAGTAGCACTGCACTGGTCAGTACCATAATCACACTTCAGTCTGCTGTTGTGAGTCAGTGATAATGGTCACCCCTCGGCGAACCTCGTTCAGGCCGTCACAGGGGCTGCCACGTTCAGAGTCCAGCACACAGGTTGTCGACAAATGACACGTTGACTCCGTACCAACTGATAGGTGCATATTTAAGGAGACAGCAACGTCGCCGTTTACTGGAGATGCCTGATCCACTGGTGTAGTGGTGTCCCTGTGGTGTACATTCCCAGTGGGTAGCTGGTGAGAGGGCAGATACTGGCTGGGGTGGAAGTGAGGCCTGCAGTCTGGATGTCTTATGCTGCTTGTGTTCTGGATGGTCTCTTTGGAAACGGGCACATTGGACAGCAGTGGTATGCAGGGTTCAGGGCAGTCCTCCCCGCCCGGCAGTGGAGGTGGGAGCTGCTCTTGGCTCAGGAACTCTTCCTCATGTGGAAGTGGGTAATCACTATCAACATCAAAACCTCCCAGGTAGTAATCAGACTCCAGCTCTTGAGTGGGGCCTCCCAGAGAAGAGTCCAAGCCAACTGTGTCGCTGTCGGACGGTGACCTGAAGTTCTGCACTTCCTCAGTGTCGGACAGCCTGGTGCTGGGCATCCAGTCAGATGTGTCCCAGTGGTAAGCTGGTCAGGAAGAGGAGATGTGATTAGCAGCTATACGACAGATTCGGCAAACTCATCTTTACACAGAGCAGATAGTCAGTAACATGCTCATAGAAAACATCAGGACTGTCGCAGCAAATCACAGAAAACATGCTGATGGCCAATGTGACAGGAACAGCCGCCAAAGAAAAGATTTTCATGTGAAAAGTGACAAACAGAACAAATGTCTTCACAGCTTGGCGTGCAGAACGACAACCACAGAAGCCATGCTTTGTCCAAACAGCTCTGGGAAAAGAAATGGATGAATGAATCAAACACAAAGAATGCAAAAGCTTGTGGGGTTTTGTCAGTTATTTTTCTGCCACGGACCCGACATACAAGTTTACCACAAAAAATTACAAAAGAACTTTAAATTTAAGCTTTGAATTAATAATAAACCCATGACTTGGTATGTCACAGAATTATTCCAGCATTTACAAAATAGAGTTGAGAGACAGATAAACTGCAGTCCTTCTCCCACCTGAAAATACACTTACTAATATTTTTTAATTCTATACCAAAGTGACTGAGTGGTTCCATGTTACCAAATACTGAGAGAAAGAACTGGAAAGGCACATTTATAGGCCTACAAATGTGAAGCACAACAGTGTCCGTTCATGTTGTCATCTCGGAACTACAAATTAGTCCGAACCAAGATATCACGTGACTTCTCCGTTAGAATGAAATTTTTGCCACAAATCAGCTTTCTTTTCTTTTTGCTACCTTTCCCTCCCAGTCTAAATTACTTTAAGGACTTACGCTCTATGCTGTCCACATTTATGTGGTTTGAAAGACAACCCAGGATTCATCTGAAAGCACTACAATGACTAAAACTGCATGGTGGTTTGATGGTACCAAAGGTGGTGATCACCCATGCTTTTCATCCCTCCTGGTCATCACTGGGGATAAACTCATTTGGTGACATCATCAATATCTTTGTTCACTTCAGGACTTAAAGCCAGGGTTCACCCTCACATCATCATCTTACTTTGAGTACTTTCACCTAAAATCAGCCTTAAAAACACATGGAGTTCCCTCAGACTGTCCTCTTCCTCATCATCCCATGCTAGAATGGATTTAGCCAATAGTCTGTAGACCATCATATTGAAACAGGTGAACTCAGCCTAAATCCTCTGACAGTCCAATCTATTTGGAACAGAGAACTTGGACAGTTGGATATAGTTTGGGACGCTGGGCTAATTGAAGTCTAAGAATTTACCAGCTAATTCACTTTAAAACCATTCATAGAGCATAATACTACACCACATAAAATATTTCAGATGAATTTACAGGATTCATATGACTGTCACTTATGAAGTGATGAACTCATTTCCACATGTTTTAGAATTGACCAATTACATCACATTTCTGATCCCGTGTGAACTGTTTTGTCTAATATACTCTTGTTTTTTCCTTAATAATACCTCTGACACCTCTCTTAAACAAATTTAGCATAAAATATTATTTGCTGGATTCATACCAAAACAACTATAAAATACTAGTTTACTCCAGATATATGTATGACGTCCTTCTGGATATGAAGCCTGCAAACAATCGTTTGGACATACCTCTGTGAAACCGAACAAAGCTCTAAGCTCCTAACATAATTCAGTGGATGAGACTGTAGCTAATCAGAACATTGTATGTACATGTGCTACTTGCTTTTGTGTTTTATTGTTTTCTTTTCAGGCTGCACAGTGGTGCAGTTGGTAGCATTGCTGCTTTGCAGCAAAGAGGTCCTGGGTTCAAATCCCAGCCTGGGGTCTTGCTGCAAGGAGTTAGCATGTTCTCCCTGTGCATAGTGGGTTCTCTCTAGGTACTCCAGCTTCTTCCAAAAACATGACTGTCAGGTTGATTGGTCTCTCTAAATTCTCCATGTGTGCATGGTTGTTTGTCCTGTCTGTCTCTGTGTTGCTCTGCGATGGACTGGTGACCTGTCCAGGCTGACCCTGCATCTTGCCTGTTGATAGCTGGAGATGACAGCTATACCCAATACAAGTAGGGATGAGGGTGGATGGATGTTTTCTTTTCCATAGCAATTTAATGTAGCTGCTAAAGCTGAACAAAAAATCAATAACAATATCACAATAGACATATATATAATCAACATTAATAAATCATACATCTGATAGAATATTCAATATTCAATATACAGAATATTTACTAGATCCGATCCAGAACGCACAGCATTCAGGGAGATGTAATGAGAAGAAAGGTTTTAGCTGCTCAAACCTCTCAGGTCATGTCAGTTCACCTTGTACCTGTTGATGTCAGGTGGGTGGCATCAACTCATTCCTTGATTCTTTGGTTACCTAGCAACAACCAGTTCAGTTGCTTGTGTAGCCTTCTCATAAATGTTTACAAATAAACTATGGGCTTGAGTGAAAACTGTGGATAAAACATTTAAGACTAACATAAGTAAAAAAAAAAAAAAAAAAAAAATCAACCTCCTAAAATGATGAAATGCTGTGCCTTTAACTTTAAAGAGCTGTTTTGTTTGAGAACATTCATATTTCAGATCCACATTGAGCCACATCAACAAAGTTTGACAACATTTTCATTTTATTAAAATAAGGTCATCAGGTCGGGAATCGAACCTGCGACGGCCGAACCGAGGATTGTATGAATGAATTTAAGATTAATATCTCACCTGCTCTGGATCCTTGTGGAAAATTAAACAATATCAGGAAGAGAAATGTGGACTTCTACAAGTCTGAATCAGACTTGGGTCCAACTTCCAGATGCCTCAATGTGCCACGGTTCAAACAATTATGTGCAAGTATGAGCACCGTGGGAATTCAATTCAATTCAAATTCAAAAATACTGGGTAAAACTTTATTTGAAGGGGGTGAAAGAGACTGTCATGACACTGTCATAAACATGACATAACACCTGTCATAAACATGAATAAGTCTTCATGTATTTATGACTGTTGTCATGAAGTGTCATTCGGTAAATTATGACACTTTTAATACAAGAAATCATTACTGATAAAAATTTGTTATAAAAGTATTACTGATTGCACTTTAAAAATGAAGTAACTTTATGTTATTAAAGGTAAAGTTTAAACAGTAGTGATTTCTTGGTTAATGTCAAATAGTCATAACAAAGACATTTTGAATAATGTCAACTTTGTATTAACAGTGTCATAATTTACCGAATGACAACAACAGTCATAAATATTCATGAAGGCTTATTCATGTTTATGACAGTGTGATGACGTCTTATTCACCCCCCTTCAAATAAAGTGTTACCAAAATACTTTATTGATCCCAAAGGGAAATGAAATGAAATGTCAGAATGTCAGGCATCATACTATAAAGGAAGAACACTGAGACACTGGTTCTGTCTCAGTGGTCCGCTGAGAAATTTGCAGTCCACCTCAGGACTAAAGAAAAAGACCTTATGCTGAAGTTGCATTCTGTCATTATCCACAACAAAATGTGTCCTGTACCAACACTGAAAAGAAAATGAAGAAAAGAGGAATGACTCCAAAAGCAACAATAAGAAGAAAAACATTGAATACAGATTGCAAATGCAGTCAGAAACAAAAGTTTTATTTTGGGGACACACCTTGGGTGTCTGATAAAACTAAAAATAATCACCAAAGGAAGCAATTATCAGTAATTAGCTACATTAACTAATAATACAGGTCACTCGCTGACTGCTGAAGAGTGGCACCAGCAGCTCTAGTGACCCCGTAGAGATATGTATGTTAGATGGATGGACATGTCTATTTGTCTGTTTTCAGACCCACTTCTTAAATATTTAATATCTGAATGTTAGAAACCCAGGCCCCTCGAAGCCCCTTCACCTCAGAATGCAGAGAGGTAACAAGCAGTCCTGTCCTCTTGACCTCAGCTTGGCTCAGTGAGGTAAAACAGCATGTTAGTTATTGTTATTGCCTGTTTTATGTTAGTTATTGTTATTGCCCCCCTAATGTTCCATACAACCTCAAAGACATCAAAGAAAAGAATTTAAAGCAAAAACAGTGAGAAATAAAATAAGATTGTTTCCATGTACTGTAGAAAAAATCATGACATGGCTGAAGCAGCGAATGGATTTATCAGACAACTGTAGAAGCAACTGGTCCCAGTCTGACCAGTACACAAAGGAACACCATGAAGCATCCAGAGCTGTGGCTGCAGACAGACCACAGCCTGCAACAGCAATGCAAAGAACAGAAGGCTGCAGGACGTAGACAAAATAATTCCACTTCCAATGAAAAGGAGGGAAAATAAATAAGTTACTAAAACAAAGTGATTGCTCTATTTGAAAACGACAATAAATGTTTAGAATATTTTAGACTAACATAATTACTATCACTTTTAGTCTGATTTTTTTAGTTAAATCAAATATGTTCAAAACAGAGGAGTCTCTAGCAGAGGACAAAAGATTGAGTAAAACTGGACAGACACTGAGATAAGAGTAGCTACAGCAATCATGAGAGTCTAATTAAAGTCCAAATCATCAGTATTATACTTCAAAAGCAAATCTCTTCAGCCTCAGAGCTCAAACCAGAAATTACAGCTAACAGTCTAATAACTGTCAGATTTTTGGGTGTACTGTAGAACAGAAACCATTTTTACTTGGTAATTATTATTTTGTCTACTCACTGCTGTACACCACCAGACAGAGACAGGGACAACAACAGACAGACTCAACCAACAAGTCACCTCTATTGTAGGTTTCACCACGGTCCATAACTGACACTGTCAGATGGAAGAAGAAAAAAACACAGCAATGTTTAGCTTTAAATCATGACCACATGAATATGAATTCCTCAGGATCCTGAGTCATTGCTGTTTGACCTCTTGTAATATTAAAACTAATGTACAGATATTAACTTAAAGTGCCAGCTAGGCTTATAGGCACCACTGTATATCAAACATCCTCAAAATCTGTTACTTCATGGTAGAAGAAGAATCTCCAACACAAACATTTTCAAGAATTGAATTTGAGAGAATATATTGCATGGGGAAAACATCTGGAGCTCAGACGTTTAGCAGAGACATGTGGTGGAAGCCGATCACCAAGGCAACCATTAGATGCTATTTCCTCAGTTGTTTGGGATTGATGCTAGACAGAACATGAGTCCTACCAGAGCAAACAGGAACAGGTGCAGTATGCTCCACTCTTTAAAAGAACTCTGCTTTCACCAAACTGAAGTGAGGTTTTAGGGGCTCTGTAGAGCATGTCATGTTTGCACCATGGAGAAACAAAGTCACACACAACTAATTAGAAGTTTGCAAAACTGATTAGGTAAAAAGAAAAGCATAAATTCCAAAAATAAATACTTTACACATTTAATCAGGCTAATATGATAGTTAGGGGAAGGAGCATTTATGCTACTGGTCATTAAGAGAAAAACAATATTCTGTTTACATTGAATAAATCTAGCTAATTCATATTATAGATTTTTCCGCTCTTTCCCAGTGTGACATTATGCTGCTGTAATAATAATAATATGCAGGCCAGATGTCACATCCCACAGTAGAGAACAGCTGTACTTGGGTGTTAGACTCCAGTCCTCCAAGCTGGTGTGCTGCAACTTTTACATGTGTCTCTGCTTCAATAATAACCAAATCCAATAATCAGGTCATTGGTAGAACCTGAAACACCTGCCACACCTATAAGCTGCAGGACACTGACTGCCTTGGACTGGAGGGAACGGGGCGAGTTAGAGAGGATTGGCTCTGACTGACTGACTGACTGCTAACAGCAGACATCTGAAGGATCCAAGGACTGAACAGCAAGTGAAGAGACACAAGAAAGATGAGAAGTGGTACCTTCACTTTCGATTGTGTCAACTGCATCGTTGACCAGTCGAATGACAGTCACAATGGAGGCTTGAAGAGGGAAACAAGGAGCAGATACATTTTTAAAATAGTCGACATTCATAGAGAAACAAAACTCAGCATATTGTTGACGAGTCGATCCTCACTCTGACGACTGAGCAGCCATGTTTTCTTCTATCTTCTCTTAGAGGAAATGTTCAATTTTACATAATCAACACAGACACCTGGTGCAAGCAGGTGTAGCAGATGATGTACAGTGTGTTTTAAGGTGTATTCTACCTGCAGTCAACTGTACTGAATGGGACAAATCACCAACAGGATGTTGCTTAAAGTTGTTTGGGTTAGATCAGAATCACTCATATGAAGTAAGAGGCAATTGGCCTAATGGAGGAATTAATTAAATAAGGGGAGGAGTAACGTTTTTCCAAATAACTGATCCAAAACACTGAACTACATAGAGAAATAAACAGATGTGGAATGACAATAACGTGGGCATGAAAAGATACAGTCATAGTAAACATAAAGTAATGCCCTTTAAACGCCAGGATTCCTCAGACTTTGCATGGCTTCACAATTCTTTGAAGCCAAATATTTTTCTTCTGGGGCTTCATCTTTTAAATGTAACATTCTGTGATGTCTGTGTTTGACCAGCCAGGTTAGGTTGAAGTCATTTCACAACCTGAAAAGGCCAGATGTTTCAGAATTGCCAGATTTTACTTTCTTTATACAGGTGAGTACATATGATGCCACCTGGGTGTGAAAGTGGTGAAGAGCTGAAAGCCATAATGCAACAGCAGATATTATCACAGTGTCCTCAGACACGCAGCTGAATGATATAAAATACTGAAAGCAAATCACATTTAATGAAGATGAGCCATACAAGCAGCACACAAGCTGAACCTGCCTGTCAGGAAGGCCATGAAGGCGTGACTGACACTTTTCTAAATCTAATCAAGCGGTTTTGTTTCCAGACAAAACCATTTGATTGGTAAAGTTTAATGCCTAAACTTTACCAGGAGGAACACTGGAGTTCATTTTTATGTCATGTCAATTCAAACAGGAGGACATTAAAACCTCTTCATCCTCAGCTAATGGAAACTTTGTCTCTTAAACCTTCACCATGCTGCCATGTTTGTACTAAATGATTATTACATGTCTGTAGGGGTTGACACTGAGGAGTAAATTTATTTGCTGTAAATGACAATAACTGTTGGAAACATTTAGCTTAAGCTTATCTAGCCAGAGACTATAAACATGTTGTGGTGGATGTAAGCTCTGTATTATTCCATTTTGAGATTAGGGTTGAGATTTTGAGAAACAGCACTTCTACTCAGAAAATATTTGTAAAAACTTGGAATACTGTTAAGTTCAGTGAATTAATGAGGAATCCAATAAAACTCAGGCTCACAGATCCAAACTACCTGCAGAATCCAGATGTCCTACATAAAACTTCACAACTACGTGTGTTTAAATAATGTCCAGACCTTTTGCTGCAACTATATATATATATATATATATATATATATATATATATATATATATATATAATATACACAGTCCAGTCACATTAATGTGACCATCTGTCAAAAGCCAGAATAACCACCTTTCGCAGAGCGCACTGCTACGAGACGTGCAGGAAGAGAGTCACTTAGGTCCCTGAAGGTCTTCTCTGGGATGTTGAGCCATGCCGACTCTAATGCCGTGGCCAGCTGCGCTAGATTACGCGGTTGAGGATCCATGGCGCGAACAACTCGATCGAGATGGTCCCACAGATGCTCGATTGGGTTTAAGTCAGGTGAGTTTGCTGGCCAGGGGAGGACGGTAAACTCATCCTGGTGCTCTTCGAACCACGCACGTACACTGGCAGCTGTATGGCACCTCGCATTGTCCTGCTGGAAGATGCCATCATCCTGAGGAAAAACAATGCGCATGTAGGGGTGGACATGGTCCGCAAGGACAGATGCGTACTTGTATTGATCCATCGTGCCTTCCACAATAATCAGTGAACCCAGAGAATGCCAGGAAAACATTCCCCAAACCATAATGCTCCCGCCTCCAGCTTGGACCGTTCCTGCAATGGTTGCAGGGTGGTTCCTTTCAGAGGTTTCACGCCTTATACGCCAACGTCCATCTGTCCGATGGAGCATAAAACGCGATTCATCTGAAAACGCTACCTGTCGCCACTCAGTGGACGTCCAGCTGCTGTACTGGCGTGCAAATTCTAGCCTTCGTCGTCGATGAACACCAGTCAGCATAGGTGCACGAACCAGGCGTCTGCTTCGGAGGCCCAGACGCAGCAATGTTCGCTGAATAGTGGTTTGGGAGACACTTGTGGTAGCCCCTTGGTTCATTTTAGTGGTCAGTTGCTCAACGGTAGCCCGTCTATCTGCCCGAACGCATCTCCGCAACCGTCGTTCGCCTCTGTCATCTATGGCCCGTGGTGCACCACATTTGCCACGTCGTTGATTTTGGACAGTCCCATTTTGCCATGCACGGTACACTTTTACCACGGCGGCACGCGAACAGTTCACAAACTCAGCCGTTTCGGAAATGCTTCCACCCTTGGCCCGAAAGCCAATGATCATGCCCTTTTGGACGTCGGATAAATCGCTTCGTTTCTGCATTACGCCAACGATTGAAATGTTTTCCGAAGCCCACACACACCCTTTATATACGCTCAACTGCACTGTGCTGCCACCTGCCTTCTGTGATTGGTTATTTAACTCTGAAGTGGAAAGTACGTGGTGGTCACATTAATGTGACTGGACTGTGTATATATATATATATATATATATATATATATATACAGTATATATATATATATATATTCCTTTTGGAGATACTTCTTTTGAGGTCGTGTCCTGTAGAAGTTAACAACCCACTGAAATCCTGTCTGAGTTTGGACAGGATTTCAGTGTCCAAACTCAGACAGGAAGTCATGTCTTTTCACTTCTCGGTAAACAGTAGAAGCTGGAAGCTAACCTCAATGAAAGCTGATGCAAACATTGGCTCTGATGTGGGCAATTCTCAAATACAGGGTCGAGTTGCTTTAGCCAAATAAAGAACAAGCAAATGAAGCTTTGAGAAAAAAATAAACAAGCCACACATGACTGTTATGAAAAACACAACTTTGTGGAAGTGAAGGATGAGTCTTACCGTTATCCTCACAGGAGTCAGACTGGAATGAACTCAGGGACTGGACCTCTGAGTTGCTGCCTGAGAAACACGTCTCGCCCTCTGCTATGTTGACCACTTTATCTGCAGGAACAGATCAAAAATGTGAATTCCATTAACCTTAAAACTCCAATAAAGAAATTGCACATTGTGGGAAGGTGGTAATAACACATATAAGGTGTTAGCCTTATATGCAAACTGAATAAGAAAAGTTCAAATCTAGTTAGGTAAAACATAAAACATTCAGCACTTTACAAAGTTCTTGCAGGAGAAATGATATTTTTTCCAGTATAAATGTTTAAGATGATGGTCACACTGTTACTTCCCCAGTGCTACAGTTACATCGTACCAAAATGTTGTGTCAAGGAAGGAGTCTAAAACTTTTTGACGTCAGAAAAACTCTCTCAGCCTGAGACTGAACTTAGTAATACATCATTATATCTGAGGACGTGGTGATGACCTGACACACAGTGATGTATGGAAATCCTCCCCGACTTGCCTAAAACATCTTTTGGAAAGACAGACTTCAGCTATTATTCTAGGAATTATTTTCACTCAGCTGCACACAGTACTTTACTTCCTAAGCTCCACTGTAACCTAAACTCACCATCATCGCTGGCCAGCGGGCTTTTGCGTATGGAGTCACATTCCGAGCGGCAAGGTGAGATGGGGGGCAGATTGGGGGCCACGCTGCACACCACCACCCTCTCCTTATGGTTCCAGGGAGGATTCTTGGTGATTCTGGGTGAAAGGTGCTCATCTCTGTGTGATCCAGGGTGTGTTTCTCTGACAGCTTCTCCAGCTTCGACAGTGGGTCTCCTTGGAAACAAGGTGTGTATGCCATGGGTCTCACCGGCACCTGTGGCGGTCCAATTATGCCAACCCCTCCCATCAAGGTGGGCTGTATTCCTGACTCTGAATACAGGTTCTGGTGGTCTCCGGGACCGCAGTGTAAAGACTTTAATGGAACACAGTTGGCCTTGTTGAGAAGAGCTGCAGTGGCCGGGTCCTGGACCAGAGACAGATTGTTCCTTGAGTAGTTCTTATTAAAAACCTTCTTGCGGAAAGCAATAAAGAGGACGATGAGGACAATAATGATGAAAAGCACTCCGGTAATGCCAATCAGCTCCTCCTTGCCGACTACAGCATGACCAGCCTGCATGTCTGGGACAACAACGGGTCGCAGAGTGCAGCGCTGGCCCACAAAGCCAGGCGTGCAGTTACAGTAGAAAGAGCCGGGGGTGTTGATGCAGGTGCCTCCGTTCTCACATTCACCCTCAGGGTTGTTTCGGTCACATTCATTCACGTCTTCCTCACACCTGCAAGATGAGTGAAATAAACTTCACTTTACTAATCATCTGTTAGAGCAAACTGAATGAATATTAAAGATCGATCGATCGATTGATGCAAAAAGTCATTTTGATGTGTTGATTTTGTGTCAAAGAAGATATCCAAGTCATCCTGCTCCAATGTGAAAAAGTAATAAATCAGGAATTAGCTGATATTTGATAACTATTTGATCATTTTCAGTATCAGAAAATCAATCAAACAGAACTTTTCTGACTGCATGAAGCAAAACTTCCTGATCTGAAGAAAAACTAAGGATTACAAAGTGTTTGTTGTGATAGAGCAGAGCAGTATAAATGCTCTTCATGCCATAATGTGGGTGTTTGGGTTGGAACTCACATGAGGCCCCTGAAGCCTCTCCTGCAGCTGCAGAGGAATGCGTTACCAATGGGTTTACACACACCGCTGTTCTGACAGGGGTTGGGAACACACACCGTTATCTCCATCTCACAGTTACCTCCAGTGAACTGGGGATTACAGCTACATGTAAAACCTGGACAACACAATGAGGAGAAGAATAAAGAGTGATGATGCATTATATTAAGTATACCAGAAGTGTGTGCTGTAACTCACTTAGATTCATGCAATAACTTAGATTACACAGACATTCACAAAAGAAGAAAAACCCAGAAAACATGCCTAAGATCAAAAATTGTAAAAATGTATAAACCACCAAAAACTGCAATTTAACATACAGTAGATAATACTAACATTAAAAATGAATGCAGAATAAATGATCACATCACCATAGAACACCATTAAAATAATTTCTGAGTACAAATTATATACGTAGACATGCATATTTATTTAAATTATATATTATGTATTATACATTTGTCAGCCACAAGGAGAGGATGCCCGTGTAATAACTGAGTGTGTAACTGACTACATAACCATCTCTGTGGACAACAGCACCAGAACAGTGACATGCTGCCCTGGATCACCAGTGAGCTAAAGGAACTGTTAAACAAGAAAAAATAAGATTTAGGGAGCAAGACAGAAGCAGCTCAAAGTCAAGATTAGTGACAGCAAGGAGGTGTAGGAGAAGCTTGAGAGTAAACTACAAGGAGTAGTTACTCCTTGAGCTGTGTGGTCAGGGATGAAGAAGACCACAGGCTTCAAGCGTAGGGAGGGTCAGATAGATGGAAGTCTGGACAGAGCAAAGGAGCTGAACACGTTCTGCAGCAAGTTCAGTTCAGGAACAAGCTAATCCTCCTCCTCCTCCTCCTCATCATCATCATCATCATCATCATCATCCTCTTCTCTGCTCCCAGCCAAGCAGACCCCACCCTCCTTAGATGTTCTATCGTTCACATCAGTCATTGATTTTTCTGTTTCTACCGATTTGTCTTCAACCATCCCAGGAGATGCTGGATTTCCTCTCCCTCCCACGTTTCTACATCTAGAAGTCTGGAGAAGAGGAGCTGGAGGGCCGAACAGGAAGGAGCAAGTTAAATAAACAGATCACACTCATGAAACAGAAGCTACCACATCCAGCCCTTTTTTTATTTTCCACACAAACTGAAATGTATGAAGGAAGCAGCACAGTCACATGCGTGCGCACAGTTTTACACATCTAAATGTTTTTGAGCATCACAATGTTCAAAATTTGTCCCTACGCTAACTTTCAGTGTGAAAGCTGCACACTGGATTGTGAAAGATGCCTGGCATCCAGGATTTGGAAATCAGTGATCAATCCAGGATGAGTCACCCAGCTGGTCGACCCTTGTTCATCAGGGGAAGTTGACAGAGGAGTAGACCGACTAGTGGGTAGCTGCAGATGCGTGATACAATCTTCCATGAGGACAATGCTTGGACTATGTGACATTATTTTGATAAGACACAGCATATTCTATGTTGCAACAACGTCTAGTGTCTTGTATAACATTCTCCTTGTCTGCCTTGTCTGTCTCGCCATTTCACATTAGAAGATTGCTATTATTGTAGGTCCTAAAAATGGCTAATCTCAATAATGGGAATACATTATCTATCTGTGTATCATCTATACATTATATATCGTCTCATCAAGAAACAGTTCAAGCATCCTTCTTCATGCATGTACAGGCATGATGTTCCTTCGTTAGAACATCAATATACATGATTAGAAAGATTTTAAAAAATGCATTCACACTCAGTCTAACAGATTACTGAATACAAGCAACCATTGACTGTTGCTACTTGCTGGTCCAGGAGGCGTGAATGCTTAGTTCTATCTGGTAGATAGAAAATGTTTTAAAATAATTTGAATAATTATATACACTTAATGCACTGTTTGATAACATGGATCAACTCGAATGCATGTGACTGAATAGCAATTTATTTGGTAAAGTGCCTTGAATCGACATTTTTCTTTATTTCAATTTAAAAACCCACAATAACTTCTCTTTACTGTTACTCTGTAAAAATGGAAACACAGAAGCAAGTCTCATCCTGACTCAGTCCTGGTTATTAAAGTGCTTCCATGAATAGATAGCTCAGACATAAGCTCTTCTTCAGATCTTGACTGGGTTTTGTTCAGCTCAGTGATAAAAGGAGGCCTAATAATCCATTAATGTTGAACCCTGGGAGGAATCATCTTTTTAACACGGTTCTGAGAGTTAAGAAGGTTAATATATTAGTCATTTGACAAAAATAAGGAAGCACTTATTCATACAGTGCATGTCATACAAACAAGTGCAGATCAAATAAACTCATATTTATGTCTTTCTTTCCCACAATAAAGAGTTAGAATGTAATTTACTATAACGTTTGACCTGAGCTTGTGAATTTATTCTTATGCTGTACCATATACAGTATTTCTAAAGAAAAGGGTAGGTAAATATGAGACAGTGATAAAGACCAACAACCTAAATAGCCTATTATGATCACAAACCTAACTCTTTGCCTTTTGTCAAAGAGTATGCAAAATACTCTAAAATATAAAGTATATGTTTCATTTTTAGGTAGGAAGTTGATCATTTTAAGTCACCATATTCAGCGACTCCTTTTTTAAAATCAGAGTTGGGTAGTAACTTGTTGCATTTACTCGATTACATTCACTTGAGTAACTTTCTTGAAAAATGTACTCTGAGGAGTATTTTTACTACGCTGTACTTTTTACTTTTACATGAGTAACTTTATTATGAAGTATCTCTAATCTTACTTGTATAAAATGTTTGGATTCTCTACCCACTGAATAAAAAACAAATATGTTTTAAACAAAAATTCACCATACACACACCGTACAATTTTATGAGATTTTTATTGAAAGAAACTGATTTGGAAAAATCTTCTTTTCCCAATTTTTTTTTTGTCCTTAAAATACCAAAAATTCCACTAAACTTTATATTTGGGTCCTTCTGATGATGTAGTTTTTAAATATTAAATGATTGATATTTTGATCAGTTACTCAATACTTGAGTAGACTTTATACCAAATACTCGTTCACCCTTACTTAAGAAAAAATATGTTGAAGTCATGCTATTTTTACTTGAGTATTATTTTTGGTTACTCTACCTGCCTCTGGATTTTATTGTGCTTCTGATTTGACTAGTTGAGTAACCACTGCACACAGCGCTGAGTTAGCTCTGCTGTTACTTGTATTTACTGTTACTCACCACCAGAGGGCAGACTGGTACAGGTAGCGCCATTGCGACAGGGTTGATGATGGCAGGCATCAGGGTAGAGAATGCAGCCGAGCTTCAGCTCCGTTAGTTCCACTACCTCTGCATACTGCGAGCGTTTGTTCTGCAGAGGCAGCTCTTTATTATTCAGCATGACTGAGTCAAGACATCCTTGGAATCCCTCGAACACTCTGGGGTCTTTTTGGGAGACCACAAGGTTACGCGAGTTTGGGGGCTGCACCTGGAAATTAGAAGGTTAGAATTTAAAACATAAACTGAAAGAAACGGAAATCTGCATTTATGATACAAATTTCTATCTACATTGAAAAAAGAAGAAACATGGTGCAATTTGTTAACATAAACACAACTTCTGTAGAATGACATTATACTAATCTACTGAGACAGTAAAAAAAGACAGTAACTGATCAAAGCTGTGATCAAATAGTAGATTTGCCCCGTTACTGGCTGTGCTTTCAGCACTTTTTACTCTATTCATCTATTACAATACTGTTAGTTTTGAATAATGTTGCATTAATTAATGCAGTCAATGGGATCTGTTTAACGTGACTGTCAGACAGACAAAGACCTTACTTTATTAAGTCTACAAGTAACTTAGAAAGTTACACAAATACTCTTCAATATGTTAATGTAGTAATATATGACTTTCATGCTATTTAAAGAATAGCAGGAAAATATGATTTTCATGCTATTTTCATAATAATGATGCTCCAATATTAACTCATTTTCAGAGCGCTGTAGTGCTGCTGAACTCTGACCCTAAGGGACTGCAGTGTTAGACCACTGACTGAGCTATGCCGCTGTGAAGAATATTGAATCAAATGACATAATTTTTTTGTATCTGTCTGAGCTTGGTCTAAGGTTCTTGTAAGTGTTTTAAATCCTATGAATACATGAATATCTAACATAGGACCATCTGCACACATGTAGGTGTTACAGGACCATCCTCAGTGAAAGGCAGGATATTTAGTAACACTTTATTTGAAGAGGTATGCATAAGACTGATGTGACAGTATCTTAAATATGATACAACACGTGAAAGGAATATGAAAAGAGTCTGAGAATGTTTGTGACAGTTGTCATGAATCGTCATTCGGTAAATAATGACACATTTAATGCAAAGTTGGTTTAAAAGTTACATTAAAAGACAATTGAAAGTTCCATCTTTGCATTAAAGTGTCATTATTTACCAAATAATGCAAAATTGACAATCTTAATAGACTTTTAATGCAACTTTTAAAACAACTTTACATTAAAAGAGTCATTATTTACCAAGTGACAATGTGTTACCAGATATTTCCCTTGTTTTATGAAGACATTCCACCTCTCTCTCAACCAAAAGCTTTCTTTCAAATAGGAGGCTGTCCGGACGAGCCCCCCAAAACTAGTTGTTGTAGTAGGGTTAGTAGTAGAATATGATAAAAATAGATCAAATAGATCTGAAAAGATCCATATTCCCATAAAAACACCAATATATTAAATACTTAATACATTTTACCAATATTAAATATTCAATTTCTGTGCTACAATGTGTGATGATCTCATGCCATCCCTAAAAAGATGGGCATTTGCTCATATTGCTCATGTAAGAAACCCCCACTGTCTGCACCATTAAACATAGCAATTGAGGCAATGCCCTGACGGTAAATAACGCTCAATTATGAACACTGACCAAGGAGCAACAAGCAAGAAGTAACCAAGCACAAGGTGCTCATCGTGACTGTTTTCACTCTCTCTCCCGGTACATGAAGCCAGGTAGTCTGACACCATGGCAAACATTACAGCTGCACTTTGAACAAAAACAATCAAAGAGCAATGTGCATTCTGTGCGTGCTCTTTCGTTCTTGTGTATTAGTTATTTGATAATTTAAATATCAACGTACATAATTAAATAAAAAAATGATGCAGTGTACACAGAGCAGTACAAGAACAAAGAACGGGTGTTCTGTCAGATCAGCATGCGTTGTCAGAGTCATACGCTTAGCTCAGACATGCATACGCTGTCATTACCATATGATTTTATTTAATCAGCAACATAGAATCATGACGTAGATCATCATACACTTGGTTATTAACAAATGGCATCCTGATTTAGTGGTTAAGTAGGTTAATGAGTTTTACAAGGGTGTGTGTTGTAGTTGACTGCAGCTGCAGCTAGATCCCGCTTTAAATACACTTTGAAACCACGACAACGCGTGTATATCTATGTAGTTATCATATTATATCATATTATGAGTACGCATGCCTGCGCATGCGCACTAAGAAGTCCGACAGTCAGTGGAGTTGTCAGTTCAGCATACGCAACAAGATATGACGAAAATAAGCCATTAAATTGTTTATAATATGAATTAAAACATTAGTGTTGCTGTTTCTAAATGAACATGAACTTGTTTTCTTTGCATCATTTGAGGTCTGAAATCACTGCATCTTTTCGTTATTTTGACCATTTCTTGCAAATATAAACTAAATTTTTGCTTAAAATGTCAGAGTCATGTTGTCAGTTTTGTATTTCAGTCATGCAAGTAGGCACAATATAAGAGCTCATTAAATAAACACAACATATCAATGTTAAATGAATAAATTAAATCAGACTGCATTTGTAACACTAAGTTAGTTAAACATATATGCAATACTAGTATAAAATGAATTAGAAAATGCCTAGAATGAATGTGTTCCTACACACAGACAGAAGCTCCAACATAGTAACAAAATGGGTGCACACATAAACACACAACATAACCGAGTAAATACAGACATACGAACCAACAAGATACAATCCT
The DNA here is from genome assembly GCA_033032245.1 of Poecilia picta. Taxonomy (NCBI): domain Eukaryota; kingdom Metazoa; phylum Chordata; class Actinopteri; order Cyprinodontiformes; family Poeciliidae; genus Poecilia; species Poecilia picta. The sequence continues at coordinate 2,191,548 of CM065365.1, read as the reverse complement.
CAAACACCAAACATACTTTTAAAACAAACTGCAATCAACAGAGAAACACAAACTGTCTGCTTGGCGGCAGAGCCTTTCACTCCAAGGCTCTCTTTTTTTATTTTACACACACAATCGCTCCAGCGTTTTTAACCCAAACACACACAAACTACCCTAAATGGATCCAAAAACTAAATTCCAATGTGGCCACAGTCAAGGTTTTTCCTTTCTTCTGTGACTCAGATCGCGATCAACTGAAGTCTTCTTCTCTTTTATAATCTTCACTAATTCCTATGCGGCCATCGTCAACATTTACATTTCTTCGATGGCACAGATTGGTTTATCTCGTTATATTTCAGGTGCAGCCCTCCTGAGGAAAACTCAATCTAACCTAGCCTATCCCTTCCCTGCGTCCGGAAAGAAGGTTGGGGCGGCCACCTTCCACTGCAGGCCCTCTTGACCTTTAGCCGATCACCCTTAACTACTGAAGACTTTATCTCGCTATGAACCATAGAGTGCATTCACACTGCAGCCTGAAGTGACTCAATTCCGATTTTTTTGACATAATGCGACCTGTATCCGATCGTTTCATGGCAGTATGAACAGCACAGGTCGGATTCTTTTTCCAATGTGATCCATATCCGATACGTATCCGATTTAAATGCGACCATAACGTCCAGGTCTCATTCATCCAAACTGAACGTTACTGATTCTCAACAAATCTCCCTATTCTGCGTCCTGATACGCACAAGCGGGAAGAAAAACAACAACCATGACGGACTATATGAGGATTAAGTTGTTAATATGTTGCTCCGGCCGGAAAACAACTTCAAATATGTAAGCTCAGCTCCACCATTAGCGTCCATGTTTACTTCCACAAACACTGAGCTCTTCTTCTTTTTATGGCGGTTGGCAGAACACTGATGCTATTGCGCCCTCTAGTGCGCATGCGGGACACTTTCAGGTCGTTTGTCCGTTTACACAGCAGAACGTAAACATGTTATATGTGTGACATCTTAGAAGAAGTCGGAAGGATCTCATATGAGACTACAGCACTTATTGGCAGGTCGCATATACTGGCAATGTGATTGGCCCCGGCAAAAAAATCTAAATTTCCAAAAATTCGGAATTGGGTCACTTCAGGCTGCAGTGTGAAAACACCCGTAGAGGTCAGCCTGGAGACCAACAGGATGAACCCCTCGAGGTTCACTTCTTTATTTAGAAGTACCATCTTTCCACCCACTTTCTCCGCATAAATTTTATTTTCGCCCTCCAAGTTTAAATTTGCCTTCTTGAAGGCAGCGTTTTCCTCCTCCAGGGCGTGTTTTGATCCTTCAGGGCCATGTTTTCCTCCTCCAGGGCCGTGTTTTTCTCCTTCAGGGCTGTGTTTTCTTCCCTAAGGACCGTGTTTTCTTCCTTCAGCGCAGTGAAGAAAGAAAAGTCCTGCCTCAAGTCAGAGACTTCCTCCTTCCTTCCTTCGTTTTCCTCCTCCATGGTGGTGTTTTTCTCCTCGGTTTGTATCTTCAGGTTGATGTTTTCCTGTTCGAGAGCCCTTAATTTATGAACCAGGTCAGTAATTTGCTCGTCATAGTTTTTGTTTTTTGTCTGCAGTATGGCAACATCTTCTAATGTGACATTAACGTCAACCAGTTTTTGAAAATCCTCGTCTTGCTCACGGGCAAGCTTATCTTTTGCAAACGAGGCTTGCTCCAGATTTAAAACTTCCATTTTTAATTCCTCGTTTGCCTTTACCAGTGCTGTTGCCTCATATGACATCCTTCCCACTTCTTGTAAGATGTCATGGAGTCTCCTTCTCTCTCTTTCCAACATCTGTTGGCCTGTTTCCTGCTCCGAATCAGACGTTGATATCTTGCTGCTTTGGCTCATGATTTCTCTTCTACAAATTGTTTTGAGTGTCTTGTAATGAATCAATCCTCCTTTCTCTCCAGGTTCTGCAATGGTTATGACGGCAGAATTCAAGAGTGGAGTTTTTGTGCATCGCTCTTTGGGACATCAAATTGCTTGATGTCACAAATTGATGTCACTACCTCAACAGAACAACTAGAAAACTGCTGAAGTTTGAATAAAATCAAACTTTACGGCTGAATGCAGCTTGGTTAAGCTGATGGCAGTGTTGTGTTCAAGACCACCGAACCCGGGACCAAGACAAGATCAAGACCGAGGGAAGTTGAGACCGAGTCAAGACCAAGTCTTTTAGGGTCCGAGACCGAGTCAAGACCAAGTGTTGGGTAAATTGTATTATTATCAACTATTTGTTGTGCCTTTATTTAGTCATATATTTTAAGAACATGTTTCTGTATTGATAATCATTCTGATTTCCTTTCTCAGAGCCTCTCTGAAGAAGAGCAGTGACAGCAGCTCTTCACAGACGCCCTGTTTAGACCTCTTAGATTGTGATTGTTAGTGATAATCTTGGCGCTATAACTGTGTGAAAGTGTTCTTCCCCCCTCCCTTTAGAGTTACAGGCTCTCTGTGATTAGGGATCCTAAACACAATAAAAAGAGAGGGGCAGGCAAATGTGCTTTCAGAGCAGTAGGGGATTTGTAACTGAAAGCACATCTCTGTCTGTTCTCCTCGCGAGTATTTCAGAATCTAACTCTCTTGTCTTTCCTGTGTTATTTGCTGTGTTTAATAGGTGTCAACTCTGACACCAAGTCTTTTAGGGTCCGAGACCAAGTCAAGACCAAGACCAGCGCCGCGCTCTACATGATATGATAAAATGTGAAATATGATCAAAATTACTTTTCAAATTGATCTCAAAGATCCATATTCCCATAAAAACACATAGATATTAAATACTTAATAAATCTAACCAATATTAAATTTAACAAACTCTTTGTTCTGCTTTGCTTCCATCTCAGTGCTACAATCTGCGGTGGTCTCGTGCCACCCCTAAAAAGATAACGCCCTGGGTGTTTACCCATGTTGCTCAAGTCAGAAACCACCACTGTCTACACCATTAAACATAGCATAGAGGCAAAGCTCAACTGAACATTGACCAAGGAGCAACAAGCAAGAATGAATCTATATAGCTGAATATAGACAATAACTTAGCCTATAAGCTACTTGTTAACAAGCTCAAGGTGATGTATTGATATTAGCTAGCTAGTCATCTTTTAGCTAACTTTACCTGCAGCAAATAGCTTTACTAAACAGTCTGTTAGTTTGGGGGGAAAACTGTGAAAAGTTATTTGCGTTTTGCTGGTTTGTTGCCATGATTCTAACACATGTGTAGCTCCACACAGCAGCAGCAGCTGGTCTCCTTCGCTGCCCTACAGGTGTAAACCCAGCATTAACGCTCATGTTGCGTTTAAAGGCGGCTCGGAAAAACAGGTTACCACATGTTAACAACGTATTAAACAGTTTTAACTGCTGATAAAAGTGACAGAGGACACGGATATGGGAAGTGTAGAAGCCCCTACTGTATCAAATTGACAGAGGAATAACAGAGAGTTGGCCGTTCTAAAGTAAAAGCCCAGTGCATACAGCGTTCATGTTTTTTTGTTTTTCTTTTTCATCCACATGGCTTCCTGTGCCCAAACCCTGCCATGGCACGCGCCCCCTAGAGGGGCGCGCCCCACAGTTTGGGAACCTCTGATGTATGCTATTCTGACAGCGTAAGGTAATCTGATAGAACAACGGCTCTCAGTGACACTCCAGTCCTGTCTAATAAGTAAAGACCCGTGCAGAAGAATCGTTCTGCTCCTGAACGTCGCATCACTACATTGCAGACTTTTGGTCACAGCGTTGTCCCATATTTGCAACAAGTCAGTCAAACCTCCACACAATAATTCAGGCAGTGAGTGACAACTTTTTTTCATCACAATGCTTATGTGTCTCTATACAAATAGCTTTGCTAACATCACGTCAACGGAGCTTTACCTTTTATTGAGCTACTTTTCTAAGTGACGAAAAAAGTTAGATGTTGTCTCACCGTCTGTGAAAGCGAAGCGCTGCTGAGTTACTGTGGCCGTCGGATTTATTATGATTTATGCAGCTTTATTCTATTACTGACTATTAGATCTTCTGCCGCTCATAGGAAACCACTGCGCATGTCTGGAGCCGCGCGTGCGAGTGAAAGGTGAAGGAGGGAGAGAAACATAAACACCTAATTGGCAAGTCACGTTATTGGTTGTGTTTTTATCGGTGCATTTTGCATCCACTGAAAACAAAGATGTTAACAAATAAACTGGACAGTCTGCTGCATGTTTAGTGATATTTTCACAGTTGCATCTCAACCGGTCTTGAAATAAAATGCCGAGTCCTCAGCGACCGAGACCGAGACCAAATGCGGTGAGATCATCAAAAAATGGTCTCGAGACCAAGACCGACTTCGAGTACCACAACACTGGCCCTGAGTTACAAGAAATCTTTAGTATTCCCACCTTGTTAGCAATACTGAGGTGTTTTGGTTCCACCTCCAGTTTAAGACGTGCATTATAATCCCTCTTTTCTCATATTTCAAAAGACGCTCTTTCAATTTCTTGGAACTTGTCCAAGTGATTTTCTCGTTGCACATTAAAATTAGGTCATAAATGAACATCAAAACAATCTAAATTAAACATATGTTATGGAGACAAATTTCTTTGTCTAGATTAAAAAATAATTAATTTTTCTCCCAACAGTATCACATGCCATTTTCACTGAATAACAAGTGATGAATAAGAGTACCAAAAATAAGTATAACACAAAGAAGGGAGCCTGGAGCATTCAATTGTAAAACTCAAACAGAGATACTGACCAGAGCTCCAAAGTAGAAGGTCCGATCTGGAGGTAATGTTTGTATTAATGAAGGGGGATGCCGTTGCTCAATGTAGCTGTCATCTAGTGCCAGGCTACTGAAATTGCGATTCAGTTCCAGTGCCACAGTGTGCCAGTTGCCGTCATTGATGCGACGTCCAGCAGGTCCTAACATGTCAGGACCCTCAACGCCTCGGCTTGGGAAAGGCTCACAGGACAACTGGAACCACAGCTTCCCTTCCTCTAGCTGTGAAAACACACACACACACACACGCGCACACACATAGTCAATCACAACTAAATACTGCACAGTAAAGTCAGTAAATGTATATGTCCATCCTTCTTTCTGGCTGTCTGTTCTTCTCTTAGTCCTTCCTCTCCCTGCAGAGAATCATTTGAATGTTGACGGCTGCTGCTGGAAGTTTTGATTCCACAGTCAAGAGAAGAGTCTTTGCACTCCTCTTATAGCAGCTACCTATTGAAGCACACTGGCAAATGTGCTTTTCCATGACAGTTTTTGCCGTCATCATGTTTGACTGGAGCTGTGATGCTGTATTTCTATTTCTATCACCTTCTAAACAGATCTTGTTCCTGTCCATTGAATATTTTTTATGAAGTCTACAATGTTTTTGGCAAAATGAGAGATGGGACTTTGTGTTTATTTAAATCAAAAATAGTTTTATTAACTTCCGTGTGTGTATGGATACCTTGAGAATAATGCACCGCTCATTGTGCATATACATGATGATTCCTCGGCTCTGCAGCGTCCTGATCCTCAGGGTGAGCTTCAGCTCCGTCTGCAGCTGGTTGGACAGTCTGTATTTGATGTAGCTGTTGCCTGAGAAGCTCAGAGACGAATGACCTGCAAGCAACACAATGCTGACCGTCATTCTGTGGATTCAAATGAGTTTATTTAGTTTAAATGTAATCCCCTGACATCATAACGTCATACCTGCACACTCTCCCAGTTTGCCTCGTGGACACTGGCATGCATAGCGCCCTCTGGTGGCCTCCACTGAAACACACTGCATGTCTGGAGGACACAGCTGTTCCTCACACTGCTCTAACAGAACAGCACAACTGGCATCTGCACACAAAAACAGAGAAAGATGCCTTTGTTACAGCTCTAGACGGACGGCAAGACATAACTCATATAAGCATTAAAAAGAGCAATGCATACCAACTAAAAGGTTTTGAAAATATTTCAGTTATTGCTAATTATTTCTTCAGAATATTTTTATTTCAGAATATTTCAGAATACTTCAGAACAAAACTGAATGAAATTTAATTAATAATGTAAGTAATGGCTTAAAAATTTCACCTGATGCACAAAAAAAACGCTCGCTAACACTATGCGTACATAGTGAAATGAGGAAGTTTGATGTCTCACCATGGCATGTGCAGCGTGAGGTCCGGTGGAAGCGAGGTGAAACGAAGCTGACTCGAGGTGTGCTGTACGTAGCCAAGTTGTGTGAATCCAGAGTGATGCTCTGTTCACACTGCGCTCCGCGACACTCCAACCCAGAGCAGTTCTTATCCAGGATGGCTGACACTCTGAGCACGTCCTCCAGTTTTCGGCGAGACGTGCTGAGTTTCTGGGTGAGGTAGGCTGCCTTGTAGTAGCCCCCTCCTGCTGTTGCCACGGACACGAGCAGGTCTAGCTGCTGAGTGCCTCCAACAGGCTGCAGGCTGAGCAGGTGCAGTATGTCGTGCTGTTGGGACGTGGCCGCCTGCTGCATCACCTTCAACACGCTCTTCAGGTACAATGACACAAAATCTTGTGGCGCTACGCTTTCGAAGCGCACAGTCACGGCGTCACGCAGCATCTCCACTGTCGCTTGCTCCACGTGGACACGCACAGGAACTGGCACGTTAAAGCGGCCATCGCTAACACTGGCATTGAGAAAGTATTCGCCGGCATCCAACCCACTGAGGGCAATGATCTTCCCATCATGGGGGCTGATCTTGAATAGGCTGCGCTGGGAGGGGGCGGCGTGTCCGAAGGTCAGCGCATCGTAAGGGTCGGCATCGGTGGCATGGAGCTGCCCAATTACACCACCGGGAAACTCGTCCTCCATAGTGATGATATGAATCTCCAGTGGGAAGGCCACCGGCCGATGAAGGCTCTCTTCAATCACTCGAACAGTGAGATTGGAGGAAGAGGACAAAGTCGGCTTCCCAGAGTCTGACACCTGGAGGGCAGGGAGGAATGCAAGACGGCAAAAAAGAATGAATTCTAGATAGACAGAACGTGACAATAAAGGAGTCTTTATAGATATAAAATGTTTTAAATATTGCAAGAGTGGATTTTCAGAAGAAAAACAACATTTGTCTCTCCTTTGTTATACAGTACCAGGTGATAATAAGTGACAAAATAAAATGCTTCCTTCTTTCAGGATGACATGCTTGTGCCTGGTGGCCAACCCACATTACAAAATGATGACTGCTGATGTTCTGACATCATATATTGTCATTACAAGAACCAAGATTTAATTGTTAAATATGACTTTTGACCTAAAGTCGTACTTTTGGAGCAGGGTGAACACTCTATTTCATTATTCTGCCCTTCACATTGCATCTCCATCACACTTCTTATAAATCAGTAAATCTATAAACCTTTACTGTGCTGCCGCAAAAGTAGTATGTTCTTAATGTTTTCCTTCCACTGAAAATATTATTGTAATTTGGCCTTTTTTGTTGCTCTCTTGACAACATTAATCTTTGTTCCCTTCCTGATGTGACCCAGAAACAGTACTGTGGCTCTACCTGGATCTGAAGAACATAATCCTTTGCGATGTCCCTTCTGAGGACTTGATTTGCCACCAGTGTCCCATCTGTCTCCAGCTCAAACTCCCTGCCATTGTTTCCAGACAGGATGCTGAAGGAAAACGGCGGGCCGTTATGAGGGGCGTCCTGATCGATGATGGACAGCTGCAGGATTCTGGTGCCAATGGGCTTGTTTTCCTGGAGCAGAGGTTAGAAAGATTGGAAATGTGGTCACAGGAGAGAGGCATTAAAATAGACATTAAAACTGATTTAGCTAAGGCAATATTGAATAAAGCTAACACATATACAGAAGTTCATATCTTTACCCACGTTAAGACTTTGTATTGACTTCTATTCATTAATGCCTAACCCAAACATTTGAACCCTAACCATCACCAGTATACGTCAATCCCTAAAACTTAGTTCACGCCTCTAACCCTAAAAACGGGGCCACTGCATTTTGACCCGGTTTGGGCCCCTTTAATGTGCCTTGGTCTCCAGAAAGTACGTGAATTTTCACACAAACACACACACAGAGAAGGAATAATGAAGGATATGTTAACATTTCAAGCAATTTTCTGCAGTCTTTTTAATTGGTCTGTTGGTCCTCTGTGACTGTAGTTGGGTGGTTGGTAGCTGCAAGGATACAGACAGAGAACGGCTCCTTGCTGTGTTGAGATGGAGGAGGCCCCGCAGTTCTTAGCACAACTCCAACATGAGTATGTTTAACTTCTTTTCTTCCTACATGTATATCACACTCACTGCAGAAGATGGAGCGCGTTGTGAGCATCTCTGTCCCATGATGGAGGTTAAACTGCTGCCACAAGATGGCGCTGCTGACAGCGTTAGTTTTCCAGGGACAGTCCCTTCCCATTTCAATTAGTGTATTTCAGCAGTATATAAGGTTCATATTTTTAGAATCCAGTAACTTTAGTGTTTAATCCATATCTTTAATATAGTGGTTTAGGGCTACTGAGCCAACTCAAAATTTCTGTATTTCCAGTAAAGTTGGTAATAATCTTTTATCCAAGCTTTTATGCAGTCTTGAACACAGCATTACAATTACAATACTCAGTTATCCCAGCTTTTCTTCAGCCTTGAACAAATCCTCTCATTTGTGATCCAATGTGATAAGAAAGTCTCAAAGTCAAAAGCCCAGGCCAGCTGATCTGTGCACCCGAGTTGACCAATCCATCCGTCTATTTCTTTGCATAATGTGTTACTTGGGCAGTTTGAAATGTGTACATTTGAGAAACTGCTTACACATGTCGTCACCTTCCAAAAAATGATTTATGGCATAAGTCATTTTTTCACAAAAGTGATTTTGACAAAAAAAAATATTTTTTTTAACCTATTATTTTTTGCCAAAATATGATTTATGTAAAAAAAAAACAACAAAACAAAACTTTTGGCAAAAAATGACTTGTCCCATTATTTTAGGAAGGTGATATGTGAATGTTGAAGTATGCATTTGTTATAAACATTTGTGTAATAAACATTGTGTTATAAACATTTGTGCATATTGTACACTTACAAATCTTGTGGTATACTAGTGGATCTTATTGTAGGCTTTTTGAGACTAATTTAGCTCCATATATTTTCTGCATTGTGGTTTTACATTCACACCATTACATACGTGTAGATGTATCAGTAATTTGTCATGTATCTTTGGTCTGTACAAGACCTGTTTTTAGCAGTGTAACAGTCTGCCATCACATCTACCTGTATGACAGCAGTGAGGTTTGAGGGGAAGAAGCTGGGTGGGTTGTCGTTGATGTCAGAGATCTCGATGCTGACCACGGCGGTGGATGACATCGGTGGGGTTCCAGTATCGAGCGCTCTAACAACCAATGTGTAGCTGGGGACCTAAAAGCACAGAGAGCGTGGAAGACTTTCACTACAGCGATAGAGATGCAAACTAGAATGAAGATGATAAACAATATTTTACACAAAACTATTTAACAGCCCCATTATAAAACTGTCCGTACGCACAAAAGGCAAAAATGGCATATGACAAAAAATGTCATATTTATAAAATCATGATCATGTAATCATGCAGTTTTCCCTTATACATCACAGTTGAACCTCACAGTTTGCGCACAACCATTTCAACCATAAATGGTCGATGCAAAGCAAATCATGAATGTCAGTGTTTGTTTAAATGAGCCAGAGGGTCAGTTTTATTTCATGATTAACAGAGGAAAAAAGGGTTTGGGGGGGGGAGCCACAATTTCACCAAGACACAAAGCAATATGATGGAGAGCTGAAAGCATCATTTTTGGTTGCCACAGTGACGTGAAATAAAGTTTATAAATCACCACCTGGATTTTAGGAGCCAAGATCCACATTTGAGCATTCACATGTTTTGTAGCGCAGCTGCAGTTGGGGATTACTGGGAATAAATTCAGGAAGTGATGAGAAAACAAACATTTCTAAAGCGGTGGAACTCCAGCGACCGACAGTGAAAACATGGAACACAAGTGAACTTTCCAGGGAGTGACCAGTCGACCAAAATTACTCCAAAAGTGCAACAAAAACTCATCCAAGAGGTCACAGAAGACCCCACAACCAAACTCAATGAGTCGCAGGCCTCACTCGCGTAAGGTCAGAGGTCATGCCTCTGCATGGCAGAAATCTAAGACAAAAACCACTGCTGAGCAAACGCCTGCTCAAACCTTTAACAGCTCTCCTTCTGCTCTTCAGCAACTGCTAAAATATGCAAATGCTACTAATTTGTAAGAAGAGACTAATCTAAATAATTTTATCTTATTGCTGTAGTTTACATATATTTGAATGAAGAAGTGAAAATGTGAAAACTATTGTATTTTATGTAGTGAAATAGGAAGAAACACAGTTTCACTGAAAAGAAACTTGATTTTCTTGAAAATTTAGAGGAATGTGCAGAGAATAGGTTTAAATATTCAACACAATTCTTCAGATTACAGATTGTTGCATTCATTAAATTTTTTGGTGATGTGATGTACATGAAGGCAAAAGAGTGAAGCAGAAGTTTCAAAAAGAGTCGATTTGATTAAGATGTTTAGTGGAATATGCAGGAAATATAGAATTAGGCAGACAGGTACATTGATTTATAGTGTATTGAGGTTGTGCATTGTTTTTAGAAAAGTAACTAAGTAATTATTGAAATAATTAGTTTTGAAAATAAAAAAAAATATATGTATTACCTTTTTGAGGAAGTAATTACTATTTTCAAGTATCTTGACCAACACTGGCAGAAACTATTACAAAATTCATTCAATGATTTTATTACATTTTATGTCTATTGCTACATAATGCGCTGTAACAGCTGACGTGTGTCACACTGACAAGGGCCAAAGTAAGTTAAAATGAGGAGATCTCTCCTGGACTGAACTATGTCCTTACTGTCTCACGGTCCAGCGGCTTGTTGACCTTTATGACCCCACTTGTCGGGTCAATGAAGAACTCGTTGTCCTGGTCTCCACTGAAGATAGAGTAGAGGACGGCTCCATTCAGACCGCTGTCAGCATCTTCTGCTACCAGCTGCCAGCAAAAAATATACAAACACATCACAACTAAATAATACAGTATGTAAATAAGAAAAATAATAAAGTAGCCCATTGCTAATATATTTTTACTTAAATAAAAAGTTGGATCTGGGTAGTAGAAAAAATAAAAATCCTAAACAGAAAAATGTAGGAAAGTGTGAGAACTCTGCTTCCGTCAACTTCATTACTAATTGACTCTTTGCAATAATATTTTGCACATCAATTTGACTGGTTGCAGTGACGCGGTTGATCATGTGTCATCCAGGACATGCTAGTGATCAATATCTGAAGCCCAAACAGTAACTTTTCATCCATTATATTTGCCAAAAGAGTTCATCACTGTTACTTTGTCAACCATTTACATCACACCCTCTGTTCTACTTTTCAATCAGTGTTAAAAGTGTGATTCTGAGAATAAAGACATTGTTTTATGTGTTCTCTAATTGTTTTCATGAGGTTTAGATAAGAAATTTTCATTTGATCTTAAGACAACGATGACAAAAAATTTAGACTGATGACAAAATATACTTTCATTTGAAGCTACAGCAGCGTGAACATTTAGAACCACCTACTGGACCTGCAAATTTTTTTACCAGAACCCTGGAAACATGAGACTCGTAGTAGGAACTACCTAACATAACCATAAACGTACCTGCACTACAAAATGTCCAATTGTGGAATCTTCTGGCACCACAGCAGTGTAAAGGGCCTGGCTGAACACTGGAGCATTGTCGTTTACATCTGTTAGGTTGATGTTCAATGTAGTAATGGCACTCAAAGGAGGAGTGCCACCATCACGAGCCTCCACGGTTAGAAAGTAGTCCTTGCAGGTATCATAATCCAAAGGGACGGCCACTAAAATGGTGCCTGTGGAACAATAAGATAAGACACAAACATTCAGAGCAGTGGCTGACTACTGGGAGACGACATCCCCTGCTTTCTTCTACAAATCAGATAATTGTTTGCATTTGAACTGGTTGGAGTGCAGCATAAGGAGGGACTTTCTCAGGGCCACAACAAGCACAACTGCCTGCATATTTATATTTCAAGCTTAAAAAGTTAGGCATAGTGATTAATCATGATTAATCAAGCATTAGTGTGAGTGTTTCAATCACAGCACCACTTAAAAGGTCATTTGGTTTGATATTACATATTGAAGAAGAACCCATCTTAGATATTTTAATACTTGATTGTTGAAACATTATACTAATTTAATTGCAGATATAAAATGTTCTAAATTTGCAATTTCAACTTTCCCTCAACCACTTTACTTGATCGTTTCTAGTAGGTATAATTGAACATTTTTTAGGACTTTTAATTTATCTTACATTATCTTACATTACCAGATTAAATTTGAGAGAAGTTGTTATTTTGGCTTTTGTATTTTATTTTCAAAAACAAAACATTTCCAAACTTGTGTAAATGTACCCAATAAATGTTGCATGAAAACCAAATTTCAACTGAATATTTCCAAATGAGTCTGCACGATGGTGAAATTGGTAGCACTGTTGCTTAGTAGCAAGAAGGTCCAAGGTTCAATTCCCAGCCTGGGGTCTTTCTGCATGGAGTTTGCATGTTGTCCCTGTGCATGGTGGGTTCTCTCCGGTTTCCACTCACAGTCTAAAAACACGACTGTCAGGTTAGTTGGTCTCTCTAAATTCTCCTTAAGTGTGTGTGACTGTTTGCCCTATTTGTCTTTGTGTTGCCCTGTGATAGACTGGTGACCTGTCCAGAGTGGACGTAGGCACCAGCACCCTTTGCATTGTGTATGATAATGGTTGGATACTTCCACCTGCCTAAAACTTTGAATCACAGCAAACAGTGTAATGGCTATATCTCCTCTGTGCATTGAATGTCATTTTACAATGTTTTTATGTTGTGTTCAACTTCTCCCCTTCTCTCTCTGCCTCTTTCCTGACCGATTACTGTTAAATAAAGGCCACTAATGCTGAAGAAAAATCTTTAAAAAATAAAAAATATATGTACCTATATTTTTAAAAGTCATTGGTTGCATAATTCAAACAAACAATTCTCTCACTTACCGGTCAGGGGATGAATGTAGAACCTCCTGTGTTCGTTGCCTGATCTGATGCTATAGGAGATCTCAGCGTTTGTCCCGATATCTTTGCTAGTGGCATGCACTCTCAGAACCTCAGTACCGACTCCCACATCCTCTGAGATGGTTGCCAGCAGATCGCGGCGCTCAAAAACAGGCGGGTTGTCATTGATGTCCAGAACAGTAATTGTGATGTTGACCAGCGAGAAGAGCGTCCGCGGCAAACCCTGATCAGAAGCACGCACGGTTATCTGATGAGTCGGCTGGACTTCCCGGTCAAGAATATGCTCCAGGACGACTATGCCAGTGAACTCATTGATGGAGAAAAAACCTCCAGCAGAGTCAGCCAAGGAGTAGACCACCATGCGACCTGGACCTGCTTTTTAGAAACAAACAACCATCAGCTACGTACTTGAAGTTTATGAGTCTTCTTGTTTATGAAGCAAAAATATTTATGTAGTGAATATTTGGACATTTTCAGCTCCTTCATTAATCACATAAAAGCTTTGTGTCATTTCTTCATAGTAACAATCAAACATGGCTGCCTCAGAGGAGGGATCTGCAGAAGAGTAGGTTACTCCTCTGTACATCTCTAGCAAGCCTTTCTGTTACTTTTCCCTCACCATATGGAATTAAAATCTTAGATCGGAAAAGAAGTTCTAAGCTCTTGAAATGACTAACTGTCTTCTTCAGGATGTCCATCGTTTCTGTGATGCTGCTCCATTCAGTTACACACTGAGCACAACATGCTGAAGAGTGTGTGTAAATCTCCCAGAGCTTGAACCATTGAATTTTCTATTTTTGTATTATTATGTAAAATGTTGTGTCCATGCTCTGTTGATGTCTCCACTGTTTAGTATCTCTTTGACTTCTCCGGTTATATATGCTGCAGAATCAGATCCACCAAACTGCTGGGCATGCGGTACTATTGTAACAAATAACAATATTACCCAATGTGTCATGGGGCAAAGCAGTAACATGGGGCAAGCTTATCAATTTCAGCTGTCTGTAGTGAAAGCTAACTATCAATGTTCACATTAGAAAACTTGTCACTTGCACTAGCATGGCTGTGCCAGCTAGATAGTGTTAAGAGGGGAGGGTCTTCCTTGACTTCAGTAGCCACAAAAGGTGATGAAAACTTATATTTTCCTCTATAGCAACAAGTAATTATTGCTCTGTGGAGCAATAATTACTACCACCTACTACCAGTAAGTTTGCTTAACCTGCTGTAATCAGACAACTGTAAAGTATGATGGTGACTGCATTGTTGCTGTTATTTCAAATTTATACTTTATGTTTACGAATATGCTTTGATCTAAACCACTTCATTATTGTTCTATCTGGAAAGTTGTTTGTTGAAAGGTGACCTCAGAAGCTTATTTTTAATATATAATTATGCATTTAATCACTTTGTAAAATAATGTAAAACTAATATCAACCTCTACAACACAAAGCTGAACCTGCATCATTAGTACAACAGTATGTCCTTGTAAATATTTGTCCATGCTGTAAGATTAGTAACAGCAACATCATCAGCAATAACTGCTAACTGAGCAGTAACAGTCGGTCTGTCATCACCTTCATCTGGGTCTACAGCGTGGATGCGAGTGAGCAGAGCCTTTACTGGAGTGTCTTCATACACACTGACATAATACTGTGACAGTGTAAAAAGCGGAGGGTTGTCATTCACATCTGTCACCACCAGCTGCACTTCGGCACGACACCACCGCCCTCCACCATCTGTGGCCCTGGCAGTTAATCTGTAGTTGGGATTGGTCTCACGGTCAAGAATCACTGATGACTTGATTTCACCTGGACAGGTGAGAAGCAAAGAAAGGCACATTTGGAGACCAGGGACCCAACAGGGACACGACAGTGTGTCAAACAAACATACATTTCCAACAGCTTTAGTGAAAACACAAACTACAACAAAATGTCAACAATTTCAACACTGAAAGATAAAAGAGTGTTGGAGCAAAACCCCACACATGACAACTGGAGCGTGCTTTTATTTTCAGTGGGTTGGATTGTTGTAACAATATCTTTTCCAAGTATCACTGGATCCAGTATCTTCATCCAGACTTCTGCTGCTAGATTTCTGACCAACACCAGAAACACAGATGTTATATTACACAGCATTGGATTCCTATTTGTAAAAGGATATAGTTTAAAACTTCACATTTTGTCTACAAAACAATATATGTTCTTGGGCTGAAACATACAGTATTTCTGAATTGCCTCTAAAATATGAAACTGAGTTCCCATACATACCAGTGTCTGGATCCACGATGAAGTCCTGGGATCCAGGACCATGCAGGGAGTACTTGAGCCGAGCGTTGCTGCCTGCATCAGCATCTGTAGCTCCAACCCTCAGCAAAACACTGCTGAGTGGGAGGTCCTCTGGGATGGTGGCTGTATATACCACCTGCATAAAAGCACACATTTTTAAATGAATAAAATAACCTAACAATTTTTGCGTATCAATATTTTTTCAAATCCCACCAGTATTTGAGGATGTCTTCCTACCTGGTCACAAATGGGGTTGTTGTCATTGGTGTCCATCACTGTCACCTCCACAATTGTGTGGGAAACAAAGAGTCCATCACTAGCAGTGACATTGATGATGTAGAGGTTGCGTTCCTCTCTGTCCAGTGGTCCTTTCACATACATCTTCCATTCACCCTGAACCAGGCCGAGTGCAAATACACCTCGGTAATTCCCTCCTGGGAAACACAAAGTCACACTGTTTATCAATCCCAATCAATAGTAAAAAAAAAATTCTTCAAATAAGAGAAGCTAATTTCCAGCCTGTAAAAAATAACATCTGTCTCAGCACAGCACCGATTTACAGCATCGACGTTGTGCAGGCAAAATATGTCTGCATGGGACAGATTAATGCAGCCAGAAAAAACACCACGACTGCATTGAAATATTGTGACACATGACTTAAGCTAAACTGAATGTTAAGAGCCACCAGAGACCAGAAAACCATCATGAAGCCAAAGGGATACAGAAGGTAAAACAAATAAAAATAAAAATTCTGTGCACAAGAGGTTTCCCCCTCAACCCTCCAGAGTTTTCACAAAACCATGATAATGGTTTTATATATATATATATATATATATATATATATATATATATGTATATATATATATATATATATATATATATATATATATATATATATATATATATATATATATATATAATCCACACACATGCATATGTGCGTGTGTGTGTGGTTTTCAATATATATACACCTAATAAGACATATACTAAACCTCTGCTCACAGAGGTTTAATATATAACCATGTCTATATATACGATATACAACCAATATAACCATAATTGCTGCTGTTGGACCTTAGGAAACTGTGCAGATCACAGTAAAGTAAAGTAAAGATGAAAGGCACATGTAAAGTGTGTACACTTGCATGATAGAATAACAGTATGGAATCATGGAGTGTTTTGTTGTTCATGTCTGCGTCACTACTCACCAGTTATGACATAGCTGACATGCCGGTTAACAGCAGAGCTGTCGTTGTCCTTCGTGTTCAGAACAGCCACCACCTCGCCTGGAGGGCCACTCTCCTGGACTGAACTGAAGTAATGGCTCTCCATGAAAATGGGGGGGTTGTCATTGATGTCTGTCACTGCTACTGTCACTGTGCTGGTACTGGAAAAAGACAGGGTCTCTCCCAGGTCTGATGCTACCACTGTGAAGATGTAGGATGGATTGGACTCGTGGTCGAGCTCTTTGCATAAGACAATCCAGCCAGTATTACTGTCGATGCTAAACGTCCGCACCAAAGCATCAGAGTTTTCTTCTGCCTGGATTAATGTCCCAAGCCTGTATGTTACTTGGCCATTGGCTCCTGAGTCTGGGTCATGAGCTTTGACCTGAATGACTCTGGTTCCAATTGTCATTCCTTCCATAACTGCCGTCACATAAGAGTTGGTCTCAAAGGCTGGTTTATTGTCATTTAGATCTAAAACTTTGACCTCGACATCAACAGACGTCACAGCATCCAATTTACTCTGGTGTCCAGTGGCAGTTATTTTAAAACTAAATCCTTTCATCACCTCATGATCCAAGGGCTTATCAAGTTTAATCACTCCTGTATTTTTCTCTATTAAAAATACTCCGTCTAGATTATTTTCACTACTTTCTCCATTAACAATGGTAAAGCTAACTGAATGTGGGTTATATCCATGAGGAATCTTGAGGTGAACCCTTCCAATGACTGAACCTACTGGTGTGTTCTCTAGTATGCTAAATGAGTAATGGTGCTGCATGAAGTCAGGAATGAACTGCCTCCGGAGACAGAACATGAATGTAGACAGGGACCAAAGAGTGCCGAACTGGATTTCCTCCATCTACAGCCTTCACAAAAAATGATAATACTGAGTTTCTCAAGTGGCTGAAGCTGCCTTTGGTAACCATCCAACCACTGTCTGGGTCTATGTCCAAAACGTCTGCTACAGGGATCCGTGCCTCACTGTACAATGAAAATGTTACTTTGGCATTAGTGCCATAGTCAGGATCTAGAGCCTGAATCTGTGTGACGAAGAAGCCCTTGGCTACATCAAATTTGAGCGTAGCTCTGTACTCTGTAGCACTGAAGCAGGGTGCATTATCATTTTCATCTAAGATAGTAAGATGGATTGTGCAATAGGAAACACGACCCCCTGAATCCTGAGCTGCCACTGTAAGAACAATGTCCATGTTGGAAGGGTCCTCACGGTCAAGTTTTTCTATTGTGCTTATCTGACCATTAGCATCAATGCTAAACAGGTCGTTACCCACATCGTTAACAAAAGAATAAGTTATGTGGCCATAAATTCCAGGGTCCGCATCCGTTGCCCTCACCTAGAATTTAAAGAATGACTTTAGAAAACTGAGGCTATTTCAAATATTATGAAAACATAGATGAGAAAAATAAAACATACAGACAGTCAAACATGTATACAGATTACAAGCTTAGTGAATCTCAAAAGCTCCTACCTGAATGACATTGGTTCCCACAGGAGAATTTTCTCTTAGCTCAGCCTCAAACATCTTCTGTTCAAAAACTGGATCGTGCAGGTTGGCCCCAAACACTTTAACGTGAACCTGAGCTGTGCTGGTGAAAACTCCGTCAGACACTGAAACGTTGAGGTTGTAAGTAGGCTCCATCCTTTGCTTAAGGTGGCTGGACAACATGATGATTCCCGTTTTTCTTTCCATTACAAAATCCATTCTTTCATTTCCTGACAAAATACTATACACTAACTTGTCAAAATCTGAACTATCAGCATCTGTGGCCTGAACGCAGGTTATAAAGTGTCCTTTTGGTGCTAACTCACTCACATATGCCTCGTAGAGAAGCTGGTTGAAAACTGGAGGATTGTCATTCATGTCTTTTAGAAGAACAGTTACTGACACTTCAGTGCTCAGTGATGGAAAACCATTATCAGTGGCCCTGACAATGAAGTCATACTCTGGGACTAGTTCATGGTCTAGGATTCTTGCTGTAAGAATTAACCCACTGCTACTATCAATATGAAAATAATCTGTGCTGTTATGCTCTTTTGAGAATATCTGATAGCCAACAACGTTGTTCTTCTCAGAGTCCATGTCTGTGGCAATAACTTGAAGGGCTGGAGTTCCGATCATGACAGTCTCAGACAGAACGATCCTGTAGGACATCTCTTTAAAGACAGGCGGGTTATCATTTATATCTTGGACCAGAACATCTACATCAACCTCTGCATGGGAGCCAGTCAGGTAATTTGTAGCTCTGATGGTCAGGCGATAATATGGTGTTTCTTCATAGTCCAATGAATTAATTACACTTATAACTCCGGTATCAAATCCAATACCAAACTGAAAAGACGCATCTCCATCAACAATAGTATAGATTATGTTTTGTCCATCAGGACTGGTTGCATTGATACCAAGAATTGGTGTCTGAACATCCACATCTTCATTCACAGAAACAGAGTAGAAGGATTTGTCAAAGACAGGCATAGCTTTGTTAACAACAGTGATGGGAAAAGTAATGGTAGATGACAGGGGAGGGTCACCACAATCTTTGGAATGTATCTCTATTTGGTACTCCACATTGGACAAATCTGACTCAAAAGTCCTTTTCAGGCTAATAGTGCCTGTCTGTTGGTCAATCATAAAGTGGCCATGATCATCCTTGAGAAAGTATCTCACCTCTCCATTAATACCTTTGTCAACATCCACTGCAGAGACTTTGAAAATGGATAAACCTGACTCAGCTTCTACTTGAACAGCTGCATAATATGGAAGTCCAACAAACACGGGGGGGTTATCATTTATGTCTTCTATAAGAACTTTAACGAGAACTCTGGCCACATGCTGGTGATCATGCTCACGTCTTGCTTCCACAATCAGTTCATAGAAGTCCTGTTCTTCTCGATCAAAGGGTATTCCTGTGGTCTGGATAACACCAGATGTTGGGCGAATGGTAAACCTTGTACCAGCATTCAGGAGAGTGTGCAGCAATGGCTCGTTGAGGCGGTTTCCTACAGCACTGACCACAGCCACTATGGAGATATTTGACACATTCTCTTTAATAGATGAGGCGTACACCTTCTGGGAAAAACTTAGACCCGAGTCCAGAGCCTCTTTGACAATTATTGTCACCAAAACAGTGGTGGAAAATTTTCCATCTGAAACTCTGACACTTAGGCGAAAAAGCTCTTTGGAGAAGTTGCTGTTTTTGACGACAATAATTCCACTGGAGGATTTGATGGAAAAATTCTCCAACACTCCTTCAGCCAAAGAATATGTAAGATCTGTAGGAATATCAGTATCGGGGTCTGTAGCTGATACCTGCAGGACCTCGACTCCAGTGTAGGTGGGAAGTAGAAGAACAGTTTCATAAGTATTCTGTTTGAAGACTGGAGGTGAATCATTTGAGTCCATCACTCGTATAGTCACCTCAGTTGGACTATCTGCTATAAGTTGCGGCTTACCATTGTCCCTCACATTAACATGGAAGTGGAAAGCTGAAAATGTCTCGTGATCAAGATTAGCAATGGTTCTAATGGAGCCAGTTACTGAGTCCACTGTGAAGAACGTCTTTGCAGTCTCCTCCACAATCTGATAGACCAACAGAGCATTTTGGTTGGAGTCAGCATCAGTAGCTTTGATCACTAGAGGGAGGTTTTCTGAATTCAAGACCACACTGTTGACTGGTGCAAGCTCACAAATGCTGCCGTGGTAGTGATGCTGTTGGAACACAGGTGGATTGTCATTTTCATCCAATATCTGAATTAACAAGCTAGCATTGGAGGCCATCCCAGCCATGTTGGTAGCTTGCACTACAAGACTATAAGAAGCTATATTTTCATAGTCCAGAGGTTTTTGAGTTGTAATGACTCCACTATATTGATTAATCTGAAAAACTTGCTCTATGTTTCCTTGCTTGATATCAAAAGTGAGGGTTGACTGGCTGACAGCACTGATTGTGGTGACAGAGGTCCCAATAATGGCATTTTCTCTGATCTCAGTCTGATATTCAGGTTGAAGGAACCTTGGACCAGAATTGTCTGAGAGAGTGATGGTAATCCGCACTATTGTGGTAGCAGACAAGGCAGGGGTGCCGTTGTCAGTGACTCTGACACTAAGAACATAGTGTCCAATGCTTGACAAGTCTAAGTGACGTGCAACACGAAGTATACCAAGAACTGGCTCAATGTTGAAAGCATTGCCAGCGTTTCCTGTGAAGAAAAAATACCCAAATAGTATATTTGAAATGTTTTGAAAATTTACATTTATGTGGTTTTCAAGAACCACAGTAGCTTACCTGCTTCAATGGAGTAGTGTAATTCAGCATTCTTGCCTTTGTCTTTGTCCAGAGCAGTAACCTGCACTACAGCTGATCCCACTGCAGCTGATTCATAAACTAAGCCTTCGTAGAGTGCACTGGTAAAAAAGGGTGCATGATCATTTGTATCTTCCACCTCTATCAGAACACGAGCAAGATTTTTTCTGTATGGGAACTCTTGGTCCTTGACCTGGAGAGACAAAAGTAAAAGAGAATAAATACCTAGAAGAAGTATGTGGTCATTAGCTATCTGTATATTATAGCAACCACAATAGCTTACATCAGTTAATTTTGATGCCAGTGATCACAAAACGTCAATGTGTTTTTCTATATTTGTATGTAATGGACCAACATGGGTAGTACATAATTTTCAAATGGACAGAAATAAAATTATAGAGTAGGTTTGTACTCAGCACTCTTTACTCAGATACACCTAAATAAAAGTAAGTTCCACCAGGTGAAATTAGAAAGGTGTCCTCTCAGTAAACCAGTTTGTGCTGGAAGAGGCTACCATGTCACAGCAAGACCCCATGCTCTCTGAGTCAAGGTTTGTCCATAAGTTTTGTCTGACAAAGACTCTATATGAACCTGAGAGTGAAATTAACAACCATGAAGGAGGTTGCAGAAAGTGAAAAATATGACGCTGGCATTATGTATCCAGCTGAGCAGAGCTGTGGGGCTGTCTTTTGAAAATAGCAGATCCATTTCAGGAGCTACAGTGGAAGAATTGTGACAAACTGGCAGCACAGGGCAATCTCAGTTTTGTGAAAAATGCATGTAGAACAAACTGGTGTAACATGTCCAGCATGTAGAGTGCGACATAATGCAGAAAAGTCAACCATTTTGAAGTTAAATAAAGAGTATGTTCAGAACAAAGAAAAATATATGAGATCAGTAGTAAGTGAACCTAACAGTTATGAATTTAGATTGTGGAAGAAGCAGGAGAACCCACAGAAAGCCTAAGCCAGGATACAAAGCAACAGTGCTTATAGCTACATCTACATTTATTAAATTTAGACCTAGAAAACTGTTGTACATTCAATTCCTCTCTATACATTGAAAAGAATCCAATATGTTATGTTTAATTCATAATTTTCAGGCTTTCTGGGTGTTTTGACAGACGAAAATCTTAGATGGTGAAAACTAGCGATGGAAATTTTGGCTCTTTTGACTAAGCTGCCAAAGCTGTCTCTTTCAACTCCTCAAACAAATGTTAATTTTTATCATCTGTAGCCTCAAATTTTACCTTAACTTGGCAAATATGAATGTTTTGGATGTTAATAAATTATTTTGCATTTAGTGTTTTTATGAGAAGTCTTGTGTACTTGTCTAATTTTATGTACATTTGTTCTGTAACAGCAGGCATCTTAAATTTTGTGTAATATTTTATCCAAACGTTTAATTTTTAATTAACACACACACACAAAAAATTACAAAACACTGCTAAGCAACCTATTGAACAGAACCATAACAGAAACAGATTTTTCTGTTATGGTCATGTTGAAGTACTGAATCCAAAAACCACTTTGGTTTTACTCCATCAAGTCAACTTTCTGAACTATGGAGCAACATCCATCCATTTTCTATACACCCTTGTCCCTTAGTGAGGTGCTGGTGCTTATCTCCAGCTAACATTTGCAGTGGACCAGCATGAGCATCAAAATGCATGATTTGTTCTCAAATCTGGATCGGTTTCCTGACAATCTGGATCAATGAGTGATGATGAAGAGGGGAGATTCCATGTACTTAGATGTACTTAACCTTATCAGTGTTTATTATTCAATTTACAGAAATCCAAGTTTGTAAAATTTAATTAATACACTCTGTTAGAAAACAAATTTTCTCCTAAAACCTTTCTTGGATGAGAAATATTAACAGAATTAACTGATAATGACACAAAATTTAGTCAGAGTCAGATTTCTCTAAATCAAATTAGAATAAAAACCTGACCTGATTACAAAAAATGAATGTCATCTTTGGATGCCATGCAAAATAGTCACAAAATCAGTTGAAAAATAATTGACAACTTCCAAAAAATATTTTTTGTAACCCAGTGTTTCAAAATATATTTTTTCTAACTAGCACATTGTTTTCTTTAGGATTTTCTGTGATTCAGCTATGTTTTAATGGTTAAAGTAATAATAAAGAAACTAAAGAAGTAATATTTTAATGAAACATCCCTTTAAGGATGTTGGGTCAAATTTTTATCAATGTGGTCAGTTCAGAAAATATGTAAGCTCTAACATAGTCCTTAAATGGCAAAACCCTCACTAAAAGAGCTAGGATCAAAGGATGGGCTTATTCTTAAGCAAAGTATACGTACAATGACAGTCAAAATGTGCTGGGCACAGGCCTCGTGGTCCAGCCTCTGGGCAGTGTAAACTGTTCCCAGCGTTGGGTGGATGTGGAACAGACGCATGCTTCTAGAGTCTATGGAGCTGTGGAGAGAATAGGTGAGCTGGTGATGCTCATCACGGTCGGATGCCAGTATCTGGACCACTTCAGTGTTGGGTGGTGTATCCTCCGAAATAATGACCTCGTAGACTTGTTGTGAGAAGACAGGATCATTATCATTACTGTCTAGAACAGTAATGTAAACCTGGAACATAGTGACATTGGTAAGAGGAAAAGGAATGAGTTAAAAATAAAAGATGAAAGGCAGTTTTAACTGAAATGTGCTGTTTTAGTTTTTAATGGACTCATTTTCACAAACAGCAGTCCTGTCATACCTCCTGTTGTTTAGACTTTTCACTTATGCTATTTCCTTATTTTCATTTAGTCTGCCTCTCTGATCTCCACCAGCCACTGGTTCTCTGTCCACAAATCAAATTTTCTAGTATGTCAGCTCCTCACTGTCACTCAGTGACCACCACATTCCACTGTTGTCCACTTCTTGTTCTCCTAAGTTCTTTTCCTTGTAAATTTCTTATCATTGTTACATTAAATGTGCCATCATCTGCATTTTGGTCCTCTTTCACACGCATGGTGACATCCACATTTAGCAAAAAATAAATTCCAAACATTTTATCAAACCCTTTCTATTCAGGTCACACACTATACTTACTAACATATAGGAGATAAAATGTATAATGTCTGCGCAAGATTAGGAATTCAATGCAAAGTCTTAATAAAAAATTTAAATACAAACTATGAAGATGACAAGACAGATCACATGAATAACAATAGAATCATGGACACTATTCAATCTACCTATATCTACAATAAAAATAAAAGAACAAATAGTCAAGTTAAGTATATGGCAGAGTATTTTAATAGAGAAAAGTAAAAACTTTTTAATAGAAATCACCAAACAAGGATTTCCCTCTCTGTGTCCGGATGCCAATCTGTGCTTGGTTTTCATTATACTACTTTAAGCTGTGCTCGGTGCAGCAGGTCCACCAGCAGTGTTAATGTGCTTTAAGGCTTAATGAGCATAAAGTGAGTACTTGAAAGATGGAGGATGAAGTTTAATTGAGCATTTCACTAATACACAGCAGAGATGTTTCATGAAGAGCCTGGAAAATAGATTCAATAAATACTAAACGTTACAACAAGAAAAACAGAAGGTCATAGTGAGAGGTCACCTGTACATATGCCGTGCTGGTGCCATCTGTGGCCTGCACTGTCAGGTTGTAGAAGGAACGCTGCTCAGCATCCAGAGGCTTGGCGATGATGATGGTAGCTGCTGTCCTCTCCACGTCGAACACACTGTCACTATTCCCACCTGCTCCCAAACAAGAGTTGGAAGAAGAAGGTATGCGGTGTGAGTCATACAAAGTTTTTCTGAAAATAAACATGTCATATTTCAATGAATAAATGTAGCCTGGTGTTCAGCAAAATTCACCACAGCATCGTGCATAAAATGTGTCATGCCCAAATCTGGTTGATCCATAAAGCAGCATTTTTTCTTATGGATGGTTTTAATATCTTTTGAGAAATATTTACCAATAAAGGAGAAGTTAATGAGATAATAGTCTAGCTTCTGAATTTGAAGACACTAATAAACAATGGTCTCTCTCGCTCATTATTGTGGCGTTTGGCAAACAAACATTATTTGTGTAATTATAACTGACCTGAAACAAGAGAAGGTTTCTATGGTTTACCTTCAGACAGGCTCCAACTGTATAAGAAAATTGTCAGGAAGATTTTAAATGTAGGGGAAATCAGCTTTGAGTGTGTCGAGTCATCTTATGAGATGACATGAAAAGGAGAGTGAAAACCATTCAACACCAAGAAAACAGCCGGTGCCTCCCTTCAGCAATAACCTTGATGCTGGTTCAAACAATTATACATAACTAAACAAATACTATGTCAGTATTCTCCATGGGCTCTGATGAAATTCATCATTACTTTTCCAAACATTCCCAGCATTAAATCAGGTATTTATCCATCAATCCATTTTCTAACACCTTTGTCCCTAAGGGGATTGTGAGGGTTGCTGGTGCCTATCTCCAGCGAGCGTTTCGGGTGAGAGGCGGGGTCACCCTGGACAGGTCATCAGCAGGGCAACACAGAGACAGACAGGAGAAACAAGCAAGCACATGCATGCACAGGGAGAACATGCAGGATCTTCTTGCTGCAAGGCAACAGTGCTACCAACTGCGCCACTGTTCAGCCCATTGGGTATTCAATCAATCTAAATTATAGTCATTAACCATGACCACCTTTTACAGATAAGATTGTTTAACTGGACAAACACTTTATCAGCTGAAGAAAACCAGAACAGTCATTATCCATTAGAGATCCTTTTGAGAATTCCCTTTAAGTCATTACATTTATATATATATGTCTTGTTAGTTAATTAATCATTATACATATGTAATTGTTCTATTATTAAGTCTTTGTGGCCATTTGATCAATCACTCTCCAATTGTATTAGTATTGTAAATCTGAGAATAATTATATTTTTCTGATGTACTCCTCCCTCTCTTTTTTTAATGAAGTTTAGGCATGGAGCTAGATATTACCCTTCAGACAGAAAGACCTTTAAAGACTTCAGACTGATCATTTCTTTAGTGACACAGTTGAATACATACTGATGCTTCCCATGCATCATGAGTATCTTTAACAATTAGATGTTTAGCCAATTATCTTCCTCTTCACTTCTCCATGGGCTGCCATTGAGTGTCAAAATGATCTACCAGTTGTCAGGGAGTTTCTGCCCCTGGTAGTGTCGTCCATGACAAGCAGGTTCTAGGTGAGGCATCAGACAAAGTGCAACCTAAAGGTGTTTGACTATGTCCTTTGGGGAGTTTTGTAGGGTTCTTCAGGCTCATTGATATGCGCTGTTGGGTCCTTGTATGACTGGTGTCAAAGATTGGCCCGCAGTACCAGAAGCAAGCCAGACATGTTTCCTGTAAGAGTTGATTTCCACCAAGGTTGCCCTTTGTTACCAATTTTGTTCATAACCTTTATGGGCAGAATTTCCACCCACAGCCAAGCTGTTAAGAGGATCTGTTCACAGCCAGGATAAAAATCAACACCTCCAAATTCAAAACCATGATCTTGAGCTAGAAAAGAGTAAAGGCCCTTTCAGGGTCAAGGCTCTGCCCCAAGTGGAGGAGTTTAAGGAGCTCAGGGGTTGTGTTCACCAATGACAGTGTGTCATGGTAAAGAGAGAGCAGAGCCAAACGGCGAAGGCCTTGATTCACTGGTCAGTTTACATTCCTACCTTCATCTACCGTTAAGACCTTTGGGTAGTGACCAACAGAGATTTTGGATATAATCAGTTTCTTTTGCAGGGAGTCTAATCTTTTCAGGTGTCTTTGGCATCTGGTTCAGAAGCCTCCCGGACACTGTCCTGGTGAGGTGTTCAGGAAACATTCCACCAGAAGGAGACCCAGAGGAAAACCCAGGAGACACCGGAGAGACTATAATTCTCAGCTGGTCTGGAAACACAGTGGGATTCCTCTGGAGCAGCTGGTCCATGTGGCTGGGGAGGAGGAAGTTCTTGAACCCACAACTGGATCCTGGATTAAGTGGAAGATAATGCATGGATTTTCCACATCATTTCTAATTTAGGTGTAATTTCAAATTGTATTTTCTTTAAACCAACACAGTATGTTGAGGTATAGATATGATTGAATTAAGAAGCTCATCTAAGTAATGAGTAGCGTTAATTTCTAGGAGGTGGTTTCCATATTCAATCTGGAGTGGAGAGGAACATCCTCATTTTGACAATCTGTGTCATTAGTTTGATAACCAGATCAGTAAGTAATGCACCATTTGAATGTGCTTGTGAAGATACATCTAAATACTATAACATGGACACTTGCATTCTATGAAAAATATATTGCTGTTGCTGATGAAGGGTCAGCAACTGGAGGGTAATGAGGTAACAGGCTTGTATCCATGGAAGCAGATAAAAAGAGAGTAATGGGAAACTTCTATTGAAAATACAGAACCAAAACAAATTAAATCACTCAGCCAGAGCTGTGTTGTTAATTTTGCACATAAAAAAAGCAGTGGCAGGAAATAAAAAGAAGGGTAGACTGTGGGTATGACTAAGTAAAAATGCTTGTTTTTAAAAAGGCGACAAAATGAAGGGATTTCTTCTGATAGCAGCGTGTCAAAAATGAAAAGTGTATATAAAATACCTTCTGAGGAACAGTTCTTGAAACAAGCACTCTGCAAGATATAGAACATCTCACGAAAAGGCCTGGCACCTTCCAGGCATGAAGTATCAAAGAGAGAAAAAAAGAGAAAGGGTAAGACAGGAAGAAAATACATTTTTGAAGAAAACAGGAAAAAGAGGACAGAGACAGCATTAGTTATTTTATAGCAAATATGCATAACACCCAGTGATGTGAAGCTGTGGATTCTTCAGTTGTGAATCAGTAATAAACAGACTCAAAGCATGGTGCCATCACCACAAAGCCTGTAAGCTGGTACAATGCTCTTAGGCTTCAGAGGCTGGGATGGAGCTGTCCCTGTGGACCGTTTCAAATTTAAGTTGTGTTTATGGAGCAGAATTTGGCACATGCTTTTATCTGAAGTGACAAACCAATGGGGATATAACAATTCAATTATTATCAAAGCAAATAATCTACTCAGAAGGAAGACCACTGATCAGGTTGTGTCTGAGGTGTGAGTATAGAAACAGAGTGCAGACATAGAGGAAAGTTAAAAAAGAGATACAGTAGCAAAGGAGCGAAAACTACAGAGTAGGTGCTAGGTGCTGGGTTAGGAGATTCTTACTGAGGAACTGAGTCTTCAGAGGTTTCTTAGAGACATGCTGGGATCTCCCTATTCTGCTAGCACTTATTAGGTCATTCCACTGTTGTTGAACAACACATAAAGAGTCTAGATAGTCTTAAGCATGTAGGCACTGGTGTAAAACAAACCCTTAACAATTAGTGACAGAGAAGTGGCATAAAGCTTTGTGAATTAATTGGGAATAGTTCTACTTTGAACTCTGTGTGCTGACATCAGTGACCTCCACTTTTCAAGGCTGTTGTGGGAACTTTATTTGTATTACTAAAAAAAAAAGGCACTTTTAAACGGCACTGAGAATAGGATTTCTACAAGGATGTCTTGCTAGTCCAGCAAAGGTTATTATTAAACCGTAGAATTGAAATTCTGGAGGGAAATCAGTGTTTAGTTTACAACAATTTATGAAAATAAATTTCATTAGTTATGATATTTTGTTACTCTTCACTTAAGGTTTGCTTAAACAGAAGACACATCTAAAATCTTGTCACTGTGATAATCATCAGAATCGTTCAATAGATTTTAAAAAATGATTTGCGACCACTTTATGTCTGTATTGTCTCTATACACAAATAGATCCTTATAGCTTTCCTTTATAAAGTGTTAACAATGAACAAAACTAAAACATATAAAGGTTTATTTAAAGTAGAAGATACAATAAAAGCACATATTTTAGGTTTGATGTTCAGTCTTCTAAAGGTTGGCAACTTTAATTTAGCCAGAAATGTTTGCCTGGCACTTGAAAAAAGGTATCGTTTTTATAAGCCAGACTGGCACATATGGTTATGTCAGTTCACCAACAGAGGAACTTTACCTGTGATATCAAACCAAACTGGAACTGGATTCTGTTGCAGAGACACCACACCCACAATCTCAGCCACCTTGTCATTCTCCGTGATGGTAAAGTTATAGAACAACTCAGCAAAGAGCAATGGTGGAGATGAAGGAGGCGGTCGTCGAATCCACTCAATATGGAGACGAGCTGTTGAAGACTTCTGGGGACGGCCATTGTCTGATGCTTTTATCTGGAGAAGCACAAACTGGCTACAGTTAATGACTGTTAAATCTAATAGTTCATAAAAAGTTTAGGATCAGTTTTTAGTGATTATACTAATTCAATGACATTAATAAATAAATTTTTCTGTATCATATTGGTCACATTGTATGCAATAATTAATTTTTTGATTTACTCAAATCTATAACTGTTGATTTTTTGGAACATTAAGCCCACTAATTTCCAGAGTAACAAAATGGTAAAGTCTTTGCAGCTATGTTTTAAAATGTCTTTCCAGTTATAAATATGAGCCAATTTTTTATCAATTCGCTAAATTACAGAAAGTCAAGGCAGCATGTCTGAAAGTAGAATGTTCATTTGTCTTCTGAAAAAATAGGTACGAATAGCATATAGGACCCATCCAAGCAACTGAGTTAGAATAACTGAATGAAACAAGAGGTAAAAATGAACTCATACAGTCAATATGTCATAGCTTCCTGCAGCGAAGGCCTTGCGAGATGACACCACAGCTGTTTTGGGGTCTATGAAAAATTTCCCATCCTCATTGCCGTCCACAAGGCTGTATGAGAGGTCACTGTTGGGCCCGTCGTCCTGGTCATAGGCAAACACCCGGTAGATGGGCTCAGCCTTCTTTCTTCGTTCTCTCTCTGGAAGTCTGACTTGGTAGATCTTATCATGAAAAGTTGGTCGGTTGTCATTTTCATCTAGGACTGAAACCATAACCCACAGTGTACTGCTCTTGGGACTTGGACTGCTGTCTGAAATCAGCACCTAAAGGAGCAGAAAGAGTTACTTAAATTAATTATCCGTAAACCAGATCCACTAAAAATTAGAGTCCATAGAGAATCAAGTGCATCAATATTTTACTGTTTTCATCACAGGCTTTATAGGTCTCGCTGATGATAGCATCTCTTAGTAAACTGCAATCTTTGAATTCTCACAAATTTTTAACTCACTGACATTAGAAACAGACAGTTGGGCTGCTAAGACCATGATACTCTTCATTTCAAATCAGCATATGGACATAAGTATTTTCCTACTCTTCCCATCATTTTCTGATTTCAAAGTAAAGATTGATAGGGTGGCAAAAGTGGCCAACAAAATAATAGGTCTTAGTATTTTATCAATATGTTGTATGTGAGCAACATATAGAGTACCAGAGTTCTGGTAGTATTAACTGAAATAACATTTTGACAATAACATTTTGACAATGGGATGTCAAAATGATTAATTCCACATCTCAGTGATCACCTCTGGTTTCAAGAACAAAAGACAAGGTGCCAGATGAAATTTGGATACGAATTAGGAAAGATTTTCTCACCTCTAGAGTGTGCTCCTGTTGTTGTTCACGATCCAGTTTCCGAGAGGTTGTAGTGATCAGTCCTGAAGAAAACAGCAGCAGTCATTAAATTCAAAGATTGAAGGGTTTTATTGTCATTTCAGCTCGCATTTTAACATTTGAATGTTCATAGTTCGGAATTTGGACTCAGGTCCCAGATCAGGAAGCTTAATAAATAAATAAATGACATCAGTAATCGGGGAGTAATGTGATGTACAAAGGCAGTCTTTGTTATTTAAATTATGGTTTGATTGCAATTGTATAAAATGTATTGATCTGTAAGATAAGGAACAGAAGGTGACTCAGATATGGCGTGAGAAAAGGGGAAGTTGTTTCAGACAGAGTCCAGTGGGCTGCAGAGGGTCTCTCACAAGAGTTTCAACAGGATAAAAAGAGAAATTTTCTAAAAATGTGTTGTTTTAACAGTTTGTGCAAAAAGGCACAAAAACATTGCCCAAAAAAGTAGAAAGCAGAATCACTTGCTAATATTTGGGGTTATGCCTCAGGGCCAGTCTTCGTGTTAATGTCAGGAGAAGAGATCATGAAGACAATCTGGGTTTGAGAGAAGAACTGAGACTCAACCAGACCCAACAACTTAAACCCTGATGAGGTCAAAGTTTAAGAATTTATTTTTTATTGTTTATTCTCAAGATTGATGCTTTACGCTGGGTTTTTCCTTTTGTTAGATCCAAGAATTTTCACAAGTTTTGTCCAGAAAAAGTGGAGGAATTTCTTCATTTGATTTTTGGGGCTACATTTACCCATCAGGGAAATTTGGATTTTTACCATGTTTTCCACAGAAAGAACAAATGGATCAACCCAGGAAAAGCTTTCTGTGTGGTATGAAACTCTCTCTCTATCTCATGTAAACTTATTTTATTCAAAACGTTCACTAAGCTATAGTTTTAGGGAACATGATTCAATGATTTTTGCTACTTATGTACTTTTCTTATTTTGCTGGATTTTTACTGTGTGCTATACCTGCTAAGCTTAGCAAATTAAGGCAATGAAAGTCTTACTGGAAGTTATGAAAATTTTATTATTAAGATTGTCACCTTTCAAGAGTTCTTCGTGGTGTTTAAAGTTGATTACTGTGCTCAACAGATTTATCAGAGGTTTTTATCAGTTGTTTTGATCAAGATAGTAAAAAAAAAAACCCACAAGTCTGTTTTGTCCAGATTTCTAAATCAATTCAGCCCAATTTCAAGTACAAGTTGTTTAAGAGGAGAAGCTGCTGTTAACAAGCATGGCAGGGAGGTTTGGTTAGGTGCAGGTTATTTTGTCTGACCAGGCCATCAGATGAAGCGGGGTTCGACGTTCGGATGCTAGGCACTTAGAGGCTGAGATTTTCTCCTCCACCAGCTTTCACAGAGCCCTGGCTGACATGTTTGGGACAGGCTGATCAGGCTCAGGAGGTTCGAACCCTGGTTGGGTGAGGTAAGCTCGATGGCAAGGGGAGCCGCTGGAACAGTCTGTGTGCTGGGTGGGTGGAGTCCTTTATGATTAATTTTCAAGATTTAATAAGTGTAACGTCTGGTATAGAGAACCCAATAACTCAACGAAGCACAGACCACGTTTTAATAGATTTATTAAAAACCGGAACTGGCTTAGTCACAGACTGTTCATACAAATTTCCCGGAGTAATTCTTGTATGATGAATCAGCTGCTCAATGTCCGACTGTATGAACTATGGAGTCTTCGCAGAAAAGTTCCAGGATGATTTCTATGCACCATTACATCCAATGATAAATATTCTCTGATGGGTGGAGACATAGTAGGAAGGCAGGTGAGGGTCAGATACACAGATGCAAATAGTGAGGTGATGAGGAATGAAGTGAGATGGGGTCAAAGGTGAGAATCCTTTTCTGTGGTTTGTGTACAGAAAGAAGAGATAAATGTAGAATCCAGCAGCAGTACAAGCAAATGAGAAGGTCAGAAGCAAGGTCATAACTAAAAGATTAAAAAATAATAAAGAATTAATGCTGAACATCTACACACAGAACTGGAATATCTATGACTGGAAAAAGCTTAAATAAAACAAAACACAAACATTATGAATAACCTGATTATTTAATATAAGCACAAAAATACAATCATTAATATCTTTAAAATTAAATATTTAATCTGAAAAAAAAGAACCAAACTGAAAAAAAACCAAAGATGTGTTTCAAGATGTGTTTTTACAGTATACCAGTCAAGTTTCATTTGTGCTTGTTACAGCAAAGCTGATTCACTTGTACAGATGAATAAATGACTAAGGCTGACTGCTGAGTTGACAAACAATAACTAATATTCACTCTAACTGATTTACAAGTTCCTGTGCCAAGAACTGATCAATCTTGGCACAGGAACTATTTTAATTCTCCTTTCACATAACTTTGGCCTAAAACCCAATTCCATGGCAACACTCTTCATTAGTAACCAACTAGACAAGACCAACAAGCATACTCCTGTGCTGCCAGACAAGTAGAAACTTTGACTTTGCATCAATTATGTTCAATCCACCGATGAAACACTTTAACAAATGGTAAATAGATGAAACCTAGATGTCACTTTTCAAGTCATACCTACCACTCAACGCCCTTTTCAGCTCAAGCCAGCCACTCTCACAAAGTCAACTTACATGACCGAGAAACAGAAAATGACTCACCAGTACGAGAGTTGATAGTAAAGAAGTTCTGTGGGTTTCCACTAATAATCCGATAGCTTAGCCAATCAGCAATAGAAGGTGGGGAGACATCAGGATCCTGAGCGTGAATTTGAATTACAGAAACATCCCGGGGAGAATTCTCTGGTACTGAGCACCGAAGCAAAGGCTCAGAGGTCAGTGGGGCGTTGTCATTGACATCATCCACTTCAATGAAAACCTCAGTTGTGCTGAACTGGGGAACAACGCCACGGTCACTGGCATAAACCGTCAGCCAATAAGAGTCCTTGGTTTCCCGATCCAATGTGTCTGTGGTGTAGATCACTCCTAAGAAAGAAGACAGTTTATGCAATCAAAGAAAATCCACCCAACTTCAAATATTAAATGTGCTTAGAAAATAAAAATAAAATTGATGAATAGGAAAATGTAGCACATAAAGAACTTTGAATTCATTTTGCACTCCATATAAAGAGGGGAATGCAACAATATCCTGCCAAAACAAACATAACATGACTCTCTGGAGAACAGTCCATTTAGTATCTAGACACAATATTATATGGAAATATTGAAGCAACATCTAAAGACTTGAGCTGGCACTTTAAAGGCCGTGACATCGATTGGTCTTAAAAATGGATAATAACACTAAGCATAGAGCCATTGTTATTCACATTGGCTCTATGCTTAAGATCAACAACCTAAATATTCGTAAATGTGTCTATCACAAAGGGCTGTTTCACAAAACCAGGATAGTGCATTAAGCAGAGATTTTTGTTAATTAAGAAAAATCCTAAAAGCGATTTATCCTGTGCAGCTAACCTACTCCAGATCAGACTAACAGTCAGGCTTAGTTAAGTCAAACTAAATAACCAACTTCCTACAGCCAGACACTGGATCACTGTTATTCATCTTATACATTCCTGAACTTTCCTCAGTCTGTAACAATGTTGATTACCGATTGTATGCAGATGACACTGTCATTTACGTACATGGTAGGGACAAAAATCAAGTTTCTTCCCAACTTACTGACTTACTCTTGTTACAAATAGCCACTTGGCTTAAACATGCCTTCCTCAAGAAAAATGTTTTTAAACAGTTGGCATTTATTTTACTGAATGACCAGAAAATACAACTGACCCAGTCATATTTATTTTCGGAGAGAAGATCACATTGGTCAAACAATTTAAATATGAATTTTGCTTGTTGCAAGATTATCATTCAAACCTCATGCTGAGAGGATAAAAAAAACACACCTATGTTTAACCGTGCAAACTTTAGGAATACAAGATACTGTGTCTAATTTAACTGAAAAATTACTGATTTTTTTTTTGCTAACAAGCTGGATAACTCATTGACCATAAAAGAAAACTCACCCGTTTCCTCATCGATGGCAAACCTTCCAAGCCCGCTCCCATCCCGAATGGAATAGTGGATCTCTCCATCTCTACCAACATCATCATCTTGAGCACTAACTTGGAGTAAAGTAGTTCCGATTGTGGCATTCTCTTCAATTCTTCCAGTCAAGCAAAGTGTGAAAAGTAAGGAGCGTAGAGGTTTTCATTCACATCGATTACTTCCAACTCCACAAAGGTGACGGCCAGAAGAGACACAGGTTTTCCCTTGTCTTTGGCTTTCACTGTGAGGTTGTAGAACTGCTGGACCTCATAATCCAGTTCCTTTGTGAGTCGAATGGCTCCACTGTTCCGATCTAATTCAAACCATCCGTTGTGGTCATTGACCAGAGAGTACCGCACCTGGCCTCCAAATCCCACATCTGGGTCCTGGGTTTCAATCCAGGCTATAACAGTTCCTACAGGAAGATCCTCAAGAGCTCTTGCTTTGTAAACACTGGGGATGAATAGTGGAGGACAGTCATTCACGTCCTCTAAAATAACTTTCAAAATGGTGACTGAAAACTTGTGTCTCCCTTTAGCTGCACAGTCTCGAGCTTTAATCTTTAAGTTATAGGTTGGAGCCAACTCTCGGTCTAGTTGGCCAGTGACATAAACTATCCCGTTAGTGGAGTTAATGCCAAACTGTGTGGTGCTGGTCAAGAGAGAGTAAACTATCTCACCATTGAATCCAAGATCTTTGTCAGTGGCCTCGACCTGGATAATAATTGTGCCTATTGCAGTGTTCTCAGGAATTACTATTCTATATCCTTCTTGTAAAAACTGAGGGGCATTATCGTTTGCATCCACAATATGAACAGTAAGCAAACGCCAAGTTGCTTTCTGTGGCAGACCAAGGTCAAAAATGGTTAGGTTGAGGATGTAGTGATCTCTCTTTTCTCTGTCCATAGGCAGAAAAACGCTTATTAGACCAGTCTGCAAGCCAATGTTAAAACAACTGTCAGTGTTTCCATCTGAAATAGAGTACAGAATCTGACCATTGAAACCTGTATCACCATCATACGCATCCACTTGGAAAACACTGGAGCCAACCTTTAAGTCTTCCTGCACAGCGATGTCTGTGGGAAAAGCTTTGTCAAACTGGGGTGTTTGTCGATTCACAGAGAACAGGTCAATAAAACCTTCCTCGGTTTTAGATTTGGTGCTAGCTTTGGATTTTTTAAGTAACTTTTCAGCTAACCTTTGTGCTACACTGGTTTCTTTACATGTAAAATGCTTGTAAAGAGATTTTCCATGTACAACTGAAATGTTGACAAACATGGGATCTGAAAAGTTTTCACCATCTGTGGAAGTTATTTTTAAACTGAAGATGCTATGCTTAGGGCTCAGTGCTGAAAGGGAATTACGCAGTGCAAGAACTCCTGAATCAGGGTTGAGGTCAAAGAGCCCCAGCTCATTTCCTGAAATTATCTTATATTTTACTAACTCTAACTCATCTATGTCAATTGCAGATATTGTGGTAATTACTTCATCTACTGGGAAATCTACAGAAATCACCCCCTTGCATGCTACCTTCTCAAACAATGGCTTATTGTCATTTATATTCTGTAAGTGAATTGTGACATTGACTTCACTCTCTCGCCTGTAGGGTGAACCCCAGTCAGAAGCTCTAACAACAAATACAAATACCTCTGGCGAGGCTTCAAAATCTAGATCTGTGTTACTGCTTATGACACCAGAAAATTGGTTAATCTTGAAGGGTAGTTGCTGAAGGCAGTGAATACTGTATGTAATGTATCCGTTTTCACCTTCATCTTCATCGACTGCAGAGAGTGTTAATATGTTGGTTCCAGCTGGAACACTTTCGTTTACAAAAACCTCATAGAAGGACTGGGAAAATTCAGGCGTGTTATCATTGGCATCTTCAATGGCTACCTGTACTTTAGCTCTGAGATTGCTGTCTACCTCTAACACCTCAAGACTAAAGATATCCTTGGATACGTGGGTCAACCAGCGAGAAGTGGAAATTACACCTGTTAAGGTATTGATTTTAAAAAAAGTTGAATCTGCAGAGGGTGTCAGAATATATTCTGCATCATCAGGTTCCGGTTTGATCTTAAAAAAACCCACAATTGTGCCAGGTGGTGAAACTTCATTGAGACTAACAATATAGAACTCTTGCTCAAAATTAGCTTCTGTTGCCTGCTGGTTTGAAAACATTATGTGGAGAACCTGTGGAGCAGAGAA
Organism: Poecilia picta; assembly: GCA_033032245.1. Lineage (NCBI taxonomy): Eukaryota > Metazoa > Chordata > Actinopteri > Cyprinodontiformes > Poeciliidae > Poecilia > Poecilia picta. The sequence goes on along the minus strand of CM065365.1, from coordinate 2,154,812 downwards.
CTGGGGAGGAGTCCCTCTGTCTTTAGCCTGAAGGGTTAAGTTACAGCCATATGGGAAACTTTCCCAGTTTATTATTTTGGTGGATTTAATTGCAAATTCCTCTTCTTCACGTCTTTCTATGTAAAACTGTCCTGAAGCATCACCATCCATAATAATAACAGAATCAATTTCCCCGTTTAAGCCTTCATCAAAGTCTTCAACACTAACAAGGGCATACAAACTATTCTTCTCCAGCCTAGCGGAGGCATGGGTGACTATAGTCATAACTGGAGCGCGCTCATTCACACGCTCTATGTGGACAAAAAGTTTGGCTGTGCTGCTAACTCCATTATTTCCATACAGCTTCATACCACGGTCGACCGCCATGATTTCTAAGTCGTACCGGTCCTGTTCATCAACATTAAGCTTTCCACTAAGGTAAACCACTCCACTGGTTGGGTGTACTGCAAACAGTTCCATTTTGTCCTTGAAAAAAAAGTAAAATTCTCCATTGGAGCCAATATCTGCATCAGTGGCAGTAACTTGCGCTATGCTAGTCCTGAGAGGAGTACTTTCTGCTATGGTCACAGAGTATGTGGTGGGTGAAAAAAGTGGCCGGAGGTCATTCATATCCAACACTTGAATGCTGACTTTAGTCCAGGCCTCAAGAAGAGACTCTCCCTTGACATAGGCTTTCACTGTCAATACATAATTATCTTGAATCTCCCGGTTTAAGATGGCTGCATTGCCACCTTTGGTCCTTATGCGCAAAAAAGAGAAGTCCCCCAGGACGTAGTCTTCTGCCTTAAAAAGCCCTTCGTCGTCTCCTGAGGTAATTCTGTAGCGAATTTCCCAGGACCTTTTGGAAAGTTGAATGCCCATTTTAATTTTACTGTTGGCATAGGTGCGTGCTGCTGAGTTTTCATAAACTGTTGCATGGTAGACGGAATGGGTGAAGCTGAAACTGGGCACATCCTGAGTTTCATGGGAGTTCTGGTTGTAGCCGGCTGATGGCTTGGATATCAGTAATAAGAGTTGGAGAGTCAGGCCGAGGAGAGAAACTTGCATGCCTGTCCATTGACCCATATTCAAATCTATCCCATCATACTGTCATCCTGAAACAGAAAAAAAAGAAACAATGACAAACGTTTGTCACAGGAAGTTGGAACCAAGTAGTATATATTATATATATATATATATTATATATATATATCATTATAATAAGCTATTAGACAGTAGAAAATGATATAAATTTGGCCTACGATAAAGATCTGTAGTCTGCCAGCTAAACATGGTGACCCAGCTAGGGATGATCAGTCCCCAGCTTCTGTCCAGATGGCTAACTAGAGGCCACAGTCATGTTGAGGTCCTCTCTGTTGCTTCAGTGGTGCCCTCCTTCTGCGTTCCCCCTTGATGCTAACACTACTCGAGGCGCTGACCAAAGAGTGAGCCACCAAACCTCTGCAACCAACCTCAACTGGGAAGCACCTCACTCTCCAACCTGCTCATTTACAGTCACTACCAGCCCTGCATACCTGGAGACCTTTTCCTTAACGGCTTCTTCCAAGCAATTTCCCCATGGGACTGTCAGCTCCAGCAGCATGGCTTGCTTGGTGATCTCAGACACTACAGGTAGATACCTAAACAGTTGGAATGTTCAGTTGTGTGTATGCAGCATGCTTTATTTATTTATATTCACATGTATAAATGTGCATTATGACTAAATCTACCACAATGTCACTAATAACTCAATGTTTGAGCTTCAAGTCTTATTCATTAATCAAGTGAAGACTATGAGGCAGGATTTATTTTATGTAGACGGGGACTAGAGTAATTTTTTAGATCTACTCAAACTTGTGTATTATATTTTTGGCACTCTATCGGTGTGCATGTGTTTAGAAAGATGTACTGTGTGTGTTTGTGTTGTGTCTAGTTGCTCTTTGGGCTATATACTTGCTTGTCTTAACCCAATACAGTAAGTAAAACAAGGTTTGTGCTAGAATACATACACTGCACTGTCTTTCTCATCCCAGAAATGAACAGTAAAAATGTCCAGTTTCTTAATGGGAAAAACATCACACACATATTAAGTTTGGTGTGTGTTTGTTCACAATTACAATGGATGAGCTCATGTTGACGGTTCACAGCATCAGTAGGCAGTTATAGGGGGGAGGGGTGTAGCTGTGTGGCCCTGGAACTGCAACTGACAAACTCTATTCATCTTCACCACAGCAGCCAAATTCCTCCCACAGCAGACTCACTCCGCAAAATTCCCACTGGACCAGAGAGTGAAAGGCTGATTTTATCAACTGTCCCTTTTTTCAAATCTGAACAAGTCAATATCACAAATTTATCTAATATTTAATAAGTGCAAAAAGTTAAACCTTTCACGTTTTAGGATAGCAATTTATCCATGAAAACAAACTATAAATATGCCTGAAATTATTTCAGGCTCAGAGCTGACGTTTACCTCAAACAAGGATTAGGTTTCTAAAAATTCAAACATGGCGACCTAAAAGATTTTGGAACAAAAAAAACCACACATGGCAATATGAACAACAATAATTAAAGCATTTCACTGCTGCGGCACATGGATAAGGAAACAGTGTCCTGAATCATCTCTTGTCTATGAGAACTCCCCAGTTAACCTAGTTAAAACACTCAGAATGAAACAGAACAGAGATGGTGCTGGACAAGTAGACAATAAACTATTTAGGAAAGGAGGAAAGTGCAGGCCTGCTAAATCACTTGCTCTACAGGTCAATGACAGAACAGGAAGGGAAGGGGAGAGAAAAGAACACTGAACTTTTCTCAGGTTACCTAAAAACATTCGGAGGGTTAGAAAAAGGCTGGAACATCAACAATACAGCTACTGACATGCTAACACCTTTGGTGCTAACAGTGCTTCTCTTATAACACTCATTGTAAAGAGCAGTTATGAACTTCCTGAGTTCTTTTTGTCAGAATATTAATCTGGCAGCTGTAAAGAAAAATGTTATTGATTTATAAATACAACTTTCTGGTATTTGTTTGTGTTTAGCCATGAAGAATTTGAAAGCACAAGTGAGAGCAAGAAAATCCTTTTTTTGTACAAAGCTACCTTTCTGACTGCATGATGTAAGAAGATACTCTCAACTCTCTCGCTCTTTCTATTTCTCTCTCAGACACACACACACACACACACACACACACACACACACACACACACACACACAAAACAGAATCAAGCGGAACTGCGTAAAAAGGCAATGGCCAAGCTACTTTAAAGCAGAGCTCAGATTTTATAGGTGTCTCTGGTGTGATCCAATACTCACTGATTAAAGTAACATAATGCTAAAAGATATTTATAGAATTTTACTGACTCATGTGCAATGAGATAAAAAATACTTTCTCTGTTTACCTTGTCCATTTCACATCTATTTGGTGGAAGTAAACAATTTATGACATGGTAAATCAAGTAATTCAATTTGTACAAAGTTGAAACACGTAATGTGTCTTTTGGTGAAAAATTAGAGATTTGTAAGAGAGCTAAATAATGAACAACATTTCTGATTTTTGCAGAGGGATTGGGGTTAAATGGAGTAGTGGAGTTAAATGTTAATGAGGGCAGTGAGATGTGAACAAACTGCTTCCAGTCTGATGCATCCATTCAGAGTGTTTCATTTGAACTGTGGGGGTCAAACACTCAGATCTCAATATTAATACATGACAATGAGTCAGAAGATCATCACTGTTTGTCTTGTGTGTGTGTGCGCGTTTGTGTATGTGTGCGTGCGGGTGTGTGTGTGTGTGTGTGTGTGTGTGTGTGTGTGTGTATTACATCTACATCAGAGTTAAGCTACATTTTTGTTTTCTGTTTTTTAGAATGCAGTGGTCTCCCCAAATTAGTTGGGTTTTATGTTTTTCCATGAATGTTTCTTTGCTAATTTACTGAAATTAATGAATAATATGACTGTGACTACTAATAAATAAATTCAAGCTTCTTCAAATGACATGCTGTGATCATCTACTTTATAACTGCAGTATTAATATTTTGATTGTGAGAATAAATGCTTTTTAAAATATATTTTTCACAAGGGCACAGTATTGCTGTAATGCAGTGCTGAATTGTAATGCAATGTAATGTAGTGCTGTAAGGCACTACTGCCTTACAGTAAAAAAAGGTCCTGGGTTGGAATCCCAGCCTGGGGTCTTTCTTGTTGGAGTTTGCATGTTCTCCCTGTGCATGGTGGGTTCCCTCTGGGTGCTCCAGAGCGTTTACAGACCACTGCTTCAGCAACCTGCACTAGTATCAAGAAGGATTTTCTGAAAGACTTTGATCCTTCTCTCTACTAAAATGAGGTAAACAGTATGTGCGATTGTATAGTTGCATCTGTGTGCAGCCATTTGCAAATGTAAATGTTGAGTTGGGAACGAGGTCAGCAGCAGTTTATTTGGATTTAAAGTGACAAGGACCCCTAAAACAGCTCATTCAGAAAGGAGCTCAAAATAAGAAGAACTAACAGACTAAGAATAATTTTGTGCAAAATAAAAATGTAATGAACATGTTTTAGTATAACTCACAGACCTATCCTAACCTGTTCATGGAAGCATAATAGAGCCTTTGGTTTTTTCTTTGCATCTTTCTCTTGGATCAACTTTTATGAAATCTCCTTTCATTGCTTTGCCAATGATTACCAAATCTACATGCCTTTAAGCTGAGTTGATTCTTGATCATTCAAAGCTCTGATTGTGTTTCAAGAATCTTAAAGCTTACATGGCCCTAAATTCTCTGTATTTTAATAAAAGAAAAAGACTGGATACTTGTTTTTGGAATGTGTCCAGTTGATTTTGTGTGCTAAGACCACAGTTACAAATCTGATTTTTTAAGATGGACATTGATTTCAATTTTGACGGTCAACTAAGGGCCACAGTGAAAAAAGTTTTTATCATTAAAAGAAATAAGAAAAAATAAAAACCTATTCTCTCAAGCCAATACTTTGAAACAGTAATCCACGCCTTCATTTTATCACAACTGAAATGCTATAGTTCCCTCTATCTTGGAGTCAGCCACTCTTCACTGAAGGGTGCATCATGCCGTACCAAAGTCAGACTGCCAACGCGCAGTCACATGGTTTTTGGATGTGCATTTTCACACAGACCTCTCACCGTCCGGAGGACACCAAGCCAAACTGCCCGTCCGGCTGCAGTACATATCATGTCATGGCATCTTGCTCTGTGTGAGGTTTACAACAGCAAAGTAAACACAGCAACCATGGCAGAGAGGAACGACTATTACGAGTTCAGAAGTTTGGAGGAGAAGAAAGTAATAATCGTCTGGCTGGAAAATTACTTTGGCTTTCACATTATCAAAAACCAAAAGAACAGAAGGCATCTGTGAGACATTCTCTGACCAGAACCAAGCAGAGAGGGGTTTAATATTTCAGTACAAACTTCCTCACTACCTCGAATAACTGCTCCTCAAAACCTGCTCTCTGACTGAAGAACCTCTGTTCTGACTATCTGGGCTCACCAGCAATCCTTTCTGCCTTGCAGAGTCAGAAGAGCAGCTCATGAAAGTTGAGTGGAACTGTTTTCCACATAAATAAACACACCCATGAAATTAAGGACAGGGGGCCGAAAGTTCACCAGGCGAATCGTCACACAGCTGCCACAATCGGTACGTTTCCATTGACCTTATAAATGCTCAAACTGGAACCACATAAATAAATTTGCTTAATGGAAATGCCAATAAAATAACCTCAAATTTTTGCACTAGGATGAGGTGGTTTTTCAGCCATATTAAATTATGTATTCAGCAAAACTACAATGGAAACACAACCAGATGTTACCACTGATGGAAAAGATGCCAGTTGGTCTCACACTGTATTATTTCTAAACCATAATGGTTTGGAATTATTTTGTGTTAACATGTTTGCAGAAACATGTTAACACAAAAATGTTTGTGTTAAAAATTTTTAACACAAACCCACTGTGGGCCACTGGTGGACGGCCCCAGCACCGCCAACACCAGGCTCCGCAGGTTTTCTGGGAGAAACCCCAACTGACTTCCAGCACTTTGTTTCAGCTTATAAATACAGTTGATGGTGATGATGACTTCGCTACAGTGACTAAAACAGAAAAAAGAACACTACCATAACACCTCGGTAACAGTGATGTAGGGTGCTTTGGACAACAGGATGAAAAGCATTAAAGAGATGAAAAATGAAATCATAACGGCTTAAAAAAACACCTGAATCTTAGGCCTGTTCTGTCTATTTCCAACCTTTAATAAAATTATCAGCAAAATCATGTAGCGGCAGTACTTTAAACTAATAAAGGTAAAACTATTTTACAAATGATTACTGAAAAGCCCTTCGTTCCATATCCTAATGCTCATCTGGAAATTCAACAAGTCACCCCCACCTTACATTTCTGCTGCGATGCTGCTCTGTGATTGGTTAATTTGCTATTTGTGTTGACAAGAAGTTGCACAAGTATATTTTGTAAAGTAGCTGGTGAGTATAATTTAGATTTTCTCTTGTCCTGAAGCCCTTCACTCATCATGTTTCTCCACCCCTTAGTTCTCATTTCACTGGGATCTTTGTGCCTCTGCTGTAAGCATGGTTACTCACTGCAGCTCGTTAAAAAGGATCAGTAATACAGCAGACCTGAGTGGAGAGCCTGCAAAAGAGTGGAGTAATTTGTATTGTAAAAGCAGGAAGAAAGAACATCATCAGTCGGTGTACAAAGCACCATGTGAGCCACTCCCACAAGCTGCTCACTTGCCCACAGAATTCTGTACCATAATCCAATGGCTTATTAAAATGGGAATTCTACAAACATGATATCCTACTCATCAGCTATAAATGATCACTATTCTGTCTGTTCAGAGGAGTGTGTGGAGAAACAGCTAAACTCTCACCAACAGGCGATCAAAAAATGGACTACCCTCAAAATAAAATCACAAAGACGGCCAATAGTGCTCTGGCATCTGGGCTTACACAAGCAGCATTCAGCAGGACTGAAGCTTTTGCAGAGAACAATAGCAACCCCCCACCCCCATCTCCCCCTTCCACTATAATGGACCATTCCAGCACAAACAGGCAAGGAAAGAGCCTTGAATCCATAGAAACCTCCCCCTGCCCCCGTCTCTCCCACACTCTTTCTCTTAAACACATCGAGAGCAAGAAGGAGGGAGGAGCCTCCAGGGTGATGGCATTTGGCACAAAGATGCAAAGAATGCCCTGGGGAAGGAGGGGGAGAGGGGTAGAAGGATGTTCTCATAAACCTCTCTTCCTCTGTGTGGATGTCACTGTGCACTGTAAAGGAGCAAACCCCACTGTAGCGGCTCCTCTGCACATTCTCATGCATCTAATGTGCAGCCATGCAGTCACAATTCACAGTTCAACCTCATCAAGGTCAAACCACAGAGCAAGGGAATCCATCAGACAAAAGGATATTACAAATTAAATCTCCTTTAGGAGAGGAGTATGTTCCTTTGCTGCAGTCAAGATTTTCACAAATCCATCAATATTTCATCTACAGAAGACTTTTTTCTTTGCTTCAAATTGTAATTAAGATGTCCACATACCCACATTCTTAAGCTTCAGTAATCATGGTGAACAACAAAAAACACATCTATCAGTTAAAGATAATGTAGCATCCACTCTTAGACAAACATTTTTAAACCTGTACTTCTGTAGAAGCCACAGCCAAGTTTCTGATATAATATTAATGTTTCAAAACAGCTTAATTTTGCCATCATTTCATTCCTGAAGGTCTGCTGCCTGTAATAAGGTGCCTGAGAGTCTGGCAGAGACTTGTTTTCACTACCAGTATGTAGAGCAGAGCAATACTCCAGACCACTTGTTGCTGACTTTTATGAGTCAGCTGGTTGACTCATAAAAGTTCAGAACAACAACAATAAAGCTCAGGACTTTTGCTTCTACTTATTATTGGAAAAATGTGGTCTGGATATTTAGGGACCGCAACCCCTAGGTTTTTTTTAAAACAAGCAAGAAGCTGTAAGGAACCAGATCTGAAAAACTAATCCCATAAAGCTCAGGCAATCAAAACAGTGTCTGTGACGCTTATTGAAAACTCAACGGACACAAAATGGAAGAGCTGCTACAGCCACATAAATTAAATCTCCCCGTTTGTCCCTCTGTATCCAGCAGAGACAAGCAGTACAGTGATTTAGCTCATCGTGCAGGGCCACTCCAATGCTGTATGAGACCTTGAACAGAATTTGACTTAGGGGCCCCTTTTGCTGCTAAGAACATCAGCACCACTAATAGCATTTCAATGAAGATTTAGTGAAATCTGAGAGGGTGGGGTAGTTTAATAGGCCAATTTTAAAAGCAGTCAGTTGTGAACAGAGCTGAAACTCAAAGATTTAAACTCATAGCATCAGATTGTAGCTATGGTAATGCTAACTACGAAGACTGTTTTTTGAACTGTTTTGACAGCACAAGTTATGGCGCTCTCTTTTCAAAATAAAAACACATCTCCGGTTTCTCAAGTCTTCTCAAGGCAAATTAGAGGTAAGCAGTGGTTAGTTTAACAACAATGCCAGATGTATTTAATTGTATTTTTAAGAAGCTTGTACGTTTTCAGGATTTGTTGATGCTGCAGAACCATCAGTCTTGTATCTACTGTGATGCTGGATGCATGTGTGTAAGTCAACAAGGGTGAAATAAACACTCATATGAATGCTGAGTTTATATAATGTTCACTCAGTGCATCATTCTAACAAACACCCAGTCATTTTTTGTTTCTGTTTTCCAACTGCAGAGAGGATCTTGAAGTGAACACCTGATTGGCAACATAATGAATCTCAAGCTCAACTGGTGACTTGGAAGACAGCTTCTCCCAGTCAGTAGGTCCTGTCATAAAACTTCAGGCTAGTTAGCATGGTCACCAATGACAGTGGATAAATGGTTTTCCTGTAACGGTAAGTTGTTTCAGTAAGTTGTTTCTTCACTATTAGTACATTTAGCAGCGAGTACCTGAGGTTAATTGACCAGGTCCAGGAGATCCAATCAGAATCCTTCAAAACAACCATGTCTTCCTGTCAGGAATTAAACATGGAGCTATTTGTGTGAACAGATGTACAGGTTGAACTATTTTTACGTAGCATGTTAGCAAGTTTCCCCCCAGAAAAACAAGCTGAGCCTGGTGAGAGGCGTTACAGTCCCACCACGGGTTTGTGAAAATGCTAAAAGTCGACAGAAAATTTAACATGACTATTAAGACTAATAATAGTTATGTTATTATAATTATTATGACTAATAATTAATATTTCAATTAATAATTTAAAATGTTATTGGAAGACATTTTGATAACAAACATGCAACTATAGGGTCTTAAAAAATACTTGATATAATTAAAACAAATTACATCAAGTTTTTGCAATTCACTTAAATAATCAGCTAGCCGATATTATAACAAGACATTTAACACAGATCACATTCAGAGCCAACAAAAGGGCCCCCCAGACTTCCAGGGGCACATAAATGCTTAAATTTAGATCTAATTTATGTTTATGTATCTCCTGCTTCTAGAAACAGTCAAAAGTCAAAACACAAACACCCAGCCAATTTTAGGGAATAAGTAAATGTCCTGCTGGTGTCTGCAAAATAACCTGTTTCCAAAAGTTTTAAATTATCGTGACACAATTGGTTACCTAGCAACCCCAAGTCCCAGTCCCTTACCTGGCAACCCAAGTGCAGCTCCAACCAGTTCATTACAAGCTACTGCTGCACAATGGCTGCTGGAAAAGGAAAATATGCTTTATTGGCTGCAATACAGAGCAGGTCCAAGTATTTTCAGTAACATAGGACATGTGACTGGGAAAAACGTCACTCACAATATCTGTGCATTTGCTGTAGTAACCTGGAAGTGATAGTCTACACATTGAGAAGATGCAGTGTTTGTGAAAACATGTCGGACTCTCATTCAAGAGTCCAACATGTCTGATTTTTTTGTTTTATGTTTTTTAACATATTGAGAGAAACACTTCCCCTCTAACCTTGCAAATATATATTTTTAAAAAGGTCACATTTGTGGATAAAGGGTCTTTGTGCTGAACTATTGTGCTTTTGTGAGTGGCTCGACTTCACATCATGGCACAAAGTCCAAAGTGAAGCTGAAGCCTTAATGACGATCTAAATGTGTCAGATTCACATCGTTTAACCCTTCGGTGGTTTATGGCTGGATGGTCATTCAGGAGGTTCCACTTCTTCTTCTGGGTCAAAAATGTACGGTTGCCCTGTCAACTTTTTTTTCTTTATGCTGCCTGCCTCCACCCTCCTATTCATCATTTTAAGATAAGTTCTTTTCCACTGTGTATATCTGTCTTTTTCATCAACCTGCTGGCTCAATGCTAATTTAGCTAACAATGACTTTCAATTTGCGACAGAATAAGAATTCTAACCTTCATATTCAAATGAATTTGAAAGATTCTGAAACAGTTTAGTACATATTACAAGGCTGCTGATATTTCAAAGTTAAATGAAATACTGCTACTCAAACTGTGTTACTGTACTAGGGTCACTAACTCCATAACAAAGGACCAACAGCCCGTCATTGTGTGGATGTTTCAAAATGACCAACTTGGACATATCAGCTACTGTTACACAAGTGGCTGTCACCGTCTACGGTTTCATAAAGAGACCTTTCCAGCACTCTGTCATTTTTTATGTTCTCAGGAACGTCTGTCTACATTTTGTCTTGAAGCTGAAGAAGACGTCTAATGTGAACATATCCTGCAGACAAACTAAGACATCGGGAGCTATTACAAGTAAAATCACTTCAGTCAATCTGTACTCTTTTTCTCTCAAGTGTTTATCGCTTTATTGACCTTACAACACTAATATTTCTGTATCTGACTACTTGTTGATGTAAGATTTAAACATGGACAGATGAAGACCTGGACTTTTCCAAGAATATTTAACATTTTGAAGCTCTTAGGTGTAAAAGCCCAATCTGCTGATAAACGGAGTTTGTTTTAGGTTCTCTGTGTTCTCTGCTACCACAGAGTTAATTACTAAATTATAACACTACCAAGCATAACACATTACTAGTGTGTAGATACGTATCATGTTATAAACCCTTAATTTAGTTTCAACAGTGTGATCCACGTGACACTAGAATAAGTATTGGCTGACAATGTTTTGCTGTTTCTTTCTCAAATCTTCTGTACTGAAAAATATCTAAATGGTTAGAACAGACGAAACGAACTTTGGAAATCCAGTTGTTGCATTTCTTTTGTGCTGTAATTACATCTGCAATGCCAATTTGAATGGCAGAAGCAGCTCATACATTGCGTGTCTCGCAATGGGAGATTTCTAATGTTGGTGTCTGTAAATTTGGTTGCAAGCTCAATGACACAAGACGCTCTGCAACGTCCGACCCACATCGTTCATGCAGCAGCATCGCTAAGCAGAAAACAGTGGATCAGGTATGATTTCAGTTCAGCAGAACAGTTAGTAACACTGGTCATTTTCACCATAATGACCAGCAGCACTGGTTTGTGAAGTCCACACAGACGTACATTTCCTGTAGTTGGTCCGGACTGAGGTCGGTCTGTATTCACACCAGAAGCAGATAGAATCAGAATTTGTCTGGAAGCGGACCGAGACCAACTCAAAAGTGGATTGTGGTTGGGTTGTACCAGGAGTCACACCCTAAATCTAGCTTGCATTAAAAATGACTGGATGAAAACATTTTATTTGAAGAAAATCTACAACATAAAAAAATGATTTTTCCAAACTGCTTTTGTTCTGAAATCCAAAATCTGCAGAAAAATCCAATATGGCACACTTCTACTGAGACTCAATACAGGCATGACAACTTCATTTTGTTAGGTTCTTATTGTCTATTTTTTACAGTGTCTATTTTTTTACCGTGGAACAAAATATTTTAGCTAATGACCATAAATTCCACAGTCATTTTTCAATAGCTGTCAGGACTGATGACAGCACCAATGAGCCTGTGCAGAACAGTCTGAAGAAAAGGAGGTGTGAGAAGACAAGCAGGCTGCGATGAAGCAGAGGCAGAGGTGTTGGGTAAAGATGTGAGGGAGCACAGGCTGCTACAGTAAGTGAAAGGACAGCTGTATGCTGTGTGCCTGGCTGCCTGCCAGCCTGCTGAAAGGTGAGAGCAGACAGCTCCCCTTTACTCTCACAAACACACACAAGTAGACGCTATGTATCACATATTTTCAGAGCTTTTTTGTCTTCCTTGGAGTAGACCAGAATCAGGTCTTAGAATGGCTTCCTTCACTGCCTGCATCTCCTAATGGCTGTTGCAGATTGATCTCACAATGGAAGTAAAACGTTGTCATTCCTGATCAAATCACTTCCAGCCTCACACATGCATTCTCCTTTACCACTCATCTCCATGCAAACTAATCTTTATATGTTTTTCACTGAAGTCTATGCGGACACAGATTTGATCTGCCATGTATAACGTGACTGAACAGGCAACACTGAGCCACTGAGTCTTCATTGGCATATTGTATTAAATGAATTAACTAATAAAGACTTTGTTGTGATTACTGGCACTGAATAGGAATAGAGTCCACAAGATCTTACTAATTTACTGAGCTTCAAACTCAGCTGTGACTGAGGTTTCCTACACTAGGCCTAAGTGGTGAAGATGATTACCATAAGGGCGAAGCAGGGGGAAATGCTGCTTTCGGGGGCTTTTTACCATTTCATCTCGGTCTTTCAAAGCCGATAATAAAAGGTCTTTATCTCTATCTACTGCAATATCAATGCTAAAAAAGGCAGCAGCCTCCATCACTAATGTACAACAGGGTGAAGAAGCGTCACGTTTCGTGCCCTGAATATCCTACCTGTTTGTCTCCTGTAGCCTGATGTGAGCGTTTCAGAGAAAACCTGGACATCCGCGTCGCGATTCGGTCCGAGTGGCTCCAGGCGGATTGTGGTTTGTTCCTCAGCAGCTGAATGCGGAGCCCCGGTTCCCGCTGCTCTTCAGCTGCGGTCGGCCCAACACACCATTTACCGTTATGTGTCCCACACAGCTGCAGCAGAGAACAAGCCCGGAGAATTAACTGGAAGATGCTTCATGGTTCGCATCTGACACGGGATCGTCGACAATAGGCATGTATAGAGGCACACCTCTTTTTCTGCGGTCGGATTTGGACCTGCGGATCTCTTCACCCGACCATGCTGCCGAAAAAACACAATGAAGTTGTCCTCAGAACTCGGTGCCTTCCACCCCACCGACAGGACTAGTGTGAGGCGTCTGCAGGAACCGGTCTGGGTTTCTCTGCTCCGCTGCTGCTGCTGCTGCTGCTGCTCACCGTAGCGCCGGGTCTTCCTGGCGGAACGATCTTTCTGTGTGTTCAGATTGTTGTGCGGTAAGGTGCTGCCATCCTGGCGCTCAGGTGCTCACAGTGCTTTAAGGACACCATTTCAAACGCATTGTAAGTCTGAACAATCTACACTGAGATGGCTGAAGAGTCATGGCAGTGTCCTTCAAATGTCCAATTTCCTCAACCAAACTGTCACATGAGTGTCTATGTATAGAATGACCAACGTTTGAACCAAGTCATTGTTTTGCAAGTTACAAGTACGTTTAAAGTAATTCTCCCCAATCCTCGATCAAGTTATTTGACCAAATATGTAATTTAATCAGGGAGTAATTGAGAATTAATTTCCATCCATCCATCCATTTTCCTACACCCTTGTCCCTTTAATGGGGTCAGCTGGCGTTCCGGGCGAGAGGCGGGGTCACCTGGACAGGTCGCCAGTCTGTCGCAGGGCAACACAGAGACACACAGGACAAACAACCATGCACTCACACACTCACACCTAGGGGCAATTTAGACAGACCAATTAACCTGACAGTCATGTTTTTGGACTGTGGGAGGAAACCGGAGTACCCGGAGAAAACCCACCATGGACAGGGAGAACATGCAAACTCCATGCAGAAAGGCCGGGGCCGGGAATCGAACCCAGAACCTTCTTGCTGCAAGGCAACAGCTCTACCAACTGCGCCACTGTGCAGCTGAGAATTAATTCATAAATCTTAAACATTAAGAGGTTTATCTGCTTGCCAAAATGCCAGGAAAAAGGAAACGAATATCGCAAACATCACAAAATCTATTCTGATGGCAGTTTTTTTATAATTACAAATATATGGAGCTAAAACAGTCTCAACATTTACAAATACACAGGAAGGTTCACACATACACAGAACATGTTCAGTATTTTTGATGCAAACACAAATATGGGAGACTTTTACTGCCATAAGTCAAGAGCATATATTTTAAATTTGCCAGCAGAATTTCATCTTTTTCTCAAAACTTGTAATACTTGTGCTTAATGTGTATTTTTTTCCAGCAAAATTATCACACAATAAACATTGAAAATATTGCAATGTTCATCAAGGAAGCTTTGTCTGTCACAAAACAAATAAAAGTTAGTTAAAAATGTATAGTAGTGAAATCAGTTTTGTTTCACTCTACTGAACATCTGTGAATACTATCTAATTTTGTATTGGTGAGTATTGGGGCCAGTTTTATGAAGAGAAAGGCATGACTGCCAAGAATTTCATGCCCTGTTGCGGGAATGCGCATCGCTCTAAACTCTGGCATTTTGATGAGAAAACTGACTGAAATATGACAGAAGAGGAAACTTTTAAAGATATTTGTAACATTATCATGTTTCTTAACTATATTGGCCCTAAAACAGTGGGTTTTATTTCGCAGATGATTTGAAATAATTTGACACCTTTATTGAGAAATATGAGTCAAACGTTTTACAGTCAATGTCTGATGAAAATGTTCTCTGCTACTGCTTTGCAATTCCCCACTTTTTCTTTTAACACCTCAATAACTTAACACATGAGAAAACAGAGGCCTTCTTTATTGAAGTTTCATAAATCAAATAAAGGTTTCACAAATCCCACACTTGGTTTTAAATATTCTGGTATGAGTTGAGAATAATCTAGTCCAGATTTGAAGAGTCTAGGTGTTGTAGTTTTTTAGCTAGAGTAAATTAAAGATGCTGATGGTAGTGAAAAATTAGGTGGAATCGCCCTTTAGCCATTTTCCAAATTGAAAGCAGCAATTGGAAACCAACTTCAGCGTCATCCAAGCAAGAGGGGCTAACATACAGTTCTCTTAATGTATCAGAATTCTGTGGTCGGCGTACAATTAATCTCAAATGCATCATTTAATCCAATATTCTTATAAATGATGGTGGCGATGGCTGTAGGAGTTTGCTTTGCAATCGGTGTGTCACTAGATCGATGTCTGGTCTACTGTTGAGATTTCAGTTTGGTGTATTAAATGTCATGATGGGCTTTACTGATTTTGCCCACATGCAAGAACACCACCGGAGGCAAATGAACAGTAATATGAAGTTTATTTACAACGGACAAACAATCAGACGTAGATCGTGCGCTGCGACTGAACGGCTGCACCGCACACACTGAGGAGAAAATGGGGAAAGACGGTGAGTTCAAGGTTGTCGGAGTTTAGATGAATAGATTGGCGGCGAGTCTTCTGACTTACTTGGGTAGAGTGCATTAATGGCGTGGGAAAGGCTATGCTGGTCCTGGGGTTCCTAAAACGACTCGGGGATCCCTTCTCCGTCCAGCTTGGTGATCTGATCAGTGGGGCGTAGCGGCTGGCAGAGGGGAGCGGAGCGGCGTTGGGAGGACAGACCGGTAGGCTATGTTGAAGGCAGCAGATAACCAGTGGAACGATTCCAGAGAGGCAGGCAGAAACAACGGATGCGGGTGAGGCTTGGAGCTCAGACACCAACGGGGTGATTTCCCGTGACCGTTGCGAGGAGTGAGCACCAAAAACTGGAAACCAGGTCCAGATCCAGTTGAATCCTGAAAGATCAAAAAAAATCACAAGGCAGTTACTTCTCCAACAGTGGGAAAGTCAGGTCGCAGGCGGATACTCGGAGAAACTCTGAGGGGCTTAGAGGTACCATCAAGGTTGACACTCTGGCGTCGAAGTACTGGTGTATCACCCCTCTTATGCTGCCGTCAATCAGCCTCCGGTGTGAGGATGACGTCAGGGGACCCGCAGCCCGCCGCCTCATGGACTCCATCTAGTGACAGATAACTCAAAGGACCCCAAAGGAACAAGCTAAAAGAAAACCCCAGAACCTAACAGTACCCCCCCCTCAACGGTCGCCACCTGGCGGCCGAGAAGAGCAAGAGGGAAGGGAGGCCCGATAGTCCGAAATCACGGTCGGATCCAAAATAAAGGAGCCTGGAACCCACATACGATCCTCCGGACCGTAGCCCTCCCAATCAACAAGATACTGCCAACCCCGACCTCGCCGACGGGAGTCCACGATCCGGCGGACAGTGTAGGCGGGATGGCCGTCGATGTCCCGGGGGGGTGGAGGGGACTCGGAAGGAGGGCAAAGGTCGCTGGTCTGGACGGGCTTCAACTGAGAGACATGAAAAGTGGGATGGATGCGGAGTGTGGCTGGAAGATGGAGACGAACGGCAGATGGACTGATAACTGACTCTACCTCAAAAGGACCAATAAACCTGGGGGAAAGTTTCTTTGACATGGACTTGAGTGAAATACCACGAGTCGACAGCCAAACCTTCTGTCCGAGGCTGTAGGTGGGAGCGGGGAGCCGCCTGCGGTCAGCAAACCTCTTGTTGCGGAGGGAAGCATTGTTGAGGGCATCCGTGGTGATTCTCCAGATGTTTTTACAGCGGCGAATGTGATGTTGGACGGACGTTACAGAGATGAGGGACTCGTCAGAGGTGAGTAGTGGTGGCTGATAACCTATGGAGGCTTCAAATGGAGACAGACCAGTGGCAACAGAAACGTGACAGTTGTGTTCCTGCCATGGGTGGAGTATGCCATGGGTGCATACTCCACCCATGGCAGGAACTGACTCCAATCTGATGGGTTGGTAGAGGTGAAACAGCGAAGAGCAGACTCGAGTTCCTGGTTCAGCCTCTCCACTTGACCATTAGTCTGAGGGTGATAGCCAGATGTTAATGTGACCTTAGCATTGAGTGCGGCACAAAACTGTTTCCAAACGAGAGAGACAAACTGCGGGCCTCTGTCGGATAAAACCTCCACTGGAGAACCATGAAGACGGAACACATGTTTCACCAGGAGCTGAGCGGTTTGGTAGGCCGTGGGGAGTTTTCTGAGGGCAACCAGATGACAGGCCTTGGAAAAACGGTCAATAATAGAGAGAATAGTTGTCATACCTCTGGAGGGAGGGAGGCCGGTGACGAAATCAATGGCAATATGAGACCACGGACGTCTCGGGATGGACAGAGGTTGGAGTAGGCCAGCAGGGGGTTGGTGGGTGGGTTTATTTCTAGCACAAACTGTACATGCTTGAACAAACTCCTTGACATCCTTATGGAGAGATGCCCACCAGAATCTGCGACTAACAAGAGCAATGGTTCGGCTTGTACCTGGGTGTGCAGAAAACTTTGAAGCGTGAATCCATTGCAGAAAACGGGCTCGGACGGACGAAGGAACGTAGATCCTCCCAGGGGGGCAATTCTCCGGAGTGGGTTCTGACTGCTGAGCCTGCCTAATGATGTCCTCCATCTCCCAAGCAACTGCCGCCACTGTGCAGTTGGGAGGCAGAATACTCGCCGGGGTACTTTCAGAGTCATCAGGTGCATACAGACGAGACAGTGCATCAGGCTTAATGTTGCGAGAACCTGGGCGGTAAGAAATGGAAAGGTTAAATCTTGAAAAGAAAAGGGACCAGCGGGATTGGCGTGGGTTGGTTCTTTTTGCTGAGCGAAGATAAGAAAGGTTCTTATGGTCTGTCCAAACTAAAACTGGATGCTCAGCCCCCTCTAGCCAGTGCCGCCATTCCTCTAATGCCAGCTTTATAGCAAGTAGTTCTCGGTCTCCTACGTCATAGTTGCGTTCAGAAGGAGATAATCGACGGGAAAAAAAGGCACACGGGTGAGTCTTCTGATCCGAGTCAGCAATCTGTGACAGGACCGCTCCAACCCCTGAGTCAGAGGCATCCACCTCCACAATAAACTGCTTGGCTGGGTCTGGCTGAATGAGGATTGGAGCCTGGGAAAACAAAGACTTAAGTTTACAAAATGCTGCTTCAGCAGCAGGAGACCAGTGGAAGGGAGTCTTTGTGGAGGTAAGGGCGGTTAACGGCGCAGCCGTCTGACTGTAGTTACGAATGAATCTCCGGTAAAAGTTTGCAAAGCCCAAAAATCTCTGTAACTGTTTCCGGGTCTGAGGAGTGGGCCAGTCCATGACTGCTTTAATCTTCTCCTCCGTTGGCCTTATCTGTCCGCCTTCAAGGATGAACCCCAGAAAAGAAACTGATGACTTATGAAACTCGCACTTCTCTGCCTTGACATAAAGCTTATTCTCCAGAAGCCTCTGCAGCACCAGTCGCACATGCTGTTTGTGCTCGGCCAGGGACTTTGAGTAAATGAGGATGTCATCTAAATAAACAAAAACAAAAATGTTAAGAAAATCACGGAGAACGTCATTGATTAGTGCTTGGAAACAGGCTGGAGCATTACACAAACCAAAAGGCATAACCAGGTACTCGAAATGACCAATAGGAGTCTTAAATGCTGTCTTCCATTCATCACCTTCCTTGATTCGCAGGAGGTGATAGGCATTGCGCAGATCCAGCTTAGAAAAAACCGTCGCCCCATGAACAGGTTCAAAAGCAGAGGATAACAGAGGTAGGGGATACTTGTTCTTGACCGTGATCTGATTTAAACCTCTGTAATCTATGCAGGGCCTGAGCGTCCCATCCTTCTTCCCCACAAAAAAAAACCCCGCCCCCATTGGGGAAGAGGACGGACGAATAATACCTGCAGCCCATGACTCCTTAATGTATTTCTCCATCGCTTCACGCTCCGGACGAGAGATGTTGTACAAACGGCTCGACGGTAAAGGAGCTCCGGGCAGTAATTCAATGGAGCAATCATAAGGGCGGTGTGGAGGGAGTGAACAGGCTTTGGTTTTACTGAATACCTGTGCGAGATCATGATAGTCAGCGGGAACGGATGAGAGATCAGGAGGGTCTGCATCTTGACTGGTTACCAGAGAGGGGCCTGGAGGAACGGCAGAACGGAGACAAGAGGAATGACAGTGGTTAGACCAGGATTCAATATGTCTCTTAGACCAGCAGATTCGTGGATTATGGAGTGTTAACCAGTCAAAACCCAGAACCACAGGAGCATTGGTAGAAGGAAAAACAAAAAATGATATATGTTCACTGTGGTTTCCGGAGATAACTAAGGGTAATGGCTTGGTCTTGTGAGAGATACTTGGCAGGGATTTACCATCCAGTGCGGAAACACGAATAGGAGAAGGTAAGGGGATGGTCTCAACACCTAGTTGTTTAACCAATTCAGAATCAATCAGGGTTCGTTCGCAGCCAGAATCTATCATGACGGACAGGGAAAAATGTTCAGTACCGTAACATAGATCAGCAGGAAGTTGTAGGCGAGGAATATTGTCTTCACCCTTCTGACCCATCAGGTTCCTCACCTTTACTGATGGGTCCTGAAGTTTGACTTCTTAGGGCAATTAGCGACGAAATGACCAGAACCTCCACAATACAGACAGAGCCGATTCGTCATGCGCTTGCGGCGTTCCTCTGGTGAGAGCCGAGCGTTACCGATCTGCATAGGCTCTGGCTCGGACTGGGGGGACTGCGACGGCGAAGGTAAAACAGGAGAAACGGCACTAACCAACCCAGACCTTCGATTTCTCTCCTTATTTCTTGAACGAATCCTGTTGTCAATTCGTACAGTCAGTTTAATAAGATCCTCCAGGGTCTCGGGCTCATCTAGCGTGGTTAATTCATCCTTAATTGACTCACTTAAAGCATGAAAGTAGGCGCTCTTTAAAGCCGGAGCGTTCCAACTAGAGGCTGCCGCTTTAATGCGGAAATCTATAGCAAATTCAGCTACTGATCGTTGCCCCTGTTTCAAGCTCCATAAATCTCGAGAATTAGAGGTCTTGTCCGGGTCAAAGCAGAAAATCTGTTTAAACTCCTTCAAAAAGTCCTGAAACGTGATCCCAAAGTTGGTGGGATCTGGAAACTTGGCTTCAGCCCAGTCTAAGGCTTTCCCTGACAAGTGTGAGAGCACAAACGCTATCCTCGCCCCGTCATGGGAAAAGCTCCGTGGGGAACTGTTAAATGCCAAGGAACACTGCATGATAAAGCCCCGACATTTGCTAGGCTCTCCGTCAAACCTCTCCGGAGTAGGAAAACGGATCTCGGAAAACATGGAACGGGCCTCAGGGATTGGATCCGGAGCAAGTGCGGGAGCTGGAGCAGGAGGCTGTGAAGTAGATGTTTGCAAAAAGTTAGCTATTTCATCCAGGCGTTTGTTAGTCTCTGACTGAATAGAACTTAATTTTCTCAACATGGATTCATGGGTCTCCAAGACGCCTTGTTGATCAGCGAGGGCTCGCCTAATGGTGTCTGCGGGGCTAATGTTTTGGCCAGAGTGTTCTGTCATGATGGGCTTTACTGATTTTGCCCACATGCAAGAACACCACCGGAGGCAAATGAACAGTAATATGAAGTTTATTTACAACGGACAAACAATCAGACGTAGATCGTGCGCTGCGACTGAACGGCTGCACCGCACACACTGAGGAGAAAATGGGGAAAGACGGTGAGTTCAAGGTTGTCGGAGTTTAGATGAATAGATTGGCGGCGAGTCTTCTGACTTACTTGGGTAGAGTGCATTAATGGCGTGGGAAAGGCTATGCTGGTCCTGGGGTTCCTAAAACGACTCGGGGATCCCTTCTCCGTCCAGCTTGGTGATCTGATCAGTGGGGCGTAGCGGCTGGCAGAGGGGAGCGGAGCGGCGTTGGGAGGACAGACCGGTAGGCTATGTTGAAGGCAGCAGATAACCAGTGGAACGATTCCAGAGAGGCAGGCAGAAACAACGGATGCGGGTGAGGCTTGGAGCTCAGACACCAACGGGGTGATTTCCCGTGACCGTTGCGAGGAGTGAGCACCAAAAACTGGAAACCAGGTCCAGATCCAGTTGAATCCTGAAAGATCAAAAAAAATCACAAGGCAGTTACTTCTCCAACAGTGGGAAAGTCAGGTCGCAGGCGGATACTCGGAGAAACTCTGAGGGGCTTAGAGGTACCATCAAGGTTGACACTCTGGCGTCGAAGTACTGGTGTATCACCCCTCTTATGCTGCCGTCAATCAGCCTCCGGTGTGAGGATGACGTCAGGGGACCCGCAGCCCGCCGCCTCATGGACTCCATCTAGTGACAGATAACTCAAAGGACCCCAAAGGAACAAGCTAAAAGAAAACCCCAGAACCTAACATTAAAGGCATTATTAAAAAAGAAACCAAAATATCACATCAGCATTCTGTTCTTTGTAAAAAATACTTTTGCAATCTTGTTTATGGTTTTACATTGTAGATATAAATATCACCAAATTTGTAATTTTGGCTGATTAGTACTGTTAAGTGTAGGGTAATTAACTGCTGGCAATATTACAATATTTTTCTATGAGCTTTGCAATTACTTATATTTTTACAATAAATTTCTGTATTTTGTACATTCATGACTGTCAAAATTACTTAGGATATATGTTTGGATATATGGATATTACAGTCATGGATATTACAGTCAGTAACTGTTGGTATTTTACCATTTTTTTTACCATAGATTTACAGATTGTTTTTTGCAGTGTCGACTTACTGTAGTTCCATGTAGTTTCTATGGTAATTAAATGGTTTTGGATATGACGGTCAAAAACTGTTGGTCTTTTACCGTTTTTTACCATAAATTTATTGACTTTTTTTATGGTGTAGATCATGCAGCAGATAAAATATACAGCTGCTTTTCAAAAGTGTGAAATAAAAATGCAAAAGCAGATCTAGCCATCTAGTTCAGGTTCAGTGAATCACATTGTTGGAGGTAAGTTACTAGATTCCCAGTATTTTTGATGATCAGCTTATTTACAGCATATTCATGAAGGTAGAACCACTGACCTTAAAGCAATTCTCCTTATTTTTGATACACAATCCTGTTTGTTTGTAGATCGGATTTGCACATGATATCAGGTTGTTATCTGTTTTTATACACACAAACCTTTAGTAGATCTGACCGAAAGAGGGGCCAAGATTCCATCAAGACCTTTGAACTTCAGCCATGATGAGTCCAAATAAAACTCTGAAAAATCTTTCACCACAAGAGGGCATAAAGGAGCCACTAATAAACAACTGTATTTGCATTTCAAACATTACATTAATCCCGTAACAGTCACACTTACAATGCTTGTAATCTAAGTCAAAAGGTCCATGATAGTTAAGAGGTGTCATCATCTCTTAACTATAATGAGGTTAATTATGACACTCTTAACTATCCCTGTCATCATGATAGGTAAGAGGTTAATAACTATAACAATACAGTCGTCAAATGCATTTCTTATACTCATAGCTTTACCAGTGGTGTAAACTGACTTACATGCAAAATTAGCTCTTAATACCACCTATACATACATGGTTATGTTTACAGTTGGTTTATTTTCTTTCTTTTCTTTCTTTTCCCCAGATTTGATGGTGGATTATTCAATGCCAGCAGCTTCTAGTCTTTTGGTCATCACATAACACAGAACCTGCACAATGATTAAGTCCTGGAGTTGATTCTGAAGAGGTTTCATAAATAAGGACATGGATGTGGAATGTTTTGCTTTTTTGTGTCTGTCTGTCCTGTCATCATTTTGAAACGTTTCCTGGTTTAGGAAATGCAAGAAGTCAAAAGCAAAGATACTTTTTGTTTTGAATGCATCCATTAAAAGTAAAACATCTGGAAAATAAACACTCAGGAAAGTACAGATACATATAAAAGCTACTTACGTACATTAAAACACGATACTTGTACTTTGTTACTTTCTACCTCTGTCCAATATACTGGATTTACCAGCTGGAAACCTTTTAAGCTGCTTTGATGAATTAATTGAGTATACAGTACTGTTTAATAGTGAGGGTAAGTTGGAATGTATGAATGACTGAATTGAGATTAGTGATTTTTGTAATGTAATGTGCCTTGAGAAGACATCTGTTGTAGCTACAGTAATCAGGAAGTCAGACCAAAGAATTGCAGTTCTACTTTAAGGACCTTAAGCCCTACAAAGTAGGGACCTTGTAGGTTTACATGTGAAAAGGAAGGATTTAAAGATATCCACTTAAAAAAATCTTGATGGGCCATTTGTTAACTGCAGTGATGGTAGGCAGAACTACTTTAGATTCAGCTGAGTCAGTTTGAATATTGGGGAGAATTTTTCATTTTATTTTTTAATATGACTTGCAAATTTTATTTCATGACTGATGAAAAGATGTTGCAACCATGCAGATGGTTTAGCTATACCCAGTTGTCAATATAGCCCAAAACAATCAGGAAGTGCAAAAGACTTCAAACAGAGACGTTGAACATCGGTAAGTCTGGCTTGGAAACATCCACCATTTCATTTTTAATCGAATAGAAGTTTACTTTCTTTTTGTCTGTCTAGAAGCCAGGGTGATTATGGTTACCTAACATTGTACTTCCCTACCAAAATGGCAGTTGAGAAGTTTAGGTACTATACATTAAAACTCAAGTTACTTTGGTCGACATATATTTAATAAAACTGTGATTAAGTGCATGCTGATTAGGTGTTAATCTTTTCTCATGTGCATTAAGTTCCTCCAAAGCTCTCATTTACCCCATGGAGAAAATACACAAGAACGAAGGTGATGGGGTAAGAGAGGGGAGGGGTGAAGGGTTTCCCAGTAGTAGGTCTCACTCTTCAGACTAATGAGAGAGAATGAAGGCAAAGTAAAATACTGACAACACGTCACTTCCTAACAATGTCACCCGTGCAGATCCAGAGTGGTAAGAGGGAGAAACGAAAAAAGGCCCAGTTTTAACCCCTAGCAGGGTTTAAATCATGTTTGATGAATAAAAACAGAGCTGAATTTAACAAGATGGGAAAAAATAAGAGTATATTTTACAGTAGTAAGAAGCTGGTTTTGTCTGATTGCTTTGCTCCATGTTGTCTCACAGACTTTGTAACACAAGTTAATATCTAATAGAATGTAATTTCTGAGTTCCAGCACTGAAATTATTTTTCTTTGTAGTTCCAGCAACTATTTTGTTTGTTAGTTTTTTCTATTCTGTATAGTGTTTTGTTTTTTTTTATCATAACTTACTTTTCCTGTTTGCTATGTTAACCATTTCTTCTAATGTTTTCCCAGTTTCTCGTTCCCTTAAATACTGTTTTTCATCAGCCGTCAGTATACTCCTATATTGCTTCCTTCTTTGTCATATCTTTACGTTTTACATGGAGTTGCTCACTTAGTTTTTTTGTCTGAGATTGTTCTGAATTTTGCTTTTCGCCCTTATTTTTTTAATTGCTATTAAAGTTTCATTTTAGGTTTAACTCTGCTTGTTTCTTCCCTGCATTTTGCACCACTCAAGGCATCAACATGTTAGAGTAGCTCTGTTATCTGCATTTATTATTATTATTTTAAGTCTTAATTTCTCTATGTCTGGCAGAGAAATTACATTTTTGGGCGGATGATAATATTCTCTAGCTTTGGATGCTGTGCAGCTAGAAGGATTTCTATTGATATTATTTTTAGTTTTGGTCATATGCTATGATGTGTAACCATAGGAACATAGTGGTGTACAAGTGGGAGGAGCGGAATAACGTTGCACAAGCTGAAATAATACCACAAGTAAAGCCACAAATCTCAGATCAGTTTTAAAAGGAGGTATCATGTTTATGGATGCAGAAGAAAAAGGAAAGAGGAAAGGAGGAAATTCAAACCATAAAACATGAGATCACTGGCCAACAAATTTAAAATAATCCTTTATTACTTCCAATGTTTGAAATTGAAGTTGTCATGACAAAAGTGGACAGAACAAGAGTAACAGAAGAGGGGCTTGGCGGTGTGACCACTGAACAGAGAGAGACCTTGGTCCTCCACGCGTCCATCATGGGTTTGAGTCCCAGCCTGATGACCAGCCATCTTCCCCGTTTCTCATAATCCACCTTCCTGTTTGCCTACTACAAAATAAAAGCCACTAGAGATAAAACCAAGAGTAACAGAAATGAGAAATGACAAAATAAGAAACAGTGCAGTGGACTCTCTCTTTCTCACCCACAGACATGCATGTGGGAAAGAAAGGATCTTCTGTATCATCCCCACTTCGTGGATGGAGCAGTCTGCCGTTGAAGGAGCTGTTCAGTGCTGACAGATCTCCCTGCATGAGGCAGATGATGAAGTCCAACAGCTAAAACAGCTCAGCCACCATTCTCCTTCCACACAACACCTCTCCTGGGTCCAGAGGCCATTGTGGGACAGAACTGGCCGTCCAGTTCAGCCTTTTCGGTCTCTGTCTGTCCCCAGCAGTCTGTCTGAGGTAATGTACCATTACTGAGACTGGGCTGCAGGATCACATCCCAGACTACAACACCTCTCTGCCAGGCTCCCTGACTATATGAGCAAACAGATGTTTAAAGAGCAGCACAAAAAGAAAAGCAGGTGCATTAGCGGTGCTTGTCAACAACAGATGATGTCATCAGGACATGTTACCACAGTGAACACTTGGCAGTAAGTTTCCATCCATATTACTTACCAAAAGGGTCTACCAGTGTTATTTTGGTAACTGCTTATGAAAACTACATGAACTGAAGGCGCTTTCCACTCTGTAGCTGTTCTGTTGCTCCTTTATGTGACATCTACAATAACTAAATCCAGCTTGTGCAAACGACTTCAGGCCCAGGAACTTACTGTTCAGAATCATTACAGATTTCTTTAGATTTAAACTGAATGATTTGTAGATTTAGAGAGGAGACTGGCAGTAAGATTCTCTGTGAGAGAGTAAATTTGACCACCATAACGTAGAACACACAACTTGTCAAAAGAGAATATTGTTTTTATATAATTACCTCATTAATTATTAACATCTCACAAAAATAAGTACAACTTCTCTTGTGCAATTTCAATTAACTAAAACATACCACCAAACAAATCTTAACCACAAAAAAAGAATATAAATCATAAAACACAATCAGGTGTGCACTCTGTTTTTTTTTAAGTATTTGTGCTTCCTCTTAGATTCACTCAGTGTTTTAGTTTCCTCAACTTCGTTGACCATCAACACTAAAATCCCAATCCTGTTCATTTAGAAGGTCCATCTGGATCAATTATTAGTTTGTCCTAAAATGTCAACTTGTTTTGTTTTTGTTCAACCCACAAACCAAAAGCCTGGAACGTGAAGATTTGTTTTTAATAAATGCTATAAATTTATAAAAGTGTCTTTTTTTACTTTTTTTTTATTATTATTTTTACCTCCCTCCTGGCATAGTGAATGATGTTCTGACCTCAGCGACATTTCATTCCCCTTCTGGGTTAATAAAGTATTTATTTTTACCTCAATTGAACTGTGTAATGTTTCTGTTTTGTATTATTGTTATCTCTACATAACATAGTTGTTGCAAGTAAATCTTAAAACTATCATATCTAACACTTCTTGTCAGTCATTGGATACAGTCATTTACATACATTTCTGTTCCTTTTTCAGACTAGAAAAAACTCTTGGTTTGCTGGAGTCTCTCCTGGTAAACCAGCTCCTGATTCTACACTTTGCTTTGTCCAGAGGGTCTGGGCTCTCAACTGCCGAGAGACAACTGCTTCCTGGTGGTGTGGACTCTTGTTGAAGTTTCAAATTTTACCCAATCGCTAGCATTTGTCCGTGGTGTGTGTGTAATGTGCCAGTTTGACACTATGAAGCTTTCAAGATATCGCCTTTGGCTGTAAACAACTGCTCTCTGCTACAAAGTGAAAGTGCGGATCAGAGAGAGCTGGCTGTTATGTTAATTTCATATTTGGAGGTGTGACCTAAAAACACGGACCGAATGTCCTCATTCAGTTTCACTGCTGCCGTTTCTGAAGCTGCAGGTAGACTGCAATTCTAAAACAAAGCAGAAAATCAATGTCACCATTCTCAAATTCTCCTTCTGTTCCCTGATTGGTCTGGCTGAAAGTCTAACAGAGGAATCCAAGACAATGGGAGAAAGCCCAGACTGAGCTGCAAAGTGAAATTTGAATCCAGTGGAATATTGAAGCAAGGCTGGGCTGCTTGAAGTACATTCTCAGTATCTGTAGAGGAGGCCGTAGTGAATAAAGATTACTTCATCTTGTAGACCAGTTTTTTATTGTCTACATTAAATACAGAACAAATAAACTTAAACACAGTGTATTTCCCAGTTTTATCATTTATATTTTTAAGGTCTTCCTGAAGGGATGATATTCTTTCTTAATTACTTTTAATTTATGTCCATCCTGAGTCTGTGTCGCAACAAAAATGTAATTATGATTTCATAGTGAAAATAAAGATACCAGTTACACGATATGGTTTTCATTCTTTACAAAGCAAAATTTTATATTTCTTAAAATCATAATCTTAGTTACTTTATTATGACAGCAAGAACTCTTCAGCTAAATTAATCTTCAGTTCAGTTAATCTAACTGGATGTGGATATTTGTGTTAGTGCCAAAACTTCATGAGGAAAATAAACACATACATTAGACTACAGTTGGTCAAAAACTACATGTGTCACCGCCCAAACTTTAAAACCTGATAACTTTACAAGAAATCAAATAGTAACAAACTAATACTGAAGTATTTACTTTTATAAGATTCGACTAATGGAGGACAAACGAACAAAGTTTGTTGTAATTTGATCAATAGAAAAAACTACAAGTTGACCAAAATTAATTAAAGTAGATCTTCAACAAACTGACACTTAGCTTTAGTTTGTTGAAGAGACAAACAATCTTCTGAGTAAAGTTGTTCAGGGGTCAAAGAGCAGTGTTGACATTTTGACATCTAACTGCTGCTTGGTATCAAGAAGGAAGGCCTCAATGATTTCTTGGTTAATATGTAACTTATCTGGCTATTTCACAGTTGTGTAGTAATGTTGTCAGTTGCTAATGATAATTAAAGCCTTCAGCACAATGAAGTAATTTTAAATTCTGGTCATATCTAAGCAATCACAAGACGAGACAAGAAGAAGACAAGAAAAGATCTCCTGAACGATATACCCAAATAAATAAATCCTGTTCTCAGTTCTAACAGTCTTAACATCTGTGCTCATATTTTCCTTAATAATCTATGAATTATTAGACATAACATCAGAAATCAATCCAGCTTGTGCATGTATGTACAAAGGGTTAAAAATTCCAGTTTGTCACAACTGCATGTATTCATTGGACTGAATGAACTGTGACAAGGTGTTGGTCACCCCACCCCCAGCAAACACCCCCACTCAAATCCCTCTCTATCTGCTATCTTCCGGGAACACTAATAGGCTCCTTGCAGAGTAATGTGACCAATTGAATCCTCCTGGCCCTGGAGCTCAATGTTGCACCTCACAGTGGAGTAAAGAGCAGCAAAGTCAGTCACACTCAGAGACAACCTCAGCGGAGAGAAATTGTCCTCCCCCCACACTTTTTCTGTTGGACTCTTTTTGGGATTTTGAACCCCCATTTTTCCAAGGAATCAGTGGCGCTCTCTGAATGAGCCGCAGTCCTGTGTCTGCCTAACAGAGCCAGTCTAAGGGGAACAGGTCAAAGGGCTCCAGGTTGGCCCTGAGAGCAGCTCTAGGTGAGTACGAGTCCCAGCATGATGCTGTCCTGAGGTGAGGTTCTGATACCCGGATGGAAAGGCGATCAAATCAGACATGGGGATTGGTTACAGCTGAAGAGGTTTATCTGGAGCAACACAGAGAAAGTTTGTGTGCATTTAATCATTGTTATCAAAGGCTGTAAAGAAAGATGTTTTCAGCTTAGTTTTTTTAGTTTGTTTTTTTAGCTAAAACTATTTGTTGGAATCAGAGTGAACTAAGAGTTGATAATCAACCAAGAGACAGCAAATAAGTCCAAGTATTCATTTTTAAATTAGTTTAGATTGTTAGATGTTTGATGTTGCAGTTCAGACATGCTGTGAAGGAATAAAGTTAAAAATGTAGAAAACGGTGGCAGCTGATCACACATTACATAAACCTCTGCACGAGCCCAAAGTAATGAGCACCATGTCTCTGATGTGCTGCTTCACGCAATCAGAAATAACTTCAACTGCAAAAACTCTGTAATGATACAGTCACTTCAAACACTGAGTATGTTTCTGCTGGCAGACATTTTTTAATAAAAGCTGTAGATTAGTTAGTTTTGTTATATCAAAGTTATGTTCTTTTGTTGTCATAGTACTAAATCCATGGTGCAATCATTTAAAAAAACATGAAGGAGCCTTCAGGAATCCACAGTGAATCAGTTGATGTTTTAGTAATCATTTATGTGTGATTACAATTAAAAAATCAAGTTGTGTTTTATAGGATACACAGTATAATTCAGAACGTCTAAAGCTTTGCAGATCTCTGCCTCAGTTAAGGTCAGAGTTCATGGTTGAACAATAAGAAAGGTAATCAGATCAGAACCACTGCTTATCAAAAAGAACTCAAAGGCCCATGTCACCTTTACCAAAAAGCTCCTAATGATATTCAAAACATTTAGAAAAATATTCTGTTGACTGATTAGATTACAGTTGGATGTGTTGGGTCCCGTTGTGGGTACTATACAGCCACCATAAAATAATCAGCATTTCCTTAAAACAACATCATCATTTCAGTCCAGTCCATTTAGCTGCAGAGATCCTCTATCTACAAGCTTGTCCAGGCAGTCTGTTATCCCACACGATGATCTGTTTTATTGACGGAACCTTGAATTCCACTCTTTACCAGAAAACTTTGTCAGGAGAATAATCTGCCATCCTAAACCGAAGCATATGTAGGTTTTGCAGCCATACAAGGAGGAGAATGATTGCTCAAAGAAAAATTCTTCACAAAATCAAGAATATTATGGACAACCCTGATCATCCTCTTCCAGAGTTTAATATGACCTTAATAATAATTAATTCTTGAAAATCTATCAAATGTGGCTGAATTGAAAGCAGTTCTTCAAAGTACAAAGTTCCTCTCCAGTTGCCATGTGGGATGGCAGTGAAACTCACTGCCATCCCACATGTTTGGACTGGAGGCATCATCCATTATTAGGTTGGGCCAGGCTAGTTTTCTTAGCTTTAGACATTTAATAAATCACATCATAATTTAACAAGTGTATTCTCACATATTTGAATATATAATTAATGATCTGAAACATGTAAGTCTGATCAACATGTTCTTTCACAGCTCAGTCTGATGGTAGACTAGAGTCATATCCTCATATGTAAAACAGAACTATGCTGATACTATGCTAATAGCTGGTTCCATCAGAACTGTCTCAGTTTCAGTGGACTTGAAAGTGAGACATGTGACAATCTTGCTGAGCATTATCCAACTATTGTTTTTTTCTGGGAAGAGTAAATTTTCCAACCAAATCACTCCAGACCCAACCTAAATGTTGAAGCATGGCAACACAAGTTTTAACTTTGAAGAGTAGAAAAGGCACAATGATAAAACCACTCAAAGACATTGAGGGGTTTTATTCATGGAATGGAGAGATTTGTTATTTGTGAAGAGTCATACAGCCATGCAGGGAAAGCTCCCTGCAAGACACATTCCTACTCTGCATGTCACTGTGTTGCTCAGACTGATTCCCAGCTGAGAGCCGCTCTAATCTCCTGGCAACAATATTGACATAGAAATAGAAACTCTGCAGAATGCAGAAGTCTAGCTGTCAGACTGTCAGGACTGCCGGCACATACATCCACTACAGCTGCTTAAATTAAACATGGCTGTTCTGTACATTCAACCTAATTTTGAGAATCTGTTTTGGCCCATTTCATGAAAACAAGGACCCTAAAATCAGCTGATTTCAACATGTCCACAACCGATTCCATGGCCAGACCTGTCAAAAAGTAGCTTCAGAACAAAACATGTCAAATTTGAATATTTAATAAAAATGTAAAAATTTCCCTGTTTAGTAGTTTTATTATTTTTTGTACTTTCAATTCACACCGTATACACAAACTATGTTTACAACCTTAATTATCAATACCTGGAGCAGAGTCTGAGGCTGAATTTCAGAAGAATAAAAAAAGGAGAAGCTTCAGAGTGTTACAGCTGATCGGTCACATGAGTGGCTCTGAAAGAACATAAACATCAAAGTTTAAAAATTATGTTATCGACATTAATTTTTGTTTTATTTTTTTTTTCAGGGTCAATTTTGTTTGCCCTATTTTGAGATCTGCCTGCAACCATGACAACCAAAACCAACAGTAGCGTTCTGGCTGGCAAAGCGTCCTCCTACCCCTTGTTGTCTTCTCCCCCTCGTCAACGTCTAGTCAGCAAAGATGGACACTGTACGCTTAATGCCCCTGCCTGCCCTCAGACTCGTGGCGCAGGAGCTGGGGCAGAGTCTGGCTGCTGGCGCTGCAGGATTTGTGGGGACTATTGGTGAGTCTGCGCTGGAGATGGGTACTCCTCGCCTTCTGTGCATCCTTCATTGCCCACTGGCTGTTGTTTGCCTGCTTGTGGTACTTGCTGGCCCATCTCAATGGAGACCTTGCTGTGAAAAATCATGATGACCCCCCACAGGATCACGTGGTTTGCGTGAAACATATTACAAGTTTCACTGCTGCCTTCTCCTTCTCTCTTGAGACCCAGCTGACCATTGGCTATGGCACCATGTTCCCCAGTGGAGACTGTCCCAGTGCTATAGCACTGCTGGCTGTGCAGATGCTCCTGGGGCTTATGCTGGAGGCCTTCATCACAGGTACAAATTCTGACCAAAGCATGAAAGAACATTCTATGCTAGACATAGTAAACGTATCTGCAGTGAGGCTGTACTCAGGAATTAGGCATAATTTAATACTGACAAAGAACTACAGAATTCTACGCAACAAATTCAACAAAATGTGATTAATGTAAGAAAATCACCTTAAATTTGAACTTTAAAGGTTCAAAAACATAATGTGAATTGATTAACTATCCTTTAATAAAAGTAGAGCATATGTTTTCTCTTCTTTTATAAATACCATCTGATGCTTGCTGTGTTTAAATTCTTACAAAACAGACA
This sequence comes from Poecilia picta, assembly GCA_033032245.1. Classification (NCBI taxonomy): domain Eukaryota; kingdom Metazoa; phylum Chordata; class Actinopteri; order Cyprinodontiformes; family Poeciliidae; genus Poecilia; species Poecilia picta. The sequence continues at coordinate 2,122,773 of CM065365.1, read as the reverse complement.
ATGTTTCATTTCACAAAATATTAGAATCAGTCAGGAAGCAGGTATTGAATATAATCCTTCATTTAAAGAGTATATTTTTAATCGGACAAGTATTTTTTATTTTTTGAGCAGCTGATTTGGTTTTGATGACAGTCGGAGTGAGACAGCGTGCTTCAGTAGTTGGTTACATGGTTAATGAGTCGCAGTAATAATAAGGCATGGACTTGAAGAAATAATATGTAAGAGACAAATATTTGTTTCTCAAATAACAAAATGTGAATGAATAGAAAAGAACAAGTAAAAATAAACATGATTGCAACCCCAGAAGGATAAGAAGGTGTAGACAATGAACGTGTGGAGGAATAGTGTCAACTCTTGGAGTGAAAGCCTTTTACTCTGTTTTGCAGTAGAGATCCTTGTGTTCATCATGCATCCAATCAACCGCAGCACTCAGACAAACATACATAGCTGTTATTTAGACCAGCAGTAAACCTGGCAGTCATGCTTCTGGACGGTGAGGAAGCCAGAGTACCCAGAGTGAACAATGCAAGCAGAGGGAGAACCTGCAGACTCCACACAGAAAGACCCAGCACAGGAGAATGAGCAGCGTTAATTCAACACTTGAAGTCAATTTCCACTGAGCCAGTGAACATGTGTACAATGTTAAAGTTACACTGATGTCAGTGTTACTCTAATTTTACTCTTTTAATGACTTATAGAATAAATCTTGACTAACACTCACAATTGTTAATACACTTTTACTATATGGAGACAAATAACACCTGCAAAGTTATTTGAAAAGGACACTTACAGTTTTTGAGCATTATTCTAATTAATATCCAATAGTGTAAGACCTATATAGTACTATTAATTAAATTTGACGCTATACTCACCATTAATCTCTATGAAGTCAGTGTCAAAAAAATTATAAATATATACTGTTTTACTATAAACCTGTTCAATATTTATATTTATTGAAATTAATAATAACATAAAAAGTTAAAATAATTCTCAGATATCAGTGATTCTTGAGAATCGGGACAAAACAGTTCCTATGGATAAAGCACCAAATTTGAGTAAAATATACAAAAAAAATTTTTTTTCAAATATCTGACTAAACTAACCTGGGTCATTTGAGCACAACAATGTACATTTACCTGGTGATTTTGCTGAATAATTTTTCATTTTGAACATTATAGTAGGTGGATGGTGTCTTTAAAATCCCTTGTCCAGGAGCAGAACTCAATACATTATAATAGTTCAAAACAATTAAAGAAATACTAAAATTATATATTATGTCAGTTAAGTATAAGTAGTCATATAAATAATTATAAAAGTTTCAATAAATTGAATTAAAAATCATTTTTATATATTTTCCAACTCCATTAAAATTTGTCCCTAGTTTTTGTCAACACCGTCAGATATAAAAAGAATGCTAAAAAACCCAGGCATTATTGGGGGCACCAGAACTTCTGAGGACCCCATGACCTCTTCCTTTCTCTTCCTTTGCTAAGATGGCTAGATACCTCTGGTTAGCTTATGTCATTCTTTAGTTTTTTCTTCTTTTTATTCCTACGTTGCTCGTAACAACCATGATATGTCAACACCATCACTGACAATTTACAAAACTTTGATGAAGTTTTGTGAAATAAAAGCTTAATTTTGGAACATTATAAAGATTTCATGGACCTGATGAGCTACAATATGGCTTGTTTGATAACTGTGTAAATAAATAGTAGATTTGATGGCATCAGCACGGTCTGGAGGTTTGTTCCACTCCAAGTATGAAAAAAATCAAGGGAGAAAAGGAAAAAAGTTAGATTACAAAATTTCTGTTGAAAGTTAAATGTTTCAAGCTTTCCCTGTCTATGCAGTTAACCTACAGTCTGGACCCAGGCACATGGCAATAAAAGGAAGAAAAATAGTTTTCAAACAAAATCCATTTCATATATGATAAGAAACAGAGAAAAAGGGGAGAACGGGAACAGATGCAAAAACAAAAACAAACAAACAAAAAACGCAGCATAGACCTTTCAGCCTGAGATGCAGAAACCTTGGCAGAACTTTTTCAGCCTCGGCAGGAAGGAGCAATCAGGCTGAGCAGGAGAATGTAAGATCACCGTCCCAGAACAGAAACAACACAGGATATGAGAATAAAGATAAAAGAAACTTACAACTATAAGAATACTAACACTCAGTGCCACAGAGATGTCGAATTGACTTTGACACCCTTGGCATTTCACATCTGTCATGTGTAATACATATTTGTGACAAAAAAAAATTCTGCCTGAAGAAACATGTTTCTTCTTTAATATGCTGCTTTGACTAGAAAATTAGAAAAAAAGTAAATTGAGGAAACTTACTGTGATTTCTCAGGCAAGGCCAAGAAAATGGCGCTGAGAAAATTCTGATCAGTGTGGCAGGAGGTAAAAGGAGGCGGAGCTCTTCGGAGTCAACATAAGGAGGGATTTTTATTCTCACTGTTGTTGAATTGACTCTCATAGAGTTCACATGCTCTGACATGCTGATTTGACACTTGGGATTTTACTGTGTACTTTTCCTGCTGCTCTTTAACTGTCCTGTAGTCCTAAGACGGGTGAAGTGGATCTGGTGTCGCTAATGTCCATTTAACACTATCTAGACACGATAAATTCTTTTAAAATCCCTTATTCATCAGAGAGTCACCATATATTCTCAGATAGGCATACATGTGAAATTCTATTATTATATTTCTATATCCCTAGCTTAAATAAACAACTATCCCCCATAGCAAAGACAGACATGCTGAGCCCAATGACATCTTTACCAGCCACCAAAGACTCGCTGGCAAAGATTAAATTGTGTTAATCTTTATCTTAATATTGCTCCGGCATTAATTGTTCAATATTTGGAAGCATAGTCAACACGTAAAAAAGAAAGAGAAATCCCAAAGGAAGCTCTGAAGGGAGATGAAAATTGAGTAGAATTGCAAAGCCTAGCACAATTCATAAACCATAAATCATAATCTGCTCACATCACATGGTTAGCTGCTCATCCAATCCTACAGTGCCTATGGAGGAGTTAACAAAAATAGGTTTTGCATATTATTGTGATGTGTTTTAGGATATTATTAGATATATTCCTTTTGTCTCTCAATAACTTGCCATTGCAGATTGTAATGTAGATATAGCTCATGTCCTTTAGGTATAAACCACCTGTTCACCTGCACTGATGTAACAAACACCATCAGGTCTATTTGACTGCACTGAAAACCGGGGTTGGGATGATGGAGGACTGTCTTCAGACCAGGCATTTGGGATGTTTGAGATGTTCTTATGTTCATTACATAACATAGTTGGCCAAATCTTGCCAACAGCAAGCTCAAACAACTCTGAAAGTAGGCTTGTTATTATGTTACTCCAGTAAAATAAAAAATAAAAAGTTTTATCATTGGTTTTGTTTTGATTTCGGCTCTTCTAGTTATTCTGACAAAGGAATGCAGATATAGAAGAGTTTCTGTTTAGATGCATATTTCCTCATCCCTTTTTGAGCAATAAAAAAACCCCAATAGTAATCAATTAATTTGACCTCTTAAAATACATGGACTGCTACAGATTAACATTTGAACATATGTAATAAAGGTGGCAACAAAAATGTGGAAAAATGTGATAGATCTTGTAGCTGTAAGCCTTGTGATGGATGGGCTGCATTTCAACATGTTTGGTTTCCTAATCAGATTTAAACAACAGTTCTTTAATCTTCCAATAGACAATATTGTGTGGCCGAGTGCCAGATCTCCCAACTGCACAGTCACATTTCATTTAATTCAAAGACAAATCATTTCGTAGACGTAACAGAGTATTGCATGGCATTGCAGTTGATTTCATGTAATATTATGACACTATCCTGACGTATCATTTTCAGGTGCATTTGTAGCCAAGATTGCTCGTCCTCAGAAGAGAGCAGGAGCCATCGAGTTCAGTCCGCAGGCCGTAGTGGGCCAACACCAGGGCCAGACGTGCCTCATGATACGAGTCACTAATCTTATTCAGCGACCTCTGGTGGACGTGAAGGTGAGTGCAGTGCTCTATGAGGAACAGGAAGGCCAGGCTCTGTACCAGACCTCGCTGGACTTCCACTTGGACCATTTAGGCCAACAGCCATGCCCCTTCTTTATTTTCCCCCTTACTTTTTACCACCAACTGGACCGTCAGAGCCCTCTCTATCCTGCTCTTTGTGAAGGCACATCCAAACACTTTGAGCTGGTCATTTTCCTAACAGCATTGCAAGAGGGAACTGGTGACTCCTGCCAGAAGAGAACCTCTTACTTACGGCAAGAAATTCAATTTGACCGGCGATTTCTACCTGCCTTGGGGCTGGATGCTCGGGGCAGGTACTTAGTGAGCAAAGAGCACTTTGACACCACCCACTCCAAGGAGCCTTTGAACAAAGATTGTGTGGTACAAATCAACGGTGATGACACTGACAGGATGGAGTAAACATGATAAACAGGAGCTCCGACTTGGACAGCAGGAGGGGTCCTTTGCACATGGATATTTTGGTCAGGAGATTCCAGCTAACTTTATTTTCTGACATGTAAAATAATGTCAGAAATAAGTGATCCTGTTTGTTCCCATCACTAGTTCCATCTGTACATTTCAGTTTGAAGTCTGTGCAGCCTCTGCCTTCTTCTCCTTACCTGATTTACTTAGGTCAAAGTTTGTCCAAACTGTGCTAAGATGCAGATAAAGAAGGTGCAGTGGAAGAATAAAATATTTTCTGAAGCCCAGATAAATATAATACCTTAATTTAGATTTGACATGTTAATGCCACAAGTGTCACATTTTCATCATCTGATCTGACTTGAATAAGATACAACCTTTAACAAAATCATTGAACTGCTTTTGGACATGTTCACCAGTGTTAATGACAGCTGTTACTGGTTCAAATATGTTCAAAATGAGACATTGTTCTATTGAGTTTTAAATACTTTAAAGATAAATAGACTATTTGTGGAAATAAATCTTTGTAGTTTTTACAGATTTATAATCCCTCTTCCAGTGCATTAAGAAAAGTGAGACACATCTCCAACATAGCATGCATAATAAGAATTCATCGTGAAGAGGAAGCAAGACAACAGGAATTGTTTTTCTAATAAAAAAGAAGCCAGTCTAGACACTATAGTTATATGTGATGGCTGACATGTCACACAGGCAGAGGACACTGCAGGATCTGAGTCAAGTTGGCGTGAAGTTGGCCCCCTCTCTGACCTCAAAGTAAATGACATTAGTGCACAATGCTTGAGCTGGTTTGTGCAGCACATTTTTCTTGTTTGTGCCATCAGTGCCAATTCTAGGCATGGATGCATGAGGAGGCAGGCAGAAATGTGAAGGGGGCGTCATTATGCGTATATATCATGCTCCATGGTATTTATTAACATTGTTGACTTGTGTTTTCTTCATGGTATTGAGGTAAACTGTGCCCAACCAAAAACAAAACAAAACAAAAAAACACATAAATGCTTAAGACCTTGAAGATTAAAGATGCTCTTCATCCAAGATTGAACAATCAGCAGCTTAACATTTATCTACTGGGATGGTCATTATGCAGTTATATATTTTACTATATATTACTATATTTATTACACACACACACACATACACACACATATATAAAATATATATATATATATATATATATATATATATATATATATATATAATATATATATATATATATATATATATATATTTTATATATATATATATATATATTTATTATATGTAGTATGTATATCTTGGATGGGGTAGCTTGTCAACTAATAAGCGATTTCCCTTGGGGATCAATAAAGTATATTCTACTCTATTCTATTCTATTTTATTTAAACACAGAAAAAAAAATTCCGAGGTCATCATAGGTTAACCAGCCAGTTCACGTTCACAAAATCAAAAAACATATGGTGTCAATCAACTGAGCTATGTTCGTGTTGGTTAGTGCAGCTAAAATATTTTAGCATGGTTAACTGACACCAAATTTACTTGATTTTGTAAATATGGAGGAGGATGGATGACTGCAATGACCTCTGGAAACATTTAGTTATATCTTTAAAATGATAGTGGCACAAACAAAATATTTTGCTGCACCAACGTTGCACAAATGTTTGACACCAATTTTGTTTAATTTGAAGAAGTTCGGGGGCAAAGTCGCTAAGGTAGCAAGACGCAAAATTGTGCGAAGATGTAAAGATATTTATTCATTTCTGCAATTCTTCAGGTCAAATCATCTGACAGGTCAAAGTCAGAAAACTGAGAAAGATTGCTTTTTTTCTAAGCAACCATCCATTTATTATTTTTTTTCCTGTTTCTCTGAACAACTGCAGATTAAGAAAACTTTGAAGACATTTAGAATCATCACAGATAAATATATTTTGAGCTGCATATTAAATGCATTTCTTGTATCCTCAGATTTTAGTAGACTGTAAAGTATTTTCATGTATAATGTGTGTTCACAAAAATTCTATCTAAAACTAAGCTAAGCATATGGGTCTCTGCAGAAGATGTCTTAATTAGCATTAAGCAAAGTTAAATCATATTTGAAAAAACAACATTTGTTTTTTCTGTTGTGATTTCTAAGCATGTACTTGCAGGTTTGGATCTGTAGGAATTTCAAGTCATCTAACTCCCATTGTTCACATAGTTACTTGCATACTTACTGAATAGATGCCCTAAATATGTTTCTGATCATTTTGTCAAGTTTTGATGTTATTGAGCATTAGTGTGAACTATCATGTCTCAAAATCAGGCAAGGTGTTCACTTCAAATGTGACCAACACAAACCAGCTTTAAGCATAACATCACCACACCCATGTCTAAAGTGAGGTTTCTAACATATGAGTGACCTCCAGAATTACTAATAGACAAACAGTTAATGATTTATTTGTATATCATTGATTTTAGCAGGTTATTGTCTAAAATTATACAAAGAAAAATATTTTGTACTACACTGAATTTTTCAAATGTTTTTGGAGATTTAGCCTTGAAAATAAGCATAGTATGCTAAAGTTGTAGTATATAACTTATATATACATATATATATATTTATATATATATATATATATATATATATATATATATATATATTATATATATATATATATAATGTTATATATATATATACACATATATATATATACATATATATATATGTGTGTGTGTGTGTGTATTTTTTCATATTTGTTGAAACTGCATATTATGACAGTATGATATGAAACAAATAATCTGTGAAAAAAGCTCCTCTGCTTTCTCCTAATTCTAACTAGAAACAACCAATCAGATCCTAGAGGAGGGTCTTAGTGCTGTCAATCATTCTACATGCGCCACTGCTTACCACTTCCTCGCTCTCTGCTTAGCTACAGCTTCTTCCTTACAGCAGAGCCTGCTGTGAATCCTCATACTAGTTAGCATGGCTACTGATGACGGCAGATAAACAGTTTTTCTGTAACGCAAAGTTGTTTCTCCACTATTAGCACATTATGCAGCGTACACAAGGTTGATTGACAGCGCTAAGACACGCCTCCTGAATCTGACTGTTGTTCTTAATCTAGAGAGGTTCATTAAGTCAGGTGACAATAGTAGTTCAGTGGGGAGGTGCAGGAGCTAGAGCTTTTCAAATGTTATTTATGTCATATACTTTCTTAACAAAATGACAGTTTTAACAAATATGTAAAAACATATTTTATGAAAGTTACATATTGCAGTTTTACAGTAAATTCCTTTTTTAATAAATGTTGTATTTACATTATTTGATTATAATCAGATCATCTTTTTTCTATATTGTTTTCAAAGAGATCATTTAGACTCGTGTAAACGTCATTGAACCTCGTGCTTTAGTGACTTTATACACTGACTATAATGGGAAATAAACTTTTTTAAACAAACCCAGAAATGACAAATGCTGATTCCTTTGGCCTCTGTGTCTTCATTCTGTGTTGACTCAACATAGTCAACAAGAATGACTATAGTCATTCTTGTTGACAACATAGTCATTCTTGCTGAATGACTATGTTGTTCAACAAGAATGACTGTCATTCTTGTTGAATGACAATTATAAAAAGTGAGAATAATTTCATTTTTTAACAGTGCTGTTTTCAGCTGGTGTTTGACTAGTGAAGCTTTAAAATTAATAGGTTTATTCAGTTTATTTAACAGACAGCACAACAGATGTTAACAGATATTAAAGAAAAGATGGATTCAAATCCAGACACCACTGACAAGGATCAGAATTCACGACTAGACCCAATAACTACAGCAACCCCCAGGAGGCAGAAGAGGGGACCAGGGACCACTTGTACATTCAAAAGAATGTACAAGTGTCCAGTTAAAACAGGAGACAAACTGTGCAGTGTTAGAGACCTCTGGTGGAGCCAGCCAGTCATTGTCCAAGGAGGTCAGTGCTAAGATAAGCACTGGCCAAACGTGTCAATTCACTTGTGTACTAACTGGCTAGAGATGTTTGATGTCAAAACTGTGTTTTGGCAGTTTTGCAAAATACACAAATTTTGATATGCCTGAAAACCACCTCATCCTGGAGCAAAAGTGTTTTTTTGCTGTTGTTTTTTTAAATCAAGAAATGTGTTTGCTTTTCTTAATTGCCATGTCTCTATTAAACTAAGACAAACATAGCTTTAAGAGCTATAAACAGACATAGCTGGGTTTCCTTCCACCTTCAGATTTCACAAACTGGAGTGACTAAAATAAATTAAAGATAAACTGAATAGATGCTTAGAACAGATCAATGTATGGATGTGCCAAAACGTTCTCCAGCTGAACAGAAACAAAACTGAAGTTATTATCTTTGGACCGAAACAGGAACGAACTAGAGTCAATGCACAGCTTCAGTTATTACAACTGAAAACCAGCAATCAGCCCGAAACCTGGGCGTAGTGATGACCTCTGAACTGAAGCTTCAGAGCCACATTAATACAGTCACAAAGTCGGCCTTCTATCACCTGAAGAACATCTCTAGGATTAGACGACTGATGTCTCAGCAAGATCTAGAGAAACTCATCCGTTCGTCTGGCTCCCTGTAGCTCAGAGGATAGACTTTAAAATACTGTTGTTAGTTTATAAATCACTGAACGGTTTAGCACCACGATACATTAAGGATTTGTTGTTGTTGTACCAACCGTCTAGACCCCTCAGGTTTTCTGGTTCTGGTCTGCTCTGCATCCCCAGAACCAGAACCAAACGAGAAGAAGCAACATTCAGTTTCTATGAACCACAAATGTTAAACAAACTTCCAGAAAACTCTCAAACAGCTGAAACACCGGGTTTCTTAAAACCCACTTAAAACCCACCTGTTTAGAGTTGCTTATGGCTAAATTAGGATTAGTGTGTGTTTTAATGTTTTTAATGTTTTAATCTTTGTATGATTTTGTAAATTATGATGATTTAATGCAAAGTTGGCACTTTTAATGGACTTTTAATGCAACTTTTAGAGAAACTTTGCATTAAAAGTGTCATTATTTACCGAATGACACTTCATGACAACTGTCATAAATGTTCATAGACTCCTTTATGTTCATGACAGATGTTATGGCATGTTTATGACAGTGTCATGTCAGTCTTATGCACACCCCATCAATTAAAGTGTTACCCAACTAAAATTTGATTGATTGATCAGGGAGGCTAAACTGCAGACAGTGCAAGAAAAAGATTTTGAAAATCTTCTACTTGTGGGAAATGCAATATTACAATTACAAAATGTTTGAAACATGCATCAGCTTTGAGCTTACTGCATTTAGACGAAAAGGATGATTTATTTGAAATATTGTAACATGAAGGTGTTCCTGTCTTAAGAAATGTAAACTGCATGGAAAGGATTCAGATTGTATCTTTCAATTTGTTTTCTTAAATTGAAAGGATACACAGGTTAATTCACATCAAGCCTGTATGCGTGCGTGTGCATGTGTGTGTGTGTGCAGAAAATTTGATTTCAGTGAGTTCTAGTTATGATGATAAATGGAACGACTGGTTCTCTATGGTGGATCATATAAATGCAATTCTCCAATAACGATTTAAGGTTTCCTTTATTAAAGTTAAAATGTTTCATTCCACACAGGGTAGAACATATTCTTTACAATTGCCTAAAAATATATTTCACTTACCACTTTATTATTTGGCATCATATAACTCTGATAAATCAAACAAAGAAGATTTTAACCTTAAAAAAAGAAAGAAAGAAAAGAAAAGAAACATCAATTTACACAATGAATACTGGAAATGTTACATTTAACAGTATCAGTTTGAAATTGTTACACGTTGCTGTGGACACACTACAGTTAATTCTACAGCCTTGCAGCTCTTGTCTGTGGAATTAAAATGGAATTTATTTTCAGCAGATTGTGACGTCATGGCAACAAATACACAGGTAATAACAGTTGCAACCCACTTCAGGAAGGTCATGCTTTCTGCTAGCTCAATGTCACTAAGCACAAGACGAAAAAGAATTCAGCAGTCATCTATAATCTGACATCAGATAAACTGAAGCATCGACTGTGAAAAAAGGTCAAAGATCTCCTCCTATTGGCTGAAAACAAATGCAGAAATCTGGCTTTCATTGCAGCGGCACGCCAATGAGCTGGACCTCCAACCAAATCTAGACTGGGTGAGTCAAAAGCCTTCTCCAACCCCAACAATTACTTTTAGTTCCACCAAGCATTTCTAAATTGTGCAACAAATGCTGATTGTGCTTTTAAAAATGAAACCTGTGCCGCTTCTCAGAACTTATTTACGTCTTTAATCTTTTATGTCATCAGGTGCTAACAACGCCTACAGTCACAGCCTCTTTCAAACATGCCCAAAACATAGAAATATGTGTTTTCAAATTGTAAGGATACACAGGTTGATTCACATCAAGCCTAAAACTAACAGGCCTTGTTATTCTGTACCTGTCTAAGCACAGCAGGGGCACAGAGTAACCCTGGGTAGCTCCTCAGAATGACTGAAATAAAGTCAGAAAATGCAGTTTACTGTTCACATTGCTTCAGGTGCACAAAATGCATTAGATGTGTGTTGAGGGAAATCACTATGTGGGATACAGACAAGTCTTATTGTTCAGAACAGAGTCTGAGTGGTAAACTTTGTGCTAGGATTTAGTCATTTCAAGCAAACTGAGATAAAAGAGGTAAAAGTTTCAAACACCTTCTGTGGAATTAAACATGACTTTTAGTAAAAGCATCATCAACACCTGGGATGTTCTCTGACAGGTGAAATCAGTTCTAATGAATCCAAAGAAAATCCCTCGTGATGAAATACGACAGTAAGGAGATGGGAGATTTTATACATAAATCATTGCCAAATGCATTTTGTTAATTCTCTCCAATAAATGTAGGAGCGGTTTGTTCAAAAACACTCACAATGTCATTTTAGTGCTTCGTTAACTTACTTTTAACATTTTTTTCCCCGTAGGAAATGTTAAGGTAGGGAAATTCACAATAAAATTAGGAACATGTTTAGGGTAAACATCATCAGGTGACACAAACCCTGAAAAAACTGGAATGTTAAACATATTTCACAAGCAGCACACAGTGTAGAAAGGATGAATAAAAATAATTCAGAGTTCCCTCAGGGCGAAATCTTCCAAACAAATTCACAGAAATGCAGTCTTAGCCATTCAGATCTTCAAAAACATAAAAGACATCAGGAATCATCGTACGCGTCCGAAGCTATGGTTCTGCATGTTAAGAGTTTTGTTAAGTAGCGATAGAAACTATGGAAAAGTGGCCTGTGATTTCACAGGAAATTTAGTTTCAAATACATTAGCGTGAAATAAGTTTATTCATCTTTCCATTCGGTTTTTAAATCTTATTGTTCTGAGTTATGTTGCTTCTTACAGTGTGAGTGGAGTGGTAAGCTCGTTTTAAATTTCAACACATTTGCTTGAGGTGAAGCTGCAGCGGTCATGAGCAGAAGGCCGACTGCAGCTGCTTGAAGGCAGCTTGTCGCTCCTTCTTCTCCACCTCCTGTTTCTTCCGTTCTTCTTTTTCCTCTCGAATCTCAGCTTCAAACTTGCTGCTCTGGGACAGAGCCTGAACCTGAAAACACACAAGAACAAAACACCATCAGGCACACACACACCTGTCAATGTCAGGCCCCACAGCAGACAGTGCAGGTCAACAGAGGGGCTTTGAATTGATCTGTCTATTTAATCAGCTGAATTCAACACAGCTGGACTCCATTCAAGCTGTAGAAACATCTCCAGGATGATTAGTGGAAACAGCTTAATATCATGTGAATTACTTTTGTTAATTTCTTGGTTAATAAATTTATAAAATTCTCAAGAACTTGTTTTCCATGTTGTCATAATAAATAGAATTTTGAGGAAAGCGATCAATTTAATACAATTTGGAAAAGACGTATTAAAGTTCCACGTTATGTTTTGGAAAAACATAACGTGGAACAAGTGAAGTGCTGCGAATATTTACTGCATGAACTATAATATATCTGCTAAACAAAAAGCTCATCACTTCAGGGTAGAGGATAATTATAGTTTCAGTAGAACATGACTATAAACCTTTTCATGGAAATCTGCCAATTATGATTGGCAGCTGATCGATTGGCAGCTGGGGGAAACCCTGAAGCTATTAGCATACCTTGGCCTCAAAGAAGTCTTTGGCCCCCATGACTCCTTCAGTGGAGACGTTGATCTCAGACAGCCTGGCCAGAGCCATCAAGCCGCTCTCCTCCTCCAGCTCTCCAGCTGCAGCTCTACGGAAGATCAGCAGGAACTGCAAACAGGGAAATAACCCAACACGTTCAACAGCGTGTTTGTGTTTGCGTAGACATGATGCAGGCACCATACTGACACGTCAGCCTGTACCTGGACCACAAGGCTTCAGACGGATAACGCCCATGAAAACATAACAGCCAAATTCACAGAGGACTTGACAAGGAGGAAGCCTTGTTTCATTTCAGATACAGAATCAGATATGGCACAAAAACAAACCATAAACACAGGATTTAAACTTCTGCAATATAAATGGCTTATGAGAACCCACAGCATGTAAGATTTTGGAAAGTGCTATCAGGAGTCTATCTGAATTGTTTAAGATGAAAGAGGTTAAACTGTGTACTTAGAATATACCTGATGGAATTTAAACAACTGAAGAAAAACACTAAATTGATAGATTATAGACTTCTTCGAGCCAGGAGATCTATTGCTGGAAGATCATGGATAAAATATGTCTGCAGTGGCTCATTCTGTCAGTGACTGTCCTGCTGTGAGTCTGTATCAATCACGCTGCTGCAATATCACGGCAGATGTAGGAATAATTCTCACTTTTCTGTCTTTAAATTAGATGGCCTTCTACATTTCCCCTAGTTTTTAGGGTTCATAATGGTATTCAGGGTTTCCCCCAGAAAACCTGCTAAGCCTGGCGCTTGGTGCGTCGGGGGGGGGGGGGGGGTTGTGTGACAGGCAGCCAATCAGAAAGCAGGTGCAGAGTCCGGGCTTTCTGGGGAAATTACCGAGGGGAATCCCAAACAGCTGAAGCGCTAAGCCTGGCGGTGGGGCTAGCAAAGCATGGCGGCCCACCATGCTTATAATACACTTGGGGAAACCCTGGTATTCATAGGTTATACTGAGACAGTCTCATACTGGCCCACAGTTAGCTCCACCTACTAAGAACTACTAAGTAATCCAAAGTCACCACTTCAGCTTTTTTCAGGATGTTGTAGTGCCTCAGCTCAAACATTTAGCCTACTATAATTCTGACGTTTATACACATTAGCACTGCTGCAAGAATTCAATGACTATTTCAATATTCAGTGCACAAGCACAGGCCACGCTCATTTATCTTCACCTCCCTCTCACCTCTCTGAAGCTCAGTTTGTTGTCAAAATCTTCATCCACTTCCCTGATCATGTTCTTCAGACCCAAATGAGTCTGTGGAGCTCCCAACTTCTCCATCAGTATCTTCAGCTCCATCAGGTCAATGAAGCCATCTCTTCCAGTGTCAAACCTGAAAACAGCAGAAAGGCAGCCGAGGTCAGGGGAAGGTAAACCCACAGCGAATCCGGCTCGAGTCAAATCATTTCAGTTTAAGTCTTAAAGCTGAAGTCTGAATGACTTGCTCAGACTGCGCAGCAACAGGAGCTCAGGACCAACATCCAAGGCCCAGATCCAGCCTCACCACCAACAGCTCTGTGGCTTTAAATGCGCCTCAGCTAATAGCAGAAACCAGAAGTTTACATACACCAAATACAAGGACTTATTATTTTTCCAATGTCTGAAGTTCAGATCTGTCTTAAATAGGTTACAATTACTAAATTATTTTTTATTGTTGTTTAAATTATTTACTAAATCATTGCCAAATGCCACAATAATGAGAGAAATAATGTTAGCATTTTATTTATTAATGTCTTCAAAACCAGAAGTTTACATACAGAATTATTACTATCTCTTTAAACAATGACAGAAAATCCAGATGTCAGGAAGATTGACCAAAGTCTTCACACACACACACACACACACACACACACACACACACACACACACACACACACACACACACACACACACACACACACACACACACACACACACACACACACACACACACACACACACACACACACACACACACACACACACACACACACACACACCTTGCATTTCTAGACATATTAGGACTTTTTCATGTTAATTACTGCATTTATGTCTAACAGATATTTCCTAAAGTCTAACCAATACCAGTCCAACCCTCTCCTATCATTAACCAGAACCTAATTCACACCATGCCTCTAAAGCTTACACAAAGTAAAGAGTCCACCGCATTACGACTGGGCTTTGGTTCCCCCCACGCTTAAAATACACTGATATTATTTCTCAATTTCTGAATCAGTTAGAAAAACAAAAAGTGTCAAACTACCTGCTTTAACTCCTGTATTTGAGGGAAAACAAAATACAGGTCCAAGTTTTAAAAACCTCTGTTAGCCTTCTTTTACTTTACAGGTTTTGTGCAAATGAAAATTCTAATTGGGGCCGACAACAGCAATGCATGGAAGGCACCTACAAAAGGCACATTTGGCAAGTCCCTTTTAGATGTCTTCAGAAATGTTCTTGTTCTTTCTACATATTGTTCAAAACAGAAGAAATAGAAATCTTGCAAGAACACTATTTTTGATCAACTTTTTTTTTTTTTTTTAAGTTTTAACAAGTCAATCTCAACTTGAAGTTTCAGAACAGGATTTCTTCACTATGTGACCTAAACTTTTCACTGATCAGCCATTTATCGTTCGGTAAACATTCTCAGAAAGGCACCTGCATTTCTGAACAAGTTCTCACACGTTCTCAATGTCTCTTATTTCCAAATACACAACAGATGGCCTCATAGGAACCGGGACAACAGCAACATGCTGTCAGTATGCTTATATTTAGTTAGGAAAGCATCTGTATTCTGACCATAAAAACATGATATTCTGAATATATACAGATATATGATTAACCAATCTCCCTACATAAAATAATTCTCTGTGCACACAGCAGTGTGTATTCCCTGTCCAGCTACGTGATTATGGTCTAACCAGACCAGAAAAACAAAGGACAGTAACTCAAAATGTAAAGCTTCTTGATTATGTTCATACGGAGTGGCAGAAATGACTAATAAGAATTACAACATTTAAAAGGAAGTCAAAAGGCAGAAAAATAGAGCAGCCCTTCCGCTAAGCTGAGTGAATAAATAACTAAAATTACAATTAGATACAACCTCAGCTGAATTATCAGTGAGTCATATCAGAACAGAAGGAAGTAAGTTCTCAATAGGCGTAACTTCAGCAAACTACTTTATGAAACAGGATGATCAAGAGAAGTGAGATATGCATTCTTTTAAAAGGGGAAGAAGGTATTATGTATCTACCAAGCACATAATACCATTTTCTAGCAATCAAGTAACTATGTTACCTTCAGTTGTTAATATCAAAGATTTTACATATGCATCATCTGACACCTTGAAACTGGGCTCTCTCTCTCATACCTGTGCAACAATGCTTCTCTAGCCGTCCATAACAGCAGTTATTAGGAGAGCAGTAGTTTTGTGATAAGCTCAGCAGAGACCTAGTTCACTCCAGGTGTTTGCTAATTGCTGCTGCTAGTCTGGAGGAGCTGCGTGACTGAGGAAGGGTGTTTTGTGAAGCACACTACAAACAATAACACACACTTACTGAGCCCTGACCCCACAACAACAGCAAAAATATCCATATTGTTTAATATAAAACACATATTGCACCTTCCTGCACATATCCCAAACAAGTAAACAAACCAACAAATCAAACCAGAGTATCAACAACATAACCGTATAGATTAACACGCCTTCAATTACCACAACCTTCAATAAATGTGCTTGCTCAGATTGGATTTTGAGTAGCACATATTTTTATATTAAATTAAGGGGGGCGATCCATACGGAAATTCCTACTTTCCAATTAAACAGGAATGTTTAGCGACCCTAGGGGGACAGAGCAGCGGAGGAGGAGGACCAAGTAGCGGGAGGAGATGGAGCGAGTAGCGGAGAGGCAAGGGAGGAGATGGAGCGAGTAGCGGCGAGAGAGGAGGAGCAGGAGGAGATGGAGCGAGCACGGGGAGTAGCGGGAGGAGATGGAGGAGCAGCGGAGAGATGGAGGAGCAGGAGGAGATGGAGGACAGTGGAGGAGATGGAGCGAGTAGCGGGAGGAGATGGAGGAGCAGCGGAGGAGCAGTGAGAGGAGATGGAGCGAGCAGCAGGAGGAGATGGAGGGAGCAGCGGAGGAGATGGAGCGAGTAGCGGAGGAGATGGAGGGAGCAGCTGGAGGAGATGGAGCGAAGTAGCGGGAGGAGATGGGAGGGAGCAGCTGGGAGGAGAGTGAGAGCGAGAGATGGGAGGCGAGAATGGAGCGAGTAGCGGGAGGAGATGGAGAGTGGAGCGCGAGAGAGGGCGAGTAGCGGGAGGAGATGGAGTGAGCAGCGGGAGGAGATGGAGTGAGCAGCAGGAGGGATGGAGAGGAGCAGCGGGGAGGAGATGGAGTGAGTAGCGGGAGGAGATGGAGGGAGCAGCTGGAGGAGATGGAGCGAGTAGCGGGAGGGAGATGGGAGGCGAGTAGCGGGAGGAGATGGAGCGAGTAGCGGGAGGAGATGGAGCGAGTAGCGGGAGGAGATGAGCGAGTAGGGATGGAGCGCGAGTAGTGGGAGGAGCGAGAGCAGGGAGGAGATGGAGGGAGCAGCGGGCGAGTAGCGGGAGGAGATGGAGCGAGTAGCGGGAGGAGCAGCGAGAGGAGATGGAGCGAGTAGCGGGAGGAGCAGCGGGAGGAGATGGAGATGGAGGAGCAGCGGGAGGAGCAGCGGCCCTGCAGTGCGTCACTGTGAACAGGCAGAAGCGACGGGATGAATCACGATCAGTCAGTGCTGCATCTTCAATAGGCTACAATCCAGTCAACTGCCGTAAACACAACGGAGCGTCTAGCTGGCATGAAGAGGACTAAACATTAATCCTTACCGTTTAAACATCGCCTCCATGTCTTTAATTTGCTTGCGGGAGAACTCTTTAAACTCAGTGTAAGGGTTAAAAACACGAGTCGCCCGAGAAGGAGCATTTCCGTCGTTAATATCCAGCCTGCGGTTCAGTTTCGTCGCCAGCTCGGACGGCGTATCTCCACAGCCATGATCGGGATCCTGGGATTGGACCGGAACCGGACTCTGTTCGGTCTCGGGCCTCTGCTCGGCCTCTTCCGCAGCAACCAGTCGCGACTGCAACTTCTTAGCAAGCTCTTCAGAGGCCATGCTGTAGGTTCAACGTCTCTCACAGAAACAGTCAATTAAAATGGAGTCAGACAGTTTGGTCAGTTATCAGCCCCGGACTGTACGAGCTGCTTCCTGTAGGACTTCACAATAAGAGGCT
Source organism: Poecilia picta (assembly GCA_033032245.1). NCBI lineage: Eukaryota > Metazoa > Chordata > Actinopteri > Cyprinodontiformes > Poeciliidae > Poecilia > Poecilia picta. The sequence continues at coordinate 2,104,886 of CM065365.1, read as the reverse complement.
AGTGATGTCTTGTAATCTATTTTTACTTACACGTGTTTCAATATTTCTCATAAACTTTGCATTTCGCAACTCCAAGGAGCCTAACAGAACCTATATTATATGTAATAATATTCATTACACGAAGAACTACATCTACAATACCCTGAAAGTACTGGAGCTGTGAGTAACCCTAACCTAACCACAAGGACTTTTTGGTGCTTTTTTCATTTTTTTAGTGGAGGAACTTTGAGGCTCACAAAGAAAAGTTGGTCTGAAATGAAATAAAATAACTGTCAAAAATATTGTTAAAATTTGTTTGTTGTTGTTTATTGTTTATTTATTCTTTTAATTTATTTTGTTTAGTTAAGAAGTTGTTTCTCCAGACAATTATTTGGGTATTAAGTTCTGTTGCTGGACCCGTTTTAATCATATACAGTGTTTTATGAGTAATTTTGCTATCTCTTATAGATATATCTCTACAAGCTATCTCTATAAGATATAGCGATAGCTTAAATAAGCTATATATATATATATATATATATATATATATATATATATATATATAATATATTATATATATATATATATATATGTATATATATAATTTAATTATATATATATAAAAAAAAAAAATTCCCTTCTCACCCTCTGCGGGTGGTCTCTCTCTCTCTCTCTCTCTCTTTCATCCTCTGAACTCAGGTCCTCTACCAGAGGCCTTGGAGCTTGAGGGTTCTGCGCAGTTTCTGGGCTGTGCCTAGTACTGCACATTTCTGGACTGAGATGTCTGATGTTGTTCCTGGGATCTGTTTTAGCCACTGCTCCAGTTTGGGGGTTTCTGCCCCGAGGGCCCCGATGACCACAGGCACCACTGTGGTCTTCACCTTCCAGTTCTTTTCCAGTTCCTCCCTGAGGCCCTGGTATTTCTCCAGTTTCTCATGCTCCTTTTTCCTGATGTTGTAGTCACTTGGTATTGCTACATCCAACGGCTTTCCTCTGTTCTTTATCCACCACTACAATGTCCGGTTGGTTCTCCATTACCATCTTGTCTGTCTGGATCTGGAAGTCCCACGGGATCTTAGCTCGGTCATTCTCCACCATCTTTGGGGTGTTTTCCCACTTCGATCTCGGGGCTTCCAGTCCATATTCTGCACAGATGTTCCTGTACACTATGCCCGCCACCTGGTTATGTCGGTCCATGTACGCTTTCCCTGCCAGTCTGGTGTGGTAGATCTGAGCCTCTATTGCTCTGGTGTCTGGTGTTTATATATATATATATATATATATATATATATATATATATATATTTTATATATATATATATAATATATATATATATATATATAAAAAAATTCCCTTCTCACCCTCTGCGGGTGGTCTCTTTTCATCCTCTGAACTCGGGTCCTCTACCAGAGGCCTGGGAGCTTGAGGGTTCTGCGCAGTATCTGGGCTGTGCCTAGTACTGCACATTTCTGGACTGAGATGTCTGATGTTGTTCCTGGGATCTGTTTTAGCCACTGCTCCAGTTTGGGGGTGACTGCCCCGAGGGCCCCGATGACCACAGGCACCACTGTGGTCTTCACCTTCCAGTTCTTTTCCAGTTCCTCCCTGAGGCCCTGGTATTTCTCCAGTTTCTCATGCTCCTTTTTCCTGATGTTGTAGTCACTTGGTATAGCTACATCCACCACAACAGCTTTCCTCTGTTCTTTATCCACCACCACAATGTCCGGTTGGTTCGCCATTACCATCTTGTCTGTCTGGATCTGGAAGTCCCACAGGATCTTAGCTCGGTCATTCTCCACCACCTTTGGGGGTGTTTCCCACTTCGATCTCGGGGCTTCCAGTCCATATTCTGCACAGATGTTCCTGTACACTATGCCCGCCACCTGGTTATGTCGTTCCATGTACGCTTTCCCTGCCAGCATCTTGCACCCTGCTGTTATGTGCTGGACTGTCTCAGGGGCCTCCTTGCACAACCTACACCTTGGGTCTTGTCTGGTGTGGTAGATCTGAGCCTCTATTGCTCTGGTGTTTAGGGCCTGTTCCTGTGCTGCCAGGATGAGAGCCTCTGTGCTGTCCTTGAGTCCAGCTTTGTCCAGCCATTGGTAGGATTTCCTGATATCAGCCACTTCAGTTATTTGTCGGTGGTACATCCCATGTAGGGGCTTGTTCTCCCATGATGGAACCTCTAGCCCCTCATCCTCTGTTCCTCATTGCCTGAGACATTCGCTGAGCATATCATCCGTTGAGGCTTTGTCCTTGATGTATTTATGGATCTTGGATGTTTCATCCTGGACAGTGGCTCTCACACTCACTAGTCCTCTGCCTCCTTCCTTACGGCTCGTGTACAGTCTCAGGGTGCTGGATTTGGGGTGGAACCCTCCATGCATGGTTAGTAACTTCCGAGTCTTAACATCCGTGGCCTTTATCTCTTCTATTGGCCAGCTGATTATTCCGGCAGGGTATCTGATTACTGGTAATGCATAGCTGTTTATTGCACGGATCTTGTTCTTGCCGTTGAGCTGGCTTCTCAGGACTTGCCTTATTCGTTGGAGGTATTTGGCTGTGGCTCCCTTCCTTGTGACCTCATCCAGGTTGCCATTTGTTTGTGGTATTCCCAGGTACTTGTAACTGTGCTCTATGTCTGCTATTGTTCCTTCTGGGAGTGAGACCCCTTCTGTGCGAACGACCTTCCCTCTCTTTGTAACCATCCGACCACACTTTTCTAGTCCGAATGACATCCCAATGTCAGTGCTGTATATCCTGGTGGTGTGGATCAGTGAGTCGATGTCTCGCTCACTCTTAGCGTACAGCTTGATGTCATCCATGTAGAGGAGGTGACTGATTGTGGCCCCATTCTTCAGTCGGTATCCGTAGCCAGTCTTGTTGATGATTTGGCTGAGGGGGTTCAGGCCTATGCAGAACAGCAGTGGGGACAGAGCATCTCCTTGGTATATGCCACATTTGATGGACACTTGTGCAAGTGGTTTGCAGTTGGCTTCAAGGGTGGTTTTCCACAGCCCCATCGAGTTTGCAATGAAGGCTCTTAGAGTCCTATCTATGTTGTACATCTCTAAGCATTCAATGATCCAAGTATGTGGCATTGAGTCATAGGCTTTCTTGTAGTCTATCCAAGCGGTGCACAGGTTGGTGTGTCGGGTTTTGCAGTCTCGGGCGACTGTGTGGTCTACAAGGAGTTGGTGTTTGGCTCCTCTGCTATTTAAGCCGATGCCCTTCTGTGCCGTACTCATGTATTTATTCATGTGACCACTTATCTTAGCCGCTATGATGCCTGATATGAGCTTCCATGTTGTAGAGAGACAGGTTATTGGCCGATAGTTGGATGGGATTGAACCCTTTGAGGGATCCTTCTGTATCAGGATTGTGCGACCTTCAGTTAACCATTCAGGGTGAGTCCCATTTTGTAGCAGCTGGTTCATTTGAGCTGCCAGTCGCTCATGGAGGGCAGTGAGTTTCTTTAGCCAGTAGGCATGGATCATGTCAGGTCCTGGTGCTGTCCAGTTTTTCATACCCGAGACTCTGTCTTGGACATCTGCCACAGTGATGGTTACTGGGGCTTGTTCAGGGAGGTTGCTGTGTTCCTCTCGTAGAGAGGTCAGCCACTTTGCATTGCTGTTGTGGGTCGCCTCCCTTTCCCATATGCCTTTCCAGTATTGTTCAGTCTCCAGCCTTGGTGGGTCTGCTCTGTTGTTAGTACCCTGCCATTGAGAGTACACTTTAGCTGGTTGGGTGTGGAAGAGCCGGTTAATCCTCCTGGCTTCATTCTCTCTTGTGTATCTCTTCAGGCGGCTGGCCAAGGCTTGGAGCCTTTGTTTGGCAGTTTCGAGTGCTTCAGGTATGGACATCTGGCTGTACTTCTTGTGTACTGATCTTTTCATTGCACCCCTTTGGAGCTCTGACAGTTGGCTCACTTCCCTCCTTGTTATCTTGATCTTAGCCTCTAACCGTCTTTTCCATGGTGGGTATTGGGTCTCATGATTGCTCTTATAGCCAAGCATCTCAAGGATCACTGATGCTGAGTTGTATATGAGCTCATTGGTTTCTGTTATGGTGTTGGTAGGGATCGTTCTCAATGCCGCATTCACATCTTCAATTAGACTTTCTGGTGGTGCTTCACTCAGCCGTTGTAATTGGCGTCGGGGTTGTCTGGTGTTCATTACGGCCACGATTCTCTCTCTCAGGTCAGTTGCTGCCTCGTTCAGCTCTGATGATTCGTTCATTACTGGGGCTACATACCCAGTCTCTGGGTGGGTGGTTAACTCCCCGCTGACCTGGCGTTCTGGCTCCTCCCCTTTGCCATAGCATTTGTGTTGTACCTCATCAATCTCAAGTTGTGAGAGCAGTTGCCGTTTGCGGATGTTGGAACACTGAGCCACTAGTTGCTTAGCAGTTAGTGTTGCAGTTAGTGTTGACTGGGGATGTCGAAGTAATATATATATTACTTCGACATCCCCAGTTATATATATATAATATAACAAAATCCAGTTGTTATATATATATATATATATATATATATATATATATATATATATATATATATATGTAGTGTGTGTGTGTATATATGTATGTGTGTGTGTGGGTGTCATTCATTTTAAAATCCTACTATCTGGAGAAAAAATAATTTATGTTTTATAAAGATTCTGATATAAAATTAAAATTTTAGTGTTCAAGATGACTATATTTGAAGAGTACAGATGTAATAAAAATATATCAGTCATTTAGTTTAATAATTTCTAATTTTACTGCCTATCCAAATATGTTTTCTTTTTCAAATTACTTTCTTAGATATAGTGACTTTAATAAAATAAATTTCTCTGACCTCCTCCTGAGATAATTTTTCATTGTACAATATAAACTTTGTTTGGACTGTAATCTATGTACCACTTCTATTGTTAATAAAGTTTTGCAGAACCCCTATTGTTAATAAAGTTTTGCAGAGACCCCCCCCCCCCCCACTATATAACCTCTTCCCGTTGTTCCAGAACTGCAGTAGCTTCCACAGATCGATCCAAGTACACCTGAGAAGGGGCCAATTCTAGTTAGAATGTTAAGTTTTAACATTTTAACACAACCTCTAGTTGGGTAACCCCAAGGTCTTCTTAAAAGATAGAGTTTCTGAGAACAGTTCTTAAAGATACAGTCAGTGTTTTCACCAAAGTTGAGCTGACTGTCCAAGGAACGACCCAAGGTATTTAAAATTTGCCACAGTTTCAACAGGTTGGCCATCAAGTGAAACTGGAATCAGTTTCAATTCTTGTTTATGTCATTTAATTAGCTCTACTTCCTTAAGAATATGGAAAGGTAGGTTCTTTTGTTAGGGAATTTATCTTTTACTGTTCCAGTAATGCCAGAATTAATAAATAATAAAGACTTTGGTATTCTGATTTAGTAACGTGATTATATTAGTTGTGTTACCACCGCCAGGCCACTAGAGGCAGCAGTAAACCCCGAAAAGATGCGACTAAGGAGCAGATTTAGAAGTACTGAAAGTTACAGAATTTGTTAAAAACTGTGAGCTGCCCTTAAGTAAATAAAAGATTGAAGTTCAAATACATGCTGAGAGTGAAACTCCTTCCTAAACTCCTTCCTATGGGATATATCACATATTTCAAAAGAAAATAAAAACGGGAGACCGCGGATACTACAGGAAATAGCGCCCCCTTCACTTCCGGAGTGTAATAGTCCCTTTTCCATATAAGGTATGAGGCTGACAGCGGTCCGTTCCCGCCCCTTTCTGTTTGCTGCAGCGAGGACCTTCTCAGGTCGGTCGGTTGGTCGGTTCGGTTCGGTCGGAGCTCACAGCCAAACAGAGGGCGTCCTTATCGCACTGATTCAGGTGGTAGGTTAAGTCTCGGCAAGCAGTTTGAATGTGTGAACGCAGAACGGTTTCCGCTTCCTGTTCTGTAGGAACTTCAAGCTTGAGTTGTTTGTTGTTATCTTTGTGCCACCAACCTGAGCGCGGATACAGTTGCTGTCTGGTTGTGTTGTGCATAGAACTGATATCTGCAGATGTCAGTTTTTGGTACATGTACCTTTTTAAAAAACAAAACAAAAAACATTCTGATCACATATCTCTCAAAAGAGACAATACAATGTTATGTTTTGTTTTGCACCTAATATTCCTGTTTGTTTTTTTACAGAACCAACTCTGACCAAAGGCAATAATAACACACCAAAAACGATGAGCATTCTACTCAGGTTAGTGAAACAGAGTGATGTACTTTTAGCTGGCATAGATTAGTACAAGTGAAACCAGATTGTGACCTACAGAAAATTAGGAGGCACTTTTTTTTCTCACCGTCTAACATTAAATCAGAACAAACTTCTCATGTTTTAGGTCAGTTAGAATAACCTACATTATTTGAATTTGTTAATGCCACAATTATGATTGAAAACATATATGAAAGATATTATTTTTGAATGTCTTTAAAATCAGAAGATTGCTTATATGATTACTATCTCATTAAACAATTAAGGAAAGCCCAGATGATGATGTCTTGGCTTTGGAAACTTCTGGTAAGTTGGCACATTTGAGTTGACTGGAGCCAAACCTGTGCATGTTGTTTAAGTCCAAATCTGAACAATAAGAAATAAGCCTCAATACCAGGAAGAGAAATATGGAGCTGCACAAGTCCAATTTATCCTTGGGAACAAGTTCCAGATGTTTGAAGGCTCAGCAGTTGACGCAATGCTATAAAAATATATGCAGGATGGGAATTTTGGCATGTTGCCATTTAAGATCTCCTGTTACTATATATGTTGTCAGACAGGTTCCATTTCATTTCATGATTTTACATGTCTGATTTAAAGTATGACTTGTGAAACTGAACTGAGCTTTACAAAACAAAGTGGTTTTGGCTCTTAAAACCCAAAGGCCAAAACTCATCATGACTTGTAATCTGATTGAATATGACTGTAAGTTAAGTTTGTGGACAGTTTATTAGTATAAACTTCAAGTGAAGACTCTGCGACTCCTCTAACACTATTACATCAACACACCAACCTTCTTTTATAAAGTAAATTCCTGTTCTATTTTCCTGCACCCTTTTCTTATACAGCAGTGTGTACTTTGCTGTGGACAGTCACAATGGTGTGCAGACTTGAGCTTGTACAGGAGAACAAAGTATTGAACTGCTATTCACAGCAACACTGAATAACATATAGAGCATATAAAGGCGTCAAACTCATTTTAATTTTGGGCCACATCAAAAATCTGAATGTTCTTAAAAATCCAGTTGTTCAAGAATCTATTGATAAAACCCATTAAACTGTTAAAATATCAATAAAAAGCTGTTTGTTTCAGCATTCAATAAGTGTCTAACATCTTTCTACACTGATCAGTCCAGACAGGATTTTTGATTGTGTTTGTGTTTTGCAATCAAAATGACAGATTTTGTGGGGGTAATTTAGAAATATTTGTAGCAAATTTTTACAATATTTGCTTTAACGTATGATGTTAAATGTGACTTTTTATTAATTGCTGTATCAATCACAGGCTACAACTTGACATCAAGGAAGACTGAGCCTTACTGAGTATTGAAAAATTTTGAAGCCAGCAAGAAAAATTTGCTGTAAAGTCAGGAAAAAAATGAATTTTGTGTATTTGTGAAAAACTGGTGGGACTTGTAGGACTTATTTAGTATCTGGAGGCCAATCTATAAATCTAGAATCTATAACTCAAGGCTCAGATGCCAGATTTGGCCCGTGGGCCTTGAGTTTGGCACATGTGATATATAGTATTATATGTTATGTGTTATCTTGCTGCACTTTAAAAACCTGTGTTTTCAAGCATGTCATGTAGTTTTTATTCATTTTAATTTAGTGAGCAGATTTTGGCTTCAGGAAATCCCTCATTTTAAAAGTCAACAATGGCTTTAATCTCTTGGTTGGGATGTTTTTTATTGAAAAGGACCTTTGTTATAAAGAAAACCAGTGACCCTTAGCCCAAAATCTGAAGTTCAACTTGACCTTTAATTGAAACAAGAACATTTTGCATGGGTTTAACCTGAATTAACAGGTGATGCATGTTGTGTATTACAGACAGCGAACTCAACTTCCCGCAGCATGGAGGTGGAAGAAGAGATGGGACTCGTCTTGTTGTCACTGCATGACTTTCAGCACCATCTCTTTAAATCAAGGTACTCGACTCTGTTTCAATCTGAAAACTCTTAGACAAAGATAACAGCAAACTGCTGCCTTTGTTCCACTGCAGTACTTAAAGACAAATGCATCATATCAGATTCAGAGCAGAAGCATCCAAAATATAGAACTATACTGAGGCAAATCAATGCAGCAAACAAATGTTCCCTCATGCATAACATTTTAAAACATTTTTTACACATTCCTCCCATTATAGACCCTGTAGAGATCCACAAGAGGAAACTTTTTCTGTGGTTCAGCCACCTTCCCAAAGAGGAGAAACAGTTTGGAGGTCTCTTCAGCCCAGAGACCATGCATATAGATCCACTTATTTTAGAAAGGAAGGATGAGGAGAGGGCAGGACTTCTCCAGTCACCATACAAAACCCAAACCTCCTCTAGCCATTCACTGACTGTGGAACAGCTGTTTGACCCAACCGATGCCTGGAGTGAAGGTCGCGGACTCAATGTGCTGCTGTATGGTGCTGTGGGAACTGGGAAGTCTACAATAGTTCGCAAGCTGGTGCTGGATTGGTGTGCTGGAAACATGATGACTCGCTTCAAGTTGCTGCTTCCTTTCACATGTGAAGACCTAAGTCAGCTGACAAAGTGAGTGAACTCTTTGCTGTCTACAGTCTTACCTGTCACATGGACGGTGAAACTAAAACGTGACTATTCACACCTCGTATGTGTAAACACTTACTCATCCAGGAGATGGTAATGCTAAATAACAGTCTTATAAGTTCCAGTCACCACAAACACACTTGGACTTTCTGGCTCCACTGGGCCCAACATAAACTGAGTTATTAGAAGTCTGCAGCATTGAGCACAATAATTTCATACAAAGCAAAGAACAAACATGAGAAAAGCATGTCTAACTTGTGCTCATCCAGCTGGGGTACGTTAGTGCATATGACAAAGGCTAGATCTAGAAATGTGAAGTAATAATTTCATTATGATCAGCGTTTCCCATAGTGTATCATAGTCCTGGCGGCCCACCAGGCTAAGCCTTTTTTGCTTATGTTTTTAGGAAAATAATAATAATAAAAACAAAAAATTTTTTTTTTGTTTTTTCTTTTTTAGGCCGGATTGCGCTTCACTGGCAGAGCAGGTTTATAGTTTATCTATTTAAAGCCCCTAGTGCCCTTTTTGAGTTGTTGTTTTTTTTTTTTCAAAAGTTTTGTTTTCAATTTTATATTTTTATATATATTTTTTAATCTGTATGTCAGAAGGCCTGCATGTGCCCCTCAGCAATAATGCTTAGCTAAATATAATAATTTAGCAAAATGAACTAGTCTGGCTGCCGACAGTCTAATAATGACTCTCAGCTTCTCTGCCTTCATGTTGTTCGGATATCGGGTCGATGGTGAGGAGGGGCGGATCTGTGCCTCTAACTATCAAATTATAGGCAAGAATATTTTTATTCACAAACCAAACACTCTGGTTTGTGAATAAAACATAGGTGATGTTGACGTTAGAAAAACTGTTTCTATTCATATTTTTGTAAAACCCGCCTCGCCCCTAAACACAGAAATGCTTCGGCTGTGAGAAAACTTCTGACCAACTTAATCAGACTGCTAAATGCCCAGTTCGCTACAGGCAGTCTGAGTCGGTCCCACCAACAGAAAGAATGTCTTTATATCAGACATCCTGATGTAAGACGCGGTACTGCGACTGTCACTGTGAGTCGCCACATGCCTCAAAGTCCTGGTACCACCTGCTCTCTGTTTGCTCTGCTTCTCCTTAACGTTACTACCAGGCGGGTTAAAGCTGCTGCTGATGGGATCTGGACTGGAAGTGAGCGACTGTAAATAGAAGTTACTGCAGAACCTCAAGTGATAAAAGAAGCTTCGCCCCATACCAATTGGAGTTCACAAAACAAACATCAGCGAAAAATACTGTAGCAATTAGAACCACAGCATAAAGCCAAACATCCCGCAATTAAATTAATCAAAACGACCCCAAAGCATCGGCGGACTGGCACAAGGGCCACTGGGGGATTCCAGGTAGATTCAGAGAAGTGCATCGCAGTGGCTGTTCATGCAGGGTCGGTTCAAGGTAATATGGGGCCTTAGACAGAACCTCCCCAAACCCTGAAACCCTTCCTACTAAGAACCTCAGCATCACTAACAGTGTTTAAATATAGATAAGGTGAAGTCTGTGAGAGGGAGACCTGGTTTATTGGCTGAATTTAAAATCAATCACTAATTATTGGTTATTTGCTGTGATGTATTTGTGAACAGACCAGCTCAAACACAAATATTACATGATAACAACACACTATCAAGATGATTATTTAAACTTTTACAAAGTAAACTTCCTAATTAAATCCTAAATATATTTTTTGTTCTCAGCTGAATGTATTAAATAAAATTTAATGACATTGTCATTCTCTATAAATGAATGCTACAGGTTTAGATCTATGGTCTGTGTTACAATTCAACCATTTCTATTGGCCCCTGAATGTCTTGAGGGACCCCTGGATGATCCTACTGAGTTTTCCTTGCCTTTATATCCTGTCTTACAATTCTAGATCTCAGAGGTGCCAACATCAAAAGATTATATAGAGTTAACCCCCTTTAGCTTCTTTGATCTATAAATCGGTCTGCAGCCAAGTTATTATAGAGGTTAAACAGTCAGATATTATTAGGGCTTAATTAGTAAAATGGTAGCAAATTTGCTTATTTCATAACTTCATAACCAGCGACCTTCTCTCCTCTGGTCTGTTTTAACAGCTTCAGTCTCAGATCAGCTCAGTCCTTGAGGACTGAAACATTAAACCTGATGGAGAAAATGAACTACATTAGCTTTGCATTGTCCCTGCATGATGGCAATGATACAGTTGGATCCAATTAAATTCTAGATTAATATGGGTTGTTGCTATGTTGTATGGTGTTTTAAGATCTTGTTCAATGTGCCCTTTTTTTATTTTGAGCCCCTGAACCTCCAAAGTCTCTGCACGGCCCTGACTAAATTGTATTTGTGAACAAACAGAGCTCAAACTCAAGGACTAAACTCACAAGATCAGATTGTAGCTAGGGTAACAAAACAATCTAACTATGAATATTGTTCTTGGAACTTTTACAAAGTAAACTTGCCAGCTCCTTAACATCTTACATTTAAATGTTAAACAATTTAAAATCTTGTAATTTATGTATGCTGAAATTGAATAAAATTTAGCAGCATTGGTCATCTCAATAAACAAATGTTACTTTCATGTATCTGTGGTCTGTGTTAAAACATTAGCATTTTTGGGGCCCCTGAAGCCCTGGGGGGCCTGATGGAGCTGCTGACTTAATTTGCATTAAACAAAAGTGAAAATAATTGATATTCATCTTAATTGTATATTTTGATTTGTTGTTTTTAAGACTAGTTGTGGGTTTAAGTAGTGTTTCACTAGCGATGTTTTCCCGTAGCGTATAATTACCGAGTGATATTTTTAAATTTCCTGTCACCTTAACATCTTTTAATATGTTAAAAGATATTTTAACATATATGTTAAAAGATATTTTAACATATTAAAAGATATTTTAACATATTAAAATATGTTATGTGCCTCGGCACCCCGACCACTGGGCTTAGCAAGTTTTCTGGGGGAAACCCTGGATTATGATACAACTGTGTTAGATTTGCAATAAAATTTCAAAACTAATGCATCACATTATAAAGTAGGCTGGGCATTGCTTGTTTTGGTTTTATAAACAATATAAATAATTTTTAAAATTACTTTTTTTTAACATAATCCCACTGCAAGTGTCTGTGCTGCGCTGATCATTTCACTGGCTGAGCAGAATGGTTCCTGATAGATGCATTGAACAGGATAGGAAGCCTGGAGGATCTTGATTTTTCTTTTTTTAAACTCTGTAGTTGTGGGTTAAGTATTGTCTGCAATTTATTTCAGGAACATATAAATGATCTAGTAATATTTTTTTTACATAAACATTTAATGTTTGTGTATTAACATTTTTTAACACAAAAACGCGATAAACCTCCTGGTGGACCACCTCAGCACCCCGACCACCAGGTTTAACAAGTTTTCTGGGGGAAGCCCTACTTTTGCTCAGCCTGTGTGTTAACTTTCAATCAAACCTTGCTGTTTAATAATGGTCATTATCATCTCTTAAACAGGACAGTTTCTCTAAGAGATCTGGTTGGCAGGAAGTATCTTCATTTGAAAAACCATCCTTTACTCAGTGGGGATAGAGACCACGCTAAAGATGTGCTTTTCCTCTTTAATGGGATGGAAAAGATGCAACTTGACTTCCGAATCGGGTCCTCTGAGCTGTGCAGTGATCCCAATGAGCCTCTTCCACCAAGTGTACTCATTGTGAACCTGCTGAGGAAATATCTTCTTCCTGAGGTAAACCATTGCTCATGAATAATGTCTTCTAGCCTTTTGTTTCCAGTTTCCCTTCTTTCTGGTTTAGGTTTATGTGCAGAACCCAGCCATAAGTTGTCTTTTCCGTCCTCTTAAAGCAAAACAGTTAAAGACAAGCAGTACCACACAGAATTTGACTTGTGCGAAGTTTAAATGTACATTGAAACTAGATAGTGTATATACTGTTTTTATAAAAATGTTATCAATATCTATCAGTCCTCTTATAGACTGTCAGAATCACCAAAACCATTTTATCAGAGTAATGGGCTCTTCCTCTTCCTTTTTTTATGAAAAGAAAGCAGATGCCACAATATCCTGTCAATAAGGCATTTGTCACAGTAAAGAAAAAAACTTCTAGTTGGAAGAAATATTAAAATCAATTGAACATTTCATAAAGTTGATACAATCCCACTATATGAAGCTCACAGACTCCACAAACTTTGAAATCTCCTGATCAATCTGATCAGCATAGTACCTGTGTAACCATTTTGTTTATGCAGTCAGCAATATTATTTAATGTAAAACTTTGTTCTTCAGAGAAAAAGACATTGCGCACAAACCAAATTATAAATACAATAGGTTAAGGGTTAGGAGATATTGAGTTAAAATATTCTTTGTCAACAGAGCATCATTTGTGAAGTGTAGTGTATATTTGAAATGTTCAGTTGTTTTTTTTTTTTTTGTTAAACTTCTTTGCTCTGTCTCCTAGGCCAGTATCTTAATGGCCACCAGACTGTCTGCTGTGGAACGCATCCCTCAGAAGTATGTGAATCGCTATGCACAGATTTGTGGTTTCAATGACCCGGATCGCCAGCGAGCGTATTTCACCAGCCGCCTGCTGCAGAGTGAAGAAGCAGCACAGAACAAGGAGGCCCAGACACTGATAGAGCTCCTTTACCTCAACCTGCAGAGCAAAAGCCAGCTGGCTGCCGCTTGCTTTCTTCCCTCTTATTGCTGGCTCACGTGCGCTACCTTACACTTGCTTCATTTTACGACTCCTCAGGCCCCCATCCGCACTCTGACCGGTATCTATACTAGCTTTTTTCGGCTTAACTTTGGGGGTGAGGTGCTTGGCACAGGAACTGGGACAAGTCCATCCTCTCATGAGCATCAAAGTTCTTTAATGAGGTATGTTGTCCTTACAGTTGGAAAACTTGCGTTTGATGGTGTGATGAACAAGCGCACCTCTTTCTCAGACAAAGAACTGGAACAGTGGATTGGTGGAAAGACCAAGACGGACGAAGAGCTGCATCAGCTGGCAGTGTTCCAGACTGATGTGCTAGACTTCTTCCTGGCTCCTTGTGTAAAGAGTGGAAACCATTCTTCAAAAAAACTCGATGAAGACAACGAGAAGCTGTACGTGTTTGCTGTCCCAGCCTTGCAGGAGTACCTAGCAGCTCTCTATGTAGTTTTAGGGGAAAACAAATCTGCTTTGCAGAAGCTAACCAGCCAGGTGTCTGTAGCCATTGGTCAGGCAAGTGAGGATGTCAGTGCCCTCGTGAACATCCTTTCCAAGTTTATTCCACTCAGGCTCTTTGCTATATTCAACCTGCTTAAGCTTTTTCCAAAGCTTTATGAGAAAATAAGCAGCTACAACAAAGGCAAAATTGCCAGAACTATGGCCGTTGAAATGTTCCGCACTGAAGACAGTCATAACGACGATGTTCTGGATCAAGTGGAGCAAAGCCTTTTGGGAGTCCATGGCCCACAGCCACAACAGTTTGATGACAGCAAATCCTTTGAGCTTTACCCCATCTTCATGGGAGGACTGTTACAATATAGTAATCGAGTACTTCTTCAGCAACTAGACTGCAACATCCAAAGCACCACGGTTGTTCAGATAACACGTGCCCTCAGGAAATACCTCGTAAGAGGTAAATACACATTTTGTCCAGTTTCTCATTGCGACATGTGAAGCCGATATAATCGTTTGATTTTACCAATCTCAGAAGAAGGGTAAAAATCAACCACTGTCCTCTTCTGGTGGGCTGGTCTGTCAGTCCAGCCCACCAGGTCATGTCTGCACGTTTTCAGTTAATAGTCACCCCGCTGTTACCAACTGAGTGACTTTCTTGTTGTAGTTAGCAAAATTTCAGACAAAACAATTCAGACATTTGGGCCAAAGTCAGAATCGGTAGGTCAGGCTTTATAAAGATCAGTGATTTGCCAGAAATCTACAATTTGTGCAGCCCTAATTTGAAACCTACTACAAATTCTTAACCATCTAAACAGACTGTTAATCATATAGGCCAATAAATGTTTTTGAATTTGGACTATAAATTACACACAACTATTTTAGCACAGAGTATTAATGTTGTAATGCTTATCCCTTGTTGATGAAGACCGGAGTGGCTTTTTGAAAAATAGACAAATGCACTATAATAGTAGGGGAGCCCTACATATATTTATCTGCAGATCATAACTTTTAATTTCCACCCAGAACAAATCTTAATATCCAAATACAAGTTTTATTGGAATTCATCAAATTTGTTGAAAAGGCCGTCACTCATTTTCTACACCTAGAATGGCAACCAAAGAGACGAAAGGATTTCTTAAACCTGCATGAAAGAATAAAACAAACACTCCATATATGTGTTTGATGAGGGAATAACATCGTAGAATGATATAAAGCTCCAAAAGGTGGATTTTACATAAGAATGTCCATTTAAGGTATTGGTAATATTAACACCTAAATATTTGATGATAGTTGTTTTCCATTCAAATGTAAATTTCCTGAGGTGAGTAATTGAAGTTTAATTTATATTTTAACTTGACGCTAAATTGGTGGAAGGAAGACATGAGGTTAGGCCGGCATCAGGGTCAGACAAGGTCACCAGGACATTGTCTGTCATTCTCTTAAATTCATGCCTAATTTTTTGAACAAGTGGCTCTGTAGATAGTGCAGATAAGACCAGGTTCAGTGGTCTTCTTTCCACAGAGGTTGTGTTTGAAAGTCTGCCATTTATTTTAATGTGGCTCATTGGCAAGTTGTATGTGGATTTCTGACATTTTTGTGTCTGAAATTTGGTATTAAAGCCAAATGGATGCAAGACCAGGTACTGGTTATTCTTGGCTAGTCTTAGAAATGATCAAGCAGGACAAATATGCGTTTTTTATCATGAGCGCCAGACTCTTTTTTTTTTTTTAATGCCAGTTTTTTATGTTTCATGTTAATAAGTTGGCCTACCTTGAACTATTCCTGGAACCGGTACTTTCATATTTCTTTTCACTAGGGGGCAACAACTCACTCTTGCATTCCTCCTCCCCTTTAAGATTTCTACTTGAAATAAGTCATCATTTTTTAACAAATTAATTACATCTGCAAAAAAGATATCCTACTATCTATACTAAATAATTTAGCAAATGGACTTCTTTCTGTATTCCAGAGCTAAGTAAGCCTCAGCCACCAGAGGAGCTGATGGATCTGCTAGTCCTCCTGTATGAGTTTCAGAATCCCAGACTGACTGTAGAGGTGCTGTCCTCAATCAAAAGCATTTGTCTAACCAAAGTTCGGATGACTTCACTCAAATGCTTCATATTGAGCTCTGTCCTTTCATGTGCGTCTGCAAGGTAAAGTTCATTTTTCATCTATTTGAATATGTTGTTTAGGCCAATAAAATCTCCTTTTCCTCTCTAGAAAAACTGGTAAAAACACAACTAAGACCTGAGTTCTATGTTCCAAACACATATGAAGACATGTGCATTGGTTGTGAAAACTTATAAACTAAATTTGTAAAGAAATTTCAAACATTTTTCTCTTTGTTTATTGTTGATGGCTGTAAAATTGTGTTGTTTTGAATGTTTTCTGTTTGTTTGCTTTCACAGTTCTCACCTGAAGGAGCTGGACCTGTCCTCCTGCCTCCTGACTCATAACATGCTGCAGATGTTGCGGCCGGCTTTCAGGCATGCACACAGCCTCAAGTAAGACCAGATATCAATGGAGGTCTATCTTTGGCTCAATGCTTTAACAATATGTGTGTTTTGGCATTTAAAAAAATTGAAACACTTAATTTATATTAGAATTGTATGTAAGTATAAATGACCATCTGTAACAGAGCAAAGAGGTTTACTGTAATTTGAAGTGGGTCAAAGTGAAGTTGTGGGTCCATCCAGTGTTGTGGTACTCGAAGTTGGTCTTGGTCTCTAGACCATTTTTTGATGGTCTCACCGCATTTGGTCTCGGTCTCGGTCGCTGAGGACTCGGCATTTTATTTCAAGACCGGTTGAGATGCAACTGTGAAAATATCACTAAACATGCAGCATATTATCCAGTTCATTTGTTAACATCTTTGTTTTCAGTGGATGCAAAACGCACCGATAAAAACACAACCAATAACGTGACTTGCCAATTAGGTGTTTATGTTTCTCTCCCTCCTTCACCTTTCACTCGCACGCGCGGCTCCAAGACATGCGCAGTGGTTTCCTATGAGCGGCAGAAGATCTAATAGTCAGTAATAGAATAAAGCTGCATAAATCATTATAAATCCCACAGTAACTCGCAGCGCTTCGCTTTCACAGACGGTGAGACAACATCTAACTTTTTTCGACATATAGAAAAGTAGCTCCAAGAAGGTAAAGCTCCGTTGACGTGATGTTAGCAAATCTAGTTGTATAGAGACGCATAAGCATTGTGATGAAAAAAAGTTGTCACTCTGCCTGAATTATTGTGTGGAGGTTTTGACTGACTTGTTGCACATATGGGACAACGCTGTGACCAAAAGTCTGCAATGTAGTGATGCGACGTTCAGGAGCAGAACGATTCTTCTGCACGGGTCTTTACTTATTAGACAGGACTGGAGTGTCACTGAGAGCCTATCAGATTACCTTACGCTGTCAGAATAGCGTACATCAGAGGTTCCCAAACTGTGGGGCGCGCCCCCTAGAGGGGGCGCCTTGTCATTGCAGGGTTTGGGCACAGGAAGCCATGTGGATGAAAATGAAAAACAAAAAAACATGAACGCTGTATGCACTGGGCTTTTACTTTAGAACGGCCAACTCTCTGTTATTCCTCTGTCAATTTGATACAGTAGGGGCTTCCACACTTCCCATATCCGTGTCCTCTGTAACTTTTATCAGCAGTTAAAACTGTTTAATACATTGTTAACATGTGGTAACCTGTTTTTCCGAGCCGCCTTTAAACGCAACATGAGCGTTAATGCTGGGTTTACACCTGTAGGGCAGCGAAGGAGACCAGCTGCTGCTGCTGTGTGGAGCTACACATGTGTTAGAATCATGGCAACAAACCAGCAAAACGCAAATAACTTTTCACAGTTTCCCCCCAAACTAACAAACTGTTTAGTGAAGCTATTTGCTGCAGGTAAAGTTAGCTAAAAGATGACTAGCTAGCTAATATCAGTGCAGCACCTTGAGCTTGTTAACAAGTAGCTTATAGGCTAAGTTGTTGTCTATGGTCAGCTGCATAGATTCATTCTTGCTTGTTGCTCCTTGGTCAATGTTCAGTTGAGCTTTGCCTCAATTGCTATGTTTAATGGTGCAGACTGGTGGTTTCTGACATGAGCAACATGGGTAAACACCCAGGGCGTTATCGTTTTAGGGGTGGCAAGAGACCAACCCGGATCGTAGATGGAAGCAAAGCAGAACAAAGTTTGTTAAATTTAATATTGGTTAAATTTATTAAGTATTTAATATCTATATGTTTTTATGGGAATGTGGTTCTTTGAGATCAATTTGAGAAGTAATTTTGATCATATTTCACATTTTATCATATCATGTAGAGCGCGGCGCTGGTCTTGGTCTTGACTCGGTCTCGGACCCTAAAAGTCTTGGTCTTGTCTTGGTCTCGCGTTACACACAACACTGTGTGTTCAAGACACACAGTGTTGTGTGTCTTGAACACAATACTGGGTCCATCTTCATCTAGGAGTGGTAAAACCTCCTTAATATAACAATAACAGCTTATCTAATTCAAACTGTACCAGCATATGAGTGTTTGAAAATCTGAATGAATTTATTTTCTAACAAGCATTGACTTTAGCAGAGCCATAATTACAGTCGTTTTTGCTGTGTGTTAACAGTTATTAGCTGTTTATGTCTTGTTGTTGATTTCAGTCTGCAGTTCAACAACTTGGGTCCTGATTCCTGCATCCTACTGAAAGATCTGCTTCTGGACCCCAAGACCTGCATTAGTTCCCTACAGTAAGACACTTAGGTCAGGGTTCAGCCGTGGGTTCATGTTCGGCTAGGAGTTATTCAAAGGCCTGTATGTCACACATTCAGAAATCCTAAAGCACATTAAGCTGATCAAAAGTCTTTTAGAAATTTTCACTTTGCAATTTTTCCTCATGAAAATGAGATGAAGCATAATTCTAAGTAAATGGCAGACTGGCTTATTTTTTCCTGGAAGACTCTTCACTTCTTGTCTGAAAGGCTTTTTTAGTTCTGAACCTGGCAGGAAGTTATAGGCTCAAAGTTTATTTATTTTTGTTCTCTGCCAATTTAGTACTGGTGGTGCCAGTTCTAAAGTAATTTTTTCAATTTAATTTAATTGAAAAATTGAATTAAACTTTATTTTTTAACAAAACAAGTAAAAAATACAAAATTATCATTTTTAACATTTTAATGTTGATTTTTCTTTTGAAAATGTGCAAAATATTTTGAGATATTGTCCACAAAGAAAGTGTAAATCAAAGTAAATAGACAATTAAGTATATTTATTTGCATTTTATCTGATTTCATTAATTAAGTATATTAATGGTATTATTTTTAATTTTACGATCTTGTCTCAGCATCTGGTGTTGCCTTCCAGGCTCTGTGATAACCCACTGCTGGACTCTGGAGTCCACATTCTGCTGGAGGCGCTGCCCCAGAACCAGTCTCTGAGCTACCTGTCCCTAATGCACACTGGGCTGGGTAACAGCGGGGCTGTGCAGCTGGCAGAGAGGCTGCCGCAGCACACAGGGCTGCAGGAGCTCAACGTGGCTTACAATGCTATCAGCGACGAGGCAGCTGTGGCTCTGGTTGACGCCTGCAGGGAGCATCCCACCATCCACACCTTACAGTATGTGTCTCCTCACTGCACTAACTGTATTCATAAGTAATTTTGGTTGGATTTAATTTCCTCCTTTTTCTCATTGAACGATTATGCAAAAAATAACAAAACACAATGTTGTTATGACAGTGAGTGTGAGACATTTATGAGCTTGAAAAAGAAAAACAAACACAGGAAGTAAATAAATACATTCAGAAGGTTTCAAAAACAAGTTAAAGGGGTTTGGTATGTTAGTGAAGCTGTGGTATGAATAATTACTCAATGACTTAAGTTTTCTCAATGGTGCTGATCAGCAAAACACAAACGGTTTAATGTTTAATGGACAGAAATGCATAACTTCTTTTAATCTGTTTTCTAAGTCACACCAGTTTGGATTCAGGGAGGATGCATTGAACTCATGAACAGGCGAGCAAATGCTTTATGCTACTCTGTCCAGACAAACAGAGAGAAAGCATCAAGGTATTCACAGAAATTTCAGGAGAGTAAATCAAAAGAATGAAGAAAGGTTATCAGCACCGACTTCCTTAATTTTGGGAGATTGTGATGGACAGATACTTACATGTGAAGCCGATCTTATCCCACGAGCTTATATTCCTCAACAAAGGTCTAAAAGTCAAACATTGTCCTCTTCTGCTCTGCGATGAGAGAAGTTTGACCGTGAGCAGAAGTCATGTTGTTGTGGGGACCGTCTTCTGAAGCCTTTTTCAGGATGCCAGGAACATGGGTAAATGATAATCAGGAGGCTGACGGTCTCTGCTGTGATGGGAGCATTCAGAGACATCAGGTGACAGATTAATTTTTAAAACCGACAGGTTTTAAAAATTAATCTATATTTGTAAGTATGACAGTTTTTGTTTTCCTCAACAAATGGATTCAAATTTAGTCAAATCCTAAGAGATGGGAGACTTCTGTTGTTCAGAAGTAAGTAAAGATCCAGATGGAGATGATTTCTGACGTTATTCCTGGTGCAGATGGTGCAAACAGCAACATATTTAATGTGTTTAACGACGGTGTGACCAACCATAATCATCAATAGAAAATGTAGGTATCTGAGCCCAATGAATGGCTTAACGTTGAGCTGATAAAGGTACATGAGAACAATACAGTGCTGCATTTACAGAACCAAGTCCAAACGAGGTGATTCTTCCAGTTGTATTGAGTTTCAAGCTCTAGAGGTTCTTCACCTACAGATACGTATCTGGAGAGTGGATTTACTAAAGTATTTTGTGATCCAGGTCGTATCAGGTGTTGCTGTGAAACAAAGACACAAACATGACTGGCTTGGATTAAACCTTTTTGCTCTTGAAAGTTTATTCAAAGAATTTTAAGAAGTGGTGTGAAGCTGTCATTTGTCTGCTGTGAGAAACATTTGGTTTTCCAAGAGCCAATAAAGGATCAAACCGATACGGTAACAATGATCAATGTTCATAGAAAAGTTTTGAACTTCTTGTCCATGGGAGATCAGGCTTTCGCTGTCGCTGCCCCCCGTCTCTGGAACTCTCTCCCGGATTATTTGAGAGCTCCACAACCACTGATTGATTTTAAAAGAGGCTTGAAGACTTTTTTATTTAAGCAAGCCTACTCTGCCTCCACATGATTTTTATGATGTTGATTTTATCTCTGATTTATTTGCACTGTGTAGCACTTTGAGATTTTTGTTAATGAAAAGTGCGGTACAAATTGGATTGATTATTATTATTATTACCTGAGGTGTGAGATTTCTGCCAAATTAGCCAAAAGTTAATCGATTTTTGTTTTTCTATTTTCCATTTATGCAATATCATAAAATTAAGATGTAAATGCATTATTTTAAATTGAATTACATTGTAAGCAAATGTGTGAAAATGTCTCGTTAATATTTTTAAAAAGCATTACAATTACTTTTAGTATCAGAAGACGTCAGATAATCAACATCTGACCTTGTGACCTCATGCAGTTTAGCTGAAAAACATCTGAATCCCCTGATAACCCCTCACACACCCAACACACACACACACACACCCAACACACACACACACACAACGTTCATAGATGTATTTATGTGTCTTATAAGAATGTCAGTCTGTGAATATGTCTGTGTCCCTGTGCAGCTTGTATCTTAATCCTATCACTGATGAGGGGAAGCAGTCGCTGTATAGCCGGGGTGTAACTGGTAACCAAGGCAACAACCAACAAGTCAAAGTCCTGGCATCTGTCACTGAAGGCTCGGACATCTCAGGTGGTTGGCACCCCATACTCAGAGTGATACAAGAAAATGCTTCATCCTGGGACCACAAACTGGTCAAGCAGCAGCTGAAGGTACACACTTTTTCTGCTCTGTCTTTGGAAGGAGGAGGACCACGTTCTCTGTCTCCCTGCCCTCCCTATTTTCCCTGCTCAGCGTCTGTGTCCTATCTTTTTAGAGTCTTCTTTGCATAGCTTCTGAAGTTACAAATCTGAAGTTACAAATTATGGGTCTGGTCAGCTGGTCTCTCAACACAAATGATAAATTTTTTTCCCCTGAGAAACCGGGTAAAGGGGAACCCTCGTGTCCCGACAGAACATTCTTCGCTGGATACACGATGGATTCTGGATGGAAGTGGAAGACCATGTGTCTGATGATGCTGTCAGTCGAGGATGTTGAAGATATGTACATGATTAGATTTATGATAACAGGTTTTTTGCTTATTGGAGTTGGCGGATACCTGGCTTATCGGAAATTTCGGAAGATGCCGGCAGCCGTTTTGGCCACTTCAAGGTTGTTTGGTTGTTATGTCTAAAGGAGGCTCTGTTCCTCCCTGGGAACATCTGTGGCCCTGAACTGATAAAACTCCAAGATCACACAGACAATCGCATGCTTCAGTCAGGGTTCATGGTCTGACACACACATAACTCACATGAGACCCATTTGCACGTCACACCTCCTCTTTGTACCCGGCTTGTTTTGTCTATATGTGTTTTTATGTGCCGAGTTTTTTTGTCTCCATCTCAAACGCTGCCCTACAAAGAGCAGAGTGTGAGACGGGCTGTTTTTTTCCTCTCCTTACCTGATGTTTTTCTTATTTTTCCTATTTCCTTTGCAAGGCGGCGTCTGTCGGGCTGCGAGGCCTCAGCCAACTATCCCCCCTAGACCCCGACCCCCCCTCGTGTTGTGTAATGGATGGTTGTACTGGAACTGCAATTTAGTTGTCTTTCTGACAATGACAATAAAAATTCTTCTGAAATGGGGGGTCATGACCTCAGGATATGATCAGGACCTGGTAGAAGTGACTTTCTAAACAAAAAAAATGCTAAAAGCTTTCAGCAGGTGAGGGTTCTGTCCAGAACAAAGTCAATGTTTTAGATAAACCAGATGGATTGTGTGTGTTAGAACGATCAAGGAGCCAAAAGAATCTTGTTTGACTAATCGTCTAAAAATTAGGGCAGTAATCAAAGGAAACTCTTTCAATAACGTGGTTGGGACGAGGTCCAACATGCAAGCTGGAGGTTAATTTTGATCACTCAGAAAGCTCAACTGACTGAAAACAGCCCACACATATAGCTACAATCCCATAGCTTGCCACTGTGTGTGTGAGTGTGTGTGAATGACTGAGTTGACAATGAGCATCAAGGCTTTTCTCCGCAGAGCGATGGTGTTATCCTACACCCACCTAGAATCAGTGTCACTATTTACTCTGTCCTCTCCTTCTCTAAAGGTTTTCCTCCAGGACCTGGAGTGGGGACGTGAGAAGCAAACGAGCTTCTGGAGGAGGCTTCACTTTCGCAAAGTGCAGAAAAAAGTCCAGGCGACTTTACAACGTTTAGAGAAGGACTCTTCTTCCAAGACCAAGTAAACCTCAAGAGGATTCAAAAGAGCAGTTATTTGCACAATAATAGCATCTGTATTTTTTTGTTTAGTTTAAAGGGGCAGTATTATATACTTAACATGCACATAATGTCCATTTACTGTATATCACAATGAAGTGACTTACCTTCAGTTGTGTTGTGACTCTGTGTAAGACTTCCTGCTCTTTCTAACACTTGACCTTCAGCACGTTGACATATTTCTCCATTTGTCCTTTAACAATGTTTTACCAGCATTGCAGTATGAAGTAACATGTCTGAGCTCTGTAGATGTGCAGCTCCACCAGGTGTTTGCAGCAGGAGGAGCTTTTCTGTGAGGCTCACCTCAGAGGTTGGCCGCTCCTGAACTCTCAATTTAAAGGATTACTCAAACATGCATGAAACAATCAAAGCACTCGATGTATGTTTCTGATGAGGGAATAACATTATAACATAACATAAAGCTCAATAAAGTCGATATTACGTCATACTGCCCTTTATACTTATAACCAGTGGATGATCCAGTTTAACCGTATACACAGGATTTATTTAACAGCTAGAAGACAGTTTATACTTCAACTTTTATAATTGAGCTGTAAATGACAATTGTTTTATGTAAATTAAGTTTTAGTTAGTTGGATTTCTGTACATTTTTATCAACATTTCTAAGTGATAAAATCAGTGATATAGAAGAACTAGAGCTCAGGAGCTTTCATGTGTCAGTTCACTGTCTGGTTGTTTAGTTTTGAGGTTAAAGGTCAGATTTAAATAGTAAAATGAGAATTGATTCTATTATTTTTAAACTATCGGTGCTTTAATGGGTTTAATGTTGTTAGTGAACTGAAATTCACTGCATGGTTTGATTTCTGGGATCTAATTGGAATGTTTGTGATGGACTTTGTTTATGTCTGCATGCTTGGATTGAATTGACTTTTTACTTTTGAAGTGCCTTGACACATTTATTTTTAATTTGTCACATCAATAAACTGATCTGACCAACTCAAGTTTATTTGTATTGCACATTTCAGCAACATGACAGTTCATAAACAATCTGTCCACAAGATGACTATTAGTCATCACTGCACAAATGTGGTCTTTTTTGAAGAGTGGCAAGAAGAGAAAGTCATAGTTAAAAGAAACCTGTAAGAAGTTCAGTTAGCAGTTTGCCAGAAGCCGTGTTGGACACTGTGGTCAGACCAGAACAAAATTGCACTTTTTGGTCAAATATGCAAAACACTACTTGTGACGGAGAATTAACACTGCACATGACTGAACACACCATCCCCACTGTTGAATATGGTGCTGTGGGAGTGCTTCTCTTCAACAGGGACATGGGAAGATGACTGGAGCCAAATACAGAGCAATGTGTGAAGAAAACCTGTTGGAGTGAAAAGGACTGGAGAGGGGCGGAGCTTCAGCCTCCAGCAGGACAAACACCAGGCCACAGCGGAACGGGTTAAAACTAAACATGTTCATGTGATAGAACTAAACCAAATCCGGAGTCAGTGTTGGAAAAAATTTTAATTTTAGTTTTTCAAATACCAAACTTTAATGAGGGCTAAATGGGGGCCAGTGATGTTTAAAGTAAAATATTCAAATGTTAGCAGTCACCACACTACCTTCAATTAAATGCATAGAAATATGAGCCATGTGAGTAAACTGTCCTACATGTTTAAAAAATGTCCTGCAGGAGACACTAACCCCAGCCTGGCAGAGCTCAAATGTTTTCTGGGGGGTATGAAGGAGTTTTTGCTGCACTTAAACAAGTTAGGTCTGATCATTGTTCTATTCTTACTGACACGTAAAAAAGTTGCTTTGAGTAGCTATAGCAAAGTACAAACCAACACTGGTAAAATATAAACACTGTCAGGTATCCCTCTAAAACCTTGGAGACTAAGATAAAAGCTGTTTCAGCAACGGGATATAAAGCTAATCTTGAAATTGCTGTGTGGCTCTTTACAGTGATAAGCTTAATTTGACTCTTACTGCTGAACTGGTTTAACTAATTCAAGTACTGACTAACTCAGTAATTGTCTGGATGGATACTTTGTGTATTGAGTATTGAGTACTATAATCAGTACTGTATTGTGAGGTGTACTTTAGGTTTAAAATACCTTTGATCCTGTACTGTAAAAATAAAAATTTAAAAAATCCTGCAGCTTTCCATCGTAAAGTCCCAGACTGAGTTCACAATCATTTTCAAAGTGTTGGTCAATATTTAACCTAAGATTTGTGAAGAAAGGAGTTACTATCTCACCTGTTGATTCTGAGTGTGTTGTGGACTTTGTCCCCTCACAGTTCCTCTTTATGAGTCGCTGAAAACAGAGAACTCCATGTCATCCTCTACAGGTAGGCTGGTTTCTCTGTCTTTCTTCTTTCAACTGATTTACATCGCCTTTGTGCTATTTATGCAGATATTAGTTTTAATAATTACCAATACCTTCTAATACTTTTGTGACTTTTTGGCAAGTTGATCTAGTACCAGCTAAGACTACAAAAATGATCACAAATAGTAGTAGATACAGTATTATCTCTGAAATGTTTTGCTTTGCTTTGATTTTTAGTTTTAAAAAAATACTATGACTCTAACACCAGCACTAGTGGTCAAAGTCTTATGGTCTGGCATTATTTAAATCAAAATTTGATATTTAGGCCCGAGCAACAAATGCACTGCGAATTGTAATCACAAGATTTTCTTATTTATTTATATGTTGGTATATGTCCATAAAGTAGATAAATTCTGTTTATTTTTTAATTATAAACTCTAATACCAGCTCTCTTAAAATTTTAGTAAAAAATGTATAAGTCAATTAGCCAATAGATGAAACTATTTTCATGTGCAGTATAAACCAGACCCCTTACAATCTAAGTATTTAGGTTGTAAGGGGTCTTAAAATTACTTAGATTTTTTTCAAAAGCCTGTTTGTGAATTGTTATGCACTCATTAGACAGATTTACGACATCAAATATGTGGGTATATTTATTTCTGAAAATATGGGTGAAAAATGAAAAACAAAATATATGGAGGGTGATTGTCAATTTAGATCCAATTTATGATTGATTACTATCCAGCTCCCTATTAATATTGCTAAATTTTGTGCCATTAAAAAATAAATTAATTCTAGATAAATTTATAAGAAAAATACACACTACATAGAGTGAACAGATAAGACCAAATGCTTTGAGATTTTGGTTTCATAAATGCTGCTCTTAAAATAAGTGGGTTCAAATTGTGTCTATGGTTTATGGTTTCATCTTGCCTGGTATGTCTCAAATTTATCCTGAGGTGTGATTTTATGATTCAACGTCTCCCTGTCAAACTTGTCAGTTTCACCAGCAAGTGTTATTGTATTGAGAAATTTTGTACAATCATAATTTTACTTTGTACATTTCACCCATATGTAATGACCATTTAAACCACTGTCATTGTTTGATAAGGATTGGATGACAAAATATGTTTGGTCAGTAATATGCCAGTTGACAGATGTATGGTTAACTTTTGTTGTAAATACAAATAAATAAATCAAAACTGTTCCTTGTTCACCAGAGTCTCATTGTCATCTCTCCTCTCCACCAGGACAGCAGGATGTGATGGACTGCCCACGGTAAGTCCACAATTTATTCTTTGAATTTTCCTCCACCTCCTCAACTTTGCTGTTAATTCAAACATTTTCATAAATAAATGCTTCAGTAATTTGTTTTGACAAGAAATGAAAAAACATCCAAGTTGTTTCTTTCAAAACCTTTTCGATATACTTTGTGTTGAGAGACCTGTTTGTGTTTGTGTTGTACTGGTTCTGCTGTGAGACTCTGCAGTCGTTTAGGTCTTATAGAAACTCGTACTGGAGGAGTTTCTTATAGAAAAAACTCACTTCCATTATATTTGGCAGCGTACCTCACTTACGATAGGAGTATTGGAGAAGTTCCTGTAGGACAGGAAAAGTCATGATAGATGATTTTAACTCTGCTTCCACTGCCTTCTTCCAGAAGATTCTCTCTTTATTTGCTGCCACTTGGTGCTTTTTAGAAATTACTGTGCGCCATTTTATTTTTATGATGTGTTTATTTCCTTTTGAACTAAATGGTTTCTTCAGTCTTGCTGACATCAGGGCATGAACAGCACATGCCCTGATGAAATATCAATTAAATGAATCACTTCATTTATAAAGGGATAAAATATGTTGATGGCGGTAGGCAGGAAGGTCCTCCTGAAACAGTCTGGAGGCCTGAAGAAGCCTCTGACTGAAGACACTCTGTTTTTCCATGATGGTCTCGTACACAGAATGCTCAGGTTTCTCCATAATGTTCCTGCTTTTATGTAAAATACTTCAAATGAGGATCACTGCGGACAGTGGCTTTCACACTGGTCCACAGAATAAAACCAGTCTTCTTTAGGAGATTGTTGAGCCTATTATTATATACCAATAAATTCTACCAGTATTAGAAAATATTTTTAAAAATATTTTTTGTGACACCTGTTGTTTTACCTGGCCCAATTTCATCATATATTTTTTATTTCAGTTTTACCTTCAACCCAAAGGAGGGGATAGATAATCCAACTCTGATCATCACTGATGATTTAGGTGAGTGTTGTTGTGTTTTTTGTTCTTTAATCACATTTTAGTGCGAGAGCAAAGTTACTTATTCAGCTGTATGTCCAGAACCTGACCTGTGCATGGTACCCCGCCTCTGTCAGCTGAAACGTGTGGAGGGTCAGAGCTTTGGCTTTCACTTACACCTGGAACAGAACAACCATGGCCTCATAATTAGAGAGGTGGAACCTTGGAGTCCTGCAGAGCACAGTGGCCTCAGAGGTGGAGAGCGACTGCTGGAGGTCAATGAGACATATGTGGGCAACATGGACTTTCTCAAGGTAAACCTCCAGAAACTCATGTGCCCCACAGGTGATGGGGAATATATAACCAACATATTATATAATATACAGACATAATCCATAGCAGTTTGGAGAGTATGATGCTGGAAAATAAATGGTATAGAGATCTTTTCAGAACTTCTGTTTCCACCATCTTTCAAGCTAAAGACATTCTTAGGCTCACTAAAGGGCCTCACTACTTCTGACATTTTGTCATTGTATGAGCACCAAGGTGCTTTGTGAATACATTTTCTCTTACTGAGGCAACATTCTACGAAAATTCTTAGAATTCCAGAAATTCTTAGAATTTTCCTGGAACGTCTCTAGGATTGTTTGAGAATACAAGCCCTGACTTGTATGCGTTCTTCAGTCCTGTCTATCATCCATTCTCTGGGTCTCTGTGAATTTATCCTTAGTGTTGACTCAAATGGGAATGCCCCAATAATTTTGAGTCTCAGGAGACAGATGAGTTGGCAGAGAGAGAGATAATCTCAATATTATCCAAGAACTATAAGCGACAGAGCTACTGTCACCACTTTCCCTCTTTGACCTCCAGTCGCCATCCAGAGATCTCCAGCAAAGGATGGGACAGATAGATAATCAGCTAGATAAAGATGAAGAACCTATCTGAAAAGATATCAGGGCTCTTAGAACTTGAATCCATAACATGTTGAGGGTTGAGTCATCATGCAAGCCAAAACTCCAGAGAACATCTACTTATGTTCTCTGTAAGTAGATGTTTGCTGTCGTTTCATTTTTTTGTGTTTGTATTTGTTAGTCTGGTTTATTGATTGTTTGTTTTTCATACATCTACCTGAAAATTCTGTGTGGATTAGTTTTATTCAAATTATAGCTCCAGGGTAGATTTCTCTTAGGACTTGTCCTTTGACAGGAACAAGTTACAGTACTAAGACAGCGATTAACTCATTTTTTATGCGAAAACATGTAGTGGAAAATAATTTGTCAGAATAATAATTAGATTTTTGTAAAACGCAAAATACATGTCAAGACATGTCCTCATGTCTTGATGACACATTGCAACATGCGAGTTAGGAATTAATCATTGTTATATTTGCTCTAGTGTTTTTGGAGCAGCTTGGCTCCACCAGACCAAACTAGCTGATTATTTGAGACCATCAGCAGGTCCTGATTCTTCTGATTCGTTCTGTCATGTTCTCCATACTGTTGTCTGTGTGTAATGGCTGTATGTTAGACATAATCTGCGTAATTGATGTATTTTTCTTCATGTTTCTCAGGTTGTGAGAAAAATCCAGTCATGTGGTTTAGACTTGTTTCTTCTGGTGCTACGGAGGGAAGAGTATGAGCAGGTACTGCATGCTGATGATAAACTGTTAAAGAGCTTGTTGGATTGGATTACTGTGAAACTAGAGCTGGAAAAACAAAATCGATTCATAAAAAATGTTAACACAACCTTTTCTTCTTTTACATACAAAAGTCCTGAACCTTTGTTGCATGTTTGTAGTACACTTGTAAATCTGGTGCACAAGCTATCTCCACAAACTGTGATGGACAAAAGAGCAGCTTCTTGGAGCACGATGGCGGTCTGAACAGTCGCTTGTGGCTAGAACTCCAGAAATTACCACAAGTTTCTCTCTGATGTGTTTTATTTCACCCAACAAACTCCAATGGATACTAACAAGTTAATGAAGCTGCATCCCAAAAGACAAAAACATCACAGGTTGCATAGAAAGTCAGAAGTTTCTATGCAATCAATTATTCTAATGAAGCCACAGAGTGAAAACAAGGGTAAAGTCATCTGGGGCAGGAGATACTGCCCAGGCCTCCTAAAGGCCATATTTGAAGCAATCATGAGTTTGAAGAAGAGAGTGGATACACAAACTCAAAGACATTAGAGAAAAGAACGAGACAGAGCAGGGCATGAAGGCCCTCGGCACTGATAATGCTGAGGACATGAACGAATGCAATATGAGGATTTCAAAGTTGGAAAACACAAACAGCTATTCAAAGAGAACAATGACAGAGAAGAAGGATGAGAACATCAGAAGAACATTGTGAAAGTCTCAAAGAAAAAGAAAAGTATGTGGAGAAATGACTTACATTTTGTCTAGAAACTGGTTGTCTGGGTAGCTGCAGTTGTAACAGACTCAATGAGAGGCCATTGCCATGGTTATTCAAAGACGTAGTGGGATCTTTACAGATATTTATACTAATTTGCATATGCATTTAGGGGCAGAGGAATATAACATTTGCAGCTGTGCCCTGCACATGTAAATACATTGTCCACATTGCCCACATCTTCTCTGACTAGTCAGTTTGCTGCAGGATGACGTGAGACTGAGTACAGTTCTTAAGAAGCAGGACGAGCTCGCAGCAGCACTCACTTCTCATGCCGGTCAGTGGGAAAAGTGACTCTAAAAGTCTCCAATAACACAGATTTATTGTGTTATTTCAACAAATTTAGAGCAACAAAGTACTTAAGTTTGCAACTGTGTTTTCCCTTGTTCTGACCACAGGAGGGACCACAGCCCTCCACTACATCTCCACAGACATTCAGTGTCTCTTAGCATAGCAGGACATTCATGGAACTTTTCAAAATGTTCTAAATTTGACAGCTTGTGCTACCAGGAGGTTACTAACACTTTTATTTGACTATATCTTTAGTTGGATAGGTTGGGAGGATGGATGAATGGTCATTTATCTGGGAAAACTACCAATACAGCAACAGAAATCCATAGTTTAGATACCCATAAATATCAGCTACAGGTTTTATGTCATGATGAGAATCACCTTCGCTTGTTCAAAACTTGAAAATTACTGGGAAAGACAGATATTGTACAAATCCTACTAGTTGAGTGACCATCATTGTACTGATCTGACAATGTTTAAACGTGATGCCCTGTACCTGAGGGACCCTCACCCATCCTGCTTTTTCCCCTTCTATCCTCTACATACAAGCATTTACATCATTACTTGTGGATATTCCAATAATGTTGTGAAATTAGGAACTCTTCCACTCTGTTTGCATTGTTCTCAGTTTTGTAGGTTGTCTTTGAAAGCATAAGAAAACCAACAAAAAACTTGATGTGAGATTGTGTCTTTCATATAGTGTATGTAAATATGTGTTTTCAATTAAGCTGTATGATTGACTAAGTATTTAGTAGGGTTGATTTAACTTCATTTAGCAAAAGCATAAATGGAATTGGAAAAACTGTAATTATATGCGAGTTATTGTCACTGCAATAACTCGCACTGCAAGAATGAAGGTGTGTAACCTTCATTCTCCACTTTGCTGACTCCTCCTGTTGTGCCTTATCAGGCAGTGGTCATGGATTTAGACATACAAAAGCTCGCAAAAGCCACCAAAGGAGACGGGTGGACTCGGCCAAGACTGTGCCACATCACCAGACATCCAGATCATGGACTGGGGATGACTATCATACCAATTACTGGTAACTTCCACTCATGTTTTGACAATTGTGTGTTTGTTGGCATCCTCAGATAACAAGTACACTTTATGACCTCTGTTCTTCTAAGACGGTGTGACGAGGGTATTTATTTCAGTTCTCTTTTGTCTGCCCATTGTCCCTTTGTCTTAAGTTGATCTAAATGTTTCTTGCTTATTACACTGCTTTTCTTATGATTGTGTTCTGCATTCAGAAACAGAAAAACTTTACCGTTTTCCTACAGTAAGATTTTTGTTAACATAACTTGTAACTAAAAATCATATTAATTGGTTTGCCTTGACTTTCCTAGAATTCTGTTGCTTAAGGTTATTAGTAGAGCATACTTACCAAACAATTTATTGTGAACATCATGGTAACAGCGTGGTTGTGTCAGAAGGTCAGAGGGGTCGATACATGGTGAACACGGTATCTGATGGTCCAGCAGAGAAAGCCGGTGTCCACTTTGGAGACATTTTAGTCTGGATCAACGGAGTCTCTGTGTCAGGGCTCACAGCCACCAGTCTGAACAGAATTGTAGGTATATCCTGCCCTCAGTAATATCTGACACAGTTCATTGGTTGACTAGGAGTCTTCTAAGATTGTTTTAAGATTGTGTTTTTGGTCATCAGGTTAAGAAAAGTGGGAACTCGGTGACAGTGCTGGTTATTGACAGTGACAGTGAGTCCTGTTATCTCAGGCGGAGGATGCCCATCTTTCCTATGCTGGCAGAAAGTAACAACCTTCCCTACTATGCTAAGGACTTACATTTGCTGAAAAGACCTGATGGATTTGGTTTTTTGCTAAGACAAGAGAGACTGGAACCCCCACAAAAGATAGGTGAGTAACACAGGAAATAGGAAATAACAATCCACTCATGCAATCTATCGCTGAGATTAACATGAACTCACCCATTCACAGGATCTCATACTGATTAAATAACCTCAGTATTTTTTAGACCACCAATTTTTTCTCACATTTTCCATCAGTCATTCTGATTTGACTCAACCATTACAGAACGCTACCAAAGAAATAAGAATACTTTCAAGCTACAAAAGTGAAACTCTCTTTAAAACATTTCTATATTCACCTAAAAATGTTCTAGGTGCTTTCTGGTTTTCACATGCTTGCCTTCCATCAGCTTGGTGCTAACGTTTTTTATATACTCCTGTAATCACTTCAAAGCTTACTGAAACTGTTTAGTACAAGCTGGCAAAATTTTGTGTCGTAGTTATGATTGGGTAAACAAAGAAAAATGGCACATTATTCATGTCAGGGACCTCAAACACCCTGAGAAATTCACCAACAGAGCAAATGTACGTCCAATAAACACCTGGTGTTCTTCATCTAAAAATGCCAGCTCATGTACTGAGGGAAGTGGATGTGGGGAGTGCAGCAGAGGAGGCAGGTATGGAGGACGGTGAACTGCTGCTGGCTGTTAATGGTGACCATGTTGAGTCCTTGGAACATGAGGAAATTGTCAGACTGATAAGAAAAAGTGGTGACAAAGTCACACTAACGTCTATGTCTGTACAAGGAAGAAAATATTATAGAGAGGTAGGTAAAATAATATTAAATATTGTTAAACAACTACTATATTTAGTTAGGATTTCTCCTCTCTGTCAGTTAGGAGTGCCTCCTCTCTTGTTCCATGAAGAATATTCTCTCAACTGCAACAACACAATGAGCAATCAGGATGACCGGAATACGGTCCACCTTGATCACTCTGGAAACATAATCCCACAGGTATGTCAACAGTAGCTGAAATATTTGTTTCAGCTCCAGGGCCTTCGGCCTGTTAGAGCTCCAGTGGCAGCTCATCTAAAGTTAACTGATCAAGTTAGACTAGTAAGACAGAGATACATCTGCAACATAAGTCGACCACTGACAGATTTTATACCTGTAAAAAGAACCTTTGCTCAACTCTTCTCAATTCCATTCCACCAGTTTTCTGTATACGTTTCCATTTTAGCTATAAATCATGTCCACCTTTAGGTATTTAAGCACTAGATATCTCTTTATTTTGAAAGGCGCTAGATAGCACTTAAATCAGTGATATCTAGTTTAAAGCAATATTATGTTATGGCTCATATCACAGTTGGTCAGTTTTACAAGCACCAATTATAACTTTGTTTAAAATTAGTAAAAATTATTTCAAAGTGTAGTTTTTTTAATTCATTTTTCCTTATCCTTTGGTTCTTTTGTGTTTGTCTTCTTTGCTCAGGACTAATTATTTTTGAGCAATTATTCTGTTTTATATTTTGCTCCATTCTTGTTGATCGGTGGTATTATTGGCACCGTTGTGAAATTCATATTAATTATTTGAAAAATAGTACGAGTGAATTATCTGTTGTTTTTCCAGCTATCAGAGAGAACAGAGGATGTTTTTCTGTGATGAAAAAGATGCGACCAAAGGCGATCAGCAGCTGGAAGAGGAACCTGGATGGGTCAGCAGAAGTCAATGTGTCAGGTTGTAAATGTAATGTTTGGAATTTGCCTGTTCAGGAGAAGGTGTTAGATGAATCATTGCAGTACAGTCGTCTCGTTTAGTAGCATATATCTACATTTTTTTCTAATATCCTATTCGGTAAAAAAGATATTAAGTAGAAAAATAATCAAGCCCGATGTCAATTCTCATATACTGCATTTGTATAAAGCGTGAACTGATCAACAACCTTTTAAACATCTGAACAAACATCTTATTTGTTGGTTCCCACAGTTCTTTAAAATGTTGAAATGTTTTTTTCTTCTTTGTTTTTAATTGATTTTTAACAATTGAAAAACCCAAAGGGGTTTTTTTAAACACTGGATGAAATTGACATTAAAACTGTAATGGTGTCTGTTTATGTATACGAACTTGGGGAAAGCAGATGTTTTTCTTATTGTGGCATGTGGCATCGATTGATGGCTGATATCACAGTCGGATTTAACTACAGACTGAGAAAAAAGGAAGATGTCTTTTTATCTGGTGTGTGTAAACTTCTGGTTTCAACTGTAATTATGTATTTTATTTCTAGAACAGAGTAATGGAAAAGAAGAGATGACATTGTTAAAAAGTCATACTTATTGTCTACAACAGTATTTTCCAGATGAACATGTTTCTGTAAATATAACTTTCTAAACGGTTTTTAAATGCATTATTTAATGAACCGCAAATTGTTTTTAAGGTATATCTGATTAAAACACCAAATATATAAACTGTGATTTCAATGGTTCTATAATTGTTAATTAGTGGTTAATGTCTTATTTAAAGACTAATTATTGTAAAAAAGAAAAAACTTCCCATAGAAACACATAGCAAAATCCATGAAACATAGGAGATGTAATCTACTAAAGGTTTTCATACAGGTAGGGAAGGAAATGCACTAACCATCACTAGCTGGGTTCATTCCTGAGAAAAGTTCCCTTCAGTTACAAAAAGTAAAGAAGCAGAGTTTGAACATGAAGCGTCACCTAGCATCTCAGAACACCTGCCATGCTGTTTTCCACAAGTTGTAATGGCAAACAAATGTCAGAATGTCAAACTATAGTTTAAAAGTCTGTCTCCAATATTCCAAATAATTTAACCTACTAAATTAGGCTTCTCTATTACAAAGTTTATGTGGTTCATATTTTGTAGGTAGCAGTTAGCTGGCTAAGCTAGGTCTTTTCTTACCTTTTAGCTGTGGATATTCTTCATCGAAGAACTTGTATTGATTCTCAAGTTTATTGCTGTGTGAATTCGCCACTGCAATTTCCTCCGCATCAGCAAAAGAAAATGCTGGCAAATTAAATGAGGATGTTAAAAAGAGAGAAAGTTTTTCTTTTACTTGCATGGACTCATAAAAACAGAAAGTGTGCCAGCACAGTAGACACAGCTTCCAGTTGTCATGACAAAGGTCCACTGATATTGACCCTTTGCAACTACAACATTTAATCACTCAAGGCATCATGATGGATGTCGGAAGTGAGGGAATGTCTGGAACAAAGAACAAAACAACTGAAGTTGTTTTTGCTACTGTAGCCACGGCAACTTTTCAAGTCGAGCTAATTTGTCTGTGAATGCAACACATCTAGTTGGGGATCATAGACAGTGGCATTTACAAAAGTATTGAAATAGCTAGCTTAGAAACAGACCAGTACCTCCTTCCTCCAGAGGTGTTGATCAAATTGCTGATCCACGTTCCTGTATGACCGTCATAAATTCACATCACATGATTTATATCACTGCCATAAACAGTCTTGCAAATGAACAAAAGACTAGATGCTAATCTGTTTTTTATAGATATCAGACCACATGATGGTGGAGCATTTCCTCCATGGTTAGTAATGTCTATTAGCGTACCTTCTCCATAATGCAGTATATTTGATATCATTTTGATCATATGGACAGTCCTTACGATTGACGGCTACCACCATTGTATCATCCTCATTCAAGGTTATAGAATAAAATGGCAAGTTTGGTCGAATACTTGTCCATTTGTGCAGTAGACCACACTATGGCCTTTTATAAGGTAAATTAAACTAAATAAAAGCAACATTCACAAATAACTATTTTTTATTTCATCCTTCATTTCTTGATTTAAATGCTAGAAGTGTAAATCTGACAATAACATGCACCATAGCGCCATACTAGTTTTGGTGATTTTGTGGTTTTTACTTTTTTCATCTGGGTTTGGAAATCTGGCCCATGGCTCCTGACCGGAGAAGGATCTGTACCTTGCTGTCTGACCCAACGTTCCCAGTGGACTTTGGAAGCGATGTGGGTGTCACCTGAGAGGGTATCAAATCGCTGGAAACCTCTAATCATATCTGTCCCAAAGATTTCCCATAAAGAACTTCAACAGCTGCAGGCCAGCAGCTCTAAAATCCCACCTGACAAAGACCCTCGAATGACTGGGTCTTGTGCAGACGTGCCACCTGGTGAGCGTATCGCTGGACCCACTTCAGTTTGCCTATCAGCCTGGAACTGGGGTGGATGAT
The DNA here is from genome assembly GCA_033032245.1 of Poecilia picta. NCBI lineage: Eukaryota > Metazoa > Chordata > Actinopteri > Cyprinodontiformes > Poeciliidae > Poecilia > Poecilia picta. Next base: position 2,068,306 of record CM065365.1, on the reverse strand, counting down.
GCCATTGTTTTTCAACTTTTCCACTGCCTTCAACACCTTTGGCCTAAGAGTAGAAGATCTCGGGCCAACTAGCTACGCACCAAGCGTTGCAGAAAACCACATTGTTGTAGGAAAACACAGGCTGTACCAGGCAAGAACCAGGCTGAGGTACAATGCGGAGGTGATGCAGCATCAAAGTACAGCAAAAACAGGCAGGAAAAACAAGGCCAGTAAAGTTATACGAAATTTTTGTCAAACTTTCGTCAGTTGGAGAAACAGCAGCCAAGTGTGCATCCATTGGCTGAAGAGCCTTCAGTCACGTTCATGAAAGACAAAAACTAAATGGTGTTCAGTCTTTAAATTAACCTCTGAACTCATCGTTCAGGTAGAATATTGTTCAATTCCGAAATATTCTCTGGTAATTTAACAATTAAAGATGAACAAACATTTTCAGAGCTACATGGACCCAGCAAACCAAAACATGTAAAAAAAGAAGACAGTCATTTCTATCAATTTGCATTCTCAATACTGAACTATGAATCCAGCTGTTGTGGTGGAAACGGTGGCTTTTACTCCCTTCCTCTCAGAGTGAAAACCCTCAGGAAATGCTTGGAGAGCAGCACTTAGGAACACTTTGATTCAAATGTCAGAGAGGCAATAAAGCGAGTGAACATAGTAGCTTGAATAAACAGTCAGCTGTTTAATTATTCTCATCTCCATGAATTTAAAAAGGGATAAATAACTCAAGGTCAGTGAGATCAGGAGGTAGAGACTGAAACATAGAACCCTTTATACATATTCACACAGTGTTGCTCCAAGAACATCATTAAAAACAATAACAAAAGACATATCCTTGGATATTTGTACATCTCTGTGGTATATACATCATGTATTCTCTGCCTAATACTGTACTTAAAAGATTTTAAAAAATCTAAATATATAGATATACATTTGTAGATTTAAAAAATAAAATCAAACTCCAGAGCCTCTAAAATAGGCAGGCTAATAGTTTCAATACAGTGATATTGAATAAGCAGAGTTGCTTTTCTATTTACTATTAACACAGTTAATCAAAGTGTGATAATCACATGCAAACCAATACTACATTACAACTGTAAAAGTATATTACATGTATGTTATATGAGAGTATTTGTAGTGAATATGTGCTATATAAATAACATGAGTTGGACTGAAACTGAATTATTTATTCTCTACAGTGATCTTTTGACAATATGGAAAACTACTATGGTGAAAATCTTCACTCAAGTACTTGTCACTCAACAGTGATCTGCATGAATAGGCTATATAGAGCTAATCTGCACACAGTTCTTAATTACAACAGGTAGAATAAAGACTATCAGTACATCATGAGTGCATTCTGGTTCTGCAGCGATAAGAGTCTGAATTTTTCTTTTTTTTTTTTTAACCTCATCAGGATTGGAGTTTGGATAGCAACATGGGCTGCCTACAGGGAAGCATCGACAAATAAGTAATACAAACCTAAAACAGGTTAGACACCAAACATGACTTTGAAAAAACAGGAAGAACAGTCAACTGCAAAAATGTCACTGGACTGTAAAGAAGTGTAGTGAAGCCAAGTTCACAGTGGACCACAGAGCAAGCCCAGTGATTCTCTGCTCTTCAGCTGTTGCCGAGTAGAAAGCAGCTGGATTTAATCTCTTGGTTTTAAAGACTGTTTGACTGTCTAAGAGCCTCGTTTAGTTCTAATGATTAATGGGGTTAATAAAGAGCAGCAAGTACAATCCCAGACTTACTGACTTGTCAGTCACCCACTTAATTTATTTTCCTCCCAAAGGGCCAATCACACCAACAGTGTTGTTACACATTTCATTCATTATGCAATTCTATACTTTTAAGACTCGATTTTCATATAATCAGTTATTCATTTCCAGCAGTGATACACAGTAAAATGAGCAAAGAAACAACAGAGTCAATTTCAACACTGAGTCAGAGAGCATGTGGTCCCAGCCTGTACAGGGTTAAAGTTTCACTGATCATTATTAATTTTTTAGAGTTGATTTTACTCTGATTAGAGTTAAATTGAGTTACTCAGTAAACTTCATTAACATCAATTGTTAATATATTTTCGCTCTACGGAGATACATAAAGTGTTACTTTTCAAGTGTTATTCTGATTAATATCCAATAGTGTCAGATGACAAGCTGCTGGATTGTAGCGACAACAGTCAGACAGAAACAAGGCTGCAGATTTTAAAACATTTGTAAAATGATGGATTTTCACACACCTTTTTAAATGTCACTTAGCAAATGATAAAATCTAAATCCACAATTTAAGGCTGCATAGTAATTCGAAAAGTAGAGATCTCACTCCTCTAGTCCATTTATAACTCAAAGATCACAAGATCATAATGTTATTGTCTTCTTGGTGATGGAAGTGCAGGGGCTGGTTAGTGGAAAAGAATTTCCACTGGGGGTCAAAGTCTAATTACCTAAATGACTATGGAAGCCACAGTAAAAACCACTTACATTTTATTTTTCCTGTAAAAATCTGAAAAACCAGATTATGTGGGTCTGTAACTCATTCCAACACAGAACTTTAGACATATTGGTTCAAGAACCAAGACATTAAACTGAGCTGCTCTATAATCAAGCATCAACAAGGTTGTCAGGGCCATGTGGGACAGGAAGGCAACAAGGTTTACACAAAATAATGACAGTTTAAAACCCTAGGCGTTGTGATTGGTTGACAAATGAATGAGCGTTGCTGTGGGGCCAGGCGCTACGGCAACACTGAGCTCCAGCTCTGCTTCCTCGGCTGGGCTACTTCCTCATTAGCTCCTGCATTTGTTCCATGGCAGGTAAAGGATCGATCATGTTCAAAGTGACACTGAAATTCTTTTACCACTTTTCCACAGTAGTGTGACAAAGTGTTTGCCCTTCCTGATTTCCTTTTTTTTTTTTTGCATTTTCAAACCAAACCAATTTCAATATAAATCAAAGACAACACAAACAACTAAACAAAAAAAACCCAAAAACTTTTGAAATGTGTTTTGAAAGGGAAAACAATCCAAACCTTTAAGGCCCTGTGTGAAAAAGTGATTGCTCCTCCCACTTACACGTGTTTCATCACTGTTTCAATCAGGATCATGGTTTCAATCAAGGCATCACTTTGATCGTACTTCACTGCCTGACAAAGTACATCAAATGATCCTTAAAGGCTAAACATCATGCAGAAATCCACAGAAATTCAGGATAAAGAAAGAAAAATAATTGAGATCTATCAGTCTGAAAAGGATTACAAAGTAGTTTTTAAAGTTTTTGGTCTCCAGTGAACCACAGCAAGAGCCGCCATCCATTATCCACACAGCGGTGAGGCTTCCTACGAGGCCAGCCGACCAAATTTACCAAGAGCACAGCGGCCACTCATCCAACAGGTCACAAAACATTCAACATCCAAACAACTGCAGGCCTCACTTGCCACACATAAGGTCAGAGGTCATGCTTCCATCATAAAAAAATAGATTGGACAAAAAGGGCCTGCCTGGCACAGTTCCCAAATGAAAACCACTGCTGGGCAAAAAGAACATTAAGAATGGTCTTTGGAACATTCTGTAGAGTTATGAGACAAAAAGTTAAATTCTTTTCAGATGTTAAACTAACACTGGTTCAAGTAACACTGCATTTCAGAAAAAGAACAGTAGAGCACGATGGTGGTAGTGTGATGCTCTGGGGCTGTTTGCTGCTTCAGGATCTTTTAAACTCGCTGGAATAAACAAAGTTTTACCAAAACATCCCAAAAGAGAAAGTCTGACCATCTGAATCTGAAATAAACTCTGGTTCTGCAGCAGAACAATGACCCACAACACAGCAGCAGGTTCACCTCTGATTGGCTGAAGAAAAACTGAATGAAGACCATCGATGGTCAATGTGACTGAATTAGAACAATTCTGCATTAATGTGTGGCTCAAAATTCCTCCACAGCTGGAAAAGACTCACAAATTATTGCGATAATTTGATTGCAGTTAGTTTCCCCTGTTTAGGGGGAATTCACTTTTTCACAAAGGGCAAATGCAGGTTTGGATTTCTTCCTCCCTTAATAATGAACACCATTTAAAAACGGCACTTTGTGTTTACAGATGTTGTTTTTGGCTAATATCCAAATTGGTTCAATGTTTTGAAAAACTTGAGTGTCAAATATATATATAAAAAAATGAAATTAGGAAAGAGACAAACCCTTTTTCACACCACTCTACAGATCAGATATTGCTTTTCTACAGAAGAGCGTATGTTTTCTACACTCCTTCACCCTGACCTGACGTACCTTCCTTTGGCGCCGATTTATGTTTTCACATCCACCTGAATAATGTGTAGTTGCGCCACTGGACAGAGGTATAAATGCTGATGGGATTCAGACTATGGATTATTTTTGGGATACATGAATTCTTTGCCACAACCAAAATGCTTTTCATAAAGAGCTACTCAAATCCTGTAATGCAGTAGTTCTGACCCAGAACCTTTCCCAGGGAATATTTTACATTTTTAAGCAAGACACTCTTTGTAGAGGTGTTAAAAACGAACAACATGTACAAACCAAAGAGCAAGAAATAGTCGATAAAGTTAGATATTCTTTCCAACATATCAAGTCTCCACTGAGACCAGAAATTTAGATGCAAGGTCTGTACAAAATATGCTGCTCATGCAAGTTTCAGCACAAAACCAGGCTAAGAAACGGCATCCCAAGAGCAAAGCAGCCCTGTGTGTGAATCTTAGAGTAATTTTTAAAGTGTTTGGAAAAAGTTCTGCTGTATTTTAAATTTTTTTTTACTGGAGTATTTCTGACCCAATTCAAAAGTCCAGTAAATGTAGACAGACTCCACATGTTGAATGTTATTCAGTAGCATACCTCTGACATTAGCAGCTTTACTTAAAAGTCTAACTTTTCATCACAAATATTACAGCTAAATATTCTGCCAAGTGATTCAAATGCATTAATACTTCTTTAATTAAAACATTGTTGTATTTTTTTAATTACATAAACCAGTTAAAAAGACACACAATTCTTTCCTCGCTTTCTCAAAATCAGAACAAAAATCTCATGTTAGATCAGTTAGAATTATAGAAATTACTTCCATTTATTAATTGCCAGTCTTTTTTGGCAACTTTCTTTAAATTCACAAGCACACTTTTATGCTGTGGATGGAAACTTCTGGTTTAACATGCAAGAGCAGGAGCAACTGGGGTTGAGAGTGAAAGGACAGATTGAAGGCTGGGGACCACTGCTCCATCAGAACCTGGACATCCGAACAGAACCAGGACATCCAAACGGAAGGAAATGATCATGCAAGGAAGGTTCGATGGCAGAATCTTTAGAATTCCTTCAACTGAAACCACTTGGAACATTAGGAGCATCCTTCTATAAAATGTACGCTTCTCCTTCTATATTTTTGCATAAAGTGAAAACTGTGCAGATGAAAACCCATTTAGAAAGCATGTACTGTTTGTACACAGGGCCCATTGATTACCTCGCTGCATAATTCCTGCCCGAGGCTCCTAATCTTTGGTAAATTAAATATTTGATGAGGAAAGAAAAAAAGAAAGAAAAGACAAATGCTTCCATCAACCAAAGTTTAAACATTTTTCACATCTCTCAAACACCATGTTTTTTTTTTTGTTGTAAAACTTGGGGCATCTGTCCATTTCTACAGACACATTTACAGTTGATTGTCTGGATATGAAGCAACGTGGGATCTAAAGAATCATTGCAACATGTAAGTAGTTTACATCTGGCAAAAAAAATAAAAAATAAAAAATCTATACATCTTTGCAGGTATTGGGTACGATCAACAACTGTACTTTGTTTTCTAAAGATTTTATTGTCTACTCAGCAACTAATACATTAGTTCACCTTCAACATTTGTTCTATCAAGCTGCTGTCTCATTCATTTGTACATCAAAACTTCAAATCCAAAAGGTATCAGTCGTTGTCCACTTGTGTCCACTTGAATGGATCAGAGCCGCAAGTTCTCCACTCCAGTGAAATGCTACGTAATTATTAGGTGCTTTCGGGTTCCAACGGGTCAGCTGGGGAAAAGGATGGTGCACAGCAGCATCTATTCCCACACAAGCGGAGATGGAGGCATTTCAGAGGGTTGAGCTACTGTGGAGCTGTTTAAAAGCAGGCCGACATATTAATCAGTGGGGAGTACTCATTTGTTTATTAGCTGAAAGCAATGCCTATATGGTTAAGTACAATATGATTATTGATGTTGTAATAATTTAACACACAAAGTTCATGTCAATATTTCAACCAGAGACTTTATAGAACTGAAATCAATATTGTAGACATTAAAAACAAGTGAGTCGATGGCCACACAATTCCATGTGGACGGAAGATGACAGGCCAACTTTACCTTGATTGTTTGGCAAGATTTACGTTAAAATAAAATATCAGAACATCAGAATTTTTCATGAAGCAATATGTTGTTTCAGTGTTGCAAGAAAGATATCTGAGGGCAAAGCCTGAATAACAGCAATTTAATTTTAGTGTAAATGTACAACGGGCAGCAGCAGTATACAGTACACACCTCTGACGGTTTTTTTAATGCTTCGCCACTTTACAATCACTAACTTCGAGGTATTTCATTGGGATGTGGGATAAACCAACACAAAGCAGTCTGTAACTGTAAAGTGAAAAATCAATTATCGTTTCTCTTTTTATGAAATCGAAATCTGAAAAGTTTGAGACGGTATTCAGATCCATCATAGAACCACTGTTAGTGGCTTAAAGTTTGTGCACATCTTCAGACTGAAGTCATTGTAAATGGAACTTGCTCTAGCTTTCTTTCATCAAAGACTTTCTTCTTGTCACTCGAAGGCCAGAATGGGGACGACATGTCTCAGATTTGTCCTGTTAGCTGAATGTCCCACATGAACCCATGTTACCATAGGCTACATGCTGCTTCTGGTGTCATTTAAAAGGTATTTTCTTCATCAGTGTCAGAGTAAAGAAAAAAAAAAAAAAAAAAAAAAATATATATATATATTATTTTATATTATATATATATATATATATATATATAATATATATAGGAAGCCATGCTTCCCTTTCGTTCCTTTTCAAAATGATATTTTATCCATTGTCAAATAGACAAGCGATTGTGTTTGTCTATTACACAAAATACAAATAAAATATACTGGAGTTTTATAGTTTGTAGTAGTTCAGACGTGATAAATGTGGAAATGTATTAAGAGCGTGAACACTTTTGCTCAATGCGAAAGCTGAAGACAACCTTTATGAGATTTATAATCTTTACATATGTTTCAAACTTGGAGTTCCTGCTAACAGACTTGGCTTCAGTAGATTTTTGTCCCACGACTGAATGAGAGCTTTTGGCTTCATTAGACCAGTTGAAGGCAATTGGATCCAAACCAGTTTAAAAGAACAAAACATGCCACTAGACGGTTGGAATGGAAGATATTGTCAGAATTTAGACACCATATTTTGTTGCACATCCTATAAATTGAAAGATTTAAAATACTTTAGCTTTAACCCACAGGTCTGGACATAATGTGTGGTTGGGAACCTTTTATTTTATGTGAAGTTGTTTGTATTTCACCCAACACTCCTTTACATTTCTTTTTTTAATGATTATAGTTCTTTAAATCTGTTGGGTTTTTAAAGTTTTGGTTCCATAACAGCATGTTTTAATGAGGTGGGGAAAACACCTGATGACAGGTTAAACACTGTGTCCATGTTTAACCTAGATTGCCCATAACAGTCAACCTGGACTGTTGCCATGGTTATTCAGACATATTCACAGGGTATTTATTCAAGTTTACATATGTATTTATAGGTGGAGACAGGGTGGTCTATGTGGCAGCTGCACATGGTTTTATACATGTGAAAGTTTTAGTGAAATATTTCCCTATGCTAACTTTTAGTGTAAAAGCTGCTCACTTTTTAATACATGTTTTTGATGAGGAAACAACATTACAACATGATATAAATCTAAAAAAGTCAATTGACATAATACTGTCCCTATAAGTTTTTAAGCAGAGGCAGGAAGGTTTAGTCAGACTGACAGATATTTAAGATTCTTCATATAATTATCCATATTGACAAAAAACCTTTGAAAAAAAAGTAACAAGATGTTTGATATGGTGTGGTTTTTGGTGATTCAGCATGTTTTTTTTGTACTAAACATCACTAAAACCTGTTTAGCTAGGTAGCTATCTATACCTGCTGTTATCTAACCAAGTTTAAAAACAATAAACATGTTCGATAATTGTAAAACTGCAACAGCTCTGGATGAAGAAAAATGTTACTTTATTACTTCACTGAGTAACAGTAGGCAGATGTAGCAGCTGTATGTTCAGTCATTAAGGACTTTAATGTTAGCTTTAATGTTAGCTTTAATGTTAGCTTTCTGTTATCTTCTGCTCCATCTCTTTCTGCTGTCGTAAGTTCCAGAAAGCATACTCTGCCCTCTACTGGCAAAAACCTAAGATTACAGCTACAGAACACAGCTTGATTTATTATGAAGCAGTTTGGATATGCATGTCTTCAAGCAGATGTAATAAAAAAAAGATAGTTTTCTCTGCTTTGTGGGTAACTGTTGACCATCCCAATAAAACCATCCATTTATTTGTTATTTGTTATGATCTAGAGCATCGGTGGGCAACTCCAGGCCTGGAGGGCCGGTCTCCTGTAACCTTTAAATGTGTCTCTATTTCAACACACCCGAGTCAAATAGTGAGGTTGTTAGCAGGACTCTGGAGAACCTGACTGCACTGAGGAGGAGATTCAGCGGTTGGATTCAAGTGTGTTGGACCAGGGAGACGTTAAGAGTTGCAGGACCCCTGATCTAGAGCAGGGCTGTGAATCCAACAGCTGAATCTCCTCCTCAGTGCAGTCAGGTTCTCCAGAGTCCTGCTAACAACCTCACTATTTGACTCGGGTGTGTTGAAATAGAGACACATTTAAAGGTTACAGGAGACCGGCCCTCCAGGCCTGGAGTTGCCCACCGCTGATCTAGGGGAAGTTTCTGAGCAAAAGACAAGAGAACCGACAAGAAGGGACTGATGTCAAAGACAAGTCTATTATTTTGAAGTCAGGAGGTTTGATGATTACTACTAATGATTTGGATTGTTGTGCTCCCACTATTTTATTATGTTGAAAAAACTGGCAGCCTACAGGACGTTTGAGCACATCAGAGGTTTCAGTCTGGACAGGGTGACGCATACAGGCGCTTTAAATTGGAAACTTTTTCAAAGGGAACCAGAACACATCCTGTGATGGAAGATACAGCAATAAGTTTTCTAAATGATAAAGTCTCACCTGTAGATAATGAAAATATACTAGCTTCTACATTTCAGGGATCACAATTTCTCTTATGGGCATTACTGAAACAAACAGGTTAGCTCCATTTTTTGACACATAGTTCATGATACTTTAAGCACATACACCGTTTGTTTGGCTTATTTAAAGGAGCAAAACACAATGAATGAAAACACCCAAATGAAAGCCCTTGTTTGAACATCGCCTGATGATTGTATGTAGTGAGAACATGTCTCCTTACCTTATGAAGCTTTTGAAAGCAGCTGACTGAGGGTTAATGCAGAGCGGCACCCGACTCCCCTTCTGTTGTTCCAAAATGAACTGATGGATGATTTCTATGTGGGGGAAAAAGAAAAAAACTTATTTATCCAAATTTATGCTTCCGTTTCAAATTCCTTCACTTGCATTTCAAATCAAATAAAAATCATCATTTGTGTCATTTGATCCAAAAACAAGAACATTTTTGCACATTTTCTTATGTTTTATTATACTGCACAGTTTTTCATCTGCTCAAAAATTTTTATATATTGATGCTGTCCAATGAAACCAAAATATCAGACTGCTAAGAGAAGAGAAAGCTTACCTTTGACCTGCCTCACAGAGGTCAGGTTTTTCTCAAAACCATCGTCAAACTTGGAGTTGGTGACTGGTTCAAAGTCACTGGTATAAACACGGCCGGAGGATGTGGTGAAGCAGCATTTGCACATACACGTGTGGTAGCGAAGTCGACCCTCGTCTAGGTAAGGGTGAGCCAAAGCGTCCTTGGCAGAAATCCTCTTAGACTAGAAACCAAATGCAAGAGATAGATGGTCTGAAAAGTCGCTTAGTTGAATTTCATTGTAGACATTAGCTTTTGAAGGACTTGCATTTTCTGAGAGTGTTGTTCACCTTGACAATTTTAGGAATGGTCCTCCTCTCTTAATAAAAAGACTTGAAAGCCACAGAGGAAGAAGAAACTTGTTGGGAACAAACATGTGAATAAAGGACTCTGTGGCGTTCTCATCTGGTCGGGGTCCAGATAAGAACTGCAGTAACAACCCCGACTCAGATACACAGGAAAACTGAAGTTTGCATAACTTTTACAGCATCAGCTGGAAAATTCACCTCCATTGTGATGTAGTGTTACTAATGGGTGTTACTAATCACCGACAAGCTCTTTGCTTCACGTGAAAGCTGAGAGTTAATCCCTCAGCTTTCACATGATCAGCCTCAACCAATGATGCAATAAGACTGAAACAACCACCCTAAAAAAATGAAGCAATCAAACAGTACGTTGGATTATTTTCCTCAAGATTCTTTGTTCATCGCTCTGCTTGGAAAATTCTAAATAAAACATGTAGAGAGTATGCTTACCATTTTGTAAAAAAACAAAACAAAAACAAAAACAAAAAGCTTCTTGATTAAATTGATCATCTTTTGTTGTTTTGTATGTGAATGTGTTTCAATGCAAGTAGGGAATGTAGATCTCTGGAAAAAGAGCAGATTAGAGCAGCAACACTGCAGCATGTATAAATTTAATATGAGAACATACATGATGTCCAGGAGGAACACTGAAGAACTTTGAGTACTTCCACACAATCAGACTGTTCTCTAGACTTTAATGCAGTTTTCTGGCCCCCAATCTGCTGCATGGCCCACCACCACTGTTTCTAAATGTCCTAGAGGAAACCCTGGACTCAGTGAAAACATTTGAACATGTAATGAACAAGGAATGACTTACTGGATCAAACACCAGCATCCTGCATAACAGATGAACTGCTTCATGGGTTGCCTGGCTAGACAGTGTGTACAGAACAGGAAGGGATGGCTGTAGGAACAAACACATTGACATTACAACCAGTTCAGTGATTCCTGAATAAACAACTAAAGTTGCGTGCCATGCTTCCTGGAGACAGAATTAGTTTGATATACTGCATTAGGAACTATATGATTACTTGAAAATCTTATAGCTAAATAAGTATTTCACTTAACACCTTTGCATTTAAAGCAAACAAATGAATACATTTTTAGATAAAAATTTTCAGGGATTTTCAAAGAAACTCGCAATAATCAAACTGTTCCAGTTTGAGAACTTCTATGATGCCATGACCTCAATACTGTACAATCAGTAAAAATACAAATTAAAGATCTAAAATAAAAGCAAGGGACATAGAGGCCAAAGAACCTGCTGGTCACTACCCCAGTGCATTATGTTTTTTTTTTCCTAATGCAATGATGGCCCACATGATGTTTTTTTCATTCAAACTCCAGACTGATTACCTGCTTATGAGTTCCTCTGAGAATGTGCGCCCGTGCGCCTTCACATGCCGTCCTCATTGCCTCCATAGAAGGCGTCCCCAGTAAGTCAGTGATTAAATCCAGCTAAACACAGAAAAATCCACTTTAGAAATGCCTCCAAATGTGTCATCATGGACCGTTTGTCTCCAAGAACACCTCTTTAATCAGTGGCTGGATAAGACCCAGAGTAAAGTGAGTGTGAAAAATATAGCAGCTTCCAAGTTTCACTCAGACACAGGCATGTGGCTCTGATCTTATTCTTCATTATGATCCCAAAAGCTGTAGTTGGCAAAGGAAGAAGTTACCTGCTGAATGGGACTTTGAGCTTGGAAGAGGATACGCCGACCCAGCAGCTCTGCAAAGATGCAGCCCACAGACCAAATATCGATGGAGTTGGAGTAGTGCCGGCTGCCCATAAGGATCTCTGGTGCTCTGTAATACTGCGTCACCACTTCCTGAGTCATGTGCCGGGACTCATCCAACTCCTCCACACGGGCGAGCCCAAAATCACAGATCTAAACACATCCACAGAAACGTTACCATTAACCATTCTTTGTAATTTATATTCGTAGTGCTGTTTATGCTCCCAGGACCTTCAGGCTTCTTTTACTGTGAGCAAAAAGCAAACAGATCCACTATTACTAGTTCAATTTTGAAGAAATTATCTGTTCTTTTTTCCCCCCTCAATTCTTGTTGATTTTGTGTTTTACTATGCAGACAATTTCTTCACCAAATGTATTTATTAGGAATGAACAGCTATCATCCAGATATTATTTTGTCTCTCTGCAATACAGTTTCTCTAAATAAGCCCATGTTTCTCACTCCTCACCATGACAGTCTCTGTGACATTACTCTTCAACTTTGATCATTTCAAGAGAGTTTCTGACAGAATTCTGAACTATTACAACTGCAAACCCAGCAAGCATCGAAGCTTTGACATTTTCTAAAATGCACCAAGTTTATTTTCTGTTCGTTTTGGATCATGTTCTTCCAGACAAGCAAATCAGATTGAAGTTAACTGTTGAATTTGACAAATCCATTGTCAAATTAAGCTTTTGTGAAGCATCTATTTAATTACAATTTCTAAACACGCTTTATGATGGAAGTACGGTGCTATTTTTCTGTCTTAAAGCTATGAAGCCATTTCTGATTTGGAGGAGAATTGATGCTACATCATCAAACACAAACTGACACAGACAAATGGTAAACATTTTAAAAACTTCTGACAACACAGAATGAAAGTTAGGCAGAAACAAACTACTTTATTTCTTTTGGGAATATTGATAAAACACTTGCTATAAGCAAGACCTACAGCATAAATGCAGCTGATGACATAATGGTAGCAACACAACCTTTTTCACACACCTTGAGCACACAGTTGCTGTTGACCAGGAGGTTGCCAGGTTTGATATCCCGGTGCAGAATTCCAGCAGAGTGTAGGTATTTAAGTCCTGCAGGTAACAAACCAAAAACATTTAGTAGATAAAAACAGTCCTGGAATCAGTGAAATAAGTGACTCCAGTCCTTCACCAACTAGTTTGAAAGCCTCGAAAGCCAGTTAGTTGATAAAAGCTCAGCATCGGATCATCTTCATCATACTGGTACTTGACGTTTAAGTTTGATTCTTGGGGGGGAAAGTGAACAAGTCTTCCTACACATCTTCAAAAAAATATACTATACATTGTAATATTTTTAATAAAGGCTCCAACAAAGACAATTAAGTGAAACTCAAATATAAATTCATTACACATAGTGAAATAAAATTAAATTATATTTCTGGTAATTTTGACTACTGTGGTTTACAGATAATGACACCAAAATTCTGTGCCTCAGAAATGATTAGATTATTGCATAAGATCAATAAAAATCTATAATCTATATCTCATATGGAAATTTGAGGCTTCATTTCTTTGTACTTTGTACTCAGTACTTGGTTGGAGCTCCTTTTGTATTAATTACTGCATCAGTGCGGAGTGACACAGCTGATCAGCCTGTGACTCCGAGGAATGGCTGGTGGAATGGCTTTGATAGTGACCTCTAACTCACCTTCCTCTTCCTCTTAACAGCTCATAGAGAAACTGTGTGAGGTTCGGCTGAGGAAGGGCTGCTGAACCTCATCATAGGCACTATGGTTCATTTTAGTACCATAGGCAGAGTGCCAGATCCACTCTGCCAGATCCTTATGAAAAATGAAATCATGCAGTTTGTTAGCAGAAGGATGAAGTGCCCTGGCAGATGACCGTTGACTGCAGAAAACCCAGTTGACCAACATTCACAGAAGACATGGAACCCCATTTCACCTGCTTGCCTATGAAGGAGGAGCTTTTTGGTTTTAGATTTGCATTTTGGAAGTTGCTCTATATAACTAGCTTTGGTAGTTATCTTTAATATTCTCTGCCCTCACAGCTGGATTGCTTGAAATTAATACTCGAGGGATGTTTACCTTATTTTTCCACTTACAAGCTGAAAAGGTACAAGACATCTCTTGTCTCCACAAAAGACTGTGACAAACTACTCCAGAAATTAGCAGTGATAGAAATGATGATTAATTGACATGGAGAGGGAAAGTCAAAACTGGTTTTAAAAATGAGACTTTACTGATGACTCAAACCCGTGAAAGGTCTGATCAACTGTTGAGAAGCTGGAACTCTTTCTGTGCTAAGCCAAAGGACAAATCCCTTCCCCAACTCATGGAACACATGAGTTGGGGAACGTCACACTAAGACAACACAAACTGGCCAGCCTTATTATGGGCCAGACCAGTGGCGCAAAAAGTGGGTATGCAGCATATGCAACGCATAGGGGCGAAGCACCAGAGGGGGCGCCAAAACCCCGTCTGTAGGGGGCGGCGTGCCAATTATGTTTTCCCATACACTTCAGCGCACCTTTACACTCCTTCACTTCGCGCACATAACGAGGTAAATGTAGCGAGTTTTACCCTTCATGTATCGGCTCAGCATACGCTCAAGCGGGTGAACGTATGTTTTCTATGCTCTTTCCCCCTTATGTTCTTTCCTTCCAGGGGGGGGGCAATCGATTTATGTTTTCGCATCCACCTGAATAATGTGTAGTTGCGCCACTGGGCCAGACCATTTTTTTGTCCATTTCAGGGTGGCAAAGTCTATCAATATTTTTTGAAAAGATACATGTCTCTAGTTAATATTTTGTTATGACAGCCCTTCCAAAATGGTAGCTGAGCCATAGTTATCATCTCATGAAGTAAACAACCCCTTTGGAAAAACTCTGTTTTTTGAGACTGGTGTATCTCTGGTTTAGGGTCATGGTATGGGCATTTGTCAAAGGTCTATAATTCAATATTTGGTATCATCTTAAAGGTGACACTTTTGGCTTTCATTTGAATCCGGTTTTGAGTTGCTCTGACTAACACAGAGGCCATTAGAGGTCCATCCATCCAACCATTTTCTTTGCACCCTTGTCCTTTGGTGGGACTATCTCCAGCTGGCATTCCGGGCGAGGGGCGGCGTTCACCCTGGACAGGTTGCCACTCTGTCGCAGGGCAACACAGAGACAGACAGGACAAACAACCATGCACACACTCACCTAGGGAGAATTTAGTCAGACCAATTAACCCGACAGTCATGTTTTTGGACTGTGGGAGGAAGCCGGAGTACCCGGAGAGAGCCTACGCATGCGCAGGGAGAACATGCAAGCTCCATGCAGAGGGACCTGGAATTGAACCCAGAGCCTTCTTGCTGCAAGGCAACAGCTCTGCCAACTGCGCCACTGTGCAGCCCCCGTCATTAGAGGTCGTTAGACCAAAAATAATACACATTTTTCCACACCTTTTGACCAAACTAGACACATTTCTTTCATCCCAGTGGTACTCAGGGACGTCAGGGACAGAAGAGTTAATGACTAAAATACTCAGACTCTAAGGAGTCAGAAAATGTATGATATGCCTACACTGTCTATGGGTCTATATATATAAGGAAAAAAAAGATTATTTTCTGATGCTTAGGCTACTATTGACAGCATAATTCAGATTATTGTATTACATTTCTGCCAACAGATAACTTTAGGCATATCGGTACCATCTACATTATGTTTGCTGAGGATGTTGATGTCAATCAGGCCCACAAATGAGTTTGTTAAAAAAATTAATTCAGTAAGAAGTAACCATTTAGCTTCAGCATGTAACTTTTATTTAAAAATCTATGCATTTATTAAAACTATCACTATGCTGTCCTGAGACCCTCCTCCGTCTCCTCCTGGCTCTGATTGGTTGTGTCAATTTAACACTGCGAGAAGGCAGAGGGTTTTAATTTTTCTTAACAGATTATTTGTCTCGGCATACTGTGACAATATGGTGACAGTTTCAACAAATGTACAACAGAATTTTTTTTCTAAAATGTACATGCTGCAGCATTGAACTGCCTTTGTTTGCATGCTGTTCATACCCTGTGATGGCTACACGATTTAGCTGAATATTCCAGTGTGTGTTCGTAAATAAGGATACTAAAACACCTGAAGGAACCAAAGGTTTCATTTTAAAAGCCAAACATTAGGATAATTAACAGCGCTAAGAGAACAACCAGTCAAAAACAGCCAGTCAGGAGGAGGGTCTTAGCACTGTCAATTAACTCATGTTCATGCTTCTAAATATGCTAATGGTGGAGAAGCTATTTAATGTTCCAGGAAAACTGGGGTAGAGCAGCACCTATATGAGGATTATTGACAGAGCCAAGACCCTCTTCCTGCTCTGATGGGTTGTGCCTGACAGAGCAGAATATTTGTTTGTTCAGATGACAGCAGGTCCACAGGGAGAAGGCAGAGGAGCTAATTCTTTTAACAGATTATCTGTTTTATATTTTCAGGACATTGTGATCATTTTAGTTAAGTAAAAAAAATATTTTTTTTAACAAACGTTACAAAATGCAGCTTTACGTAGAGAGCAGGAGACAGTCGTGCTGAAGATCCTAAGGGAGTTTTTATATATTAAAAACTGAACTGATTGGACATACAAATTAACTGACTTACAGTTATACATTTACATATTTTTCCTTTTCAATATTTATTTTTGACAATAAACTTTTATACTTTGAGCAATTTTTCACTTTTTTATTGGCAATTCTTTACTCAAGACAATAAATTTTAATGTCAGCAAACAATGACAAAGTTCTTTGTCTTTCTGTCTGACTATCTATATAGCCAGCCAGCTGGTGCTGGTTTATGTCCTCATATCTAATAGTCTACCATCTTGCTATGAATTTCTCCATTTATTAGACTGTACAGTGGGGAGAACAAGTATTTGATACAGTTGATTTTTCAGGTTTTCCCACTTGCAAAGCTTGAAGATGACTAATTTTTATCATAGGTACTCTTCAACTGTGAGTGATGGAATCTAAAAGAAAAATCCAGAAAAATACAATGATGATTTTTAAATAATTAATTTCCATTTTATTGTGTGAAATAAGTATTTGATCATCTTTCAACCAGTAAGACTTTTGGCTCTCACAGACATATTAGTTCTTCTTTAAGAAGCCCTCCTGTTCTCCACTCATTACCTGTATGAGTGGAGGACACTCATACAGGTATAAAAGGTGTCTTTTATACTGTTACCTGTATAAAAGACACCTGTCAACACAATCAATCAGACTCCAGCATCTCCACAATGCCCAAGACCAGAGAGCTGTGTAAGGACATCAGGGATAAAATTATAGACCTGCACAAGGCTGGGATGGGCTACAGGACAATAGGCAAGCAGCTTGGTGAGAAGCAACAACAGTTGGTGCAATTATTAGAAAATGAAAGAAATATAAAATAACGGAAAATCTCCCTCGGTCTGGCGCTCCATGCAAGATCTAACCTCGTGGAGCATCATTGATCTTGAGGAAGGTGAGGAATGAGCCCAGAACTACACGGCAGGACCTGGTCAATGACCTGAATAGAGCTGGGACCACAGTCTCAAAGAAAACAATCAGTAACACTCTACGCCATCAAGGATTAAAATCCTGCAGTGCACGCAAGGTGCCCTTCCTCAAGCCAACGTATGTCAAAGCTCGTCTGATGTTTGCAAATGACCATCTGAATGATCCAGAGGAGGAATGGGAGAAGGTCATGTGGTCCATGAGACAAAAATAGAACTTTTTGGTTTAAACTCCACTCGTCATGTTTGGAGGAAGAAGAATGATGAGTACAACCCCAAGAACACCATACCAACTGTGAAGCACAGCAGTGGAAACATCATTCTTTGGGGATGCTTTTCTGCAAAGGGAACAGGACGACTGCACCATATTGTTGGAAGGATGGATGGGGCCATGTATTGTGAGATTTTGGCCAACAACCTCCTTCCCTCAGTAAGAGCACTGAAGATGGGTGGTGGCTGGGTCTTCCAGCATGATAACGCCCCAAAACACACAGCCAGGGCAACTAAAGAATGGCTCCGTAGGAAACATCTTAAGGTCCTGGAGTGGCCTAGCAAGTCTCCAGACCTGAATCCAATAGAAAATCTTTGGAGGGAGCTTAAAGTCCGTGTGGCCCAGCGACAGCCTAGAAAATGACCATCTTCATTTGGCTCTGGAGGAGACCTGTTTGGAGGAGTGGGCCAAAATCCCTGCTGTAGTGTGTGCAAACCTGGTCAAGAACTACAGGAAACATCTGATCTCTGTAACTGCAAACAAAGGTTTCTGTACCAAATATTAAGTTTCTTTTTTCTGGTGTATCAAATACTTATTTCACACAATAAAATGGAAATTAATTATTTAAAAATCATACGTTGTATTTTTCTGGATTTTTGTTTTAGATTCCATCATCTTCAAGCTTTGCAAGTCGGAAAACCTGAAAAATCAACAGTGTGTCAAATACTTGTTCTCCCCACTGTATGCGAGGACCCCCAGCATCAGGAACAGTCGGGTAGCATGCAAGCTACCTGATGTGCAAACAGGCTGAAGAGCTCAGAAATGTGCAAGCTCTAATGTTGCACCAAGACTGCTTTGCTAATACAGTATAAGACTCCATGCTGTAGTTTAGCCAATGAATTTAGGTGTGTATAACAAAGGACACATGTAAAAGTTGCAGGACTCTGACCCTTGAGGAATGCAGTTTGAGACCACTACCTTAGTCTGTTGAGAATTGCAGTTGTTAACTTCCTCTCAGGTACAGCTGGGTTAAAAGAAATGTGGTAGTAAATGAATAGCAGACAAACAAAGGCTGTTCAATGCTGCTGATCACCTGAAGCTTAACTGTTACATCTAACTGATTTTATTTTTTAACAAACTTATTTGTGGGCCTGATTGACAACATCCTCAGCAAGCATGTAGATGGGACCGATATGCCTAAGGTTATCATCTGTTGGCAGAAATGTAATATAATTATCTGAATTATGCTGTCAATAGTAGCCTAAACATCTGAAAATAATCTTATATATATATATATATATATATATATATTTTACCTCAGAATTAGTCATTTAATGAGGGTGGTATCCTCCCTCATTCTGCTATGTCTCTGTGGGCTACTATTGTGTAGCCCATGATGGAAAAACTCACAAATTCTAATAAATAGGCCAATACAGCATCCTAAAGTCTATGCAAGTGTACATTTCTACCATTACTGATTAACGTTTTTATAACCAACAAACTAGACATGAGTGACACGCTAAACAAACCCTCACTAGCCCCCCAAACATATACGCCAGTTGAGGATATAGCCCAAGTCTGTAACTTCAAATTACAGCTCATAATTGCCTCCCATAGACAGACAGTGTAGGCATATCATACATTTTCTGACTTATTAGAGTCTGTTCAGTATTTTAGTCATCAACTCTTCTGTCCCTGATGTCCTTGGATACCACTGGGATGAAAGAAATGCATCTAGTTTGGTCAAAAGGTGTGGAAAAATGTGTATTATTTTTGGTTTAACGACCTCTAATGACGGGGGCTGCACAGTGGCGCAGTTGGCAGAGCTGTTGCCTTGCAGCAAGAAGGCTCTGGATTCAATTCCAGGTCCCTCTGCATGGAGTTTGTGTTGGTCAGAGAAACTCAAATGAAAGTCAAAAGTGTCCCCTTTAAGATGATACCAAATATTGCATTATAGACCTTTGACAAATGCCCATACCACCAGTCTCAAAAAACAGAATTTTTCCAAAGGGGTTGTTTACTTCATGAGATGATAACTATGGCTCAGTTACCATTTTGGAAGGGCTATCATACCAAAATATTAACTAGAGACATGTATCTTTTCAAAAAATATTGATAGACTTTGCCACCCTGAAATGGACAAAAATGTCCAATTTTGGCCTCTGGCCCATATGGAGGTCTGCCTCTTCAAACCCTTCACCCAGCAAAAAGCAGCAGCAATCCATAGTCAAAACAAGTAGTAGCAGCAGCAGCATTCCATCTGGGAACGCAATGTATCCAATATTTACCTCTCACAACTTGATCTTAATTTTTAAAGATAGTGAAATTTGGGTTTTCATTATCTGTAAGCCATGATCAAAAAATACAAGAAATGAAATAAAGGCTTAAAATGTTTCACTAACAGATCAATAAAAGGAGTTTCACTTTATAAAAATGGTGACAGAAAGGTTCAACGTTTCACAATATTCTAATTTTTGGAATCCAAAGTTTTTTTTTTTTTTTGGGGGGGGGGGGGTTGGTGTGTTGCAACAGGATTTATCTCATTTCTTATTTCAGTAAATTCCCTGTTAACCCTACTGCTGTAAGAATACCAAGATGATTAAAAATAAATAAAATAAGCACTTACCCCGAAGAATCTGATACAGAAAAACTTTGGCATGATCTGAGCTCAGAGGCTGTGGTGATACAATGATCTTATGGAGGTCACTTTGCATAAGTTCAGTCACAACATAACTGAATGTTGGGAGATTAAGGTTGAAAATTAAAATATTAATGAACACTAGTTCAACAACACTGTTATGCTTCAGTCGTAGTTTGTATGTTCAGAAAGGAGGTGTTGAACTGCAGCGCCAGCAGCCTCCTGCTCTCCAAAGATCCAAGACTGATGACTCTTTGATGCAGAAGAAAACTGAGCCGCTTTGCTACATCTGACTTTTTAAATTTTCAACATGAATTTGTAAAAATACAAAACTTTGTCCATCTCAAATATTTCCAAGGCTTTTTGGCTTATTTTGAATCCAACGTAAGGGTTTTGATTTCTGCAGTAAAGCACATTATAACAAATAGCTAATCGCCCACATCTCTATCTTGGGAGAGAAAACAATAATTTAAGCAGGTAAACAATAAAAAAATAAAATAACACAATCTGTAGAGATTTATCAGTTAACAACCGACAGCCAAACATGTCTTGTAACTGTTGTATATTGAGGACATTTTATGAAAGGATAGATACTGCAACTATACTTTGTTTCTTTTGCCATAGCACATGTGCTTTTTAAATAATATTTAAACTTTGCCCAGAATAGAGAGAGGAGACTTCCTGAAGCCAGTGGATGGCCTTGCTGAGAGAAACACTGTAGGACCTCACACTGCAGGCTAACTGGTGGTGCAAAGAATTTCTGAAAGTAGAATTGACAGCTGAATTTTTGGTTTGCAGGCTCTTCTCCTGTGCAACCAGATCCCAGTTTTAGTTTGGGAAGCAGACGCCCTGTCTACTTTATTGTAGGCTTAAAATGTCCTTTTTGTTGAAGCTTAGAGTTAGATTGGCTAAAGTTTTCTGTTCCATCTCTGTACTTAAGTTGTCAGTGCTTGGGCAATGTATAAATTTGTCATAGTACAAATATGAAACAAAGGGTTGTGGCAAGTACATGGTAGTATACAGCATATACTACCAAGCATATGGTATATGCATTCCAAGTATATGGTAATTTTGCTGAAAAGCATACACAGTGTGCGTAGAACGCCTATCAAAAGTATTCAATCCCTGAATGCTTTGCCCTTGATGATAAACAGAATGTGGCCATTTTAACAAAGACATTTGGCAAATCTTCCAATTGTCCATTAGTCCCGTTCAGGAGTCCAGCAGCAAGTCTTTAAAATTAGACCTAAACCAACTATTAACAAAGGATCGAAAGTCACTATTTGGTGGCGAATGCCTAAAGGTTTTCCTTTAGACACATGAAGACGTCATGTGTAGTTTATCAAGGGTTAGTGGATATGGTTTCAGAAGGAGTCGCCCAATCTTCAGATTCTTCTATGTGGGCAAGGATAAAATGATGTCATCAAACTACCACATCAATGATCACTGATGATGCCCTCCCCTCCCCCACCAAAAAAAAATACCCCCACAAAAACTGCAGATCGGATGATCCATACAGCTCTATACATAGAGACATCGCTGCTGGAGTCAAACGCCAATATAATTCTATTGGCCCTTTCAGAGGTTAACAAAGGTCATTTATATCCAGTTTGGTGTAAATTGAATGAGGCATATGTGATTTAGAGCCAAAAGTATGCAAATAGCAAGGGATTGGGATTCGCCATCATGCTACACCCGACATGGTCCAGACACACAGAACTGCACAGAAAAATGAATATTTCTGTCGAGCCAAATCTTATTACTGTTGATTAGTAAAAACAGCAAAATGGCAAAACATCTAAGGGGGTTAATACCTTCTATAGGCACTGTGTTTACCGTTTTGCTAAAATGATAACGAGAAAAAAAAAGTGGAGGTACTTGAACAATATTAGTCTAAATCTGTAGAATGTTATTGGCACATCACACACACAAATAATAGCTGCGTGTCCATTAACCATAAAATTTTGCAAATTGAAATTAAGAGAATACATTTTCTTAATTAGAACCTGACCAATTATGAAATAACCAAATTGGTCATCCTAGAGCAAAAAAGGTTTTGCTCCAACATGAGGCATTTTTTTTGTTGGATGGATTAAAATAGATCAACAGCCAGATGTCACTATTGGCAAAAACGAAGAAGACGACGACAGGAAATGGTACAGAGATGATGGTTTGTTGTTTTCCCTGGACAATGTGCAGCTGGTTCAACCAGAGCTTTCACAGCATCACACACACATAAACGTTGTGTGTCATTTAAGTGAGTCCATCTAGCTCTTCTGTAAAATTGCCAAATACTTTCCCCAAAACAACACATTCGTAGCCGTTCCCAAGTATAAGGTGACTGTCGCTCCAGCGCCTGAATAAAACGCCGACATCTCTTCTGATGGCCAATAGATCATGGCTGAATTCTGAATAGTTTATTTCACAATAGTTTATTTTATGTCGCCACCATGAGTTTTTATTTTATTTATTTAATAGAAACACGGCATTTGCAAAATTGTGTTCTTTCAAACCTTAGTTTTGAAAGAACACAATTTTGTTCTTAGTTTGAAAGAACATATAGGCAAAGATTTGCACACATTTATAATAGAAACACAGCTACTGTTCCCTTCACAGAAATAGGCCATGCAAGGTTCTGAACTGTTATCAATCTTTAAGTGAATCAAAAGCAGAAAGGATACATTTCTTCAAAGTAGTCGATGTGTGGAGGCTGCAGTATGTCCAAAGCAGAAAGTACCTGTGAACACACAATGCTTAAGTCATGGTTATGAATACATTTTTTTTGTTTCTTCCAGTGGTTGTCTGGAATCACCTGAAAATCTCTGGCTGTAAAATTTAAGACAAATGTGCACTTACATTTTCATGTTTGAAGAAGGACAACATCTTCAGTTCCCGAAAGACCCTTTTGCAAGAAACAAGATTCTGGAAGACATTGGGCATCTTTTTGAGAGCCACTCGCTTTCCGTCTCTGGGATCCGTCACCGACCTTAAAGCAGAGGATGTATAACATTAGATAGACGGTTATTAGCAGAACTATCTATTGTTCATAAATTAAAAAACATAGATCCTGAACATGTTGATTTCCTTAAGTCCTCTATGAGGAGCCCCACCTCTCCACAGTGTGAAGACCTAGAAATGCATCCAACTATCATTGCAAATGCACAGCAGAATTTTTGATGTTCTTTCTGAAATAATTAAGATACAATATTAACAGTGTTTTTATTGTGCTTTCAGGAAGAGCACATCACTAAGTGACTGGACAGAATTATTGAATCCAGAGATCAATTCAGAACAAAGCAGGCGTAAGTATGATTCTACTAGGATCACACAAGGCTGCTCTGATACGCCAAGTCTTCGCTCTCAACTGGGAGAAGGTGAGGGGAGGAAGGTTAAAAACCAAATTAAAGATTGTGAGCGTACAAAGCCCTGCAGACAGTCTGACAAAACCACCCAACGTGCAGCATACCGCCAACCAAGAGTCAGAGCAGAGGAGACCCATTCCACTCCATGTCCACGTTGCAAATAAATCACACATTTGTACAGCTGAGTAAAAATATGTTTGCTGCAGCCATGCCCACTATCCCAACTCCTAACCAGCCACTGAGTGGGACTGTGTGACAGAGAGAGATCGTTTTAAACCCGACTGGTTGAGTGATGAAAAGCGTAAAGCTGTACCTCCTTAAACAACAGAAGAATTGGTCTGTTTGGTAGTGTTTGACCAAGGGAGGCCAGCACCGAGATGGATTTTAGGCACTGCAAAAATGCAAAACTACATGAATTTACACAAAAATGTCAACAGTTGCACAGAAACATAAACATGTTTGTTAATTGTGAAAGTGAGGTCTCTGTGGCAGAAAGAAGGAGCTTTGACATGGTTGTTTAAAAAAAAACAAACAAATGTGGCTCGCATGGACAAATGGAAACTTGAAATGTATCGATTCAGTCTGATATGATCAATTCAGTTTATTTATATAGAGCCAATAATATTATGAACAAAGTTTCCACAAGGATTATTGAGGACGCTTCGTCACGATTTGCAACTCGGCCAACATCTTCACATCCCAAAAATTCTGCAGAAAAATTAGTCTAGATCTGAAGAACCTCTTATTAAACACCCAGGACAATCCAGAAAGAAAGACGAGGAAGCAGCTGATGAATGATGCGCTCCCTGAGGTCGGTGCTGAAAAGGTGGAAAACAAAGCAGACAAAGTTGCCTCACATTGCCTGCATTGCAAAATAAAAAAAAGTTTGTACAGCTGCTTCAAGTTGTGCCTCAGAGCCTGAGTTAGCTTGGCACATATTTTTGTGTCTCGGTAGTCCTATAGTTTCACAAGACAGCAAAATATTTGTTCTTAAAGGCTGATTCTTTTCTAGAAAGTTGTTTATTATTTTACATACAATATGAATGACATATTTCAGATATTATGTCCTGTTTAGTTTTTTCTGAGGCTCAGTCACATTGATGTAGCTGAGCTTAAGTTATTTTTATTCATGCCAAGTCGTTACAGATTGTATTTGAATCTTTTCAACTTTAGATTATTTTTTAAGCATTGTAAATAAATCTACAAACATATTCATAAACACTTGGAGTCGTTTGAATTTAAGTTAAGGAATAAATCCAAACTGGAAGACCCTCCAGCCTCAGCTGCATCATCCAGTCGCTGTGTTATGTGTGTCTACCGCAGCCTATCAGCGTTGGACCACACCTCGTCATAGCCAAACATCAAGCTAGCTTCTGTTTATCTGCGCCTCCATCTGTTCACCAGCCGAGCTCACGGCCCCTCCGCCCCGACTCCGCCCTCATCCTCCTGGCTCCTTCAGGCCTCCACCAGTGAGCTGCTGGGCAGGAAAACGTCTCAAATCCTCATCGCCAGCTAATCATCCAAGCTTATTGCAGTTCACAGCGCCCACGTCTTCTGCCGGGGTCCGAGCCCCAAAACATTTCATTCATGTGAATAAAACATTTTATCTCTAGGTTGAGTTTTAAGTTCATTCTCTTTGACAGTTGTCACGTTTCTTATTGGTTTGGTAAGGCCATTTAAAGACTCCATTTTATAATTATACTGTGACTGGAACAGGTGTCATTTTGTTTGGTTTTGTTACATAATATTCAGGGAAGCAGCTCTTTCAGTTTCCTCTAGTTTGATTTAGTTTCTTTTTGGAGATGGCTGTTGATCTGGCGAAAGCTTTTACTTTCACCTTGAGACATTGGATGCTACAGTATGAACCCAGCAACCAATGTTTACAGTTGGGGTTTTTTCAGATCACTTTTTAATGGGTGTTGCTCAGAGGCGCAGTTGGTAGAACTGCTGCCTTGCAGCAAGAAGGTTCTGGGTTCGATTCTCGGCCTGGAGTCTCTCTGCATGGAGTTTGCATGTTCTCCCCAAGTATGGTGGGTTTTCTCCGGGTACTCCGGCTTCCTTCCACAGTTCAAAAACATGATTGTCAGGTTAATTGGCCTCTCTAAATTGCCCCCTAGGTGTGTGTGTGTGTTCATGGTCGTTTGTCCTGTGTGTCTCTGTGTTGCCCTGTGACAGACTGGCGACCTGTCCAGGGTGACCCGCCTCTCGCCCGCAACGTTAGCTGGAGAGGCACCAGCAACCCTCCCGACCCCAGTGTATAGAAAATGGATGGATGAACTTTTTAATGGCAGAAATCAAATGTCTTTGAAATTTCTGCTATAATTAAAGGTCATGAACATTAATTAATTCTGTGCTTTAAGAATTCCTCAAAACAGAATATAAAATATTTAAAAAAAAAAACAAGATAGTAAGCAAACTTAAGAATAACAGAAAAATTCACGTGTCCTTCTAATATATGAAGAAGAAAGAGAGAGGTAGCTGAAAAGGGAAGATGTGAAGAAGTTAAGCAAACTTAAGAGTTGTTTACTTACCATACGACCCCAAACGCACCGTAGCCGATGGGGCGATCAGGCTCTATGTCCAGCTGCTGCTGAAGGTGGTGCGTGTTTTGTTGCTGCTGATGGTGGTGGTGATGGTGGTGGTGAGACTTGACAGCAGCAGCTTGAACCTGGGCTGGAGCTGCAGCTGAAGCAGGTCCTGGAGCCTGTCCAGGCGCAGGAGAGGGGAAGTAGGGCTGCTGCTGGCCAGGATTGAGCATCACCGCTGCAGCCGCAGCAGTGGATGTGTGCTGCTGCACCGTGCGCACGGCTGCAGCAGAACCTGGGTGCTGCAAGTGATGCTGTCCTGCTTGGTGGTGGAGGTGGTGATGATGCATGTGGGGAGGCGGGAGGTGCTGCAGCTGGTGATGGTGATGGGCAGCCACTGCTGAGGAGCCACCGTTGTAAGCAGTCATCATTTTTGGAACGTTTGTGGCAGTTGTGCTGCAAAGAGCCATTCAGCAAGGCAAAAAAAAAAAAAAAAACGTCTACCGGGTCAGAACGTGGTGATGAAGCCTACCAGACTGAACCCTTACACTGAAAACGCAATAAAACAGATTCTGGCTTTAAATGATCAACCATCAGTTACTTTAAATCTTCACACAGGATGTAAATAAAGTTGTTTGCCATAATTTTTATCATAATGCAACTAAAAAAAAGCAGCCACAGTTTTCTCACTTGTGTTTCAGTGATCTGAAACTAAAGATATTTTTGCTAAAATTTAAAGCAATGTCAAGTGTAAAAAAAAATCTAATAAAAACTTGACACAACCAAACAAAAATAATTAGTGGAAATAAACCTGAGCCCCCCTGAATAAATAAAGTTGTATTTTGATGTCTCCCATTGCAGAGCGTGTTGATTCCTCAGCCGTGTCACATGAGAACAACATTCATCTAAAACAAGTGCCAAAGTTTCTTACAGGCTTCGAACCAGCGCCGCAAATCCTCCCATAAAGGGGGTCCGCGCAGCCCGGAAACGGCATCTGTTGTTCCAAATGGATCCTCCTCTTCCTCTCCTCTCCTTTTTTTCTTCCTCTTCTCTCCTCTTCTCTTCCTCTTCCTCTCTTTGCGCGCAGAGCGAGGCAGCTGCTCCGTAAACAGAGCTAATCTCCGAGCCGTGATTAACGGCGCAGATCCGGTGCAGAGGCGATGTATCCCGGCTAAGGCGATAATACAACAGCAGACGCAGGCAGACCGACAGGCCGAGCCGCCATCCGCTCACATGGAGCCGCTTGTTGGGAGACAGACCCCCATCATCCGGAGCGGAGGGGCTGTGACCATCGCTCACAACATTACAGCACAAGCCCTCATAGTTCCACCAAATCTTTGTTTCCGGGCTGTTTTGCTCTGTCCTCTAAATAAGTACAAGCCCAGAGAGACGTGATAACAATGTGACAAAAAGTTCTTCTTTAACGTTAGATAAATAAACGTGCGAGCCGCCCGTGTGAAGACGAGAGTTTCTTAACCTGACAGGTCGGAGCTAACAGCTAACAGAGTGGGCAGCTTCAGCTCCACATCGAGGTCCTCCTCCTCCTGTCGGCTCACCGCGGCGTGTCGGGTCCGGGGTCGGTCCGGGGGGCCGGGGGCCGGGGGGCCGGGGGTCCGGGCTGAGGGTCCTTTACACTTCAGCACGATGCCGCTCCGCTGACATGATCCAACTGATCACAAGGTAAACAGGATAAACACTTGATCCAACATGGTGAACATAATCTTACCTACTCGGCGGTGAGATTTTACGGAACAGCTAACCAATCAGCTGTGGCACCTTAATGACGTAGGTATATTCCAATTGATTGTCACTAGAATCAGCCAATGGCGCTCGCGCGCAGGGTGACGGGGGCGGACCACTGCCCTGTAGAGCCAATCAAAAGACGGAATTTATCAGAAAAGGATCTGCATATGTTCAAAACGTCCTCATGGAAAAATAATCTGTCAGTAATGCTTCAATACTTCTGAAGATCTTTTTTTTTGCTTGTATTTCAGTTCAATGAATTTTCTTATTTTCTTATCTAAAAATGGACATGAAATGAAGCTTTATAATTAATAGATACATTGATTAGAGCATGTGCCACTGCCAACAGGAAACATATTTGTATAACTGTTAGGAGTCAGTTACAAAGATGTCATTTGTTCCATTTTCTTTATTTGAATCTTTGAACTTTTCCAAACTAAAGTCATGACTTTCACAATTATATTCATACAAGCTAGTGTGTTTTAGAAGCGTACTATTATGCAAGTGAGGAAAAGTGTGTTATTCAAAACAGAAGAATGCTGTACATGTATCAATCAAAGATACATCCTGATCCGGTCATGTTTGATAACCTTAAAAATAAACTGGATTTTGCTCATTGGTTTTTTTGTGATTAGATAATACAATACAAATCAGTTTGTTTACATTGTTCCAATTCACAAAAAATGTCTTTTCAAGGCACTTTACAAAATAATGCAACAAGATTCATCATGTGAGTAGGATTAGTCATATATGAATCTAACTCAGAGATGTTTTAGCTCAATTTTCTAAACTAAATCCAAAAACTGGATTTTACTGAAACTATCCGTCTCGTTCTACTTTGAGAAATAAACCCTGGTGCATATTCTCATAGACTCACAGACCCCTCAGACTGTGGCACATATAATGTGATCAATAAAAGTGGGACAGTGCTGATCAGGTTCCTCTCTGCTCCTTCCCTTCCTGTCATTCTCCCTGACACGCATCCTAAGATGCAGCATCCAAGCAGTTACTGTTATAACAGAATATCATTTAAAATTAAAATGTTTTTTTTATGTGGTTTGACTGCTGTATTTTTTAAACATACTTACCACAACATTTATGTCATCCAGCTGTGAGGATGAGTGAATCATGACATCAGGGGAAGACAGCAGGTTGGTCTCATGCAGAATGGAAAACTACTTAATCCAAACTGTTTCTTTTTAAAACATAGTTTCACTTAAAAGTGTTTTATAATACACAGTCCAGTCACATTAATGTGACCATCTGTCGAAAGCCAGAATAACCACCTTTCGCAGAGCGAACTGCTACGAGACGTGCAGGAAGAGAGTCACTTAGGTCCCTGAAGGTCTTCTCTGGGATGTTGAGCCATGCCGACTCTAATGCCGTGGCCAGCTGCGCTAGATTACGCGGTTGAGGATCCATGGCGCGAACAACTCGATCGAGATGGTCCCACAGATGCTCGATTGGGTTTAAGTCAGGTGAGTTTGCTGGCCAGGGGAGGACGGTAAACTCATCCTGGTGCTCTTCGAACCACGCACGTACACTGGCAGCTGTATGGCACCTCGCATTGTCCTGCTGGAAGATGCCATCATCCTGAGGAAAAACAATGCGCATGTAGGGGTGGACATGGTCCGCAAGGACAGATGCGTACTTGTATTGATCCATCGTGCCTTCCACAATAATCAGTGAACCCAGAGAATGCCAGGAAAACATTCCCCAGACCATAATGCTCCCGCCTCCAGCTTGGACCGTTCCTGCAATGGTTGCAGGGTGGTTCCTTTCAGAGGTTTCACGCCTTATACGCCAACGTCCATCTGTCCGATGGAGCATAAAACGCGATTCATCTGAAAACGCTACCTGTCGCCACTCAGTGGACGTCCAGCTGCTGTACTGGCGTGCAAATTCTAGCCTTCGTCGTCGATGAACACCAGTCAGCATAGGTGCACGAACCAGGCGTCTGCTTCGGAGGCCCAGACGCAGCAATGTTCGCTGAATAGTGGTTTGGGAGACACTTGTGGTAGCCCCTTGGTTCATTTTAGTGGTCAGTTGCTCAACGGTAGCCCGTCTATCTGCCCGAACGCATCTCCGCAACCGTCGTTCGCCTCTGTCATCTATGGCCCGTGGTGCACCACATTTGCCACATCGTTGATTTTGGACAGTCCCATTTTGCCATGCACGGTACACTTTTACCACGGCGGCACGCGAACAGTTCACAAACTCAGCCGTTTCGGAAATGCTTCCACCCTTGGCCCGAAAGCCAATGATCATGCCCTTTTGGACGTCGGATAAATCGCTTCGTTTCTGCATTACGCCAACGATTGAAATGTTTTCCGAAGCCCACACACACCCTTTATATACGCTCAACTGCACTGTGCTGCCACCTGCCTTCTGTGATTGGTTATTTAACTCTGAAGTGGAAAGTACGTGGTGGTCACATTAATGTGACTGGACTGTGTATAATTACACTTTGTCATTGCCTCCACTGATTTTAAAACTCAATTCAATGGTCAATAGAGGAAATGCTTTGAAAATGATCATACATATGTGACCTTGGATTCAATTCATTTCCAGCCTTTGGGAGGCTGCTTTAGGTGTGAAAAGTTTTTATTATACTGTTGTAACTATGTGATCAGTGTTTATGTTGCTTTATGCTAGTTTAACAAGGATACAAACTCATAAGACTGGTTAAATTGCATGGCTCTTTATTTTATTGCAAAAATAGATATTCCATTAGTTAGAATTGCTTCGGTTTAGATTAGTCTTTTAGCAATATAACACTTTGTTGTGTTGAAAATCGGAAAATCCTCGTCCCTCAAATTATTCCCAGCAACTTGACAAAAACACTTACAGTCAAGTGTTTTTGACTGTAATCCACATCTACAGCACTGAATACCTCCTATAGGATTGTTTCTTTAAACTCCATAGATGTTCTGCTGGAGTTTAGCGTTTGTATGAAATTCTTGCCTTTTAACAATTACTGATGTTAAGTGCAGCAGTCTGACATCAGTTAAGGCATCGTAATAAAACTACACATTTGTAATAATTGATTTATACAAAATGTAGATTTAGTTTTATATGTTAAGCAGAAAATGTGAAGTGTAAAAACTGGGTTTCATCAATTCGGACTGCTAAGAAATTAGCCAACCAGTCAATTTTATCTAATGGACTGGTTGGGCCTACCAACATTCAGAAAACCAGAGTAGGATCACTCATTAAATGCATTTTGAATAACTCAAAGGCACAATCTAAAGAGTCATTCTTAGACACCATCTGTGTAGACAGACATTATCTGTGTACATACATTCTTTGGTATAAAGTGTGTTGAGTTATATTCCAGGATATAAAGACAAATCAATATCTAAAAGATGGGTTTTAGTCAATGTTGACCACATTCATCTTTAAAGGCACGAAGGTACGACATGTTCTTCTTTTAGCTGCTTAAATCCTGGACAGGGATTCTTTGGACGCTTTCATTAAGGCAAATGGTGGAAATGCTCTAACATCAAGGAGGGAGTCCTTGGTTTTTTCCATTGTAATATTGCTGAACAACAATAACGTTCATTCCATAGCACCAGGCCTGGTTGCCACATAGACGAACACAACGATGAGTAGAACCACCACAGTGAGTGTCGGCACCACCACTGTGGCCACCTGCTGTCGGGCTTCCTGCATGGCCTGTTTCCGCTCCTTCTTGTCCTTTGATGTCTCTTTCTTAGGTTTGCCTTTAAGCTGCCTCATGATGTCCCAATGACCCTCTGTCTTCACTGTTCTCACACCTGACAACAGCAAACATAAACATCAGCTTCACATAAACATTTTCCAAGATTAATTTGTTGATGGATGAATGAATGAATGAATATTTATCCATCTATTTTCTGCCGGGCAGCAGCTTCAGAATGGAGGCCCAGACTTCCCTCCCCAGCCACTTGTTCCAGCTCCACCATGAACCCCAAGACGTTCCCAGGTCAGCCGAGAGACATCGTCCCTCCAGGTGTCCTGGGTTTTCCTGTCCTCCTCACCAGAGAGGCTCCATCCTGACCAGAGTCTGAGCCTCACCTGGCTCCTCTCTGTGGAGGAGCAGCTCTACTCTGAGTCCCTGATGACTGAGCTTGTCTCTCTAACGGAGGAAACACATTTCGGCCGCTTGTATCCTGACCTCGTTCTTTCGGTCATGACCCAGAGCTTTTTCCTCCATGCTAATATATCACGTTCAACTTGTTAGCAAGAATCGCTACTAACTTTGTTGTTGCTGGTGTTGTTGCGGTGGGTAGAACTGTTTAAATTTACTTGAAAAAAAATTTTGGTGACAAAAAAAAGTTCGCAAAAGCTGTAGTTTATACTGAAGTATTGACGGTATAGAAAAGGGGTAGATGTAGTTTTACTGCACTGTAGTTTTCACTTTTACTTCAGTAGTATGAACTATTGCTCTTACTTGAGTAGATTAATTTTGCATTTAAAGAAACAGACTTCAGAGATCGGAAACATTAGATTGTCAGATTCCGGCAACGTATGAGTTAATGTTTATGCTAATCTGACCACAATTACCATTTTCTACATGTTACTATTTACATCATTATTGGTTATTATTAATACTCATGATCCGAAACATTTAAGCGTGACAAAAGAAACGCTTAAGAAATCTGTAAAGTTCAGCTACTGTGTAACTTTACATTATGTGCCTATTCTTTCTGAGGGAGGAAAACTTTAAGAACGGTTACCACCAAAATAAATATCAACGTTAGTTAAATTGCACAGAATGTAAGTTGTAAGGTGTTGAAAAGATTATATAAAACATAAACGAAACCATCAGCTTATAGTACAGTGGTTAACAATAATAAAGTAGAAATGATGGTACACACTAACCTTAACAAGTGTGATCTTCAACACTCCTGGTTGTGCTGACGACTCCGTAGGCTTGACACGACCGTGTTTTCTAAATGTTGGGGTCCAGCGCGCAAATACTAGACAGGACAAGAGACGGAGGAAGTAATGCCACTACTAAAACGATGAAGTTTTTATTTCATGTTATTTATTTCTTTTTCTTTTTCTTTCTTCTTTCTTCTTTCTTTCTTTCTTTCTTTCTTTCTTTTCTTCTTCTTCTTCTTCTTCTTCTTCTTCTTCTTCTTCTTCTTCTTCTTCTTTCTTCTTGCTTTTTATTGGTGGTTGGCAAAAAAAAAACGTGAAGTAGCATTACTGCCACCTACTGGTATGGAGTATGGTTCAAGATCTATCTATCTATTCTATCTATCTATCTATCTATCTATCTATCTATCTATCTATCTATCTATCTATCTATCTATCTATCTATCTATCTATCTATCTATCTATGTACACACATTCACACATCTGGTCAACTTTTATTAAACAATTCAGTTTTATCTAAAAATCGAATAATGATTTGTACTTACTACTAAGTTCTTCAATACTAAACTAACGTTGTCCTTTATATTTTCAAACTCTTCACATATCTTCTCTCTTTTTCATAGTTATGACATTCTAATATAACTTGCTCTATTATTTCCTATTTTTCACAGTGATCACATTTACCAGTCCCAGTACAATTAGGTCCTGTATGTCTAAATCTCTCTTGCCATCACTCTTTTCTCCTCTCTATTTCTTCATCCAATTCTTCTTTTTCTTACTATATTTTGAATCTTGTAAAATTTTGCTTTTTCTTCATCTGTCATTCTTTCATCCATTTTTGTTTAATGTTACTCTTTACCTCAGATTTACTTGTTTTTAATATAAAACTAATAACATTTTGAATAGCCCTCTTTGCTATTTTATCAGCAATCTCATTCCCTTTAACTCCAACATGTGTTTGTACTCACATTCTTTCTTAACCAAAAGAATGTTTCTGCTAAACCCATATTTTGTATTCTAAATAATGTATGTAATATTTCTAATAAAATGTCTGTTCTACTATCTGATTGACTGTATTTTAAACTTAATAATGCAGAGTTTGAATCTGAGGAAATTGCTGTTTTTAATGGTTTTATGTCTTCTATCCATTGCATAGTTAATAATATTGCCAACATTTCTCCTGTATGTCTGATAATCCATCTGTGATTTGTTTTCCTATTTTTAAATTTAATTCTGCTTCTACAAATGCTATTCCTGGTTGTTGTTGTTTTTTCAATTGTTTTTGCTGCATCTGTATAGATGTGAATATACAGACAATAATAGTTTACATATAGTTGCACTGAACAATTGTCTATGATGTAAGATTGATACTTTTTACATGCTATTGCTTCTGGTAAAATCAAGGGTGGGATAACTGGTATAATACTAGTGTAGTTTGACTCATTTTTAAACAATTAATTTGAAAATCTTTCATTTTCTTTTTAATCTTTGAAGATGATGATGCAAAGAAGGACCATCCTCTTTGAGTCTTGGAAAAAACAAGGTGTCTTCAGTCAGAGGCTTCTTCAGGTTTGCTGTAAAACAGACTGCTACAAGAGATCTTTCCTGCCAACAGCCAGCATTATATACAATAACTCAAGAATCTAAGTTACTAAGTTACACTAACATTTAATTTCCTTTTGGAGTCAGTAAAGTATTTTTGAATTGAATCATCCATCCAAAACTTCTCATTTCTTTATTTCCTTTTTCCCTGCATGGATTTAAAATTCCCCATGTTGGACGTCCCAGCTTATTAATTTACACATCTAACCAATAATTTATTTAATTTTGTTCTCAAATATAAAGGCATTCTCCCATTTCTACTCCTTTGCAAACTATACATTTCACAAATTGTTTATTTGTCACTGATAAATCTTTGTGTTTAAGTTTTATATTTTCTCTTTATTTGAACCATGAATTTTAATGTTCTTGCTAATATTTCAACTTTCTCGTCATCTTTTATTATATTTGTGTTATCTATTTTTACATATAAACCCTTTTTATACCATTCATTCTTTTAATTATTTTCCTTTTTATAAATTATCTTTGTTTCTTTCCATACTGTATGACAAAAATTGGTCAAATAACACCAGTGTTCCTTATGAATTTTTTGTTACGTTTTTTTGTCTGTAAAGTCACAGCCAATCATGTCTTTAATTAGCCGAACCACAGGAGGAATTACCCTTAACACTGTTAAATTTTATTAAATGTGTATTTGTTTTTTGACAAAAAATAAAACAATAAAAAAATGCCAATTTTGACAATTTGACTATATTTACAGTGCAAACTGTGTCTGTCGCAAAATAATGAATAAATAAATAAATAACTTCTAGCTCACTTTGAGTACACACTTCTTGGCTCCTAAAAAATAAAATTGCATTGATATATTTGACTGTTCAAATGTGTTTTGTTATCACTTGCTGACAGTAACCTCAACAAATCTTCTTTCAGACAAACAGTAGACCATATCATTCAATAATAATAATAATAAATAATAATAATAAAACCAGACAAAGAGTTATCTGTTATTTAGAGTTTTTGTCCCATTATCTTTTTAAAGTATAATTTCAGTGGAAAATGCGGTCTCGTTTGAGGCGAGAGTACATAATCGAGTGTCGCGAGATTTGAACAGCTGTTTGCACTGTTTTTTCAGATTGAGGCAGATCGGTTAAACACGTGGGGAGGAGATCAGTAAAGCGATTGAAAACATTCAAACAACATTGTTCCTAGCGTGGCAGCATTGGGGACCTTAAACTACTGTAAGTAAAGGAGACGGATACATTTTTGGACGGATCTTTGTACGTTCTGTGCATTTGACATTGTTATTGCTTTGAAAGCAGAGGACGCTAACATGAAAATGTCCTCTGATACTCCCTGGGAGTCCTGCAAGCTACACAAAGTAAACTCTTTAGTAAAATAAGAGCAATATCCACGTTTCCCTTGGTTGTCAGCGGTGCGCTGTAGCTGCGTCCCT
Source organism: Poecilia picta (assembly GCA_033032245.1). Lineage (NCBI taxonomy): Eukaryota > Metazoa > Chordata > Actinopteri > Cyprinodontiformes > Poeciliidae > Poecilia > Poecilia picta. The sequence goes on along the minus strand of CM065365.1, from coordinate 2,032,490 downwards.
GTTACGAAAGTTAAATAACCGGACATTGTGCTGTGCACTTGCGGCACATCTTCAGGCATATCTTAGTAATATTCACAGAGGCTCCATCTGACTATCTACGAATTGTCTGAGGCAGCCGCTGGACGTCGTCTGCTGTCGGGTTAGCCGTGGCGGCTATCGGCTAACTGGCGGCTGTGCGGCCTGGTCGGGACAGTCGCCTGCCGCGTGCCGCTCACACGTGTCCTTTGCTTAGCTCAACCTGTGGGTTGTGTCATCTGGTTGTATGGTGGGAAGGTCAAAGCGAACAGGCTCATTTTCAATGAATTGGAATTGCGTGTTCCCTTAACGGACACAGTGGGACGGTACTCGTTGCATTGTGACTGTAGCAGAGCAGGACAGTGGCCTCCAAATGGGCTACTTAGTCCTGGCTCTAGGATCAGGATCTCCCTCTACAGTAAGAACTTGCGCTGCTGGAATATTTAAAAGCCCACCAGCAATCAGACATATACCAGTCGAGACTAAACCACTCTTAAATTAATGAAATAATTTAAGCTGTGTTTTATTGCACTTGGATCACAGTAGAAATGATGAGATACACTCATGCGGTTCTGGGGGTCGGACCCTCTGGCTTGAACTAGTTTGGTGCCCTTCACACGTATTTATTTCACACCTGCAAATTGTAATCAGTGTGCAATAAAGTCTGGAAAAGTATGAAATTCGATTTTATTTTTTCAGGTAGGGAAAAAGCCAATAAAACTGTAAAGTATTTGTATTTCCAGACTATTATTTCCTCTGTTTATGACCTCTGTGCCCTTGTAATTTGCTCCTTCCCTTCCTTGTGTATTAGATTTTTTTTTACCTGTAGGTGCGTCTGATCTTTCTTTTTTCTTTCATTTCATCCCTTCCATCCCTTGTCTATTAATATAATTTCTTCCTTTGTTGTTTCCATTCTTCTTTCAGAATCCTTGTCTTCATTCCTTGTGTCCTACCTCGCTCCCTTGAACGTATTTCTTAGCTTGTGTCCTTTCCTTCTTTTCTTTCTTCCATGTTTTCCTTTCTAGACCATTTAGTCTGTCATCCTTTTGTCCTTCATCCCTTTTTTTAAAATTCCCTAACTTTCCTCTTTATTATTTTTCCTTTTATTTCTTCACTGGTCCTTGTTTCCAGTTTCTAGTTTTTGCGGAAGACATATTTGAAGTGTGTCTTCTGTAGAAGTGTTTGACATTTAATTTCCAGTGAACTTTAATTTATATTTTGTTTATGACAAGAGATTTGGAACTCTGAAAAGTTGAGTCTAGAAAAGTGTAGAACTTTTAACGTGAATTAAATTGTTAAAATTAGTATAGCAATACATCCATGGGACAGATGCACACACACACTAGTAAATTATTTTATTTAACGACAGACATGTTGTGTTGTCCAGATGTCTATCTCCAGAGTGTAGCCTGCTTTCTGGTAGAAGTTACAGAAAAAAGTCAAAATTAGCTGTGCAAAATAAACAGTGTTGTGCTGAATTATCAGTGTTGATGCCCTGAATTTGTCAACATTGGCAGCTCATCATGAACTGTGGAGGTTATTCCCTTCCTTATGTCAAAGCAAATATCCCTTATTTTGGTTTGTTTTGTTGTTGCGTTAAACATCCTGCTTTTTGATGCGTTTACCCACCACATGAACTGAGATTGATTTTTCTTTTGATTTCTTTCATTCTTAGTTCAAAAGCAAATCACTTCAAAACGTTGCTAATACCGGTCAAACGTTTGTGTGTTAATTTCAGGTGTAGCGTTTGGTGTCTCGTCGAAATGCCAGTTCGGTTTCGGTCTGTTGTTTCCTACACGATGCCTGGAGTGCTTGTGCTGATTGGCTGGTGGTGGTACACCTCGAGGAAGAAAGAGCGACCCATCGGACAGAAAAGCCCCGAGGTCTCTTCAACTTCTGTGAGCTTTAAAGACTCTCATCAAGAGTGCAACAATGGTTTGCTATATGAAGAGGAAAGCCCAGCCTTCACAAATCACAGCAACGAGAACACAGAGAATGAAATCATTTCCCCGATGCCTCCCCAAGATCCTGAAGCAATATCTTTACCGGGACAAACGTGCAATGATGTTAATTTTTGCGGCAGAACGATACATGAGGAAGCTGACCGACCATCAAATATAGTTGCACCAACATTTAGAGACAGTGATTTGGTGGAGGAATCAGTGAAACCCCTCAAAGGCCCAGAGTGTGACTCGACCCCTGACTTTATTGGTGAATTGGAGAAATGTCCAGCCACAGAGTTGGATCCTCTTCCAGAAGACTCGGTAGAGGAAGTTGCTTTTTTGTCCAGTGGCTCCAAAGACACCAGATTTTCCCCCATGGCAATAAATCTTTCGGATGCGGAGCGGCCAGAGCCAGAGGGTGAAGTTGCAACACATCACAACGCTGTAACTGCACAAGAGGAGGCTGTCTGCTTATTCACATCAGCTGAAACACACAGGATGGTGTCATCTGATGGAGACTCTCTGGAAAATGCCCTTTCAGTACAGGATTTACACAAATGTATCCTCACCAGCACACCTACCATCCTTTTCTCCACAGTCCAGGGTACATCCACCTCGTTAGATACCTCAGTGGAAGTGCATTTTAAGGAAAACCCTCAAGAAATGAGTGATCTGGAGCTACTGGCAGCTGGACTCATTACTGAGGTCCTCTCTGCAGCCACGCAAGAAGTTCTTGGGACCAGCAGCTGTGAGGTTGCAGCAAACGCTAAACCCTCCAACATGAGTGTTACTCTGGCCGGTGGCACTCGACCCTCACAACTTGATCCAATAACGGAAGACTTTCCTGCTGATGTTCCCTCACAGGGAAACCATGAGCATGCAGAGAAGGAAGTCCAAGGAGTGGCAAAAGGTGGCTCAGTGACTCCAGCGTGGGTCGAAACCAGGATTCTGAAAACCAACAGCTCACAGAATGCAGCCTGGCCAACACTACCACACCAAAGGGAAACGCTACTTAACAAACATAAATGTGACGATGCTGCAGGGCTGACTGAAGACTCGGCCTGCAGCACATACCACTCTGAGGAAGGGAACAGCAGCGAGGACCTGCAGAGCAGCACGCTGGAGAATTCAGCAGGTGTTTTAAAGATTACAGACTCATCAGCAAATGAAACTGTACCACCTCAGTCTGCAGCTGGGAGCATCACAAAGGAGGCTGAAGGGAATTCTGATGCTGCATGTGGCATAAAGAAAGTTAACGGGGATGACCTGAGGAACGGAGCTCATGGGACATGCGAGTTGGACACAGATCAGTCTGGAGGTGAGACATGATTATTCATACTTGGTGGTTTTATTTTGCACATCATTACTTCTGAAATTTTTAGTGAAAACCTCTGTTTTCTTAAACATGCATTTTAAGTATAAACAGAATAAAATTGATAAAAAGGAAACCTGCAGAGATTTATTTTTTTAGTAAGGAATTGTGGTTATGTTTACAATATGTGAACAGCTATGTCTTAATACAATGATAATTAAGGTCAATGTTATTATTTTTAAAAACGACTGAGATGAACTGACACTACTGTTTGTGCATCCCTACTTGTTTTCGATGTTAAGGTCTGTGTAAAAGGTGAAAGAACTGCTAGCTGGTCTTGAAACTAAATAACTTAAAAAGACAAGCAAGGTTTCATATTATACAGTGAATTCTCTTTCAGTAGTCAAATTCTGTTTATTCTGTTCTTGAAATCATATGTCCTTTACTCCTTTAAGCAAACCTGATTATATTAAGACCTAGTTACAAAAGTTTATTCTAATCCTAATTGTTATTGATGGCTTTCACAATGATAGTGTAAGTTGTGCATGTATCTATATTGGCAAAAACTCAACATTGCATCCTGCTCTTGATGTTTCTGGAAATGAAAAGTGATTTCTCTGTCTGTAGGTTCTGATGTGAACAGCATGGATTCTGTGGACAGCGGCTGCACTATGAGTTTGTGTGAGAACCAGGGCAACAACTCGACATCATCTACCTCAGAACTCGTCATCTGGGAGATTGAGGTCCCAAAGGTTAGTCAAAGCAACCAGTGATGTCTAAAACACACAACCTCTACTGCCTTATTGATGCTGCCTTGATGTGTGTGTGTGCATAACCTAATTTGTTTGTGCAATTGTGTAGTATTTTTCTCTTAATATAGGAATTTATTGTTATCTGATACTCAAATGTGCCTACAAATATAAGTTATTTTTATATTTGAATCAAAATGACCGTATCTGAGCATTTTAACAATAGGAATATTTAGTTTGAATATCAAATGAACATCAATGAGAACAAGAAACCTTTGTCATAAATAATGAACTCACTTGAAGCAGTTTTGTTAGAAGGGTTAGAAACATGAGACAAAGATTTTATGAATGTGTTGGAGTAAAATATTGCTTCATTCTGTTTAAAAGTTGAAATTCTGGGAACAATTTTTGTTCAATTTAGATTAAAACTTGCAACAACAAAAAAGCAACCCAAATCCCCAAAAAACGTAGTTTTAAAGCATTTTTTACACATTGCCATATATGTGCAAAAGCACTTTTGATAAATGTCCAAACCTGCTTCTCCGTCGTTGGCACATTGAGCAGCGTACACACGGGGGGGTCAGGACTGCTACCACATCTGTTACATGTGGTAAAAGGAACAGGGACAAGTTGAATTTCTGAATATCTTGGTAAATATTTTCACACCAGTCCTGTCTAGTCTACTTTAATCGAACTCTAGTCTGTTTGCCTAGAAAGTCCAGTTGGTTTGAGGTGTACTAAAACGCAACAACAAACCATTTCATGCAGACACATCCTTTTGGAATGCGTCAAACTTTTCCCCTTGAATGACACTCCATAGGGGTGTCTTGATTCGTCCCTCTCATTATCTAAGATGTCCTCTTGTCCCATTTGCTTTCTTGTGTCAGCATCTTGTAGGACGATTGATTGGGAAACAAGGGAGATATGTCAGTTTCCTGAAGCAGAACTCTGGTGCAAAAATCTACATTTCCACTTTGCCTTACACACAGGATTTCCAAATCTGCCACTTGAAGGTGAGTCTGGAGAAAATGCCCTTCATTTTTTTAGGCAGAATGAGGACTGAAGGTCCACTTTTGTCATAAAGTGGGAATTTTGAAGTTTGCTAAATGAAGTATATGACTAACTTGGCTATCATTCTGCTGTCGGGTTGGTCTGCTTTAATGGAAATTGTGATTAATTTCTCTCCAGGTTTGCAGCAGCAGGTTGATAAGGCACTGTCATTGATTGGCAAGAAATTTAAAGATCTGGACTTGACAAATCTATATGCACCTCCACTCACGTTGCCATCACTTCCCATTACATCTTGGGTAAGACTGAGCTTCCTTATTGTTTTTGGAATACTTACAGGAATTGAAAACTTTGGGAGTCGGTGTGAAGAAGTTGACCCTTTTTTACCATGACGTTTTTCCTCAGCTCCTCCTGCCTAGTGGAGTGACGGTTGAAGTGATTGTGGTCAACATTGTGTCAGCTGGTCACATCTTTGTCCAGCAGCACACCCATCCCACCTACCACGCTTTGCGGAGTCTCGACCAGCAGATGTTCCTTTGCTATTCCCAGCCGGGTACTCCAGCTCTGCCATCACCTGCTGAAGGTAATCCTTGCAAAAAAAAATATTTTCTTGCTCTTACTTTTGTTGAGAAAGTAATGAGACTTTGGCTTTTACATGTGTTCATTTCAAATGTTTGAACATGAAGATACAGCTCCGATGCATTTATAGGACAAATAATAGTTTTTTTTAATCTAAAATTGTCACAGTTTGCTACTGTAACAATTGGATGAACATCTGCTCAACTGAAAGTAAGGTTTTATTTTTGTGTTTCAGTGGGTGTTATTTGTGCAGCGCCAGCAGTGGACGGGGCCTGGTGGAGAGCTCAGGTCATCAGCTTCTATAAGGAAACTGATGAGGTGGAGATTAGATATGTCGACTACGGCGGTTATGACAAAGTGAAGATTGATTCACTCCGACAAATCAGGCAAGTCACAGATCTTATTTGTTATCACTGAACTTAAGAAATAAAGTTTTTTAAAATGTTCATTTGTTCATATGTGGATGTGACCTGATGACTTTGAGCTTTAAAATATGCTTAAAAAATTCTCTTTAATCAATGATGCAAGTCAGTGTTTTTTTGGATCATTCTAATAAGCAAAAGGAAAACTGAAGCATGAACACAAAAATTAAGAACTGGCAGCCCTATACTCGACCTCATCACCCTCACTGATGCAGTCAACCACAGGTGAATCATCTCAGAGCTTTAGTAGATGACGGGTCTCAGTGCAGCGGCTGAAGTTGGTTGTATGGAGGGTGAAGAAAGGGGGAGAGAGGACATTTCTTTGTGGAGCTTCTCTGTTGCTGACAGCACTGTCCGACACACTCTGTCACAGACACACCAACTGCAGGGCTTAAAGAGCTCCGGCCGGGGGCCGGATTTCCGGCTTTTGACCAAACGATCCGTCTCAACGAAACTCTCCAGGACCCTTCTAGACGGAATGTGTTGACGGCGACACATCTAAATTTGCAGTACCGTAATTCCACCACACGTAGCGCTATCTGAAAAATTCCAACAGACGTTGTACTTTCCAGCAAATATACGGCAACTTCACAGCTGCACCTGCAGAGAGTGTAATTAATCCATAGGGCACTCGTATAATAGACGGTAAACTGTGAAAATAACTTGCTGGATATTGAAAGTTCCTGTTATGGATACATGGGTAAGTATATCATTTCACAGGACATTTAAAGAACTACTTACAATTAAAATAAGGAAGATTTATTTAGTCAGACGTTTGAAACTTAGGCGTAAAGAGCTCCGTCTGGGGGCCAGACTTTTAAGCAAAGCGAGAATTGGACCAAACGGCCCGCTTCAACTAAACTGTAGATAATAGACAAAGATGTCTGCCAATCAGAATTCTAGCTCCTGTGTTCTTCACCAATGACTGAAAAACAGTTTGTAAAAAAGAAGCGCATGAGTTCGGTTCGGTGGTTAAATCAAATGCGATATGAAAAATAGGTATTTTAGATCTGCAAGAGGTATGACACTAAAGTTAAGTCTCCAATACATGATTGGACAGTACAGCAAGCAATATTGATCTGAAACTATTTCAAGCAAACTGTCTACTTTTTTTTCACAATTTATCATGATACTGTCGGTGTGCAGGTAGGTGATTTCTGTTCATGTATTATATACATTTGCATATTTTTTAAATATTTGGGACCTTCCTTCCAGATCGGATTTTGTAACACTACCCTTTCAAGGTGCAGAAGTACTGCTTGACAACGTTGCTCCACTTCCAGGTTTGTGATGATCATTATTCAAACTCTAATTGTTCGACCATTAATTGTGCAAGTGTGTGTGTGTGTGTATAGATATATATAAGGAGGCTTCCTGTTTTTGGCGCGGTCTCCAGTCCACTTGCATTAACGCTGCATTCAAACTGTGCCAGAGTTCCTTCAACCAAACCGAGACCTACGATTTTAGGCAGACCAGTGTTCACTTTTTTGGTTTGCATTACAGTTCAATTACGCATTCACACCTCTCAACTCAACCAGACTTTCTATGTTAGAGGTTTTGATTTTTACAGTGCATTTTAAACACACCAGCTCCTCTTGACTTGGTAGGAAACTGAAAAGAGACTCCAAAATGTCTTCACAATGCTCTGCATTTATGATACAACTATCAAATAGACAACATTTAAACACAGAGCAGGTAGTCAGCAGACCAGGATCCAATGTTTTTTTTTTTCCAGACTTTACTTCAACTTGGTCCTTTCAGCTGCAGATGTTTTCAGGAGACTGTAGTTGTTGGATGTCTGTGGCAGACTTCAGAACAGAATTTTTTAACACAGAATTTACATTTAAGAAATTTATAAAATTCCGATTAAATGCTGGGTTCTTTTTTTTTTTTTAGGATTTATTTGGCATTAGTGGCCTTTATTTGACAGTAATCTGACAGGCAAGGAGGGCTGCACAGTGGCGCAGTTGGTAGAGCTGTTGCCTTGCAGCAAGAAGGTTCTGGGTTCGATTCCCGGCCCCGGCCTTTCTGCATGGAGTTTGCATGTTCTCCCTGTGCATGGTGGGTTTTCTCCGGGTACTCCGGTTTCCTCCCACAGTCCAAAAACATGACTGTTAGGTTAATTGGTCTGTCTAAATTGCCCCTAGGTGTGAGTGCATGGTTGTTTGTCCTGTGTGTGTCTCTGTGTTGCCCTGCGACAGACTGGCGACCTGTCCAGGGCGTACCCCGCCTCTCGCCCGGAACGCCAGCTGGAGATAGGCACCAGCACCTCCCGACCCCATTAAGGGACAAGGGTGTAGGAAAATGGATGGATGGATGGACTGACAGGCAAGGGGCAGAGAGAGAAGGGGAGGGGACATGCAAAAAGGAACAGGATGGGAGTTGAACTGCGTTGAGTTCTGTGGCCTCTATATGGACCCCATGGTACTGTTTACATCTGCAAATTTTTCACATGCACACAGTGCTGGAGGGCAAAAAGGATATTCTTTTTACCATCCATAGTCGCGCTGCTGTGGCATAATCTAAATCAGTGGTCCCCAAACTACGGCTCGTTTGGCCCAACCTCCATATTTGGTTCGGCCCCCTGAACAATACCAGAGAGCTTTAGATTTTTTTTTCATATACCGTATTTTCTGGACTATAAGCCACTACATTTTTCCTAAGCTTTGAACCAAGCGGCTTATATGTGGATTTTTCTTCAACCACCAGGGGGCGTTTTAGCAGGAAATGAATCATTGGAAGTCAAAATTGGAAATAAAACGTAATTGGGTTTTAATATAGAATTGAAATTTGAGAATGTTGTTGTTCAGTTAAATCGCATTGAGGGAAAAAAAAGATTTTTTTTTTTTTTTTTTTTTAATAATACTGGGATCATTATGAGAATTTGAGGTATAGATATTAGGATCCAGTAGATGGCAATAGTGCAACAATAATGGATGCAAGCTGCTGTTGAAATCTAAAGAAGAAGAAAGCACCTATTTTTATTTACCATATGCTAGTAGCAACACAAAGGATCGGCACTTTAACTGTTACAGTTACCGTTCGGAAACTACGTAATCAGTTCAGTTAAATCTAAACTTGGCAACTTTTTCTTTTTCAAGAAAAAGAAAACGTGATAAATGTGATATTCAATTGACATGTTATGACACAGATTTTGGGTGTCTGCCCCCCTCTGAAGCTGCTGCATCATTGTGGAAAACCTGGAGCGGCAGAGATATCTGTGGCTTATAGTCCGGAACATTATTAAACTTTATTTGATAAATAGTGTTATTTCCTGGATTTTTTTCTGTGAAGAACCCAGAGAGGGTTATTTAATTGTGCTTTCTGGAAAATAATTTTGTACACTCCTACAATCGTCACACTTTTTCTGTTGCAAACTGACTCTGGCCCCCACCAGAGAAGGGAAAGGTTATGTGGCCCTCACAGGAAAAGGTTTGGGGACCCCTGATCTAAATGAAACCTGGAGATTTAGGTATTATTAATTTAGTGCAGTGCGGAACAGCAAAGGGAAAAATAACAGAAAAACAGTTAAAGAATAATTCAAAACCACAGTTGCCACAACAATGCCACGATCAGGATTAAACACCAAAAAACACTCAAACATTTCCCACACAAAGAACAGAACATTCAGTCTGTTATAGTTTTGTGGTTTTTAGGCTTGATGTTTGTTTAGCAATTATCAAGTGATCAGTGTGGTAGATTAACTACCGTTGCTATTGGCTAATCTGACACAGCAGTTAATTTAAACACCTGATTATCTGTCAGGTGGTGTGTCTTTTAACCAAAACAAACAGAATTCCACATCTACATGTTCCAGTTGTCAAAGCCAAATAACTGACCTACTTCTTTCTCCCTGGTATTTAATTAAAACATTTTCCTGACCTTGTTATCTCGTTGCATTGTTGACGATTAATAGCAAAGCGTTGTGTCCCATTACAGGGTTTCCCCCAGAAAACTTGCTAAGCCTGGTGGTCGGGGCGTCAAGGCTGTCCACTAGCAGTCCACCGTGTTTTTGTATTAAAAGATGTTATGTTGACAGGAAATGTAAAAGTATTACTGTTTAATTATATGTTACGGGAAAAGATCTCCAGTGAAATGCTTTTAAACCCACAACTAGACTAAAAACAACAAATTTTCCCTTCTGTTTAATCCAAATTAAGTCAGCAGCTCCATCAGGGCTTTAGGGGCCCCATAAACACTAATATTTTAAAACAGACCACAAATACATAAAAGTAACACTTGTTTATTGAGATGATCAATGTTGTTAAATTTTATTCAAATGTTTAGGCATACGTAAATTAAAATATTTTAAATTTAACATTTAGATCAAAGATTTTAAAGAGCTGGCAAGTTTACTTTGTAAAACTTCAAAGGACAATAGTCATAGTTCGATTGTTTTTTACCAACAATTTTAGCAACAATCCAATGCTGTGAGTTTAATCTTTGAATTTACAAACACAAATTAGTAAACTATGAATATAACTTATTGCTTTTTAGGCTGGCCAATTAAACTACTCCCTTCTCCTATATTTCACTAAATCTAACACAGAAGCTGTTAGAGGTGCTGATGATTTTAGCAGCTCGAAGGGCCCATAAATCAAATTCTGTTCCAGGCCTCATCCAGCCTTGGACCGGCCCTGTAATCTGCTGCACTACGCAGAGATGCGCAACAAACTGGAGATTTAATTCAATGCTGCTAATGTGGCTTTAGTAGCTCTTCCATTTCGTGTCTGTTGAGTTTTTAATAATCATCACAGAAACTATTCTGGTTGGTCGAGTTTATGGGAGAGTTTCTCAGATCTCCGTGTGGCCGCGCGCATTAACTCCAAGTAGACAACGCATTTCAAATGATTTGATGCATCGTGTAACCGGAAAAATAATACTAAAACTAATAATAAAATAATATAAAATCAGCGTGACGTGTGACTCTGAGGAGCGCGAAAGCTGAACCTGCATGATGAGGTTAGCGCTGCTCGTTATCCACAGACGCTCCGGCCAACCGGGACCACAGACAGAAACTTTACAGGGAAAACAGACACAGAGCCTCACGCTGGCAGCATGTTGAGATGTAAACGTCACATATGATTGTTCGTTCACAAAGATAAATTATTCTCACCGCTTCACAACGCGCCTCTGAATTCGCTACAAGTTATTCCTGCGGTTCACATGGAGCTACGCAACCAGAGCTAACGCGGCGGATTTTAAACTCTTACCTTCCAAAGGACCATAATTTCTCACTGTAGGTTGATGTAAACATCCACACAGGTCAGCCTGTGTCCAGTTTGAGTGAAAGGAGGCAGCGCGCGATTCCGCTGAGATAAAGCAGCGGCAGCGCGAGGCAAAGCGCAGAGGCGCCAGCTGTGTGATTGGTCCGCGAACTGTCAGGTTTAAATGCATAAACCATAAACCTATCGTTTAAGAATAAATCTGCTCTGCAAGTGAAATGCTAAGTACAAAACAGACGCTTGATGCCGGCTTAAAAAAAAAAAAACGATTTGTTTGTTTCCCCCTAGAAATGTAAACAAGCAAAGCTTAGCCTGGCGGCGGGAGTAGTAAAGCATGGCGGGCCGCCAGGCTTTATTATAAACTGGGGGAAACCCTGCATTAAATAGTGAATGTCACATGCTCCTTTTTAGGAATATTTAAAGAATTTTTGGACAAACTGTGAATTTTCTTAAGTCATGTAAAAAGCTTGCATGACATTTTGTAATTTTTCTGTGGCACAACCAGATCCTGGGTCAATTACTGCAATTTTAACTCAGAGTTGTCATTCGTTTAACAGGGGAGGATTGTTTCTCAACGGATGCTACGACCACACTGGAAGAAATGACCCGAGGTGTCGCCTTGCTAGCACAGGTGGGTCTACCATTAAGACCAACTCCTTCTAGAGTAGAAGACTGAGTGACCGCTGGCTGATGTTTTCTTTTTCTAAAGGTCTCAAACTACGACAACAACACCGGCCTCCCACTTGTCCACCTGTGGAACCTTGTTGGAGATGAGGTTTGTCACAAACATGATCTTACCTGGTTGCTATTGCAGATGGACGTATGGATATTTGTTTTTTAAACTTATCACACGAGTTTATAGCTTTTGTCTCGTAAAGGGGACATTTATTCTAAAATGAATCATTATGAAAAAAGGTGACAGTGAAGAGACTGGCTGCTTTCTGGGTGGTAAATCTAGGCTCTTTCTTTCTTTTTCTTTTTTTAACGTTGTCCTTTTTTGCAGGTGGTTTCAGTGAACCGCACTCTGGCAGAGAGGGGCCTGACAGTTTGGGTGGATGGATTCTGAATTCCCTGATTACCATAGAGGCTAACAAACTCACCCACTGAGAAACTGAAGGAAACTGAAGTTCCTTGTGGTCAGCAGTAGCTGACCCAGCTCATCCTGGGGATCCCAACTGTACCAGGCACGTGACTGAAAAGATTGGTGTTGGGTTTTTTTGTTTGTGTGTGTGTGTGTGTGTTTGTGTTTTGTTCCCCCTTTCTCCTCTTTTCTCAAATTGGCTCTTCCACTCTTCAATTCAACTGACAGCAGAGACTTTATTCTCAGGCATAGTCGACAGGCAAGCAGCAGCAGCTCTCTTAACATGGACTTCTGTTTTTGTCCTGGAAATACATAAAGAACATGTCATTTTTTTTCTTTTAAAAAGTGAATGTATTGTAACAATAAAGGCTCAAAATATATATCAGCTCCCATTCTACCCTAAACCCCCCAGCTTTACAGACCGCAGATGAGGACAGACGTATGCATAGAGTCCTGACTGTATTTTATTTTATTTTTTTTTTTGTTTTGGTAGGTCTGTTTATTTTCAGTTGGACTGTGTTGTGGGGATGTTGGGTGACAGATGAGGCAGCTTTAGATGGACCATTCCTGTCTCAAAGTGAAACGGGAGGGCAACTTCCTTCTGCTCTTTCTATTCCCACATCTGGACTGCATGTTCTTAGAGGATCCCACGATTCCTGACGTAAAAAAAAAAGCTCCAGCTGTTTTTCTTTAATGAAAGATTAGTTAATTAAAATACCACTTATTACAGAAGATGCATTTTGCTGACCTCTGTTCAGGAGGTATACCATTGTCATCATGTGAACTACAACAGGTTGTATTTATCTGACAAACACACATTGACTTTACTTTAGTGTCTTCCAATTTCAAGACCTTCCTCCATCCACAACATCCTACTAGTACAGAAGTTTTAAATGTATGAACAGTAAGTCTTCTGTTTGCCTCCATCTCAACCATTGTGACAGTTGGAAATGTCTTGTGGCTTCTGCTGCTGTTCCTGAGACCCAGAAGTTGAAGTCAGATTCATGTCCTCTGGGTTAATGGGAAATCTAAAGTAATTAGAAGTGTGAGGTGGAACAAAGATCATTTTTTTATTTTATTTTTAAAAATTTTTTTTCTTGGTGGGAGGTTTGTTGTGTTCCACAAATCCTTGAGTTTTATGGAGCAGTTTGGGATTGAAGAACACATGGTACTTTAGAGAAACACTACATGGAATCAATGTCTTTTTTTAAATGCTGCTGTGTCATTTGGAGCTGCCATAACGTTTCACAAAAATCAGTTTGTGGTAATGATGTCAAACCATCTAAGAACTCCTGTAGTCAGTGATGTAGTGAAAATAATTTCCAAACTGAGTTCTCTCATTTGAATATGAATATCAGACCAGGCTAGGTGCAGTTTTGCTGGCCGTGGTGTTATACATTCAGGTCTGATACTCAACTGTCACCCAAAATTAATGTTGTACCATAAAAATCAGTTTGTTGGGACATTATGTGAACTTATACAAATGTTAGATTTATATGTATGTTGTGGCACCAGTTGAAACAAACGCAACAAAGACGGGAAGCGTAGTCGGTTACCATATCCATGTTTGATATTCTGAAGAAGCCATATTTCACAGAATTGTTCCTGTTGTATCATTCCAGCTGGTGATGTGGCATTAAGTCTGTTACTGCAGAATTAACCTGCTCTTGATTGCTTACAAAATCAAAAAGGCAGTTTAGGCAGCTGAGTAGTGGTGTGATGAATGCAGCATAAAATTCCAAAGCGGAGGGTTTAGTAGGACTCGCTGAAATATTATTTCAGTTTGCAGAAGGGCAAAACTCCCAATTTGGATGGTGGCATGGATCCAGCTTCTGTGACAGACACTCATGTGTTTGAACTTATCCAACTGAAGAACATCAAACTTAAAAGGAAAATGTAATTGCTGTATTTAAGCCAGTAAGAACCACTGCTCTGTCACTTTAACAAATCAACACATTCTTCCCAGTGAAAAATAATTTTTCTCAGATAAGCACTTACAGTAGTAAATTATTTAGTATACATGGTGTCAGTGTACTTTATTTTGAATACAATCACGTTAAAAGAATTGAAACAGATTTTCTGCCTGTAAGGAAGTTTTGTTTTTACCCAAGAGGCAAATTGTTTTCCCAATTGACATGTTGGAGCTAATTGTTCTGCTACAATTCTCATATTTTACTGTTTTTCTTTGTTTTTTATACCAATTAATAACCTTAAGCTTGCCCAAGTAAAATTTAAGGAGAAAGAAAACCCAGTCATTGGATCAGGTTAGACATGGACACCCTGTTGAGAAACTTCTCCTCACACTGGGCTTCATTCAGTCACATTTCTCAGTTGCTTGTGTTCTTGTCCCACAATGTCTGAAATGACCAGTTGAGTAATTGATTCAATAGCCCTTAAGAATTTAAATTGAGTTTTCTCCTTTTCTTTGTAAATAAGATTTGTAATTAGTTTTCTGCGACACTGGAAATTTAAGCGTGTGTGTATGTGTGGTGGGCGCAGGTGGGCTTGAGTCGTCCTGCCCTTCCATCATTCACCATTTCCAAAGAGTGGATTTCACAACTACACAAGCTTCGATTTGATCATTTAAGTTGGTGTCAAACAGCTAAACATGAAAGCATTTAGATAACATGTACATATCTGACTTTGTTAGATACGCTTTAAATTTAATTTAATTGTACAGTTCTAAAAGGGAAAAATAAAGATATGAAGTGTTTAAGGTACTTTCTTTTTTGTGGTGGTGGGATTATTGGATTGTGTTTTCATATTGGTGCTGCAGTAATAAGTGGTTTACTGATGGGACATTTGCCAGCAATGTAATGGGATTATTTTTAAAAGTCTGCTGTTACCCGTTAAGACTCACTTCAACTCTGCTTAGAAATAGTCATATTAAATAATGTTGATGAAAGTTGATTTATTTCAGAAACTCGCTTCACTAAGATACATGCATAATAGAGTTTAAACAGGTATTTCTGGTTTTAAGACTTCAGTCATAGTCATAATTTTAAAAAGTAATCTAGACAGCTACAGGAGATACTTCCTGCCTAAAATCAGAAACAGAATAAAGCTGAAGGCTAACAGAAAAAAAGGTTGTATAGAAAAGAAGCTGAAGGCTGAAATTGTGGGGGGAAATAAAGGCCGAATTAGACAAAAGGTTAAATCATACATGGTAGCAAAAAAACTGAAGGCTGAAATGGAAGAAAAAGGGTTCCATCATAGCAGAAGGCTGAAATATTAAATCAGAAACAGAAGAATGTTGAAGTGTGCTTTTCACACTTGTTAGGCAGAATTTATCTTTAGAGAAAAAATACTTTCCAACCCAGCCCCTCAGTCACAGCATGAGAAAATAACCAAATTTATTCCTGCCTTTCTGGGGGCGAGGGAGTTTTTTTTTGTTTTTTTTTTCCCCCCCATAGGGGTTGTTAACTTTATGAACTGATAACTGTGACTCAGCTCCCACTTTAGAAGGACTATCATACTAAAATATTAGCTAAAGACATGTATGCTTTCAAAAAATATGGTTAGGCTTTGCCACTCTGAAATGGACTGAAAATTGTCTGGCCCTTGGACTGATATATAGTTGCATACTAGCAGAAGTGCAGAAAACCTGGTCCCAATACTCTCACTTCCACCCTTGTTCTGCTCTTGTGTCCTTCAAATCCTCGTTCAGGTTGAAGGCTTTGAGTGCGTAGTGTTTGAAATGGGACCCACAAGGAGCAGAGTGAACAACTGATGTGAAGAATTGGGACTCACTATGCACTCAAATGCTTCGGCATGTGAAGGACGAAAGGGCAGAACAAGGGTGGAAGTTCAAATATTGACTCGACAGCAAGACGCCCATGATGGTCAGTAGGAAGACAGACCACAATGGTATATTTGAAGAAAGGATGGATTAGTCATTAGTTTGCCTTAATAAGGGACAAGGTACAAGAGTAAATGTACATAAAGGTACAGTTTCATGTGTTGGTGTTGCATTAATATATGATTGTCTTGTAAGTTGATGCAAATGGGATGTCAACTGGGAGTCTACATTAGGTAGCGATCACAGTGAGTACAATAATTCACGGTTAAAACAGACACAAAGATTTCAAGATGGTTCTTTAACGAAGCTAACTGGTAAAAATAAATCTTTGTTTCATCCAGCCCTTCTCTAGTTAATTTCTGGAAATCAAGTCTTCTGCGCTGTCTGAAGTTTTCCACTGTGAGCTTCAGTTAAAGTTGTCCGTTGTCTCTGGAGTCGCCCCACAGCTGGACTTGCCACGTGTCAAACGGCAAATGCTCATTTCCACCATCTGCTTGTAGTGCTGTTTCACTGAGGAGGAAATACCCAGCTCACCTTCACATTCACACTGGATAAAGGAAATCAGATTCTATAAGCCTGGCACCTTTTCCTATTTATGAGAAATCTTTTACTTTTGTCTCTAAGTAACACTTCCCTCCATTCATTCCTCCTTTTAATAAACATACATTTTAATTGTATTTTATTTCTTTTTTCATATTTGTGTGTAATATATTTTGTCAGGATTCTCTCCAATGACTGGCATCTTTTTTTCCTACCCTGTGCAAATGTTATTTCTATTACCTCAGTTTAGTTTTGTGTGGTTGTGTCTGCAATCTGGGGATTTGTTTGTGGGTTAGAATCTGCTAAAATGTTACTATATTCGGTTCCATATTTATCGATATATGGCTGATAATCAATTCAATCTGGAGAGACTCACACAGAGAAAAGCAGCAATTGGAGAGTTTTATTTGACCTGAAAGTCAAATAAAAGTATGTTTCTTTGGTGTCCGGCAGAAAATGGGGAATCGCCATCAGCTTGAATGCAGCGCTTGTGGCAAGGATTAAGGTCTTCTTATCCCACTGCCCAAAAACTGGCAGTGGAGGAGGAAGGAGTGGGAGGGGGGGGTGTAGCCTGGGTGGATTTGGGTAGGAACATGGCTGGGAAGCAGGTGGATCCATGGATGAAGAGCCTGTGAAGGGATTCTTGATCTGTGACTGGCTGAGGTGGAGACGAGCAAACCTCTCCAGACAGGTGAGGATTCAGAGAATCTCCCATCTTGAATTTGCACCAATGTCTTCATTAAAAAGACATTTGAAAGAGAATTTTCAAATAAACTGAGAAAACCAGCCACGATAAAATGCAACATATAAGAAATTAGGAAGAACATATTTTAAATGCTGTAAAGAAATAAAGGGTGAGAAAAAATGTCTTCCTTGGTGGAATGATTAACGTAGTAGAGCAGTTAAAGAACCAAACAAGACATTTAAAATACTATGCAACATATGACAACTGAAAACCATATTGAATATAAAAGGAAAAGGCAGTGACTCATAAAACTATCAAGGATGCAAAAAAGGAACAGAATATTATTCATCAGAATCAGTGATGAGTTGACGAGCAGAAATATGGCAAAGGACTGAAGATAAATTGTGTTTATATAAAATACTAAAGTCAGTGTTGAAAATATTAGTGAGAAACAGAAGAGAAAAAAATAATATTAAGGGTAGGTCATACTTCTAATCTACAAAATAATGATAAATGTGAATGATGTGGAGGGAAAGAAAATGTAGAACATTTATTGATGAATTCTGAAAGTTATGAGCCTGAAATGAAACGATTGAGATAAACAGTAAGAACAGGACAAGAATGACGTCTGAAGGAGTGTCGGGAAGTGAAGAGGATATTTACACATTAAGGAAAACAATATTTAATTGTCTTCATTCTACAAAATAAAATATAGAATACAGAGTATAGAACGCTGACGTGCAGTAGGTGGCGGTATGGACCTGGAAGTTGTTTACGATCCGCCATAATAGGCCAGAAGAAATAGAAGAAGAAGAAAAAGAAGGAGAAGAAGAAAGACGAACTGCCATAACACCTGAAAGGTTTCATGTTCTAGACATTATTCCAGCGGTGCTGGAACTAAAGGATTTATTATTTGACATCACAGCCAGACCACTGAGGCTCTTCCGTTGAAACGTAAGTCTGGGCTCAATAAGCAAGATTAATCCAAATCACTTCCTCGGCCGCTAGCATAGTGAATATTTATTTGACGGCGGTGATTTGTTGCTTTTGAAAACAAAACCACGAGAAGTCATTTTCATTGCCATGTATGATTATGCCAACAGCTTCTGCCTCGATATGCAACAACTTAGTACCGACGGATCGGAGCCACGGACAGGTTAGCTACTAGAGCTAAGGTGACTGTTGAAAGGCTGCCGGCTAATGTGCGCAGTGATTGACGGTTTGTCTTGTTCATCTTCATCTTCCAGTGTTTCGCTTTATGAATAAAAGTTGGAAACCTCGAGCCACTTACCATTAAAATGAATTTTCCACATTTTTTAAATAACATTTAAGTAAAAGCGCACCGAATCTAACCTGGACAGGAGCAGGAATCCAAGCTTATAAGAAACAATATATCATTAAGGAAAGGAGGGGATAAAGAAGGCCGTAGATAAATACATAAAAATGAAAAGGATAAACAAGAACTAAGTGTCACCATGTTAGCATCCAGAACCAGAATGGAATGAACCTTCACAGAAGTAATGTCTCCTGGCAGGAAATTAAGAATAAAACCTTTTGTGGGAATCAGGGAAAGTCTGATTGCAAATTAAAATGCTGCACATTTTAGACTTCAGCTTGTAAAACAAGTTTCATCGTATACATTTTCAATAAAATACAGTGCAGTTTCATGTTTATTCGAGCAACAGCTGTTAAAGTGCTCTGGGACATTTAACTCTTTTTTAACAAATTCAATATCAGAGTGATAAGTCTGTTATCCAATGAATATTATTTATGTGCTGGATTCTGCATACCAACAGTATGAGTATGTATTTTTTATAAAAGTACGATTAGAGTAGTCTGCATTGCCTCTGTTGGTGAGAATGATCTTTGTAAAGTGTCTGTAATGAGCATCATTTATCTGTCTGTTGTCTCTTTAGGTGATGACTCTCTTCTCTCCCAGTCCTTGAAATCTGCAGCACAACTCGAGTGAGCTGACCGCACCAACAACCGCTTTACAAGTACTAAGATGGACATTAAATCTTTTTCAAAGAGCGAAATGACCGTCACAGTCTTTTAGTGGAAACTGATGAGGAGTGCTGGAAAATCATGGAAGATTAAATGCAACCAATCGATTTTCTTTTTTCTTGTAAATTTGATCTTTTAAATCATAATTACATTTTTTATTTTTTTTAAGCAACTTTCCCTTGGAGATCAATAGTCTATTCTGATTCTGATTGGGTCAGCAGCACCTGATCTCAAAGGATGACCAGCCTGTTCAGGCGGAGCAACAGCAACAAAGGCTCTGAAAGCAGTGGAGGTAGAGATGGTGGCAGCACTACTAGTGGGCAGCTCAACAACAGCAGGCCCAACCGGCCAGTCAGGCACCTGGAGTTCAATCAGGCCATGGAAGACTTCAAGACCATGTTTCCCTCCATGGACTACGAGGTGATTGAGTGTGTTCTGCGTTCCAACAAAGGAGCTGTGGATGCCACTATCGACCAGCTACTTCAAATGAGCATTGAAGGACATCACTCAGATGATACCTCGGATTCAGATGACAGCATCCCGGCAGAGGTCAGTAAAATGTTTTCTGAAGTCAAAATTTCCCTAATCCAGCCAACACAAAGGAAATTTATGTTATGCTGGGATAACTGGGATAACTTTCTTGTCCCAGTTTTGCTTTAAAAGTTGTGATAGTTTGCGTCTGACCGCATTACCAAGACACTCCAATTTATATAATGTTGATCTAAATGGAGTTTCTCACTGGTAGTTCAGATCTCCGACGGTGGCACAATTTCAGTTTATCTGATATCCTGCAAAGGCACCAAATTAATTTATCAGCTGGAGTAATGGGACGAATGAGGTCTTTGGTTTTGAAATGAATAAAACAACATCTGCATATGCTAAATGTTTGTAAGGAAGACCTTGATGTGTTATCGGTAATATATCAGACCTCAGACGTTTATGGGCAGTTACAGGTTCTAACTTATGATTTCATGGAGGGTTTGGATTCATTTGAACGGTATTATGGCTGCAGCATGCAGCTTTTACAGAAATGTTTTTTTTACCATAAATGTTAAAACTTTCACCATGTTGTGATGGTATTGTATGAAACAGATAATCTGTAAAAAATAAAATAAAATAAAATTGCATCAATCCCAGTTAAAACAACCAGAACCAGGAAAAATACCTTAGCACTGTCAATCATATTTGTGTACATGCTGCTCTAAGGGTGAACAGAAGTAGATCACAGACAAGTGGAAATAAAAGCAGTGTTCTTAATTGCATTGTTCATTTGTTTGATAAAAATACATTTTTAAGATTAGAAAGTTGGCCTTGTACTTGTTTTTCAGATTCTGGAGCAGACCCAAGAACCTGACAGCTCAGATGAAGAACCACCTCCAGTTTACTCTCCACCAAAATCCAACATGTACTCTGACTGGAAGCACCCAGAGACACACAAAGCGTCTCCTCCACAGTGAGAACTTGAGACTGCTTCTGCACCTTTGTAGAATACATTTTAAAACTGGGATCAATATCTGTTCCACAAAACACAGGGGCTCCATATACAAACACATATTTGCACTGATGTGGAAGAAGGCCAAATAAGAAAACATTCAGTGAGAAAATTAGGTTTTTTGTACTTTCTTTTTTATTCACTGCATGTATTTCAAGAGATTTGTAAAAAGAAAAAAGACATCTGGAAACCTTACAGACTATAAAACCAACAACTAGAATTTCAAAGACCCCCAACCTTCTTGAAATCTAACAAAATTGGTGTCAAATGTTTGAAATAAAAATTTTTGTTTGTGTTGCTATAATTTTAAAGATATTACTAAAAGAGTTTCCAGAGGTCATTCAAAGCAAAAGCAATGCAAACGACAATTATTGCTTGACAAACCAGCCCAAATGTAGCTGAATTGATTGGCACCAAATGTGTTAAAGTTTGTAACTGTGAGCAGCTGTGGTTGATCTTTGATGACCTCTGGAAACTTTTTTATTAGTACTTTACTGCACATACCAGCACAATCCTAACACAAACATTGACACCAATTTTGTTAGATTTGGGTTAAAAGGGGGAAGTTTGGTTGACCTCTTGACCTTTAAATTGTCATTAATAACTTCAAATAGTTCGATCAGGACCTGCTGTCGAGTTCAGCAACAAATGGCTCTATGTCGTCATGCGTCTACATCAATGGGAAGGAAGTGATTTTGGCACTTCGCATGAATGAATGAATGAATGAATGAGTTTATTGTCACTATGCTGCCTGGCAGTGAAGATCGGTTCGTCAATGGCAACCTTGGGGAATCTGTAACTCAAAGATTCCTTCAGCAGAATTCAGAATAAGCCACTATCTGGTATACAAATACTCATTTGTTTTGAGTTCTGTTGGCGTTTTTATTAGGAACCACACTGGAGACATGGTGTGGATGAAAGTTTTGGGTATGTTGCCTTTGTCCGTACATGAATGTGTCTGGGCTCAGAGGTTGTGCAGTGTAAACAGTGCATGGATGAACTGAAAGAGTCTAGTATCATGTAGTGACACTTGTACAGTTACAAAAAAGGTTTAGAGACCTTGTAAAGCAAATTGGAAAGGTTAAGGCTCCACACTTTCTCCAGCTGTTGAAGATAACCATTTTTTCCCCTTGCCCACCAAGCGAAATTGCTGGGGTACTGTTGTCCTGCCGGAGTTGATTCTTAAGAAATGGAATGACATCATTTTAACACTTCCGCTCATTTAGCATTGAATTTTTAATTAATTTATTTTTTGGTTGAGACAGTCATGGCAACCTGCTGCAAAGCAAGCCGTCCATAAGCTCAGCGAGGCTCGGGAATAGAAAGTAAAGAAGTCTTTATCCAAAAATCACCCCCAAAAGTTCAGAGTGATTTATGAAATCCTCCTTAAATGATTATTATCAGCGAGTCTGGCAGCCTCAAAGACATTTACTTTTCAATTCACAACTGAACTTTGTCAAGTTTTAATTGCAACATATAAGAGCATGAGCCGATGATGTATGCTAACGATTTGTTGGTGGGCTACCTTAGATCGGAGACCCTTGTGCCAGCAGACGACCAGCAAGTTCGAATCTACAGGAACTGGAACCCCCCGCTGCTCGGAAACCTTCCAGAGGACTTTTTGAGGATTTGGCCTCGGCAATTAAACAGTGTGGAGGTATTTCATTATTTTCTTCAGAAATTACTTAAAAACAATTAAAACTTTTGATGAATGAAAACATTTTTTGTAAAAGTGATGTATAATGTTTTCTGTTGTTCTTTTGTTTTGGGTATTTTTACCTTTTTTGCTTGTATGCATCTTTTCTCCTGAAACACACATTAAATTAACATTTTTAGCAACATTTTAATGATTTTACTTTAAAGTGGATATATCATGCTTTTAAATCCTTCCTTTTCACATGTGAAATCACTCAGCTATAGTCTATATACAGTAGAACTTCTTGGACGAGGAAAAGAAATGGCAGATTCCCAAAAGTGATTAGCCAGAAGTCATGACCTTGTTTAGCAAATGTGTCATAGACAAGAAAAACGTTATGACAAATGGAAAAAATTGAAAAGACTGAAAGCTATAACCTAAAAAGAATATAAAGATATCCACACAGCATAGGGAGAGGATAGATGACCTTTTCTGCACTACTATACACTCAAAGTACACAAATATATTTAAAAAGTGAATTTTGCATGATATGTCCACTTTAAAGTCCTACTGCGCTTTGAACCAATGTAGTTATTTTGCTGATGTAGTTTGTAGCTTAGTAGTCAGAATTGAAGAGTGGATTTATAAGTTTCTCTAAAATTGTACTACTTTCATGTGTCCTGGGTGACCTAAAATCAATACATATGGTAGAAAACAATGCTGAAAATAATGGTTTTAATTTTAGTTGGTAACACTGTATTTGACAGGGTGTGTATAAGACTGAAAGAACACTGTCATTAACATCATATAACACCCAGGGGTGAAGGTAGGCGGGTACGGTCGGGTACGGTCGGGTACTGCGTACCCCTAAAAGATTTAGCAGGGATACGCAGTACCTGCTAGAGACGGGAGCGGCTGTCTGCTGTAACATAAATCAGTGGGTTCACTGTGCAGCCATGACTGATTAGTTTTTCAAGAACAATCTAAAACACGACTTAGTTAATAAATAGATTTTTCCCATTTCATATACAGTAGTTTCTGACCTCTTCATGCTTTACTAGAGCAGGGCTGCAATACGTCGATCACGGATGTGTTTGAGTCGAGGGTTAGGGTTAGGGTGTTAGGGTCAACCCTAACCCTTTTAGGGTTAGGGTTAGGGTTAGGGTTGACCCTAACCCTAACCCTCGACTCAAACACATTAGGAGACAAACTGAACGCCGCCAGGAGAGCAGCAGGTCCTCCTCTGACTCCTTGTCAAAACGTTTGTGACTTTATTAAAGAACAACAAAAATTAAAAAAAGTGTTCAAATTAATAACCCAACAAAAATAATAATCTCAGTAATTATTGCTTCAACAAGGTGTTGCGCAATTCTGTGCGTTCCAGTTACCAAAATAATTAGCAGAGCAGGAGTTTAAAATGAACTAATCAACCTCCGCTGTGTTCAGGGAGCGATTATTAATGATCGCAAAATAAATATCAAGCCTGAAAACCTGATATTGTAATGGACTAAATGTTTTTAATGTAATCTGTGTTTTTAATGTAATTTAAGCACACCCGTTGCCATGGCAACGGGTGTGCTTAAATGACGAAGACAGAGAGAGTAAAAAGATGCAGGTGGTTTTACCTTTATTTACCTTTGCTGTGGTTCATCACAGTCGCTGTAGTCTGAACTAAATAATAAATGACAAGCTTGGACTAATTACCTCATTCTTTGTGAGTATACATCATTTACAACAAACGTCAAACACGGTAAATATGTTTCATTAAGTATTTAACAAATAAATGGCTTCTACCGCAATAATTATGTGAAATTAAATTAATTGTATAATTAAAAAACACGTTTTATTGCTCTCTGGCATCCTGCTTTGAGCTCAGAGTCTGAGCTCTATCAAACTTTTTTTTTTGCTTCTTAATTAGTGGAAATATTGATGTTGATGATACTTTCTCCAAAATAATAACTTTTTTCATCCTTTATAGCTCCACTGTTGAAAATGAGGCTCTAATATTCACAAAAGACATTGAAATAAAATCCAGTCCAACATCTGGTTTGAGGTGGTTCCTCTGGAACCTGTTGGAGGAAAAACATCCCAACTTCAGAAGATGAGCTTTAACCTAACAGACTCTGGTTCCTCCTGTCAGGATGAGGAGGCGCCATGTTAGGAAGAGAAGTGGAAGCTGGAGGATCTTCAGAACAAACAGGTCATGATGTTGGGCTACTGATTATCCCTCTGTGTGGACACAGGATCAATAGAACCAGTTTAAAAGCTAAAATAAATGCTTATATGCTAGACATGGAAAACTGGGATGCTCTCCATGAGGTTTACTGTGTTTTCTCCTGTTGCACAAGCCTGGTTGAAAATTTATGTATGTCGTCTGTGGTTCTTTTATGTAGGTTGAGAAAAATGACACTTCATGACTTCAGTCATAAACACTCATGAAGACTCATTCATGTTCATAAAGAGTCTTATGTTATATGATGTTTATGACAGTGTTGTACCAGTCACCTCTTCAAATAAAGTGTTACCTTTTAGTCTCACTGAAGTCTTTTCTTTTTTAAAATGTTGCTAAGATTGCTCTGTCCTTCAAACTGAACTGGTATTGCTGACACATTATATCTGATGAACTTGTCTTTATTTCAGCAGTACTCGCAAAGCAGTCCATCTCAACCCTCCTCGACCTCCGCAGTGTCTGTGTCCTCAACAAATCAAAGGACGGCTCAGGCTGGTTCTGTGTTTGGAGCTACTTTGACTGCTGAGGGTTCTAGTATGATAACGGGATTACAAGAGAACACACTGATGCAGTATTTGGAAGACGAACGCATAGCCCTGTTTCTGCAGAATGAGGAGTTTTTGAAAGAGCTGAAGCGTAATCATGAGTTCCTGATTGCCTTAGAGAGAGGTATCACTTACTGTTTATGATTGAGAACATCTTCCTTAAATGTCACTTTAACTTTATTTGGAAGTTGAATCAATATGTATTGGAATATCATATGAGGGTATTCAGTACATTAATTGTCTTATCTCGGTCTCTTTATTTTAGATGGGTTGAAGTATGGATCAAAGTCCAACCATTTGTCAAGCCTGGACACTTCCACAGGTAGCAGTCAGTCAGTATACAGACCACCTGTGTACTTGAACAGGAACGAACCAAAGTTGTTCATTCTTGGTTCTATATAT
Organism: Poecilia picta; assembly: GCA_033032245.1. NCBI lineage: Eukaryota > Metazoa > Chordata > Actinopteri > Cyprinodontiformes > Poeciliidae > Poecilia > Poecilia picta. Next base: position 2,006,823 of record CM065365.1, on the reverse strand, counting down.
GCTTATGTATTGCCACTAATATAAAGTTTTGTACAAACATCATACTGTGAACAAATGTGAACTATTTCACATTGCAGTATGGGTCCTTTGTGTGCAGGGGAGAGGTACTCGGCAGATTCACAGGACCCTCCCTCAGATGACGCACTATTCAGAGACAAACTCAAGCACATGGGTAAATGTAAGTTTGACTTACGACTGTTAAACAACTGTGTTTGCCGTGGAAATATTTGTTTGTGTTTATGATGTCTACTTTTTGCTACTTCAGCAACAAGAAAGAAGCTCTTTGAAATTGCCAGAACATTTTCTGAAAGGACGAAGAGGAGAAAGTCTAAAAGAAAGACTCTCACACATTTATATCCTTCCTGTGATGTCACATGGTCATTATATAAAGTTGGTGGTTTTATTCAATGGTGGGAATCTGAGAGAAACATAGATTTATTAAAGTGTCACTGACATGATGTGGGGGCGATGCTTAAATTGTCAGTATAAGTTTATGTTGCATCATTCACTTATAATTAATTTTTTAGAAATAAAATGCTTATTGAAAGCAGACATGTTTCAAAATGTTTTGAGACTTAGCCCTGTGATGAGCTAGCTGGATGACTCTTTTACAGGACGTGATGTAACGAAGGTCATATCCAGTGTGCCGCCATGTTAGCAGGCAGTTTGTGAACATATAAGTCTGTTCTTCCCAAAAGATCAAAATCTTTAAGATCAATGGATGAAACAGGTACAGAGAACAGATGACTCTGCTCTCTGTAGCAATCATTTCACTTCACACAAGGGGTCCGAACATGTTACATATACATATATATATTAAAAAATAAGATAATAGTACTGAAAATACAGTACTTGTTTGTAAACACAGCACACAATATGACTGCAGAGAGATCCAGCCTTAGACTAGCTGGTTGCCGTGGTTACTTGCTGTTGTGGTGCTCCAATATACTCCAATTTATTATCACAGCATAGTAAAACTAAGTTATGCTACCAAATTGACATTAGTGAAAGGGAAATGTCATAATGACACAAACGCGTTGCATGCAGGTGAGCGGATAAATGAGGAGGAAACAGCTCAGCGTGAGGCAGAGAGACGAAGAGACGCTGTAGGGAAAATAAAACCCCCGACATCTTCAACAGATACCAGGAGAAGACAGGTGACCTGCGCAGGCTGCGAGTTTTCAATCATTTTATTGGCCTAATTGTAAATAGTTTCAGTTGGATGTTAGTTTTGTTTGTTTAGTTTTTTTAACTAAGCTTGTGTTCAGATTGGGCACAGCCGACTCTACAGCAAATCTCCTTGAAGATATCGAGGCAAACCCCAGTGGTAAGCATTGCCAGTCTTCTCAGATTTGTCTTTGTACTTTGCTGGTGGTCTAACCTGTACTTGGGCGTTAAGAGTTAAAAGAATCAGATCTAAAACTTTTCTCCATCTTTCTGTTCTACATTTACAGCATTTTTATCAGGTGCTATATATTTCTTCAAAATGCTTTAAAAATAAAGTGCTATGGTATGGTACATCAATTTAGCATGGACTATGTCCTTTGGACAACTCCTGTAGAATTGTGGGCCCTTTGTCACAGACCTATGTTAATGACGCCACTTCTGGTTCCTTCTGAGACATGACATGTAGAATGAGGTAGGTTTCAGGAAAACAATGATCAAGTAGAAAAAAGAAAAAGTAATACTTTATTTGAAGTTGTCTGCAAAAGACTGACATGACATTGTCATAAACATGTCATAACACCTGTTATGAACATGAAGGAGACTTCATGAATGTTTATGACTTATAAATATTCAGTGAATAATACTTAATGCAAAGTTGCTTTAAAAGTTTCATTAAACATGCCAACTTTGGATTTTTTAGTAAATACACTAGTACAAATTGGCACTTTTAATGGAGTTTTAATACAACTTTTAAAGCAACGTTGCAGTAAAAGTGTCATCATTTACTGAATGACGATTCATGACAGTCATAAACATTCATAAAGACTCTTTCATGTTCATAACGGGTGTTATGTCATGTTTATGACAGTGTCATGTCAGTCTTATGTACACCTCTTGGAAAAAAAAAGAAAACACTTGAAATGTTCACTGTAAGTAGATGTGAAACATTTTTTGTTTGTTCAGAGGAAGATGGTAAGCCAAGAAGAGGTATCCTTCAGGAAGACAAGCTTGACAAGCCAATTTGATGGTAATACGCTTTTTTATCCAATGTTTTTGAAAAATTAACTTTGTGTAGTTATAAAGACTACATACACAGTCCAGTCACATTAATGTGACCATCTGTCAAAAGCCAGAATAACCACCTTTCGCAGAGCGAACTGCTACGAGACGTGCAGGAAGAGAGTCACTTAGGTCCCTGAAGGTCTTCTCTGGGATGTTGAGCCATGCCGAATCTAATGCCGTGGCCAGCTGCGCTAGATTACGCGGTTGAGGATCCATGGCGCGAACAACTCGATCGAGATGGTCCCACAGATGCTCGATTGGGTTTAAGTCAGGTGAGTTTGCTGGCCAGGGGAGGACGGTAAACTCATCCTGGTGCTCTTCGAACCACGCACGTACACTGGCAGCTGTATGGCACCTCGCATTGTCCTGCTGGAAGATGCCATCATCCTGAGGAAAAATAATGCGCATGTAGGGGTGGACATGGTCCGCAAGGACAGATGCGTACTTGTATTGATCCATCGTGCCTTCCACAATAATCAGTGAACCCAGAGAATGCCAGGAAAACATTCCCCAGACCATAATGCTCCCGCCTCCAGCTTGGACCGTTCCTGCAATGGTTGCAGGGTGGTTCCTTTCAGAGGTTTCACGCCTTATACGCCAACGTCCATCTGTCCGATGGAGCATAAAACGCGATTCATCTGAAAACGCTACCTGTCGCCACTCAGTGGACGTCCAGCTGCTGTACTGGCGTGCAAATTCTAGCCTTCGTCGTCGATGAACACCAGTCAGCATAGGTGCACGAACCAGGCGTCCGCTTCGGAGGCCCAGACGCAGCAATGTTCGCTGAATAGTGGTTTGGGAGACACTTGTGGTAGCCCCTTGGTTCATTTTAGTGGTCAGTTGCTCAACGGTAGCCCGTCTATCTGCCCCAACGCATCTCCGCAACCGTCGTTCGCCTCTGTCATCTATGGCCCGTGGTGCACCACATTTGCCACGTCGTTGATTTTGGACAGTCCCATTTTGCCATGCACGGTACACTTTTACCACGGCGGCACGCGAACAGTTCACAAACTCAGCCGTTTCGGAAATGCTTCCACCCTTGGCCCGAAAGCCAATGATCATGCCCTTTTGGACGTCGGATAAATCGCTTCGTTTCTGCATTACGCCAACGATTGAAATGTTTTCCGAAGCCCACACACACCCTTTATATACGCTCAACTGCACTGTGCTGCCACCTGCCTTCTGTGATTGGTTATTTAACTCTGAAGTGGAAAGTACGTGGTGGTCACATTAATGTGACTGGACTGTGTATATGTAATAGCAAAAATAAGTCTGGCCTAGGATATTGAAAACCACTGATCGTTCTCTACACAGAGCTAAAAACTTTCCCCCACTGCTGTGTTGATTTAAACATCTGTAAATCAACTTGTGAGACTGACCACTTAGTTTCTTGTGATTTCGTGTCCTATTTTCTTTATATGTTGCTGAAAGTGTTTGTTTTAGTTGCATCCTAGGAATGCAACTAAAACTCTGTGTTCTCCATTCTCAAACATCCTGATAAGATATTTTGATTTCCTTCTTATTTAGTTTTCCCAAGTGTCTGCATAGACAAAGTCACCAGGTGAAGTGACGGATCTGTCGGCTGTCAGCGGTGAATACCTTCAACTTCTTGAAGCCCTTTTCTTGTTACAGTTATGGTGATGCTGGGTACAACCGTTATCCGTTAGCTCTGTATTTGGCACAGGATCCTAATCATGTATTACTTTGAGAATTCAATGTCTTTTTTTAAGTGGTTCTGATCAATGCTAGATCAACATTAAACAAGACACTTAAACACTTTCTGAGAGTTGGACTTAGAAGTATAACTCATTATTTAGCTCTTTTCAAATAATGCAGAGGGCGCCCCCGGGCTTTCAGTGTCGTAAGGTATTGTCTAATTTTTATGAAAGTTTTCAACAGAAATGACTGAAAATAAAATTTCTTAACTTGACTGTTGTCCACAGTGTTATATTTTCCTTGAAAGTTTGATAAAGGTGTAATTGTAGGTTTTACAGATGTTTTAAAACGTGATCAAATGTTATTTGTTGTAGATTTCAGTATTCCATTACACTTTGAGATCAGGATAAATGTTGTGCTTGCACAAAAAACCTCTAGCAAAATATTTTACACACAACTCAGCATGTTAAAAAATGGAACGTTGTGTGAAAGTGTTGCACGCACCAGGGCTGTGACTCTCGAGTGATTACAATCTTATACTGGCAGCTTCTTTCTACTTTAATAAAAAATGATTTCATTACATGCCTAATTCTGATATTTAAAATATACCAAAAACACCTTGATTAACTTGGGGAACCTTAAAAGTGATTAAACATTTAAAACTGTAACAGCATTCAATCTTTTTGACAGCTTCAGATTTATCCAAAGATATATCATTTTTCATAGTTTGTAAAAAAATAAAATAAAATAGCCTATTTTGTCCAAAATAACCTAATTTTATTTATTTATTTATTTTAAAGAAAACCCCACATTCTCCCCCACAAAAAAACGTAGAGTATTTTAGACACTCTAAAATACACAGTCCAGTCACATTAATGTGACCACCACGTACTTTCCACTTCAGAGTTAAATAACCAATCACAGAAGGCAGGTGGCAGCACAGTGCAGTTGAGCGTATATAAAGGGTGTGTGTGGGCTTCGGAAAACATTTCAATCGTTGGCGTAATGCAGAAACGAAGCGATTTATCCGACGTCCAAAAGGGCATGATCATTGGCTTTCGGGCCAAGGGTGGAAGCATTTCCGAAACGGCTGAGTTTGTGAACTGTTCGCGTGCCGCCGTGGTAAAAGTGTACCGTGCATGGCAAAATGGGACTGTCCAAAATCAACGACGTGGCAAATGTGGTGCACCACGGGCCATAGATGACAGAGGCGAACGACGGTTGCGGAGATGCGTTCGGGCAGATAGACGGGCTACCGTTGAGCAACTGACCACTAAAATGAACCAAGGGGCTACCACAAGTGTCTCCCAAACCACTATTCAGCGAACATTGCTGCGACTGGGCCTCCGAAGCGGACGCCTGGTTCGTGCACCTATGCTGACTGGTGTTCATCGACGACGAAGGCTAGAATTTGCACGCCAGTACAGCAGCTGGACGTCCACTGAGTGGCGACAGGTAGCGTTTTCAGATGAATCGCGTTTTATGCTCCATCGGACAGATGGACGTTGGCGTATAAGGCGTGAAACCTCTGAAAGGAACCACCCTGCAACCATTGCAGGAACAGTCCAAGCTGGAGGCGGGAGCATTATGGTCTGGGGAATGTTTTCCTGGCATTCTCTGGGTTCACTGATTATTGTGGAAGGCACGATGGATCAATACAAGTACGCATCTGTCCTTGCGGACCATGTCCACCCCTACATGCGCATTGTTTTTCCTCAGGATGATGGCATCTTCCAGCAGGACAATGCGAGGTGCCATACAGCTGCCAGTGTACGTGCGTGGTTCGAAGAGCACCAGGATGAGTTTACCGTCCTCCCCTGGCCAGCAAACTCACCTGACTTAAACCCAATCGAGCATCTGTGGGACCATCTCGATCGAGTTGTTCGCGCCATGGATCCTCAACCGCGTATTCTAGCGCAGCTGGCCACGGCATTAGAGTCGGCATGGCTCAACATCCCAGAGAAGACCTTCAGGGACCTAAGTGACTCTCTTCCTGCACGTCTCGTAGCAGTTCGCTCTGCGAAAGGTGGTTATTCTGGCTTTTGACAGATGGTCACATTAATGTGACTGGACTGTGTATATGGATGTTTTTGGCCTTGACTAGGTTGAAAGTTATTAAGATTAATTTTTATGTTATTTTTTTAGCAATGAAAGTTCAAAATAAAAACTGACATTTTATCCTTTGTGACACAAAATGGTCCATCTTTTCAAACCGGAAAAAAAAAATCTACATTTATATATTTTTTCCACTTTCCCTACATTAAATCTTTTCAACAGCTTTAGACCTATCCATAAAGTTTTTCATATTTTATAAATCTAAATCTTTTCTATGTACCGTATTATGCATGATTTGTCCAAAAAAGCCAGATCGTTTTAAAGAATTAAAAAAAACATTAACAGTATTTTCCAAAAATAAGCTCTAAATTGGAATACTTTAGATATGGGTGTGTTAGCCTTGACCAAGTTGAAAATTAATAACAGCATTTGATTTTTATGCTGTTTTATGTTTGTTTTAGCACAGTGAGAATTAAAAGTAAAAACTGATACACTTAGCCTTGGTGACCCAAAATGATGCATCTTAAAAAACTAATAAAAATTAGTTTTAGATGTAGTTCTCGTGTGATTTCATTATCACATGGCTCATAGTAAGTGTCTCATTAAGCAGCTGCTGCTCACCAGGCTTCGTGGGACATGCTATCTGTCGCTGTCGCAAATGTGTGTTTGTAGGAAAGAAACGTTCAGCTGATGGCACGGTTTGAAAGTGAACTGGCCAGGTTCCTCATTAATGCCCCTGATCCTGATCCTGACCCTGATCCTGGGCCACATCTGACCCTAGACCAAACCCAGACAAAAGCAGGAAATCTGTCAAACCCCCACCCCTCCTTCCAGTGTGGTAGGAGGTTGAAGCCTACAATCACAACCAGGTTTCCATTCTCACTCCAGACTGAACTTCATCCCTTTCCACCATCCATCTTACTGCCACCAAGGGGTTGAACTGTTTCCCTGAAAGAGGAAAAAATACTTGCAGGGATTTTATGGAGTTCAGTATTTCAACTACTTGTATCAACAAACAATATTTTTTGTAAATATCATGTAATACACTTCTCTATATTTTGCACCATGTGGTTGTCTGTGTGTGTTTACAAAGTTCCACTTCCCTCAAGCCAAACCAAGAATCTTCTGATCTAGCCTCATTATCAACCAATTCATATAAATAACATTCCAAATAAATATATGTAATATATATGACGTGCATTTTGGAAGGTAATAGAACTTGATGAGATGAAGGGGCGGGGCTTGTGGTCATAATACCACACCTATTAACAAGTGTTTCTTGTACTTTGAAGGCAGAAGCCTTCAAAGTACAAGAAAGGCAGAAGCTTAGATAAGTTTGGTTTTCATGGGGAAGTTATTTAAAAGCGCTGGGAAAACTGCCCATCGAAAATATGTGATAATAATGTGAGTCAATGGGATAGAGGGTGTTAAGTGTGCATAAAGTGCATATTTTTTGTTCTACATACCTTGTAAAAGAAAATAACAATAATAAAATAAAAAGTTCTGGCCAAGTTTCATAGAATTAACCATTATTCTGACTGAGATATCGAGAATCAAAAAAGCAGTAAAGCAGGATGTCTCATTTGGGGAGCGAAGGTGTCTCGAGTTAATTCAATAGCAAATAGTGGCTTTGCTGCGGAATGACGTGATTTAGCAGCACTGCTGTTCACTTTGAAGACCAAACGCAATGAAGAAGAGAGGAACTTCTTTGGTCAACTTTCTGATGGAGCTGCAGTTTTACCCCACAATGTGAAACACCAGAACTACATTAGCTGACTTGTGATGTTAGTTTTATTGTTCCTTTGGATTTAAAATATAGAAATAAAGTTCCGTTGTAGCTATTATTGCATTATTATTGCATTGCCTAAATACAAAAGGTTGCACGTTAAAAAAAAGTGCCATAATGTAATTACATATGCATAAAGGAATAATAAACTGAACTAGGTCTTTATTATGTTGAGGCCAGCAATTAGTTTTTCTATAAGATAAAATGAAATATGTGGGTTTAGTTAACTCCATCAGAACTTCAACATCCAGGTTCTCCATGTTCCAGCTGCTGTGAGCTCAGGAACGCAGACCATCTTCTGAGGTCAGTGAGATGTTCAAGTAGAAAGAACAGAAGTTTAAGGTTGATGTCAGTGGGAATGTACAGAAAGTCACTGCATTCACCAGAGGAAAAAGGGGCATAATCTCATAATTACTCGATCAGGATCTTGTGAGAAAATATCTTTCAATAACTATACTGTTAAACAAGTTACTTGAGCTCAAACAATTTGAGGAAACCGATTACCTCAAACAATTTAGGTTTATTGAACTAAACAATTGAGTTTTTAAAAATATAAAATTTAAGTACATTTAACTCATATTTTCTGTGAGAACAGCAGGGGGGGAAGTGATAGTACCAGTTTATTATGGAAAGTGAACTATACGTATCCTACACTCATAATGTAATTACTTTTAAATTACTTTAAACGTGTTGATTGTACTCATCACTGAATCAGACTAACTTAGATGGTACATTTTATTTAAAGAAGATCCAATTCAGCAAAGTTATTCAGTTTCATTCCTCCGATATAATTATAACTGCGACAGACTGGCGACCTGTCCAGGGTGACCCCGCCTCTCCCCGGAACGTCAGCTGGACATGGGCACCAGCAGTCCACCCCTCCTGACCCCACTGAGGGACAAGGTGTACAGAAAGTGGATGCATGGATATAATTATAACATTCTAGTTGTCACAGCTACTCAATTCATTTGAGGAAACCGAATGCCTAAAACTATTTAAGTTACCTTAACCCAATACAGACATACAATAAAACGAAATAAAGAGTTTACTTTTTAAAAATTATGCAAACTTGCCTCAGAAATAGTTTTCAAAACTTAAAAACATAGCTATTCGCAAGCTGTAATTAATTGAGTAACATTGACTTTTTAGTGAGCGTAATTAAATCTAACTTCATAAATCAGTGAGCAAATTGTAATTACTTCCTCCTGCTTTGTGATAAAGGGGCCAGAGGTGATGCAACAAGCTTCCTGTCCTCTCCTCTCCTCTCCTTCTTCAGATCTACCTTCCGGTCTATAGGCGGCGGTAATGAGCTCCATTAGTTTTCCATCCGCCAATAAAAGAAGAAGGAGACTCAAGCTACCGCCCTCTTTCTAAGCAAGGTTCTACTGCTGCCCGCTACGGTGTTCTTATCAAACCGATATCTGGCATTTAATTATTGAAAACGTCCTGACGAGAAACGAGCATTTAGTTGCTAAACCAACGGCGGAAGTATACAAAAGTAGCTCTCCTTCAAAGTAAATTAAGAGAACTACGAACATGAATCACAGTTGCATTTTTAATAACTAACGTCAGTGTTTTTAATAATGTCATTTTTCATTGTAACTGAATAAGTTCGGTCCTTTCAACCATATCTTTTAATAACCGTGACATACAATAAAAATATTTAATGAGAAACATAATGGGAAAAAATATGAAGAAAATAGTTCAGAATTGGACTGGCTTCTGTTCTGCTTAAGACGCAGCATAATAATTTAAAGATAATAAGCACCAAATTCCCGTAAACAGAAGGGTCAAGTATTTGCCTGGAAGCCATTAGTTTCAGCTAACTTGATCCAGCGCCTCCCTTCAGTTGACCGAAGAAGACTTCCGGTGGCTTGTCATGGCGGTGGATCCATGGTGAATCCAATAGAAAAGGGAAAATATTCGCCCGCTTTGTCCTTTCTAACCCACCCAAGTCATATTTTCATGGGGAAATACGTCTGTCCACACCGACTCTAAACCTCGGACTTCCCACCAGAGCTGTGTGTCCCCACGGCCGCCATGGCGGCTCACAAACCAGTGGAATGGGTCCAGGCCGTGATTACCCGATTTGATGAGCAGGTAAAATGGGCTAATTGAGGCGGGCTAATTCAGCGGCTTTGTTGTAGCAGCATAGAGGTTTGGTCTTTACACAGATGTTAAATGCACATTGAGTTAGGAAGCGGTTTTCCAGCCAACTAAAGAAATAAACCTGTGTTCAAAACACTAAAAATGAGCTCGGTGCTGCTAACGTCGTTTATTCCCAGCTCTCATGTTTCTCGCAGTTCAGCCGTCTTGGGAAGAAGCGTTCAGACTTAGAAAGATGTTCAGTAAAACATCGTTATGCAAGTTTTAAAGATGAATGAGCTGAGCGGAGCTTCTTGGATAATTTAATTTGATCCCGGATAGCAAGCTAACAGTAGCAGGCCAAATGCACCCGGTCGTAAACAAATGCCCTGCTAAAGTTCCTGCTGTGGAGTCCAAGCCAGTTTTGCTTCCTTCTCATATCTGAACAGTTTAATGTTCAGTTATGTGCAGCAACTTGAAGCTGCTTCCTGTTAGCAGGTGAAACAACAAAGTTATTTTCTTTTTAAAGAAACCGTTTTGTTGACGTGTTCTTGGCATTGTTTCTGGAAAACACTTGGAAAAATGATGATCGTAAAATCAGGGAATGCTGACGTCGGTGTTGTAATAACTTATTCATGTCTTTGTTTTCAAAGCTTCTTAGAGGGTTTTTTGTGTTAATTGGCATAAATTATGGCTTGTTGCTCAGATTTACCAGCTCAACTCGGATTACAGCAGTTAATAGTTATTGCTACCCTGAACTCCAACTAAAGCCTTTCTAATATTTTGGTTAATCTTGGTAAACTTATTTGTGACCCAAACAGTTTTATTTTCTTCTTGTTTTTTTTGTTGTGAAGTTGGCAAAATGTAAAAGCTTGAGTTTGACTGTGGGTCTTACCTTATATTGTCTAATACACAGCTCTGTTAAGGTAAGGTCATTTTATTTATATAGCACATTTTCAACAACAAGGCAGTTCAAAGTGCTTTACATGAGTTAAAGGGAAAAAACAAACAAAATAACAAACCAAAGGAAGAAAATGGAGGAAAGAAAACTAATCTAATGTTGTTCTAAAGTATGTAAACTAAGTGCTCCTGTTCAGGGTTGCTAAGTATCTAATTCCATTTCTAAATAGTGAGTAATCTACAGTTTCTGATAAAATAGCCTAAAGAGTGACTGATCTAATTCCTTTTCTGGGTTAAAGTGAGTACTCCATAATTCTAAGTTTGTTCCAATTCCTTTTCTGGGTTAAAAGTAACATAAACTTAGCAGTGACTGTTCCTGTTAAGTATTTCTGGATTCCAAGTTAAAGTTATTCTAATTCTAATTCTGATTCCATTTCTGGGCTGTATAATATTGATCTAAATAGTGCGTACTCCACAAGTTCTGATATTACTAATAAACTAAAATAATCCTTTTTGGGTTAAATAGGGAGTACTTCACCTAAACAAAAAAGAGGAAAGGACATGTAACAGTTTTGAGTTATGCAGCTAACTGCGGCTACAAAAGCAGCATCAGAAGATGGTCCTTTAAGGAGCCAGAGGTTTTAGTTTTGGTGTATGTATATTAGTGATTTGGGGGAAAAAAACAACAAACAATTACAAATACACAATGAGGGACAAATTAATTAAAAATAAATAAATTCAAAGATCAGAGTTGTTGTCGTTTTCTTAGCTCGCCATCAGTTTCTGAGGATCTGATCTGTCATGAAAAAAAACCCCAACCTAAAAGGCCCAAAAAAATATTGTGTTTTATCAAATGACAATTATGTGCAAACATACAAATGCAACAAATATCAAATTCAAATGCAATGATTAAATATCTAATAATTAAACTAAACATTTCAGTCAGGTTAAATTAACCATCATTTAAATAAACAAAAATAATATCAATCATATTTCAAACTAATCAATTTAAGATTAAGGTTGAAATCAAAGTTAATTTTCAAAATATCAATCAAGAGAAAATAAATTAATTCAAAATACTCAAGCAGACTGGGGAAAAGAAAAAAAAATTATATTGCGCAATACCAACTTAAATGTAGCTACATCATATTTTAATACATTTCATTACAACAGTGCCAAAACAAGCACAATACCAGCAATTAGATTACCTTTCTGAAGAGAGTTGGGTGTACTAGACCACAATCAGGGTGACCGCCCAGGTAGCAAACGCCAGTTCTAATAAAACAACCCTCCAATGAGCAATCAAGCAGAAATTTTATGCTGAAACAATACTGCTATCCTACAAACAAAAACTCACCAATAGATCAAATCAGTGGATGCAGAGATTTTGATGACTTTGCCAGGATGAATTATTAGCAAGAAGGCAAACAGCCAGCCACAATCACAGTAGAACAGGTGCTGTCTTTCAAACTGTGCTGGAGGTGGGGCTTCAAATAAGTTGCAGAGTTTGGGGCAAAACAGGAAGTGGGCCCGCAAAAGTAAAAGTTTTGACTAATTGCGGGTTACAGACACATTAGAGCAAATGGCAACATTCAGACAAAACAATAGGCAAAACAAAGACATGAGGGAAGGCAGTGAAATCACAGGGCCATGAAACCACGTTACAGAGCCTCCCGGCAAAGTCTGATAAAGATGTTATCAAGGCATGATGTCCTTAGGAGCTTTCAGCTTCGCAACTCCATGGATACAGGAGGGGTTGAGGAGGGAAGAGCTGTTGTGTTTACATATCTTCAAGGAGATTAGAAATATGCAACCCTTCCAAGGCCACACGGGGAAAACCAATTCAGAGACAGAATGTCTTAGGTCGGGAAGATTATAAATTTCAATCTTCCCTAAAGTCTCTCCAATACATCTCATTTCCCAATCATTCAAATTAGTTTGGTCGTTCCACTGAACCAAATCTAGCAACTTCTCCAAGATCGATTCCATCCCGTTAGTGAGTTTTAGAGCCCTCGTCTCTGTCCACACCAACAGTCTGAGTGTTTGCTAGTTCACCCAAGTCCGTCACAAATGTCGACAAGCCAGGAATCCACAAGCTCCAAACAGCAGAAATCCTGGTATCATAAATAAATCCAGGGTTAATCCCAAAAGGTGTGTCCTTGCAGGACAAGAGGCTCTCCTGTGCCCAGACTTCTCGTCAAAAATTTGACCAATTGCATTGAGAGATCAGTTGACCAGATCCATAATTTGTAGATTTGGAGGATGTGCAAAGAAAGGCTCAAAAAATATAGAAGACAGGACAAAAACGGAGCAAACAGGGCAGACAAGGGCAGGGAGGGAGCAGAGGAAAAAAGCGTCCTCCATCATCGAGAGCAAGAAAGTCCTATGTCTCTATTTACTAGGGGTGTACCGATTTGTTGGGAAGCCGATTTCCTTAATTTTGGAGATTGGCAGATACTTGCATGTTAAGCCGATCTTATCCACCTATCTTATCTTCCTCAGCAATGGTCTAAAAATCAACCACTGTCCTCTTCTGCTCTCCTGTGAGAGAAATTGACTGATACACCGGTCCACCAGGTCATGTCTGCACATTGCAGTTAACAATATTCACCCCACTGTTACCAACTCTGTGACTTTGATGCTATATTTTGCAACATTTCAGACAATAAAGTAATATCAGCCAAAATTGGAATCGGGAAGTCAGGCTTTTTAAAAATCTGTAATTGGTGATCAACCAGAAAACTGCAATCGGTTCACCCATCCTTTTTACTTCCCTTGTCGTCATGTAGCTGCTCCTGTTTGGTTTCTTCTACTTAATAACTCAGGGCTGAAAGAATGAAAGAACACATCTTTAAGTTTGGAAAACTATTCAGGATGTTTTAGTGCTACTTGTGAGATTAACTGGAGATCTTGTGACATTGTTACTTTAGTTGGAACATTTATTGCCTTTCTGTTTAATACTTACCTTTCGTTTATCATAACTGAATTTGTGACCCTCTCTTCTTCTTTGGCTCCATCGTTTACTCCTTTTCCTGTACTCATCCTCCTCAGCTGCATCTCTCTTCTCAGCAAGAAGTTTGTTAAAATAAAATTTCTAAGTAGTTTAACCTTTGTCTTTGCTGAACTGGCACCTAAACTATTTACACTTTTTGACTTGTTGCCTCTTTCCCCAAAATGTTCTCCAAAATGTTCTGCATTTTGGAGAACATTTTTCCTTTTGGTGCCTCTTTCTCTCGAATGTTTGTTTTTCTTCTCTTTCCAAATGAACTGATTCTGCAGTAAATTAGCCGATTTTCAAAATGTCCTTTGTTGGTTTGGAGGACCGATGCTGCAGAAATTGACAATAAAAACATAATAAAAATATATATCGAGTGCTGCTAACGTCATTTCTTCCCAGCTCTCTTGTTTCTCGCAGTTCAGCTGTCTTTTACCAAGTGGCTTAGTAAAAGTAGTTAATGTGGCAAATAATGAATAAAAAAAAAGAAGAAGTTGATATTGACCAATAAGAGAGAAGATTACCGAGTACCTGCCAGTTTGAAGGAAAGGTAATTGACAATATGAAGACAAGAAAGAAAACAGTAAATAAACTGAAGGATGGGGAAATTCAAAGAGAAAATATTAAAGTAGAAAATCTGTGATTTATAAAAAGATGACGGTAAATAAAAAATAATAAATACATATTATGAAAAAAATTAAATAATATATTAAACGAAATGTGACCATAACTAAAAGCATATAAAATAAATACAAAAATATAAAATGAAAATTTAAAAAGAAAACAAACTAAGATTGGAAAGAAAATGGAAAATCTAAATAATAGGACAAATAATGGATGCAAGGTATCACTTAATGAGTTAATCTATAGTTGATTGATTTTTATTGATCAACTAAAGATTGACAGTCACTTTCTTAAAAACATTTCAAGAATGTTTTTTTTTCTTGTAACTGTCTTTCCATAACATGAAGGGCATCATTTTTCATAATATGCTGATTATTATGATTACATTTTACTATTATTTTGTGTCAGCTGTATTAAAGCTACAGCATGTAACTGTTATTGGAAAAATATTTGTTTTCTTGTTGAAATTGTCACTGTGTTTGATGGTTTAGGAAGAGACAAAACCTGAAAAAAACCAACCATTACTTCTTCACATTTCTGTGAATTTGTACATAAAGGTTTAATGACTGGATTTAGTGTTTGGAGTCCTCTGACTTGAAAAAGCACTTTATAATTTCAGGCAATTTATAATTTCTGGTAAAATTTTTGTGATGTTAGATGAAGCTTCATAATGCATTGAGGCTTTCCATCAAATTGCCCCACTCATGATCCGAACAGCTATGGCTCTTCATTTGCTCTACCGCATTATCATGTGGACAAATATTTATAACAGGCAACTTAAAAATGAAGCTTTAGTTTGAATAATCCAATAAATGATGATTGTGAGGCCAACACATAAATTCTGAATATGGTTAGAATATTGTCATAATCTGTTTATGTTGCAATGACTGGATTGAAAAGAAAACTGCAAACAAATGGAGGAGAGGGTTGAGTTGTCAAGGGGCTTTTTACTCACGTCACTAGTGGCAGAATTTTATTACAGATATAATTTTTCTGCTTTAAAACATGTATCTTACTATGCTCTGCTTCAGACAGTTTCTATGTTTTGAGATGATTTCGTCCGATATAGCAACCAGATGAAGCACTTCATCTGCACTCTGTCCTTGTGTACTGAGAAATGCACCAACAGTTTTATAGAAATTCAAATGTTCTGTCCTTCCCAATATTTATAATTCTGCAGTTGGAGAGTGTGATCCTATGTTTATATGCTGTCTTATTTTTGCATCTTAAATCGACTAAGCCGAGCGTGGCAACTTGGTCTAATATTAGTATTCTTGCCTTCATGCAGGGCTCTGTAATGCCTCAGCAAAGATCAGATCTTTTTCATTTCATTAAAGTTCATTTAAACACAAAAGACACTTCACCCTTTAAAACATCAGAAATTAGGAGAAAGAAATTAGACCACAAGAGCTGCTGTGTTGGGTTTTTGACATTATTATAAATTATTTTTATGTACAGAGCATTTTATGAGGGGAGATCAAAATGTTGCCACACATGGGAAAGTTTGGTCCATCTCAAAAAAGGTGCTCAAATAAATTGCAAACACACATGTAATAAAATCTTAAAACCAAAAATATGTGATAAGGAAGACGGCAGCTTTTTTTTGCTGTCCTTTTTTTTGATTCACAAGCAAACTGAGGAGCCAGTTCCTCGAGTCACATAGTATGGGCCCACAAGGCTGCAAACAGATCGTCTGTCTCATACTGTCATGCCTGCTCCATTAACACCTGCCTCTATGGGAAGCAATCCCCAAGCTTTAAAATTTGCATGATTTTTACATGTAACAACACTTGATTGTTGTATACCTGCTGTTGAACTGTGGGGTCAAACCATTTATGGTCTCACTTGGAATCAGATTTCAGGGTTATGCAGACTAAAACACAACAGACTTAATTGATGAAAATGGGTTTACGCTTTTCTGATTTTTACAAAGCATTCCATCCTATTACATTTATCTTTAAAACTCATTTAGGATTTGGAGAAAAATTCTGGAATTATAATATGTGCTACTTACGTCGCTTTCACACTGCAGGAACGGAACGGGATGGAACGGGACGGAATGGGTGTGTTCACATTACAACTTGCGTTCCACCCTACCCAAAGCGTACCAGCAGCTGATTGGCCGCTGGTTGTTATGGAGTCAGACGCTGATTTTTGTCTCAATATCAGCCAATCAGCTGCTGGAACGCTTGGGGTCGGGTGGAACGCAAGTTGTAATGTGAACACACCCATTCCGTCTTGTTCCGTTTCGTTCCTGCAGTGTGAGGCGCTTGCCTGACTGACTTAAACAGTACTGTAACCCTAAGGGTGCGTTCACACTGCAGCCTGAAGTGGCCCAATTTGAAGTTGTTGTCCCACTGGAGCAGCATATTAGCAACTTAAATCTCATTATAGTCCGTCATGGTTGTTGTTTTTCTTCCCCCTTGCGTGTATCAGGATACAGAATAGTGAGATTTGTTGAGTATCAGTGACATTCAGTTCAGATGAATGTGACCTGGACATTAGGTTGCATTTGAATCTAATGCGTATCAGATATGGGTCACATTCAAAAAAAGAATCCGACCTGTGCTGTTAACACTGCCATGAAAAGATCGGATACAGGTCGCATTGCGTCAAAAAAAATCGGTATTGGGTCACTTCAGGCTGCAGTGTGAATGCATCCTATGTCACGGAACAGGTAACGGATTCCGCATTCATAGAGAAATCTGTCAAGGTTGTGGACGTTTGCCATAATTATTTATAATGCCTGCAGAGATGCTGTCCATTCTAATTAAAATCACTGGAATGGCTGGAATTGATGTAGTGGGCCAGTCCGTTGTAAGATGATACTACACTTTTCTTGAAATGTGAAGACCAAATCCCCTTAGCTCTTTAAAGGCCTCTGGCCTTCAACTAGCTTAAAGCACAGCTGAGCCGTTTTCCATGAAGACCATCCACTTCCACTATTTAACGTAAAAGTAAAAGAAGATTTCAAATACTTGGGTGTAGTGATGACAAAGAATAAATTCTCTGATGTGGTGAATATTTGAAACAATATTCATATGGTAGGAGTCTATTAAATAGCCTTTGTTGTGGTGAACCAGCTGTGGCATAGCAGAGAGAAAGTTGAAGAGAGTGAGCAGCATGTTCACCTAGGTGATTGACAGCGCTCAGACCCTCCTCCTAGCTCTGATTAGTTGTTTCCGATGAAGCAGTACATTTGTTCAGATGACGGCGGGTCTGTAGGGAGAAGGATAAGCAGCTCCATATTTTTCACAGATTGTCTCATATTGTCATGTCATTGACATTGTGTTCTTGTTTTCTTCCAGCTTCCTATTAAGGTTGGACATCAAAACACACACAGCAAAGTCAGCACAGACCACAACAAAGAATGCTTGATCAACATCTCAAAGTACAAGTTCTCTCTTGTTATCAGCGGCCTCACCACTATACTCAAAAATGTCAACAACATGGTAAGTGTTGCAGTAATCATAGTAATCTGTTTGTGGAAAAAGACAGTAATGGCAACAACAGATTTTTTTCACTACTGTCACAATTACTGTTCTTCTGTTTCCAACTGACAGCATAGTGAACTTGATTGTCCTTTGTAGTCACATGCAGACTGGACCTGTTTAAGATAACGCAATGAAGAAATTTAGTGTACATATTTTTAATTGGAACAGGAAATAAAACTCTTAGTCTTAAGTCTTGTAACATTTCTAACAGACTCAATACAAAACCTTAGCTTGGTCAAGAAAAAAATGTTCTCAGCTCTTAATAAATGAGCATATCATAAGCTACTAAATCAAAGCTGCCTGAGAGCATGGCTAGTAGTTTACTGAATGAGTAAACTCTATTGTGCGGTGCATGACTGACTGGCTGG
This sequence comes from Poecilia picta, assembly GCA_033032245.1. Taxonomy (NCBI): domain Eukaryota; kingdom Metazoa; phylum Chordata; class Actinopteri; order Cyprinodontiformes; family Poeciliidae; genus Poecilia; species Poecilia picta. The sequence goes on along the minus strand of CM065365.1, from coordinate 1,988,631 downwards.
TTGTTTCTGACCAAGCAGTGGAACTCAGCAGAGTCGCTCGATTTTGTTCCCTCTATTTTCCCCACATACAAATGTATCTGCTTTGATTTAGAGAAATTTGATCTTCTGACTAAATTGATGACATTTTTTGTGATATTATTAGTTCATTTCCGTTAACATTTCTGATCCCAAAATGTTTTTAGAAGAAAAAAATTGCTTTTTATTAACATATTAATTAAATGTTACGAACTTGGATTTCTGTAAATTGAATAATAAACACTGTTAAGGGGAAGTACATGTGAATTGAACATTATGTCTTCATTGTGTAAAATTCTCTGTCTCTTTTCTGTCCTGATGGAATCTCTCCTCCTGCTCATCACTCATTGATCCAGATATCAGAACAAGTCATGAATTTTGATGCTCATGTTGCTCCATAGTTCAGAAAGTTGACCTAATGGAGCAAAACCAACGTGACTTTTGGATTCAGCTCATCAAAATGACCCTAAAACTGTTGGAAAACCCCACACAACTTTTTGACTGTTGACCATTGTAATCGATGGACATATATACGTGTGTGTGTGTGTGTGTGTGTGTGTGTGTGTGTGTATGTTTATAATGTGTGTGTGTGCATCATGTATTTATCTTTAACTACTCCAATGCATTACATTGATGGGTTTATTTTTCCAACAGCGGATATTTGGAGAAGCCTCAGAGAAGAACCTTTATCTTTCTCAGCTCATCATCCTTGACACACTGGAGAAGTGCCTGGCAGGGGTGAGTATTTTCTCAGATTTCTTTGACAAATTTCCTGGTTGGTATTATATTTAAAATGTTTGTAGAACTATTATGCAAAAAGAAAAATGGAAACTTCACCAGTAACCCAGTTTGTAGAAATAGATAAGTTTTACATCTCCTGCCTCATCTTGAACTTGAACTGTGAGAATATGTGATTATTATTATTTTTTTAGTAGCTGCTGACTCATAGCTAATCCACTATTTCAAACTGGACAATCAAATTAAACTGCTGACATTATTTTGTTCCGTCCCCTGTCTCTGCAGCAATCTAAAGACTCCTTGCGTCTGGATGAGACTATGTTGGTGAAGCAGTTGCTGCCAGAGATCTGCCATTTCATCCACACGTATCGTGAGGGCCACCAGCACGCGGCAGAGCTGCGTGCCTCCGCCTCGGCTGTCCTGTTCTCTTTGAGTTGCAACAACTTCAATGCAGTTTTCAGCCGCATCTCAACGAGGTAAGACATTTACCCAGGGCACTGTTATTTTAAATGCTTCTAAAACCAGGAATAATGAAAAAGTAATTGTTAAATCAGTAAAGACATGGTAATCACCATGTTTATGGTGATAAAATGTTTTCATTATACATAAAAATCGTAGAATTGTTATATGTAACACTATGGAAATACTGTATTAAAGCTGAAGTAGTAGCTTTATAAAGAATGTGTTTTTTACATAGCTGTTAAAATTGTAACTATGTCATGACAGTATAACATGAGACACTCGTGTATGTGTGCTTAAAGTGGAGAAATAACTTCCCGTTACAGGAAAACTGTTTACACCCGTCGCTGGCGGCCATGCTTACTAACCTGAGCCTTCATTCCAGACTCTCTGGTGTTCTAGTGGGAACTAGCTGCTGCAAAGCAGAGCGAAAGGGGGAGAGTGTGAACAGCACTTATATGAGGATGACTGACTGACCCGCCTCATGGCTCTGATTAGTTCTGACTAAGCTGTGTATTTCTGCAACTAGCAGTAGGAGCTCAGGAGCTTCACTTTTCTTTTCTTTTTTTACAGATGTATCTCATATGTACTGCCACGACATAATGTCATTTTGAACAGATATGTAAAAAATAAAACACAATAATTTTTTGTAAAAGTTGCGTACTGCAGCTTTAACAAATTCAAGTACAGTGGGAGTTATTCTGACAGCAGATATTTTTTGCATTTAGAAAATGCCCACAAGCTGCATTAAATTAGCGGTAAAATATGTATATCATGTAACTGTTTAGAAACTGAGGCAGGGGTCTGCAACCTGCAGCTCCAGAGCTCTTTGGACATTTCATAATTACTTTTCTATCATTTTAAACCAGAATCATTAAAAATCAACTGATATTTTAAGTATAAATGTAATAACAGATGCTGGTTTTTCCTGAGTTTTCCAGGAATAAAATTGAGTACATGTAGATTTGAGATCTAAAACACTTGTGATATTGTTTTAGAGCTTTATTTGTCCATTAAGTTGGGAAACTCGTATACACCTCATTACTCCTCCTTACTCCTCTTCACTCCTCCTGAGCCCCAGTTTGAATTCCCGTTGAATTCTCTCAAACTCCTCAGTTGAAACGAGGACAACTGGGTTGAGAACTGTCGCCTCTGCATACGATACACCAGCTCTATGACTGAGCTATATGGTTCCACAGGTGTGAGCACTTTTTAAAGGACATACTTTGATTTATTTTTTTTTTGGTGGAGAAGAAATTGTGGTGTCGAGTAACTGCTGAAGACATCTCTGGACCTTCTGGACCGTTTTTCACCCTGTGGAGAAAGTGTCTTGCTCACTACTCCAAAATAAATAGTGAATATAGTTTACGACCGTTTATTAATGAACCATGTTCGTTATTCAAATAAACAATATTAATTTGATCAGTTCTCAAAGGCCATTTTACATCCTGTCAGGTAAATGAAAGCTTTTTGTCACAGGCTGCAGGAGTTGACGGTGTGCTCAGAAGACAATGTGGATGTTCATGACATCGAGCTCATGCAGTACATCAATGTGGACTGTTGCAAACTGAAGAGGCTTCTGCAAGGTTGGAATTTGCTTATTTAATATTGTTGGTCTTAAAAAAAACCTGCCTGACAACTTTAAGAACTATTGAATACTTAACCTGAAGGACAATGTCATTTTGAATGTGAGTGAACATTATGTAATCATTTATTTTACATCAGGTGTTTTTATTGTGATTTTTTTCACAAAAAAATATTTTTTCACTTTTATGTTGAAGGATTTTTTATTTTTAAAAAAAATGTCAAAAGAAGCGAAATCTTGTTGATCAAGATTGTAGTATGGTAAATCATCCAAGGAGTTGAATATGTTTTATATACTTTATGTACGAGATCTTGATCTCAGTGGAGCTTCACGTGGTTAAATAAAGGAAATAAAAATATATATACATATATGCGGTTTGTATGCATGTACGTGTGTTTCAGTTTGAACATCATCCCTTGTATTCTCCAGACACATCAGGATATTTAGTTGTGTATGATGTTTTTTTTCTTCTTTTCATTAGAAACCGTTTTAAAGTTCCGGGCTCTCAAGAAAGCCGCACAGCTTGCTGTCATCAACAGTTTAGAGAAGGTGTTTTCTCACTATAATAAAGAATAAAAGCATCACTTCATTTCCTTCATGGAACCCAAACAAGATAAAAATGATCCTGGTTTTTCCTCTGCAGGCATTTTGGAACTGGGTAGAAAATTATCCTGATGAATTTACGATGCTGTACCAACGCCCTCAGACAGATATGGCAGGTATGTATAGATTTAATTTTTGTGAATTGTGAACCACAGTTTTCGCCAAGGGACAAAACTGTGGAGCCAGAGTGTGACCCAGATTGAAGACAACAAACCGCTAGAAACACATCTTCGAATGATTGCATCACAGTGGTGGTGGTATTTACACCTCACCATCCACCCCAACTACCTACAATATGAAGCGTAGTTTAACTACATTGTCCATACACGTCAGATGTCTATTAAAATAATAATGTTACCATGTTATGAATAAAATAAGCAAAGTTTGGGCACAATTATGGAGTTGACCATTTCAATAACGTCACCGAATGCATTTGGATCATTTGTTTCCCCAAGATAAAAATTGCAAAAAAAAAAAAAGTCAAATAGTTATATTCAAAACATTCCATCCTCATGGAGGCAGCTAAAAGCTTGCACACAGCGCTAATACAAGCAGAAGGCTCAATGCTCCCATCAAACCAGTGACCAGGACGTCGTCATCATGATATTCATGTCTAAAATAAAGTTTGCTCTCATTTTTAGCTTTACTTGGAGATTTTGCTGTGAATCTGCTTCTAGTAGAGAGAAGGAACTGATGCCTCAGTCAGACAAAGTCTTTCTTGATAACCACTGATGTGGGTACATTCCTGAGAAAAATAAAATTTAACCAGAAACTTCAAAGAGGCTCTGATGTCTGGGAGTGATGTCAGGAATCTTGTGCGTTGTCGTATGAATTGAACTGTTTTCTGTTTAGAATCCAATTAGATTTTGCGTCATTAAATTCTGTGTTGCTCATGAAATGAATTAGATCTGCTTCTCCTGTGAAGTGTTTGAGTGTGAATCTGCACTAACATACGTTGTTTCATCTTGTTCACAGAAGCGGCAGAAAAGCTGTTTGACCTGGTAGATAGTTTTGCAGAGAGTGCCAAGAGGAAGGCAGCTGTATGGCCGCTCCTGATCATTCTACTGATACTTTGTCCAGAAATTACTCACACAATCTCTAAAGACACAGTGGAAGAGAGCAAAGCCAACAAGGTGGACTGAAGGAACTCTCCAAACAATCACATTTAAACAGGTCATTGGTGTCATCAGTCACCTCACGTCTGTGTTGTGTCTACAGAAACTCTTTTTGGATAATTTGCGGAAAGCTCTAGCCGGCCAGGGTGGGGGCAAACAGCTGATGGAGAGCGCTGCGATTGCCTGTGTCAAGCTTTGCAAAGCTTCTACTTACATCAACTGGGAGGATCATTCAACCATTTTCCTTCTGGTCCAGTCTATTGTCATGGATCTCAAGGTTTGACTTCTTTTTTTTTTCCTCTTTATTGAAATAACAACAAAATATCCTTTTGTATAGAAGTCAGGGGTCATTTACATGAAATATCATTTAAATTGTGGTACACATTATCTGTTTGGATCTAGGCTGTTCAGTTTTGAATGAGGTTTTTTTGCTCCTCCAGACTCTGCTGTTTAACCCAGCCAAACCGTTCTGGAGGGGGACCAGCAGTCAGAACGCTGACGTGGAACTCATGGTGGATTGCTTTGTTTCATGTTTCCGTATCAATCCTCACAACAACCAGCACTTTAAGGTAGATGGACAGGATGTAGAACTCATTGTGTAGACACACTGCTCCTGATAAATGTGCTGCCTTTGAGTTCATTTTTCCTTTTTGCCCTTTAGGTCTGTTTGGCCTCCTCCTCCCCCTCAACCTTCCACTTTGTCTTAGTGAACTCATTGCACAGAATCATTACCAATGTAAGTATAGAACACATTTTCTGATTACTTACTCACATGTTTTTTTTGACATGTTACTTTGTGTCACCTACTTTCAGTCTCATCTAGACTGGTGGCCGAAGATCGACGCAGTGTACCATTACTCTGGAGAGCTTCGCTTTATGTTCTCAGACACCCTGAACCGGGTGGTACAGAGCGCTGGCACTCATGCTCCACTACGCATGACACCGGTGAGCTGATGACCGCAAGCCGTACAGCTGACATATTGCAGTAGTTATTATAAGTACTTTATTGAAGGATCATTACAAGATAATGCATTTGGAAATGCTATTTGTAGTTGTAGTAATTGTCACCACTGTGCCCTTTGTTTTACTATAGAGTCTGACATTCATTGGAAAGAAGACCACAAGCCTTAAGTTTAAAGAGAAAGCCACAGAGCAAGACACTCGAAGTTATAAGTGCCTTCTTCTCGCTCTGGTCAAGCTCATCCATGCAGACCCAAAGCTGATGTTACATGTAAGTAAACCTAACCTGGTGACTTGGATAAAAATAACTGTTATTAATGCAATTCTTTTGCTCAGGCTGATTTTTTTTAATTAATTTATTTTTTAATGGTTTTATGTTGATTTAAGTGGAATTCAGCTAATTGTGAGGCGACAGCAGCAGCTTCTATTTAAGTCAGAGTTACTTTAGCTTGATTTCCACTTTGTTTATGTGATAGAATCCAGTGAAGCAAGCTTCAGAGATCCAAAGCAGTACAGCAGAACTCATCACTGGCTTGGTGCAACTGGTTCCTCTGAACACCACTACTCAGCTGTCACAAGAAGCCATGGAGGTCAGACTGTCATTTCCTCACTGCCATGCTAGTTTCTTTTTTAGAAAGCAGCCCTCTACAGGTACATCTCAGGAAGTTAGAATCCTCATACCTAAATCACTCCATCTCCTGCCCATTGACATTGTGAATACACTCAGACTTGACTCTGATGTATACTCTTTAAATCATTTGTATCTATTTATATATGTGGTTAGACTGCGGTCAATTGCTTAATTGATTTCTAAGATGCAAATGAAATGATCTTTTAATGGAATGTGATGGACTTCAGTGTAACATGTAGCAGTTGATGTGGAAACTTGGTGGCATTCAACACAAGTAAGCCTATTAAAAATAAGTCACAACAGTTAGTCATTAGCATATCAGTGCTTATATTATTATTAATACAGATTTGATCCAAAGGTGACTGCTCTCCTGACACATTGTACACTTATGCCTGTGAGTCAGTAGAAATCAGTTAATCTTTCCATCTCTAGAAGAGGCCTGAACACAAGAGAATAATGATTTTATTATAGTTACTCATAAATGTTTTATGTCTTGGCAATAATTCACTGATATATAGAGTTTTTTTTCCCCTTTCCTCTGTTCTCTTTGTTTAATTTTCAGGCTCTGTTAGTTCTGCACCAACCAGAGACCATAGAGTTGTGGAATCCTGATGCCCCCATTGAGACATTTTGGGACATCAGGTAATAAACACTTCCCTGGCCTCTGTTAATAGAATAGAATAGAATGTACTTTATTGATATTGTATCAGTTAATTAATTAAATAATTAATTAATTGATGGATTCTATCAATTATAATTAATCACACATTTTGTAATTCAGTGCCATCTATTGTGCTGGGTTTTTTTTAGAAGAAAAGGTATATAAGTGGCTTTTAACATATGGATATGTTCATCATAATATTTCAGGGTTTCCCCCAGAAAACTTGCTAAGCCCGGTGGTCAGGGCGTCGAGTCGGTCCACCGGTGGTCCACTGTATTTTTGTATTAAAAGATGTTAAGGTGACAGGAAATGTAAAAGTATTACTGTGTAATTATATGTTATGGAAAAAGATATCCAGTGAAATGCTATTTAAACCCACAACTAGTCTAAAAACAACAAATTTGCACTTCTGTTTAATCCAAATTAAGTCGGCGGCTCCACCAGGTCTTCAGGGGCCCCATAAACACTAATATTTTAAAACAGACCGCAGATACATAAATTTAACATTTGATTATTGAGATTATCAATGCTGTTAAATTTGATTCAAATGTGTAGGCATACGTAAATTAAATAATTTTAAATTGTTTAACATTTAAATACAAGATTTTAAGGAGCTGGCAAGTTTACTTTGTAAAACTTCAAAGAACAATATTCATAGTTGAGTTTGAGTTGAATTTTTGAATTTACAAACACAAATTAGTTAACTGCGAGCTTATTGCTTTTTAGGCTGGCCAATTAAACGACTCCCTTCTCCCATATTTCACTAAATCTAATACAGAAGCTGTTAGAGGTGCTGATGATTTTAGCAACAAAAGGGGCCCGTAAATCAAATTCTGCTCAAGGCCTCATCCAGTCTTGGACCGGCCCTGTAATCTGCTGCACTACGCAGAGATGCGCAACAAACAGGAGTTAATGTGGCTTTAGTAGCTCTTCCATTTCGTGTCTGTTGAGTTTTTAATAATCATCACAGAAACTATTCTGGTTGGTCGAGTTTATGGGAGAGTTTCTCAGATCTCCGTGTGGCCGCGCGCATTAACTCCAAGTAGACAACACATTTCAAATGGTTTGATGCATCGTGTAACCGGAAAAATAATACAAAAAAAATAATAAAATAATATAAATCAGTGTGATGCGTTACAGACTGGAGGGCGCGAAAGCTCCTCACCGGCCTGAACCCGCATGATGAGGTTAGCGCTGCTAGTTATCCATAAATGTTCCGGTCAAACGGGACCACAGACATAAACTTTACAGGGAAGACGGACACAGAGCCTCACGCTGGGCAGCGCGTTGAGATGTAAAAGCAACATGTAATTGTTCATTCACAAAGATAAATCATTCTCACCACTTTACAACACGCACCTCTGAAATCGCTACAACTTATTCCTGCGGTTCACTTTGAGCTGCGCAACCAGAGCTAATGCGGCAGGTTCTAAACTCTTATAGTTCTCCAAAGGATCATAATTCCTCACAGTAGGTTGATGTAAACATCCACACAGGTCAGCCTGTGTCCAGTTTGAGTGAAAGGAGGAGGCAGCGCGATTCTGCTAAGGTGAAGCAGCAGCAGCGCGAGGCAAAGCGCAGAGGCAACAGCTGTGTGATTGGTTTGTGCGGTGTTAGGTTTATAGTTTATGTATTTAAACCTATCTATTATCAACCTATCCTTTAGGACTAAATCTGCTCTGCTAGTGAAATGCTAAGACAAAAGAGACGCTTGCAGCCCAGCTTTAAGAAAAAAAAAAGATTTAAAAAAAAAATATATTTTCCTAGAAATGTAAACAAGCAACGCTTAGCCTGGCGGCGGGGCTAGTAAAGCATGGCGGGCCGCCAGGCTTATAATACACTGAGGGAAACCTTGTATTTACTAGCTCACTGCCAGCAGACATGAATGCACCTGCTATGGCCTTTTAATATACATCGTTTGTGGACCAATCCATCAATGTATATATTTTTTGTTTGCTCTGTTTCAGTTCGCAGGTGCTTTTCCTAATCTGCCGAAAGTTAATTGGCCAACAAATGGTGAACAGAACAGAGGTTCTAAAATGGCTGAGAGAGATTCTGATCTGCAGGAACAAGTTTTTGCTCAAGAACAAGGTGCCGGCTGTTTTCTTATCGGTGGCACAATGCTTCTCTGAAGCTGTAACTGCATACAGGTTGTTATTTATGCATAACAATGTGTTTGTCCTAATTATCCCAGGAGTGTGCCACCATGGGGGGTGGCATTCCCATCTGTCGACAGGCGCAGACTAAACTTGAGGTCTGTCTCTACCTGTTCCTGTGGAGCCCAGACACAGAGGCCGTGTTGGTGGCTATGTCATGTTTCCGTCATCTGTGTGAAGAGGCAGACATCCGCAGTGCAGCGGATGAGGTGCCCGTCCAGACTATCCTCCCCAACTACGCCACTTTCAGTGAGCTGGCTTCTGTGAGCACCATGATAGGAACAGGTCAGTCCTTTTGGTTTGTGTTTCTTTAAATTAGCCTCTCTGTTTTTTTACAAACTTGATTTGCTGATTCATGAAAAAAAAAAATTCTCAGTAATCAGTTGATCTAAATTTACGGATCATATAATTTGGACCGGATTAAATGCAAAATTGAATTAATTTCTAGACAGCATACACATGTTTGTTCACACCTTATTTACATCATTATTGTAAGAATATTGGTCATATGGACATATTACCAATATGCCAATATCTTGCCAGTTTACTGTGTCATTATTCGATATCAACGGTGTTGCTTAGCTGTCAGCAGTTCATTGTGTTTGCCTAGGCGTCTCATGATGACATATTTTGTTGGACAATAAATTGTCCCAGAAGTTATTGCGATAAACAATAATATTGTTGTTTTGAGATAATTTTCAAGTAATGTGATAGTAATGGAATAATAATAACAATGTAAGAACATATTCTCAAAGATCAATAAACTTTAAATTCTAGTAAACATTTAAGACGGAAACTTTTAAGACTCTTTAAATGCACAAAATTAATAAACAAAACCAAAATATCAAATGAAATGAATGATAAAATCTCTGGAAACAAAACTGTCCTTCAAAAACAGGCTAGTAGAAACCAAATCAGCTAGCTGAAGACTTTTTCATCCAGTTTTTGGTAGAAAGAGAATAACAATAATTTATGCCATTGGAAATTATTGAGTAAATTCTAAGGCCTATGTTTGCCTGCTTCTATAATCTTTTTTTGACCTGGTTAAACAACCAATATGAAATCAGGGAGTAAAGGACTCCAATTTAGCAGCATGATCACTAGAGGGATTGATAGTGCTAATAAAATAAAATTCATATCACACCAAACTAATGTGATCTATTTCTGGTGTTTTACACCGTGAGCGCAAAACTGCAGCTCTTTACAGAACGCTGACCGCTTCACTCTTCCTCATCGCTGCCCGTTCTTCAGAGATGAGAGCTGCTACAGCACTGCGGCGGCCATTTTCATCCTGATGTTAGCGAATGTATGTGCTCCTGCCGCTGCTCGTGATTAAACTCATGATAATGCTCCTCCATACTGAGCAGCTGGCAGACCACTCACTGCTTAACCATATGAGAAATGTTGTTTGGAGTTTTCAGTGGAACAAATTGCAAGCTAATCAATGAATGGAGTCAGCTGTCAATCACATAGCTACTTGACTCGGTGTAGCTAGGACTAAACCCTGAATAGGGACAGCAATCTGAGCACAGCCAAGCTCAGCCAGAGCCACGCTGGATCTGCTAATAGAAAATGAATCTGGCCGGGTCGGACCTGTTGGAGGCGCTCTAGTGGAAGAGCACTGGCTGGAGTCCGGGCATGCTTAGTGGAGAGCCATCAAACAGTTTGGAGGTTCCTGGCCTAAGAAGCAACTGTGGCTGAAGAAGAAGGAAACAGTCTGGGCTGGTCATGGAGCCTCCAGTATAACACTCACTTAGGTCTAATTAGCCTGTCATGAGTCAGCCTGGGGCGGGGGTGTACTGTAATCAAACACTGAGTCACATCAAAGGTAGAAAGTTTTGAAATGAGTTAAATTGGGCAAATTTTTCCCATCCCATAAACCTGGGATTTAAACATGTGTTCACTGTAGATGTCTCATAGCCCTGTGACATTCAAGAGATGAACCAATATTTTTCAGATTTCCACAGTTGTTCCTTTAAGCCTTAGCAACATGTTTCTTTTTTCCCACAGGCCGCTCCACCTTACAGAAAAGAGTGATGGCCTTGTTGAGAAGAGTAGAGCACCCCACACCAGGAAACATTGAGGTAGTACTGTTCCACTCTCACATGTGTCCATTGAATGTTTGCTTTTTAGTAATACAGGCAGCTTTCAGATTGGTTTAAAGTTAGCTGCAGTTTTAAGGTTTTATGAACTGTATTTATCAGGCATTTAAAACCCTCCATTAAAGAACAAGGGGCAACTGGAAGGGGCCCTAAATGTCTCTTTTCAACATTTTACTTCATTGAGGAACTGATGTGCTTTATTGTATACATATCAAGTCTTAGTTACCTGTTACCTGTCAGTTGTGTTGGATTTGTTAATATTACTCACTTTGTTTTCCCGTGTTGCTTCATGTAGGCTTGGGAGGACACCTACGCTAAATGGGACCAGAGCACAAAACAGATACTCAACTTCCCTAAAAATAAGGCTGATGATGGGCAGGTAAGCAGGTTGCTAGTCGATCTACACTTGATTATTCTGTCAAAGTAATTGCATTTTATTACCTAAATACAAACTTTATGAAAATGTATAATTGAAAATGTAAATCTTCACAATTGTCAGCAATACAGCTCTTCAGCTGAGACAGAATTAAAATCTGATCCAACTTAGACTAACAGTATATAAAACCTAATTTTTTAAATAAACATAAACAGCACAAACATCTGCCATTACTGATTGGGGGTCATGGCAGGTGGCCAGAGCAGTTGCATAAAAAAGAATCAAATGAACTGATATAGGAGTACTTTCTTTGTTGATGAAAAGTAAAGAGTTGGTAACAGGATAGGGTCAGTGTTGAATAGTTGGCAGCATTATCTCAGCCAGTGCTCTCCTCCAACAAGGCAAAACATCCAAACAGTATTCCAGACCAGAGGCCTCATGCATTACAGAGTCCACAGTTTTCACACTAAAAATTGGCGCAGCGGCAAACTTTGAACAGTGCAGCACGCACATTTTTTTGATGTATAAAATTGTGTGCACACATGTAGCTGCACATCTTTCCTTCATACATCCCAATTTTTGAGGAATAGAGCACAGCTTCAGGTGCTGTCCTGTCTCCACCCACAAATACATTATGTTAATTATAATAGAAACTAGGGATGTACAATAATATGGATATCGCGATATATATCGATATTTTCTTTCCTAGGAAAAAAAATCAAAATTCACCTGCAAGTATCGTAACATCCAACTATCACCTTGCTCACTCACTGCTTGCTTCGCACCAGGTCATCAGGCTTAGAGTGATTCCTTCAGATGTTAAGTGTCAAGGTTTAAAAGGCATCAAACTATTCAGAGCAGGTTCTTGGTGCATTTTATTTACTTTACAAATGCATGTAAGCTGCAGTTTGTACTGTTTCAATTAAAAGAAATATGTTTTCTCACCACTTCTTTGATTCATTTTGTCCAGCTGTCGACTTTAAGTCTGTGTCCAACTAGAGCCAGGTATTGTGTAGTTGGTGCTTTTAATCAGTTTTCAGTTAAATTAATTCAATTAAATTAATTCCAACTTTATAACAGTCACAAAATATCACCAAAATCACTCTGTCCCTCTAAAATCTTTCAGAAAATCGCAAAAGTGTATTGAATTGTATTGTCTGCTGAAAACCGAAATATATATCGTATCGTGGGCAGAATATTGTGCATCGTATCGTATCGTGAAATTATTGTATCACTACAGCCCTAATAGAAACCCAGGAAGCTGTCAAATAACCATGGCAACAGATCCTGCTTTTAGTAGATTAGTTGTAATAATAATAATAATAATAATAATAATTGTACATTTTATTTAAAACCTGTTGGAAAAAATTATTTGTGAATATTTCTTTATTACTCACGGACACAAAACTACTACTAGATGTTCATAGGTTCTTCAGTGTGAATCGCAGATTCAATGCTGCATGTTGTGAAATAAAATGTTAATTTCTCTGTTCAGAACATTTGGAGCAAAATGTATTCAAAACCTGCTTTACGTCTTCACACTGATGTATTTCTTTTATAATATTCTTTCCTTAACACATACACAAGTCAGTGAATGCAACTACATGAATATGCAGATGTTGAATCACAAATCCAGCTCTATAAGCAACACTGTTTGTCATGCTGCGAGAGGAGCAAAGCATTTTGTGTTGTCTGGATAGTACCTGTCACTGAACAGCAGGGGGGAATTCAGCATCACAAACCAGAAATACCCCCATGCTCAGGACCATGGGGCCCGGTGTGGCTGACGTAGGACATGCAGTCATCAAATGACCAAAACATTCCAACAAAAGATGCATAAATTAAAACTGTATGTGTGAACCTCATAAATATTTTGATATGAAGTTGGCTTCAGAATGAAGCTTCCGACTTGGGAAATAGTTTGGTTGAAGAGTGATTCCATTTAAATATTTACTGCATTTAACAAAGTTAATCTGCTGAACTTTAAAACAAACAAAAAAAACATATTAAAATAGACCTAATGCAAAAATATGCCATCACACAGCCATTGGTTACAAAGTTACAGGAGACCGGCCCTCCAGGCCTGGAGTTGCCCACCCTGGGTTAGAGCTTTCTTTATCTGAAAGAACGGTAAGCTTTCAATAAATGTTACCAGAGTATCAGAAATGGTAAAATGGAGTTTCTGTCACTGTCCATAAAACATTTGTGAATGTCACTGTGTGAACACTCTGACACGGTTGAGCTCTGGGTTTTCTGTCTCACTTGTCTGTGGTTAGAAACTAAATGAAGTGGAGTCATTACTTCAAAGCAAACTTTATTTAGCACAGAAGTTTTGAATAGATCATCACAGAATTTTTCTGTGTTCCCACAGCAGGAGTGGATAAATATGACAGGCTTCCTCTGTGCACTGGGAGGTGTATGTCTTCAGCAGCGTAACACTCCAGGACTCGCCACTTATAGCCCACCTATGGGGCCACTGAGTGACCGCAAACCCTCCATGATCTCAGTGGGGCCCGGTGACATGACCAATCCGGCTCCCTCTTCCTGCCCTTCATCTACCTCCATCGAGACGCCCGTCAGCCGCTTCCTGGACCGACTGCTGGCTCTGTTGGTGTGTGGCCATGACAGGGTGGGCCTTCATGTCCGCACCAATGTCAAAGACCTACTGGGATTGGAACTGAGTCCTGCACTCTATCCCATGCTCTTCAACAAACTGAAAAACAGCATCGGAAAGTTCTCTGACGCTCAGGGACAGGTATGTCTAGCTACTGTATTATCCATTATTAGGAACTCTACAAATCAACCATAAAAACGGTAGCCAAACATCCGCAAGCACAATAAAACTGGGTAGAAGGCAGTTTCTGTTTGTAGTTATTACAAACAGAGACCTTTGTAGTTATTTAAATTGTTCGATTAGATTGTTTTCTGTGGTTTAGGTCCAAAACATTCAATATTGGTTCCAACCTGACTCTGAACTGTGTTACCTTGTATGTAATTTGTAAACTAGTTTTTATAATTAGTCTGGATTTAATGTTGAAGGATTCACCAACTAGTGAAAACAGCATGAAGTTAATTTACTTAGTTTTTTGATTGATGTGATGATCAATCCCTCTAAAATTGTTTTCAGGTTCCCATTACTGATGCGAACACCCAGTTTGTGGAACAGACTATAGCCATCATGAAAAACCTGTTGGATAACCACACAGAGGGCAGCTCTGAACATCTGGGGCAGGCCAGCATTGAAACCATGATGCTCAACTTGGTCAGGTAGGGCCCAAGAACAAAATGAGTTTTTTATAATTCTTTCATTTTGAACAAGCTCACATCTGGAGTTGGTTGTATGCAGCAAACACTTTTTTAGAATAACATGATCCTTGTTAATGATCTTTATTAATTCCAGAAATACCCCAAATGACATGAACCAGCAATTTCCAATTGTAATTAGTTTGTCTTCTTTACCTACTGTACCAAAAAGCTGTGGTTCTGTGGCAGAAACTTTATTCCACTGATGGAATTCCTCTTGCTTAAAATAGATCAACATATTATTTTTGCATATAATTTGGTCGTGTTCTTTGAGTTCTTTTCTGTACTGATATTCATTGGCTTTCTGCCATCGCTCAAATTTAATAAGAGCCAAATGTTCCCAAGTTAAGTTCTGAGTGTGATTTGGAGCGTGATGAAAATCAGTACTTATGGTATTAGCATTTTTGAGTCAAATAATATGCTGTAAGCAGCAATGTTTTTATGTTTTATGACATAAAAACAAAGTGTTTTTATGTCGTCTGGTTTTAAAACAAACACTTTTATACTAACATACACAGGACAGTGTTGATTTGCATCATCCATGTCTCTCAGCTTGTTCCAGCTGTTACACATTTTAAAAAATATGGAAAGGAAAAAGTGAGGAAATATTGAGAAGAAACCCTGATTTTAGGTTTTCTGATCTGTTTTTCACCTTTCAGGTATGTGCGTGGTCTGACCAATGTGGTGCATGCAATTCAGGTTAAAACCAAGCTTTGCCAGCTGGTTGAGGTGATGATGGAAAGACGGGATGACCTGTCCTTCTGCCAGGAGATGAAGTTCAGGTCAGTGTTCTAGGCTGATTAGACTTGAGATTTCTGCACAAATAAACTCATTATTATTTTTATCAGTGTTGAACGATGTTTCTCGCCTCTCCCTCTTTAAAGGAACAAGATGGTGGAGTACTTGACAGACTGGGTGATGGGAACCTCTAACCAGGCGGCTGATGATGACATCAAGTGTCTGACCAGGTGCAGCTCTTTAGACTCTTTTATGCTTTTGTATTTTTAGTTTTTACTTTAAGGCACTTTGTGGTTTCTGACCTGTGAAAGGTGCTTTTTAAAGTTTGTTTACTTACAAAATAAATCCGGACACTGAGCACACCTCTCTCTCAACATTTTTCTTGCACGTAATCTGCAGAGACTTGGACCAGGCCAGTATGGAGGCAGTTGTCTCCCTTTTGGCAGGTTTGCCCCTACAGCCGGAGGAGGGTGATGGTGTCGAACTGATGGAGGCAAAGTCTCAGCTCTTCCTCAAGTAAAGCAAAATCCAGAAAGAACACTACTAGTGACATTATTTTTCATATAGTTATGGGAAGATGTCTTAATAATTTTAGACCTTTATGAGTACTGAACAATTATTTTTCCAAATAAAACATGAAAAGAAAATATCTGAAACGTATAATGGTGCATAAATGTGTTTTTCACATATTTCAAGTGTCATTATGTCTACAATACACTCGTAATGTATCACCCTCCCCCATTATGTCATCTGGTGAAATAAAATCTAAAATGTGATGACAGTATGTTCATTCAGGGGTGAATTGTCAGACCCTGTGCTTTGTGACTGTGTGCAGGTATTTCACCCTGTTCATGAACCTGTTGAACGACTGCAGCGAGGTTGAAGATGAGGGTCAGACAGTAGGGGGGCGGAAACGAGGCATGTCCCGGCGCCTGGCCTCCCTTCGCCATTGTACCATCTTGGCCATGTCCAACCTGCTCAATGCTAATGTGGACAGTGGCCTCATGCATTCCATTGGTCAGTATTCTGCTATGGATTTTGCCAGAATGTTGGGACTTTATTTGACTTTTTTTTTACATTTCTGTTAAAATCTGCAAAGTAGAAACAGTGATTTTATTTTTTAGGCTTAGGCTACCACAAGGATCTGCAGACTCGAGCCACTTTCATGGAGGTGCTGACCAAGATTTTGCAACAGGGAACAGAATTCGACACGTTGGCAGAGACAGTCCTAGCTGACCGCTTTGAGAGGCTAGTGGAGCTCGTTACCATGATGGGAGACCAAGGAGAGCTGCCCATTGCTATGGCGTTGGCTAATGTTGTTCCTGGCTCTCAGTGGGTATGTGTTGCAAGCAACAGTTATGTAGTTCTGTAGTGAGGCTGTGTTATGAAAATTGTTTAACTTCTGAATGTTTCTTGGCATTTTTATGTATAGTTAAATCTAAATAATTCTCAGCCAAAGCACACTTCAGCTATTATGGTGTGAATGAGTGCATTATTAAGTAGGTCAACCCAGTATTAAGTGTCCACTAAGTCACCTTTGCACAAGAACAATGTGTACTTATGCTACATTTATTAGCATCACCACATTGCATAAAGTAATGTTTCTGTGCTGCGTTGGTGGGATTTAGTGAAATAAATGTGACCAGTTCCAAATGCAATTATTTATTAATTTTTTTAAAATCCCAGATCAATGTCAGTTGTAATGTTTACTTACCCTTGTGAATTATTTCTGTTGTTTGTTGGATCAGAACTAATAATATCAGTTATTTTGGTTGATGGTTATTGTTTATTAAGAGGATTATTTTCTGTAACGGTCAGCCTCTGCTTGCAGTGTGTTTGTGGTCATGACCCGTCTCATCTCTGCCTTCCAGGACGAGTTAGCTCGAGTTCTAGTGACCCTTTTTGACTCGCGCCACTTACTGTACCAGCTGCTATGGAACATGTTCTCTAAAGAGGTGGAACTGGCCGACTCCATGCAGACGCTCTTCAGAGGGAACAGCCTCGCCAGCAAAATAATGACCTTCTGTTTCAAGGTGAAAGCAAACAACACAGTTAGAACAAAGTATAGGTTTTAAAAATGCTTTAGTCACAAGAATCAGGATTAGCACCACATGCTCAAATTTCACTCTAACATGACTCATAAATTTGAGGAAGAGTCGCTGTAAATATTCTAAGGCAAGTTTTGATATTTCTGACTCAAACGGACAACACACTGATATCACTGATATATGTTAAAAGATCAGAACATTGTCATTCCACGGTTAATAGAACTAAGTTGAGCGTTCATTTATTATTGACTAATTGCTTTACTCTGGGTTTATGGAGAGACTTTAGATTTGTGCTTCATTCGAGGACATGGACAAATAATGAGTTTAGTGGCAGACATATACAGTTGAAACCAGAAGTTTACATACACTATGAAAAGACACACATGCATTTCTTTCACACTGACATGAAACCAGAATATATTTTTTCTGTTTTAGGTCAATTAGAATGACCAACATTTGTTCAATTTCTAAATGCCAGAATGTTGAGGGAGAGATTTTGTTCAAGGCAATTTTTTGTTTACTTCCTTAAAGTAAAAAGCTTACATACACTTCATTATTATGACTAGGGTCAAACGTTTCTTATCTTCTACCAGAAGCTTCTCTCAATATTTGGTAGGAATTTTGGCCTGTTCCATCTGACAGAACTGGTGTAACTGAGGCATGTTTGTTGGCTGTTTTACCCGTGCAAACCGTGGCGCTGAGTTTGTCCAATGACTGTCCACTGGCTGTCCAGTGGCTGTCCATTGGCTGTCCACTGGCTGTCCATTGGCTGTCCACTGGCTGTCCATTGGCTGTCCAATGACTATCCATTGGCTGTCCAATGACTATCCATTGGCTGTCCACTGGCTGTCCAGTGGCTGTCCACTGGCTGTCCAGTGGCTGTCCACTGGCTGTCCAGTGGCTGTCCATTGGCTGTCCAATGACTATCCATTGGCTGTCCACTGGCTGTCCAATGACTGTCCACTGGCTGTCCATTGGCTGTCCAATAACTATCCATTGGCTGTCCACTGGCTGTCCATTGGCTGTCCACTGGCTGTCCATTGGCTGTCCAATGACTATCCATTGGCTGTCCACTGGCTGTCCAATGACTGTCCACTGGCTGTCCATTGGCTGTCCAATAACTATCCATTGGCTGTCCACTGGCTGTCCAGTGGCTGTCCACTGGCTGTCCAGTGGCTGTCCACTGGCTGTCCAGTGGCTGTCCATTGGCTGTCCAATGACTATCCATTGGCTGTCCACTGGCTGTCCAATGACTGTCCACTGGCTGTCCATTGGCTGTCCAATAACTATCCATTGGCTGTCCACTGGCTGTCCATTGGCTGTCCACTGGCTGTCCATTGGCTGTCCAATGACTATCCATTGGCTGTCCACTGGCTGTCCAATGACTGTCCACTGGCTGTCCATTGGCTGTCCAATAACTATCCATTGGCTGTCCACTGGCTGTCCATTGGCTGTCCACTGGTTGTCCTATGACTGTCCACTGGCTGTCCAGTGGCTGTCCATTGGCTGTCCATTGGCTGTCCACTGGCTGTCCATTGGCTGTCCAATGACTATCCATTGGCTGTCCAATGACTATCCATTGGCTGTCCACTGGCTGTCCAGTGGCTGTCCACTGGCTGTCCAGTGGCTGTCCATTGGCTGTCCACTGGCTGTCCACTGGCTGTCCACTGGCTGAACACTGGTTGTCCACTGGCTGTCCAGTGGCTGAACACTGGTTGTCCACTGGCTGTCCAATGGCTGAACACTGGTTGTCCACTGGCTGTCCAGTGGCTGTCCACTGGCTGTCCAATGGCTGAACACTGGTTGAACACTGGTTGTCCGCTGGCTGTCCAATGACTGTCCAATGACTGTCCACTGGCTGAACACTGGCTGTCCAATGGCCGTACACTGGTTGTACACTGGCTGTCCACTTGTTTTTGTATTGAAAGATGTTAAGTTCACAGCAAATGTAAAAATATTACTGGGTAATTATACGTTATGTGAGGACATTGCCAGTGAAATGCTATTTAAACCCACAAATATTGAGTCTTAACATTGTAACTGGTTCAAGATCATTACTCATATTTAACATACTGTTGACCTAATTTAGATCAAATAAGAACAGTTAACCTTTTTGTTGTTATAACAGGTATACGGAGCAGCATACTTGCAGAAGTTATTGGAGCCGTTGTTAAGGGGAGTTATTTCAACCCCTGAGCACATCTGCTTTGAAGTGGACCCCACTAGGCAAGTCATTTTATTTCTGCACTTCTCACAGTTCACCGGTTTGTCACTAAAACACAGTTTGGGTCAAAACTTTCTTAAAACAAGTCAAGTAAATTTTCCAGAAGGCAGCTGTTGGCCAATTTAATATGATCTTCCATTTATGTTAATATAAGATAAGACATTTCTTTATTAATTCCCTGTGGGGAAATTTACATTGTTACAGCAGTACAGTGGACAGAGCAGAGCCAATATAAAAAATTATATATACAAAAAATACAAGTGAATATAGAAATAATACTATAGACTATGATCTTGTTACCAATAACCAGCTAATAGAGCTAGGTAGAATCTAAGTTTGGATACCATTACATGTTGTTTAAATTCTATTTTCTGACCCATCTTAATGTTCCAGATGGACATTCATTTTGAACAGGATTTTCTAACCAACCCAAAGCATTTACCTTTCACTGCTTCAAAACAATTCACAGAAAGAAAGAAACTACAAAAGCTTCAGTTTCCACCCTGAGGAGTTTCTTTTCTTAATACAGAAATGTTAGTTTGAAGGAGATCATTGCTTTGATCTGTGTGTAAGTTTGGCTGTTGATTTCACCAGACTTATACTCGAGTTATAAAATCACAAATGCTTGTATTTTTAGAGCAAGACAACAATAAGCTAATGGGATAAGAACAAAAGATTTGTATTAGAGCCAGTTCAGTTTAAATTCAATATGTCCCGTTACCAGTATGGCCTTCTTCCATCTGACGATTCTTAGGAAGTTGAATGTCCCTGTTGTTCGCAGTGATGCAGCTGCTTGGTACAACTTCATCACAGCCCGGCATTCAGGTGTACAAACACAGACCCTCATGTCCTCCACAGTCCCACTGCCTGGTGGCGAGTCAGGAGTCTGTGTGCGACCGACTGCAGTGTTTAAGAAGTGGGAGAGGCTAATTGCTGCTTTGGCTGTTCACTCAGGACAAACAGACTGCAGCTGAGCTGCAGAGCGTTGTTGCCACAAAAGTCTCCAACAGCAGAAAAAGAGTTGCTGGATTTATCACTGGTTGCTGATTTTAAAAAAGTCACTAGAGGAGCCTGAAAACTTGATAAATATAGCAACAAAGTGGCGATGTTGACAACAGCCCCGCTCATTCCCACACTCGGTCGTCTCTCTTGGCTCCACCCACTTTGCTGGAATTTTTACAAATTTGCCAGCAGTAGGGTTTGCTTTTACAGAAGTATTAGTTACACTTTAATAAGCAGCCAAACTAGTGACAATTTTCAAACTAAAAGGCACCACGAGTCACACAGGTACTTGTTGGTTGTTGTCTCATCAGATTGGAACATGGTGAAAATCTAGAGGAGAACCAGAGGAACCTGCTTCAGATCACTGAGCGCTTCTTCCAGGCCATAATCGGCTCATCCAGCGACTTCCCCCCTCAACTTCGCAGTGTTTGTCATTGCCTCTACCAGGTATTCCCTTCATTTTTACCTCTTGTCTTCTCATTGTCCCGTTACTGATCATTCAGTCTCATCCTATGTCTGCTTACACACACTTAGGACTGATCTTCTAAAGGTTTTGCACATATAAAAACAGGTACAAAATTGATGTCTTGCACAAACCTGATTTACAAACAACACACATACAGGATTGCGTAGCAAATCTGGAGCAATACATTTATGACGTCTGCCTTCATGAATATATAAAACATAGTCTGATCATCAGAAATCGCAAAATATTGGAAGGAGGAATATAGGCAAATATGACTTTCCACCACAGTGGGATTTACTAAAACCTTAAACAGATCACAAGGTGCTCTTTTTGTGTCTAAATGGTAACAATAAATTATTATTGGCTTACCTTGGTTTGCAATGTTTGGGTCAAGTAAGTAAAACCCCTTTTTTCCAAAATGTTACAAAGATGAGAGGTAAAGTTGGGCCATGGGGGATTTGCAGAGTTAAATAGAGCAGTTAAGTTTCTAGTGCTTACTCTGCTGTATGTTAATTTAAATTAAATATATTATTATTATTATTATTATTACTGTTTAGTGGTGTCCCGATACCAGTGTCAAGCACTCGTACACCTAAAAGCAAGTCAATACTCCAAATTCAGACAGTTTTTCTGCTGGATTTTCCTCCTGAGCTGCTTTGCAGTGCAACTCAAAGGCTAAACCACATATCATCCCAGGTGGGGGTGATAACACATCAATATGTTTTTTCCCATCAATTTTTAAAATGACATGTAATTGCATTTCATTTTCATTCTGTTTAAAATTCAACAAGCTGAACAGATGAGCCACATTATGCCATCATCAAGCTGAATACATTAATTTTTTTCAGCAGTGACAAAGTTTGAAACGTAATATTCACCAATTGAAGTGATCAAAAGTCGCCAAGACTCTCTGAACAGTCAGCGGAAGAATTATCCGGCAGCAGCGGTTCAGCTGCTCTAGAAGTGCTCTAAAGTCTCTTGTCTATAACTCTTCAATGTGTCGCCGTCAGCTTTCAGAGAGCATTCAAATCAGAGATGATTCTTTAACTGAATTCATTTTGTTTGGCTTGATTAAAGGCCTTTTGGCACCAGCCTGTCTCGGCCCTCTTGTACACTGGTCTTGGTTGTTTTTGCAGTGAGCAGAGGATTTCCTCGAAAGTGGGCGGGGATCATCTTATTAGTCAAAGTCCTGTTGAAGCTGCAGAAGCAGCAAAGAATAAAAGCAGACTGTACTTCTTGAGGAAGCTAAGATGCTGCAGATCGTCTGTCAGTCTGTTGTTGAGAGCATCATCTCTTCTGCCGTTATCTGTTTGGGCAATAGTATCAGAATCAGGGACCTAAAAAGACTAAACAACCTGAAAGAAGGTTGGTTCTGTTCTGGGGGTGACTGTGGATCTTCTGGAGATGATGAGGGGAGGAGAATTAATATTTGTTCAAGCTGGACAGGCAGGAGCCGTGTCATGTCGGCATTGTTGGTCTTTCCATATGAAGTAAAATTTTATGTTTCATAAATTAAGTTCAAACTAATTACGTTTCCAGAATGACGCTGCTACACGCGCAGTTTTCATAGTACATAATTCTGCCGCTTGTTATTTGTTCAACCACACCTTCTCAATCAGTGTGCCAAGCGGCGCTGATGTGGAAGGTTTCGTCTACCCGCAGTGAATTTTCTTGGAAGAGCTGTTTTGTCCAGCTGTCATTTTTCTTCATGCTTCCTGCTCGGGGAAAAAAGCATCGTAAACCGTTCAAATGTTGAAGACCGCTTACAAGGATGACGCTATGCGTCAAGCTCAAGTTTACTCGTAGTTCACCCGAGTAAATGGTGAAATGTCAATTGATGATAAATCGCCTTTTTCCCGAGCAGGAAGCAAAGCTTCAGTCGCGCTGCTCATAAAACGTCTCCATGAAGAAAAACGACGGCTGAACAAAACAGCTCTTCCAAGAAAATTCACTGCAGGTAGACGAAACCTTCCACATCAACGCCGCTTGGCACACTGATTGAGAAGGCGTGGTTGAACAAATAACTAGCGGCAGAATCATGTACTATGAAAACTGCGCGTGTAGCAGCGTCATTCTGGAAACTTTTGGGCAACACTTCATATATATGTGTGTGTGTATCTTGTATTCTTTACATTATGTTGTGCTGCACTGTTTTCCCTTTCGTGCAAAACTCAGGCCTGGTTACCAGTTCTGGGGCCCGATCAAAACCCCTCGAATCATTAAGCTGAGAAATAATGAGATTTGGTTAAGGAAAAACCAATCATTAATGTCGAAAAGTGTTCAAAGTCATGCCAATGGACAGATACAGAGTGATAAACTGCGGTGGCCAACAGGGGTCAAATACGCTGCATATAAGGGACACGAGCTGCAAACATGTAAAAAAAAACAAACAAATCCAACAGAAAAGTGATGCAAACAAAAAAATGCAATAACAGAAATAGAAGCAAAAACCTTCAGTCAACAAAAAAAAAGCTAGCAAAATGGTTGCAGGTCAGGAGGAGGAAGAGGATCACTGGGAGGTTCTGGAAAGCTGCACCCAAACCTGGAGCTGTGGCCTCTCCTCCTGAATAAAACAATAAAAAATAAACTGAAAAAGTTCACTATGCGCGGAAGAAGCCATGGAAATATGTATTACACACACCCTCTCACACACATAAGCAGAAGTTGAAAGTGTTCTGTTTGATCTTTAATATTTAATATTTTTCTTAGTATGAATTTAGATACTAAAAAATTCCAAGGAAAGGATTATAATTTGTATTTATAATTTGTATGGGAAGAAAACACTGTGGCAAGGTACAGAAAGTACTAATAACTTCAGAAGTATTGAAATCTCCAGAGATGTATATTATATTTTGATGCACATATCAAACAGAATGTTACAAATATATTAAAAGCTTCATATCACTTTGAGCCACTACGAACTGACAACAGGCAGCAGGGGAAGACGCACTCCAACCAACCGCTGAGCACATTTCAAAGAACCCTCATTTTGGATCAACTAAATGGATTGATGAAGCTGTGAGAACTGCTTGCTCCCTCTAGTGGTTAAATTACATTTAAATTTGACATTTAATTTTAATGTTAAAAGCACTTTGTTTTTGTGGAGCGAGTTTTCAGTTGTTTTTGCTCTTTGCACCGTTTCTCCCCCTTGATTCTTTTTACTGAGATTGCAGCGTTTTATTTGTGACTGCAGTAGTTTTGGTTTGCGTTTATTTTTGTTTTTGCGTCGTACACCTGTTTGCAGCTCGTTTGTCCGTTTGCTGCACGTTTGCATCTGTCGGCCACGGTAACAAACGCCGTCCAGCGCAGGGCTCCACTCAGCTCACCTCAGGGGTGACCCCAAGTGAAGCCAAGGTTGTAATGTCAGGTCTAGTTTTATCTTCTCCTCATTCTGCACCTTCTCTAAGGGGTGTTGTCCTGGCTTAATCAG
This sequence comes from Poecilia picta, assembly GCA_033032245.1. Lineage (NCBI taxonomy): Eukaryota > Metazoa > Chordata > Actinopteri > Cyprinodontiformes > Poeciliidae > Poecilia > Poecilia picta. The sequence goes on along the minus strand of CM065365.1, from coordinate 1,964,019 downwards.
TTTTTGTTCGTGTGTGACTGTCACCAGTGTTATACGTTATGGCTAGGTAAGCATGCAGCAGTGTGCATGTGAGCAGATAGAGAGATAGAGGAAAGACACAGAATGATATATCCATAACAAGTGTTTTAATATGAAAAAAAAAACATAATTCTGAACGTGAGGGCCTTTTTTTTAATCTATTGCTCAATGCATAGAATTCGATTGAATAGATCAGCCCTTATTGAACGGGCACATTGTCACCGATATCCATCCTAGATTTTTTTCCAAAATCCAGCCCAAAACAGATATTAATATCAGATTGATGGTTGTTCATGCTAGGGTTAAGGAAAACATCCTGGTTAGGTCTGAATGCAGTTGATAAGATGAATGGAAGTCGATATAAAGTCGTCGGTTTGTGTAGGAGTACAAGTTTGTTTTTTTTTTTGTGTGTGTGTGTGTGTGTGTGTGTCTGTGGTCTTATGATTGATAAATTGCAATGACCATTTTTCTAACACATACAACATTGTGGGGACCAGCTGCTCCATATGGAGCCCAGTCTCTAAAGCATGTTAATTTATTGCCCACATTAGTGCATTTTTATGATTTATTTTCCTCTGGGGTTGTCTGACAAACAGAAGACATGTCATAATGCCTCTACTTAAATCTAGCAGTAGATTTGTTGTAATTACTAACAGTGTGGAATGTAAACATGTACACTATAATTCTAATGTTATATTGATTATACTGTAGAATGGCCATTTTCTTTGAAGAATGTTACTTTTGAATAGGCCTTCTGTACGACACCAGCTTTTTCTGCTCCTTCAACCATCACAGTCTCACATCAGAGTAGGGAAAACATGATGAAACATACGTTTTACACTACAAACAAGTCTCTTTTTTATCATTAGCATATCTTTCTAACTTCCAGGACATTTGTGACTGCTTCTATTAAAATATGTCAAAGTTTTTTTTACTCTAAATTGACAATCATATATATATAAATACCAGTGCTTTCAATAGGTTCTACAACTGACTGACAAGCATTTTTGTGCATATTTAACACTGCTTTAGGTCCTTTAATGAAGGAGCGTAGCGTTTGTTATAGTTTGTTGAGATTGTTGTTTGTATCTGGTGCTGTGACCATGATTGTGCTCATCTCTGTTCTGTAGGCTACTTGCCACTCTCTACTGAATAAGGCAACACTAAAAGAAAAAAAGGAAAACAAAAAAGCAGTAAGTTTGGTGAATCTACTTTCCTCTACACACTTTCCCCCCTAAAGCAAAAAAAAAAGCATTTTAGCATTTTACTGTTTTTTTCTTCATTCTTAAAATACTGTTTTCAATTTTCTTTTTGTAATTTGTTCTCTTTTTTCCATATTTAACTTTATGTGCAATGCTGTCCTAAGAATCTTTATTTAACATTCTATTCACTTTCTATTAACAGTTCTTGGGAAATTGCATTCACTCTTACTTCTCTGGTGTCTCTGTTGCTCCAGGAGACATTGTAATGCTTTTTGTCTGCATTACTTTCATGCTGCTTCATCTGATGACTGAAATATGTATCCATCTTACCGTCACTCACAAAGCTGCATGCCTTAACCTGCCGTAACTTACTGAACTTTTCCTAGACATTTTTTCTTATCAGCTGAGAAATTTAAAAAACTTCCTTTCTGTTTTTTGTGATTCTTTAATATGGTTCAGTGCTCCAGTCTGCAAAGATTTAGTCGTATGAAGCCATTTATGAAGACAATGATGATTTCAATTTATATACCACCACATTTTTAAGAAAGAAATGACTTTGTTAGTTGCTTTATTATTATTTCAAATGATCAAACTGAAACTTGGTTATTGTGAACAATAACCACTAAGAGTGTTAGAAAACATGAGTTTGGTCTGTGTTGTGGTAATGTGGAATCGGAACAAAGCACATCCAAAAAGAATTCACAGCTTCCCTTTTCTCACATTTTATATTATGGTCTTTTTCCATAATATAGGCAGCACAATATTATAGTAATCTCTTCCTCTAATTACATACAAATACAAATAACTCATGATGACAATGTGGAATTTTTTGAGAGTTTTAAAATTTCACTTGAAATAGAAAATCAAGAAAACACATTGACTCAAGTATTCACCAGTGGTGGCTGGTTGATAGGGGGTGCTGCCCTCTCTGAGGTGGAAGTGGGGGAAAAAATCTAAAAATGGTCTAAAAGCAAATTGTATTAGCCAGTTTGTCTTAATAGTATGTCCCTAAATGCAATATAAATTATTTCCACCAACTAGCTCTCATGTATTCCTACAGGTTCCTGTCAGTTGTCTTTTTGGTTGTCACTGTTGTCACTGTTGCAGCCAAGTGGCCAATCATGTGTGGTTGCTAGGGAAAAAATAATAAACATTTAGCCACTCCGCATAGCTGAATGTAATGTCTTTGGGGTACTCAGGCTCTTGCCCCCTATATATTAGAAGATGCCTGAAAGTTTTGAGTTACTATGGTAATAAAATTGATAGTGGCGATAATGGCAGTCGGACCAAATTCTCCACATTGCATGACAGCTCAGAGGATTTCCAGACAGCTGGTAAGCTACAGCTTCTGATCCTCAGTGTTTTGATTTTAGCTAACATATCACTCTGCTTTTTTTGTTGTTTACTTTTTCTGTTCATCAGCTGCTGTCATTTATTCATTGCTGATTATCAGTTATGGATATTGCTGTGATTTCTTTGATGCTTATGCTGCTCTGGTTAGCATAATGCTAATGCTGCTCTAGATAAATGTTGCTATTTTTTCTTTTTTTATTGTTAACAGCAATGACGCCCTTGTTGCCCTCTTTGGGTTTCTGTTGCTATTATGATGTTATTGTTTGGTTGATGTGATGTTTTCTGTGCTTTTGTTCAAGAAGGAACTGAAGTCCCGTTTGCTGACTCAGATCTATAAACATTCATATTTGTAGGATTTTGGCAAACACCTGATTGTCAGATAAATCCTGGGGGTTGCGTGGTGTTGTGGTTCCAGCAGAACTTTGAAGTCTTTTGGATTAAATGTTACTAGCTGTAATTATTTCATCACATATCAGTGTGTTTTAGTTTTCTTTTAAGTAGGAAGATCTGCAGTTTAGTGTTATGAGTTGATTCTCATCAGTTTTAATGCAACTTAGCCTGTTTGTCAGAGTTAAACTAGTTTGATATTTTTCACAGTTTTGAGTTTGATTTGGAATTAGCTGTCAACTTTTATTTAACGATGGAATGTGGTATTTTCTGCCAGTTACTTTTACTTTTAGCTAATCTAACCCTCCATGTTATTTTGGAGGGCGAGCGACTTTCGCTTCAATGTGCAAGTTCCATATGAAATGAATGGAGAGGAAGCGGCGTACCTCCTGTGTGTCAAATCTAAGATGAATATATTCTAAAGGGCAAATTTTCTTATAAAAACTTCATAATACATTTAATTTATTTATAGTTTATGTATTTTGGATATATAAAATGTCTTCCAGTTGCAGTGTTATATTATTTTGAAATTAGCTAATTGATCTTTAAGAGGGTGTATTGTATATTGTTATGCCATTTTTATGCTACTAGTCCCACCCGCTCTAGTTGGATGGGGCGTCTCTTCAGAGATGTTCAGTCAGATTCAAGTCTGAAATTTGGCAACTCTGGGACATTCACATTTAGGTATCAGTCCATTTTTACAAATGGAATATATTTGTTCTTTGTTTTTTAATGAGTGGTTCTGAAGCTGGACCTGTCTCTGTACTTTGCTGTGTTTAGCTCTCCCTCTATCCCGACTAGTCTCCCAGTTTCTGCTGCTGTAAAACATCCAAGTTGTTTGGACTCTATCAGTACCATTATTTGCCTTCCACTGATGTGTAAAGCCTCATCAGCATTTATGGCTTGTTCCTGCCACGTTGGAAAGGTTCTGCTGAATGTTGAAATTGGAACACTGGTACCTCCATCCTCCTCCTACACCATTGAATCATCTGACCACCAGATTTTATTTTTTTCCTATGTGTCAATGGTTTCAGTTTGGAAGAAACTATTGTAAATAGGCTTCTTGAATATTGGTGTAGTACAGTTGTTCTCAAACATATTTGTAAAACATACCACAGTATAAATATTGATTTGTCCACACACCACCATGCTGGCAGGTGGTTTAAAAAGTGATATTCTGTGAGTACTTCCTGGATGTGCTGCATATTAATGTATTTGCTCATGTGCTAAGTGCTTCTGATGATTATTTGGAAGAAATATTTATATGTAACTTTGTAAGCTTGAAATGTCAAAATTTCAAGCTTACAAGTTGTTCTGAAAATGTTAAAGAACATTTTTCATTGTCTCAAACCAAATATCTCAGTTTTCCAAGTTTTCTATTCAGGACAGTTTAGAGAAGTCACTGTTTCAAACGTAATTAGAAATGTCAACTATGAACTGGTTGTGCTTCAGTGAAAGGATAATTCATCATTGCATTAAGTACATACGACCTTGGTTTTACCCAAAAACCAGTGTTTTGCCACTGGGTACCAGCCTTACTCAGGCTGGTACTTGGCCTATATGCACTGCATCTTATATGCAGTATATTTAAGAGAATACAGAGCGTTTGCAAGGTTTTTTTTTTTTTTTTTACAAATAGTTATGTTGAATATGTAGACAGAGGAAATCAGTCCCAAGCATCAGTCTGTCAGTCTGACCTGATGGTCAGGGATGTAGAGAGTCGCTGTCTTCAACCAGAAGCGGAATGACAGTAGTGGAAGTCTTTACATAGTTAGTGACTTAAGGTGCTGCTACAATAGTGAGTAATGAAACTGTTTACAAAGTTAGAGCAATTATTTAGAAAACTTGGATCATTCACTGCAAGTTTGATCAAATCATTTATGCTGATGTGAGTGAATCTTTTTTTTAGGTAGTAGCATGAGAACATGTGACTTAAAAAATCTCAGACTGAAGAAGGATGGGTCTGAATATATGTGCTGCTTTGTAAGTTTAATATTACAGATATATCATCTGTCCATTTTCCATTAATTAGTGTTAAGAGTCATCTGTTTCATGTCCACATAATAGTACTGCTAACTTTTCCTCAGTTCTTTTGTTAGCAGCCCAAGAAAAGGAGCTGATGTCAGACTTTAGTCTCTGCAGACCTCATTTATTTTTGGCCACATATAAAGTTGTAGAGCACTGATCTCTATCATTTAGTGTAAATACCACAGAGAGAGCGACGTAATCAGAGAACATGGCAATTATCTTTTTGGGTGTGTAAGGAGATACAAAAAGACCTTGAAGATACACAATTAGTTTGTTTCTCAGATCCTATAAGATTATAACTAGTTTTCCATTTAGTTATGTGAATTTTGAGTAAATTTTTTAAAAGTTGCAGAAAAGAAAAAGTCAATTAGGTAGTTTGAAGCCACACATAGTGTAAATCCATTAGATGCTGATGTTACACATGGAAGTTAAAAAATAATAATAAAAAAAGATGTAAAAGATGTTGAACTTTTTCAGAGCTCCGTGTTTCCAGTAAGTCATAAACCCAGAAGTTGATGAGGACATCTCACCCAGACGTAGCACTAGACTTTTTTGTTGTCTGTCATTTTGATAGACATGACCCAAAAAAAAAAAAATCAGTCATATTTTATTTTCAGATTTTGGCCAGCTCAGGCCAAAATTATTTGCTTTATGTTAAGGTCAGACTTCTGTGGTATAATTATTAAGCCAACAATAAACAGAGAAAACCAAAAGAGAGTGCGTGATAAAATTGTGTTACTCTATTTAGTCTAAGTGGAGTAGACAGCTTAGCTAATTGAGGAAGGAAAGAAACTAAAGTGCAAATGTTTGTTAGATTGTAACAATAAATGCATAAATGGAGCTCAACCAAAAGTTAAAACGAGAAGAATTTGCACTGCTTACTTTATTGGTAGTCTAAAAACAAAAACAGTAAAAGCTTAATTCAAATATTACGTTGGGTACCCCACTTCCACCCCCTCCTCTTGACAGCTTAGCTGAGCACAAAGCTCAGGCTGCTTGTTTTGTATCCTCTGCATTTTCCTTGAAATGTCTCCAAAACAAGGGTTTCCAAAAATGTTCCATCTATGATGGATTTTTAAACGGTGACAGAAAAATCTTAACAACCATTTGTCATCTTGATAGATTCCACACACCCGACCACTTAGGTCATACATGCAGACAGTTTCAACTTCATGTACAGAGAACATTGCAGAGGTCACTAAATCGTTAAATATAAGAAAAACTTCCATCTGAGTTTCATCTCTGATCTAGAGAGCCGACTGTGGCGCATTGAAAAGTTATGGACAAGAGACCTAAGAGTGCGTCTGACACTGCTAAACCGCTGCTGCTGGATTATTCTTCCATTGAGGGGAGTGTTTGTGGAATCAGGTGATGTTCAGACAATCTTGCCAACTTCTGATTTTTGCGATTGGTGAAATGCTGCCTTTCAAAACTTTGTCACCACAGAAGAAAAAGTTGAAAATATTCAACTCAATGATGACACGATGTGGATTATCTGTTCAGCTTGTTGAATATTAATTAAGCAAAAAATGAAATATTGTTATTATCATTTTAAAATAGTGGAAAAATATATTATAATAAGGATGTTTCTTGACACCATTAGTCAAAAAGCTGAATATTAAAAACATCTAGAGCGCTTAAATCTATGGACATTTTCACCCCCTCCCACCATCTAACTTCTCCTTTTAATTTTTTGTAAAATCAGCAAATAACTTATTGGTGTATTACTGCCACCTCCTGGTATGAAGTGTGGTTTAGCCTTTGATTTGCACTGCAGAGCAGCTATGGGGAAAATCCAGCAGAAAAGTGGCTTTGTTTTGCAGTATCGTCTTGCTTTTATGAGTATGACCACTTGATGCTGGTGTCGGCCCAAAGAAATATACTTCAGATGTTAGGGGGACACGTCCCCTTCACACATAATTATTCCAATGTCCGTGTTCATGGATGGTAGTAGGATCGAGATGGGAATAGATGAATTTCGGGCATCATCTGCAGTCATTTACTCTGTGTCAGTTTGTTGTTTTGAAGAAATTACACAGAACAATTGAGTAACACTTTACTCAGCAAATACAACAGATTGAAAAAAAAAAAACTCCATGTGTTACTTTAACCACATATTTGTTGTCAGTGTATCACTTCTGTAAGTATCAGTCTTATTTCTTGAGAAAAAAAAATTATAAATCATCTGTGTGCATAAATGTTAAAACGTGGATTGTAAGTAATGACAGACATGTCTTCTGTGTTGAATGCTTCATGAAAATAGAAAAACTGCTAACACACATACATGGTACTGCTTGAAGAAACTGATTTAACCACATAGAAGAAAATAATGTAGGCGATTTTTTTTTTGCATCAGTTCTAAACTTAAAAAAAGTGCACATTTACAAACCATATTTATTTTTGAGGCTGCATTGGCGTTCATTTGTTTGAACTGTTGCCACAAGAATGTCATGGATTCAGATCCTAGTCGAGGGGTTTTCTGCATGGAGCTCACATGTTCTCCCTGTGCATGCATGGATGGGTTCTGGGCGCTCCTGCTTCCTCCCATAGTCCAAAAACTGTTTTGTTAATTGTCACTAATTTTGCCCTACCGGGTGCGTGTGTGTGTGTGTGCACGTGCTATTGTTTGTAATACCTTGTGGGGACCATTTTCCTGACATACTACATTGTGGGGACTCACTGCTCCTTGTGGGGATTGAAGTTCCCACAAGGGGAAACGCAGTTTTTGGATCAGGGGTTGGATTCAGGACTAAGGTGTGAATAGAGTTTTGGTCAGGTTTAGGGTTAAGTATGCAATGGACAGGGTAAGAGTAAGGGCAAGGGTAAGGTTTAGGCTGTAGAAATGAATGGAAGTCAATAGAAGGTCCCCACAAAGACCATGTGTGCGTGTTCAACTGAGGGAGCCAGGCACTTTTTTCTATGCGACTGCTGCTGCTTTACTACTATATGGTACAACATAGTTCTGCATCCCGGCCAAGACTTAATAGTTCCCTGTAACCCTGTAATTGTGAAGCCTTGTCCAGTTGCATTGTCCCTCTGAAAGCAAATATCTTTCAGATATAATTTTATTCTGTATGTTTATGTAAAGTGGTGTGGAAAAGTGTTTGCCATCTTCCTGATTTCCTATTTCTTGCGTGTTTGTCATGCTGCAGAGTTTCAAAACATCAAACCAGTTTAGATATTAGTCTCATAATCACTGAAATGCTTTCCAGCATATTTGATGTGCATTTGTGACTTTGATAATGGCACTCGACAAAATGCTTTGTTGCTAACTTTTATATTTGTGATTATTTGTTATACAAATAAATGTGATTGATTTATTGTGAAGGGAGTCTAAAATTTTATTTCAAGTGGCATAAAAAAAGGAAAGTATTAAATTGAACTTTTCTTATGCTGTAGGAATATTGTTCCTCAGAATTTGTGGAAGACAGCAGGATTCATAGTTTCATTTATTACAGTACATCTTCCTGGTCCTGAAGCAGCAGGACAGCCCTAGACCTTCACACCACCACACCATATTTTAAAGTTGCTTTGTTGTTCGTTTTATGCAACGCAGAGTTGCTTTTATGGCAGATGTAACGGACACAGACCTTCCAAAGACTTCCCCCTTTTGTCTCATCACTCCACAGAATGTTTTTCTAGCGGTTTCGGGGATCATCAAAATATGTTTTAGAAAATTTGAAATGATCCTTAATCTTCTTTTTGGCAAGCAGTGTTTTTTATTAGGGAACCATGGATTCCGTTTTTGCCCAGTCTCTTTCTTATGACAGAAGAATGACGTCTGACTTTAACTGAGCCAAGTGAGGCCTGCAGTTATTTGAATGTTGTTGAGAAGTTTTTTGAGACCGCTCTGATAAATTATGCTTATCAGAGGGGTTGGGTAATTTGTTCGGCCGACCTCCTGGGAAGCTACCATGTTTTCACCATGTGTAGATAACATCTCTCTGGAGTCCCAAAACTTTAGAAATAGTGTAGTAACCCTTTTCAGACTGTAGATCTTAATTACTTTTTTCTTATTTGTTCCGGAATTTATTTGGATCTCTGCATGATGTCTAGTTTTTGTCACCACAGAGGAAAAAGTTGATAAGTTGCATAAGTACGTATAATGTTAATAAATCAACTGAGATTACATATCATCGCTGGGAAAAAATTAATTTATGACTATGTGGCTCTGAGTTCCTCCCAGGCTAGAAAACATATAATTTGTAGTGAGTCAATGACATGTTGTCCTGTTTGAACCAAACGCAGCAATACAGACAGTACAGTACCTGCAGACTGCGAGTGAGGATCATATAGCTATATATAAAAATGCTTCACTTCCTCCCTTTGTTTTGCTTTACCACTGGAAGCAAACCAGTGCTGAGTGTACTATACTTCCAAGTGAACCAAAACCCACATTTTCAGGCAAACCAAAGTCCAGTTGTTTGGTCTGCATCAGAGTTCGGATCTACTTTCACAGCTTACCAAATAATGCAGACAATTCAAGGTCCAGTGGTTATACATTCAAAGCAGCATAAACTGCTCCTCTGTGAAAAGCATATCCAGACTGTCATAGAAACAACAGACCCAGATGAACTGCGACTGTCTTCCAACCATTTCTCTTTCTAAACTTTTATAGCCAGGTCAAACCTCACTTTGCTCTGTAATGTCACATATTACATTTACATTTTGTTGTTCTTCAGAATCATTCATTTTTAAAAGTATGTTGAAAATTTGCCTTAACATTTCTTTCTTTATCTCAAATCTTTTGTTTTTCTTCTTTATTCTACATTCTTTGTTTTCTCTCTGCTTTGTTGTCTTCCTCCCAACCTCCCACCTTTCCACTCCACACATCCCTCTCCATTCAGGTTGTGAGTCAGCGATTCCCACAGAACAGCATAGGTGCAGTGGGTAGTGCCATGTTCCTACGTTTCATCAACCCGGCTATTGTGTCCCCCTATGAGGCTGGCATCTTGGATAAAAAGCCGCTGCCCAGAGTGGAACGAGGTCTCAAGCTCATGTCCAAGGTAAGCCTAGAAAGCAAGTTGTCTCTTTGGAGGGGCTGACGAAAAATAAATGAAACAATACAGTGACTCCTCCTTGGGCTGCCACCTTATCGTGGTGGAGGGGTTTGTGTGTCCCAATGATCCTGGGAGCTATGCTGTCTGGGGCTTTATGCCCCTGGTAGGGTCACCCAAGGCAGACAGGTCCTAGGTGAGGAACCAGACAAAGCGCAGCCTGAAGACCCTTTATGATGGACACAAACTTTGAATTTGGCGTTCCCTCGCCCGGATGCGGGTCACCGGGGTCCCACTCTGGAGCCAGGCCTGGAAGTGGGGCACGATGGCGAGCGCCTGGTGGCCGGGCTTTTAACCACGGAGCCCGACTGGGCTCAGCCCGAAGAGGAGACGTGGATTCCCCTTCCAATGGGCTCACCACCTGTCGGAGGGGCCAAAGGGGTCGGGTGCTGTGTGTTACGGGCGGCGGCCAAGGGAGGGGACCCTGGCGGTCTGATCCTCGGCTGCAGAAGCTGGCTCTTGGGCTCCGGGTCAGGGGGGTCGTCCTGCTTCAAGTGGAGGAGTTTAAGTATCTGGGGATCTTGTTCACGAATGAGGGAAGAAGGGAGCGGGAGATCGACAGGCGGATTGGGGCGGCGTCTGCCGTGAAGCGGCGCTGTACCGGTCTGTCGTGGTGAAGAGAGAGCTGAGTCAAAAGGCGAAGCTCTCGATTTACCGGTCGATCTACGTTCCCACCCTCATCTATGGTCATGAGCTTTGGGTCATGACCGAAAGATCGAGATCACGGATACAAGCGGCCGAAATGGGTTTCCTCCGCAGGGTGGCCGGGCTCTCCCTTAGAGATAGGGTGAGAAGCTCGGTCATCCGGGAGGGACTCAAAGTAGAGCCGCTGCTCCTCCACGTTCAAGAGGAGCCAGTTGAGGCTCGGGCATCTGGTCAGGATGCCTCCTGGACGCCTCCCTGGTGAGGTGTTCCGGGCTCGTCCCACTGGGAGGAGGCCCCGAGGAAGACCCAGGACACGCTGGAGGGACTATGTCTCTCGGCTGGCCTGGGAACGCCTTGGGGTTCCCCCGGAGGAGCTGGAAGACGTGGCTGGGGAGAGGGAGGTCTGGGCCTCACTTCTGAAGCTGCTGCCCCCGCGACCCGACCCCGGATAAAGTGGAAGAAAATGGATGGATGGACAATACAGTGAGAGTCTAACCACTGCATTCACAAGTGGCTCTTAGGCTCCGTTCACATGGTGTAATCCATGCTCAATTTTTCCATGATCACTCATACGACTAAATACTGTGACTACAATCAGACTTCTGTGTGAGCAGTTTCTGACCTCAAAATGACCCACAGATGCAGAATAACAACAAACATGTCATACAATACCACACACTTTAAAGCACTAATAACTGATGCCATCATCTATGGATTAATTTTTAAAGTTTTTTCAGTCAGTCTGTCAGTTTTTTCAGAACTGACAGTGTTGTCACAAGATCATAATAAGAGGAAAAACGGTAATAGCAATGGCCTTTTGAGGTGCACAGGTGCAACTGGTCTGTTTGGAGCTGCAGTCAGAACCAGGAGTGGTGGATTTGTGATATGATGCTGTATTGACACAAACTCCTTTCAGTATTTTATCATTTTAGCTTTCAGCCATGGTTATCATCCAGATTTACTGCTTCTGATTTATTCTTATGCACAATTATGATGTGTGTCTCACATCTGCTAAAAGTACTAACTGCCTGTATCTGAATAAAAACTGATTTCTGGTTGATTTTCTATTAATGTCGGGATGATAAAACCGTGCATGGGAGTTCATCCGAGTTAAAAAGTATGTGCCCAAATCAGACAGAAGGCTGAGGTTCAGCCTGTTAAGCCCAGGCAAAATGGATTTGAAAGTTTTCCCAATGTAAGGCTAGATTTAAGGGAGTTGGCAATATGATTGAACATCTTGAACCTAGTCTTTTGAATGCACATGGGAATTGGATAAAGGCAACCCATGTGGTGATGCATTTATGTGTAATCAGTACAAGTAGATAGAATGATGCAAGTCATTTTAAAGATGAAGTCATTCCATGTGTACTTGTGTTTTTCTTTTAGATTCTGCAGAGTATTGCAAACCATGTCCTGTTTACAAAAGAAGAACATATGAGGCCTTTTAATGACTTTGTTAAAAGCAACTTTGATTCAGCAAGAAGGTAAGAGGTTATAACTTTCTTTTAAACAGAACAAACCAGGAAGACATTTTTGGAAAATCTTTTTTTTATATATATACAGAATTTCTATTACACCTAACAGAACACAAACAATGATTACTTAGCAAGCATTGCCCATTAGACTTTGTTTAAACCCTCAGCTGTCACCCCAAAATGCTTACTTACTTAATAGGTCCCTGAGGACACCTGTGCCTTTATGACAATTAAGGGGTAAAACTAAAAACACAAAAAGTAATGTTTATAGGGTTAGGGTTGTAGGACACACAAAAACCTGTTGAAGCTAACCCAAAGTCACAGAAATTCTGATGTGGGAATAAAAATTTCTCCATACTTTAGAAAGATTTACTCAGTATTTTTCATCACTGCCCATCTTTGTTTTCCCATTCTTCAGTCTACTCAAACCTCTACCTTGTTCTCCCCCTCATCTTTGCTTTGCATTGAGCTACAGAGAAAAACATTTTATGTGATGTGATATTTTAATCAGATTTTTTTCAGTGTTGTTAAAGTCACAACCTTGTTGAAGTCACAAGGTTTCAATTCATGACACTTTCTGGTGTGTGAAAGGATTTAAACCATGACAAGAATCAAAAGCCTACAAAAAGTCTTGTGCTACAACAACACAATGTCAATGTAAATACATTTAGGTTTTATGAACATTTTAGTCAATTTACATATTATCAACACACCAAAACCCGAGTTAAAGAATTAAAGTGCCTGATTAACTGAAATGTCTGCTGCAGGTTTTTCTTGGACATTGCCTCTGACTCCCCACCCAGTGACTCAGTCAACCACAGTTTGTCATTCATCAGTGATGGTAATGTGTTGGCCCTCCACCGCTTGCTGTGGAACAACCAGGAGAGGATTGGGCAGTACCTCTCCAGTAACAGGTCAGGGTCAGCCTTTTATTGTTTGTAATCTCAAATAAGAAATATATTCTAATAAGATGCTTACCTGAGACATAATTTTTGAAATAATTCCAGAGACCACAAGGCAGTTGGCAGGCGACCTTTTGACAAGATGGCCACCCTCCTTGCCTACCTTGGACCTCCAGAGCACAAGCCTGTGGCTGACACTCACTGGTCTAGTCTCAACCTAACCAGCTCCAAATTTGAGGAGTTCATGACCAGGTACAGTAATTAACTTACAGTGTTTACTGTGTCTTTATTTATTTTTATTTTTTCATGAAGTATTGTACTTCACAGACACTGAAACTTTCATGAAGAGAAAAGTCAAAACTACAGGGAAGACATAAATAAATAACTATTCAATATTGTCACTCGAATGCCGGAAAAATGAATAGGGTTCAAGTTTTATTGGTTTAGCATGTGACATGTCCTATAGTTTTGGGCCTGCATCTCGGACAGCAATTTTAACATTTGTGGCAGTTCTGATTAAAACTTTATTAACAACACATTTTTGATCAAATTTTAAGGGAGACAAGAAATGTTTTAATATTTCTGTTCTAGTAATTTATATTCTTTGAGTGCATGTCCTATTTTCAAGGAACTACTTTATATGTTTAAAACATACCTGTGGTCTGATTTCTCCTATCTGTGTGTTTAGCCAGGTCTAATGAAAGTAAACAGCAAATAAAAAGTCAATTATGCTAATCTGCCTAATATTGGATGAAACTTTAAATACATCATCTGTATGTATTTACCTTTAAAATACCTTTAACCTGAATATTCCAAGTTACACCAACAGTGCTTGGATCATCTACACTAGTAGAAGCAAGAAAGACAAAACAACTGATTTTAAATTAAAATATTAATCTTAATTAAAATATTTTACTGACAACATAAAATAATTGTAGATCTGAAACTTTTATCATATCTAAAAACTTTAGCATACTTCTCTTGTAGCATTGCTCACATTAACATGTGAGTTATGCTCACACAGGTTTCTGTGTGTCCTACAACCCTAACCCTACATGTACCTTAATTATAACAGCTTATGTGCCAGTTTGTATCTAAGCACAGAACAAACTGGTGGAGGAGTAAATGTGCCTGAAACAGTTTAAAATATAACTAATGCACAGTGTCTTAAGTAACTTTAATTTTATTACTGGATTGAAAACAGTAACCCATTAGATTACTCTTTACGAAACAACGGCCAGATTAGAGTGGCGCGTTACTGACAATACTAAAGGCTAACCGGACAGTCTCCCTCAAGACTTCTTGTAGAGAACAGCTACAGAATGAGCTCCTGATGCACCAAAACGCCACCATGCCCTGTTCACTGCATCAACTCTAAACCAGTTTTTCAGGAATGTTTCTTTCTGCTCTACCAGTAAAATACGCAGCGGTGTGCAGCAAAGACACATGCAGTATGGGCTCTCTAGTGTACAAAAAATGTCAATAAAAAAAAAGGAAACAATACTTAGCCTGGGGAAAGTAACTTCAATTTGCAAAGAAGCTTAACCCATATATTTTCTATTTCACAGGCACCAGGTTCATGAAAAGGAGGAGTTTAAAGCCTTAAAGACACTTAACATTTTCTACCAAGCAGGCACCTCTAAGACTGGCAACCCTGTGTTCTACTATGTGGCTCGCAGGTAAGATCATTCACTGTTGTTCTTAATACCAGGAAATTGTTTGTCTTTTAAGTCTTGCTACTAAAGTGATGTAGTATTTGTGTGTGACCACTATCAGTAATAATCAAACACAGGACTTCAGACAACTTTTTAATGCATTTCATAATGAAGTAAACATGTAAACTAGCATACGTTTCTTAGTATCCAAAGCAATCAACATGTACACGAATACACTAAACCACCAAACAGAGCATCAGCCTTCAGTTTCTGACCCAGAAAAATCTGGGCTAACCTAGAAATGCAAGGAGTTATAATGGGTTCCTGGCCCGACCCGACAGGTCCCCCACTTGGATGCTTGCATGAGTCGACAGTCAGGAATTTTTCGGGACGGTTTTGATCTCTACAAGTTTTAAATGCAGGACAGTCCTGAAAATGTGCTGTTGCACCTAATGTGATTGTTGAGTTCAATAGGCCGTCTTAAAAAACTTCCTCATGGAGTTTTTCTTCTTCTTTATTATGGCAGATCGTAAGCAACTTTCAGGTGCATACTGCCATCTACTGCGCACGAATGTGTAGCAACATTACTTTACATCTATTGAATTCTATTTTCTTATTTTGTATCATGAAGATAAGTAAATATTGCTTTCTTTAATCTATAAATGTCCTCTAAGTATCCTTCAGTTCCCAATATTTCTTTAAAACTCCATTCCTGCCCTGTCCTCTGTTCTATTTTTCTCAGTCTCTCCCTTTCAGGCTCATATATTTTACATCAATACATGTTGTACATTTTCTTTCTCTCAACATTCTTCACTTTTATAACAATTTTCCCTCCAACTGACTTTTGTATATTATATAAACACCTTTCTTTCTTATCTTTATTCTATATTTTCTGCCACATTTCTATTTCTTTATTCTTAATAATTGATTTCCTTTTTCTAAAAGGAATTGTAATTATTTCCCTCTCTAAAGGCTTTTTAGCTTATTCATCTGCCTTTTCATCAGCTTTTACTCCTCCTTGTGATGGTACCTAACACAAGGAGGATATCAATGCCAAATATCATTGCCACCCCTGTGTAATCTAAATAAACTGTGCTGAATTACTGTTCTATCATTTCCTTTTCCCTTAATAATATCTCATATTGCTTTGGAATGTGTGCACACCATCACCCTGTCTGGATGAACATCCTCTAACAACTGCAAGCTTTTATGACTCCCACCATGTCAGCTGTGAAATAGTTAGATAGTTGGTTTGGAAAAGTATATTTTAAACTTTGGAATAAACATTCCTATTCCCACACATTTTTTGTGTTTTTAGAACCATCTGAATATGCTTCAAGGTAATTAGAATATGAGTTTCTTAAATATACATCAATCCTTCCTCCTATTTCATTTACCGTATTTTCCACACTATAAGGCGCACCTTCAATGAATGGCCTATTTTAAAACTTTTTTCATGCGCATTATAAGGCGCATAGAATAGACGCTACAGCAGAGGCTGGAGTTACGTTATGAATCCACTAGATGGAGCTGCACTAAAGTGAATGTCAACAAAACAGCCTTCCGCGTCTGGGCCGGGGCGTGGACGGATAATAGTCACCCTTCTCCGTTCGCACACAGGATGTTCATGGAGAATGTGGTGCTAAATGACTTGCAGACGACCTGATTCTAGACGATCGGTAGGTAGATAAGTCAGTCAAACTTTATTAATAGATTACAAACCAGCGTTCTGACAACTGTCCCAGCATGCACCGCGCGCTTCTTCTTCTACGGGCAAAAATGAAGTCGGCGGCTGCTTACCATAGTTGCTAGACCTGTTGTGGCTCAATATTGGTCCATGTATAAGGTGCACCGGATTATAAGGCACACTGTCGAGTTTTGAGGAAATTGAAGGTTTTTAGGTGCGCCTTATAGTGCAGAAAATACGGTACATTCCAATCATTTTTCATTTTAAGAAGTCTCATGTCTGTATTTACTTCAGTTTTGCTTCATCATGTGGCCAGATAGGATGATTACACTATTTAGGCAATGTTATTGTCCTTTATTCTACGGATTTTTTAAATGTTCAAAAATTCAAAAGTTCCCTTAAACGTTATAGTTTGCAGTAAAAGTGTGAAAATTCTACCAAATAACCAAAATAATAAATGCTTTTCATTTATGTTAAATTTTTTTTAACCCTGTTCTGTTGAAGTATAAATTCATACAACAACTTTATACATCAAGAGCACTCGGTGTCAAAGGTTGATTTCCCGTTATTCAAACAAAGAAGCACAGATTCTTAATAAACTTTGCAGAATAACTAAGACTGATGTGTTCCACACAATTGTGAGCAATTTAGTCATGATTGTCAAAGGATTGTGAAAGATACAGATATTTGGGTTAAAAGACAAACTTGCAAAAAAAGTGATGGATATGAATATATGTTTATACACAGAGTGTAATATATGTGAAGAATAATTCAAGGAAAGCATCCTGAAAATTTGAGCTCATTTAGATTTTACTTTTTTCATGGAATTTTTTAAGGTTTGGAGGTCAGATTTAGCGTCGGGTTGAATGTTCTGTTATGGGGTTTTTACCTACTACTTTGTGTGGGAAATGTTTTTTATGGTTTTTGGTGTTCCTCCTGATACACTTGAACATAATTTCTGCTGTAGTGGCTCATTGAGATGTTGTCCGTCGGTTGCAATGGGTCTGAGTGTAGTATAAAGCCGACAGAGTGGGGAAAAGCAGAACATAAAGGTTTTTAGTTGTTCTTCACCTGTTTTCGGTGTTATTTTCTCTTTGCTGTGGCACACTGCAGCCGCTGCAATTTCTTACAGTTCAATAAATGACAAAAGCTGCACTAATTCCCATGTTTATTTGTAGAACACGGCAGTATTTATGACAAGCATCAAATATGAAATAAGTATAGATGCCATAGTTAGTTAAAAACTATGTCTTTTACAGCAGCAATTATGTAAAATTTAATTACCAATATAAAATATTAATTTGCTCTCTTGCATCTTGACAAATTGACAGAAACCAAACTGATTACTGTTACATCTGAATCAGAATAATTCAGGCACTCTCCACAGTGCAGGATGGTTGTTTACAACACAGGGAGTTTCCAGTAAGCTTAACAGCATCCAACTGGCGCGTTACATACTTCATGACCAACGTTGGCGCTTCGGTAACATTTCAATCTTCAACAGAGTGCATGCCTCCTAGAAGCAATTGTTTCTCTGTAGCAGAGAGCCCAAGTCATTAGTAAGTAGCAAACAGCAGAGAACAAGGAGCCAGTTTTTACCATGTCAGGCCCTTTTGCCCTTAAAACAGATGTTAGCAAGTTTTCTGGGGAAACCTTATACGCCTAAGGTTTTTGTAAATACGTTTGTATTTTCATATGTGTATTTCTAGATATACTATATGCTTTTTTATTCTTTCTGCTTTTCATTTATTCTGCTCTTATTTTGTATTGTAGGTCTTCGGCTGTAACGATGCAAATTTCCCACTTGTGGAACTAATAAATAATTATCCTATCATGTATTGTAAAATTAGTATTGAGCAATAAAACCTGAGCCCATGTTTTAGTTCAAAAGTCTGCTGAAACCTTTTTCATTGAAAATATTGCCAAAGTTCCTAACTTTATACAGCACTACGAAAGAAAAATAAATGTTTTTTTGTTTTTATTTTGTCTTTTGGCTCATCATTAGGCCCTAGTTTTACCAAATATTCATCAAATATTAAACTATACCAATGACTGGAACCAAACTCGACTGAGGAATCCAAGAAGAACTTGTGTTACATTGCAATATTGCTCTATTATAATCCTTGTGGTTCCAGTTTTGTATTAATCTTGTTGAAAATCGTTTAGGGCAAATACATTATCTCAATAGAGAAGTTTTATTTCCCACACAAGGAATGACAGGATCATGCATTAGTGTTCTGACTATTGAATTCCAAACATAATTACTAACATTTGTAGGCATCATATGGCACTGCACATGTAAGCATAAGGGTAATGTGGTGTCTAATTTAGTGCATCAAGCAACTTTCGTTCAGTACATGCTGAACGCTATTGTTGGAACAAAAATATTTAGAAGCACCATTTCAATCTGAGCAAATACTTTTTGACTTTTGCTCCGGGAGTTATCCATCTTGGGCTTTACAGTGGAAGATAGCAGGTGTTCTGTTGTGCTTGTGAGTTTGGAGACTCTGTGAAAATCTGTAGAGGAGGTCCACATCCCCAACCCAGTCTTATGCCGTGAAGGAATTGTCTCATAAGCAGAAGTCACCACGACAGTCCTTGCAGTGGACATGCCGTCATATTCTTCTCCTCTATTGTTCATGGTTGACTCTGTGAGTGGAGCAGAATCCAGGAGTCTTTCCTTTGTTGCCAAATGGCTTTGTCCACAGACTGGTGTTGTATAACAGGGACACCCCAACACAGTCGCAGAAGTTTGCTCTGCCCAGCTAAGAATTCTTGTTATGTTGTCTTCTTCTTCACAAGCCCAGGGATTATCTCCAAGCGTGATTGTTTTCAGTGCTCTCAGTTTATCAAAAATACCTTCAGGCAGTACTGAGAAGTGGTTAGCATGCAGATACAATTTAACCAGCTTTGGAAGCCGATCCAAAGAGCCAGGCAGAATCTGAACCAAATAGTTAAATGACAAATCAATAATTTCCAAATTGTGAGGCATGTTTGTGGGCACAGTCCAAAATCTGTTGTGACTGAGGTTGAGGAATGTAACACTAAGGAGAGTGTTGTTGATGAAAACTATTTTGTCCAGTTCATTATGCGACAGGTCCAGCAGTTTAAGGTTCCAGTGGTAAGCCGTATCTTTCTTGTCGAGCGAATGTAGACGGTTCCACGCTGCTTTGATGTCCCATAGAGACCGTGGCAAGACGGACGGCAGGCTTTCCAGGTGGTTGTAGGAGAGATCCAGTGTTCGCAGGTGATCATAGCGGCTGAGATGACTGCCAAGATCTTTAAAGCTGTCAGAAAAGACTAGTTTTATCAACCAGTTTCCTGTATATAAAATTAAACAATCAACTATATTTTGAAAGCATGCGTGTCAAAATTAATTTGCAAGCATTACAGGTGTTCAGTAATAACTGAAACAGATCAATTCATCATCCCTGAATATGTTGTACACTGTAGAGTGACAATACTTGTTTTTTTATCACCATTTCAATCTGACAACTCATGCTAGCCTTAATCTTGGTACTCTTAAAGAAGAATACATTTTGAATCATTCTGCGTTCGTTTCTTAACCTCTTGCTCAAGATGCTAAGTGTATAACATAAGACGTGTGAGAGGTGAAGTGTAGCATTACAGCTACTTACCTGTTAAATGAGAGGTTAAGAAAACGAATGTTGTGCTGCAGGCCATGTGGCAGCTTGATTAGGCTTTTTAAAGAGCAGTCCACGTCACGGTGACCCCCACTACAAGAGCACATAGATGGACAGACGGACAAGACCCAGCCTCCCAAAAGCCCACAGAGCAGCACAAGGAACAGGGAGGACGTCAGCATGGTGAGGCCTCTAGAGAAACAAAAGTTAGATATGTATTATCAAGTTTTCAGAAGAATTAGAAGAAATGGTTTAAAACCAGTTATGTGTAGAAATGTTTACTTGCATTACAATTTTATTTGACAAATTTGTAAACAAAGGCTTCATTTGTTGTTTTTATTTTGCAAAAATTTTTACATTTCTGTTTTTTCTGTCAAGGTGGGATGCTGAGTGAACATTCATGAGACATAATATTAATTATTTTTAATTTAGCAAATGGCTGCAATGAAACAGAGTGAAAAATGTTAAGGGATCTGAATACTTTTTGTACCCACTGTACTCGTATAGATTCAGTACACATTGAGTGAAATATGTCAATCTATTGTTTCTTACAGTTATGATCATTATGGCTTACAGATAATCGAAAACTCAAGATTTAGTCTCCTAGAAAATGTAAATACTACATAAGATAAATAAAAAATGACATTTGAAACAGAAAGGTTAGGGTTCTGAAAAGCTTGTTCATTTATATGCCCTGTACATTTGGTTTGGGCTCTGTGCATGAATCCCTGCAACAATCCAGCCCGCCATACAGTGGATCAACCTGTGGTTCTGCTGAGGTCAAAGGACGGGTTGCTCTGATGAAAACCTTCAGGTCATCTGCATTGTTTTGTCAAATGTCTCTTCTCTTCTGCTGAACAACACCCCATAGTATCTCTATGGTGTTAAAGGTCATGGGAGTCTACTGGCCGTTCCTGTTGTTCCTGTTCTTGAATCAGCTTTTGGTATCTTTGGTAGTGTGGGCTGGTACCAAGTTCTTCTAGGAAACAAAATCAGCATCTTGTCAGCAGAGGGAAGTATGAAGTGCTCTAGAAATTCCTGGTAGACAGCTGCATTGACTTTGGATCTTAGAAAACACAGTGGGCCAGAACCAACATGGCACCCCAAATCATCAGTGACTGTGGAAACTTTACACTGGACTTTAAGCTGCAATAGGAAGTAAACCCTCTCTGCATGGTTCCTCCCCCTCAATGGATGTAGAAACTTGAGGAATTAACAGTTTTCCTGTAATAATGTTTGGTTGATTCTTTGCCTTTAGCACATCTGGGGCGACTGTGGCTCTGTGGGTAGAGTAGTCGTCTTGTGATCGGAAGGTTGTAGGTTAGATTCCATCTTCCTCCTGCTTCATGTCGATGTGTCCCTGGGCAAGGCACTTAACCCCAAATTTCATACTGTTCTGCCAATCGGTGTATAAATGTGTGAGTGTTTGTGAGTGCGATTGGGTGAATGTGACTCTAGTGTAAAGGGCTTTGAGTGGTCAAAATGACTGGAAAAGTGCTATATAAATTCAGACCATTTACCAGTCCATCTGCAGCACACTGGCAGTCTTGACCTTTTCACAGCCTCATATTCTACAATCAGGACATAGTGACAGTTTAAACAAATATGTAAAAATATATATTTTTATAAATATTATCTACTGCTTTAAAGTAGTGTGGATTCTGTGTCTCTCAACTCTTTCTGATTTCAAGTTGAAATGCAGAACTTACTTTGATCTGAAAACAGTCCTCTGGACAACTAAGGTTCTTTTTCCCCTTAAAAAGAAGATTTATTACTTATTATAACATTCTTAACTGTACATCCGTCCATTTCATCGTGTAGTTACTGCTGGATTCACATTTAAAACCTGACTACTGTAGAAAGATTTGCCATACAGTCACAGTTAAGTATTTACTTTAAAATGAGCAACACATTTTTTGGCCTGTTATGACTCATATCTTTCTTGTATTAAGCCAAAGGAAATGTTGATAGAGACATCCACTCTTCCTCTTTTCATTTTAAAGCCTCACATGAAGTTTGAAATATTGTATATTTACAGCTTTTATTTTAATTTTTTTTATTTTTGCCCAGCTGCTTCCTGGTAAAAGGCTCAGTGTATTTTAGCTCCACTAAAAAGCTGTTTGTTTTGTACATAAAAATCCAACGCCTTGTAGTGCTGCTGACACTGTTTCCTCCTGTCTGTGTGGACATTTACAAGGTAGATGACTGCAAGAATAAACAAAAGTTTGACCAGTTTATTTTGCATTATCATGGAGTTGTATCTGGGACTTCATCACAGCTTCCAGGAATCATTGATCTCTGCCAGACACATTGATGTTCATATTACTAAATTAACTCAAAAAAAAAATAATAATAATAATAATAATTCAGTTATTTAGCAATGTATTTTTCATATTTAATTTTTTTGTCACTCACATTAGAGCAAAAGGCGATTGACTGATTTGCTGGTTGATAAATTGTCCCAGAAGTTATGGTGATAAACAGTGATATTGTTGTTTTGATGGAATCTTCAAGTAATATAATGATATTGGGCAAAATAATACAAGAATACTTTCTCAAAGATCAATTAACTTTAAGTTCTAATGAACATTTAAACACTGGAAGTGGAAGACATTTTAAATATCCAAAATAAATAAACAAAACAACAGAAACAAAAAACAAATAAAATGAATTATGAAGTTTCTGTAAACAAAATTGTCCTTCAAAAAAGGGCTATCCTTTTGCATATCCATTTACATTTCTTTTGTATCCTTTTTCTTCACACTTACGAGTGAGTATACATCACTTATTTTTGGTTTGGGATATAAATTTCCCACAAACGGTCAAGATTGAGATTTAAATACAGTACCTGCACAAGCTAGTGCATAATTGGAATGCTGAGGAAAAATGATTGGCTCTCATAATTTTCCTCATGTGAATACTTATGCTGAACAATATGTTTGAATGTGATTTGTTGAGTTTTCATTCTCTCCTGCTTCTTAATGAAACTGAGAGTTATGCCTGAGTGTCTTGGACGAAGTGTATAATATAACTTTTTGCCATCATCTCCTGTCGTCTTACAGCTTTTTTTGAAGTATATTTCACCCCCTTCATCTCATAACTAAAACATAATTATACATATGCAATAAGACCAAAGTTAGACTCAGCTAATTACCACAAGTCAAGCTGCTAGTATGTGGTGGCACTTTAAATTCTGCTTCTAGGAAACAGCTCAGCCACTAAAAATACTGCAGTGCAACACAATATTTAGAGCAGTAATTTCAGAAATTATCACATTATTAGCTTGATGAAGGCATAGATGTATCTTTTATATATCCTTCCTACTTAAATATATTTAATTTACTTATACTTTTTATATATATATAATATATATATATATATATATATATATATATATATATATATATATATATATCTCAGTTTCATTTCTGACAGGCAGGAAATGGCTTTTATCATTTTCTCTGCTCAAGATCAAGAAATTTGCTAAACAAAACAGCTTGCGGTTTTTAACCTGGGTCCAGCAATTTACAGCATCAGCGATCCTATGCATAAAATGAGTCGTCCGTTACTGGTGTCATGCCAGGATCACTCACCTTGTAATTTTAGTGTTAGCAGCATCTCTCCCCATCTCTGGTCATTAACTCCTCAAGCTCAACTCATCTTCTTCTATGCATCTTAATATGATAAAGCCAAGCATTTTTTCTGGGCTGCTGTGAATGTAGTGATGTGTCTCTGTAAATGCTGCGTGTTAGTCCCGGTTTCTGCCCGGCTCACTGTTATGCAGGGAGTTCCAGGTTGCAGAGCAATATGTGGTGGTGAGGGAGAGAAAGAAAGAAAGAGGGAGAAGAAATGCAGCAAAGGGCCAGTCCACTCGGCCTTTGATGAGGCAAGCACAATCTGTGTGCTCGATAGGAACAACCTTTTTTTTTTCTCAACGCTGCATTTCCAGTTTTCTTTGAGGTGATTTTTTTTCTTTTTTTTTTTTTATAATTTCACAGACTTGTTGAGCTGGATTTCTGTGATTCTCTTTCTCTGTCTGTATTTAACTCATTATGCTTATTTGGACAAGCATAATGAGTCAAGAAATGTAGCAAGAGCAGAGAACTCTGGCTGGACTTGTTTGTCTTTTTTGCTTTCCAGAGTTTGAAGTTATATCTCAGGTGGTTTGTCCCACTGTGTTCCTTTGGTCTGTCCTTTCCTGCTGGTGGAACCAGCTGACTGAGTGGCTCAGCCTCTGGTTGCCTACCAGCATTATGCTGTGCATAATTTAGAATTGAACAATTAAAGTTCTATTTTTCTGTGGAGTTTTTACAAACCAATGAAATATAAAAAACATTCATAAGCTTGCATTGATCACAGGGTTTCCCCCAGTGTATTACAGGCCGGGCGGCCGCCATGCTTTGCTAGTGCCACCGCCAGGCTAAGCCTTTCCTGTTCTTTTTTTAAGCCAGAATGCAACTGTTTCTGTTGCTCCGAGCGTTTCACTATCAGAGCAGATTTATTCCTAGAAGATATGTTTATAGTTTATGCATTTAAAGCCGGACCAATCAGACTGCTGGGCCTCTGCGCTTGCCTCATGCGCTGCAGCAGCTGGATGTCTAAAGTTAACCTCAGCGCGGATCCCACGCTCCTCCTTTCACTCGAACTGGACACAGGCTGACCGCTATGGATATTTACATCAACCTCCTGTGAGGAATTATGATTAGTTATGAGGAGTTATTGATTAAGGTAAGAGTTTAAACCCACCGCGTTAGCTCTGATTGCACAGCTCTACGTGAACCGCAGAAATATCTTGTAATCGCTTTCAGAGGTGCTTTGAGGAGAGAATGATGTATATTTGTGAAGAAAACATTATGCGGCGTTTACATCTCAACACGCTGCCCAGCGTTTGGCCCCGTCTTCCCTGTAAAGTTTAGGTCTCCCAGTTAGCCGGTGTGTTAGTGGTTATTGACCCAGTGCTAATCACTCATCATGCAGGTTTAACCCGGTGAGGAGCTTTCAGGCTCTCCTCGCAGTCACACATCACGCTGATTTTATATTATTTTATTATTATTACTAGTATTATTTTTCCGGTTATACTAAGCACCAAACCGTATCAAATGTTTTGCCCACTTAGTCAGACAGAGTTAATGCGCGCAGCCACCGGACATCTGAAAAACTCGACCATCCAAAATAGTTTCTGTGTCCCCTTGTTAAAAACTCAACAGACACGAAATGAAAGAGCTACTAAAGCCACATTAATAGCATTTAATTAAATCTCCAGTTTGTTGCGCATCTCTGCCCAGTGCAGCAGATTACCACATCATGCAGGGCCGGTCCAAGGGTGTATGAGGTGGAGCAGATTGTGGGGGGGGGGGGGGGGCTTTTGTTGCTAAAACATCAGCACCTCTAACAGCTTCTGTGTTAGATTTAGTGAAATCTTGGACAGGGGGAGTAGTTTAACTGGCAAACATAAACAGCAATAAATTATAATTGCAGTGTACTCATTTGTATTTCTGAACAAACGGAACTGAAACTCAAAGATTAAACTAACAGTATCAGATTGTTGCTGTGGTAAACCAATCTGACTATGAACTTTGAACTTCTATAAAGTAAACTTGTCAGCTCTTTAAAATCTTACATATAAATGTTAAATAATTTAAAGTCTTTTAATTTATATATGCTAAAACCATTATGTCAAATTTAGCAGCAATGATCATCTCAATAAACAAAAGCTACATTTATATATCTGTGGTCTGTTAAAATATTAGCATTTATGGGGCCCCTGAAGCCCTGGGGGTCTGATGGAGCTGCTGACTCAATTTGGATTTAACAGAAGTGGACATTATTGATATTTATTTTAATTGTATTTTTTGATTAGTTGTTTTTAAGACTAGTTGTGGCTTTATATAGCAGTTCACTGACGATGTTTTTCCATAACATATAATTACCCAGTGATATTTTTACTTTTATTGTCTACTTAAAATCTTTTAATACAAAAACATGGTGGACCGCCTCGGCGCCCTGACCCACAGGGCTTAGCAAGTTTTCTGAGGGAAACCCTGGATCATGATGGCACGATAGCTTAGTGATATGTCGCTCTTAGATAAACTGACAGCATCTTTTGATGCAGTTTAAAATAATTATTCAGTATGTATATGAAGTGTGATAAAATAGAAAATACACGGCAGATATTATAGTATTGTGTATTGTAATTCTGTGTAGTTCTGACATCTTTGTAATAGTAGACAGTATGTTCCCTCAATCTTTAGAGCCTCTTAAATTTAACCAACATAAGGGAAATAAACTCTTAATTGAATATCAGACTAATTATACAGAAATCATGTGCTTTTAGCTTGAAACTATAGAAATTACCCCTCAGAAGTAAAAGTCCTATTGCATTCAGACTGGCAGACTCATTTCCAGCCACCAGAAGATGTGCTGATATGCAAACCTTAAAGGGATTATTTTTGGCAAATTAATAACTTTTGTTCTGGTAAAATATATCTGCAAACCCCAATGTATGAAGTTAAAAATAATGTTCTCTTTGTTTTTCTGTGAAGCAGATTTAAAATGAATGAATAATTTACTGCTGTTTCAATTAATCAATCAAATAAAATTTTATTTGTATAGCACATTTCAGCAGAATGGCATTTCAAAGTGCTTTACATAATAATGATAAAAAAAGATAAAAAACATTGAAATCCGCACCCCTTTTGATCCAGGGGGGACAACATCCACACCCCTGTCCTTATCTGGGACTCAAACCCGATCTGGGTTTTACTTTTATTGTCTGGCTTTAGTCAAAATGCCGTTTGACAAGGATTCCAACCTCTAGGTTTTTAGTTGAAACGCCATCAACTGGGACTCTAAACCCCATAGGACTTTAGTTAAATGTCGTTTAACTGGGACTCTAACCCACATTTTACTCAAGGGACTCTAACCCGAATATGGCTACGAGTGGGGGACAGTACCCGCGCCTCTCCGGGGGTGCTGTACATGATTAAAAACTAAACCCAGCGTAAACAGTGAGAAAACCATTCAGTGCCCAAACCATTGTTGTGTTGAGCATGGTGTTGTTCTTGAACATGATTCCAACAATAAGAAGAAAGACAAAAGATGACAATGATAACAAAATTTTACTGTATTTCCAACATTAAAAACAAATGTCAACTTAGAGAAATAATGACATAAAGATAGGAATACTAACCACTGTTGCCACCGTTTATTAAATCTTATCCCGAACTAACTCATCCAGACTCTTTGTTCATTTCAGTATTGAATATAGGATCCAAATACTTCCCAAGCTATAAATATTAATTCATGCAATTTGATATCAATGTCACAAATATTCACTCTACACTTTCAAAAGTCTTATTTACACAAATAATTTAATTTAATTTAATTTCATCTGCACAATCAACAGACTCTTGTAAGATGGCAGTACAACTTCAAAACAACCAAAACTATTTTCTATTCTTTATAATGCGATATACATGCATAACAGCTGCACTCATTTAATATCACTCAACAACATGCCACTGGAAGCCCTTTTTGTACTTAAACCAATGTTACAATCATATGTTTTTGCACTACTCATTTTTAAAAATAAATAAAAATTTACACAGCATAAAATACTGTTGCAGATTATCCTCATTTTTGTCCATGCTTTGTTTTCTAAAATTTAATCTTGTTTTCTAAAATGTTCTTCTCCCCTGAATCTCTTCTTTAGGAGAAGTTTTTTATTTTCTGGCAACTGTGGTTTTGCTCTGTACATAATTTGACCATTTTTGAATTGAATACAATCCATAAATTTGATCATGTTTCACTTTAAAAAATAATAAGTTTGTGTGCTCCATCTTTCTCTTTTTCATAGAATTGAATAGATCAAAGCAAGTAGACTAACACATACCTGAACTAATTTTTAAGCGTGTAAGATAACAGATTTAATGGATGGATGGATTAATATCCATCCACCATATTGAACAACAATTTCAACATTTCAAAACACAGCTGACTCTAAACAGAGCTTTGGCAAAGAATTTGTGTTGCACTTTATTATGAAACATCTTTGAAGTGGATAAAGAAGAAATGCCTCATTGAAAAACTATATATTTGGTTTTCTAGGTCCTAAAAGGATATCCTACCTATTAAGTTTATATCTCCTTTCATATGTTCTAGTGATGGTGTTCTGAAAATCTTTTGCTCATAGTAATTCTGTATTACTGTGTGGAGAGCAAATCAAGCATGTGGCATGTCAGCAACATTGTATCTTGCTGTGTGTTCCTCTTACAACACTTCCTTCTGCTTTTCATTAAAGTGCAAGATAGATTTAAACATATGCAGTTGCATTTTGTACTATCGAAGTAAATTCCACAAGAAAAAAAAAGATTCAGATAATTTCTGACAGTCATATTTGTTGATGTAGGTTTAGTTTCTGTGTGCTGATGTGAGCATAATGGTAATAGCTGTTTTAATGTTAAGAAACATGGCACAAATCTTCACAGTGCCCCAACATCCAGTCTCAGACAGGAAACTAAGTGCATACAGCTTTCAGATTTGATTTGAGATTTATAAGAGGTATTATGACCATGTATGGCCCCCTTTTGTTTTTCCGTGAAAGCTGAAAACCCAGAATGACTGTGTCTGAGGATGACTGTTAGTTCACTAAAGAGAACTCTGCAGCAGACATTACAGCTATCTCTTCAGTTTCACTTCCAGTGTTCTCTTCTGGAACAGCAGCTGTGAACTATTTTTCTTGTGCATTATTTCCATCGATGGCTTGACCAAAAGTGCTTCCTTGGTGTTTTTCTTCTAATGTGACTCTTGAAGTGATATCTGTCATCTCATTTGTTTCTGGAAGTGAAGAGAATGTCTTTGAAAGTCTGTGAGGCAGAAAACTGGTCAGGGAAATTCGGTTGGATGATCCCAATACCGCATTGCCATTGTTAGCTTCCCCATCCAGTAGTGGCGAAGGACCTGCCCAGCTAGTAGTTGTCTGCTCCTTCTGAAGTCTCTGTTTGCGGATGTAAATGAGTAGAAATCCTACAATCATCAGTGACAGCATTGAACCTATTATTGCTGCCACAACTTTGCTGTGTTGTGAACCATTTTTCTCTGCCTTGTCAACGATTGGTGTTGTGGAGGGTTGTGTTGTGTCACCACCTGGAACTCGCTTGGTACTTTTAGATTTTCTTTCTTCAGGCTTGATAGACGTGGTTTTCGTATGAATGGCCGTCAATGTGGATGTAGGTATAAATGAGGAGGTCACATCATTTAACTTGATCTGTGAGGTCGATGTTCTCTGTGTGCCACGGTTTTGTGTAATGTTGCTTAGCATCAGAGGTGCTGTTGAATTGTTGATTTGCTGACTGGTCTGACTAGTCTGGGTCGTTGTTATGGATTTCCAAACGTTAGACGTAACAGTTGGTGTATTTGATGAACTGGTGAGAGTTGGTGCTGTCTCACTGTTTACTGAATGTATTACTGGAGGCGTCATCAGAGTTCTATGCAGTGAAGGAGTAGAGGTTCTTGGGTCCTCTGGTGTAGTCCTATCAACACTGGTAGTTGTGTTGACGGATGGGATCTCTGACGGCTGTTGTAAAGTTGATGGCTGTTGTGTTGCCAACTGGGTGTTTTGGGTCATGTTGCCTGTTGTCATGTCTGTGGTGTTGAGTTGCAGCTCAGATTTTACTGTGCTGATTGCTGCCATTGGCAGAAAAATAATGAAGGCAAAGTTGATCATTTTGTCCTCAAATCTTCTGTTACACACACCTGATGTTTCACACTAAAACAGACGGAGATCCAGATTCATTGTCAATGACTTCGCATGAAAAAAATAACCAACACCAAGAATTGTAACTTGATATGCTTCATACATCAAAATAAGTTTTTCTTATTGTTGATCCCAGGCTCATATCTTACAGTAATTACCTAGGAGAATGATAAATTAGAAATTTTTTAAATGTATTCAATTTTTTCATGTACTAATATATATGATACATGGTGCTAACAGGTTTTTCTGAGATCTTGGATTTCAATGAGACAACCTGCATAAATAAAAAAAAACATTACAAAGCATATGAAAGCAGAAGGGAAACTTATTTAATTAACACATTCTTTAAGCTGCTTCCGTGCTTTAAAAACAGAAACACAGAAGTAGCTCACTCTGCAAGTGAGCTGTGCTTATATTTGTAGCCTTTGTTTTAAAGATTTTAAAATCATTTGATTGACATTGTAATTTTGCAAGTTTGCAAGTTAAATCTGTTTGTACATTTTCTAGATTTCATATGTCCAGTAATTCAAGGTGAATTATGACAGATTAGGAACTCAAGTACATCATACCCTGTACACAAAGCAACCTTATATTTTCTTTAAACTGAAGTTATATTTGGCCTCAGTGACGGCTTCCCACAAATGCAAGTCAACCGTAGGTCATCAATACTCTCTCAAACATCACTGATCCTCATCTTCTTGATGAAAATTAACCCTATATTCTTTCTGGTGTTTGGCTTGTTGAACCAGATGTGCAATTTTCCTACAAGCAACCAAAACAGTTGCACTTAGAACGTCATACCATTGGACTTCTGAGAAGAGCCTGTGCTTGAACAGTTCAGTTGTTTTAATGTATGTAAGTGATGGGTCGTCTTTGGTTTACAAAGTTTCAACAATAAAGATATGAAAATGTTCTTTTTATTGAGTCTTAAAATGTATGAAAAGTAACTTTGCAAATGCCTTTGAAAATCAGTTCAAATATTTGAACAAAATCTGACCTTGTTTAGCAGCTAATTAATAATTTGAGTTTTACTGTATTTATAAGATCACATTGCATCTCTAACATCTTTTCTAGAAACAGCCATTGAACATGAAATTAATTTTTAAGACAATAAAAAGTACTTTAGGTTCAGAAACTTGTACTTACCTGTGACTCTACAAGGATAACCCGGTTTGGTATCAAAATGTATTCAAAGTTCGATGATTAACCTGTTAGGCTTAACATAATGTCAACTGAAGGAAAGCAGGAACTAAGAGCAGAAAATAACCCCACCTTTTTGAGATGTTGAAACTGACGCTTTCCTCACTGACAGGAAATGAGACATTTTTAACTGACAACCATGTGTGTTCTACTACTATTTTGCTAAACCCTAGGTAAGAGTAAAGTTGATGTAAGACAAAACTGAAAAGAATCTAACTTCTCTTTAGTTTCCTGTCAGACTATTCCAGTTACTTTCTGTCAAAACTAATGTAAGAATCCACCTTTAAAATAGTTAAAGTAACTGATTACAGTAAGTAAATAAAGCAATACAGTCTAAAACATCTGCAGCAATTTTTTGCAGGTGTTTAAGGAAACATCTGAGCCTTTATAGAAATATAATATGACATTAATTAGAGGACATACATCAATATGTCCGTAATATATCTGTAGAGATACCATCATTTTCGTCCAGATCTGTTTCATTAGTTGATTCTTTTTTTATGATTCTGCTGAACCACATTTCAAAAGCAATGTCTGGTTTTTGTGGTAGTAAATTTTAATTTGGAACTTGTCACTTTCAAGTTATTTTGGTGAATAATATGGGCTTTTTGGTCATTGATAGAGGGGTACCAAACATTTTGTTCACATGTAGATATTTGGAAGCTCTGGTTGAACAACTATATAACTCTAAAGATCATCAGTTTTAGGTCATCTGCATTTTAAGAAGTGCTTTGGCTGCACATGAGAATCCAGCCTGGGTGCACCATTTCGCACTATTTCTTTAATTTTGGGAGATTGGTGATCCGCCGATGCTTAAATATGAAAACGATATTATCCAGTGATCTTATCTACCTCAACAAATGTCTAAAAATCAACTGCTGTCCTCTTCTGCTCTCCGATTAGAGGTTTGACTAACAGACCAGCCCACCAGGTCATGTCTGCATGTTTGCAGACATGTCAATAGTCACCCCACTGTTGCCAATTTGGTGACTGAATTGCTATATTCAGCGACATTTCAGAGAAAAAAATTGCTACAGCCAAATTGGAATCGACAAGTCAGGGTTTTTAAAGATAGGTAATCGCCAGTCGGCCAGGAAACTACAATTGGTGCACCCCTAATTATTTAGGTGTTATGTTTTTCTTTTTTCACATAGTAGATGTAAAGCCCACACATTATCCAGAGTCTGTTTGCTATGAACTCAAAGCAAAAAGATCGCAAGTTTTTTTTATTTTTATTTTTTATTTATTTATCACAAATCATATCATTATTGTGACATTCACCAATATTATTTCATATCTCAGGTTTTTCTGATTTGGTACTAATCCTCAACCTTTCCATTTATCCATACCGTTACCCTTTTACCCTGGGGACTGCAAAAAAAAAGAAAAAAAAGAAGCACTATCTGAAGAGAATGCATGTTGTATTATCTCCTGAACTGTTGATATTTTGTCATGTTTTAGTCACAAACCTTATTTTATTAGGATTTACTTGATAACCAGACACAAAGTACTGCATAATTGTGAAGTGGCATAAATGCTTGCACAAGGAACTGCATAAGTTTGTTTGAAAAAGTATGAATAAGAGCAACACTCTAAAGCACTTATTGACTGTCAGATGAGGTTAAAAGACACTTTATAAACAGTCTGTTCTGTTATGAACACAACAAAAATATGATTTTTTTTTTTTTTTTTTAAATTGGACACATGGGGATGTCAAAATAATTCTTCCTAATTTGGCCAGGATGAACTCTGCTGTAACTGAAAGCTTAAAATATTCTTTCAGATTTCTCATATTCTATAAATATGAGTAAGTGTCTCACATACTTATTTCAGTGTTTTCTTTTTCCTTTATTTGTTTAATTGATAGTGGCCAAAAGTAGTTCTGTGGCATCATACAACTCAAACATCAAACTTTACTTTGTGTATAAACACTTTTTTCATATTTGAATTGAATCTGTTAGTGAAGAAACAATTTTCACACAGCTCAACTTTTTCAAAAACTGTACAATTTGTAATCTTCCATCAGTATTAATTTATTGGTTTCTTTTTAAGTTTAAATGAATCTTAAATTCTAGCGATAATCCCAATTTTTTAATATCTAAGTAGCTTTATGTTTTACAATAACTTTAGTTTCTTAAAAATAAGAATAAAGACAACATGAAAAATTTGGCATGTTTAGACAGGGGTGGGTTACCATTTCATACAACAAGAGGCATGTCTTCCAAATCCTTGGGGATCTCCAAACACGAATCCTTAGAACTGGAGCTCTGGATCTGAAAGACTTTTTCTTCAAGTTCAGTAGAAGTTGTTTTCCCTTCATCAAGTCCTGCCCAAGCTTCCTCCTTAGCCTCCTGTATGTCAGTCATACCATCTGTTCTCACCTCCTCTAGCATAACAGTGGTATCACACGGGCCAACCAGCCCTTCTATCTCTGTTTGATCTGCTTCCCAGTAGTGAGTACCACTTATGTCCGTATTAGATCGGCGACTTCGGGGGATGTAGACCCGGTGCTGAAGTACACAGATCTGACATGCAAGCACAGATGTTGTAACCAGTAAGCAGAGGATTAACCCTCCTGCTGAACCAATAGCAATGAGACCCATCTCCGTGTCAATTAAGCAGTCGCCACCAGTGGCGTTGATTGCAACAGCTGGGTTTTCATGGTAAGTTGCTGTGAGGTGGGACTCAGCTGTAAATGTTGGGCTGCCTGTTTGGTCTTGGGATGTGGGTAAATCCATGGTGGTAGTAGAAAGAGCTTGGTCTGCTTCAGCAGGGTGGAGCAGGAACAGGAGAAACAGGCACAGCGTTCTGGTGGTTTTCATCATGTTCTGAAAAAAAGAATGTCATCATGGAGAGCAAAATTACAACCCAGTTTTGGTTTTCTTTGCATCATTTTTACATTTTCTTCTTACTGACGATCATTGCTATAAATTATTTGCATTGTTTCTAGTTGAATACTTACATAAAGTAGTTTCCAGAAGCCTGTGTGTTGAAACGGAGGGATGAATGAATTGATGCAGACTTGAGAACTGCTGTGAATGGTCCTCTCGACCTTTGCACTTGGTCTTTTTCTCTGCTTGGTTTATTTCAGGGTGTCAGGTCCGAAGCTGAAGAGCTGTTCTTAAAGAAGCAAAGCATCAGTATTTTTAGACACTTAATGTTTCAAAGCATGCTTTGTGTCTGTCATCTGTATATTTTTGTATTTGTTCTATCTAAAGAGCACTTATTACAGAAAAACTTGAGTGTATTTTACAACATCTATTTTTGTCTTTCCTCAGGTTCAAAACAGGCCAAATTAATGGTGACCTGCTCATCTACCATGTTCTCCTCACCCTCAAACCTTACTACGCTAAGCCCTATGAGATAGTTGTAGACTTAACTCATGTTGGACCAAGCAATCGCTTCAAGACTGACTTTCTATCCAAGTGGTTTGTGGTCTTTCCTGGCTTTGCGTATGAGAATGTTGCAGCAGTTTATGTCTACAACTGCAACACTTGGGTGAGGGAGTACACAAAGTATCATGAGAGGCTTCTGACTGGTCTTAAGGGGAGCAAGCGCCTGCAGTTTATTGACTCTCCAGCCAAGTTGGCAGAACACATTGAACAAGACCAACAGAAACTCCCAGCAGCCACTTTGACTTTGGAAGAAGACCTCAAAGTGTTCCACAATGCCCTCAAGCTGGCTCACAAAGACACCAAAGTTTCAATAAAGGTACGGTGGCAATGAAAAGTTAGATTTCCTCTAGTGTTGTTAATATTAACAAGCAAGAATTAGATCATTCTAAAGGGTGCAGCAAGAACAAGATTTCTGAAACCTATGAATATTTTTTACCCCTCAGGTGGGTTCCACAGCTGTTCAGGTAACCTCAGCTGAGCGGACCCGGGTGCTTGGCCAGCCCGTCTTTCTTAACGATGTTTATTATGCCTCAGAGATTGAGGAAATTTGCCTGGTGGATGAGAGTCAGTTTACTCTTACAATGGCCAACCAGGGGACACCTCTCACATTCATGCACCAAGAGTGTGATGCCATTGTCCAGTCCATAATTCATATCCGTACTCGCTGGGAGCTGTCTCAGCCTGACTCAATTCCCCAGCACACAAAGATCCGTCCAAAAGATGTCCCTGGGACTCTTCTCAACATCGCTCTCCTCAACCTGGGGAGTTCTGATCCAAGTCTCCGGTAGGTAGCTTAAGGGCTTCAAGCCAAAAATCATTTCCTCATAAAACACAGTAGCTTGTTGGGCTGTAACGATTTCTCGAATCATTCAAGTACCTCTATTACTAAAATTCTTCAAGGCAATTTATCTGCCTCATAGTGTCTTTAAATTATGTTTTATTATTTAGATGACTAAATAATAAAGATTTAGTCATTTAGATGACTAAATAATAAAGAGGCATGTTATTTTAAGGCTTTTTATTATTTGTTTTGGCCAAGTAATAATTTATGTTGCGCAACGCTCTTACTTCTGCCTGAGTTGTTGTTGAATGCTCAGTGCTAGCAGCATAACATCCAATTTTCAAGTTTGGTCTGGGGGATTTCATTGATTATTGATAATGTTTGGGGTTGTAGCGTTTTTCGGGAGGCCTGTAGGCATCCTTAAAATGACTGGCGCGTTGCATGGAATACAACAGCCTTTCTCCTCCTGGAGCTGCTGCCCATTGGCTGGTCCAGAACGAACGCAGCGAGTGTATTTATATAGGTGGAGCGGATAGACGCAACACTCCGGGCTGCTGTGCTGCAGTTGATGCTTAATGTAGCATTAGCTTTATAGATGAACCTGAAAATAAATCTACAAACATATGCTGCTCGCAACAAATGGGTGGCGGCGCGCATCGTGGCAGTACATAGCTGGCAGATGTGTTTCTGTGTTTGAGGGAGGAGCCAAGTCCAGTCGCTCACATGGACACAAAAGCTATAAATGGCTGGACAAAGTGAGAGTTCACCTATTAAATTGTGAAAACATAAGCTAACAACAGGAGTATAGATAGACATATTTTTAGAAGTATCATTGTGAATCTGCATCTTTATTATTACATTAATAATGTAATAATAACATAATATAGATTTTTGTATAATTTTAGTTCAGGTTAACTTAAAAAGTGAGCTATTACTGTTGCAAGTTATTTTCTAAACTGCAAAAAAGTAATTGTTAGGGATGCCCAAATCTGAAAATTTTGGCCAATGTTGATATCTGATATAAATACTGCCATTATGGCAATACAGTGATCCCTCGCTATAACGCGGTTCACCTTTCGCGGTCTCGCTGCTTGGAAGATTTTTTTACAGTGCATTGTGTTCTTCGTCCTGATTGGCTAAACAGTCTCCGAGCTCCTTCTCTACCTATGTCACCTAAGTAATACAGTTTGGCCATTCAAGAGATGGAAAATGAAACTTTGAATGCCTGCTGGAAAAAACTGCGGCCAGAGGCAGCACAAAACCCAACCGGAGGCTCGCTTGATGAGGTCCATCACTCTGAAGTAGATCCAGCTGTGAATCTCGCGGTCCAGGTTGGAGGAGACGCTTTAATGACATGACTCTGGATCACATTAAGGCCCGATTGATGAGCACGCACATCCACTGACCTGAAAACAGGTTTTGTTCTTTGGTTTCAATGTAGAGTATTTAATTATGCCGTATAATAATTGTAAAAACTAAAGGTAACTACTTCGCAGATTTCACTTATCGCGGGTTATTTTCAGAATGCAACCTCCGCGAAAAATTAGGGATCACTGTATATCAGTATTTAATTTTATCAATTTATTTGTTTATTCAATTAATCATCGGAATAATTGATAGAATACTTGATTACTAAAATAATCGTTTACAAAAGCCATAGTAGCTTGTTAAAATTAAACTAATTGAGCTCTAAAAGCATGGCTGATCCATGTATGACTGCGTTGTCATACATGCAGAGCTAAACCAGGAGGCACAGATCTGTGTGACAAACACAGTAGTCCATGTTGAATGGAATTAAAATCAGCTGTACTTTGTATAGAAATACTTGAACTGACCAAATATTACTCATTGTCTTTTCCACATCCAGGTCTGCAGCCTACAATCTCCTCTGTGCTTTGACTTGCACATTTAACCTAAAGATAGAGGGACAGCTGTTGGAGACGTCCGGTCTCTGTATCCCAGCAAACAACACACTTTTTATTGTCTCCATCAGCAAGACCCTTGCTGCAAATGAGCCGCATCTGACACTGGAGTTCTTGGAGGAATGCATTTCTGGATTCAGCAAATCCAGTAAGACTGCTACACATTTAGCATGACATTTACCTGAAGTAGGTATTTGACACTTGACACACTGTAAGCAATTTGCTGCTCCAGGAGAAGTGAATGCTGCGAGGTAATGGATTCACAAAGACTCTGTTCTACTGAAACTGACAATGAGTTTTGATTATATTGAGATTAAATTAGGATTATTTCTGAAGTGAGTGTGTTGGACTGAACACACTGAAAGTAGAGGGTATTGGACTGAACACACTGAAAGTAGAGGTAGTGTAGAAATTTACACATATCTCTACCATTTATTTTTTAATTAGTTTAAAAAGAAGATTATCTAAATGAACCAAGACTATCTATTAGATAATATGAAGAGCTCATCTCCAGGGCATCCAAAAATAGCAGAGGTATTTCTTACAATGCTTTGAAGCTTAGGTCTGCTTTGTTTGTGGTAAACGGTGGTGTGGTTGTAATGGCATTTTTGTGCTTTAGTGATGCCTAATAGTTTGCAGGGAGACCCCCACTTTATAGAATTAATGTACAAGTGTGTCCTTCATCTTGTATTGTTTTAAAATTAGATGTCAAAGTTTTTGAAACGCCTAACATGCACTAAAACTACATGCAGTAACTGTATGATTTGGAAGGCAATTGTAGTTACAGTGGATAGCAGGACTTTAAGGAAGGCTCAACAGTGTCAAAAAAACGGGAAAATGCCAAGCAAAATTTTAATATTTAATATTATAATAGTAAATACTTGTGTTTTCTGTGAACGTCAAGCAGAAGTTCTAAATGTTTTCTTACAGGTATTGAGCTCAAGCATCTCTGCCTGGAGTACATGACACCCTGGCTTCTAAACTTGGTCCGCTTCTGCAAACATAATGACGATGCCAAACGTCAGCGTGTCACAGCCATCCTGGACAAACTTATCACAATGACAATAAATGAAAAACAGATGTATCCCTCCATCCAGGCCAAGATCTGGGGCAGCCTGGGCCAAGTGAGTTTCAGCCCAA
Organism: Poecilia picta; assembly: GCA_033032245.1. Taxonomy (NCBI): domain Eukaryota; kingdom Metazoa; phylum Chordata; class Actinopteri; order Cyprinodontiformes; family Poeciliidae; genus Poecilia; species Poecilia picta. The sequence goes on along the minus strand of CM065365.1, from coordinate 1,925,774 downwards.
CAAATGGAGAACCTCTTTTCATTCCATCAAGGTTCTGTCATTTTTTTGACTCATTTCTCATATCTGTAGATAACGGATCTGCTTGATGTGGTGTTAGACAGCTTTATCAAGACTAGTGCCACGGGAGGCCTAGGCTCCATCAAGGCAGAGGTCATGGCTGATACTGCTGTAGCTCTGGCTTCAGGGAATGTTAAACTGGTGTCTAATAAGGTAAGATTCTACACAAATCAGAAGGGTGTTATCATGTGTAGTGTTGCATTTTTCAATATCGTAATGAAAATCTGGCCTCCAAAATGTAATAAAATGTAATTAAGCAAATAATTAGAAAATGTTACATAACAATTTAATAAAATCCTTAAACAAATTTTGTACTGTATTCTCCGCACTATAAGGCGCACCTAAAAACCTTCAATTTCCTCAAAAGCCGACAGTGCGTCTTATACATGGACCAATATTGAGCCACAACAGGTCTAGCAACTATGGTAAGCAGCCGCTGACTTCATTTTTGCCCGTAGAAGAAGAAGCGCGGTGCATGCTGGGATAGTTGTCAGAACGCTGGTTTGTTAATAAAGTTTAACTGACCTATCTACCTACCAACCTGATAATCGGGTCGTCTGCAGGTCATTTAGCACCACGTTCTCCATGAACATGCTGTGCGCGAACGGAGAAGGGTGACCATGGTCTGCCCACGCCCCGGCCCAGTCGTGGAAGGCTCTCCTCACCGACCCGAGTCGGTGACATTCTTTATGTCAACAAAGTGGCTTTAGATATTCATCCGGGGTGCTCCGACTAGGGTTACCAAGGGACCAGCCTCTATACATTTAAAGCCCGGAGGTGAGAGGGGGGTAAGAGAGACAGAGACTGCGTGGGCAGCGTGTCGGTTGGTCTGCGTTACCCAGAAAGCAGTTGGGCACAATATTGCAACACCAACATCGTAAGTGAAACGACGACTGGGGCAGCTACTATATAAGGGACCACTTCTTTACAAATGTGGATGTGTAATAATAGAGTATGGAACTAATCGGCAACCCAAACCTAAGCACCTATTCTATGTTCCTTATAATGCGGTGCGCCTTATATATGAAAAAATGACAATTTTATAAATTATGTCTGTATTCCCAGTTTTTAATAAATTAATTACACATTTAAATAATTATTTCATAGCTTATCTGTACTCTCCATAGATACTGATGTTGTTCTTGAATCCACCAATTACAAACACCATAGTTGTGGTGCTGCAGGTCATATTTAAACCGATTTACTCTGAAATTTGAAGCTTACAGTCCAAATCTGTTGTACATTTAATAAAAGATCAGAGTATGAAACAAATGTTTTACTACATTTAGTATAGTACATGTCAGTAGATACATTTTAGATGTGCTTATTCACTTTACTGAGCATAGAAGAAGCAGTCAGCAGACACTGTGGAGTGTTCTCTGCTCCTCATTGTCTGCTTTATCAGAAAGAAGTAAGTATTGTAAAAGAGATATTGTGCACTGGAAGTTGATTGCTTATTTTTGCAAACATTTAGAGGTGGAAGTAGTTTTAGAATCTTGAAGAGCAGACATTAGCTTCTGTATACCAACATTAGGCCAATAGGATAAACTTATGGTGTTTTGACTTTATTCTCTCTTCACCACAAAGGATATAGAATCTGAAAAGACTGGAAGGTCATTGGAAGAAGACTGTTGCTGTTGACAGCAACTTATCTCATCGTGCCAAACTATCATGTTACGCTCATGAATCATTTTGAAATGTCCATAGCAGGAGAGCTTGGTACATTTTTTTGCTACAATGGGTGGTAATTTCTAAAGCCTAGATATGTTTTTTTATTTATATATTATATGTTCCATGCCTTTTCTATAGTTGCTAAAATATACTAAGAATTGTGCTGACTTTAGAAAGCATACCACCTCACGATTACCTCAGAGAGGAAAATTGTATTTGTTTCATTGGTTTGTGATACAATTAGCTCTTCACTTTCAATCCAGTTTAATATTTATTTGCGTTCCTGCTCTGCTGGCTCATTCAAAATTAAATATTAATTTAGTGACAATAAACCCAGGAGGCATCTTCTTCATAGATATTTAGTGGCTAAATGAAACAAACTATTTTACTAGGTATTTTATTTGTAGACTTATCTAAAAATTCTTTTGGCTAATGTTTTTTTTTATTGAGGCCATACATAATATGAATTTGATTAAAAAATAAAAACACACAAAGTTTAACGTAGGGTTATTTTAAGATGTCAAAACTAATCAAATTTTCATACTAAGAGACAGGAGACAGAACTCTTAATAAAACACAGTGCATACATACAATGTTGGAAGTTTTGTTGTGAAAAGTCTGCATGAATTGTAATCATTACTTACATGGTAGAAGTGCAATTCCAAAGCAGTAAATTCCTAGTGACTTACAGAAAGCAAAAAGAAAAACTCATCCACTCACTATCCATCATCTGTGTGCTTTGTGTCAATTTCAGCCTGCTGCCCAGACAAACAAACACAACATACACAGGCAGACACAATAGAATATTCTGGGCCTGGCTCCTATTATGGCACACATCGGTACTACTTTGAATAGTGGTCATTGTGAAGACTGTTGCCTAAGAAATGGCAGGCAGTGTTTGGCTTGTGCTGCTGCTCTGCTGCGGGTTTAAAGTGACTTCACCAAACTGTTGCAATGGTTGCTGATTCGATCCTGCCTGGACAGCAATCAATACATACACAATATGAAGACGGTTTCCTCAGACCAGCTTTTTTGAGGTGGATTCTAATGGTCAGCAATTGTTTGAATTAAGTCATTCTAAGGCTCAGTTAAGATACATGTGACTTCCTGTAGGCAGCAAAATAGATTCTCTTCTGCAAGAGAATCCTGGTCAACGTTAAAACAGATCAACTGCCTAACCTGTTCAGAAAACACTCCTGGACCACCTAATTTGAAATTGCCTTTGCAATAACACATAATGCTTTTTGTTTAAATTCTATATTTTTGAAACTTTGAGATGATTACAAAAAGCTTGATTGCACATCGAGGTCACAGTTTCAGTCTGTGATCAATTCTAAAATTAACAGACAGTAATACCTCCACCCATCCCCCTCCAGGAAAATGTCACCACTAAACAGAAACCAAGAGGTAACTTCAGTGAACAAACTGCTCTGCTGTGGAATGGGCTTCACGGCACACTGTCTTCCTCTAGAACAACGCTTTTTATAAAGCTTAAACAGAGTTTTCCTCAAGAAAACTTGCTAAATCTGGTGGCAGAGGCGCTGTGGAGTTCCACCAGCAGCCCACTGTGTTTATAAAAAACATTAAAGGTGAGAGGAAATTAAAAATATCACTAGGTAGAATATTGAAATGCATTATAGAAAATACTTACACAAATGTATAATTTAAAAACAAAAGCTTGAATTTTTATCACGGATCAAGGATTTTAACATGTAATTATTGAGAATGATAATGCTCTTACATTAGATTTAATGCTTTCAGCATTGATAGATGAAATATTTTAGAGGAAAAAAAATTTGACATGCTTTGGGGCCACATGTACACAAAGGATCAGTGGCTTTGTGTCTTTTTGCTGGTTGATAATGATGACTTTTTTTTGTCATCACTAAAATACAGTAAAAAGCCAAAACCTGCCTGTTTATGTAAACATGGGATTCTAATGGTATTTTATGGACTCAGTTCAGGTTTTTAATTGATTTGTATTTTCAGATTCAGGAATTTTCTCATTTCTACTATAAGTTCTATCAGCTAGAATAAAGAGTAATGTCAGGTCTGGACATACCAACAGTATGTAACCTCTGGGCTGCACATGAGGCTTTACTCTAGTGTTATCTAATGACTTACTGTTTGTTGTCATGCCAGGACGCCGTACTGAGCACAGTGGAGCATTGTCTGCTGGCCTTGAACTCTTTGTCACCAAAGATTTGAATCAATTCTTTTTTTCTTCTTCAGATGGAAGAACTGTGCATGATTTAGCGCACATTTTTAATGTGTATTCACATTTGTTTTTATTAAAGTATTTTACAATACAGACCCATTCAATAAATTAGAATCTTATTGAAAAGATTCCATTTATTTCAGGAACTTTATCCTGGAAGATCCTGGAAACATATAGATTATTACACACAGAAGTGTGTCATAACAAATTATTTACTGATGGTTTTGAAAACATGACATTGAAAATTATAATATTACATTATACTGATTAAAAAAATCTATTTTTAAAACCAGAATTTTCACTTAATGAAACATACATACATTTTATTCATTTTTTATATACAGTTTGTATGGACTACTTTGTTTCTTGAAAAAGACATTTTCTTCTAATGTTTGCCTAAATGTTATTTTCAAGGGGTCCTTTTAATCTGATAAAATAGCCTCTTAGTGCATTTGACTGAAATTAACATACATTTACACTGTTGAGAATCAAAATTTGCACAAATATTTGACTAATGTAATTATTAATAACAGATTTTTAAAAAAATTGAAATTAATAAAGTTAGTTTCTTTAGTTAAATTGGGGAGCCATGGAAGTAAAAGTCAAACTCTGAATAGCAGAAACTCTTCATACAACAAATAATGACGACTGATGCACTTTTTTTGAGAGAATTTATTAACAAAATAGCTGAATTATCTCACAAATAACCTCTTTCTCCAAGTACCGACATGCAATATAACAAATGATGAAAAAGATATGAATGACATCAGACTTGTACAGCAGTTTTCAACCATCTTGTGTGCTTATTTTTGTAGTTTTTCTTGAGGATAAGCTGATCTGGGCCTTTGTTGGGTATTGTCATTTAAAAATAAATAATAATAAAAAATCATATAATGTTGTGGTGTATTATAAGTGAAAAAAAAAAAATTTTTATGAAGTTTCTGTTCTCAATCATTGCATCTTAGAATTTAATGTAATGGCTTCCTTAACTGGGCTGCACTGTTGCTTTGCAGCAAAAAGGTTCTGGTTCTGGGTTCTCTGTTGTTTTTTTTCCTCAACTGTCAAAGTGACTGCATGAGGCAGTCTGCTGCTGACACATGATTTTTAAGGTTTAATTATTGGCCTTTTCTTTGGCAGGTTATTGGTCGGATGTGCAAGATCATAGACAAGACGTGCCTGTCACCAACTCCTACGCTGGAGCAGCACCTCATGTGGGATGACATTGCGATCCTGGCCCGCTACATGCTCATGCTGTCCTTTAACAACTCTTTGGACGTTGCAGCCCACCTGCCATACCTGTTCCATGTAGTGACGCTACTAGTAGCCACCGGGCCACTGTCCCTCAGAGCCTCTACCCATGGTTTAGTCATCAACATCATCCACTCCCTGTGCACCTGTTCACAGCTCAGCTTCAGTGGTAAGCAGCAATCACCTTTGTCTGCTGATTTTTAAATATTGAAAACTTTTCTAAAGTCAAAATCAATCTAAAAAAATACACAAACTAATAAATAAGAAACTTGTGCCTTATGATAAAAACATGTTTTGTTGTGTAAAATAATTACAGAGGAGACAAAGCAGGTTCTGAGGCTGAGCCTGACTGAGTTTTCGTTGCCAAAGTTCTATCTGCTGTTTGGCATCAGCAAAGTCAAATCAGCTGCCGTCATTGCCTTCCGCTCCAGCTACAGAGACCGCTCCTTCTCACCAGGCTCCTATGAGAGGGAGACCTTCGCTCTGTCCTCTCTGGAGACTGTAACTGAGGCCTTGCTGGAAATTATGGAGGTCAGACAGATAACTATGCATCTGTTAAGCAGGATTCTGTCTCTTTGTCATAGTGCTTGATGCTCATTGAAAATGTTTTTTGAATAAATATTCACCACCATATTTTTTATTCTTGTTTTACCCTTTTGTTTGCCACAGTAATAGTTTAGTTTACATATACTTTACAACTTTTCTTCAAGAGCACATAACTACATGTATGCTTATTGTATTATTTCTCTCTTTTGACTCCAGGCCTGTATGAGAGACATCCCAAGTTGTAAGTGGTTAGACCAGTGGACAGAGCTTGCTCAAAAGTATGTACCTCTTTAAGCTTTTTTTTTAATGTATATAGTTTTTCTCAAGCTTTGAGGTATCTAATCTTTGTGCTTGGGTTGTAGATTTGCATTCCAGTACAACCCCTCCCTACAGCCCAGAGCCCTGGTGGTCTTTGGCTGCATCAGCAAGAGGGTGACTCATGGCCAGATCAAGCAGATCATCCGAATCCTCAGCAAAGCCAGCCCTTTGCTCAGCATAGACCGGGTAAGATCAGTCACAGTAACATTCCATTCGGCTGCCTGATCCATCTTCATACCGTGCTGCAGTAATCCTGATTATACTGCAGCAGGAGCCAATCCTTAAACTTTGACCTAATCATGAAATGACTTCACTTTCCTACCCACTTCAAACGATTTGCTAGAGTTTGGAATGTAGGCAACCTAGACCCATAGGCTACCTTGAAATGTGTTTTACTGGACTACTGCAAAGCTTCTCACTAGGATTCTTAGAAAGAGCCTGCAGAGGCTCCAGTACATCCAAAACTAGGATCCTGATGAGAAGGCACAAACATGGCCATATTACTTCATCCTCCTCTCTCTTGACTGGCTTCCCAGTTCCACCAGGATTGAATTCAAGGTTTCCCTCCTCACTCCCGATGCCCCCCAACTATCTCAAAGAAATGCTGAACCTACAAAACATAACTTGCTCACTCTGCTCCAGTCCAGACAACACATGACAACACGATGTTCATTACACAGCACCTGATGAAAAACATCAGGAGACTTTTTTTCACCATGTGCTGTGTAATGATTGGACTGCACTGAGCTGAAGTCAATGAGAAGGACTTGTTTAGTTTCTCTTCTTTTCTAAGTGAGACAGAATGAAGTAGAATGAAGAGTCTTGCTTTGCTGTATGTACAGCATCCAGGTAGCCCTGATAGATGGTGCTTGTTAAGGCTTTGCAAGTTGGCAGCTTATAGTCAGTGATGAAAGTCCAACCAGATAGTTTATAACAGATAAAGAGTAGCTGCACAGTTGGTTTTCTGGTCCCGGTGACAGTTTGTTCCTTTTGCACTTGGTTCTACATGATCAGATTTAAAAACAGACAACAAGCTTATTTGTGGCTGGGTCTACTTCTTTTGTTTTTATTCATATCTTAATGTAGTTGGTAATGGAGATAGTAAATGATATAATATGTTGTATTTGTTACTGCCAAAAACTTTTACTCTCGTGACGAAAGAATATTTTACCCTTCATGTAACATGTTGTTTAAAACTGTTCATATTGTGACTGTTGGCGTCTCTCCTGCATCCCTAAAGAGTCTGATTTTTGTGCTGCCCTGTGTGGTCAGTTCCCCGTCTCATGGGCATTCCCCCTCTTTTCTGTGGACTGTTTTAGGGTCTGGAGAGCTGTTTGAAGGGACCCGACAATTACAACAGCCAAGTGTTAATTGAGGCCACTGTGATTGCTCTGACCAAGCTGCAGCCTCTACTCAGCAAGGTATGAAATGTATTCATTCACCACTGTATTCAGCCATTTCTGCTGCAAAATCTAATTTCCATTATTTTCATTTCATTGTGACTAGTTGTCAAGATAAAAAATTGCCTTCGTATTTTGTCATAATTTAAAATGGAACTCTAAACTATATTCTTTCCATTTTAAAGATAAAATTATGGTGCGTTCACACCAAACGTGCGTCGAGTGCCCATCACAGTGTGTTTCGAGCGACTAGCGCAGTGTGATTTGAAGCGCTTGACGCATCAAACACGTCCAACAAATAGGCTGGCAACAGAAAATAACGGCCATATTGATTCTGACTCACCCTCGACGCGCCTCCACATAGACGTTGAATGGAAACCAGATGCGCCTGACGCTCAAAACGCTTTTGGTGTGAACACACCATCAAGCGTCTGCATTCAAAGTCCACATGCATCAAACTTGAAGCGTCGGACGCGTTTTTGAAGTGTGTGACCCGTTTGGTGTGAACACACCAATAGAACATCCCAAAAACCTACATACAGTCTAAATTTGCCATCCCATAAACTGGGAGATATATTCCTCTCTGGGTCACAGGATCCTTTTTACCTAGAGTATAAAAGCCAGATGTTCTATTTTACTGCAACATCTGTTCAGAGACGTTAGATTGACAGGTAAATCTCCTCACCAGATAGTAACACATCTATTAGTGACACAGCAGAAAATCTTCAGTTTTACTATGATCAGTTCATGAGCTAACACTGAAACAGCTTTGCAGTCAAATGGTTTTCAGAATGCTAAATAAATTGTTTCTCTGTACATTTTGCTGCCCTCACTAACGTTAAGGTTATGGGTGACTATATGCAAGTTAAAGATAAACTCTCATATCCTGTCATTTAGAACCAACCACCAAAGTTGCCCATGTTGCTCTGCTACAACAATTACAAACTGATGAATTTTCTCCTAGTTTGGGACGTTTGAATTAGGGATAATGATCCTCCTAGACATATTTTTAAGTTGTTGGTAATGGGGTGCTGTCATTGTTGCTGTTAAATGATTTGCTTTCTGTGTGTTTGCAGGACTCTCCGATGCACAAAGCTCTGTTCTGGGTGGCAGTAGCTGTGCTGCAGCTGGATGAAGTCAACTTGTACTCTGCTGGAACTGCCCTTTTGGAGCAAAACCTTCACACTCTTGACACAATGCGGATCTTCAATGACAAGGTAGAGCTTAAGGGCTGGAAGAAGCGCCGTCATAATATCTGTATACTTTAATAGAACTTTGTCAGAGAACTTGTCTGTTTTCTTTTAGGTCAAAGCATAGATGCATGAAAATAACAACAGAACTGACTGTCTTAGAATAGCTGCTAGCTTGTTTTTAGCCAGCAGAGTTTCTTCTTCCTCTGCTGTGACTGTTTGATTACTGCAGTCATTAAAATGAAATGTTCACACACTTAAAGCATTTTTATTTACTTATCAGAACTTTTCTCATGAATCACTTTCATTATCTCAAATACTAAAATGCTATATTTTTACTATTTCTACACATATCATAGAAAAGTCCTGTTAATAAAGATGGCAGGGTGATCTGGAGCATTTGAACCAAATCTGCTGTTTGCTTCTTCAGAGTCCAGAAGAAGTTTTCATGGAAATTAGGCGTCCTTTAGAATGGCACTGTAAGCAGATGGATCATTTTGTGGGCCTCAATTTTAGTGCTAACTTCAACTTTGCCTTAGTGGGCCACTTACTCAAAGGTAAGGCCGTTTCCTTTTTTACTCTCTTGACTAATCATTTCTGTTAATGTAGTTAAATCCTAAGTTTGGAGTAAATGCTTTGACTTTTGATCAGTTTGTCCACAGTGTTTGTGAATAATTTGTCGTTCATGAGCAAACAGCCACTTTCTTTGCTAGTGTCAGGTTATCCATAGTTCTCATGTTCTGCTTTTGTCCCTGCAGGCTACAGACACCCGTCTCCCACCACTGTGGCGAGGACAGTGCGGATCCTGCACACACTGTTGGCTCTAACAAGCAAACATTTGAAATGTGACAAGTTTGAGGTCAACACTCAGAGCGTGGCTTATTTAGCTGGTAAAAACCAACATGCAATACATCCTTCAGATATTCACCTTCATTACTGCATAATATTGTTTTTAAAACTGAGGACAAGCCCACACTAATGTGGGCCGAGCACAGAGAAAGTTTCACTAAGTTGTGCACTTCTATGAACTTGCAGCTCAGAATGATTATTGCATCAACAGTTTTCTATCATCTGCTGCTGTCTTGCTTGTGAAAGTCTTGTTTCCTTATGAGGTTTGTTAGACTGTGAATAAACATAAATACGATGACCGCACCTCATATTCAGCTTATTTTGGTCATACAAAGATTACCTTTTTTACTACCTGTACTTTTTCTGCAGCCTTGCTCACTGTGTCAGAGGAAGTCAGAAGTCGATGTAGCCTCAAACACAGGAAGTCGCTGCTTATTTCTGAGCTGTCTGTGGATCCTGTACCTATGGAAACCTACACCAGTCACATCACCAACCCCAAATGCAGGTGTGCTAACAAATGGGGCTTTGTTCTATTCCCTTCCAGGATGGGCGAGCTGCATGTCTGCTCACAATGTTTTATTTTCAGAACTGTGCAAGAGCCTCAGCCGTGGACATCACCTCAGGTTTCAGAGCGCTACCTTTCCACCCATCATTACCCCACGATGGGCCAGATAAGCCCACGAACGCGCAAATCCATGAGCCTGGACATGGGCCAACCATCACAGGCCAACACAAAGAAGCTTCTCGGTATTTAATCTTTCCCAAATAATAGTATCCATGTTATGTATAATATGGTGTGTGTGTGTGGGTGTGTGTGCGCGTATGTGTGTGTGTATATATGTATGTATGTATGTATGTATGTATGTGTATACATACAGTGGTGTAAAAAAGGAGTTAACACTTTATTTGATGAAGTGTGCTGACATAAATGTTATGAAAATGAATGAGTCTTTATGAATGTTTACGACTGTTGTTATGAAGTGTCATTTGGTAAACAATGACAATTTTAATGCAAAGTTGACAATTTGAATGGACTTTTAATGCAAGCTTAATGCAAGTTTGCATTAAAAGTGTCATTATTTACTGATTCATTCATGTTTTTTTTGCCCTCCCCCCTGCAATGGCAATGTGCCCCCGCTAGGGGGAGCGCACCACAGTTTTTGAACCTCTCCTCTCTAGACCAACATTTAATTTTATACTTTTAATATCGGAACAAGACCTGAAGAAACTCCTGTTAGTTTACAAATCAAGAACAAACTTAAGATCTACTTAACCCAGAACAAGAGTCAGACATGGAGAACCAACATCTAGCTTTATATTGTACAAATCTAGAACCCAACCCAGAACAAATGGAACCAACATTTAGTTTTATCAGAACCAGAGAAACCGCTGTTAGTTTATAAAATATGCACTAGTTATCCTTATTAAACATGGAACCAATATGTAGTTTTAGACTTTCACCTTTTTGTCTTTCTTTTGGTTTGTTGTTTTGTTTGTATTTTTCTTCTAATTCATGTAAAGCACTTTGAGCTGCCTTGTTGCTGAAAAGATGCTACATCAATAAAATGACCTTACCTTATTTCATTAATATTTAAATTGGTTTGATTTTCTGAAATGCAGAAGTGTGGCAAACATGCAAAATACATATGTGTATATTTGTGTAATGTATGATATATATAACTTCTATCTAATTGAATCTATGTGGCTTTTCAGTTGGGTTGTCTAATGTATTCACTGTCTGTTCCAGGTACTAGGAAGAGCTTTGATCATCTCATATCAGACTCTAAAGCACCAAAAAGGCCAGAGATGGAGGCGGGGATGACGACCCCCCCAAAGATGAGGCGTGTAGCAGAAAATGACTACGAGATCGGTAACAAAACGGATAAACTGAACACAATTCCACACCGAACACATTGGCAGCGTAAGACGTGTAACAAAAAACAAGTTTACTTTCTATTGGCTCACCCACTCTGGCCCTACACTTCAACCCATGAGGCCCAGCATTATTTGGAGCTGTTCTTAAAACAAACACTTATGCTTGTGGACATACTTGCTGTTCTGTCTTGGCAAAATTCATCCAGTATTATAAAACGTGTCATGCTGCTTTCAATGTGGATTCGGTTTTTATGTGTTTTCTTTTTTTTCTAAACAAGCAGTTTGTAATTCTGATCTTTATTGTTACTGGTAAAGAGACACAAAGAATTGGAAATTCTCACCTGCGAAAGGTGTCTGTATCAGAGTCTAATGTCCTGCTGGATGAGGAGGTGCTGACTGACCCCAAAATCCAGGCTCTGCTGCTCACTGTGCTGGTGAGTTCTCCAACTCCGTCCTTGTAGAGATGATGTGGTGCCTCCAAACTGTGACTGTGCTTTTCAACTTCTTCTTCTCTTCTTCAGGCGACCCAGGTTAAGTACACCACAGATGACTTTGACCAACGGATTTTGTACGAGTACTTAGCCGAAGCCAGTGTTGTGTTTCCTAAAGTTTTTCCAGTTGTGTAAGTTCTAAATACTGTATTTCTCACTTGAAACCTTTGTCACGAACTTGACTTTTGTCTGGAGATACTTGTTTTTGAGTTCCATTTTCACATTCCATGCTGCGTTAGCTCATTAAAGTTACGCTTTCTCTCACCCTAATTTGTATACAGAAAAAAACCTATTGTGTCTTTTTTCTGGTTTTGATTTTTCTCTCTTTTTTTCTTCCTAAACTACCTTTCAAAATAACCTATCTAGCCTCCTTACTGCTCAGCCTTAAAATAGCGCCCCCTAGCTACAACCATTAATTACGTAGACGGAGGAGAACGTTCCAGACCAGGGGTTGGCCATCCTGGTCCTGGAGGGCCGGTGTCCTGCAACTCTTAACGTCTTCCTGATCCAACACACTTGAATCCAATAACTGAATCTTCTCAGTTCAGTCAGATTCTCCAGAGTCCTGCTAACGATCTCATTACTTGACTCAGGTGTGTTGAAATAGAGACGCATCTAAAAGTTGCAGGAGACCGGCCCTCCAGGCCTGGAGTTGCCCACCTCTGTTCCAGACTAAAAACAATGAATAAGACCTGGAGGAGGTGACCAGTCCTGACCGTTACTGGCTACATGTTTAAGACTGAAGGCTCACAGATGAGCCAGAACCTAGAACTACTGACAGCTTCATGAACAGAGATCATTTAAATGGTAGAAGAGCAGATATTGGAATGGAAAACTTGCTAACAGACCTGGAAATGCTAACTGCAGTGCTAACTGCTAAGAGAATTTTGGAAATGTATCTTTACATCTGCAGATCTTTAGATATTTTTATGAGAATATATCTACCAAGATAACATAGATAAATAATATTCATAGCTCTGGAAAATGTAGTAACTCTCTCCAGCGAGCTTCTTCCAGGTCACAGCTGGGACTCTGGCTTTGTTGTTGTCTCTGCTCCCCGTCGTTGTTCTTCCCCTCGCTGCCTCTGCTGTGTTATGGTGGTACTGCACTGAATGTCCTCCTGATTTTGTTTATTCTGGATCCCATCTAGTAATCATTCGAACCACTTTCGTTGTAAGCCTCCTCGCTGACGTGTGCCCTGCAGATCACCATGTTGGCTGATATTGTCAGTGGTGAAATTTAGGCTTCCCAGCTGGATGATTCTCACCCAAGGCTAAAATAATTTAGTGTGTTTTTCCCCTCCCCATGTCCAGACCAGCCGCAGCCTGAACAGCCATGTTCAGATTCACATAAACAGGTTTTAACCTCACCTGAACGAACAAAACCTCTTTGAGTTCAGCTGCTGGGCTCCGTTCTCCAGCTACGTCACACAAGCCGCGTGTTTTTTCTAGAAGCAGAGCTTTTTTGTTGGTTCAACACTTTCAAACATTCGCCAGCTTATTAGAGACCAAGAACAACAACCAGATTTACAGTTTCACCTCAGAAAATGTTTTTCTACCATTTAAAAGAACGTTCAATATGCACTTTAAACTACCAATGGACAAAGTGAAATGTCCCATCCTGCCCTCTGTCTGACCTGTAGTTTGTGTCGAGTTTTTCTATATTGTAATGTTGTTCCTCTCATTCATAGTATAGTTTCACTTCTCTTTTCAAACAGCTGACCTTTTCCACTATCCCAGTCTCATGTATTAACATCTACTCTAACACAAAGTTCTCGAGCATTAATTGTGACATTGCCCCATTTCAGTAGTCAACTTTTAACTATAGGTAACATGTTTATATGTGCACTCCTCAGTTATAACTTATTGGACTCCAAAATCAACACTGTGCTGTCCATGTGCCAAGACATCAACCTCCTGAACCCGGTCCATGGCATCGTACAGAGTGTGGTGTACCACGAGGAATCCCCTCCTCAGTACCAGCCTTCATATTTACAAAGTAGGACATTTTGTCTTCACACCTTTACAGATGAAACGTCTTCTACAGTCATGTGATCTGAAGTGGATACGTGTGCACTGTCAGCTCTTAAGTGTCACCTGTCTCTCATTCATTTTTATTTAACAGGTTTTGGCTTTAATGGGCTGTGGAGATTTGCTGGACCTTTTTCTAAGGTATAGATGTTTCCTTTTCCTGTTATATCTTTGTTTTGTTCTGGAACATCCTTAGAGCTGTGCAGTACTTGTGTGGCTACGTTGGTATAACAATACAAGAAGGAAGTGCATGTACTGTCAAATTCACATGACGTTAAAGCAGAAAACAAACATTCATCTTCTGCTTTGCAGATTTTAGTGAGTAATAACTGCACAGTATTCAGCTACATTTCTATACTTGGACTTCATTTCTACACACACACACACCGCGCACACACACGCGCACACACACACACTCATGCCACTATGCCACCCCACAACCACCAACCTACAACATCAGACTACTGTGTTCTCGCCTATGTTACAACTTTTGCCAGTTTGGTGACTAGAATAATGTCGTTAATGAACTGCAAACGTTAGACTTAATTATTGTAACCAAACAAAGGTTTCATAGAACATTAGGTCTGGTGATTGAACAACACAGCATCATGTATATTCTTACAAAGTGGTGATAAGTTGCATTATCAATAAAATGAGATAATGTTATTGAAATGTTACATGAACAATAACATTTTTGTTGGCTGCTCATTTACGACCGAGTCAAATCCCATTCTGTTGTTTGGCTTTAAAAGTGGATCACATGCAGAAGAGTATTTATTCTGGTTGATGTTATATTGCATTTCTGATGAACAGGAAGTATATTTTTACGGTTTTCTGAATCAACACTGGGTCAACTGTCCGCATTGTAAGCATTCATCTTTTTTTCTGTCCCCACAGCAAACACAGATCCCAGACTATGCTGAGCTGATTGTGAAGTTTTTGGAAGCTTTGATCGACAGCTACCTGCCCACCGCCGATGAAGAGAGAGGAGAGGAACAGCTACGAACTCCCACATCCCCGTATCCTCCCAGCAGCCAAAGCCAGCTGAGCATCACTGCCAATCTGAACCTGTCAAACTCCATGACCTCACTGGCCACATCACAACACTCCCCAGGTGTGACCCCCACCCCCCCCCCCAGCCCACCCACCCACCCAAACACAAATACCCACGGTCAGTCAGACCTGCTTCAGAGTTTAAATATTTCTTTTGGTCTAGGCTGCCTTACCCTTTATATGTTCTTTTTTAGTTGGATAAAGAAAAATATACAACTGACTGGATTCACAAGTGAATGTTTTTGGATCTTACATATGAATGGTAAACCATCACAGTAGTTATGAAGTTGACTGTAAAGGGTAAAAGTTCCAGGGCTGCGCGGTGTGATGACACACGTCACACACATCACCTCCACAAGCTGCCAGAGCAGAGATGATGGGATCATCTACAGAGATGATGGGATCAGGATTGATCATCTACAGAGATGATGGGATCATCTACAGAGATGATGGGATCATCTACAGAGATGATGGGATCATCTACAGAGATGATGGGATCATCTACAGAGATGATGGGATCATCTACAGAGATGATGGGATCATCTACAGAGATGATGGGATCATCTACAGAGATGATGGATCTCGGATGATCATCTACAGAGATGATGGGATCATCTACAGAGATGATGGGATCATCTACAGAGATGATTGGTTCCTGTTCCTTCAGCTTCATGGATTCACTTTTGATTGAGGTTCTTGCTTACTCATGAATTTAACTTCACCATAAAATTTTACTTGTAAGTTGTAAAAATAAATTATTAAAACCATTCGCATGACTATAAAAGTCATCATGTTTTCTTCTTAGTCCATCAAGGACGTCATGTGGTCATTTGATTCTGGGACTGACACACTCCTAAGTGGTCTCTAGGGTCAGGGTCAGGAACCACTGCTTCAGATTCTAGTGGAAGAAAGTGAAAGTTCAGTGGGAATAATTCATCAGCATCAGAAATAAAACTTGACATTTAGCTGCAGTTTAGACTCCAAAAGTCCAGGAGGACATTTTAAGAAGTTTTTTCCTCACTATGCGCAGAAGGTCAAGTTAGCCGCCTGCCAGGCTAAATTAACCCTCAACGTTTACAGTATGAAAGGAACTTATGATGGAATTGTGTAAGGTCAACTTAACCTCTGATGTTTTCTATGTAGGTCATCAAATTTGCACTGCGGGAGTCATACGCTTTGATTTCGGTAGAATGCATCTATCCTTTCTTTGTTCCTCCAGGTGTGGATAAGGAGAATGTCCAGCTGTCCCCCAGCTCTGCTCTGTCCAGTGGAGGACGTATTCGCCACGGGTCAGCCAGTCAGGTCCAGAAGCAGCGCAGCGCCGGCAGCTTTAAGAGACCCAGCATTAAGAAAATAGTCTGACCGGCCCTCCAGGCCG
Organism: Poecilia picta; assembly: GCA_033032245.1. Classification (NCBI taxonomy): domain Eukaryota; kingdom Metazoa; phylum Chordata; class Actinopteri; order Cyprinodontiformes; family Poeciliidae; genus Poecilia; species Poecilia picta. The sequence goes on along the minus strand of CM065365.1, from coordinate 1,909,450 downwards.
AGCCGCCAGCCTTCACGCTGCGCTCTCTGTTTACACTCTAGTTTCTCCTTGTTCTTCATTCTCGCTGCATTGGCAAAACAAGTGAAAGAAGGAGGGCGAACTGAGCGCAGGTGTTTCTCTTCTTATTCTTTGACGGCAAAAGGTATGGGAGATGCTTCTGATCTGCACTATGCTCTGTGTGGAAGCGTTTCCTACCTGCAGGAAGTGACGACAGGGACACTTCAGCATTACGTTGACTCTGACACAGAGGGACATGTGGTTGAAGTTCCTGGGTCTGAGTCAATCAGATACACAACATGAGAGCAGCGCAGTGTGATGGGACCAACATACTCGATCCGCTTGGACATATCAGTTGCTCTCTCTATCCTGTACATATTTGACATAGACTGATGATGTACATCCAGTCCTTTATGCTAAATTTGCTGTTTTCTCTATGGTGTGCCTTTGTATGTGTTTTTCTATATTTACACTTTGTAAAGTAAAAGTCAAACCTTGCTGGACACAATAAACAGGTACTAATTATGAAGACAGGCTACTCATATCAAGCTGCCATGATCTGCCTGCGGTGATGGTCAAACCACAGTTAACCCCGATGCCTGACACTATTTACTCCTGTAGAAGTAGATGATGCTACACAAATCTTCCTGTTCCAAAAATATCTTCTTTTTTTAACACTTATCCATTAATATTACAAAACTCTATGAAAAATACAACCATGTAAATACTTGCAAATATTTTTGGTTTAATTGATTTTGTTTTTCCAATGATACATTTTTAGCAGCAAGAACGTGTTATTCAAAATTTGTGTAAAGGGCAATAATCTGTAGCTCTCCAAATGCTTTTCCTGTTCGATTAGCAACAGAGCAAACGACTCGCTGGGGAACATCGGGTGTCGCATCACACACCGCTACAGCCGACCCAGGGAGGGAGTCGTTCTGGTTTTCACCTAAACTTTTTTTTAGTTTTTTTAGTCTTTGCTTTAGTTTTCTTGCCATCGGCAGGCAATATTATCTATTGTTTATAGATGGTAACCAATAGTAATATTGTTTATTATCCATCTCCATGTTGGTTCTGTTTTGTTCTTTTTGTTTTTCAGCATTGTGTTTGTTTTTGACTTGTGTATAGAACGCAGAGATGACCGAAACAAAAAAAACTTCATAATCATGGAGACTGGCCAGGCAAACACAGCAAAGCACATGTTCTATGAGAACATCTGCATGTTCTATGAGAAGACATTCTCCGTACTTGTCCTCCTTCGTTTACCATCGCCACTTTCCCCTCACACTCCACTATCTCCAGGAATATGACGACTATCTCTGCTTTTTCTGTAAAGCTGTGTGGCGTTAGGTTTGCAGCAGGATAATACTGAGAGTGTGACATGACACTGCAGATTGTTCTGGGTTCTCAAATGTTTGGAACAGGTTTTGCAGTTTAGTTCAGTTCTTATGTTTTAGTGAGCCTCTGGTAGCTGCTGTCTCCATGGTAAAAAGATTTCCCTGCCTGAGTTCAGACAGGCAGTTGAGATTAAAAAATGCACCATGACGGCATGATGTTCAGTAAGGCTGAGTTTGGGTTGGGAAAATGGAAGTAGTATTCTAACATGGCTCCCTGTCAGCATGAAGATGGGCAGGAAGCTCCTTCAGAGACGAGGTGAAAAGGTTTCCCTGTGAGGTGTGACTCAGTCTGCCATGTTCAGAGACTGAAGTGTAATTAGTGACCTTTGGTTTAAGCAAGTTCCCATTTTCATTTAGACATTTACACAGATCTTGGCTACTTCTACATGGAACATATGCATCTGGTTTAGTCTGAGTTGTCAGTGATTAGTGCATGCGAGTTTAGGACCCACAGATAATGTTAAATTATGCCCATCACTGTGTGTTTGATGTCAGAATTACAGAAACAGTCACTCAGTGTTGGGTGAACACAGAGTGACTTAATTTGTGAATGTTTGGTTGTTTAAAACCCCTTAACTTTCACCCCAAATGCGTTCATGTAAGTCATTGGGTCCATGAGGACAGCAGTGTCTTTATGACGATTAACGACTCGAAGGTGCAGTATGTAACTTTTCCAAAAATGTTTTTTTTTTTTTACAGACTTTGTTCAGACTTTCACCATGTTGTGAGATGTAACCTGTGAAAAGATCAATCTCCTCCACCTCCTCCCAGTAACTGCTATTGCCATCTGCAGAAATCCACAGCTCCCAGTCAGAAACAACCAATCAGGCAGGTCTCAGCGCCATCAGTCAGCCTCGTGATACACGCTGCTAAATGTGTACCCAAGTGGATAGACAACTTCCTGTTCCAGTAAAGCTGTTTAACCACCATCACCGGTGGCTATGCTAACTAGCCTGAGCATTCTTGGCAGGCTGTGCTGCAGTGAAACGGCTGTAACACAGCAGAGAGCAAAGGACGCGCTAAACCCTTGACCGGACTCTGATCGTCGACTGCCCAGTTTTCACTCTAACACACTTGAAAAGCCACGCCCGGATTTCTTCCTGAAACATGCAACATGTTCACCTTTGACCTAAAAGAATCTGAGGGCAGCTCTGAGACTGACTGCAGAACTTATGAAACAAACAGATGACTTGCACTAAGTTTAAATGGGTCATGGCTTTGTAAGATGATGAAAAAAAATCCAATTGTGGCATGTTCTTTTAATGTTATGCAAAATCTGTCTTGAGTATGTTCTGAGTAGTCTGAGTTTTGTTTTTAATCCAGTATGTGTGATAATTGTAAAGATTTTGTGTACAATTTGAGATGATATATTTACTACACTGTACATACCTGTGATATTGTATCATTTTGTTTTTGTAAAGCAGGTAGTTTCTGTATCATAACACATATTACAGTGTTAGTAATAAAAGGTTCTGCTAGTGCCTGACATTGTCTTCTTTAAACTTCAATACTTCTGATTTATTAATAAAAGTTTGTTTTCCAGCTACTTTGTGCCATTTTATACTACAATCATGTAACTACATGACCATAACATGATTTAAGTTATGTGTTACACAAACTATTCCATCTGTTATTTCAATGGTAAGCTTTTGTTTCTTATGTATCCATACTTTACTTACAAGCATCACATATTAAGCATATTAAAGCAGTTTTTTTTTATTTGGCATCTCTTTTGCTCACTGAGATATTTTTTTTCTCTTAAATATGACATCACTGTAAATGGCAGCATACTGTATGGTTTTAACAAATATACAGTAGGAGCTTCCAGGTTCAGGTGGTGTGTCTGAAAAGATGATGCAACAATGTTTGCTTCCTTTTTTCTCTTTTGAGCCAAAGTTTTCAAAAGGAAAACTGGTCAGCTGGTTCATGTGACCCCACGTCCGCCCAACCTCTCTCTGTGGGAGGATTAACGGTCCACTCATTCAGTTTTAGCTAGTTTTGCAGCTTAGCAACATTTAGCTTACAGAAAGGAGGCCAAGCCGCTAAATAAACTGACTAATAACATTTAAGTTTAGGACGTGTGTGCCCAGACCCACAGACTCGCACAGATGAGTTACAGGATGTTTTGACAGAAGGGACACATTTTTATTTTTGTCCCACAATTTTGTCTTTAGTAAAGGTGAAAATTATATAAACTCAAACGACTACATTATATTTATTCCACATCTTACGTCGTTGGCTGAAGAGGAAGAAGCTCTGCTGATGTGGAAGGACAAATGCAAACACTAGATGGCAGCAGAGAGCTGATTTTTTTTACTACTTAAAGTTCAAGTTCATATAAAATTGAAGTATTCTGACATTAAAGGTGCAACTAAAGAGTGAAGGTTCAAATGTAAACTTTATTACTAACATTTGTCCATGGAGGTCGGGAGGCCTCACAATGCTAGTCTCTCATTTGAGTCCAGAAGTTGTTCTTACATGCCCTGAAAATGTGTGTTTACAGCCAAATTGACTTGTGGTTGATTTATTTATTTATTTATTTTCAGTCTGTTTGCATCATTAGGTCTCAGGGCTTTGGTTCTCCTGTCTCTTTCACCATTCAGCTCCACAGTATCAAGCGTAGGCTTTACATTATGGACGATGTGCTTCTTGGCAGATAGTGAAAGGCCGCAGGCATAGCTGCCTCGCGGCGCTGCAGAGTGAGCCGTATTTATAAAGCACAATTCCCATTCAGACAGGAATCTAAAACAGTCGAGCATCAACCATTTAAACAAAGCAGGGATTTGGTCTTTTCCATCAATTGGAAGGAAGAAAAAGGGGTTGGGGAAGAGAAGAGGAGGGAAAGAATCTCTAATCTCCACCATTGCTCTTTGACTGCAAAACTATATTCACTGAACTTCTGGTGCCTTAAAGCAAATCCATTTATCTGTCACCCGCTGCTGGTGGGGGAATGTTATGCTCAAGGATGCTGCCTGTAGCTTATCTGCTGAAATCGGAGAAAAGACTATATGAAAAGGTTTAATCACATTTTCTGTTGCCAGGAACCACAAGGTGTGAAACTACGGGAGTTTCCTCTGCCAGTTTCAGCGCAACAACATAAAGGAGCCTGAAGCAGAGGTTTTAGCAGCTCACATGGACAGCACACTTCCCCCAGGCAATTCTCCTAGCCTGTAAGTGCATTTCCAACCATCCTAAGAGTATTTCAAGCCATGTCTGCAGGATTTTCACCCATCCTGTTTTGCCCAAGGCTTCTTCAGGGAACGCTGTGGGTCTCCCATGCTCGTGGATGAATTTCGTGAGGTAATGAAGAGTGGAATGCCAGCTCTGTTCTGTCACATTATCCTGGTGCAGAAGATGTTTGTTCTGATAACCCCTGAGTTTCATCCATCCATCTCTAACGCTGAAGAATCTGAATCAAAATCAGTTACAACAACATTTAATTTCCCTTATGAATCAACAAAAGTATTTTTGAATTTGAAGCATTTATCTTTTTACACCTACTTCATTCTACCTCAAATGTGATGATTTCATTTAAAACACACTTATCAGGTACATTTACTGTCACAATGGCAGCATACTGTGTGGTTTTAACAAATGTACATTATGAAGCTTAAGGTGAAAGGAGGAGAACCAGGCAGACAAACACGCAGAGACAGCAGTGAACCAATCCATCAACTGAAATTTGATCAGTTATTAGATCAATTTTCCTAATCAGTTATTAGGAAAATCAGCAGTGATGCTGATTTTCCTGTCAAAACCGAATCCCCCAAAAATCATTTTCCATCAGTGATTTTTATTCCCAGTTGGCCAACATCATTTACAGCAAAAATATGTATGCATACAGCCTATAAGGTAAACTGTAACTAATCTAACTATAAAACTACAAGACAAAATGGACGTATAATTTTTCACCTGGGTCATAATAAGCAACAGTTTATGCAAGATATTAATACTGGCAATGTGTAAAGCAATGTGCAAGTAATATGCCTCCCTAATAATAACATTTTAGACTGCTAGACATCTAGAAATATAAAGTAATGCTAACCATGTGCTTAAGGCCCTGTACAACATAGGACCAGCCCTGCATAACAAGCTAGAGCAGGGGTGTCAAACTCATTTCACATCGTGGGCCACATATGACCCCTAGGTAGAGGTCGTGGGCCGGACCATTGAAATTATAGCATACTTAGCTATAAATAACCAAAATATCATGTCTTCCCTTTGTTTTGGTGTAAAGAAGCACAAGGACATTGTGAAATTTGAAATTTAACTCAAAATGTATTGAACAACATTTTTACAAAACATTTCACAAAATTGCACAAACTTTAAGTAACTGGTGTTGAAAATTATAGTAATGAACTTTATAATTACAAGAGACTTATAAAGAAAGGCTAACATTACATTGCACATTTTTCACACACATTCATCACCACAGTAAATATTCATTTTCACAGAGCTGGATTCTTTTAATGGAAACAGTATCTGCAAATTCAAAATGCAAGACAGCATTTTAAAGACGTTAGTCTAGTCTGGACTTGTTTTTGTTGCTGAAACTTGGCATCTTTTGGCCTGAACAAGTGCATCAACATCAGGTGTCGTGTCCTGACTAGCTGTCACTTTCAGAATGTCATTTAAGTGCTTGTGTCTGAGCCTTGAACGCATTTTTATTTTATTGATATTCATTACTGAGAAAATTTGTTCACAAAGGTAGGTTGTCCCAAACATGCACAAAATTTTAGCAGCCAGGGCTGTTAATTTGGGGAACCCTGGTAGTAGATACTGATAAAATGTGTCCAGACCTACGGAGGCAAATTTGTCCTTCAAATCTGCGTCACATTGCAAATCAATTATATCCAGCTGGATGTCGACAGCAGATCAGAAGCTTTAACTGTGAAAGGTGAGCGAAAAACTGAAAATTCTGTGTCAAGTTCACCAAATACCTGAAATCGTTTATTAAACTCCCACAGTAATCCTGCAGTCTTGTGTTTGTACCGTTTCACGTCTGCATCAGGTGTGTCACACACATCTCTAGACAGGGGAAACGATCAGGGTCTCCACTCCCACAAAGCCGCTTCAACTTAAATGCATGTATTTTGTCAGAAAACTGTGTGACAACTTTTTTGCGGCCTTGCAACATTTTGTTCAGACTGATCAAGTGTTCAGTAATATCAACCAAAAACGCAAAGTCCTGTAGCCATTCCTGGGATTGTAATTCCGACACAGGTTTTCCTTTTCTCTCCATGAACCGTTTGATTTCCTCTGTAGATCAAAGAAACGCATCAGCGCCTCTTAACCATCTCGCTTCACTTTGGTATGGCAGGTTGTGTGTAACGCTGCTGTCGCTGAGAAGGTTTCAAACTGACCATGATTTATTTAGTCCTTTACAACCAACCGCCTCCATGACGTGGTCCGTTTTCAAGGACTTGCAACACAAAACCTCCTGGTGCAAAATACAGTGAAATGTCCAGAAACGATCTCCTCCATTAAGGTCTTGCACTTTCTCTCTGAACTTTGTCACACACCTGCTTTCATTCCGATCATGGATGTTGCGCCGTTTGTAGCGATGCTGACAGCGGGACCAGTTCAGTCCGACTGTCCAGGGCAGCAACGACAGACCCGGAAATGTCCTCGGCTGTTGTGTCCATCATAGGCACCAACTCAACAAACTCTTCAGTAACAGTCAATGTCTCATCAACTCCACGAATAAATATGGCCAGTTGAGCCACATCTGTGATGTCGGTGTCTCGTCAATTGCAACGGAAAATGCAATAAATGACCCGAGTCTCTGTTTCAACTGTCCGTCTAAATTTGCCGGTAGTTCCTTGATCCTCTGCTTAATGTTCCTCGTCAGGCTGATATTGGCAAAAGCTCGTCGCTTCTCGGGACCAACGAGTTCAGCCGCTTTCATCCTGCATCTTAACAAAGTCACCGTCGGTTTGATGCTGATGTTATTTCCGGGTGAAAGTTGGCGGCTGTTTCCTCAGACCCGCCAGAGATTCGTTGACCTTATCGGTTCTCAGTTGTTCTTGTAAACTGTCATATTTTGCGCTGTGGTGAGTCTCGTAGTGGCGCCGAATATTATATTCCTTACATACAGCAACTTGTTGCAAACACACCAAGCACAGAGGTTTTTCATGCGTTTCCGTAAATAAATACGACGTGGTCCATTTTTCTTGGAAAATTCTACACTCTTTATCCACTTTTCTCTTTTTTGATTACGCCATTTTTGCTAATTAGGGTGTAGTGGACAGAACAGGATATAAACAAGTCATAACAAGCAGCAGATGTTGCGAACAGTGCGCCCCTAGCGGATAATTCATGAATTGCATTTAATTAAAAAATAAATCCATGTCTTTTATGCATTTTTTTCCACTTTCAAATTATTCTGCGGGCCTGATCGAACCTCCTTGCGGGCCGGTTCCGGCCCGCGGGCCGTATGTTTGACACCCCTGAGCTAGAGCCTCTGGACTGCAGCGCCCTCTGCTGGAAGCCATTGGTTACATTTTTCATTACGCCATAGTTTTTTCAGTTAGTTTTAGTTAGCTTTAGGTGTTTCTTTGCTAGTTTTTATTAGTTACTAATAGTTAAATATTGTTTAGTTGTGGTTTAGTTTTTATCAGTCAATAAAAACTAATTCATAGGTGCAGAATTCAAAAAGGTTAAATCAGTGGTTCCCAAACTTTTTCTCCTGCCTGTGGTTCCTAAACATTTTCTGGGCCCCCCTGTCCCTGCCGGGGGGTCGGGGTGGGGGCTGGACGGCAGAAAATTTATGTTTATAATAGGGCTGCAAGTATTTTAATAATAATTAATTCTGATTAAAATGACTTGTTTACTTAATTTGTACCAGGTGAAGCTAAAACTCTCATTGGAGGAGTTCCAGACACACATATATTCATCTTAAATGGAAAGTGCATATATTATTTTAACAGCTTTGGTTTAAAATCTGTTGAGAATGTTATTAATTAATGTATGTAGCTGAACATAGACAACAACATCGGTAGCCTACAGGCACTTGTTAAGCTTAAGCTGCTGTATTGACATTAGCTAGTCGTTGTTTAGCTACTTTACCTGCATCCAGCAGCTTCACTCAACTCAGTCGGTTAGTTTTGGGGAAAAACTGTGAAAAGTTTTGCGTGTTGCTGGTTTGCTGCCATGATTCTAACACACCTGTAGCTCCGCCCACCAGCAGCATCAGGTGTGTAAACAGCGCGAGCGTCGTAGCGTCATGTTGCGTTTAAAAGCGGCTCAGAAAAACATGTTGCCACATGTTAACAACGGATTAAACAGTTTTAACTGCTGATAAAAGTGACAGAGGACACAGATATGGGAAGTGCAGCAGCCTCCACTGTATCAAATTGACATAGAAATAACAGAGAGTTGGCCATTCTAAGGTAAAAACCCAGCGCATTCAGCGGTCATGTGTTTTTTTTGTTTGTTTTTTTTCACCCAGATGCTTCCCGCGCCCCCCTGCAATGGCACGGCGCCCCCCCCTAGGGGGCGCGCCCCACAGTTTGGGAACCTCTGGGTTAAAGTATTGTATTGTGATTATGTTTATATCGAATACTCTGCAGAAGAAACCAGTTGAGGAAGCACTGAGGAAGATTACCAACTGCAGCCAGGATGAGATCGAGGACACTGGGTAAGAGGTCAACAAATCAGTGGATCTTCTAAGGAAACTGCGAAAGTTGAGGCTAAGGTTGCCACAGTTTGTGTTTGAACCATCTGATGTGTCTTTATTAGCCCCCAGCTCCTAATAAAGATGCTTCCTGATCAGGCAGCTAGAAGCTCAATGATACAACACACTCCTGAGCGTAACGTATCCAGTCGTCTGGCAGTTGACTACTTATCTGGTCAATCTTAGCTGTGTTGTGCTGTTCAGGTGTAGCTATAATTGCTATTCATCCTTTTCATTTGTACCATAATGCTTCACAACAGCCATCTTATAATCTTGTAACACAAAGTGTTCATGACAAAGAGAAATAGTTTGTGGTTGAGAACATGGCATCCTACTCTCTGCACCGTTTTCACTCCCTTTTCCTGCCTGACTGGATCTTCCAGTAAAGAATTCTCACGCTGTCTTTTGGCCTGTTGTTCTATAAGTGCAGTTCATGCAATCTCGTTGAAAAGTTGTTTGTTGTCACAACAACCCCAATAATAACATATTGATACATCTTTTTGGCTCATGCATATGACAAAAATGTCAAATGAGGGGCGTCGTGTGGCGCCGTCCTCAGTTTGACTCCTGTCCTCAGTTTCTTTGCTTTATGTCTTTCCTCACTTCTCTCTGCTCCCTCCCTGTCAAATAAAGGCCAGTAGTACCAAATGAAATGTTACCAATCATACATTCCTTGTTGTCTGTCAGTGTCATAATTGCATTAACCATATAATTTACCATTTTCAATTTGCTTAATGTAAATACACCATGTTGGGTTTCTTTTGCCTGTATCAAAATTGGTTTATTTGGCAAAACTGCAATGGAAACACTTTTTTCACATGACACGAGTCACATGATCAGCAACCAGATGTTGGCAAAGTTTTGCACACATTTGTAATGGAACCGCAGCTACTAACACTTTCCTGATTCAAACAATCCCCACTCTTAGTCACAGCCAAGCCCAGGTCTTCTGGTTCTGGTTCTGCTCTGCATCCCCAGAACCAGAACCAAACATGAAGCAGCATTCAACTTCTATGCACCACAAATCTGGAACAAACTTCCAGAAAACTGCAAAACAGTCAAAACACTGAGTTCCTTTAAATTTTTACTAAAACTCACCTGTGTAGAGTTGCCTTTGAAATTCAATCAATTAAACATTAATCAATCTGATGTGCAATGATGGCAAAATGTAATGTCTCAATTACTGACTGTCTTCTATGACTGTTTTTTGTGCTTTTATGATGTAAAGCACTTTGAATTGCTGAAATTGATTAGATTTTTGATTTGAAGCATGATCACTGAGAACCTTTCTAGCCCAGAGGAGTTTGTTGAAGCATTAAAATGATTGTTCAAGTCACTGATCAAACAGAACATGACTCATGGATAATAATGTGTTAGTTTCCCGTTTGCTGCTTGAAAACAATCTTTTCAATGCTGGAAGTGAAATGGTTTGTGTTTGTACCTCCTATAGATCAGGAGGGGGTTAATGCCAACATACAGGTGGAACCTTTAATGCACATCACCTGTGTTGCAGCTCTTCCCTAACAGTTGAAGTGATCGCTATGTGAGCCCGCCCTCCAGCACCGCTCTGCTCCTCTTAAATCTGAGAGGCTGGTCTTCCTGACAGCATTCCTTCTCCTCAGTGGAACACAAAGTTACAGATCAGATCCGATCAGAACAGAACAGGCGGCTGTTTGTGTGAACAGCAGCAGCTCCTCCTGGAGACGCAGCAGCAGCTCACAGTGACGCCCGGAGACACAGGCTGCTTTTAGTAAGTTTTTGTTTCTGGACACATCTGGGGCTCCATATAAAAAATTAGACGAAAACCTCTAGTTAGTCTTTGCTTACAAGGACCTCGTGTTCCCCAGTAGATCCAGGAGATGAAAGGACCGTACAACAGGAAGGCTCCAGGAGCCGAGCTGGGCCCCCGGCTGGAAGAGCCGCCCGCCGTGCCAGGCCCTCCTGTCCCCAGTGTGACTGGCTGCAAATGGAACAAAGGTAGGGAACTGGTGTCGTTTGACCACAACGTTCATTCCATGACTTTTACTAAGGAAAGACGTAAACAATGCGTCATTTCAATTCAGTTCAAGTATTTCCGGTTGTTGAATATGTTAGTAAAATTGTTTCTCACGCTGTGGCATATGTGGAGTATGGCAGGCCAGTTTTACATAAAATTAGTTTCATATGACTCTGATTACTTTCCAGGTGTTTTAAAATTTGTTTTGGCTAAAAGCAACTATGATTTGACTGTAAAGAGTTTAAGATATCTGCATTCAAATTCTGATTGGTCAGAAAAACAATTCAATATGTCCTCAATAACATTTTGATGGATCAAAATGCCTTTAGATATTTCTCAAATGATGTTACCAGATTGGCCGTTTGAAAGATCACATTTTTGTAATTACAATCCAGGATATCGCAGATCAAATTACAACTGGTCAATTTTATATTTTCAAATATCTGAAATGAGAAATTAAGTATGACACAAAACATAAAGTTGCTTTTGTTTGACTGTCAGACAGTGATGGCATAATTACTTTGAAAAAGTAACTTTAGTTGGATTACTGATTACTCCTTGAAAAGGTAACTTAGATAACTGACTACTTGATTTGGAAAGTAACTAAGTTACATTAAAAGTAACAACAACGCTCCACCTGTGAAAATTACATTGAGCTTTACCAAAACCTAATTGTAAGTTATTTTATAATGGTATCAACCAATCTTAAAGGTTCTCCACCTTTAAGATTGAACTGAAGGGGAGATTTAATGGTTACAACAGTACAAAAAAAAGTTTGTAATTTGTGTCTTCCACTATAATCTGGAAAACTAAGAAGGATTTTAAAGTGCAACGCGAAGCTCGACATCATTCAGAAGTAAAATATTAACACAGACATGGTGGGACGGATCACACGGGAAATGATTGGCCAGGGAGAGTCTGACGTAAACGACCTGGATGACAGACAAATTCTGGGGCATATTATGTGACTCTGCTTATTTCCATTTTGAAATGAGTAACTTCACATTCAAAAACGAGTCCCAAAAAGCGCAACCCGCAACTCATTACATTTGCAGGCGACTTTAGAAACAAAACCTGTCATGGGGGTGTTTGGTGGTGAGGAGATGACGCAGAGAGACCCAGGTTATGATGAAGATTTATTTAAGAGCTCGACAGTCCAATACAGGCGGCGCGGCAGAGGAAACACAGCTAATACCGGTAGCAACTGATGAAGACTGACGGTCCGAGCTACTGACCAGGACTTGACATTTCTACTGACCAGCTACAGACACTTAGACAAGGACCCGACGGGGAACACAGACAACAGGGGAGACTAAATACACACGAGGTCATCAAGGGAAGAGACACACCTGGGAGACAATCAACGGGGAAGACGCAGAGACAGAGACTCACAGGGAACAGGATGACAGAGAAAACTCAAAAATTAACACAGAAAAACACGGATCATAATAAAACCAGCCCAAAGCCGCTTATCATAACCGGACTTGGCGACAGAAACTCAAAATAGTTAGTTTTTCCAGCAACGAAATGCGCATCTCTTTCCATTGTTAAACATTTCTGTGCTGCTGACACTGAAATGGCGGTCGCTCCAAAAGACGCGTAAAGGAGATAAAAAATGACAAAAGAAAATAGTAACGCAAAGTGATTTCGTAGAGTAACTGTAGTCTGACTACTGGATTTGAAATAGCAACTGAAAAAAGTGGTCGACGTCGGACCACTTTTCTGTCACTGCTGCCAGATAATGCCGTTTGCATTTCAAAACATCTATCAGGGCTTTGACTAGCCTTCTTTAAAGCGAGGACAGATTCCACCTCTGTACACCAACAAGTTTGCCAACCAACCGCAGGGTCAGTGAAACAATCATCTCCCAACTCCCACATGGCGTTTACTTGTGTTATAATAGGAATAGGAATGTGTTATAATAGGAAATGCGCAGTAATGTGTGCAAAAGCTTTAATGAGATATGAACTGTCAATGTTCAAAGTGCCATCACTAGGTTTTACTTGTAAGTCAGTCATGCAAGTTCAAAATATGGGATTCCATTTGTGTCAAAAATAAGTAGAAGTCTTATGTCGTTGGTCCATGTTGCATGTAGATGTTGCATATGTCTATGTTGCACATGTCTATAGCAACGACATAGACCAACGACATCTACACATATGACTTCTATTTATTTTTGACACAAATGGAACCCCATAAAAAGTTCAGGGCTGCTAAGACACCAGATGTTCCCTCTGTGCATTCTGACTTGTTGAGAAGCTTTTTGTTCATTTTTCCAACCTTGGAATTTTAGATTCTGAATAAAACCCTGCTGTGATATTTATTTTCAACTCAGAGGTTAAATAGTGAGCTGTGCCTTTTAGGTAAACATATTCATCCCATGTGAGTGGATCAGAGTAAAAAAAGCAAACCAAATTATCCAACATCAACTACGCTTTCACTCTTTCACTCAGTAATTAGTTGGAATCGAGAACCAGTTTTGATCCTGTCCAACAGGCTTTTTGTTTTCCGTTTTCCACCAAGGTACAAGATGTTCCGTCTCCGGCGGTGAGCGGGTCTACCTCGGAGTTCGTGTCAGAATGCCAGTTAGGGATCTGCTGAAAAACATCAGAGTGCCCAAAGATATGGACCCAGATGACTATAATGTAAATCCTCTCTTCTTTTTGTTTGAAAAATAACTGATTTAGTGAGCACATGTTCTCTTCCGCTATATCAGTAATCTCTTCTAAAAGCACATCCAGTTGCCTTTTTACATTTACTTCTGGAGATTGTCAAGAAGTGGTGGTTGGTGGTGGTGAGAATGAGCGCATGGACCCAGCTTGAGATGAAATAATTAATTTAATGACGAGTGTAGCTCAAAAATAGTCCAGATCAGCACGGCAGAGCAGAAACACAGAGATTCAACACCAGTAGCAACTGAAGTAAACAAAGACTGACACAATGAGCTAATGCCGACACAGGACTTAACAGTTCAACTGTGCCGGCAGACGAACTATCATAGACAAGGACCTGACAAGAGACAAAGACAACAGGTGGGTTTAAATACACAGGGAGGGTAAATCAGATAACTAGACACACCTGGGGAGCAATCAACAGGGAAGACACAAAGACTCACAGGACAAAAACTGAACACAGAAAACCCTTAAAAATAAATACACAGAAACACGGATCTAGACAGAAATGCTCTAAATGCAGTGAGATAAAAATATTTATCTCCTAACTTTAACACTGATGTGGTTAAAAGAGAAAAACTTCCCTTTGTTCCTGCTGACTCACTGCTCTATGCCAAACATTTCACAAGTTCTAAAGAAACTCCTACGATATCAGTGAGTCAGTCCAGGTGTCTTCATGAATACCTTAACCCTGATAATACCTGAACTTAACAGAGATGCAGGCTTGGCCTCGTTCACCACGTCTTTATGCTATTCCGTTTATTTATGTAGTTAAATTGGTGATTCTTGAGGTGCAGTCATTTGCTATGTTGCATGTAGAAGCAACATTTTAAACATTGTGCATTGATAAAACTTTTTTTTTCACTTTTCTCCACAAAATCCACATGTGTGAATGTAGGAAAGAGGCTCAAAGAAAGGCTCTGGTGAGTGAACTGATGTCATTACTTTGTATTCTGTCCAAAAGACCAAAGCTGTTCCAGTAATATTTCTTGGAAAAGAAAACTGAGTAAACTGTGGTCTATGACAAGACGGACATATGAAGCTGCAATGTCTTTGTCAGATTACCAGATGTTTATAAAAAAACAACTGTCATTGCTTGATCTGCTGATGATTGATGATCTGCTCTCTGTTCAACAGGAAACAGGAAACGTGCCAGAACTCGCGCAAGAAACAAAGCTACTAGGGTGTGTGTAGGAAAATAAAACAGTGGGTTACTCATCTCCATGGGTGGGAGATTTTTGGATTGCTGAGTTTGGCATTGCTTTTACTTTTAGGGACAACACCCTGTGAAAAGCCTGGAGGAACTGGCAATCATCATCGAGGTGTTGGAAGAGGACCTGAGATCTGGCTGCTCTGCCTGCTCCCCGACCCCAAAGTCCCCTCCTTCTGACTTCACTACTTCTCCAGAACTGTCTCTAACCGGTAACCCTCACTGAACACTTATAGTTCAACTCGCTAAAATCGGATCTGGAAGATAAACTTCATGCTACCCCTGTGCTTTCCCCTATAGATGTAAATTCCGGTGACGAATATGATGAAATCATTCCCAGCCCAGAATCCTATATGGCCTACTCTCCCAGCGCCTCGGAACACGACGTGGCCTGGACCCGACCCGACTGCATGTTCTTCGGCCTCCAACCCCCCGGTGTCACTGATACACAAAGCTACAATGACAGAGAGGAGGGCTGGTTCGAGCCAAAGAACAACTGGGATCTGAACACTTCTGCCTTCTTCTGGACACAGCTGCAGAAAGAGGAGAGCTGGCTGAGGACGACCTCTGATGCACAGCTGCTGACCACCGATGAGCACGGCAGGACGTAAGCATGGTGTTCACTGTTACTGCTGTCTTAAGCTCACTTCTTACACTGATGTTATGTTCCTCCTGGCTGATTGTGAAACTGAGAGCTTGAGGACTAATTTATAGTCCTCCAAATATCTTGAGACTATAAATTGCTTTGGAATATAAATTTCATCAGGCGAAACATTTTTGAAAATCTCACTAAGATTAAAAATCTCTTGCAAGAGAATCCTGGGCAAGACTGGCAGCAGCACCACTCAACATTACAGAACATTCACAGCAAAAAGAGCAAAAAGAGACAATATTAACACTAAGTAAATAAATTAAAAGAATTCTCAGTTATAAAATATTTATAGACAAATGATTCCTTCTCAAAATCAGTAAGAACAGATTTAAAATGTTTAGAGACAACAACACCTTTAGGTTCATGTGTTTCTGCAACTAGTTCCAAGAGCATAGAGCAGAAAACTGAAAAGATTTCTGACTTTAGACACCGAAAGTAAAAATATGTTCTCACAACAAAGAAAATCTCCCCCAGTGGACTTTCTCTTTATTTAGAGACCAACAAATACATAGTTCTGCTCAATTCGTACTCCCTTCATCGGGGATTTCTCCCATTCAGTTCGATTTATCAGGTTGAGTTTCAACCGAACTAATTGGCAAACAGGAGGAGTTGTAAACAACTGAAGTCAATTTTCAGTGCTGTTTTAGATCTGTAGTCTGCCTGGTTGTAGTTTGGAAACGGCAGTGGAAGAGCGAATGAAGCCTTTCAGTCGATGTTCGCCACGCTTTCAAATACTGAGCAGTTAAAGAAAGAGGAATGTTTAAGATATTCTGTTGCTGGCAAAGATGTAAAGCTCACAATTTCTGGTAAGTTTCATCAAGCTGGCGCATTACATACATTACAGCCAATAGATGATGACTGGGTCAAATCATATAAAACTTCAACAGGGTCTACCTCTCCATCCAATCGTTTCTCAGATAGTTGAGGGTCCAGAGAGTCTGTATATAGAAAACAGTGAACAAGTGGCTTTTAACAGGCTAATGAAGCGATAACAAAAACAACATGAAAGGCCCGCCTACAAAGTCATTTATAGTTATTTCCAGTTTAAGTCCTCCTTCAAGCATCCATTTTCTGTGAACTCGTTCCTCCAGCTCTGGCTCACAGCCCACAATTTGCTCTCATCTCATCGCATCTGACTGTATATCACAATATCAGTATTGGAATACTTTGGTACGGAATCAATGGCGAGGAATCTGAATCTTCTGTGTCAAAACTCGGCAGAAGTTAATTTTCCTGCAATTGCAGCTGAAACTAGCTCAGGCCGTTTTTTTATTCCTTTTTGCATTTACATCCAAAATTTCTCAGTTTTCAATAATTTCTTTAAATTTTTCTGTAACACTAGTAAGGCTCCGTCCTTATTTACATCTTCTATGAATAGATGCCTTTGACAGCGTTCAAAAAGATCAAAAAGTGTAGAAAACTGTAGTCAAGTCAGACTGAGATTTAGTTTTATTTCTGACTTCAGATCAACATCTTGTCATGTTGGCAGCAAGATAGAAGTGAAATAATTCAACCCCAGGCAGCACTCGACACATCCTGACGGCGGCCTTTTTTGTCATGCTAGCATATAATGTATTCTATCCATGTTTAAGATTAGTAACTTCTTCATTTCATTACATCCTCAAATGCATCTGTTTTCCCAATCTGTCTGTTTCTTCCTCCAGACTTCTGCATAAAGTGGTGTGTCTGGGAAAGAGAGCACAGGCGTATGCCATCGCCAAAAGAATGTCTGCAATCAACAGCCTGGACCTCAAAGACTCTGATGGAATGGTACCGTACACACACTTATTACACCAACATTTAAGTGTTGAGGTTTTGCAGCCTGAAAGCAACACTATTTTTGCCACCAAAACTAAACATGCCAAAGCCGTTGAGAGATGGAGTGAAAAGCATTGTCTGACAACACACTGTTCTTGGTACACTGAAAAATGATTTGCCTCCTTATAGATTTATTTTTGTCACACATGTTCGTTCATAAAAAAATGTCAATATCAGTAAGTGATAATCTCAGAAAAAAATAACGGTTTTGAAAGGATTATTTTATGTATTGATGGGAGACAAGCTGCCCAAAACAATCTGGATAATCAATAAATCACTTGAGAAGAATCTGTCTGATGACACAAGGTAAGGTAGAATATCTTGGAAACAAGCAACTTTGTCATGTTTGTTGCCAATCATTTGACGCACATGCAGAACACATGCAGGAGACAGAAAAGTCAGTAAAATAAGATTTATTGTACACAAAGAAATGAATATGAATATGAATATGTTTTCTTTGTCCTCGGACTGGAAGAGCTGGGGAATCTGGAGCACTGAGGATAGAGGAGATGAGAGGTGAATACAAATAAGATGATGATCTTATTTGTGAGGTGGAGATTGATCTATTGGGTCAAAGTAAGGCTGGTGCTGGGGCTTGGTTCCTTTAGGGAGTGTTGGAACAGGTGGAGCTGGAACTGTTGTCAGGAAATCCAGTGAGACAGAACCGCGATAACTGCTAGGTGGTTGTTTTCATTGGAGGGCAGACAGGTAGCAGCACAGGCTTGTGAACACTGGTTTGTCGCCAGTCATGGAATCCTGAACCAGAGGTTTCTTATAGGACCAATATGTAGGACTCAGGAGGCACAAAGGGTAACATCCAGAGCACCATTAGTGTGGATCACAAAGTTGGGTTGAGTGTAACACTCAGAAAATTCAGAGACTCAGGAGAAGCAAACACTGAGGGGCACAGAGTACCATGAATGGCTAACCCTCATGCACTGAAGACTGGCAACAGGCTTCTTTTGTACAGTAGCTGATGATTCAGATTAGTTGAGGCTAAATCATGGAACAGTGATCAGTTATTTTTAAGATCCCCTAGACTTTTGGAACCATATTTTATGGACTGACAAGAAGGTGTTGATGTGGAATAGTCAAAATCTGGGTTAAAATCCAATGAGAGGTTGTGGCATGATTAATCATGTCACAACATGCCCTATTATTGCTGTGGAATGAATCCCTACAGCAATGATAGGGACTCACTCCAGTTGGTAGAACCAATGATGGCTCAGCAACTTATTTCAAAAGCCTAACTCAACTGATAACTTTTCCACACAGGACTTGGTTGTGTTGGACAACTTTTTTCTCAAGTTAAATGAAGAAATAATGAGACTTTTGTATCTACTCAGGTTATCTTTGATATCACATTTTGTTTGATGATCTGAATCATTTAAGTGAGACAAATAGCAAAACCAGATTAAATATACTATATACCCCCAAGTGCACACTTGAGTCTTCAAAATGTCACAAAATTTCACAATGATGTAAAATTTTGATCACACTTTGTATCTGCAGACTGCCATCCTCTATGCGGCAAAGCACAACCAGCACCTGATGGTGGTGGATTTGATCCGACTGGGGGCAAACGTGAACGAGACCAACAACCTGGGGAAGTCCTGCCTGCACCTGAGTGCTGAGAATGGCTACATCAGAGTGTTAGAGGTCAGATGACTTGTGTGCATTTTGTTTTTTATTATTATTTTCATCACCTCCAGTATCAGGTGATGACAGTATTATAATGAGTAGAAACTGTAGCTGTGTTTCCATTACAAATATGGATGGTAATAGATGGTCACATCTCCTTATTTGCTTTGGATATCCATCATCCAAAGCACTGATGATTGCTTCCAGATGAATCTGGAAGAGACACAGTGTTTCACAAACTGATTAGTACATTATTGCGAGGTAACGCAAAACCTGTTGTGAGGAAATTTTAAAAACCACCTCATCTTACATGAAAAATTTCATAACCCTTATGTAGAAATGGGGTCCAAAGCACCAAGCACATGTAAAACTTGTATCATTTGCTATAGTCCTCTATGTTTGAATCAGTCCTCGTACACACAAGAGTTAAGTAGAAAACGTGAATTTTTCCAAAATTGTCATACTTCAACTGAGCAAATGTATTTTCCTAATTCCAATTTGAACAATTTTATGGTCAATGGAAATGCCTTCAAAGAAGAGCACCTTTTTTTTTCATTACTCACCACAGAATTTCTTTCCTTCCTTTATCCCTTCTATTTTTCCTGTCTTTCTTCCTCCCTTCCAGGTTTTGAAACAAGGAATGATGGATGGGCTGTATATTGATGTGGAAGCCACTGATAACTCTGGTAAGTCCTGGTCTGCTTAGCTATTTTGAATATTAGATCAAATAAGAAGAAAACACAATTACAACTTTAAAAAGCAGCTAAAGACATCTATATTTAGAAAGCCACTAGAAACATTTGAATTTAGCTAATCTGATGCTAAACCTTTAATGCCATGCAGGCGATGCTCTGCTAAGTTTAGTATAGCAATAGAGCAGTGTTACTCAACTCTTGTCCTCAGGCTCCCTGCTCTGCATGTTTTATATGTGCCTCTATTCCAGAACAGCTGATTCACATGATTGCATGAACATCAGGCACTGCAGAAACCTGTTAATCATCCAGAGATACAATTCAGGTGTCTGGCAGAAGGGAAATACCTAAAACATGCAGGACAGGGGGGCGTGAGGACCAGGGTTGAGAAATACTGCATAAGAGGTTGTGCCTGATGTCACCTTTGATATTTACTGCTATCAAAAATGCGGCACATATATCAGTAATGCCTTCACTAAGCGACTCATTGGTGAGAGAAGAGCTTAGGAACTTCACACAGAGAACTTAAGAATTGTCTGATTGGGCGTGTGTTTCATGTAAAAATAAAAAAGAAAAGATTTAGGCTCCAGAATGTAATCGACATCAGTCATCTAACAGGAAATTGCTCTCAGGGATGAGTGTCCTCCAGTGTGCTACTGTGGCTCTGAAGGCCAGCATGAGTGAGGTGGACAGCAGCATGTCTCTGAGTCACAGCAGACTTCACACTCTACGCCAGGAGCACATGATGGAGACACTGAAGTGTGTCCTGCAGATGGACAGCTTCCTGCATGCTGCTGCCAGCTGGTCTGCTACAGGTAAGAATGAGAAGAAAACTGATTCACAGCTTGAAAACCTGGATGTACAGAGACCGACCACTGGTGAAATCATGAGAAGTGTGCACACTTTTCACTACCACATTTTCTGCACTATAAGGCGCACCTAAAAACCTTCAATTTCCCCAAAAGCCAACAGTGTGCCTTATAATCCGGTGAGCCTTATATATGGACCAATATTGAGCCACAACAGGTCTAGGAACTACGGTAAACAGCCGCCGACTTCATTTTGCCCGTACAAGAAGAAGTGCGCAGTGCATGCTGGGATAGTTGTCAGAACGCTATTTTGTTAATAAAGTTTGACTGACCTATCTACCTACCGACCTGATAATCAGGTCGTCTGCAGGTCATTTAGCACCACGTTCCCCATGAACATGCTGTGCGCGAACGGAGAAGGGTGACCATGGTCTGGTGACCATCGTCCGGCCACGCCCTGGCCCAGTGGTGGAAGGCTCTCCTCGCCAACCCAAGTGGTCCCCAAACTAGGTCCCGCCTCCACATTTGGTCTGGTTTTTTCAATAATACTGGGATCATTATGAGCATTTGAGGTATAGATATTAGAATCCTGTAGATGGCAGTAGTTCAACAATAATGGATGCAGCTGGCATTGAAATCTAAAGAAGAAGAAGGCGTCCATTTGTATTTAGCACATGCTAGTAGCAACATGAAGGATCAGCACTTTTACTGTTACAGTTACCGTTAAGAAACTACCGTAATCAGTTCAGTTAAATCTAAACTTGGCACTTTTTTCGTTTTCAACCATAATAAATGTAATATTCAATTGACCTGTTACGAGTCAAATTTTGGATGTTTGCCCCCCTCAGCTGCTGCTGCATCGTTGTGGAAAACATGGAGCGACAGAGATATCTGCAGCTTATATGTGTATGTTTACTGTTTTTTTTTTAAAAAAACAACAACTTTGGGGTTGTGGCTTATAGTCCGGTGCGGCTCATAGTTTGGAAAATACGGACAATAATCCTTTCTGGATTTATTTTGTGAAGAACCAAGAGAGAGTTATTTATTTATTATTTATTTCATTAATAGTGTTATTAATTTCCTGACTTTTGTTCTGTGAAGAACCCAGAGAATGTTATTTGATTGTGCTTTCTGGAAAACAATATATTTTTACATTTACACATTCCTGCAATCGTCACACGTTTTCTGTTACAAACTGACTCCGACCCCCCACCAGAGAAGGGAAAAGTTATGTGGTCCTCACAGGAAAAAATTTGGGGACCCCTGCTTTAGATATTCATCCGGGGTGCTTCGACTAGGGTTGCCAAGGGACATTTAAATCCTGGGGGGTCGGGAGAAGAGAGACAGAGACTGCGGCGGCAGCGTGTCGATTGGTCTGTGTTACCCAGAAAGCAGTTGGGCACAATATCGCAACACCAACACCGTGAGTGAAACAATGACTGGGGCAGCCACTATATAAAGTACTCAGGGACCACTTCTTTATTATTACACATCCACATTTGTAGAATACAGAGCAAATCACGTCTTGTATAGGTTCAATACAGGATGAGTGGCGTCTATTCTATGCACCTTATAATGCGGTGCGCCTCATATGGAAAAAAGTTTTAAAATAGGCCATTCATTGAAGGTGCGCCTTATAATCTGGTGCGCCTTATAGTTCGGAAAATACGGTGTATATATAATAATTCCCTTCTCACCCTCTGCGGGTGGTCTCTCTCTCTCTCTCTTTCATCCTCTGAGCTCAGGTCCTCTACCAGAGGCCTGGGAGCTTGAGGGATCTGCGCAGTATCTTGGTTGTGCCTAGAACTGCATATTTCTGGACTGAGATGTCTGATGTTGTTCCTGGGATCTGTTTTAGCCACTGCTCCAGTTTGGGGGTTTCTGCCCCGAGGGCCCCGATGACCACAGGCACCACTGTGGTCTTCACCTTCCAGGTCTTTTCCAGTTCCTCCCTGAGGCCCTGGTATTTCTCCAGTTTCTCATGCTCCTTTTTCCTGATGTTGTAGTCACTTGGTATTGCTACATCCACCACAACGGCTTTCCTCTGTTCTTTATCCACCACCACAATGTCCGGTTGGTTCGCCATCACCATCTTGTCTGTCTGGATCTGGAAGTCCCACAGGATCTTAGCTCCGTCATTCTCCACCACCTTTGGGGGTGTTTCCCACTTCGATCTCGGGGCTTCCAGTCCATATTCTGCACAGTTGTTCCTGTACACTATGCCCGCCACCTGGTTATGTCGTTCCATGTACGCTTTCCCTGCCAGCATCTTGCACCCTGCTGTTATGTGCTGGACTGTAATGTGACAGTCCAGCTTTCTCCAGTCATTGGTAGGATTTCCTGATATCAGCCACTTCAGTTATTTGTCGGTGGTACATCCCATGTAGGGGCTTGTCCTCCCATGATGGTACCTCCAGCTCCTTATCCTCTGCTCCCCATTGTCTGAGACATTCGCTGAGCACATCATCCTTTGAGGCTTTGTCCTTGATGTCTTTATGGATCTTGGATGTTTCATCCTGGACAGTGGCTCTCACATTCACTAGTCCTCTGCCTCCTTCCTTACGGCTCGTGTACAGCCGGGTGATGGATTTGGGGTGGAACCCTCCATGCATGGTTAGTAACTTCCGAGTCTTAACAACAGTCTTAACATCTGGTCAATAAGTCTCTTCCATTGGCAAGCTAATTATTCCTGTAGGGTATCTGATTACTGGTAAGGCATAGCTGTTTATTCCACGGATCTTGTTCTTGCCATTGAGCTGGCTTCTCAGGACTCGCCTTATTTGTTGGAGGTATTTTGGCTCCAACAAAGATTTATGCTGATGCCCTTCTGTGCCGTACTCATGTATTTATCCATGTGCCCACTTATCTTAGCCGCTAAGATGCCATATCAAGACAGGTTATTGGCAGATAGTTGGATAGGCTGCGCCAGGTGCCGGGCGACGTCTGAGCCGGCATGTCGTGCTTATCAATGTCTCTCATGAGACATGAGCCTATGAGGTTGGCTATATAGCTCCAAGGTATATAGCTATATATACCCTAACCCGGCGCAACCTCCACCGGGGAGGCCCCTCGGTCGCTCTTGCGCAGCTTCCAGCCGAACCTCAGATGCCCCGGAAGTGTCTATCAGAGAACACCATCACCCGGGGAGAGCCTCGGACTTCGGCCTTCGGTCCACTCAGCAGCAGGGGAGGGGCACGTTGTGACTAGCACCGGAGGGTTTGAGAAACATCATGACTCCTGGAGCCCCCCGTCGGACCGGCGGGGCTCCAGCGGAGGACATCTTGGACAGACGGGGCATCTTGTTCTCGCTACCGATAGGACGACCACGGGCTGGATCTCGTGGGGGGGTCGGGGTGGGGGCCTAAGTCCACTGTTGTAACCCAGCCCGGATTCGTATATATATATATATCGATCTCCAACCTACCATTCATCAGCAAAATTATTGAAAAAGCAGTTTTTAAACAATTAAATAACTTCCCAACAATAATGAATCGCTTTGACTCTCATTCCAGTCTGGTTTTCGGGCTCACCACAGCACAGAGACAGCCCTTGTCAAAGTATTCAATGACATCCTTATAAATACAGACTGTGGGAGAACCACAGTGTTTGTTCTGTTGGATCTCAGTGCAGCTTTCGACACTGTTGACCATGACATTTTACTGAATCGACTGGAGAGTTGGGTCAGACTCTCCGGGCCGATGCTCCACTGGTTTGAATCCTACATAAAGAACAGGGACTTTTTTGTTTCGATCGGAAATTTTTCATCGGAGAGGTCAAAGGTCACGTGTGGGGTACCCCAAGGTTCAATCCTAGGACCCCTTCTCTTCAATATTTATATGCTCCCACTGGCTGAAGTTATAACAGGAAATAAGATCAGCTACCACAATTATGCGGATGACACACAGCTCTACATCACAATGTCACCAGATGACTCTGAACCCATCCAATCACTGAACAGATGCTTAGAACAAATCAATGTATGGATGTGTCAAAACTTTCTCCAGCTGAACAGAAACAAAACTGAAGTTATTATCTTTGGACCGAAACAGGAACGAACCAGAGTCAATGCGCAGCTTCAGTTACTACAACTACAAACCAGCAATCAGGCCCGAAACCTGGGAGTAGTGATGGACTCTGACCTGAACCTTCAGTCACATCAAATCAGTCACAAAGTCGGCCTTCTATCATCTGAAGAACATCTCCAGGATTAGAGGACTGATGTCTCAGCGAGATCTAGAGAAGCTCATCCATGCGTTTATCTTTAGCCGTATTGATTACTGCAACAGCGTCTTCACAGGTCTGACTAATCAATCAAACAGCTGCAGCTGATCCAGAACGCTGCTGCTCACGTTCTCACTAAAACCAGGAAGATAGAGACATAACACCAGTTTTAAAGTCTCTACACTGGCTCCCTGTAGCTCAAAGAATAGACTTTAAAATACTGTTGTTGTGTTATAAATCACTGAACGGTTTAGCACCACAATACCTTAAAGATCTGCTAGTGCTGTACCAACCGTCTAGACCCCTCAGATCTTCTGGTTCTGGTTTGCTCTGCATCCCCAGAACCAGAACGAAACGAGGAGAAGCTGCATTCAGTTTCTATGCACCACAAATGTGGAACAAACTACCAGAGCACTGTAAAACAGCTGAAACACTGAGTGTCTTTAAATCTAAAATTAAAACCATACTGTTTAGAGTTGCTTACATATAAACTGAATGTTTTTATTCTTTCTTTCTACTTTTAATAATGATTTTAACTCTTTAAATCTTATTCAAACTCTGTCTTGTTCTGTTTTTATTTTTTAATTATTTTTTTTTATTTAGAAAGACAGATTTCCATTGCACTCGTTAATTACAGCTTAATCCATTCAAGGTTGTACATAAGCATAGAAGCAGAGAGTCAAAGCATTTTTGTATATACATACTGCCTTTCTGGTATTTTCTTTTACAGATTTTTTCAATTTTAGTTGTGAACAATAACAAAAATTAACAAGATTGAACGAAAATGGGGATTGCACCAAATCGAGCAATAAAAACCACATGAACATAAAAGGGCAGGGCATATAAATCACAAGAATAATCAAATGAAGTCAGATCTAATTGGTTTCACATACTCAGTCCATTTGGTCCAGATCTTATAAAATTGTCCTATTTCAACTTGGAGGGAAAAAGAAATCTTTTCCATAACATAAATCCTGTAAACAATCTCAATCCATTCATCAATAATGGGTGGGTCTTGTTTTAGCCATTTTCTTGTGACTGCTTTCTTACTGGCTGCCAATAGAATAGCCAGCAGTTTTTTTATCCTTATTGGTACATGAGTCTAATTGTAGGTTGCCTAAGTACAACGTTTCACATTTAAATGGGATGTTTACACTGAAGACATTTTCAATATGTTTGTGGATCTCTTCCCAATATGGTTTTATTACCTGGCAGTCCCAAAAAACATGGAAGTGGTTGGCTCCCTTAGACCCACAGAGTCTCCAGCAGGCGTCCCCATTTCTTTGATATCGTCTCTGGATGGGTGTAACAAAAAATCGTGCGACATTTTACCAGCAAAACTCCCGCCATATGTTTGAGCCGGTCGAGGTCCACTGCAGTTGGCATATTTCCTCCCAACTTTCTTGTGAGATTATTACCTTCATTTCCTTTTCCCATTTTCTCTTTATATACTCTGTATTCTCTTGTTTAGATAACTGTATGGCATTATATAATTTAGAGATAATTCTGCTGTCTGATCTGGGCTTAATTAGTGATAGAAATACCCCCATGAAACTTGAATCACTTTTTCTCAACACCTCTTTAATATTTTTAGTAAAATAATGTCTCACCTGTAGGTATCTAAAAAAATCATCTTTTTCCAGTCTATGATCCTTCAGCAAGGTTTCAAAACTCTTAAATGTCTCTTTGTGAGTGAATGAATAATATGTAGTTAATCCTTTTGGAATCCATAACTTGAATCTGTTATCAATTCTATTTGGTGCAAAATCTGAATCGTAGGCACTCCACCTCATAATTTTGGATGCATCTCCTATTCTGCAAGTTTTTGTCAATTCCCGCCAGGACTTGAGAAAGCTACCTGTTATGGAGTCTTCTGGGATCTGCTGTTCTTCCTGTAATTTATAATCACTAAGTAGGGCTGTTATTGGGATTCCTTTTATAGTTGTTCCTTCTATTTCCTTCCATGCTGCGCCGTATGAAGGTGAACACAGGCAGACTAAAGGTCTTAACTGGGCTGCATGGTAGTATTCCTGTAAACAGGGAAGGCCCATTCCCCCCTTTTCTTTTTTTTAGTTGTAGAGTTCTAAACTTGATTCTGGCCTTTTTACCCTGCCACAAATACCTCGCTATTAATCTATCCCATTCTAAGAACTGTTTATGTGGGATTCTGACTGGTAGACATTGAAATAAGTACAGTAATTGTGGAAGGATATTCATCCTAATAGATTCTATCCGGGAGCTTAAACTTAGAAAGGGAATAACATTCCACCTATGTAAATCTGATTTTATTTTCAAATTTAGTGGTCCATAATTTAAATCGAACAGTTTTAGGAAGTCCCTCGATAGTGAAACACCTAAATATTTGATAGATTCAGCCTCCCAGTTCCAGTTGTACATAGTTTTGATTGAAGACGGTGGATCATAGTTAAATGTTAATACTTGAGTTTTATTTATATTAATTTTGTAACCAGAGATTAAACTAAACTCTTCTAGCAACTTCATCAGTTTTGGGATCGTCTGTGTGGGCTGCGTTATACTTATCAATAAATCGTCAGCGAACAAGGATAGTTTTTGCTCCCCAGATGTCATTGTGACACCTGATCAGTTGACTCATGGGTTCAATAAATAAGGCGAAGAGGAGCGGCGACGCACAACACCCCTGTCTTGTTCCTCTTTCTGGGCTGAATGAATCGGTCAAATTAAAATTAATTTTAATTCTAGCCGTTGGTTTAGTATATAATGATTTAAATGTGTCAATTATCGCTTTATGAAATCCAAATTTTGAGAGCACTTTATATAAGAAAGACCATCCCACCGAATCAAATGCTTTCTCTGCATCTAAACTTAAAATCAGTGCTTCTAGTTTTTGTTGAGAGACTTCCTTCATAATGTGTAATGTTTTCCTAATGTTATCTTGGGTCTGTCTTTGCCTGACAAAGCCAGTCTGCTCTTTGTGTATTAAAGTTGGTAATATGACTTCTATTCTTTTGGATAATATGGAGGTGAAAAGTTTCTAATCATTGTTTAGAAGACTTATAGGGCGATAACTCCCACATTCCAGTTTGTCTTTCCCTTCCTTCGGTATGACTGAAATCAATGCTTCTTTCCATGAGGGGGGAATTTCTTTATTTTCTAAGACCCAGTTGAATGTTTTCTCTAATGTTGGAATGAGTTGATCTTGCATAATTTTGTACCATTCTGTAGTGAATCCATCAGTCCCTGGAGATTTTCCCTTTTTAGTTCTCTTTATTGCTGATTGAATTTCCTCTTTTGTAATTTTGGATATTAATTTCTCATTTTGTTCATCAGTAATCTTAGGAAGATTGATCCTTCCCAGAAAAGCATCGGTCTGGTTGTCGTTGCTTGTTTGTGATTGGGAATATAGTGTTTCATAGTATTTTTGAAAGCAGTTTTTGATTTCCTCCTGATTAGTTTCTATTTTCTTTGTTACATTGTTTCTTATTTTATGTATAGTTCTGCAGGCTTGTTGTTTTCTTAACCTATATGATAAAAGTTTCAGGGATTTCCCAGCGGCCTCATAGTATTTTTGCTTAATAAAAAGAAGCTTTTTTTGGATTTCCTGAGTATTTATTTCTTCTATTTCTTTTTTTAGTTTTATAATCTTGTGCTTGGTGCTGTTATCTCTGGGAAATTTTGCATGTTCTCTCTGTAATCTTTTTAAATCTTCTAACTCCTGGAGCTTTTTTTCTCTGTGTGACTGCTTTCTTACTGGCTTCTTACTTTTTGTTGTCTCTTCTCATATGAGGTTATGGATATAATTTTACCCCTAATCACTGCTTTTAATGCATCCCAGATTATAGGAGGGGTTACATCCTCATTATCGTTATTTTATAAATATAAATTAATTTCCCGTTTTAGTTTATCTCTTATGACCGATTTATTCAGAATGTTAGAGTTCAGTCTCCACAGAGTAGACCTCCTCCTATTGTTCAGACAGATTGAGATGTAAATGGGACCATGATCTGAAAGAGTATTGGGACCTATTTCACAACTTTCTACTCTAGAAAGATCTCCCTTAAACATAAAAAAGTAATCTATGCGGGAGTAGACGTTGTGAGCATGAGAGTAGTGTGAGTAATCTCGACTCTTCGGGTTTCTTTCTCTCCAAACGTCCACTATTCCCACCTCGCTCATCCAGGTGTTTAATCTTCTACCAATGTTTTTTGCGTCAGGTTTTCCATTTGAAGAGTCAATTTTTGGATTTAATCGGACATTAAAATCTCCACCACATATTAAAATCCCCTGACTTTTTGTTGTCATTTTATCGACTATTTGTTTATAAAAGGACCATCCACTTCCCGGAGGGATATACACATTAAGCAGAGTTATTACAATTCCTTCTACTTTGCCAATAACCATAACAAATCTACCTTCATCATCCTTATATTCTGAAATGTGCTCATAATTTATAGCCTTAGATATGAGGGTCGCCACTCCTCTCCGCCTCCCTGATCCATGTGAAGAGAAGTAAACATATTTAAATCCTTGTTTGTTTAATTTGGCATGTTCTGAATCGTTGAGGTGCGTCTCTTGCAAAAAAGCAACTTGAATTTTATCTTTCCTTAATTTTGATAAGATTCTTTCCCTTTTAACTGGATTGAGTACTCCATTTATATTAAATGATGCTATTTTTAAAGATCCGTTTTGCATCTATGTGATTCTCCCCCCATCTCACTCAGATACTTGGTGCATTTCCCCCTCCCTGCCAGAACCGACAGGGAACAAATGACTAACATAACACACATAAAACTGAACACAAGTTGTCCATGTAACTTCCTAGGTGGGGGTCTGTTATCCTGACCCTGTTGAGATCCCACAAGGGGCTCGAAGGGAAAAATCCCCCTCCTCGGTCTGGAGGGAGGGGCCCTTACCTGCAACAGCCGCATGTCGGAAAAAAGGAAAAGTGTCCCAAGAAAAAACAAAAGGTCCCGAACGAACCGGATTATTCTATAGTTTGTTTCCACCACTAGTTACAGATTTAGTTGAAAGTATGTCACAGTTCCTCCCGCCGTCTTCGGTCTGGAGATGATCCTTTGGGTCCCGGAGGGGCTGCAGGTGTTTGTTCTCCTGAAGGCTCGCAGCTTCTCCTTGTAACTGGATCCCCGCCAGGCTTTAGATGCCACCCTGGTCCAGGACAGCAGCGGCTCCTGCTCCAGGAGCGTCTCTGGAGGTTTGATGGTTGATACGGCGAAGCCCCGTTTCAGCAGGTCCTCTGATGCTCCTCTGCTGTGTCGTAGGTTTTGGTTCCATCATCATATCTAACACGTGACTTCGCGGGGAAGAGGGTCTGGAAGTGGATGTTATTTTCCTTCAGTACTTTACGGATTTCGGCATATTCCCTTCGTCTTTTAAGTATGAGAGGTGGGTAGTCGTGATCCAGGCTTATGCGGTTTTCCTTCCTCTGCCAGGCTCTGCGGAGGATCATCTCTTTAGTTCTGAAGCTCAGGAACTTGATTATGACGGAACGTGGCGGCGCGCCGGCTGGTGGCTGCGGCCCCGCGGACCGTGGAGTTCCGGGTTGTCCTCGTTTAACTCCAGACCTTGACGGAGTAGAGTTTCCACAAATGAGG
This sequence comes from Poecilia picta, assembly GCA_033032245.1. Taxonomy (NCBI): domain Eukaryota; kingdom Metazoa; phylum Chordata; class Actinopteri; order Cyprinodontiformes; family Poeciliidae; genus Poecilia; species Poecilia picta. The sequence continues at coordinate 1,879,079 of CM065365.1, read as the reverse complement.
TCATTGTCGATTCCTTCTCGGATTCCTCCGGTACCCCATACATCCGTATGTTCTCACGTCTGGACCGGCTCTCCAGGTCCATCAGTTTCTCCTCCTGCTTAGCATGTAGCTTTAGCATAGCCGTGATGACCTCCTCCGTGTTTAGGATCCTTTCTTCTGCCTTCTCCATCCGTCCCTCCACCTCCTCCATCCTGATGTTCACTTTCGCAATTTCTTCTCTTATCGTCTCAAATTGCTCTTTATTTTCTTGGCGAAACCCTTTTAGTTCTTGCAGGATCAGTTCGGTGTCGGTCATTTTTAGACGCTGCTCCTCGTGGCTTGTTAGCTTCAACCCGTTAGCTGCTAATTGTCGCTACGTCTCTCGTCCCCTTGATTTCTGTCGGCGTTTATTTCTCGAAGTGGTGGTTCGGTACGATCATACCCCCTTTTTAAGTTAGTATATTGTTATATTTACGTGAGTTGTATGGGGGGAATTTCTCTAATTACTCCGGTTCAGCTCTCGCTATGCGACCATTGTGATGGTGGTTCGGTCCGGAAGTCTTCTGTTTTTATTTTTATTTCAAATTGTGCAAGGCACTTTGAAATGCCTTGAATCCTTGTAAGATACAAAAACTCTGAGGTTTGAGAATCCTTGTATGATGTCAAGGTTTGAGATGTTTTAAAATGTTTTCACTTTTAATTTTTACTTTTAATAATGTTTCTATCTTCAAATCTTTTTCAAAATCTGTCTAATTCTGTTTTTATTTTTAAGTTGTCTAAAGCACTTTGAAATGCCTTGCTGCTGAAATGTGCTATACAAATACAATTTGATTGTATTTATGTGGCCAGCCTTTGAAAGCTTACTGGTTGCTATGGTTACCCGCATTTATCCAGCTGTTTTAGCATTAGCTAGCAGGTTGTCAGTGTACTACAACTGTTTAACATAGTGTGCAAATTAACCATTTTTATTTCCTTTATTTAACCAGGTAAACCCCGTTGAGATCCAGATCTCATTTTCAAGAGGGACCTGGGTGGAACCTCCATAAATAACAATTCTTAGTATAATTTAATTGATTATACTTGTCCCTATGAAATAAATACATAAAATAAAATATAAAGTACAATGTTTGCAAAACACACTTTCAAAAACAGAAAATCTAAATCTTTGTGCAGCCTTTTCTAAGGTCAGCCACCAACCTTTGTTATCTAGCAGATAAAGCATTCCTGTTGCCTACATCTCACAATATTCAGTACGGTTCTGGGCTGGAGCTCAGTAAAGTTATTCGAACATTAATATTGAGTACATGTCTAACGCAATAAATATGTTTCATGATTTGTTGAAATAATTCCAAAGTAGTCAGGTTTGTTTCTCATGAGCAACTTTAAGAATCTCTTTTTCTTTTTTTTTTACAAATAAGTTATTTAAGCTTTATTTCAAACATTTAGCCGATCATGGGTTGGTTTGCATCAACAGGAACTCTACAGAAATAACATTTTTATGAATTATGTCATGCATAATATGTTAATATGTTTTTTTCTTCTTTTTCAGATCCAGTGTACACAGTTCAAAGCTGACTGAACAGCCAGCATGTTTGCCCTGCAGGGCATTTTGGAACCCCGACAGTAATGTTCTGAGTTTGTTCAGGCTTGACTTCAGTCAGAGAAACTGTAAATATTTAGTTTCTCTCTCAAGTATAAGTTCAGGCCTTTTATGTATGTCAAGCATCTGTTAGGCTGTGTGTGGTTGCAGGTATCTGGCTTGTAGTCAGTTCTGTATTAATGCCTGCACAGAAAAATCAGATGCACCTTCACTGGTTTCTGTGAAACTTCCATTGTTTGTTACAGTTTCGTAACAAGTCGTCTCTTAACAACTACATCCCTACAGACTCCAAAGTAAAATCTTTTGGCTTTACTTAAAGTATCACAGTGTGATTGTGCCTTTCCAATATATTTCTTCAGAATGAATATGAAATGGTTTAAAAGAATATTTGAGTTTTCATTAGCATTGTAGCTCTAAAGTGACACACTGGCATGGCTTTCTGTAGACGGGCTCTTTTTATTAAATGCTGTGAAAACTGTAGAAATAAAACACAAAGCTTTAGACAGATACATTTACAGACAGACAGGTGACACGTGCTTCAATAAAGTTACCTCGTGGCCCCCTGCCACTTCGGAGATCTTTAGCAGATTACTACTTCGTCGTCCGCTCTAAATCAAAATATTAAGTAATTAAAACACCATAACCAATAAATTTACAAAGTATTACAAACATAACTACAAAATACCTGCAGCTACACGAGACACAAAGCTGCTCCATGTGCTCAATTCCAGGCTTGTGCTGCTTCTCTGTTTATTCAAGTCTCGCATCACAAATGCACAAATCACATATACACAAATCTCGCGATAATGTCATGAGGTGGGGTTTTGAGGTGGTGAGGAGAGACGCTGAGACCCAGGAAATGGTGATGATGATATTTAATGAAGAGCTCGACAGTCCAAAAACAGGCAGCACGGCAGGAAGTAGCACACAGCTACTACCGGTAGCAACTGATGACTTAGACTGACAACGCGAGTTAGGCTAACCAGGACTTCACAGTTCTACTGGAGAGCAATGTAGACAAAGACATAGGTTTGACAAGGACCCGACGAGGAATACAGACAACAAGGGAGACTAAATACACACAAGGTAATCAAGGGAACGAGACACCTGGGAAACAATTAAAGGGAAAGACGCCAGGAACAGGACTACACAGAGAACTCAAAAATAAACACACAGAAACACAGATCCTGACAGATAACTTCCAACAAAAAAATAGTTCGACACGAAATAAAATAATAATTTTACACAAATCTCAAAACGTGAGTCAAACAACTTAAAATACATAATCCTAACAGAAATAAACATACATTTTTAAATAACATAAATCATAGTGACACTTATAAGCATCAACATCTTCTTACACATACTTTGAGATATTTCATTAAAAAAATGTTGATGGAAACAGATAAATAAAAATTCAAGTAAAATTTCCAAGTCATATCTGATAGCATTTAGCATTTTTATAACAACTGAATATAACCTAGTTACAAATGTTACAAATAACATAGTTCTAAAATGGCACTAATTTCCTGGAAAATAATCCATGCCACGCCACAAAATAATGCCTTTCTTTAATCCACGAAAAGGGAGAGAGAAACATATTTGCTGAATAAGCTCTGATGTAGCAAATTTCCCATCTGTGCCTTACCAGGACCTCGAAACTCTGAATCATGCATGTCAAAAACTTTGAAGTATTCATTCTATCCATCAATCAATCAATTTTTATTTGTATAACTAGGCCTGTCACTATAACAAATTTTGCTGGACGATTAATTGTCTAAAGAAATTGCCAAAATATTGTTTCAAGACCTCTTGACACTGATTTAATGGAAATGACTAATAATACATGTGATTTCCTGATATTTATTTTCAAAATAACAGTAACACTGGAACTGATAAATTAAATAAACAAAACAACCAAAAACAAAAATAAGATGGATTCTCAGTCTCATTAACAAAAAACATACTTGAACAAAAACTAAACAACATAAAGCCAAAGTGGAAATAAATACTGCATTCAACCAAAAGAGTGCAGATTATAAAGTCTGTATTGTCCTTCAGTAATCTCTGGATTTAAATAGAGAAAACGGGCACATCCGACTTCCGACTTCCTACACCATTTTTTGTCCCTATTTTCCCCTCATGACAATCTTAGATCATTGACCGATCTAACCGATCAGCCTGTAGTGTGATTTAGGTCGTCGTGCCTCAGATCTAAATCAGGGTTTTTCCTCAACTGGGAGTTTAACACTGAATGTGACAGGTAACCAATCAGAAAGTCCAGATTCTCCTCCTGCTTTCTGAGGTTAAGTTACTGAGGGGAATCCCAAACAGCTGAAACGGGGCAACCCGAAGTCCAGCGGACATCGGAGATGATATGTGGAAACAACATTAACATTTATTTAACGTTTCGTGCAAAGAATATAGAAATGAAAAGGGGAGGAGTTGGAGCCAAATTGCTACCGCAGTTGATAAACCCGGTAGGTTTTCAGCTGTTCTTCGTTAACGTGACATAAATAGGTTATAATTATTTTCATTCAGTCAGGACTTTACTCTGACTCTCGCCACATGCCTCACAGGTAGATTCTAGTAAAGCATTGATTAATGTCTGATTTTAAAATTAGTTAACTGGACTTGAAGCCATTATTTTGTGCCCATGTGGCTGGACACCACACAGCACGACGAACCCGATCAAACCGTTATACCTGGGATTTCTGTGGCTAATGTGTCTCTCAGGGTTTGAAAATGGGCCGACAACTAGTGTAATGTGCGCTGGACATTAAACTAAGGAAATAAAGAAGGGAGGGTCAGTTTAGAGAACCGGAGCTGAGCCTTTTTTCATTCAGTGTCATCAATAGAAAGAAAAAAAAGGCAGGAAGAGACGATAATTAAAATGATCTCGATAGTTTTTTTATCGTCCGATCAACTGATTTATCGTTTATTGTGACAGGCCTATGTATAGCACATTTCAACAGCAAGGCATTTCAAAATGCTTTACATCATTAAACACAAAAAACGGGGGGGGGGGGACTCCAACCCTAGTTTGTACACTCTACTTTCTGCAGACATGAGTAACATGAACATCTGGCAGAATGACATTCTGGGAAGCCTAGTTGATTCTCTTCAAACCGGTAGGTAGGAATGTGGCTAATTCTCACTTTCATTTATTTTTCTTTTTGGGAACATTTTAAAGAATTGCTTAATATTTGCATGACTACTGGATGGAAGAACAGCTATTGACCAATGAGAGTTGTTCCTCATTGGTCACACTTTAACTGCAGGCTGGTTTAAGACATGATTTATAACCTGAACATCTGGTTAGTGAGTCGAATAAGCACAATCACAATACAAATCACAATATTTGATTGAAAGGTTTCAATCAGATAAAAGGCATTGGTTTGATTAACTGAATGGAGAGCTAATAAAAGCCAAGAAAAAAAAGCCTTTACATTTTGGATCTTTAAAGGACTGTTGTTAGAGCGCATTAAAAAGTGAGTTGTTATGGGAAAATTTTTCAGTTACACTTAACTGCTATGGGACAAGGGTGTAAGGATGGATAAAAAATAATGAAAGTTTTTAATCTTAAAAAAAGTTGGTGTGTAGCGTTTTCACTTGGTCATTATTTTACCAAATGTCATATAAAAAGTCTTTATGAAATATAATATTTTTGCTGTATTATGTGTACTTTTAATATTTTAGGGGTTTTTTTATCATTACAATTAGAATTTTAAAAATTCTAAGAAATAACTTTAAAACCTAAATAGAGAGAGGGATGTTTTCTCACCTAATATATCAACTCTTGTATTTTTTTTTTCCTAGTTTGGTTTTTAAGTAAAAGGGAATTTTTTTTTAGTTGTTAATTTCCCACAAAATAATAAATCCCATTTATTGTATCAGTTCTGCTGGATAGTTTTTTATGTTTGCACTATGTTATTGTTTATACTATTAAGCCGATTAGTTTATGGGCTAATCAACTTAACACGCTACAACAATGTGACGCCATGTTGTTGCGTCACATGTTCATGTTTTATAAATGTAAAGAAAATTGCATATTGGGAATATTGTATATCAGTAAGAGTTGTTATGGGTCATGGATACTTTTCTTTGAATAAATGACTTTTTGAATATCTAATACAGAATATGTAAACTTGTAGAATAGGAGAATTTTGTGTTTGTAATCGTAGCTTGTAATTACAGCTACAATGTGGATGTTTTTTTTTGTTGTTTTAAATGTAGTCTGGAATTTTTGTTGTGTGCTGAATCAACTGTATCGCCCTCCAAAGTCAGATTTTCCACTGGCAAACAGGGAGCAACCAGGTGCTTATTAAGAAAGGTAACATTTAAAGTAATATTTGTAAGAGGTACTGCCAACAATGTGGTTGTTGTCATGTTGAAATTCCTGCTTCTTATCTGGAACGCTTTACCTCAAGTCTGATGTCAAACCTGTCAAGACATCTCAAAATTACTGAGGAGTTTTACCTCTTTGTCTACCAGGATGACAGATCAAAGTTCTGAGCTGATTGCAACCCTTAAATTTGCATAGCTTTTATTATAAGGACTGTATTTACCTTTATCCATCAACGCAAGCTAATGCCTCCCTTTGGCTAAATTCTAATCTAAAAACAGATGTTCAGCTGCTTCGAACCAGGTGTTTCTCTCCATAATTATGAACAGCCCACATAAAGCTGGTGATGGGGAATAAAAATCCACAACACAATAAAAATGCAGCCATCTGTTTCTTGCAGCTGCTGCCTCTGTATTAATTTGTTATGCACAAAACTTGTGAATTATTGTAAAACTAAAATGTTAATGTAAACGTATCCCACAGTCTTCTGCAAACATGTACTTATTTTCATCCTGAAATTCAATAAAAAATAGTTTTAACTAATTTACAGTATGTTATGTTTTAATTACATTACAAGTGGACACCTGCTGCATTTTGCATTAGCACCAATCAAGCACATTTACCTCTGTCAGGTCAATAACTGATTTTTGACTCACTATGGTGTCGCATGCATGGGATATAGTAGGAAAAAAGACAACAGTCCTCAAAGTTGATGTGTTAAGATAAATATTTAAGGGTGTTAAACAGTAAAATTTTGACAGGAAAAAAACGTAAACTAGAAAATAATGTAAGAATGTTGATTTGATGTGAATTCACTGTAAATAAGTTAATGTGAGATTAATCCTGCTGCAGTGAATCTGTTTCTCTTATAGATTCTCTCTCTTCTTCCTCAGATCATCTTTTTGAAACTTTCAAAACAAAATCGGACGAACTGATCAGCGTCATCCAGCCTATTGAAGCTTTTAACCTGGCAGCTTAACGATCTTATAAAAATATGGTTTGTCTACATTTGGAAACTAAGTCCAGCTTCATCCGAGTCTGATAGAGTCGATCTCTGCCTCCGTCTGCATGTCGGTTCAGAGCCGCTGCTGAGTCAGCAGAGCTTCTGCTGCGCATCGGGCGCAAAAGTATCAGGTGGTTTTGTTGAATTCAACTGTAACCAAACGGAATCCGTTCATAATACGTTTGGTTTGGGATGTTCCAAACGTCCCATTGTGGTCAGTGTGATAATGTGACTATCCAGAGATCGTCAGTATGAGCCGGTGTTTAGAAAAAGAAAATCAGACCCAACTTTTTGCTCAGGAAGAATGATCTGTTTATGGCTCTTTTAATTCAGCATAACAGACTTAGTAAAAGCGGGAGAAAGGGATTAGGAAATAGCTGATAAAGCCTCCAAGTAGTTGTGAAGGGTTTTTGCGCTTACGTCACTATGACGTCACCGCGACTAGTCGCCATCGACTCGACTATTATGATGTAGTCGACCTTAAAAAAATATGTATATATATATATGTATACATATTTTTTTATGACATATGCCGTGTGTCAATAAAATGACACGGCATTTTATTATGCCTCACTTCATGTGGGGTGAGATTTATACAGCAATAAACCTCACCCCACGTCACTGATATATATATATATATATACACACACACGACATATGCCATAATAATAGATAAATGAATAAATAAAAGAATATATATTGATAAGAAATGAAAGAATAAACATATAAAGAATTATATATATATATATCAGTGACGTGGGTGAGGTTCATTGCTGGTGAGGCTCTGACTTATGACTTAGACATAGTAATTTGTTAGCTGGCTAACATTACGTTGCCTTTCTGTTTTGGAAGTTGAACGTATTGTAAAGTCATTACAGTATTTAGGCTCTAATCTTTATCATATTTTTATAGTATAGAACTGGTGTTGCCACCCATCATGTAAAATGCATGATCGTATTAAACCTCCTTATTTACGCTAGTTTCACCACCCGCTAAGTAGCGACATTACCTGCAAGTCTAAAAGTTGACAGTTATGCCAAACACCCGCTGCTCCATCACGTCCTGAGAAGTTAAACTCTACGATCAAGATATGAGGATATGAGGAGAAAGATAGTTATAGATAGATAGATAGATAGATAGATAGATAGATAGATAGATAGATAGATAGATAGATAGATAGATAATTAATATTTCATTGGAGAAATTTATTTTTTGCTAAAATAATATAAGATATAAGATAAAACTTTATTGTCATATTGCATGCACAAGGTGAATACAAAACGAAATTTCGTTGCATACAGCTCAGGACAGTATTTTGAGCTTCCAAAAGAAAATACAGTATAAAAACATGTATATAAATATAGAAAAATATAGAGTGAAGGAATTACAGTAAAAGAGTATTTTGTTCTGTACATGAGGCAGATATAATATGGAGACCATTTTTAAGTGCAATACGGTTGGGAGTTCAGCATCTAATGGCAAGTGGAAAAAAGCTGTTTCGGAACCTGGATGTCCTGCACCGGATGCTTCGGAACCTCTTTCCAGAGGGCAGCAGGGAGAACCATCCATGGTGTGGGTGGGTGTGAAGGTGGTGTGGGTGGGTGTGAAGGTGGTGTGGGTGGGTGTGGTGTGGGTGGGTGTGAAGGTGGTGTGGGTGGGTGTGAAGGTGGGTGTGGAGGTGGGTGGTGGGTGTGGTGGGTGGTGTGAAGGTGGTGTGGGTGGGTGTGAAGGTGGTGTGGGTGGGTGTGAAGGGTCTCTGACGATGTTTCGGCCTCGGGACACGCAGCGCCGGGATGAAGGGTCTTGAACGGAGGGAAGGGTGACCCCGATGATCCTCTGCTGTCCGCGGAGACGCTACAACCTCCACACCACACAGAGAGGCAGCTGGTCAAAATGCTCTATGGTGCTTCTGTAGAGCGTCTTGAGGATGGGTGGGGGCAAGTTTGCTCTTCTCATCCTCCGCAGGAAATACAGACGTTTCTGTGCCTTCTTGACCAGAGACGCGGTGTTCACAGTCCAGGAGAGGTTGTTAGTGATGTGCACCCCCAAAAATTTGGTGCTGCTGACCACCTTCACAGCCGAACTGTTTATGAGCAGTGGAGCGTGGCTGGGCCGATGTTTCCTGAAGTCGACGATCATCTCCTTAGTCTTGTCGACATTCAGGATCAGGCTGTTCTCTCTGCACCAGACTACTAGCTGCTCCACCTCCTCTCTGTAGTCCAGGTCGTTATCATCAGTAATGAGGCCCATCACCGTTGTGTCATCCGCGAACTTCACGATGTGATTGGTGGTGAACCTTGGGACACAGTCGTGTGTCATCAGAGTGAACAGCAGAGGACTCAGGACGCAGCCCTGAGGGGAACCTGTGCTGAGGTTGATGACATCAGAGGTGTATTGTCCAATCCGGACTGACTGTGATCTGTCGGTGAGGAAGTCTAATAGCCAGTTGCGCAGGCGGTTACTGAATCCCAGGTGTCCCTGTTTTTCTGCCAGATGCTGTGGGATGATTGTGTTGAACGCTGAGCTGAAGTCCAGGAACAACATCCGCACATGACTATTCTTCTTTTCCAGGTGAGCCAGGCTGAGGTGAAGGTGGAGGAGAGAGCATCCTCAGAGCGGTTACGGCGGTAGGCAAACTGGTACGGGTTCGACTCACACCGAACCTGTTTAAAGCTGCAGCATCTAGCCTAAAAAATACATTTTACATACGTATTAAAACTTTCTCTGTCCTAACATGAGACAGATAATCTCTAAAAAAATAATCAATCTCCTCCCTGTTACTCCTCTCAGTCAGAAACAGCCAATCAGAACTAGCAGTAACCAGCTAGCCGCTATGCTAACAGGAAGTTTTCATTCAGTAACTCTGGATAGTTTATTGTAATGGATCCTGTTTTTGCCTTTGAATGTTAAGTTTTATACTTGAATTTTTTGGCAATGTTGAGAGGTTTTATTTTGACTCTTTGCATTATTTAGCCTCTTCAGAGCCTCATATGTTATCAGTCTGTTAAAGATAGTATTATTGATAGCAGTTCAATTTGCACAATGCCTGTTTGGTTTAGTTTTCTTCTTGGAAAAGTTATTAAAAACAAGTTTTTGTCTAAATTAAGATTAATTCATGGTTCCTTTTTCTACATAATGTAAGTAGTGTTTATGATAGATGATGTAAGTAGTGTTTATGATAAAAAATAAATAAATAATAATTATATGATCGGTATCGGTTGGGAATCGGAATCGGCGATCGGCCTTCAGGGGTGATCAGTATCGGTATGGGGAGAAAAAAACCTGATCGGCACATCCCTAGTTGGGGTTGTTGTGACAGCCAAAGGGGGGCCCAACACAATGTTAAGAAGATGGTCATAATGTTACATCTGATTGGTATGTATTTGTTGATTTATTATGCTTTTAGAAATGTCTTTGAACAAACTTTCAAAGTGCAGGATCCAAGGTTAAAATTAAATCTTGATTAACTATTTCCTGATTATCTAAACATGCAATAAATATTGGGAATTACTACCACTCAGATTTTTTAATTTACTCAAGTTTTCTTTGTCTGATATTGAAAATTATGATGATCTGAAACATTAAAGAGTGACCAAAAAAAGCAAAGAGCAGAAGAATTCTACAAATACACAAATGCTTTTATCATCACTGAATGCATAATAGATTAACAATATAGTCATTTCGTTAGTTAGAGTACATCTTACCCTAAAAGTGTTTTAAAATTGACCATTTGCATCAACGTTTGTGCTGGTGGACCAAATTTGTTCTATTCTTCAATTGTACTCAGTCAATTGCAACAAAATAATTCCAAGAGCACAATTTGTTCTCCTTTTGTTTTCAGCCATTGATTTACTTATTAAACTTTAACTTTAAGAATATGATACTTGTCAAGTTTTGGATATTATTAATAAGGGACATTTTCCGCCGCCGCAGCAAGCCATCCCACTAGTCCAATGGAGGTCCAATACAGTGGCGGTTTCTGATATAGGTGACATGGGCAACTGCTGCATCTTCTCAACCAGAAAATTTAATATCAACAGTGCTTAATGAAAAACACTCCTGCGTCCCCACATGACAAAACATGCGAAAGGTGTGTGCAGGTTGGAGTGTATGCATGACTCTCCTCATCTCATCTTGTTGAAGGGTGTGACCAGCAGATGTATTCTCTGTTCAAGACTAATGACAAGGAGCTGAAAGATGAGCAGATTCTCCATGAGGTAAATGCCAGATTGTTTAGCCTTCTTGTGGTAATCAGGCCAACTTTCTTCAGTGTCTTAGCCTTTCTTGAAGATGCTTACCTCTGCTAAGATTCTTTCCACATCAGGATTTTTCCCAGAAAACCTGTTAAATCTGGTGGTGGAAGCGCTAGGGCAGGCCGTCGAATATCTTTGAGAAAATATTTTTGATTTGTTCCAGATCAAAATACCTGCTCCTCAAAAACTCTTGATTGTTATAATTAGCTTGACCTTCTCTGACTTGAGGTGAAGTAATAAAGTTTTTCATTTTGGTCATATTTTTAAAAATATTTCATTTTAGTTTTGCAAAGCCCTCATATGATGTAGATCTTATCCAAGTAATTTCCCCTTTGTTCGAAAGGTCCTGAGTGCAGTGACCTGTCAGGGAACTGGGGTGTTGCGTTTTCTCTATGGCTCTCTCCAAACACTCCCACTAGTAGCCACCAGAGGGCGCCAAGGGTAACCAGTTGCAGGTTGAGGGCTAATTCCCTGAAGGTGAGGCTGCACACCTGCAACTCCCCAAACCTCATTACATCCTGGATATAAGGAGCTGGTTGCCTGTCACTCTTTGCTTGAGTGCTAACCCATATAGTAACGTCAAACCCTTCTTGTGCATAGTGCCCTTCTTCCTAGCTAGCTTGGCAAAGGTCTAAGGATCAATCACGGTCCTCTTTTGCTCTCTGGTGAGAAGGGTTTGACTGATAAACCAGCCCATGATGTTATGTCTTGGTATCAGCCAAAATTGGAATCGGCAGGCTAAGCTTTTTAAAAGGTCATTGATTGGCCAGAAAACTGCAATCGGTGCACCCCTAATTCTTATGACTGGTAGCTTCAAGCTCCATCATCATCATTGCTGTACTACCTGTCTGCCCTCCAACAGTCCTGCGCCAGTCACCATCACGTCCTCTGGCTACTTGACTATGACTAGTTGACCTCAAAACTCACCCTTCCCTGATCATCCTCTGTAAGTCCATGCCCTACTTTTCCTCTGGTTGCCTTCATCTGCTCCACTTATTCATGATTTCTTCCAGAAGTTATGGTTCCAGATCACCAACTTTTACTCATTTTTTCACTTTGTAAATAAACACTTTTAAGTCTTTTCATCACTAGAGCGTTTCTCTGTGGATCAGAAGCTTCAACAAAGATATTGCATGATGACTTTGTGATGTGTTCACTGTGCTCAAGTATTCTCATTTTACCTTCCTCAAAATTAGATTCATGAATTAATATCAAGATAATTGAATTTTATTTCAGAATCCATCTATCCATTTTCTATACATCCTTGTCCCATAGTGCGGTCAGGAGGGTTGCTGGTGCCTCTCCAGCTAACATTTCAGGCGAGAGGCGGGGTCACCCTGGACAGGTCACCAGTCTGTCACAGTATTTCAAAATCCTCAACATCAATCCATATGTGCTGGGTTTTTCCCCCCCAACCATATTATAACGTAGCATTTATCCTGGACAACTTGACTGGAAAAGCAAACAGCTCTTGGAAACAATTTTTTAAAAATCCAATAACTGAAGTGTGGACACCTTTAACCTAATACTTTAAGTGCCTTTGGATCCACACAGAGTTTCTGCAGCTCATATCTTGACTTGATAGTATTTGCCAACTTGGCCTTGCACAAGTTTTCTAAATTAAACCTGCATATTTTTACATACTAGTCTGACCCCACAGGACATATGCTACATTAAAAGTGGAAGCTGAAATGATTAAAATCTCAGTTTTTTTTCTATCATAAAAACCTGGTATGTGTGGGATCTGTGCATCTGCAATTCAACTGAACTCAATTTCATTGATTTTTACATTGCAGCAGGGAGTCGCTTTACTCAGGTTTGACCAGCTCGGTGCTGCTGTGGATTCTTTAAAACTTGATGATCATTGTTAGAGGCCAAATCTCACCACCAACTTTCCTGTGAATTACCAGTTAATCTAGTAAAGTGTGATATTAAAAATTTGTAAAATACTGTTTGCATAAACCACTGACATTTTTTATAATTAGGGTAATTTAACAATAAAAACGTTTTTCTGACATTCAGTTATCACTCGCTAACAGAACTTAACTTTAACCTAACAATTGAGTTTTCAATTGGAGATAAAATATTAACTACCCATAATCTCCCCACAGAACCCAATTAAAACGTTAATATATTATTGGGCACATTTAATATATTTGTAATTTAAGTTATGTATCGATCCATTTTCTAACACCCTTGTCCCTAATGGGGTCAGGAGGGTTGCTGGTTCCTCTCCAGCTAACGTTCCGGGCGAGAAGCGGGGTCACCTGGACAGGTCGCCAGTCTGTTGCTGGGCAACACAGAGACACACAGGACAAACAGAGAGAACCCATCACGCACAGGGAGAACATGCAAACTCCATGCAGAAAGACCAGGGCTGGGAATTGAACCCAGAACCTTCTTGCTGCAAGGCAACAGCTCTACCAACTGTGCCACTGTGCAGCAAAATTATTTACAATATCACAATTATTTATCTGTTTTATTGTATTTACTAATATTTAATCGTTTGGATGGTATATTCTGTGAACAAATAAGCAATTTCCATTTGGGATCAGTAAAGTATATTCTATTGTATTTATGGAAAGACTGGCACAAAATAACATGATAACTAATTAATTAATCCTCTTGTTACAAGATAATATCCAGAATGTATGCTTTTGTTTCAGGAGTTGTCCTTATTAATTCCTTATCAAAACAGATGTGTAATAAATAAGTGCTTGTGCCCCCCTACCCCCATTTTTAAAGTCATTTTTAATTTACTGTGGAAGTTATTATTTTGGACTTTTAATGTTACAATCACAGAGTAAAGGAAGAGATAAAAACTTCATGCCCCTCTCTCTGATAGAATGGTAATAAGAGGAAGAATGAAAGAAGGTCACACTGTGAGAACGTCGCAGAATCTCTGAAGAGATAAACGTTTCAGGCTTAACATTAAATTCTAATGTAAAAAGAAAAAAGATTATTATTATTATTGTTGCAGTAGAAAATGTAAGGCATGTTAAACCAAAGTCAAAAGTCAAACCACAGATTTAGCCTCTTTTTCTGTCTTCCCCTACCCCCTCTGCACTTGTCTGCAACTGTATCCAGACCCTTATTTAAAATTTAAAGCCCTCTTGCTATCCACACACACACGTACACACGCCTTGAACAGAGCTCCAGGCCATTTTTCACAGTGAGCTACATCTCCTCACACTCTTCCAGTCTGGATGTGCTCCCTCTACCCCACCTACCATCCTCCTCCTTTTCAGCTTCCCTCTTGCATCATATTCCTCCTCTCCCACATGCTTCTCCCTCACCGGCTCCAAGATGTTCCTGTGTTCCCTTCATCTTCTTTCTTTAACGCACATGTCTCCTTATGACCACTGCCTTGCTGAGCATGGAATTTCCCATATGGAAAAGCTGATGCAATAATAGCATGATGCCTATGTTCATGATTCTCCACTGAAGACCTGCTGATGTTATTGGTCAGTAACTGGTGCAAATTCTTCTTCTTCTGTGGAACCTAAACTGACTTGGAACTAAAGTTCTGCAAAAGGAAGCTGCAAATCCTTTGACCGAACAAAACGTGTGAAGAATATTGGAATGTAGAATCCCTGACAAAAGTTATAATGCAGTTCAGCTGTTTTGCATTTTGTCACAACTTGTTTTGTATTTCATGTAGATTTTAGGCAACAACATAGCACATGATGTGGTATAGCAAATGTCCTAGTATCACATGGAGCCATTTTACTCCATACTTTCAGTTATAAAAATGCTATACACATCCAACAATTCTTAAAAGAAATTTTACTTTGCAATTTAATGCCTTGAAATTGTGCCTCTGTCTCTTTAAGAATCTTCTACTCTTACTGACACTGCCTTCAAGACATCATCTCAACAACCTGCCTTTAACATTCTTACCCACATTGGCCTCGTTTGCATGATGAGCTCAGCGGATGCACAGGTCCACCAGGTGGCTGCTGATTGCTGCTGCCGCCGCTAGTCTGTAGGAGCAGAGTGAGGGAATTACTGCTCTGTGAGGAGGAGGCTTGGCTTGGGGAATGCAGCTCTGAGGAGAAGCTCAGTGTAAGCACAGGTTGCCATGTGAGATTAAAGAATTTCTAAAACATGCATGAAAGAATCCAAGCAACACTAAAAAAAGTACATTTTACATAATAATGTCCCTCTGATATCTGAGGAATGGATTTGGACTTTGTCCAACACGTGACTGAGCTTTGATCAGTCTCCTTGATCAGTGAACAAGTCTCCTTGTTCACTGTTCAGTTCCTCATCCAAAAACTGAAGGAGGTGCGACTCAACTGGCTGTCCACCAAAAACTGACAGGCCCAGGAAGGAGAACATTAAATCTAAGTAAGGGTTATTTGTGTAGCACATGTCAGTAAGAAACTCTACATCATAAAAACATCTCAGAGTCATATGACACAAGTAGTAAGTATTACATTTTGTCATGTCATAATTAAAATGATCAACATCAAATAAGTTTTAAACATTTAATATCAAAAGCAGTCTAAACAGGTGGGTTTTAAGTAACTTAGTACTTTGGTTGTTTAGCAGTTTTCTGGAAGTTTGTTCCAGATTTGTGGAGCATGGAAGCTGAGTGCTGCTTCTCCATGTTTGGTTCTGGTTCTGGGTTGCAGAACAGACCAGAAATAAGAATTTGCAGCATTATTCAGTTGTTACATGTGCAAAGCTGGAAATGTACAGCTGTAATTGCACAGAAAAATGCTAAACAAAGGAGACAGAAAGGAAATGTATTTTGATTCTAGTTTTTACTCTATCATTTTTCCTTCTCAAAAAAAAAGCATGACTTTTTTTAAATCTTAATTCTTTACATAAACAGCTTAGCTCTTTTACAGCTTTCTGCCACCGTGACACCGCTGTTTGTTTAATCTTACCGAACTGGGGCATTGGACGAAAACGTGAGGCTCTTTTCAAGCTTAGAGTGACACCTGGTGGTTGTGATGTGTGTTGACATTGTAGCAACACAAAATATTCTACTTATGATTCAAAGTTCTCACTATCTGACTTTATTTTTGTTCTTTTTTACAGGGTTTCTACACTTTTGTCTGAAAGTTCTATACTTTTCCAGACTCAAATTTTAAAGTTTTTTTTTCGACTTTTTTTTAAATACATCTGTTTGTAAAAGTAAGATGTAACCTTATATAATTCTTGGATGCCAAAAAAAAGCTAAATTATCCATTTTAAATTAACTGTGGGTTATCTCACTCAGGTTGTCTAAAATCAAGGATTTTTTTTAAAAAAAAAAGCTTGATTAAATCCAGATACCTAAAATTGAAAAATATCTTTGCAATTTTTTTTAGATTAATTAGTATTAAAATAGATCAATTTTCAACTAGCCTAACATAAAATAAAATCATGGTTAAATATTTCAGTCAACAAATAAGGAAAATATGATACCTAAAAAGTAAGTTTTTCTTTTTCTTTCAAAATTCCGATTTTGTCTTTTTGGTGAGAGAATAAGAAAAAGTTTGAGAAATCAAAAATTTTTCAGTACTTTTTTTTTCTATTTTTATCCAAACCTGTCGAAAATGACTAATGGAGATTACAGACTACATAAAAACCCTGTTTTTATAGGTGTGTCCTGTACATTGAGAATTTTCTTGCATTTGTGTCAAAATTTAAAAAGACAAGAAAAACTTAAATAAAAATACTTTTAGTGAGCAATGATCATTTTCTGCCTGTACACACATCATAAACCACAAATTCAGGCACATATTTATTGTAGCTTTACCTTTACCTGCTCTGATCCACCACTAACACAGACATAGAAATAACCACAAACTCACAAGTTTCATCTGTTCACTTTTATTTTAATTTATTTACACACATCATTACGATGTTCGCCAGTGGTAATGAGACTCTAAGCTTCAACATGAGAATCCATTTGGTATTCATTTCCATGTCATATCTTACACAAACAGAAACAAATCAATGTTGAGTTATAATGAAGCCTGAAGCCTTATGAATCTTTGTCAGTTTTTTTTCTCCCCTCCAAACAAACAGAAGCGATAGGCTTTAATGACATTCTCTGTCAGCCCAGCTCGCTCTCATTCTCACACTTCACTTTGCGTCTCTCTCCGTCTCCGGCAAGTATTGTGCGATATTGCCTCATTCACTTGAAAGGCCTACAACTGCTAGGGGAGATACCAAGAGATTTCACACACACACACACAACACACACACACACACACACACACACACACACACACACAAACAACCTCTTCAAGCTGTAGCAGATAAGATAGGCAACTTCTGTTGTCTGTTGACAGCTGCAGCTTGATACGATTCCACTCAGGCCCATGGGGAAACCATCGTGATGAATGAACAAAGCGGGTAAATGTCTTTTTTGTTGGGGTAGGGGCAGCTGGATCAGCCATGCTTCCTCACCCCCCAATTGAGTTGTTTGGACAAAGTGATTTAATATCAGATCAGAATTCTTAAGGAAAACGGTTTTTTTAAGCTTAAGCTGTCAATCAAAGCCTGCATTTCTGTATGATTTGGCTCTTTGTGATATTACTCAACGTGTGCAACCCTAATCCCAAACCCTACCCCTAAACCCTACCTGGTCACTGCAGCCAGCTGACATAGGCATTCTGATGGCTGCAAGACAAACAAAATAAGCACCATGCAGCCAAAGCAAAAACAGTCCAAGGCAGAGATGAGTGACACCACATAACTGGTTTATTTGGCTGTAATCTACCTGATGAATAAGAAATTTCCTGACATTGACATCCAATAATAAAAAAAGGACCTGAATCTTAAGATACATCAAATTGAGCTGATTGACAACAAAATTCCCAGGAAGTCGACAACAATCATAGTTGCCTCGGTAGGTGATTGTGTGTCCGCGGAATAAAGTCAAGGGGCAGATAGAGAGGGGTAAAAAAAAAAAGGGGGCTAAATTGCTCTCCATCCAGAAAACCAAAAACCTGAGCGGGAATTGCACCAATGAGACAAAATGAGAGAAAAGTTGTAGGCTGTTTGGACGGAGAACTGATGCGAAGTGAAGATCTTGAAGCCATGCAGTTAACATAATATTGCCTTCAAATAACACTCGCACATGCGTTTCCAAAATCAAACATGCATCGGGTATCTCAGTGGAGAGGGAGGAGAAGGACAAGTGGAAGTACTCAACAGTTTAGCAATACAAATTCTCTAAATGTCTGCAGTAGTGAATATTCATAAAGCATGTTACACACTTTCGCCAGCAATCCCCTTTATTCATTTGATTGTTTTAACCAAACGATAAGTTATCAGGTAAAAATAAAATTATAAAATAAAATATATATATTTAGTATGAGTCTGCCTTGATGCTGCCGATGTGTGTCACGAAATAAATGACAAGCAAATTTCAAATCACTACCACGAATCCAGAGAGCGATGACGATCCATCGGCGCATCGTCACAAGGCTGTGAGTTCAGTTCGGATCACAGTGGTCACGGACAAGTTCAGCATCTCCTCACGAAGCCACCTCACTAAGGCTTCTCACAGTTCACTCACCCACTTCCACACTTCTCTTTTTATCTCTCTCTTTTTCAGGACAAAGTTTCTTTCTGTTCTGTCTTTCTTTTTTGTTTTTCTGGATATGAACTACCAGGATCATGCAACTACCCTTTCAATCGTGACAAAAACCGGTTGGTGCTCTTGGCGTGATTGTTCTCTCTGTGCTGGTTGGGAGGAACAGTGGTTGAGGTGAGCGGAGGGTGCGGTTGGGGTTAGTGGGGGAAGGAGGGAGTTTGAGGGGGGCGTCTTCAGGCACTGCCATCCTGTTTGAGCCGCTGACTGCGAGCTTTGTACACCTCGATCAGTAAATCTTTGACGTACTGGATTTCTCGCTCCACCGACTCCGCCTTGTCTCGTAGCTCCCGGTTCTGTCCCTCGAGGCCATGCAGCTCCTCCTCCAGAGAGTCCAGCTCCGCCCTCTTACGCAGCCTGTACCTGTAACAGGATCAGAGGAGTGAGAGGTGGGCGGGGGAGGATTAGGTTGCATCTACTGATTTTTGCTGCCTTGCAAATTTACTCATGAGTCAAGGTCCCTTCACTATCCTAAGTTTTCATCTACAGTTCTGAGTTCAGCCCAAACAGCCTGACAGAATTAGCTAGGAGGGGCAGAATTTGGCAGCCAGTGAGGGGCCTTCCGATCCCCTCCTATACTCCACAGGAACAGCTAAAGCACTGTGGTCTATGTAACAATCAAGTCACCCTATAAAAGACGAAATCGTCTTTGTTTGATAAAGGGGAAAGGGGACCATGATCACACACCAGCCCTGGGTCTGGGTGTACTCATCTCACACCACGACAAGTTGTAGGGAACGGACAGATGATCACCATGCTCCGATCACCATCTCTAACTAGTTATCACTTTGTCTTGATTCAACTGTTCTCCAAGGTTGGAGAATGCTCTCTAAGGAAACAATAAAGTGAAGGATGTTGCTTACCTGTGAGCAGCGGTTTTATTCTGGTCTCTCTTCTTTTGCTTCCTCTCTCCATTGTTGGTATCCAGGGAACCTGCTCCCATCACCAGGGCTGGCTTCATGGAACAGGGCTCGTCCTTTAACCTCTGGGTGGGGCGGTGTATGGGGGCACCCAGCAGTGGCCCCTCGCCTTCCCCTCTGGACAGACATTCGTAGCTTTGGTCCGCAAGGCATTCTGGATAGAGGTAGTGGCCGTGTTGGGGCTCCACAGCCTGTGCCTGAGCCGGCTGGTCTAGGTCTCCTATAAAGCTATGGTACGGATCCGTGCTGGCCATGGACTGATGGAAGTAGCTGTCGCCGGCCACCATTGTCTCTTGGGGAAGACTTCCTGAGAGTCCGCCATCCTTGCTGCAGTGCAAGACCTCAAGCCCTGCGCTGTCGTAACTTACATTGACCTTCACATTGTGCATCAGCTGTCCTTCTCGCTTGTGGTGGCTGTCGTATGAGCCACCCAAGCAGAAACCTCTGGCAATCTCTTCGCTGCAAAACATTCCTTCGGAAAAACAGTAACTCTCCTCCTCCTTCAACGATAACGCACATTCTCTCACCTTCTTCACGCTCCCGATGCTGTTCTTGCTCACGGTCTTCAGTGTGGAGTAGTGGTTCACGGAAAACTCTGTGCTCCCTGAGTAACATCCCCTGGAGCCCCACGTTTCCAGACCCACTTCGTCGCCGACTTTCACCGACTCGCCCAGGATCCTGCGCCCATTGTTGTGGTGGTAGCGATGGTGGTAGCCATACGGGGCGGGCCGTGCAATTTTGGTTCTGCTGATGGGACCGCCACAGAAACTGGCCAGGTCCAGTTCCCCTGTTGCCAAGGTAACTACCACAGGGCTGGTTTCTGATTGGCTGGTCCCGTATGAGCCATAGGGTAACTGATAATAAGACTGGGAGCCCATTGCTTGGGAAACCTTGTCACATTTTGAGGATTTTTCCAATTTATTTGTGGTGGATGTGGACTCGGAGCGGAAGTAGTCCTCCAGCTGAGCCAGCTCCTCCTGCAGTAGGGAGGTCATAACCTCCAGATCCGAGGGCACCTTGACATCTTGTTCTAACGGCGAGGGTGGAAGAGATGAGCTCGGAGAAGACTCGGTCGTTGACACAAATGAAGACAAATCAACTTTCTCTGTCATCCAATCAGAGTGACCATCACCTAGAAAAAATGTGATACAAAATCATAAGAATGTGTTAAAAATTCTTTTTAAGAAATCCATTTTGTTGCAATTGTTTGAATAAAATATGCACAATAAAAATGACAAAAACAGAAAAACATATAAAATATCAAAAGAAGCGAGCATCAATTTGAAAAGGCTTAAATCAAAAGCAAGCAACACATCCGATAAGATCCAAGCGAACAACTAACCGATCATCTGAAAATGATTGAACAGCATCGTCTGCATTCGATAAAAATCCACTTAGCAGTACTCACTGTACGACATTAGCCCCCGTGCTGCACTGCGGCTCCGACCTCGGGATGTGGAAAAATAAAAAACCGTCTTGGCAAAACTCACCAATTAAGCGCTGCTTCTCCGCTGGCTCCGCCCCCGACCTAAGCCGTGATTGGCTATGGTTAGCCTGTGGGAGAGGGGGAGAGCCGAGCTCGCCTGTGGAAATGGGGGGAATTTTCTTGCGAAGGATCGATGCCGCCATCGTGTCGACCGCTTCGATCGTGTTGTCCAAAAACACAAACCATGCGCTGGCTGGAGGCGAGAGTTGTGGAATTAACTGTAGACCTGTGAAAAATTTTAAGAAAGCTGTTAAAACCCACAATATCTAATTGCATGTCAATTAATAATTCAGAAAGACGCAAGACAAAAAAAAGTCAATTTTAAAATGGCTAAACATAGATTTTAAAGTTTAAATAATCTCATATTAATTCTCTTAAATTTAATCTGTTGTTGACCTATAATTTTATAGTGTGAAGGGCGTATTGGATTTATGGCATTTAATAAAAAATCATTTCACACAAAAAAATTAAATATGTATTTTCAATAAAATAACCTTAAACAAATAAAAGTAAAACCAAACTCTTTTAGTTTGGGAATAACAGCTTTGTAGAACAAAAATATTTAGAATTTAAAGTTTACTAGTAAACCAAAGTGAAACACATGCCTGGGGTTTCTTAGTATACCATTTCTGTTATAAACTGAAAAAATTGTCTTTTTTTTTAATTTTAAAAAACATCTAATAATCATTATAAATAGAAATATCAATTAAAGTAGTGTGTCAAGTTAATAATTACACTAACTAATCAGTAAAACAAAGTGCTCGAACGTCTAACAGTAACTGTTAACTAACAGCTGCTAACTTTCCTCTGCTCCTCCAAAGCAATACTCACCCCATACTTGCTCTGTTGTTTTGTAGGAGCAAAGCAGTCGAAGCTTATCGTCGCAGAAGGAGGACGCCGTTCAAAGAGCCATTATTTCGCTTTTGGAACTCAGGGACTCTTCATGGAGCGCTAGAACCACGAACAGACTTGCAGACAGAAAGTTTTTAAATCCGCTACTTCTCCAACTCCTAATGCCCGGACCTGATCACCTAGCTGGAGATCAATCCGCAGTTTCCAGACTTCTCGCGGTCGTTACGTCATGAATCGGGACTTTCCCATTATCCAGAGACCTCGGGCTGTTTGCGGCAACGGCACGAGCCGTGCGACAGGTGCTGCTCCAATTTATGTCAATACCATGGTGTTACTGTTACTTTCTTTTCAAGGAAAGTCTTACTTCCCCACAAGAATATCTAATTTAGCTTTTCTAAAGGTTTTTTTTTTTACTTTCATCAGATTTAAAAGTTGTTAAAGAAGCCTAAACGGATGTTTGTAGTTCGTAAAATTAGAAAGCTAATAACCGTCTGTAAAACTTCTTAGTTACCTATTTAATTCACGTTCTCATTACGCGAGAATCAAACTATTTAATTAAAAACTAAAAAAAAAACAAAAAACAGACAGTGTGGATGAATAATGAACATGTCGAGCAGATGGAACACCCAGCACTAGTTTCGGGTGGGCTTCTGCGGAAGGACATCATGTTGCAGTTCGGAGTAGTAACTTTAGTTGCAGTCCTGTTGCATCAGATCCGCAAGGGATTCGCTGAACGCTGTAACATTGTGGCCCCATCATTGGTTTATCAGGGGGAACTTTTCTATTCCTATTGGCCCTGCCATCATTTATTCTCTGATTGGTAATCATTAGGCATTAACGCCAACCTGGGACCTGAGAGCAGCGCCTGGCGGACTGTGGGTCAGAAATAGTGGAGCGTGAGGAAGGAGGAAAAACTCTCCTGCACCTGGAATGACACATAATCAGCAAATGCTATTTTCCCCCTTAATTAGTTTTTAATATTTGGCGTAACACGTGTGGATGTATTTTGGACTTATAGGAATTGGAACTTTTTAAAGAAAAAAGTAAAAGCAAATCTAGACAAAAAAGTAACAATCACTTTACTAAACATTTTTAAAGGAATTCAAATCTTTCTTTTACATATTTTTGATCCTAGATATTTTCTCATGCCTTAGCTTTTGGGTTTTTTTTGTTTGTTTTTTTCAAAGAAAACAGAAGTGGGAATTGTTTTAAATGTTTTAAATACCAAATTATATGTAATGTAAGGATTTTTAAATTATTCATTTGTTTATTTTGATATATAGTATTTTCCATTATCACATAATAAAATAATAATAATAATAAATAATAATAATAATAATAATAATAATAATAATAATAATAAAGGAAATAAATACAAGAAAAGGAAGAAATTCTAAAATATACATAAATAAAAAAATGGATCTGCTTTGTCAACTGTCATAAGTTAGTTAAGTCAAAAAAATTACCTGTTTTTATTCCTTTCTTTGATCAGTGACAGAATTTGAACACAGAGACAAGTTTGTGTGTATGTATATTTTTATGGCGCACTATTTCTTAGATGAAAACGAGCTGATAATGAAAGGTTGTTTTGGTCAGTGATGTATTTTTCCATAAATGTTCTTACAGTGTGAGACCTAGATGCAGACAGACCCAGCACAAAGGCCTCCACACAAACCTCCTCTGAAAATGTCTTAACTTTTAACAGGAGTCATATAAGTGAATGAATCTTTAAAAATATGATTGAAAGTAAATATATATATATATATATATATATATATATATATATATATATATATATATATATATATATAGATGATTGTGTGGTAAACAAGTGTACAGGGCTTTAACTGGTCTTTATTCTTTTTAAGATTTAGACAATTTTGAAATGTCACAGAAAAGGTGTTGAGTAGCAAGCAGCTATATGCTAAGAATAAAAACATATTCTTGTAGACAGTAGCTTTTAATACCTTCTGATGGATTTAGTTAGTTAGATTAATCAATAATAAACTGAACAAAAAGCTGTTGGAAACAGTCAACAGGATAGAGAGACGTGCTTATAAAGCAAGCAAAAAAAAATACAGCATAAACTACCAAGGCTTAATTTGTAACCTTAAAAGCATCTAAATAAGAATTAGCAACAATTAGACAAATGATTTCAAACCTTTCCAGACATCTAAACATCCACAAAAAATAATTTTAGCCAAATGTGACAACCATATTTAGAGTATAGATTAGAGTCCCTGTATATTATAGAAAATTGGCCTCAACTCCTAAAATCTGTAGGAGGATGAAGATCTAAAGATTGTTGAGTTTAATAAAAATGGATGTGATAGTCAAGTGACTATCACATCCATAAAATATATGTCAAAAATATTGAAATAAATGTGAAAACTGATAACAATGGTTTAACAGTTTTCCCCAGATTTGTGCCTCAAGACAATACTGTTTCTGAGATCTACAGGTAATTCATTTGTTTTCATACTTGGTGTTTGACCTCTGACCTGTACTGTCAACTGTGGAACCTATTGACAGGTGTGTGCCTTTCCAATCAACTGTGAACACCATTTAATAAATTTGCAAAAAATCTCAAAAACGTATTTCCACATTCTCACAATGTGGAAAAAGGTGGAAAATGTGAAAGTGAAGTCAAGCGCTGTGAAAACTTTTCAAATGCAATCCAAGACAATCAGGGGACTTTTTTTTTCTACGATGTGGAAGATACAAGTGTTCACTTCAGTAAAATGAATTACAATTTTTCTGAGGTTTTCTTGTTTATACATAATCTACCATCAGTGTTTACATCAGTTCTGTTCCCACATTCTTGAAAATATCATGATCCACTAATTATATCTGTTAGGCATTAGAAAAATGTTAATTTGAGTGGGAAAAAAATTCATATTCATATTTTCCTATTTCTGTTCTATTAAAATCAGACATTTGCTGTGCGTCTCTCTCTCTTTGCCCTGTTTCCTGTCCAATGAGTAATAAATAAGGCTCCAGAAAAAATAAGCAAAGTTAATAAACATACTCATGTATGATTTTGCATATGTTGTCAATATCGTCTTTTATACTTTTAATATTATTGCATCTTAATACTTTTTAGATATATTGCTTAGAAAAGCCAATCTAGGGACACAAATTAGCTTACGCTATAAGCTTCATGGTAACTACTGCTTTATTCACTTTGTCTGTTTTAATGTGTTTCTGTTAAATAAACCTAATAAATAAATGTTGCTTTTTTTGGCTCTAGTGGCCTCCATTTGACAGTAGGCAGACGGGAATCGAGGGAGGGGGAAGACATGCGGTGGGTGAGGTGCGGTCGGGGGTCGAGCCGGCGACAGCTGCGGTGAGGACTTGGTTCTCGGTACGTGGGTTGTGCTTATCCCCTGCGCCATCATGGCACACCCATAAATGTTGCTTTAATAGTAAATGTATTTATGATATTTAAGTGAAATGTATAATCAGTTAAAAGCCTGGTCTTATAATTAAAATAAAAAAGTACATATTTCTTGTGTTTTCTGTCTGGACCCAGGGATCATAATGACTGACTTCAGTGAATGAGGAAAATGAACAATAATCACTGTCAACATTCATTCTCTTCTAAACTTCTGACTTTCTCTCCTAACATGAATTCAGATTTCTTTCAGGTAGAAACACATCACTGATGTTAGGCCATGATTTGAAGCCTCCAGCTCCACAGCTGAGTCACAGTCCAGTATTCTCTGTTCGCTTGGAAACCAAAGTTGCAACATTTACTTCATTTTTCAGTTTCTGCAGTGGAGTTTCACACTGCACTGAGTCGAATGAGCCAAACCCCTTTAAACACCTGCTCCCCCCCAATCAGAGGACCTCAGTTACCAACCAAACACCACCAAAATGCAGAGAGAAACTGAAAACGTGGCAGTGCGATTCCACAGGAGCACAGCAGCAGGACAGGCAGTGATACTGACACTGTAAAACTCAGGTCCTTAATAATTCTGTGTGGTTCTGACGTAGAGCTGGGTATTTATCATGTTGTTTATCATTTACCATGACATTTTTAAGAATTCAGATTTATTATTGTCATCATAAATTTCAGGTATTCATGTTTTCTATTTGTTTTTTGTTTGTTCTTTTTTAAAAAGCTGAGTTTGCAGTTTGATCACAAATGTTATTTTTACTATTTTCTCCACTTTTTGTTACATGAGAGCTTCAATGAATATCAGTAAATTTGAAAATATGATTAGATGTGATTACTGTCCGCAAGTGGTGTATAGAGCCTTTTGCAGATAGAAATGTTTTCAAGGACAATATTTGTGTTTGTGTCATACATTTCCCTAATAAATAAGCTTTTTTTATCGCAGTCTTTATCATTATCACATTATCTCAAAATATCACCATAAAATTCTAAGTACATGTTGCCCATCTTGACTCAATGTCAAGTCAAGGATTTGATTTTCCCAACTGGCTTTTGTTGCTTTTACTATCAAACTTCTCCTTGCACTCAATTTTCCACTAAAATGACAAATCTGTGGAAGGGTGCCCTAAAGGCTGTTGAATAATGAAGCGTGCTTAGGTTTTGTTTTTTTTTTACAAACAAACTGTCTAAACATTGGTTTCTCTTATTTTATAAATGATAATCTTGAGTCTGCTGTGTGCTTTGCATACTTGAGGGCAGATATAAATCATTTTCAGAATGGCCTGATCATTTTGGTTATGTGTGATACATAAAAATCCCAAAATTAAGAGGGGCTGTATTTCGTTTTTGGGGTTTTTTTTGGTGAAAATATATATTGTGCAGATGAATTTGAAAATCAATAAATAACAGCCCACAACAGTAGAAACGCATAAGAGTTCTTCATGTCACAATGCATGGACTGGATGTCATGTCACACGGCCTTCATATGAGTTTTAGTGAAGCATTAAAACATTAAACCCATTCATGAATGTTGTGGGTGTTGGTGCTGTGGGCAGTGTGTGTGTTGTTCTCTGTGTCCCTCCAGCAGATCGAATGTGTTGGTCCTGGTGAAAAGTGATGATACTGGCTGTATTTTAATGAGCACTACTCTCATTTTAGCTGTCTGTCGACCTGTGTGTGCTAGTGTGTGGTTGTGTGGTGTGTGCTGTGCTGTGTGTGTGTGTGTGTGTGTGTGTGTGTGTGTGTGTGTGTGTGTGTGTGTGTGCATGTGTGTGCGTGTGCGTGCGTGCGTGTGTGTGTGTGTCTGACCTCCCCAGCATGACGGGCATCATGACAGGCGACGACGCTGCTGAGGTCGTACAGTCAGGATGACACCCAGCCAGTCCCGCTGGCCTCATTAGCAAAACTAAGATGTCTCCCCACCCGGTTCCCTGGCCTATCCTCTGCCTGCCCTACAAACCAGGAGCTGATTGAAGCAGCCAGGTCTTCCTGTTGCTATAGTAATAGGCAACAGTGGCTCATCAACCCCCCTCAGAAACAGGGTTTTGGCATTCCTGGAGCTGTGGGCTTTTATGGCCTTCCCCCTTGGCGCTCCTGCACACCCCCACGTTGTTTTGCATGCGCTGTATTTTTGCAGACAGCAGCTGTTTTTGGTGAGCTGTGTATGAATTTGGAGTCTCTGTGGGTCACAAGGATCAGGAAAAGTTATGGAGTGGTAGTGCACAATTACAACCACAAACAGACGAGCACAAAGCAGCACATTAGAGACATGCTGAAGACAAACAGTTTACTGGTTTTTAAATGTTTTACACTGAAAAAAAAAACTGAAACGTCTGGCAAGCGTTTGGTCTCATTGCTCCTAAATAAGATCCAGTGTGAGCAACCGAAGACACCTAATTAGTAAATAGAATCTATCCGTGTGTAATTTATTGGGAGTATAAATGTAGCTGTTCTGTGAAGGCCTCACAGGTTTACTGGAGAACATGAGAGGAAAATAAACAGCACCATGAAGACCTCTGTTCAGTCAAAACCACCTGACAATGGAAAGACTGCTGGGAGCCCACCATGACACGACTGTCCACTTAAACCAGGGGTCAGCGACCTTTACAGCCCTGAAAGACATTTTTGTCTTCAGTCCAGCTAAACAAAGTACAAGAGGTCAAAACACAACAATAGATTTGACCTTACTATCCTAACATTGTTTTGTAAACAGGGTCTTCCAAGCAAATACCCTGAACACACCACACCAATACAATGAAACATGGCAGTGGCAGCATCATGCTGTGTGGAAGCTTTGCTCAATGTTAGACTGGCCCTTAGCGGCTGGAGGAAGTAGGACTTTAGGCAGAGAAACGGTACAATCCCACTGGGTGTTTATTCACCAACATTTAACATACAAAACAACCCTGCTTCCAGTGGCCTAGGGTCTCAGCAGCAACACTCTCCATGTGGCCAACATGCAGCCTTTTATAGTCCCTGGCTGTTCTAATTCACAAACCCACCAACAAACCGGGTAAAACAAAATACATACACACAAACAGACTTTGACAAACTAACAAAATCTTCAAAATAATATATAACCAAATGTTATTCATTTTAATCATCTCTAAAAACATATTTCTACCCATATAAATATAAATCCAAAATTTATATGGAAAAATTTATAAAATGTATAGCTCTACTGTTCCCCCTCTTCCATCTGCTTTGGTCTCTTCCGGAACCTTTAAAAGGTGCTCAGGCCCCCGGGAATCTTTTAGCCTGAACACCCTGAAGAGGAAGAGACAGAGGTAAGCCACACCCACACAAAGCCTTAAAACATTTCAAACAATCACAATAGTTATTTTATCCCTTTGTTTGTTGTATTTTAACAGGACACCATCAGTTCCAGCTGAGATGCCACTGCATTAAACACACAAATAAAATACTTTAATCTGTTTATCTGTTTCATTTATCAATCATGCCTTTTATTTATCATTTAACACACATTTCAAGTGTTGTACAGCCAAAGTAATGAAGACCTTCATTACACTCTAACAGCAATGATGTGAAGATAGGTGGAAATATAGTCAGGACAAAAAAATGACTAGATTGACCTAGTAAATGTACAGGCCTAAATCAAATTAGGAATCTGTGGTAAGACTTGATAATTGATGTTGGCAGACACTTTCTGACCAACCTGATGGAGCCTGAGCGGTTTTGTAGAGAAGATGAGGCAAATATGTCAGATGGGCATTGTGTATCTAGAATCCCAGCAAGCCCCACAGATTCCTGCCTGGAATTCCAGAATTCCAGAAAAAGGTGGTTCAACAAAGTCATAATGGGGCTAAAAATAAAATCATGCCACACTTTTCAGAATTATGATGGTAAAAATAATTCTGATTCACTGAACTTAACATAGTACTATTTGTTGGTCACCATGTGAAATCCCAATAAAATAATTTGTTGTTGTAGCATCACTTTATGAAATTGACTTTCAAACTAATATTTTTTAATATGGTCTAAAATAATAGCCTAAACAGAGGTTTTTTGTCAGCCTAAATTATCTTTTGGCAAAAAAGAAAAGAGACTGAGTTTAATTATTTTAATATGGTGACAATAATATTTAACTTACGCTTTGAATTGATTATTCATATTTAGGTTCCATATTTTATTTTAGTTGAACAGCCGGGATTAAAAACAACTCCACCACTTTCATGTTTACCCCACACACTGCATATTATCTCTATACATCCTGTACTATTTCAGCTCTGAACGCAATAGCAGAGCCACGTATGAATTGCTTAAACTCGTATGCAGTAAAGCGGTTGCCCGCTCTTTGTGCAGTATTGCCCTCCATCTGTCCGTTTGTACTGTACAAGGCATGCAGCAGCCTTCTCCAGCAGAGCATCGCAGCGATGGGAAGAGCCTCCTTCAAAGACGTGAGCGGCCATGCACTCCTCTGCTATGGCACATTGGCATCAGTTACACCATAATTTCATCACCGCCAGCTCCCTGTGAATCCTGCTTACATTAACTTTTTACAGGGATTGGCAACACAGAGGCAGAGACGCATGGCAAGCGCCAGCTCTCCAGCCCATTTACATTCAGCCTCCTCTGACTGAACCAGTTGCTCCTAATGTATTGTGCTTTTGTGTGTGTGTGTGTGTGTGCGCGTGCGCGCGTTGTTTTTGTGTTTGTATGAACAATTGGTGCAAATGGGGAAGAATCCCTGCAATTACATTGGGATTACAATGGGAAAAGCATGAGGATTAAAAAAACAAGAGGACAGGGAGACTTCAAAGTGAGCAGGGCGGTTTGAGTGATGGCTGCTGTATTGTTTTGATAAATGTTCCCTGAGGAGAACAAGCAAGGCACCATGTCACTGGTTCCTCTCATCTGTACGATATGGAGCCGGGCGCGTCAGCAAACCCAGCCGTAATTGCACAGTTCACAGGCACAGGACACACACACACACACACACACACACACACACACACACACACACACACACACACACCACACACACACACACACACACACACACACTGGGGCACTTATACAATGTAATTAATTAGCTTTATAACAGGAGTTAATATGAGCATGTTAGACAGTGAGATGGGGATGATAAAGCTGGTGAAGACGGGAGGAGAAGACGCTTATCAAATATAGACAATTAGATCCCATCCCTCCAGATTTACACACCGGCTGTAATCACTGATTTCACCAGCTGGAAGTGATTGTTAGGAAATTAATTTCACTCCACTCCTGTCTGAATATGAATAGACATCTAATAAAAGACGTGTTACTAGATGAAAACAAGATTAATGGATATGGATGTTTTGACATTGTTGCTGTATTTGCACATTTTTCCACTTCTTGTAAATAATCTGCTGGGTTTTTTTTTTATTATTCCCAAATATTCATTTTGTAAATTTGTTAAATTATTCTACTCAGTTGCACATCCTTTTGAATTTGAAAATGGTATTTATAATAAGATAAAATAAATAATTGTAAAAAAAATTACATGTATTTTTTTCTCATACTGTAAAATTGTCTATTAACTATAATGATTTTGTTATGGTATTTTATCTTTGTGTTCTTCAGCTTGACAGTCTCTTTACTGCTGAATTTCACCACTGAGGGATAATAAAAGTTCTTTCTACTGTATTCAATATGTTCAGATAAAATAATTACATGGAAATATATTTAGTTTTAAAAAGGAGAAAAGTGTTATGGAAGTGAAGATAAACAAGTGTGAATTCTACTGTTTCAAAGAGCTCATGGTTCATGTCCTTTTTTCTGTTTGATCAGCTGAAGATAACTTATTTTAGATTAAGATTAAGACTCATGCTTAGTTGTTTTGTACTTTATTTTAATTCTTTTTAATTCACTAACTTGTGACTTGGCTAACTACGACTACCAACAAACGTTGTTGCCAGAAAAGGTTTAAGGAAAACTGACAGAATTAAAAGCAGCGTTTTTATTTCCTGGCCTTGTTGTCCCCTGGACTGTGTGATCAGGTGGAGCCGGTGCTGGATGCTGGCCTGAGTCAGAATGCTCTTGGCTCGGTGGCAGCAGGCATTATCACAGCAAAAAATACATAAACTACCCTCCACATGTGGAAGCAGAAAATGTCCCTCTATGTATTTCCTGTTGTGATCATTTTCTATCATGGTGTTTCTCTGGAAATGTGTCGTTTTTCTTCACACTAACATCTTTGTTTCTATCAGGTTCATTTGGTTCACATTACATCTGCTTAAATAAAAAAATTCCACCCAGACAGATAAGATGTATTTGCCTGTGCTAGTCGTCCACCACTGCTAGTGAACGGAAGATCAAAAAATTATATATATAGAAAAAACAGCATTGCATTTCTTCTCAGCCCTTCTCTGGTTCTGCTTTGTGTCTCCAGCTTTGGTTCTCTAACAAGATCACACACCGAGCAGCAGTTTACTCCCAGAGAAACCTACATTGCTAGAATACTGTTGTCTTTCTCAGGGTGTTCCACTGCGGTCTCTCATAACGATGCTGTTGTAGTTTGGGGGGGGGGGCATCGAGCCATCCCAGTGATTTCAAGTCATCGTGGTCTCATTACAGCAGGCTGTTGGTTATCCTCTGCCTTTGATCTGGGAGCTGAAGGGAGCTGTGTTTTACTGTACTTCAAACAGCTCTTGCTCTCTCTCTCTCTCTCTCTCACTCTCTTTCTCCCGTTCTCTCTCTTTCTTCCTCTTTCTCTCCCTCAGCACCTCCAACCAGGAGCCTCATGGCAGCAGAGGTGGTGGAGAGTTTGGGGTTCGGCTTGTTTTCCCTCCTCATTTAGGTCAGAGTCACAGATGGAGGTTGGCTGGTGGCATCTGAGTCAATCTGAGGTTAACGAGGGGGGTGGAATAGAGGCCAGTCAGGCCAGATCTACAAGGATGTGGGCCCCTGGGTTGGAAACCTTTTTGGTGCCCTTTACAGAAAAGAAAAAAAATGTCTAATGCAAATTACAGAATATTTATAAGTAAAACCATAAATGATTGAGAAGGAACTAAGAATGCCAACTCAGTTCGTTGTTAATGTTAGGTTTAACGTGTCCCTTGGCTAGTAGCTCCATGTTGTTCTAAAATAAAATACAATAAATTAATCAAATTTCAAATACTGTTTATATTAATAAAAATCACAAAATATTATCACAACTCTCTTGACTCTCACTTTGACTCTTATAAAGTAGAACGTCTGCAAAATATGCATTTATGACAAAACATTTTAGCCCTGTAAGCCGTTTTACTCAGGAGCCAGTACAGCATGGGCCCCTAATTCTGTACTCTACATGTCCTTCCTAGGATACATCAGAGTCTATAGTACAAATAACACACAAATCTCAACCTTAAAAACCTGTGAAAGTCTATTCATTGCAATCTCCAATTGATTTATTTTTCATGCTAGTTTCTACGTTCA
Source organism: Poecilia picta (assembly GCA_033032245.1). Taxonomy (NCBI): domain Eukaryota; kingdom Metazoa; phylum Chordata; class Actinopteri; order Cyprinodontiformes; family Poeciliidae; genus Poecilia; species Poecilia picta. The sequence continues at coordinate 1,846,228 of CM065365.1, read as the reverse complement.
CACAGCAGCTCAGTTATGCTCAATTTGAATTTGCCATGTTGCACTGTATTCCCCATATTGTCACTTTACCTAAAATAATAGCCTGAGTCATTTTTTGTCAAAAGTTTTTGTTTTTGTTTTTCTTTTGTGCCTAAAACATATTTTGGAAAGAAAAATGTGGTGATTGTTCTTTTTGTTGTTGCAAAAATCACTTCTGACAAAAAAATGACTCGGGCCACTATTTTAGGAAGGTGATGGTATTGAATTATTTTAGACAACAATACAATTGAGCATTGTTAGTTGTAGTTAAAATCAATTAATAATTCAACTGTTATCAGTGTTATCATTATCATGTAGATGATCCAGAGACTTCAGGGAGAGAACCAGACCTAGAGTCTGGTTCTAGTAGGGTGGTTGCATGTGAAAGGGCTGAAGCCTACAGCTGTAGTTTATTATGAATCCTTGATGGCTAAGATGTTGTTGAAAATCATGACAAGTAGAAAATAGTAGAAAATAACTTTTTTATTGGTTGCTCATAGTAAGGGTCAGCTGCAGAACTGTCCTGTTATCAACTTGAATTTAGAGAAAGGATCAAAGTCAAAGGTCAGTGATTTCAGACACACTGGGCCGAATGTTGTTCCCTCTGGGACTTAAACATTTATCAATGCTACGTTTATTTGTCGGTTCTTTCAAATTCAAGACAATCCAAATTCCTTCACAGGACAAAATGAAAAAAATAACAAAAACCTTTAAGAATGAGCTTAAATAAAGGAGAGCTTGGCAGAAATAAATGCAGGATTTTTGAAAACAGCTTTGTTCAGCAACCTCAGTGCACTACCTCCACCCCCAACTTTGATGAATTTTGATAACCGATTCAATTCATTATTCAGAAGGAGTTAGATTTGAGGAAAAAACGCAAGGGCAAAGGAAAATGGCGTTCCCTTTCCTTACAACTTAGAGGTGGAAATGAAAATTAGATGTGTATTTAATAAGCAGACACATTTACCCTCCATTGGTTCGTTATTTTCATGTCAAAATTGTCCATCCATCCATTTTCGTGCGCTTTATCCGGGGTCGGGTCCAAGGGGCAGCAGCTTCAGAAGGGAGGCCCAGACTTCCCTCTCCCCAGCCACGTCTTCCAGCTCCTCCATGAACCCCAAGGCGTTCCCAGGTCAGCCGAGAGACATAGTCCCTCCAGCGTGTATTGGGTCTCCCCTCCTCCCGGTGGGACGTGCCCGGAACACCTCACCAGGGAGGCGTCCAGGAGGCATCCTGACCAGATGCCCGAGCCTCAACTGGCTCCTCTCGACGTGGAGGAGCAGCGGCTCTACTTTGAGTCCCTCCCGGATGACCGAGCTTCTCACCTATCTCTAAGGGAGAGCCCGGCCACCCTGCAGAGGAAACCCATTTCAGCCGCTTGTATCGTGATCTCGTTCTTTCGGTCATGACCCAAAGCTCATGACCATAGATGAGGGTGGGAACGTAGATCGACCGGTAAATTGAGAGCTTCGCCTTTTGACTCAGCTCTCTCTTCACCACGACGGACCGGTACAGCGCCGCTTCATGGCAGACGCCGCCCCAATCCGCCTGTCGATCTCCCGCCCCCCTCTTCCCTCATTCGTGAACAAGATCCCCAGATACTTAAACTCCTCCACTTGAGGCAGGACGACCCCCCTGACCCGGAGAAGGCACTCTACCCTTTTCCAGCTCAAGACCATGGCCTCGGATTTGGAAGGCACTGAGCCTCATCCCGGCCGCTTCACACTCGGCCGCGAACCGTTTCAGCGAGAGCCACAGATCACGATCTGATGAAGCCATCAGGACCACATCATCCGCAAAAAGCAGAGATGCAATCCTAAGGCCACCAAAACGGATCCCCTCAACACCTCGGCTGCGCCTAGAAATTCTGTCCATGAAAGTAATGAACAGAATCGGTGACAAAGGGCAGCCTTGGCGGAGTCCAACTCTCACCGGAAACGAGCCCGACTTACTGCCGGCAATGCGGACCAGACTCTGACACCGGTCATACAGGGACCTGACAGCCCGTATCAAAGGGCCCGGTACCCCATACTCCCGGAGAACCACCACAAGGCCCCCCGAGGGACACGGTCCAACACCTTTTCCAAGTCCACAAAACACATGTAGACTGGTTGGGCGAACTCCCATGCACCCTCCAGGACCCTGCTGAGGGTGTAGAGCTGGTCCAGTGTTCCACGACCAGGACGAAAACCACACTGCTCTTCCTGAATCCGAGGTTCGACTATCCGACGGACCCTCCTCTCCAGGACCTCCGAATAGACCTTACCAGGGAGGCTTAAGAGTGTGACCCCTCTGTAATTGGAGCACACCCTCTGGTCCCCCTTTTTAAATAGGGGGACCACCACCCCGGTCTGCCAATCCAGAGGAACTGCCCCCGATGTCCATGCGATATTGCAAGTCGCGTGAGCCAACACAACCCTACAACATCCAGAGCCTTAAGGAACTCCCGGGCGGATCTCATCCACCCCCGGGGCCCTGAGGCCACCGAGGAGCTTCTTGGCCCCTCAGTGACCTCGTCCCCAGAGATTGGAGAGCCCAACCCAGAGTCCACAGGCTCAGCTTCTTCAACAGAAGGCATGTTGGTGGATTGAGGAGGTCTGCGAAGTATTCCGCCCACCGACCCACAACATCCCGAGTCGAGGTCAGCAGCACACCATCCCCACTATAAACAGTGTTGGTGCTGCACTGCTCCCCCCTCCTGAGACGCCGGATGGTGGACCAGAATCGCCTCGATGCCGTCAAAATTGTAAAAAACCAAAAGGATAAAAATCTGGGGAAAACATTGGGCTACGGTAGAAGAGCAGGAATATTACAGTAGAAGGTGAATTGTTTGATTAGAGGAAACTCTTAATTTATCAATCAATAACTCATCAGTGACCCAACTAATATTTGATATTTCAGCTCTTGCTGCAAATGGATCTCCTGTTGTTGTTAATATTCTATGTAGTTTTTGATCTTATGCAGATCTGATAATAGTAAGTGAATAAGGCCAGTTAATACATTATTTATTTTAATTTGTATTCAGGAAAGGAATCTAGATACAGATTATAACGAAGAGAAACAAAATCTGTTTCTTTGTTTCTAAGTGAAAACAAATCATTCAGCTAGTAGAATTTCAGCTCTTTTAGGAAGTCTTTAGTGAGGTTTAGTATGTTTGCAAGGTCAGACACTGATGTTGAGCGAGGAGGCGTGACTTATGGTCTCCACTCTAATTCATCCCAAAAGTGTTGTCCTGGGATACCAGCAGGCCTCTGTTCTGGCCAACTAAGTTCTTCTACACTGTGACCTCATTATGTCATTTGCCTGGTAAAGACCAAATGGTTGTTGGCCAGTCAATGCTGATCTATTCCTATTAGACAAGTTTACATCACCAGACCAACAGTTGTTTTAAAAAGTCAATGATTCAATGCAGAGGTGCTCCTAATCTGTTTGGTGCGCTGGGTGAACCGACCTTCCTGACCCCTGCCACTGATCTAATGTACCAGAGGTAAAACACAACATACAGTTTTCTGTTCAACCAGACGTCTGTTGATCCCTGACGAAATGATAGTACAGCTGGTTCTGCCCAACCTATGTGGGACAAAGCATCCGCTGAAGTTTTTGATGAAATCTTACTCTGCATTTTGATTGGTTACCTGTCGCATGAAGACTCCAAATCTCTCTGTTTTATTTCAAGTTTCTGAAGAGTAAACATTAAAGCTGAAACACAGATCTATGCAGGGAGGGGGCAGTAAAGCTCAGTGGTGAGGAAGCAGTGGTGTCCGGCTTCCTCAAACTCCCGCGAGACTCCTGAAACACCAAGACTGTGTTCAGAAACATCTAGAAACTCCACTAACTAAATAACAGAGAGACCCTGAGGCAGGCGGTTCTGTTACATCCACCACCTAAAGCCCAACATATCCTGGCCCAAGCAAACACACGCACACACCCAATGGATTTTGTTATACCAATATGAAAGTCACACTTTGGTACGGACTCTCTGACAAATATTCCCTCATCTCGGGTTCATGTGTGCCACCACCGTGGGCTTCTGTTTGTCCCCCAATCTCCAACATTTTTGTTCATGAGGATTCCAATAAAGGCTTGTTAAACAACAGATTTCATTCTCTGACTCGAGAGGACCCTGCGTGGCCCAGAGGCGTAAGCTGCTCCTTTGAACATCTAAATCCCCGTGAAGCGGCTGACTTCCCTTTGTTATTCACTGGTGGACTGTTTCTCTGTCTGAGCTATCGCTCTGGAAAGGCTCCAGTGGGCTGCGTTCAGGGAGCTTTTAGTTGCAAAAGATCATCTCTCTGAGATCATCAAGACCCATTTAATTGCATTCCTTCAAAACGTCTTTGTAGAGGAGCGTTTTAATGAAGAATTCATCAGAGAAGAGGAGATGGGAAAAACGATTTAATGAGCCCATCCCCCAGGTGGAGATGAGAGAAAAGAAAACATTTGCTCAGCCTACGTGTCTGCTGCCCTCTGCTGCTGGGAGCACACACACGTCTATTTGGAGTATTAAACTGTGGGGATGTTTGGTGGGATGAAAATCAAATTCAAAACTTCAAACTAAGGAACTGGTAATTTGAAATGATTATTCAAATAATCGATGAATCAATAACTGCAGTATACAGATTCAAAATAAGCCCATTGTTAAAAGAATGACAAAAGCCAAAATTCAACAAAAAATATACTCATTTTGCAGTTTAAAAAACAACCATTGTTTGTAAATATGTTCCATATACCCAGAACTCCTGAAAAGGTTCAAATTCAAATTCAAATTTATGGTAAGAAAAAAATCTTATTAAACACCTTTTCTATCCAGTTAATCAAGATAATAAAATTAATCAGCAAAACAATCTACAGATCAATCCCTCACTTTATTGTTGCTAAATCAAGCTGAAAAAGCTCAGCTCTTAAAATGTTGATGTTAGAAAAAAAATTGTAGCTGCAGATTCTTCATTAGATAGAAATAATGAAGCATTCAGTAAAGAAATGCTGTTATTGAATTTTAGCCGATAAAATGGTTATTTTTTTAATTTAAAAAAATTGAATTATTTGTTTATTTGCATATATTAATGGAGCCGCTGCAAAGTAGCGCAGTTGGCAGCCTTGTTGTCTTACAAGAAGGTCCTGGGTTCGAATCCCATCTTGAGGGCTTTCTGCATAGAGTTTACATGTTCTTTATGGGTTCCCCCAAAAACATATCAGGTTAATTGATCTCTCTAGATTATCTTGTGTGTGTGTGACTTTGTCCTGTCTGTCTCTGTGCTGCACTGTGATTGGCTGATGACCTGTCTAGGATGACCCCACCTGTTGCATGTTGACCAGTGGAGATAGGCACCAGCACTTCTCATGACTGCACTAAGGACAAGCATGAAAGATGATGGATGAAAGTCTTTTGTGGTTAAATGAAAAAATATGGCAGTTTTTCTTAAATCTAATTAATCATCAGATTAATCAATAGATTAATCTATTGATTATAGCAGACAAACTACTATAAATTCAAAACAAAATACGGTTCTTTTGTCACTCTGCAAAGTCAGTGGTTTAGTTTTGTCAATTAATCAATAGATTAATCTGTTGATTAATCTATTTATTAATCAATCAATAGATTAATCTATCCAGTTAATCTATTGATTGACTAATCAATCAATCAATAGATTAATCTATTGATTAATCTATTGAATAATAATAGAGTATTCAAATAATTTGAATAATCTATTACTAAAATAGGCTTTAATTGCAGCCCTAGTAGATATAAAAAATACTCTTAAGGTATCATTATGCAAATTTTTATTCATATTACATTTGCAATGCCTTGCAAAAGTATTCATGCCCCTTGAACTTTCCCACATTTTGTAAGACATGTAAATTCAATATGAATTGCAAACATTACAATTCAATTCTGGTTATAAAACAATGCAGCAATGCTCGGTTTATCATATCAGATGATGAAGACATTTTTCTGAGGAAACACACGCTTCATGGCGATAAAATGACCTAGGGGCAATTTCGTCTATCTAAAATTGCCCTGAGATGTGTCTGTCTCAATGTGTCAGCAAAATAAAGCTGGTAACTTTTTTTATTTTTTTACCTCTGGCCCTTGCTCATGTTTGTTAATCACAGCAGGCACCGAAGAACAAGCTGTCAGTCAAATAACTGTAGATGAGTGGATGAGCCTCTCAGTGTGTGCTGCGTTTCATTCCTGAACTACTGCAACGTCAACACAGTCCGATTCCCCGTGGCCAAAATAATGTCCGGAATACAAAATCCAGTCTCATCTTGTCATTACAGTACACGTGGCTTACACTGGTGGCACTGTAAAGTTTACTGGCATTGTTAGCTACAATACATTCTTGAGATTTCTTCACTAGTACACAACATGAAGAGTACAATAACACACAGCCTCTTGCTTAGCTGCAAGGAAAAAATACTGTTGTTGTGATGAGCTATTACAATTGTACAGCAATATTAAATAGTGGTGGAAATTCATTTCCAAAAATAAAATAATAACCTGATTCTCACTTTAATGGTGCAGTAGATAATTTTGTTAACTGGCTGCACCTACGAAGGCACAGAATTAAGAAATGTGGGTTAAAGACAAACCTCCTTCCAAACACTGGACACGCAAAAACATACAAATATACAATATATATATACAAATATAAATTCAAAAATACTTTATTCAGCCCAATGGGAATTAAATGTTGTTGTGATTCATTAATTCTTAAAAGAGTTATTCTAGATACTGATGGCTGGAAATATTTCTTGTAGCAGTCTGTATTACAGTGACTCTGAAGGCGCCTCTGACTGAAGACATTCTGTTTTCCCAAGACAGTCTCAACAAGAGGATGGTCACAGTTGTCCATACTTTTCTTGATTTTATGAAAAATCATTCTTTGCATAACAATTTCCAGAGGTTTCACAGTCGTCCCCAGAGCAGAACCAGAACAGAACCAGAGCAGAACCAGTACAGAACCAGAGCAGAACCAGAGCAGAACCAGAACAGAACCAGAGCAGAACCAGTACAGAACCAGAGCAGAACCAGAGCAGAACCAGAGCAGAACCAGAACAGAACCAGAGCAGAACCAGAACAGAAACAGAGCAGAACCAGAACAGAACCAGAGCAGAACCAGAGCAGAACCAGGACAGAACCAGAGCAGAACCAGAACAGAAACAGAGCAAAACCAGAGCAGAACTAGAACAGAACCAGAACAGAACCAGCCTTCTTTATCAGGCTGTTGAGTTGTTTAGGTCCCTGGCTCTGATGCTGCTGGCCCAGCAGATGACAGAAGAAGAGATGACGCTCTCAACAACATCTGTATATAACAACAAATATGCCGCATTTTGCTACAAAGTTTGAAGGATCTTTGCTTCCTTAAGAAGTCCATTAGATCATAGATCCTGTCTAAGTTTGAACCTGAACAAAGATATTAAGAGGAAAGCTTGGTTAGTCCATCTGATTCCTCCAGCCATCTGTCCACCGCATGCATGTCTTTAGGTAAACACATTTCATCTTTTACTTTTCTACCACATCTTGGTGTTGTTTGATAATGATAAAATGTGATATTGCACTTGTTGTGCTGAAGCTTTTGGAAATGTGCTATATCAGGGGTCTCTAACTCAATTTGCCTGGGGGCCGCTGGAGGCAGAGTCTGGGTGAGGCTGGGCCACATAAAGGATTCCACAGAAAACATTTTAAAAATATCCTCAAATGTCATCGACATTTAATTATTTATCCACTACATGAACTGCATGCTTTGACTTTGACAAAGACATTATGAGGGTGTGACAAAATTTAGCAGCCTGAAGTGACCCAATTCTAATTTTTTGTCAAATCGGATTTTATTTTTTGCCGGGCCGTTCACACTGCCACAGATATGCGACCGGTACGTCGTTCTTGTTCTACGTTTCACAGAAGTCTTTAGCCAACTAGCAACGTATGAGAACATCTCGACGTGTGACGTCATTACCGCTCCTACTTGTCCCAACAGCGCGGCGGATGACGAGCAGCCCGGTATCAGTCGCCTTTCTCTGCGTTTGATCGTGGCATTTCTTAATGGTACTAGTGATGGGCAAATGAAGCCTCATGAAGCAATGAAGCTTTCCACCCATTTGCTTTGCAAAAAGGTTCATATATACTCGATGCTTCATTCATTACTCACTAGTGACATCTGCTGGTGAAACTGTAACAGCCTTATCATTCAGTTGGATCATACTTCCAAAAATTACTAAATGCAATATTGTCACAAAGTTTTCATCAAACTCATGTTTAGTAACAGGAGAATCAATGAAACCATATTTAATTGTCATATGTTTTAATTATTACAATTATTTGTAGCCAATCTAATCCTGGTATATGTTGAACGTCAGCGGTTGTGTTGGGTTTTCTTTTATGTCAGACGGATTTGAAAATAAAGACATTTGATGTTTTGGTGTCTTGGGAGTGCAGAGCCTGTTGGGATGTTCACATTTTCTTGGATTTATAATTGGCTCTGATCTCTTATACTGTATTTGGCTACATGTTGAATTTTAGTTCTGGAACACCATTAAATCTGTTTCTTTTGTGAAAGACTGATATATTTTTGCTAATCAGACTAGAAACAATAGTGGAACTTTGCAGAAGGTGAAAAATTGGGAGGTGAAGGGTTAATTATTATCTAAGAATAATTTTATTGTGACCATAATCTCAAAATATTCCCAGATGTCAGAGATTTTCCTCTTGCTGGCTCCATTTCAGACAATCAGTCAACTTTATTTGTGTAGCACGTTTCAGCAACAATGGAGTTCAAAGAGATTTACATCATAATATCACAAAAGTATAGTTATATAATAAAAAACAATCTACAATTGAGAAAACCCGTAACAAACATTACATTTTGATGAGTGTCATCATCAATAAACATCAAATATGTCAGTCAATGTTTATTTTATTTGGCCACTGAAGACAAATATCATCCTCTGATGCGACCAAATGGACAATAACAGCACGGCTAATCGCGCTTTTATTTTGAAAATCAACACGCAAAATGAAGCAGTCACGTGACTCATGCAATGCAGGCCTCGTTTGTTGCCAGTCACGTGGTTTTCAGCAAGACAACACAAGCCTCGAAGCGGGGCTTCATCGGACACGCCCCCTTTTCACTCGGCACACTCTTCGAAGCCTGGATTCAGATGGACCATCACTAGAAAGTACCTGAAGGGCGACTGCAGAGAAGGGAACCGGACTGTTCCATCATCCGCCGCACTGTTGTTACAAGTGTAGTGTGCATGAAGTCAGTGTAGCATAGCCTAGCACCGAATATCAGCCATGACGAGAAACTTCCTTCAGAGTTCCGCTCACCATGTGGCCCGCACTAATATACTTTGAAATTATGGTGGGGCCACGAGACATCGTCCTGCGGGCCACAATTGTCCCGTGGGCCCCGAGATTGAGACCTCTGTGCTTTATAAATAAACTTTGACTTGACTTGACTGTTTGGATTGTATCATTTTATCTATGTCTTTGGATGAAATGTTGCTTTGGAAAACTGTTTCTCTTTTGTTTGGTCATAAAGGATTTTTTTTTTAAATAAAACTGAATAAAAGTTTTAAACTCTCATCTAATATTGATTATTTTCTTGCTCAAAAAGTAACAAACACAATAGTAATTGAGGAATAGCTCCAAAATAGTCATGTAGCAAGCAGATATTTTTCTATTTGTTAATGTTCACAACATGTTTCAGTCAATATCAGATAGTCGTCTGTCTTTGGGAACTGTGTCCAAACACTCCTGACTATGTAAAGCAACTAATCATGGCTGTCAAGTAATGCAGTAAGAAAACGACAAAACAAAAAAACGCCTGGGGTGTGGGACAAGGGAAAGTGTTTCAGGGAAACAGTCAACAGGTTCATCCAGACATATATGAGATGATTACTGAATTATGGAGCAGCAGGCCCTCAGGACAACAACTACAGGTTGTTATTCCCCAACCTGTATTCCTAGAACAAAGATCAGTTTGTCATCTGTTTTAATCAAAGGATAACATTCTAATATAGAAAACGTCAGAGATTGACTATGCATGCTGTGCATTCAGAGAAGTTTATATTTTCTTGCTCTGTATCCTGCGATGAAGGATAACTATGGTTTCGGATGCTATAAGGATGGCTTTTAGTGACAAATGGAAAATGGTGGATGACTTCCCAGATAGCACAGAATGATTGAAACAACATTGAATCAATGTCAGCCAGAAACATTGAATCAACATTGAACACTGACACTGAAACAACATTGAAAGTGGTCTGTCACTTGTATGCTGAATCAACGTTAGGGTTTCAACCATAACTGACATTATATCAATGTTGATTCAACCATCATCTGAACGTGGATCTGCATGCAGATTTATATTGATTCTACATTGAATCAACATTGATTCAACCATCATCTGAACGTGGATCTGCACACATATTTGTGTTTATCCTACATTGAATCAGTTAGGAATCAACGTTGATTCAACCATCAACTGAATGTGGATCTACATGCAGATTTGGGTTGATTTTATATTGAATGAAAGCTACGGATTTATGTACATTTTTAGGTCTGATAGGTCTACATCATAACATGCCACTACAAGTTTCTTCACTGTTGTTAAACACACTATATTATTGGCAGATGATGGGTAAACTGTGTACAAAAGGTTAAAAATAACATGGTTTGATAGAACATTTTATTTAAGAAAAGAGGGGCAGATCTTTAAACATATTTGACTCCTTTTTGACTGTCAGAACAACAGTCTACATACAGGAGAATAGAGTCCATGAGGTTAGGCTTTGTACTGTATGAACAAGGGAAACAGTACAAGTTGTGGCAACCCAAGTTTGTCTCTGGTTGGCGTCACTTTGATTGCTTGCAACGTCTTCCTCTCATTCTGGCGCGTAATAAAGCCACTTCTTGACAGTTTTGCTGCAGTCCTCAAGAGTCAGCTTTCGGTCAAACTGCAGAGCAACGGCTAAAAATCACAAAAATAAAGGTGAAGAAGGTGCCTGTTAGAAAGATGATAAACATTTGAAAAGTTCTGAAAGACATTGAAAGATTAAACAGTGTCCTGGTTACATGTCTGAGAACAAATACAAACCATATAGTTCCCCCTGTACACTCACTGTTAAATTAATATTCATCTTAATCTTTCATTAATATTTATCTTAATGTTTACGTATACAACTACATTTACCCATCAAGCTGCAGTATAGTGTAGCATTTATGATATTGATATTAAATCAATATTTTAAAAAAGGTCTGTTCATCAGAAAACCTAACAATAAAACTCAAGGAGGATCAGGGTTTATTTAAGACACCAGAGACAAATAAATAGAGCAAAAGGTGATTTATACTGTAGTTGGAAAAATGATAATTTATACAGAATAAACTTTAATCAAATAGCTGATTCAATCTTCCATCAACTACAAATATTTACAAACAAGTTGATTAAATTCCTTAAAAAGTGTCTATATGTTGATAAAGGTCCCACACAAGTAATAACAGTCTAGTTCAGTTTAACCAGTTAAGAATCCAAGAGTCAGACTGAGTCCGTCATTAGCAGGTTTAGTTCAGTGTTTCACCTGCCTTACATGTTTCAAGTGTTTCCCTTCTGCCACACCTGGATTGAATCTGTGGATGATTAACAACCTTCTGCACTTCTTGATGGCTGTAGAAGGTCATGCAGTCATCAAACTCAGCTGTTCTGGAACAGAGGCACACATCCCTAAGCACATCATAATAAAAAGTTAAAAACCAGTGATTACTATCATAACAATTTTAAGCCCATCTGGAGCAGCCAGCCTTACACTTCCTTTTCCACCACATGCTCACCCAGAACAAACAATAGGCCCCACCCTATTTTAAAAATTCAAATCCCACAAAATCTCACAGGACTTCATACTTAGGCCTGGAGTGGTGAGTAGGATAAAAATACAAAAGGAGACATGACCTCAATTATTAAAAATATCTGTTTTGCCCCAAAATAACCAGGATTACTATGGGCACAAAACAATGCCCTTATTTTTCAATAAACACATTTAAGATCAAAGTAATATTGAAAAACTTACCATAAAACTGCTCAGAGGAGAATTCAATTCAGAAGCCGATTGCAAACAAGCCAGCAGCAAAGTGGCTGTTTGGTTGGGACAAACCACTAGTATTAAAAGGGGGAGTCAGACTGTACAACTCCTAGTAGAAACTTGTAGATGTTTTTGTCAACACATTATGCACAATCAGTAATAATATTTACAGACAAATAAGAAAATGTACAGAAAGGAATCACAACCCGCTGTTCTCAAACATGTAGTGCTTAATTTGAAACATGATTAATCCCCACTTAGTAATAAAATGATCTGACCCAGAGCTCAAGGAGTGGGAGGGAAGAAAAGGATAAGAGTTAAAGAGGGGAAGGTTGGGAGGAGCGGCTTGGTGGGGGGAGGTTTGGGAGGGAATAGGGTGAGATGAGGAGGTGAGGGGTACAACAAACTGCCCAGATTGCACACAATGGTAAATCAACGTTGAATTAGTCAGAATGGTTGGTTTTTGGTTGAAGTCGAAAACTGAAGGTGGATCAACCATCAAACAACCATCCAGTTCTCTAGCCAAGTAACCAATGTTGAAACTGTGTTATTGAATCAGTGTTGTTTTGTGATTGAAATCTAATGAATGAAATGCAGATGTCTGGTTAATGTTGAATCAATGTCAGGTGAAGAGTCGGTAAACTCTTACGCTGATCCGAAAGAGAGTTTCCAAAGGCATCTGATCTGTTTCTTACTCATTTTGCTGCTTGTGACTCGATGTTAGCGCGCAAGTAGCCGAGAGCATCCGGTTAAAGGATTTTCAAAATAAAAGATCCTTCAGACTTAAATAACACACAAAGCGGAAATATTTAATTATTTATTGCTCGGCCCGGTACCAATTGGTCCACGGACCAGTACCGGTCCACCTACCCAACCACAACCGGTCAAGACTTGGAAAATGTTGGGGGCGGGGGCTTGTGGTGTTCCCTAGAATACAACCTGTTGAATGTCACAGGTAGCCAATCAGAAAGCGCGGTGACGTAAGAACAGAAGGGAATCCCAAACAGCTGAAATATCACGCAACTGAGAGTCCGGTGGATATCGGAGATGATATGTGGAAATGTTTATTATTAACAGTGTTGTATAAAGTACTGACATCTCAGAGTCAAGTAAAAGTATAGGTTCCTCTCCAAAATATGACTTTGGTAAAAGTCCAAGTCACTGACTGAAATGTTACTTGAGTTAAAGTCTTAAAGTATCTGAATTTTCTTGTACTTAAGTATGGAAAGTACTGTAAAAATTTATGTACTCAAGTAATGTAATGAAAAGTATAAGTAAAAAATAAAGCAAGGCAAATGCAGTTTGAATGACAATTTTTATATTTTGGTAAACACAACCAAGTGCAGGCAAAATTAAACCTGCTAATACATATAGCTGCAGGTATCATTAGGTGCTTTAACTATACCACAAGATTAACTTAACCTGCTTTACAACTGAACCAGCTTCTTAGTTTCCCCTTCAGGACAGAAAATACAAAGTTTTTGTAAGCCTCAAGTTTCCCTTCAAGTGGTCAGTGCTGAAAATGAGAAAAATAGTCAGTACAGAAAATGTGGCCAACATGAAGAAAAAAAGCCGTTACGATTAATTACTCTACTTCACAAACTATTGGTGCAACAACTGGTCATTATGTGGCATTAGGGACATGTGGCTGCTGCTTATCGCGAGACTTGCTTTGTGTTTAATGGGAGAAGCGAAACAGGTGTTTCCATAGATATAATATAAGGATAGACCCTCATGGATCGTTCTCACCTATTGTCGCTGACGAGACAATAGGAGCGGTAGACCACTCCCCTCAGCATTATGTGTTTAACAGGCAAAATGACATATCAGCGCATTTAATCAATCAAAACACGTTTTTTTGTTACTGGGAACTATATTCAAACATCTATCAAAGCTACATTTATAAACAACTGTATTATTTAAGTATGTTTTTAATACATGGTTCAGCATATTTAAATATGCTTAGTGGCTATAACAATAGAATAGGAATGGAATATTCTGATATCGATGTATGATGAGCATATTTCAAAGCACACTCCGTTCATCATTTATTGTGAACGACTGTGTGTATAATTTATTATAATAATACATATTTAAATAACTATACAAACACAAATAAATAATGATTAATACTGAATAATATATATTGGATATATATATATAGATTCAGTCCAAAATCCAATGTGAGATCCATCCTGCTGCAGTGAATCCGTCTCTCTTTATAGATTCTCTCTCTTCTTCCTCACATCGTGTCTTTATGAAACTTTCAAAACAAAAAGGGAAGATTTGGGATTTATCTTACTAGTGAAAGAATTAAATAATAATAGTCTTTACCACCTGTGTAAACTTTGCTGATGAATGTTTTAACACATAATATAAGTTTTATAATATATGTTACATTGTCTCATTTCTAATATAAGCTCTTGTGTCAGATAATCTCAGTCAATGTTAGAGAATAATTAATTTTTTAGATTAACAGAATCTCAGTTATCCTTCATATCAGGGTTGAATATCATCGCAACATTGTTTTCGCATCCACCTGAAAAATGTGTAGTTGCGCCACTGCTCACATCAATAATCCATAGATCCAAACAACAATATCCCTCCGTGGACCACTCCACTCAGCATTATGTGTTTAGCAGCAAAATGACATATCAGCGCATTTAATCGATCATAACACACTTTTTTGTTACTGGAAACTATATTCAGACATCTATCAAAGCTACATTTATAAATAATTGTATTATTTAAGTATGTTTTTAATACATAGTTCAGCATTTTTAAATATGATTAGTGGCTATAACAATAGAATAGGAATGAAATATTCTGATATCGATGTAAGATGAGCATATTACAAAGTACACAGCCGTGAATAATTTATTGTGAACGGCTGTGTGTATAATTTATTATAATGCATAGTTATACACCTATACAATCACCAATAAATAATGATTAATATTGAATAATATATATTGGATGCATGTTTATATGTATTTATATATATATATGTATATAGCCTATATAAAAAAAATTCTTAGATTGTAAACAAAGATCAAGACAAATATTTCACTCAACTGTCAGTTAACATCTAATTTGTTTTATAGAATTACACTTAAATACAAATTAATTTGCACAAATTTCATTAAAAAATATGTATATATACATACATATAAACATGCATCCAATATATATTATTCAGTATTAATCATTATTTATTTGTGCCATTATTAATCAATCTTTATTTGTGTTTGTATAGTTACATAAATATGTATTATAATAAATTATACACAGCCATAATAATAATTTTTTTTTTTTTTTTTGGAGAAATGGTCACTACAATACCAGTGTGTATGTACATATATATATATATATATATATATATACACAGTCCAGTCACATTAATGTGACCATCTGTCAAAAGCCAGAATAACCACCTTTCGCAGAGCGAACTGCTACGAGACGTGCAGGAAGAGAGTCACTTAGGTCCCTGAAGGTCTTCTCTGGGATGTTGAGCCATGCCGACTCTAATGCCGTGGCCAGCTGCGCTAGATTACGCGGTTGAGGATCCATGGCGCGAACAACTCGATCGAGATGGTCCCACAGATGCTCGATTGGGTTTAAGTCAGGTGAGTTTGCTGGCCAGGGGAGGACGGTAAACTCATCCTGGTGCTCTTCGAACCACGCACGTACACTGGCAGCTGTATGGCACCTCGCATTGTCCTGCTGGAAGATGCCATCATCCTGAGGAAAAACAATGCGCATGTAGGGGTGGACATGGTCCGCAAGGACAGATGCGTACTTGTATTGATCCATCGTGCCTTCCACAATAATCAGTGAACCCAGAGAATGCCAGGAAAACATTCCCCAGACCATAATGCTCCCGCCTCCAGCTTGGACCGTTCCTGCAATGGTTGCAGGGTGGTTCCTTTCAGAGGTTTCACGCCTTATACGCCAACGTCCATCTGTCCGATGGAGCATAAAACGCGATTCATCTGAAAACGCTACCTGTCGCCACTCAGTGGACGTCCAGCTGCTGTACTGGCGTGCAAATTCTAGCCTTCGTCGTCGATGAACACCAGTCAGCATAGGTGCACGAACCAGGCGTCTGCTTCGGAGGCCCAGACGCAGCAATGTTCGCTGAATAGTGGTTTGGGAGACACTTGTGGTAGCCCCTTGGTTCATTTTAGTGGTCAGTTGCTCAACGGTAGCCCGTCTATCTGCCCGAACGCATCTCCGCAACCGTCGTTCGCCTCTGTCATCTATGGCCCGTGGTGCACCACATTTGCCACGTCGTTGATTTTGGACAGTCCCATTTTGCCATGCACGGTACACTTTTACCACGGCGGCACGCGAACAGTTCACAAACTCAGCCGTTTCGGAAATGCTTCCACCCTTGGCCCGAAAGCCAATGATCATGCCCTTTTGGACGTCGGATAAATCGCTTCGTTTCTGCATTACGCCAACGATTGAAATGTTTTCCGAAGCCCACACACACCCTTTATATACGCTCAACTGCACTGTGCTGCCACCTGCCTTCTGTGATTGGTTATTTAACTCTGAAGTGGAAAGTACGTGGTGGTCACATTAATGTGACTGGACTGTGTATATATACACAGTGTGTATGTATATATATATATATATATATACATACACACTGGTATTGTAGTGACCATTTCTCCAAAAAAAAAAAAAAATTTGAGAAATTGTCACTACAATACCAGTGTGTATATATATATATATATATATATATATATATATATATATATATATATATATATATATATATATATATATATATACACACACACACTGGTATTGTAGTGACCATTTCTCCAAAAATCTTAAGTTCAAAAATCAAAAAACTAAAATGTGATCAAAACAAAAGGTGAATCAAACTCAAATAGTCACCTGATGCACATGGATTCTGGTTTACGCAGCAAAAAGAAATCAAAAGCAAAAAGAAATCAAAAGTCAAAATATGGTTCTTTGGTTTTATTGCCAGATCAGGCAAAAGGTTCCAGGTTCTGCTCCCACTGCTGTACCTGTTCACTGACTGACACAATGAAAACCGATGTGACTGATTAGCTGGTAAAAAACCTTGTGACCACCAGGTGCATAATAAGCTACATAAGACCCACGTACTTATACTGTGAAATACCCACATTCCAATCTGAAATTAATTAACTAATTAAGTGAATTACTAAACAAAAAACCTATTCTAAGCAACAAATAAAATAAAAATTCTAATGATAAATCAACTAGGAAAACAAACAAATGCTAAGAATAAACTAAACAATTTAAATTCTAAGATTTAACAATACAATGGGAAAAATAGCTCCTACAGGTATATATATGTCTATCTTACTTGTTAAATGTTGTTTGTGGAGCCTCACATCAATAATCCATCGATCTGAACAACAATATCCCTGTTGTTTTGATTGGCAAAGTAGGAGGTACTACCGCTCCAAGATGGCCGCCGTATTTCCTGAGCCGGGTCAGCCAATGCGGGGTCTGCTCTTATATTATGTCTATGGGTGTTTCCTATTGTTTGTGATGAACAAGCCCAGGCAAGTATCGACTTTGTTGCAGTCAATCAGTAGGTGGAGTCAAAACTCCAGCGTTTCTCTTTTTTGCTTTTTTGTAATGAGTAACTAAACCACACATTGAAAATGTATCGGAGTAAAAGTATGAAATTAAGTTCGAAAATATAGTGAAGTAAAAGTGAAAGTTATCAAAAATTTTCATACTCGAGGAAAGTATGAAGTACTCCAAAAAATACTTAAGTAAAGTAGTGAAGTATTTTTTACTTTTGTGACCTTGGGTACAGCTCTAGATCCTCTTTTTACCAGATCACACAGATAGGTTTGTAAGAATGGACAGAGGCACTGCTGCAGATTACAAACAGTTTATTAAATTCACAAATTTGAGCAAAAAGTCACAATTTTATTATATGAAGTGGCCACTCTAAAAGTGGGAGTCTATGCTAGCCCTGGGATCCTTAAAGCTGAAAAATAATTAAAACCCAATTAGATAAAATTAGACTGGTTGGGGGAGGAATAATAATAATAAAGAAAACACAAATACAACTAAATGCACCCAAGTGTTCCCCAACAAAAGCACATTCACACAAAAATCCCTGGTGAATAAAAGAAGAAAAACTCCCCTTCAACTAGTCTCAATATAGATAAAACAGCCTAGGACCCAGGGATGGTATAGGTCCCAGTTTAAAACAACCCAGAGGGCGACAATAAAAACTCCCTTTCCTAAACAAACCAAAACGAGAAACGTTCTTTTAAACAATAACCGTCTAAAAGTAAACTAAATCAAAAATAAAACTGAAAACAAATCATAAACTGAAACAGTAGCAGGCCAACCTACACATAAAAGAAATCAAATTAGACAACAACATTAACCAGCCAGATAAATCATAAGAAATGGCCCTTACCTTCTCCAAGTGAAACCGGTACACGGCGCTCTTGACGTCACTCTCTAAAGTGCGTTTCCTACAATTAGTGGCAGAATCAGACAAATTCTAAACCCAGTTTGCGATCAATGTTAAACATACCTCTGTACGAGTCGTAGGCCTGCATCTGATCTCCTCAGCGATCTACCTGCTTTTAAACGTAAATGCGGATTACCTGTCTCCCTAACAAGCCAGCTGCGCTCTGTCACAGCGTCTTCCATATATGGGCAAGAGGAAGAATGCGCAGCAGCACACATTCGGGGGGGACAATATGCCCCGGCTGCAATCTACCCCAGCTTTTTGTATTGACGGCCCGTCAATATATAGATGTTCTAACACCATGGTCGAAAAATGTCAGCCACACTGCTACCAGCCTAGTGATCTGAGAGACTGTAGCTCCTTCTGCCCTACATCTTGACCTCTCTGGAAGGTGATGGGGGTTGGAATGATAACCAGCAGTTTTCCTTGTCGTCCTTCAGAGGGGTCTCAAACTTTCTCCAGTCTCTTCAGAAGCAACTGTAGGAGCAGATGGAGGGAGGACAGGGAGAGTACATCGATTTTCAGCCATTTGAACTGTAGAGGCCGATGCATCCACACCCGTTGATCGAGTTACCACATAGACAAAATCCAGTTCCTCATCCACATCCTCTTCCTTAGTGTTGGAACTGTCCTTGCCTTTCCTGGGCTCTTGAGGCCAAAGTCCCATGGGGACTGGTTTCAACATTAAACGATGGACTGTCCTCAGCCTCTGACGGTTATCCAGGGGTGCAACAGTGTACACCGAACCTCCAGGAGTTGGAGCTTTAATCACAGTATGGATGATGGGATTCCACACATCCTCCTCCCTTTGTTAATGTGATCTTTAACATAGACCAGTTCATTTTCAGACAATTCAGTGGTCAGGCCTCCAGCATCATGTCGTTCCTTCCGACGGTCAGCAGCCATTTTCAGGCGATCTCGAGCACCACCAAAGGCGACCTGGAGACGGTGCCTATGTTCTCGTACCCAGTCCTCCACTCGCCCCTCTCGGATCTCTGGAACCCTTCCAAGGAGAAAGTCAACAGGTAAACATGGCTCTTGGCCAAACATCAGAAGGTAAGGAGACTCACCCGTGGCCTGATGGATTGTGGTGTTATAGGAATATAGAACTTGAGGTAAATAATGCGGCCACTGTCCCTTCTTCTCAATAGGTAGAGTTCGCAGCAAATCATGCAATGTTCGATTAAATCTTTCACATTGCCCGTTACCTTCAGGATGGTACGAGTCTTCTGCACGCCATAGAGCTCACACAACTGGTGAATCAATGCGCTCTCAAAATTCCGGCCCTGATCAGAGTGCAGTCTTGCTGGAACACCAAACTTGTAGAACCAGTCCTGTACAAGAACTTTAGCAACAGTAGAGGCCCTCTGGTTGCTACAGCCTGGGTAAATTTGGAAAATACATCTGTGATGATGAGAATATTTTCCTTACCATCTTGTGATGGTTCCAGCAAGGTGAAATCTATCGCCAGGACTTGGTTTGGTCTTGAGGCCAACAAATGGCCCATGGGCGCCCGTGCCTGGGGGTGAGTAGCTTTGGCCAAGGTGCAGCGTTCACATTGTTGGCACCAATCTCTAATGTCTTTGTGCATCAGAGGCCAGTAGCACCGCTCCCTAATGAGCTCAGTGGTCCGCTCCACTCCCTGATGTCCATGACTTTGATGAAGCTGTCTCATCACCTCCTCCTTCAAGGAATCTGGCAGCAACAACTGATTAATATCCTCACCTCCATCAGGACGTTGTGTACGGCGATATAACAGGCCATCCAGCTGGACCACCTTGCTCCATTGTCGAAGCAGCTCCAGGACCTTTGGGGAGAGACTGGCCCTCTCTGCTTTATCTGGACGTCTCTGTGTCCTCCACGACTTTAGAAAAGCACTTATAGTAGGATCAGCTTCTTGGAACGCAATGATGTCCTCAGGGGCGTGAGCCGGAAACACAGACACTGCAGCTTGGAGCACATGTTGGGTTACATCTGGACAGCTCAGCTGCTTCAAAGGAACCAAAGTCCCAGGCAGAGGAATGTCAGCCTCTGTTACAGCTGGTGGCTTCCTTGAAAGGGCGTCCGCATTCACATTTGACCGGCCTGATCTATAACTGATAGAAAAATTAAAATCTGCCAACTGTGCTGCCCAGCGCTGTTCAGTCACCCCCAATTTAGCTGTGTTTAAGTGGCTGAGGGGATTGTTGTCAGTCCATACAGTACATTGCTGACCCAGCAAATAGTCTCAAAATTTCTCCGTCATGGCCCACTTTAGTGCCAGGAACTCCAACTTCATGGAACTGTAGTTGGACATGTTCCTCTCAGCTGGTCTGAGCCCTCTGCTAGCGAATGCAACTGGGCGGATCTTTCCTTCTTGCTCCTGAGAAAGCACTCCTCCCAGGCCGCTGTAACTGGCATCTATTTCAAGGATAAATGGCAAAGAGAAATTTGCATATGCCAAAACAGGCGCGTCAACCAACCTGGTTTTCAGCTGACTGAAGCCTTGTTCACACTCTTCTGACCACTGGTCACTCAAGTGCTGTTGTCGCTGACGACCTTGTGTCTTCTGCATTTCAGCAACCAATCGATGGAGTGGCGCTGCCAATTTGGCAAATCCTTCAACGAATCGTCTGTAATAGCTGGCAAACCCCAGGAAGGACCTCAGCTGTGAAACGGTGGTGGGACGAGGCCAATCCTTTACAGCAGAGGTCTTATCTGGGTCTGTGGACACCCCATGGCTGGAAATAACATGACCAAGATATTTGACCTCCTTTTTAAAAAAAGCACATTTATCGAGCTTCACTTTTAATCCTTTCCGTTTCAAACGATCTAGCACAGCTTCCAAACGTCGCAGATGTTCATCGACTGAAGAAGAGAAAACCACAACATCATCCAAATATAACAACAAAGACTGACAATGTTGGGACCCAAACATTCGCTCCATTAAGCGTTGAAATGTACTAGGGGCATTACACAAGCCAAATGGCATTCTGTTGAACGCAAACAAACCAAAGGGTGTACAGAAAGCAGTCTTCATCCTATCAGGTTCAGCCACTGGTACTTGATTATAGCCAATTGCTAGGCCAAGAGTGGAAAACCACACAGCCCCAGACAGAGCATCCAAGGACTCCTCTATTCTGGGTAAAGGGAAAGCATCACGGCGGGTCTTGCTGTTGAGTTGTCTATAATCAATACACAGGCGGATACTCCCATCCTTCTTCTTGACAATTACAACTGGGGAGGCATAGGGGCTACTGCTCTCACGAATCACCTGGCTATCCAACAGCTGCCGAATGTGGGTCTTTACAGCCTCATATTCTGAGGGAGGAATCCTCCTGAACCTCTGACGTACTGGTGCATCATCTAGTAAAGGTATTTCATGGGTTATCAGATCTGTGCAACCCAAATCACCCTCATGAACAGAGAACACATCCACATATTTCCTTAACAAAGACCTAACTTTCTCTTGTTCTGCGTCATTCAAAGCTGACAAATCCAATTTTGATAATGGGTCTGACAAAGGTGCAACAGAACTGAGCTGGGAAGAAATGGTAGCGTGCACTGAGCCAACCACCTCTGTAACACCTTCTGGGAGACTGACAATGTTAGTAGGGCCTAAAGTCCCTATTGGAGTACGTGGGTGAAGAACCACATCCACCTGACCTACATTGACAATAGGGATGCGAGTGATCCCCCCAACCACCGTCACTAATGCTGGGGGCACCAACACCCCTGCTGGGAGACAACTCTTATTGACAAGTGGTTCGAAGAGCCCAGATTCCATAGAGTCAAACTCTGCTCGAGAACAGGTAGCATCAATAACCCGTATAGTCCCAGCAGACACCCTAACTGGCCTGCGACCCCTTAACCGAACCATACCCATTTTAGGGCAAACAGTTTGTACTGGAACACTTTGACAATGTTGAAAGGCTGTGCGCCATGAAGATCCAACCTGACTGATCGGGGTAATTCAAACAAAGCAGCACCATGTTGTTTAAAGAGCTCATTATAACATTCTCTAATAACATTCATACCCAATACACCTGGTACTGTAGACTGAGGGGAATGTCCCACCGGGTCCTTCACAACAAGAACACCACGTTTGGGTACCACCCTGCCCAACACCTCTACATCAGTTTCAAAATAGCCAACATAAAGGATGCTAAGCCCATTGGCTGCATGAAGCTCAAGACAAGAACAGGCCTGCAAAGGACCCTGACAATGTTGGTTAAAGAAACTCTGTGTAACTGTTGTTACCATAGAACCAGTATCTAAAAGACACTGAAGTGGAACATCCCCCATTTTCACCAGTACAGTTGGACACTGGCCAACCAACAGTGACCCTGAGCATTTGTTTTCAAGACAACTTGAGCCATAACTGCTCACTTCCGAATTGTGGCTCGGCAAAACAGAAGGAGCTAGTTTCCCGCCTGCTGATAAGCAGTTGCAGCCTCTCCTTGTAGTGGAGTTGGATGCTGCGGGGGAGGATTCACCCTCGGTTGGTTACAGTTTCTGGCTATATGACCGGGTTTCTGGCAGCGCCTGCAAATAATAGGGGTTGTTCTGTTCAGATGTGGGAACCTTGAGGTGGATTGCAACAACAATACATTTTGAGAGAGCATATTAATCTGTTCCTGTTGCTTTAACAGCATTTCCTTCATTTCTGACAAGTCAGAAGCCCTTGAAACAACCTCTAAATCTGGTCTACTATTTTCAGATCTGTGCAAAGCACAAAATGATGGTACAGAGTAGCTTCTTTTTCTGACATCGGCTGGTTGTCCCTCCTGTTCCCACCTGACTGCTTCCCTCCTAATGTCCAAAAGTGTAAACTCTGGGTTTTCTCTAATGAGCTTTTTCAGTTCCCTACGTAAAGTAGGATCAAGAACATGTTCAGCAAACTGGTCTCTCAAAAGCACAGCATCATTAGCAACAACATTTGGTGCATTGGCAGTAATCTTTTCCATTAAACAAAACAGTGCATGAGAAAACTCTTTTAATGATTCCCCCTCTTCCTGTCTTCTAGAAAAAAAATCTTCCTGCAGAGTCACATAAGACTTAGAGCAACCATACAGTTCTTGTAAAATTGTAAAAATGCGTTCAGGGTCCTCTCTGTCAGCCCGGGGTCTATATCGTATCTCCTCTTTGGCTTCACCTTCCAGGTGATCAAACACAAAATAAGCTTGGTCTAGAGGAGATAGATGTCTGGCCCGTACACTGGATCGGACCTCCTCTATCCAATCCATAACCCCAATCCCAACAGTACCTCTGAAAACAGGACATTTACGTTCCCTTGGGATGTAAAAGAGTCGCTCCATTACAGGCACTTCCGCTGCAGAGACAGGTTGGGGACAGTTCCCTCTCACACCACTAGAGGTAGATGGTAAAGAGTCTTTATCAGTCATAAACTTTTCATTAAGTTCTTGGTTCTCTGCCTGAAGGTGGTGCATCATGTCCTTCAGCTCCTGAAGCTGCTCCTCCATGGTTCCGCAGTGTAGAGTTTCACTCACGTTCCACCACAGAGCAATCAGACTCTGTGTCCCCCGCCGAACCTGCTACTGTTTCAGAAAAAAAGAAAAGAAAAAAAAGAAAAAAATACTCCTACTTGGCCCTATTCTACTCAATGAAACAAACCCCTGCAAGCATGTGCCAGTGTCTTACAAATCCTGCCAACAACGCCAGATTGTGACCTTGGGTACAGCTCTAGATCCTCTTTTTACCAAATCACACAGATAGGTTTGTAAGAATGGACAGAGGCACTGCTGCAGATTACAAACAGTTTATTAAATTCACAAATTTGAGCAAAAAGTCACAATTTTATTATATGAAGTGGCCACTCTAAAAGTGGGAGTCTATGCTAGCCCTGGGATCCTTAAAACTGAAAAATAATTAAAACCCAATTAGATAAAATTAGACTGGTTGGGGGAGGAATAATAATAATAAAGAAAACACAAATACAACTAAATGCACCCAAGTGTTCCCCAACAAAAGCACTCTTGACGTCACTCTCTAAAGTGTGTTTCCTACAATTAGTGGCAGAATCAGACAAATTCTAAACCCAGTTTCCGATTAATGTTAAACATACCTCTGTACGAGTCGTAGGCCTGCATCTGATCTCCTTCTTCTTCTAGTCAATTTTTAATGGCGGTTGGCAAGAAACTTTAGGTAAGCATTACCGCCACCAACTGGTAAGGAGTGTGGACCACATGACAAAAAAAAAAAAAACACACACACACACAATAAAACTATGTCCTATTAAACAACTTACACTGTTTTAAGAAATAAAATAAGGCCTCATATCCTCTACTTCCTGAATCTTTTTGTAATAACTCAACAATATCAAATCTCATCTTCATAATACTAAAGTTTCTAATTAACTTGTTTCTTTGTATCAAATAGTTCCTACAACTCAATAAAACATGCTCCACTGTCTCGTCTTCCCCGCAGTCACATTTTCCTGTCTGATGTTTCCCTATCAGAAATAATGACTTATTTAGTCCAGTATGTCCGATTCTAAGCCGTGAAATAATGATCTCTTCTCTCCTTATTCTTTCTGTTCTTCTCATTTGACCAATATTCTTTTGAATTTTATATAACCACCTTCCTTTCTTTTCTTCTTCCCATAACTTTTGCCACCTCTCTCTTGTTTTTTGTTTAATTATGCCCTTTATTTCTGTCATACTATACCTAACATTAATATCTATCCTCACCCGATTAGAACTGTCTTTGGCCATTCTGTCCGCCATTTCATTACCTTTAATCCCATGATGAGCTGGAACCCAAACAAAATTTACCGTTAGCCCCATCATATTTATTCTGTAAAGTGTTTGTTGTATTTCAATTAATATATCTGGTCTACTATCTGATTTACTATTTTTCAAACTGAATAAAGAAGAACTAGAATCTGAGCAAATAATTGATTTTAATGGTCTTACCTCTTCCACCCATTGAACTGCTAAAAGCAAAGCAATCATTTCTCCTGTATACACTGAAACTCCATCACTAATCCTTTAATTTGAAACTGTGGCACAATAAATGCTATCCCTACCTTACTGGCTGTATTTTTTGATGCATCTGTGTAAATTTGAATATAGTTATAATATTCATTTAAGTATTCTTGTATTGTATATCTATTCATATTGTTAAATTTATCTTTGTTCTTTTCTAGAAAAGAAAAATCAATCTCAGCATCAGGAAGCATCCAAGGTGGAACTGCAGATAATGGAACTGCCTGACATATATCTAACTGATTTAAATTAATTTGATTAACTCTAGAGTATATTATCCATCCAAAGCTCTTTAATTGTTTCTTTTGCTTTTCCCAGCCATGTTTAAGTACTTCTAATGTTGGATGATCATTTCTTTGTCCCTGTAAATTTGACCAATAATTTAAGGATAATTGATCCCTTCTAAGTTTAAGAGGCATTTCTCCCATTTCAACCTGTTATGCTGCTGTTGAAGATGTTTTAAAAGCACCAGTACATAGTCTTAAAGCCTGATGTTGAATACTATTTAGCTTATGGAGGTTTGAATCTGCTGCTGAATTATAAACTATACATCCATAATCCAAGACTGACCTAATTAACCCAGTGTAAATTGCTTTTAATGATTTTCTATCAGCTCCCCACATCTGATCTCCTCAGCGATCTACCTGCTTTTAAACGTAAATGCGGATTACCTGTCTCCCTAACAAGCCAGCTGCGCTCTGTCACAGCGTCTTCCATATATGGGCAAGAGGAAGAATGCGCAGCAGCACACATTCGGGGGAGACAATATGCCCCGGCTAGACTTTGTTACTATACAACACTGGTTATTAAATCTAAAGGTCATTATTGTGTTTATTCAATTACAAATGTTAACTATGAAAAAACATATTCACCTCCAAATCATGGTGCAGCAAATAAAGCGGCTGCTCCCGTAGTGTTTTATCCAACGCCTTTTATTTTTGTTACATCTTTTATTTCTTAAAATGACTCCACAAACTATCACTATTGCTTCTACATCGTCATCCGTGTTTGGTTATTCTAAATTCCCGCTATGTTGGGGGTTTTACTGGATTATCCTCTGGAATCGGGATGTTCGTGTCTGGAATCAGTTCCTGTCTTGTGGCTGAACATGAACCGATCAAACCTGTTGGACTTTTATCAGCTCTGTGGTCAGAGAGGTTTGGAGAATCAGCTGACAATCCTTAAATCTTTCCGTCTAAACGAGACTTAAGACTCACAAGCTCATCTCCTGTTGACCACTGCCCAAACGCTCTCTGACTCTGGTCACTATGGTAACGTTTACATATCCCTTCAAAATAAAATACAGATGCGCCACAAAAATGAACACTTTTGTGAAAACTTTAACTCACGACAATGTCTATGTCAATGTCAGATGGGACCCTGAGGGTCCCATCTGAAAGTGATGAGAGACAATGACACCTGAAGTGTTGCTTATATCCACAGCCTGCTTGGTCTCTACATGGGGAAGCAGCTGGAAGCTTCATTGCTTCATTAGCAGCCGGTCGCTGCGGCTTGTAATGTGGGACTTTTCCCCTTTGCAAAGAAACTTTCCAAAGACAAAAGACACCTGATCTGTTTCTTACTCATTTTGCTGCTTGTGGGCTCCATGTTGGCGCGCAAGTAACCGAGAGAATCCGGTTAAAGGATTTTCAAAATAAAAGATCCTCCAGACTTAAATAATACATTAAAAAAATATTTAATTATTTCTTGTGCGGCCCAATTGGTCCACGGACAGGTACCAGTCCACGGACAGGGCGACTGGTCCGTGGACTGCTCTACAGTGCTTAACTTAAAACGTGATAACCCCCAGTCACTAATAATATGTGCCGATGAGGAGTATGGAGAGCCATTTGCGCCAAAATTAAATAAATAAATAAATGGGTAAAATAAATAAAAAATGAGTAAATTAAAAAAATGAACAAAAGAGTGAAATAAATTAAAAAATGGTTAAATAAATAATTTATCTTTTTCATTAACCAATTTTTTATTTCTCTTTTTCATTTAACCACTTTTCAATTTTCCTTTTTCATTAACCCACTTTTCATTTATTTATTTTCCATATTATCAATTTCTCTATTCCCCTTTTTCTTTTCCTATTTTTAATTACCCACTTTTGAATAATCTTTTTCTGTTTTCCCATTTTTCATTAATCTATTCTTTAATTTAACCCTTTTCCATTAACCCGTTTTCCCATTTCCCTGTTTAATTAATCAATTTCTCACATTTCCCTTTTTTACTTACCCAGTTTTATTTTCTCTATTTTTCATTTACCCATTTTTAGATAATCTCTTTTTCTATTTTCCCATTTTCCATTAATCTATTCTTTAATTTAACCCTTTTCCAATTTCTTTTTTCCATTAACCCGTTTTCCCATTTCCCTGTTTAATTAATCAATTTCTCACATTTCCCTTTTTTACTTACCCAGTTTTATTTTCTCTATTTTTCATTTACCCATTTTTAGATAATCTCTTTTTCTATTTTCCCATTTTCCATTAATCTATTCTTTAATTTAACCCTTTTCCAATTTCTGTTTTCCATTAACCCGTTTTCCCATTTCCCTGTTTAATTAATCAATTTCTCACATTTCCCTTTTTTACTTACCCAGTTTTATTTTCTCCGCCCCCCCCCCCAGTCCCCCCCTATAGCGCTGCCCCTGGTTCAAATGTTAACATTACTTAACTAGAGGTAATGTTAGATAATGTTACCTCTAACTAGCTAGATGTGTTGCACGAGTTGCACCTATTAGGTAACCCCAAGATCACACGGTCTTCTTAAAAGATAGAGTGACGTTTCTTAAAAATGTAGCCAGTGTTTTCAGCAAAATTGAGCTGACTGTCCAGGAATGATCCAAGGTATTTAAAATTTGCCATAGTTTCAACAGGTTGGCCAACGAATGAAACTGGAACCACTTTCAGGTCTTGTTTATGTAATTTAACTAGCTCTACTTCTTTAAGAAAATTAAAAGGTATGGTGTTTTGTGAGGGACTTTATCTTTTGCAGTTCCAGTTATGCCAGAATTAAATAAAAAAGACTTTGGTATTCTAATTTAGTAATGTATTTATATTAGTTGTGCTACCACCCCCACGCCACTAGAGGCAGTAGCAGGCCCGAAAAGATGCAAAAAATGAGCAGATTTAGAAGTACACAGAAAGCAACGGAAATTGTTAAAAACTGTGAGCTGCGCTGAAGTAAATAAAAGAGAGCAGTTCAAATACATGCTGTGAGAGGAACTCCTTCCTAAAGATGAAGATATATCACAGATTTCTAAAGAAAATTAAAACGGGAGTCCGCGGATAATATAGGCAATAGCGCCCCCTTCACTTCCGGAGTGCAATGGTCCCATTTCCAAATAAGGTATGAGACTGACAGTGGTCCGTCCCCCCGCCCCTTTCTGTTTGCTGCAGCGAGGTCCTTCTCGCGAGGTAAGCGCCGCATCCCTGGGAAAAGAGGAGATTATGTGCTCATTAATCTCGGATAGACAGGAAGCTCCTGCCGTCCCTCCGGGATCTAGATACTAGGGCCAAAAGTGCCACAATCCAATTAAAAAATAATTTATTCAATATGTAGTGCTTTGAATGACATTTAAATAAATCATGAGATATATTGACGTGACAAGTAAGTAAATAAATAAATGATAAATTAATTACATTTGTTATTAACTGCAGTTAAACGATTAAGTATAAATTATTTACAATTCTCAAAAATTATTTAAGTATTTTATTATTTGATAATTCACATTACACTCCATTATAAACAAATTCAAACTAAGACTGATCCAATAGATCATAAAATTGTATATATTTGGGCCTGCCTGCATGGCAGGAAAATATTGTTCTACACCCATTAAGGCGTTTCTTTAATAAACCTATTTATTCTTTTTCCGTCACCCTTATTGCAGCCCATACCGCTGTGTGCACCCCCACAAAAGTGGTATCAAAACATTCACCTTGATCCCGAGATGGGAGCTACTACTTTTAGTGGGATTTGGAGTTGAAATGACAACATAAATGGTAAAAAATGAAATAAACATGGGTGTCTCATAAGGATAGGATTTTTTTTCAAAGTATCTGTCTGACACACATACACACACAGACAGCACAGTGGATTTCTGACTTTAACTCGCTTTCACGGGCACAAACATCGCTTTGTTGGTCTCAAAGTCGGCCATGACATAAATACACATGCCTTCTCTCATAAAATGTTTTCAAAATTTTTCTAAATGGTTGGTTAAAACTTCAATGGTTACAAAACTTTCTG
Source organism: Poecilia picta (assembly GCA_033032245.1). Classification (NCBI taxonomy): domain Eukaryota; kingdom Metazoa; phylum Chordata; class Actinopteri; order Cyprinodontiformes; family Poeciliidae; genus Poecilia; species Poecilia picta. Next base: position 1,816,381 of record CM065365.1, on the reverse strand, counting down.
AAACATTCTGAGAGCTTTTGGTTTAGTCTCCCTGCTAAAATCTTTAGACTTTGGTGTGGTGGAATTCCTTTTAAAATGTGACTGAAATTAATTAAACTTCCTGTTGAACTTTACCAAATTTCACCAACAAGTCCTTCAATATTGGAAATTAGTCTTTAAGCATAGCCTTTCCCTCATAACACTCCTATTTGGAATAATAGATGCATAGATGCAAGAAAAAAATAATTTTATTTTGAAGAAAGGATGGCAAAAGGCATTTGGTCTGTTCAACATCTCATGGGTGACAGAAGGAAAATTTTGAACTTTGAAGAATTCCAGCATAAATATTTACCGGCACTAAAAAAGAATTTCGAGCCGTAATTAAAGCTATCCGTCAGGCTTTGATTAACACAATACAAGGTTCGTTATTTTATACAGTCTCAGTACCACGGCTTTACCCACTGTTTATTCAAGACTACATTTTTATAGACAAAAACTGCAACAGTAAATTTTAAGAACATTCATCATCCAAAAGACTTTCCCTTCCCCCTTGAAAAGAAGTAATATACTTAAAGAATTTTCTTTTAGTTTATGCAAAAAAATATTGATGTGGCTATTTAAAATTCCCTTTACTCCAAAACAAAATAAATTAATTTTAAAATATTAGATAATATTTATCCATGTAAAGAATACTCCAGACTAAAATTTAATATTGAGGCAAATGACTGTGTCTTTTGACGTAGAACCTTTGCAACATTTATCCTTTTCTTGCAGTATGCATCTAAATTGTGGAATGATCTTCATAATTGGTTGCTGTCTAATAATTTAAATATTCCAACTTTAACTTGCAAAAATATTAAATTTGGCATTTATATTTTTGACACAAAATTGGAATATATCATTAATAACCTGATCATTATGGTGAAATATTACACAATTGTAAATTTAAAAAAATTCCCCCGATCTTTGATCTGACCTAAAAGAAATTTCACTTCTGTTCAACTCTGTGAAAATGGTTGAGACAAAGAATGCATCTCTTTTGTGTAGTAGTTTGTCCTGTTAATTTTTTTTTCATTTATTCATTTTATTAATAACTACAATAATTCCAGTTATTCAGTTTAGTAGGCTTTCTTTATTTTCTAATAATAATCACCTGTTGTGTCAAATAATGTTCATGTCATTCTGTAATCCCTTTGTTTCTTACTCACCAGAAGTAAAAAACAAGTGACTAGGAGTGACTACTGACTCCTCACTCAAGATACTGTATAAAAAGTAAATGTGCTTGTAAGATTTGGCTGTTTGGCTGTTAAAGTAGAAACAGCCAGGAGACTGGAAAGTGAGCTGGCTTTGCTGTTGCCTAGCAACATAGCATACATTACATTGTTCCACTGATGGAATCTGATGATGTCAAAGTGTTGTGATGTCATAAAAAACAGATGCCTTGAATGTCCTGCATCTGAATCAAATTTACAAGAAGCTCAAGAAGCAGTACGGACGTTGGATTTCCATATAGGATTTAACATTGCATTTTTTGTAGCTTTTCTGATTCATTTCTGATACAGTCAAAATGAGAGAAATTGACCCTGATTCATTAACCAAGTTCCAAATTGGAGAAATGACAAGAGATGAATTGGCTTTCGTGGTTGTGGATTTTTTGCATAGGATTAAAGAAAAATCTGCGGTGCTGATTAAGGAGAACTTACTGGAGGAGGAATTGAAAAAAGCTCACCAACAAAATGAGCTTCTGAATGAGAATATCAAATCACTCACCAAAGACCTGAACTGGTCTCTCAGGCAAAATAAACACCTGGAAAGTCTGCAAATCCCTAAGTTACAACAAGAGTTAGAGAACCAGAATTCCCACAGGACTCAGTTACTCTCTGAGATAAAAGACTACAAAAACAAAGTTAAAGAACTTCAAGCCTCTTTAAAAAACCAGGAGAGGGATTCAAGACTACAAATTGAGAAGGTTGAGGCAGAAAAACAGCAAATAACGTCTGTACTCACAGCATTCCAAACAAAGCTTGAAAATCAACAACATGAAGTGAGGAAACTTGAGGCTGAGTTGTTCCGAAAAATTGATGAAATTGGCATTAAGAATAATGAGATTTCAAAAGAAAAAGGCAAGTCCAAAGTTCTTGAGGCCAGGGTAACAACTCTGGAAAAGCTTTTGAAAGAGGCAGAGAAGGAATATAAAACTCTCGAGAAGAAACTTCCCAGAACCCCAATGGAGGAAGCCATAGAGAGAACAAAACAGGAGTTTAAAGCAAGGCTGGGTTTATGTTCTTGTGGATTAACTCAGGAAAAAAAGCAAAACAGGGCACTAAAAGAATGTCTGGCAAAAAAAGAACAGGAGGTGAATAAACTCATAGAGCAGCAGGCTGAGACTTCCAAGCTCTTAGCTTTACAGGAAAAGAAAGTGGCTTTCGCTGTGAAACAAAGTTTGGCACACACAGAATACAATTGGAGAGACCTTAAGAAAGAAAATAAATCCTTAAATTTACAGATACACGTATTAAGTGAAACCATGGACAGAGATCAACAACACATTAAACAAGTCACCGACCAACTACAAAAGATGACAGAAATGTTCATGAGAGAGAAAAAGCAACATGATGATTTGAAGGAAACTATAAAGAGCAAAGGGGCTAAGGTGGAAGGTGATATTGATCAAAGCAAAGTTGGAACACAACTTTGCTTTGATCAACTCAAACCTCTACCTCCAATCAAAGGGGAAAAACCCGAGCTGCCCAAAACAAAATCAAGAGGCAATCGAAGAATTCTGGTTCTGAGGGAAGGAAAGCTAGAGCCAGAATTTATTGATGAAACCATCAAAACAGAACCAAAGCTGAAGCCAACACCTCCCAGCCAAAGGAAGCCTGATATGCGGCCTTTTACACCTCAAGGCAGGAAGGTTTGCCCCATAGAAGCCGACCAGAGACAAATGAGCAGAGACCCCAAGACCAAATGAATCAGGTCTCGGGTGATTCCCTCTTCACATGGGTTCACCACCTGTGGGAGGGACAAAGGGGTCGGTTGTAGTATCAAAAGGATGGCAGCTGAAGGTGGGGGACCTTGATGATCGTGAGCTACAAAGGCTCTGGAATCAGAGTCTGGTCCTCATTCCCGGCAGTAACTCGGGCTCGTTTCCAGTGAGAGTTGGACTCCACCAAGGCTGCTTTGTCAATAATTCTGTTTAATACTTTAATTGACAGAATTTTTAGGCACAGCCAAGGTGTTGAGGGGATCTAATTTGGTGGCTTTAAGATTGCATCCTCTGCTTTTTGCAGAAGATGTGGTCCTACTGCGTTCATCAGGTTGTGATCTACAGCTCTCACTGGAGCGATTCGCAGCCGAGTGCGAAGTGGCCGGGATGAGTATCAGTGCCTTCAAATCCAACGCCATGGTCTTGAGTCGTAAAATCTGGTTGGGATGTCTCCTGGACGCCTCCCTGGTGAGTGAGGTGTTTCAGGCACATCCCACCAGGAGACGGCTAAGGTGAAGATCCAGAAAACGATGGAGGGACTATGTTTCTCTGCTGATCTGGGAACTCCTGGACCAAATGGCTGGGGAGAGGGAAATCTGGGCCTCCTTACTTAGGCTGCTACACCTGCGATACGAAGCGGATGGAGAAGTGGAAGAAAATGGGTGGACCGACGGAAGGAAGGAACGAAGGAAGGATAGACGAACGGAAGGAACGAAGGAAGGACAGAAGGAAGGAACAAACGAACGAATGAAGGATGGATGGACAGTTCCAATCATTAAGTGATACTCCACCAACCCAGCTCCGGCATCTCCAGCGTCCACCTAAGTTCCGTCCACATCTTCTGCATCTGCATCTGCTCCAGCTCCGGCCACGTCTTCTGCGTCTGCCTTGTCTCCGGTCACATCTCTTGCTGAAGCTCCAGCCACGCCTCCACTCACCGTTGCTACAGCCTTTCCATCATCTTCGGGATCAGCACCACTTCCAGTCTCTGCTGCTGCGGACTTTGCGCCCCTCGCCTCAACTAGTGCTCTCCCTGAGACCTCTAGTGCTTCATCTGAGACCTCGCCTCTTAGTGCTCCCCTGAGTTTTGTAGTGCTCCCTCTGAGTTTCCTAGTGCTCCCCTTAGTCTCCTTGTGCTCCCCCTGATTCTCCTAGTGACTGAAGCCGACACCTCCCCGACCCAGAACACAATGGAGGGATTATGTTTCTCCACTGATCTGGGAACTCCTGGACCAAATGGCTGGGGAGAGGGAAGTCTGGGCCTCCTTACTTAGGCTGCTACCCCTGCGATACGAAACGGATGGAGAAGAGGAAGAAAACGGTCGGTCGGACGGAATGAAGGAAGGACGGACGGACGGAAGAAACGAATGAACGAACGAAGGATGGATGGACAGTTCCAATCATTAAATGATACTCCTCCAACCCAGCTCCAGCATCTCCAGTGTCCAGGAAGGAAGGAAGGAAGGAAGGAAGGAAGGAAGGAAGGAAGGAAACCACAGGTGGATTGGACAGTGATGAAAGTTGGGCAAACTTTCAGGAAGGAAGGATGGACAGAAGGAACGAAGGAAGGAATTATTTATACAGGTTAGCAGAAGGAAGGAAGAGGAAGAAGGAAGAAGGAAAAAAGGAGGGAAGGAAGGAAGGAACCAAAGGTGAATTGTACAGGGATGAAAGTTGGGCACAACTTTCAGGAAGGAAGGACTGACGGAAGGAAGGAAGGAAGGAAAGAAGGATTTATTTATACTGGTTAGTGGAAGAAAGAAAGGAAAGAAGGAAGGAAGGAAGGATCAAAGGAAAGAAGAAAGGATCCAAAGGTGGATTGGAAAGGGATGAAAGTTGGGCACAACTTTCAGGAAGGAAGGAAGGAAGAAACCAAAGGTGGATTGGACAGGGATGAAAGTTTTGCACAACTTTCAGGAAGGAAGGAAGGAGGGAAGGAAGGAAGGACAGATGTAAGGAATTATTTATACAGGTTAGCGCAGTGTTTCTCAACCTTTTTTGGCCCAGCGCCCCCCTAGCCCTTATCCAGGTCCCTCAACGCCCCCCAGTGGCACAAAGAGTGGGTTTGCAGGTTTCACCTCGCGCACGTTACAGGTACAGGTAGCGAGTTCTGGCGGGGGGGGGGGGGGGGAGAGTATGCATTTTTTCTTTGGGGGGGGGGGGGGCATCGCATCTTCTCGTTCAGTGGGGGGGAAGAACTGCATCGCCATTGGGGGAGGGGGGAGGGCGCATCGCATCTTCTCGTTGGGGGGGGGGGGCGGGGGGGGGGAGTATGCATTTGTCTTTGGGGGGGGGCATCGCATCTTCTTGTTCAGTGGGGGGGAAGAACTGCATCGCCATTGGGGGGGCGCATCGCATCTCCTCGTTCAGTGGGGGGTCACTCAACGGGGTCCCACCGTTGAGCGAGGCATCGCTCAACGGTGTTATTGATACACCTTTCTCAATGTCACAACTACTGACATTGAGAAAGGTGTATCAATGTCATTGATACACCTTTTCTCAACAGGCGGGGGCGCACTTTCTCACTTTCTCGGTCAAAACCTTCCGTGATCGTAATTGATCACCCCTATTGATTAAATATGACTAGTTGGAAACAAACATCCTCAGCGGTATCTTACCGGGTAACGTCTGGGCAACCGGAGGATCCTGGACGGACAGCAGCGTCCATGTCTGAAAGATGTCCTCCATGCAGATCTCCAAGGCTGGTCACTCTCATGCTCTCAGCTCGATTCTCCGTAGAGCCTCTGGATATTGCAGTTCACTTACATGTTCAGTAAAGTTGATCCTTATAGTTGGATCACAGCTGGTAGCTACGAAGGCGTCCCGAACCTCAATCGTAAGCCAACTTCAGCGGCCGCTTCGTTCAAACTATAAAAAGCCCGACGTGAAGCTCTGAGTCCATGAGAGCCGCGAGCTGAAACACGTTCCGTCTGAGCGCCACACGAAAAGTAAAGTCAGGAGTAATAACACCATTTTCTAATGCAGTTAATGAGCTTCAGCTTATTGATAGTAGGTCGCCATCTTTCTTGAACCAAGAAAGATGGCGGTGACGCTAACCAACCAATTGGGGAAGTTGTAGCCTGATGACGAGCCTCTCCTCATTTGCATTTAGTCTTTTCGCCCTTTTTCCAAGAGGGGGAAAATAGAATGTGATAAATAAGAAAATAAGGAAATACTAAATGAATAAGGGAAATTGGAAAATGGGAAAATTAACCATTTTTCAAACACATGTTAAATGAAAAATAGAGAAAATAAAACTGGGTAAGTATAACAGGGATATGTGAGAATTGATTAATTAAACAGGGAAGTGGGAAAACGGGTTAATGGAAAAAAAATTGGAAAAGGGTTAAATTAAAGAATAGATTAATGGAAAATGGGAAAATAAAAAAAGAGATTATCTAAAAATGGGTAAATGAAAAATAGAGAAAATAAAACTGGGTAAGTAAAAAAGGGAAATGTGAGAAATTGATTAATTAAACAGGGAAATGGGAAAACGGGTTAATGGAAAAAAGAAATTGGAAAAGGGTTAAATTAAAGAATAGATTAATGGAAAATGGGAAAATAGAAAAAGAGATTATCTAAAAATGGGTAAATGAAAAATGGAGAAAATAAAACTGGGTAAGTAAAAAAGGGAAATGTGAGAAATTGATTAATTAAACAGGGAAATGGGAAAACGGGTTAATGGAAAAAAGAAATGGGAAAAGGGTTAAATTAAAGAATAGATTAATGAAAAATGGGAAAACAGAAAGAGATTATTCAAAAGTGGGTAAATTAAAAATAGAGAAAAGAAAAAGGGGAATAGAGAAATTGATAATATGGAAAATAAATAAATGAAAAAGTGGGTTAATGAAAAAGGAAAATTGAAAAGTGGTTAAATAAAAAAGAGAAATAAAAAATTGGGTTAATGAAAAAGATAAATTATTTATTTAACCATTTTTTAATTTATTTCACTCTTTTTGTTCATTTTTTAATTTATTTTACTCATTTTTTATTTATTTTACCCATTTATTTATTTATTTAATTTTGGCGCAAATGGCTCTCCATAGAGGAGAGGAGGGGAAGGTGTGCGGCAAAACAGCTGACATTGATTCAACATTGATCAAATATAGGCTGATCATCCTCAGCTTCATAACCACTGTTAAAGCTATTGTTGCAGGTGGGAGTTTTAGTAAACTGTTGCAGTACTAATATCTCCCCATGTTTACTACTATAATCCCAAATACATGAAAATAAAGATAGTTTTTGGTTCATTGATAATAACGTCACCAATGAAAACCAGATTTTAGGCAAAATTGTTCTATTTCTGCCCTGGTAAAAAAAAGTATACTTTAGTATACTAAATTTTAACATACTTTAGTATACTTTTAGCAATGTACTTCAACTGTGCTATTTTGGAACAATGTTTTTTGTACTTAGTATACTTTAGTAGTATTTAAATTGTTTAAAAATAAAACTAATAGTATACTTTAGTATACTACACATACTTTTTTGGAACAACTTCAAGTATACTTAGAGTGTACTTAAAGTATACTTTTTAAATTTCATATTTTAGAGCTTTATCATTACATTTTGATATAATTATATTGAGTGTTATTATGTCTCAAAATTATTATATATATATATTTAAAATATACTTCAAATATATTTTAAATATACTAATTTAATAATTTATTTAAATTACAATTAGTTGTTATTTTTTATTTCCTGCTGTTGATAATAAACTACAACTTTAATTATTCGTGAAAGTCTTAATTCCTACGTACCTATTTTGTAAATGACATGCATAACTACACTACAGTACTTACATTGTTTTAGGCTAAAATTACATGGAAAGATTAAATACACAAGATGCCCAAGGTAATTCAAATATTTTTTATTACAGACATTTTAAAATTGTCCAATTTTACTCACAACTTTATGAACTTTACATAAATTATCAGTTTACACATCAAAAGTGAACACATGAACATGAACATTTAAGTGCGACAATAAAACATGACAGTGAGGATCAACGACAGAACATTCCTGTTCACTGCACCTCACAGAAACCTACAAAAAAGAACAATAAAGCAATTAAACAGAGAAAGCATTTGTATTTAAAGAGAACAGAAAAATGGCAAAAAGAAAATAATACTTACAATTTCAAGATGTTATGGACTCGACATGTATGTGACATCATAAGAACTGATGATGATTGGGACCGACTGGCTGGGGTGGAAAACATTTCTGGGTGTCTTTGCCTGTTTATGTTAGAAGTAGAAAAAAATAGTCAGCAATGTCATAGAGTCAGTTGATGTTGACATTAACTATGAAGCTGTTTTAAGTGTGAACTTAAGGAGACAAACTACCTTAAAATCTGTCCATCCATGATCTGAACACACTGATCCTTGCAGGGTGGTGAGGGGGGCTGATGGTGCCCATCTCCAGCATCCATCAGATGAGAGGCAGGTTCACCCTGGACAGGTGAACAACAAAAAAAAACAATGGAAGATAAATGTTAGATTAACAAGAAGAGAAAAATTCTTTCCAGTTACCTTTAAATCAAATCATGTTTATTAAGCACTTAGTGTTGGTAACACACCAGTTTTTGTTGTTGAAAATGTAGCTTTAGCTCCTCATTAAAACAAACTTACACCATTAAGACGATGTGGAGGTTCATCCTCAGAGCTGGTTGTTGATCTGGTGGAGTCAGAGCTTCTTCTGAGACAGAAAGTCTTTAGGTTTCCTAACACCTGATTTCTCTGGCTTCATCTTTCATCTTCATTTGCTCAGTTAGACTGCAAACATATGTTGAAGATAAAAACATTGATGAACGAGTTAGAACAACCTCACAATATCAAAGTCTCTCTGTATTATGGAGCTTAATTAAAACCAGGTTAGTTTATGAATTAAAGTATAAGTCACAACAAACAGCCTCCATGCAGTTATAACACGAAGCTGAATTATTACTATAATAATAATCACATAAGTCACAATAAAATTGATAAAATAATTATTTAAGAAACCAACGTAAGTTATATATCTTTACTGCACTGTTTATAATTAAATTAAAAATAATTAATAAGCAAACTTACCACCAGTTAGCAACACTTAGCATCCTTCGTCCCTCGGGCTCCTTTTGTGACACACATTTCATTTCCATCGGTTGTTGTCCCGTTGTGTTGTCGTCTAACTCGGACTAGGACGTCACCAGCTTAAACTAACCAAAATTATTATGCGAGTAAAAATGGTGAATTTGAACAGCGTGGGTTATCTTCCCTGCTTCAAGTTTTTTCTTCTCTTTGTGGCGTTTTTTAAATAAATGAAAATGTGCAATACCGCCACCATCTTGTCTGGAGTGTGAACTGGAGCTGATGCCGTTGATTATAAGGTTTTTACATCACACATCTGAAAATTGATTGGGTACTTTCTTAAAAATTACATCATGATTATCCTTTTTTATTGTATGCAATTTTAATCAATAGTAAAAGATTATTAAGGCACTTCAAAGTTCATACATATTCATTCATATTCTGTTCGCTTAAAGCATACTTTTATTTAATATATTAAAAATGTACTTTAGTACAATTATGTTTAAGTGTGTTTAAAGTACTAATTTCGAAATTGGTACAAGTGTATTTTTAGTATACTTCAGATATACTTATAGGTAGTACACATAATTAGCATACTTAAAGTGTACTTTCACAAATGAAAGTATGTTTGAAGTATACTAAAGTATACTTTTTTTTTTTACCAGGGTTTTATTGCGCTTTACGTCATGTTGCAATGTTATTTATTTATCAAAAACATACCTGGAGTGTTGCTTTGATTCTACCATACATGTTGAGAAATCCTTTCATCTCCATGGTAACCGTGTCAGCTGTGCAAAATACCTGGGCTGGCTGGACGCTCCTCCTCAGAGCTGCAGTTTTCAAGCTTCCGAGCTTGTGCCTCACAGGGGAGCCCTCTTTTGCTCAGCTCCTTCAGACTAGTCAGCTGCAATTAGCAAACATCAGGTGGAACTGAGCATATGCTGAGCTCATTATACAAGCTACTCCTCAGTGTAACACTGGTGAACGTTTTTATCTGTATTCCGGTAAAAACGTTGTTCAAAGATTAACAGAGGTGTGATGTTGTGACGGAATTTCAGAAAGAGTAGGAGTTTTTAAAGAGACAGAGGCCCAATTTAAAAGTGTGAAATTACAAAGTCAATTTCTTTAAAGTCTTGTTTGATGTATGTTGTGTTGTAGAAATTTTCCTTTAACAAAGAGCAGTGGCGCAACTACACATTTTTCAGGTGGATGCGAAAACATATATCTAATATCCTATAAACATAAAACAAAAATTTTATTTTTGTTTTATAAGAACAAAAATCTGCTCACTCTGCCAGAAAGTCCTGATTGGTGCATTGGCAGTAGTTTACTCTCCAAGAGGAAACTGGAACGCTGCCTTGGTGACCATCATGTATTTGATCAGGTTTCTGGCTAAGGCCATTCTTCCCTGGTTACTTGTTTTAGTCAGGTCTATGGAGGATCCGGGTGGTTTCAACCTACATCCATTTCCAAGTAATGGAGACAACCGTTCTATTCATGACATTCAATCTCTCCCGAGATTTGTGCTGTGGCACAGTTAAATCCTGGACTACAAAAGATAAGTCCTTTGTCTTCCTTGTTTGGTTTCTGTTCTGTCCACTGTAAGAGCTTATTCATTTTCATGTGTTCAATTCCAAATAATGCTCTGTCCACTGACTTGATCACAGGTGGACTCCAATCATGTTGCAGAAGTCAATCAATCAGTTTATTCACTTGATTTAGCAATTCTAATCATCCATCCATCCATTTCCTTTACACCCTTGTCCCTTGGTGGGGTCAGGAGGGTTGCTGCTGCCTATTTCCAGCTAACGTTCCAGGCGAGAGGTGGGGACCGTTGACAGGTTGCCAATCTGTCGCAGGGCAACACAGAGACACACACTCACACCTAGGGAGAATTTAGACAGACTAATTAACCTGATAGTCATGTTTTTGGACTGTGGGAGGAAACCGGAGTACCCGGAGAAAGCCCACGCATGCACAGGGAGAACATGCAAACTCCATGCAGAGGGACCAAGGCTGGGAATTGAACCCAGAATCTTCTTGCTGCTAGGCAACAACTCTACCAACTGAGCCACTTCAGCCCGCAATTCTAATCATTCATTCACAAGCCCATTCTCCTACCATCTTTACTAAAAGTGAAAAGTGAGCAGGAGGAAGAGCAAATCTTATAAACCTTCTCCTTTCTCAATAATTACAAAAAACATTTATATGGCAAATTGCTTATATTGTTGATCAAATCAAGGGATCAACAATATAAGCTGCCAAAAATATGTAATTAGGTGTCATAGTAAATGGTATAGATTCTTGTGGACAAACACATTTTGAAAATGTTTGATTTTTAGACATTTGCAAAAATGTCTAGAACTATGTTTTCGTTCTGTCATTGATGTTTTTTTGGGGGGGGTTTGTTTGTAAGATTTTTAAAGAAATGTAAACTACAGTCAAACTAGTTTTAGAACAAATATATCTTAAACATTCTGGAAAGATCTGGCCAGGCAGGATGCAGCCACATTTTTGTTGAAACTTTTAAACAGTAACACTGATCATGTGATTAAACTTCAATGTTCTCCTTAGATTTTGGACATAAAAGAATCTTTCAGTTACAAATATAAATGAATAGTTGACTCCTCCAGAACAGCGATAGTGACGTCTTACAGCTGCTTCCCGGTAGCTCTTCGCTCTGCTCCTCCGCCTCTGGGTCCAAAAAGTCCAAAAAACATATTTTAAGTATCTTAAAGGGAATGTTTGAGTATTCTCAAACTAGAATATTTATCTTGTTTGAGGATGGTGTGCTCTATCTCTTGCATAATAACAGAAGGGACAGTCTGAAGCCCAGTTTACTATGGGTCTGTGTGGAGAGTGGTTTGTTTACACATTACTATACATCTTACTGAAGGTTCTGTAGAATCCGATCTGACAGTTTACTGCCCAGCATTACATAAACCAAGCTTAGGAAACATACAGTAATGCACAAATTGGACTCCAATTAGTATTTCTCCAGTGAGCAAACATTCCACCTGAATGTACATCCTTTCATCTGTGTTGTTTTGTGATTCTCCTAAACCCATTTAATATTTACTTTTAAGATACAAGGCACGTGTGAATATGACTTGTGCATCCTAAATTAAAGAAATCAAGCATTCAATTCTCCAGTCAGCATAAAAATGACTGCCGAGTTGAGATTACAGTGTAAATGCTGGCTTGTTCAGCAATCAATCAAAAAAAAAAACAGTGAGAGTTGAGAGAAAAAAAAGAAATGTCTGAACTTTTGACTTCCAGACTATGAGTTTCTGCTCTGCGCTGGAGTTTAAAGAAGGGAAGGAGTCTGGATTTCTTCTACTCTGAGCTGGCACACTCACCCACACTTTTCTGCATTTTTGAATAACTGCATTTTAAAATGCATGGAGCAAAAACGGGAAAGATTTGTATTAGTCATGTTTTTTCTGAAGGCATTTATATCTGAGACACTATTAGAAGCTCAAATAAACAGAAAAAGGAAGGATGAGATAATGCTAAGCTAGACTAGGAGTAATCAGCTCCTTGCTCTTCGGTTTACTTTGTCCAGAGGATCTGGATCACTGGCTATTGAGAAGTGATTGCTTGTTTAAGGAGTTGACTTTGTTGAAGTTTAAACAGCTGGACCTGATTTTACCCAATCGCCATGTATGTGATGCGTCAGCTCTCTATGAAGTTTTCCAGAAATTGCGTGTGCTGTAAAAGTGGCCCTGCTCAGTGGGGAGCGGGGCCACACCTCTGCCAGTAATAAAATATCTTAAACATTTCTTTTGCTCAGACTTTAATTACTCAATATTTGAAAGTGTCACCAACACGGGTGAATGACGTCTTTCATTTTCTCCCATTGCCAAACTACAACCATAAAATACAATTCAACTCCTCCTCCTGTTTGCTGAATGGCCTGATTAAAACTGAACCAGAGGAATTGAGCTCAGTGGGAGAAATCCCAGATAGAGCACTGAAGGGAGAGAAGAACTGAGCAGAACTGAGGAGGCAAATGTCAAGCCAGCAACCATTACATGTTACTCATTCTCTCCTGTAAGGTGTGGCTGTGGCATATGGAGGAGCAGCTGCCTTGCAAGTGAAAAGTTGATTCCAGATTTGTCCAGCCACATGTCAGTGTGACGCTGAGCAAAGCAGTTCACCCCTAGTTTCCTTTTGAAACTAGGGGTTTCAAATCTGTGTGAGCAGATTAATGAAACTCTAGTTTACAAGAAACCCACTGTAAGTTCATACCCATCAAATCAGAGTTCCATACTCATCTTACTCGTATTGTATGCGCTTATTTCTGTTCATTAATGCAGCATAGTAAGCTTTAAATCAGGTTGTACCATGAGCCTCTTTAGAATGACGTAAGACAACATCAACAGTAGAAGCGAGGAACTCTTCATTAGCCATACCAGCAGATGAATGAAGAATAAAGCAAAGCCCGAATGCCAAAAAAAGTAAAATATGTAATAATTTCTTTTCCATTCGGTATTGAATTCAAATGACTTGTAGCAGCAAAGATCAAAGAGAGGAGGAGACAAAAGATAAAAGCAGATAAAAGACTGTCACCACAGTGCCTTCAGTCAAACAGGCTCTCAACATCACTAACCTGAAATGAATTAAAGACAAAAAAACAACTGAACACAACCTGATTTTAGGTGCTTTTATCCAGTGGAGTCAGACCAAATAATGTCTGTGTTGTGCAAATTGCTCTCTGCTTATCTGCATTCTGCCTCCTCTCCTCTCTCAGGAATGAAGGGAAGATGTGAGTCATGTCAGAGACAGAAGAGATTTAATATCCTGAGAGGAATTCTTGTCATGTTTAACCTTCCTGCATCCCGCTGGACTGCAAACCTCATTTGTAGTTGTCCTTGCTGTACCTTGTTTTGTGCCAGAGTCCTTCATTTGTGCGCCAAAGCTTTTCACTGACTGCTTGTCATTGGCTGGATCAGGTTGGGATGCAGAGAAGTAAACATATAGGCCGACTTTGGTTTGTCTACCTGCAAAACGTTGGCTTTCAAATAAAGACTTCAATGGAGTTTTATAAATATCCTTTGAATAAACTTTTCCAAAAGATAAAGAATGAAGCTTCAGGAAATAATGAAAGATGCATAATCATAATTCATTATTCAATTTTTTTAGTAGCTAGATTGATGTTTTATTTTATATATATATATATATACTGTATATATATATATATATATATATATATATATATATATATATATATATATATATATATTATATATATATATATATAATATATATTCCCTTCTCACCCGCAGAGGGTGAGAAGGGAATTTTTTTTTTTTTTTATATATATATTTCTCTACTAATGATAACTGCTGGTTTCCAATATTACATTCAAGGTCTTCAGAACTTTCATTCAAGGAAAGAAAACAAAATAAAACATATAATTACATCAAGAAAAAGGAGGAGGGATGACTCAATTGAGAATGCAATTAAGGTTTTTCAGCAGAGACAAATTAAATGCAATTGTGTAACATTTGAATATTTATTTGGCAAGTTTATTTTGTAAACGTTCAAGGAATAATCTTCGTAGTTTGATTATGTGTTACCATGGCTACAATCTGATGCAATGAGTCTAATCTCTGTGATTGAGCTCAGTTTGTTCACAAATCTCAGCAAATAATAACCAGTTATCAGCAATCAGCCAGATAAACTTTCCTCTCTCACCCAGATTCTACCCAGTCTGTGTTGGGTGGTCATGTTCTTAACAGAAAGAGTTGCCTCTATATTATTTTCTGTTCAAGGCCCCGTGGGCAGAAAAGGGGCTTAGGTCAAGTCTGAATAATGTTTACTTTGAGCAGGTGATGAAACCTCTACAAAGGCTCTTCAAGCCCAAACATCTCCATATACAAGAGCCAGAGATTCTCCACTGACAGGCAAGTTACTAAGTGTCATTACATGGATCCCTCAGGCCAGGCTCCAAGGGACCAGATTCAGATGTTGACAAACCAGTCTAGTAAAAACTTGGCATGGTCATCATGGTTCTTATTGTGTTTTCATCTTTCCACCCACTTTTTTTCTTTCTTTCTTGCTTAGGGGAAGATGTTGGCTTTTACAGGAATTCTTAAGAAATTGGAAAGGTGGCCTCCTTACTCTCCTTTTGGGAAGGGGAGGAGGCTGCAAATGTCCAACGAACTTTGGGGGAGTGACCCAGAAGAAGGGGGGTAATAGCTGGAGGGAGGTTCGGTGTTATAAAACAGCACCGCCACCACAGTGAGGACAGTTCAGAGCAGCCAACATCCCCGACTGACAGGCCACAGCAGGGACCGAAGGCTGGAAGATCCTCCTCCGTCCTCTTCAACTTCCCCGTTGCTCCTCGAGACTCCGGTCCGGTCCGGTCCGGTCGGGTCGGGTCGCCTCGCGCCGCAGACATGGCACCTGTCCTCCGAGTCCTGGCCGCTGCCATGTTCGCCTCAGCTCTGCTGCTGACCGCGACGTCGGCCAACCTGAACGAAACGTGAGTAAAAAACTTGGAAACCAACTGCCGCAGGTTGTTATGGCAACAGAAGTTGGCACTGCAGAGGAGACACGAACTCACGCGCTGGAGTTTGCAGGATAACCAGGTGCACGTGACCAAACAGGATGAAAACAGGAGTTTTAGCTCGCCGTTTGTATTTTGTTTCTTCTGATAGCGACCCGAGGCCTCGACGCTTTTTTTCAAGGACTTTAACAAGTTGTACTCCAAAATTTACTCAGTCCAATTTTTTTTTTTTTTAAAAAAAGGGAAATGCTAAATATTGCAACATTTTGTAAGTTGGGAGATGGGGGTAAATGTAAGCATCTCATTAGTCTATTCTGGTTTAAATGGAACACTGTTGTAGTTAAACACGCAACAAACAGTGGGCCAGTGTGTACCTACACTGTAAAAAAAACCGGCCTCATTTTACGGTAAAAAACTGGCAACTGTGGTTGCCAGAATATTACCGTATTTCTCAAATACAGTAAAATACCGTATTTCCTAAAATATGTTAAATAAAAAATTAAAATGTGGTTTTGCCGCAGTAAATACGGTCATACTGAATAAGGCATAATATCTACATAAATGAAAAACACGTCCAGACTGTATGATATATTGGCATTTTATTGTAAAAAAATCCCCAAAAACCTGGGGATTTTCTTACTGGTCACTGTTCTTACCAAAATTTCACCATAAAAATTATAGTACAACCCAAGGAAGTGTAACTTGTCAGCATTTCTATACAGAAACTTATAAAGAAAATAAATTCAAATTAAACAAAATACAAATTACGAGTAATCCACTTAAAGAATTATTTAAAAATCCAGTAAAAAAATGAACTGATTCCATTTTCCTCACGGTATTACTGACATCTTGAAAACAAAACACACAAAAACAGCCTGTGTCCACATAAGAACACTTCTACCTATTGTAGAAGAAAAACAGGTGATAAAAGGATTCTGGTTCTGGGTTGAGAGTAACAAGTCACTGAGTTCAGACTTTGCTCAGGATGGTGGTTGTCTTCCAAGTCACAGGTTGAAGTTGAGACTCACATGTTGTCAATCAGGTGTTTCCTCTCCGCTGGAAAACAAAGCAAAAGTTAGAAAGATTCACTACATGAACATCATATAAATGCACCATTCACTTAAATGTTTGTTTCACCTTTGTTTACTTGCATATGGAGTCTGGTACTTCAACTAGGTGGTGTGATCATTTCTGACTGAAAATTCAGTAGTTCTTAAACCTTTGATTGTTGTCGACAGGTGTGATCCTCTCTGCAACCAGACAATATACACAAACAAAAAACATAAATAAAAACAGATATAACTGTTTTAGGCAATTTATGAAATAGATACTCACCATTTATCCGAGTCTCATGAAGGCCAATAATTCGTCTTCAACCATTTATGCAAGTTTCAATTCCTGCAAACTAGCAGAAACAAAGCTGTAAATGTGAACACTTTTCATACAGGCAAACAAATAGATACACCTGAGACGATTTATGCTATGTTAGTTTTTCTCTGTCACTTTTGGTGCATTTCTCAAGTCATTGTCCGCATTTACAAAACAGCGCATTTCTCAAAACAATTTGTAAAAACAGCAAAAATAGCATTTGTTTGCTTGAGAAATCCTTAGTTCAGCTCAAAATTCTGTCAGTTTAACATATCAGTGACTCAAAATAATAAGTTATAGATTCTCTATGTACAGATAAGACAGTCAAATTGATTAGTCATGGGAAGAGACTACAAAATGATCATTTACGCCAGCGTTTCTCAACCCTGGTCCTCAGCGCCCCCCCCTGCTCTGCATGTTTTAGATGTGCCTCTATTCCAGAACAGCTGATTCAAATGATTGCATGACCATCAAGTACTGCAGAAGCCTGTTAATCATCCAGAGATACAATTCAGGTGTGTGGCAGAAGGGAAATACCTAAAACATGCAGGACAGGGGGGGCAGTGAGGACCAGAGTTGAGAAACACTGATTTACGCTTTTTGCTGTAATTTATTGATGGACCATGCCATGGTGATTCAGAAAGAAAAATACAGAAATGCAGAGAACAAAAAAAGTAGAAAAGGAACCACAGGACAATCTCCTCATGGAAAACTGTACAGTGCTGTAGAAATTACATTACATTTTAATTTCCATTGTCATGCTGACAAAGGTTCCTGAGTGGGGTTAAGGAATGAACATTAGGGTGAGAGGACATCCATCAGCATCATGTTGTGGGTCGCAACCATATCCTGATGTTGGACTGATGGAAACTGGCAGATGTCCTCAACCTCTTCTGACTCTTCTTCTGCTTCCCTCCCAACTGTTTCCTCCTCAGCCTTGATCCTCTTCTTCTCTCTGGCTGTTCACTCTGTCCAGATCATCAATTTTCAGAAATGTAACATTGTGTTGTGTTCTGGCTTATAGGCCATATTGTTGCCAACTGATGGTTCACAAGATGCACCTTCAATCTGTTTCAGAAAACTGGTTGATCGTTGGTTGAGCTCATGGTTCATACATTGACCTGTTAAGAGAATCCAGGACTCACTTGGGAGCAATTTACCAATTCAGGACAGATTTAGAAAAGAATTGGATATAAATTAATTAAATTATGATTGACATTATGACAACTTTAAGACGTATGCATGTTAAGGCTTAAACAATGAACTTATGCTGTTTTGGGAGTGGAGACAATTCAACAGAGACACGTTTAACATACTTTGATCAACACGATAAAAGCAAATTACAATGGGGGGAAAGCAGAGAAGTGGACATAATCAGCTACATGATGTACAAAAGCAAAACTTGCAAAAGGAATGAGAAACTCATATTTTGATGTGCAGAAGTGACACAGTAATTTGAAGATTGAACAGGTAGTTTTAAGAATTTCAATTATTTTCTGAGAAATGCACCCAAACTGAGAAAAACTGTAAAATATTAATATTTAAATTTCCTTATCTTAAAACCCTTCAACTGTCATGGACCCAGTGACTTTAGTGCAAATATTTTGGGGGCGAGAGTCAAGAGGTCAAAGGAAAATATTAAATATTAGCTCTGATGCCAAGATTTATACTTCCAAGTATTACCAAAGTATTGAAACCAAAGCTAACGTGTTCTTCACAGATTTAACTTGCATGCATGAAGATTTCACACTCAAAGTAATTCAAATTAATTACTGAACCAAACTTGAAAAAGTTGCTTCTACCATGAACAATAACTTTAAGCACATGCAGTCTAAAGTGGACCAGAAATATAATCTATGCAGTTGTTCCTACAGAAACATTAATGGAAGTGTTGCATCTGGGAAAATTAAATGTTCCATATAGTAAAGATATCTAGCTGCAGTGCATGGACATAAACAGCTTGGCTCAGAAAGTACACATTTCTTTATCAGTTGGTTAAAGTTAGCTAACTTCAGATAAAACCGTGAAAGGGGCTGACCTGTGATGCAGAGATGTGTTTCCTTCTCCTTCTCCTCCTGAACCTGCAAAAATAGCAGAAACTTGATTTCAAAGACAGCAGCTGCATCCTGACAAGAACCAGGCCTACTGGGCTCTTAGCACCCTGAGCTAGCACCTGCTAGTTAGCAGCCTTAGCTAGCACCTGCTAGCTAGCACCCTGAGCTAGCACCTACTAGTTAGCACCCTGAGCTAGCACCTACTAGTTAGCACCCTGAGCTAGCACCTGCTAGTTAGCAGCCTTAGCTAGCGCACTGTGACTTTACTGTGTTGAGTTCAGGACACCACAGTAACCTGAGCCAAGCTCAACTACAGGAACAGAGTTAAAAGTATCTTGCTGCTGATGCTGAAGGATCAAGCAGCAATACAAACTAGATAATGATTTGTTTACATGACAAATAACAGTCTCCATTTACTGTAACCCACACTTGGCTTTAAATATTCTGATATGGGTTGAGAATAATCTAGTCCAGATTTGAAGAGTCTAGGTGTTGTAGTTTTTTAGCTAGAGTAAATTAAAGATGCTGATGGTAGTGAAAAATTAGGTGGAATTGCCCTTTAGCCATTTCCCAAATTGGAAGCAGCAATTGGAAACCAAGTTCAGCTTCATCCAAGCAAGAGGGGCTAACATACAGTCCTCTTAATGTATAAGAAATCTATGGTCGACATAAAATTAATCTCAAATGCATCATTTAATCCAATATTCTTATAAATGATGGTGGCGATGGCTGTAGGAGTTTGCTTTGCAATTGGTGTGTCACTAGATCGATGCCTGGTCTACTGTTGAGATTTCAGTTTGGTGTATTAAAGGCATTATTAAAAAAGAAACCAAAATATCATGTCAGCATTCTGTTCTTTGTAAAAAATACTTTTGCAATCTTGTTTACAGTTTTACATTGTAGATATAAATATCAGCAAAATTTGTAATTTTGGCTGATTAGTACTGTTAAGTTTAGGGTAATTAACTGTTGGCTATTTTACAATATTTTTATATGAACTTTACAATTACTTATATTTTTACAATATATTTCTGTATTTTCTACATTCATGACTGTCAAAATTACTTAGGATATATGTTTATATATGCTTATTGAGTTATGATAATTCCGCGTATTTTCTATGGCAGTATAATGCTTTCGATATTACAGTCAGTAACTGATGGTATTTTACCATTTTTTGCCATAGATTTACGGATTTTTTCTGCAGTGTCGACTTACTGTAATTCCATGTATTTTTACGGTAACAAAATGTTTTGGATATTACGGTCAGTAACTGTTGGTATTTCACAATTTTCTAGCGTAAATATACTGAGTTTTTTTGCAGTGCTGACTTACAGTAATTTCATGTAATTTCTACGGTAATGAAATGTTTTTGATATGACGGTCAAAAACTGTTGGCCTTTTACCGTTTGTTACCGTAAATTTACTGACTTTTTTGCAGTTTCGACTTACGGTAGTTCCATGTAGTTTCTACGGTAATTAAATGTTTTTGGATATAACGGTCAAAAACTGTTGGTCTTTTACTGTTTGTTCCCGTAAATTTACTGACTTTTTTGCAGTTTCGACTTACGGTAGTTCCATGTAGTTTCTACGGTAATTAAATGTTTTTGGATATGACGGTCAAAAACTGTTGGTCTTTTACCGTTTTTTACCGTAAATTTACTGACTTTTTTTTACAGTGTACAAACTCACCGGATTAGCATGATGGTCAGAAAGCTAAACAAATAACCTGTAAAATGATTTAAGTCTTGGAGCTGCGATGTAAGACGCTGGTTCTGCTTTCCTGTTGAACAGCTGCTCCGCTACAGGTAGTAATATTTAATATTTAGTAATATTTGACACGGAGCCGCTTCTGCTCCACCTGGTCGCGACTCTCTCACCGAACCTGTTTAAAGCTGCAGCATATTAAACCTTCCTCTGTCCCAACATGAGACAGATAATCTCTAAAAAAAAAAAAAATCGATCTCCTCCTTGTTACTCCGCTCAGTCATAAACAGCCAATCAGAACTAGCAGTAATCAGCTAGCCGCCATGCTAACAGGAAGTTTTCATTCAGTAACTCAGGATTGTTTATTGTAATGGATCCTGTATTTTCCTTTGAATGTTAAGTTTTATACTTGAACTTTTTGTCAATGTTGAGAGGTTTTATTTTGGCTCTTTGCATTATTTAGCCTCTTCACAACCTTCATATGTTATCAGTCTGTTAAAGATAGTATTATTGATAGCAGTACAATTTGCACAATGCCTGTTATGTTTCGTTTTCTTCTTGGAAAAAGTTATTAAAAGTTTTTGTCTAAATTAAGGTGAATTCATGGTTCCTTTTTCCACATAATGTAACGGTAGTGTTTATGATAAAAAATAAATAAATAATAATTATGTGATCGGCCTCAGCGGGTGATCGGTATCGGCAGAAAAAAACCTGATCGGCACATCCTTAGTTTGCACTGTGTGCTGTTTACGCTTGGGATATTCAGTCTCTGCACAGCCATCTCTAAAACTGCATGTTGCACAGAAAACAAGTGTGTTGTTGAGTCAAGAGTTTTACTATGCACAGTTAAAATGAGCTGCAATGAGACATCTGGCCTATTATCTAGTACAGTAGTTCCCCAGTAATGAAACAAGAAATCCCAGCTTTTTTTAGACCTGCTCTAGCATTCAGAGTCCAGGCATGACCAAATGATGACACACAAAAGATTTCTTTAAAGTAGACTGTAGCCAGAGAAGAGTAGATGTCTAATCATAATGTTTGTGCTTTTTTCACAAAATGTAATAAAACATTTAACATAACTGCATGAACCTACATAATTTTATAGAACATGTGACAGTTTCATCTGATTTCATCTTTCACATTATCATTGTGGTTAAAATGTTTGTGCTTATGTGGACTGATCCAATAAGTGCTAGCTGCTTGGATAGCGTTAGCATTTTCAGTAGCAACATGAAAAGGTTGAATTGTGTCAATTTGTTTGTTTCCCTTTCAGCTATAACAGCGGTTTGTGTTCCGTGTATCAGATTATAAAGGTTCTTGGAGAGATAACAAATCTTCCAAAAATTCTTTAAGAAAAAACAAAATTTGGATGCAATAAGGTTCCAACTCAAAGATGTAACATGTAACACACAATTGCCACTTCTATGAAATATATGTAGATTCTATGCAAACCGTAGATTCTATGCATACCGTAATAACAATATGCTTTGCTACATGATTTACTGCCTCATTATGCAGTGCACTGATGAAGTTGGTGTTTTCTTCAATGTGTGATCGGTGAGTGCTCAGTTCCTGACTTATTGGGGCATTTGGTATTTCAAGAGATTTAGCTAATACCTAGTTGACGCTGGAGGGCATTCAAAGCTGAGTTGCATTGAACTTCCAGCCAAGATGATTGGATGAGTACTCTTTGTTCAAATAAAGATGATATATATAAAGTGGCAGCACATTTGATTAATTTTTTCCATGTTTGGGGTGATGTAAAATGGCTTTATTGATTACTAACCATGTGTCATCTCTTTGGATCAAAACGTGTTTTAGGAAAAAAGATTGAAAAGACCATAGGTCACATCTTTTAAGGATAAAATGCCTCATTGACTAAGACTTTGTTCTTTCTTGCCTTCTTAGCTGAAGCTGTTTGTGCTTTTCTCCCTATAGAGTCTATAGTTTCATGCATTACTGGGACCAAACACATTGGTTTGAACCAATCTTAACCAAACACTTGTAGAGGCGTGTTACAAAGGGCTTTCTCTGTTGCTGTGGCACTGCTCAGAGTAAGGTAGCAGTGGTGAGAGTTAAGAGGTATTTGGCAGAGCAGTTAAAATAAACGCTGTAGTGTGTTTTAAATAAAGTTTTAAATTTTGTTCTGAAGAAGATTGTATGCATTCAAAAGCCTTTTTGTCTAAATCAGCACATCGTCCTAAAGCAAAAACCTTTTGTTGCTTTTCTTCTGAAAATTCTGTTTCCATTAAGCAAATTTCTGTTCGTCATTCTAATTTATGCAACTTTATGGTCATTGGAGTCACAGACACTGTCTAATCTCTGTGTAATTTCAAATGTTTCCTCTTTCACGGCCTAACTTTCACAGCATTAAAGAAATATCTGAATGCCATTTTATCTTGGCTGACATCTGTTCAAATTAAAAAAGTTTGGGAGACATTTTAATCAGTTACACTAAGTATCCTTTTTTTTTACCACCCCAGTATCTATGCAGTGACTGTTAGCTCTCGTGTGACTGGAGGGAAACAGGCGACCCTGTGTGCTCATATCCAGAACGTCGCTGAACGCCTCTCTCTCGCCGTCTCCCTGACTGTGGATTCTTCCAGCAGCGTCATTCTGGAGGCGACCGTCTCTGAGGAGTTCTATCACTGCCTGAGCTTCCAGGTCAGCCTGCCTTTCTGTCTGCTGGCCTTTTTTTTCCCCTGCAAAATTGAGCAAAACTCTGAATTTTTCAAAACATTTAATGCATTGATGATGTTTTTAAACACAGTGTGCTCTCCTCCCCTCATCCTCTCATTGTTTGGTCACAGAATGCCGCGGATCTTGGCATCATTACGCTCCTCATTAGGTAGTGCCATAACTCAGGCTGTCAGCGGTGGGGTTCAGTCCGTGAATTCTCTGGTTCCTCTTAGCTTGCGGCTCGCAGGCCTTGCTTCATGTTGATGAGGAAAGCCTTGAGCCTGCTTCTAATTTGCTCTGCAACAAAAACAAGTCTTCATTTGAGTTTGTTGGACCCTGCTTCAGGAACGATCGGGTGTTTTCACGCTCGCAGCCAAGCGCAGACGGCTTTCTGCCAGAGGATTAGCCTTCTACCTGCATTCTTCTGAAGAACACCTCCTGTCCTGTACCCTGAGCATGCACACATGTGGGAAAAAAATCCCCTTGAAACACTTTCCTGGAAGAAGTTTCAGTTCCCCATTATGCAATAGCAGCTTTACTGGCAAGTGAAGGCACACAGTGAACAAGTTTTCTAATTAAATTGTTGGGAAAGATCCGTTTTTTTAGCTTATGAAACTCAATTTACTCTGTTTTCATGCAGTTATTATCCTTTGTTTTACCAGGCACACCTATTTTCCACATTCTTTCCCTTTCAGATTTGATCATATTACAACCAAAATGTGGTTGTAATGTGAAACTGATTTTCTTGGGATTTTATGTGATGGACAAACACAAAGTAATGACTCAGTTGTGAAGTGGAGGGAAGATGGTCAAATCTGTAAAGGTTAAATAATTGTGAAACCTCCTTTACACTGACACCCTCAAATAATATCCAGTGCGACCAACTGGTTTCAGAAGTAGACTCCACCTATAGGGTCTATAAAAGTATTGAGCCCCTTGGATGTGTTATCCTTTTTTATTGCTTTTACGAATCGATGAATGACAACAACAAAAAATTTAATTATGTCAAAGTGAAAGCTGATTTCTAAAAAATGACAGTGAAATAATATTTCACGCAAAACAAGTGATTTTATAAATATTCACCCCTTTATAGATTCCTTTGGCATTCCCAGCATACGGTCTGTTTGTCTCAGTCAGACCTTTTCTCCGGTGGCAGCCGCTCGTGGAGCCTCTCCTTGGGCTGCCACCTTATCGTGATGGAGGGGTTTGTGTGTCCCAATGATCCTAGGAGCTCTGCTGTCTGGGACTTTATGCCCCTGGTAGGGTCACCCAAGGCAGACAGGTCCTAGGTTAGGAACCAGACAAAGCACAGCCTGAAGACCTTTATGTTGGAGACAAAATTTGGATCTGCCGTTCCCTCACCCAGACGCGGGTCACCGGGGCCCCACTCTGGAGCCAGGCCTGGAGGTGGGGCACGATGGCGAGCTCCTGGTTGCCGGGCTTTTATCCACGGAGCCCGACTGGGCTCAGCCCGAAGAGGAGACGTGGATTCCCCTTCCAATGGGCTCACCACCTGTCGGAGGGTCCAAAGGGGTCGGGTGCAATGTGTGATGGGCGGCAGATGGAACACATTGCACCGCCCTTTGTCACTGAATCTGTTCATTACTTTCATGGACAGAATTTCTAGGCTCAGCTGAGGTGTTGAGAGGATCCGTTTTGGTGGCCTTAGGATTACATCTCTGCTTTTTGCAGATGATGTGGTCCTGATGGCTTCATCAGATCATGATCTGCGGCTCTCGCTGAAACAGTTCGCGGCCGAGTGTGAAGCAGCCGGGATGAGACTTAGTGCCTCCAAGTCCGAGGCCATGGTCTTGAGCCGGGAAAGGGTAGAGGTCCTTCTCCGGGTCAGGGGGGTCGCCCTGCCTCAAGTGGAGGAGTTTAAGTATCTGGGGATCTTGTTCACGAATGAGGGAAGAAGGGAGCGGGAGATCGACAGGTGGATTGGTGCAGCGTCTGCCGTGAAACGGCGCTGTACCGGTCCGTCGTGGTGAAGAGAAGCTGAGTCAAAAACAAGGCTCTCAATTTACCGGTCGATCTACATTCCCACCCTCATCTATGGTCGTGAGCTTTCGGTCATGACCGAAAGAACGAGATCACGGATACAAGCGGCCGAAATGGGTTTCCTCCGCAGGGTGGCCAGGCTCTCCCTTAGAGATAGGGTGAGAAGCTCGGTCATCCGGGAGGGACTCAAAGTAGAGCCGCTGCTCCTCCACGTCGAGAGGAGCCAGTTGAGGCTCGGGCATCTGGTCAGGATGCCTCCTGGACGCCTCCCTGGTGAGGAGTTCCTGACATGTCCCACCGGGAGGAGGCTCCGAGGAAAACCCAGGACACGCTGGAGGGACTATGTCTCTCGGCTGACCTAGGAACGCCTTGGGGTTCCCCAGGAGGAGCTGGAAGAAGTGGCTGGGGAGAGGGAAGTCTGGGCCTCACTTCTTCTGAAGCTGCTGCCCCCAAGACCCGACCCCGGATAAAGTGGACGAAAATGAATGGATGGATGGATGGAGACTTCTTCTCCTTCATTGTTCCTCCTGAACTATTCTAGCTCTGTCAGGTTGGTGGGGATCAGCTTTCAAGTCCAAGCATACATTTTCTATCATATTAAGGTCTGGGCTTTGACTGGGCCACTCGAGAAGCTGTACCTTATCTTCAAATCTTTTCTGTGTAGCTCATGCTGGATGCTTGGGTTTGTTGTCTTGGTGGTCCAGCACCAGTTGGCAGGACCTCAATTGAATTAAGTCAGTTACTTTAAACACAGTCAATATTAATTCAATTGTTTCTTCTTTTTTAAAAAATGTTACATATTTTTCTTGTCATTTTTTTCAGAAATCAGTTTTCAATTTGATTTTAAAGGGTATTTTTGTAAGTTGTTTTTGTCAACACAACCACATTTGTTTATGCTGATTGATTCGTAAAAGCAATAAGAGAGTAAACCTGCCAAGTGTGTGATTACACACACTAGGCAGGCACTAGGCACTAGCCACCGTAAAGCCCAATAAATCACATCTAAGCTTGTGATTGATATTGAATGTCTCAAAACTGATTAGATGTTGTATTACTTCGTGGCGTCGCAGGTGCCAGCCGTACCGATCAGGACGGTAGCAGTCATCCAGGTGACCCTGGCGGGTGAGGGCGCTCCATGAGCAAGAAGACCAAAATCGTCATCGAGCCGCCTGGCTTCATCCACATTGTGCAGACTGACAAACCCATGTACAAACCTGGACAGACCGGTGGGTGTCTAATGTCGCGCCGTGTTGGATGTGTCTGGATGCTGGATTTAGCAATATTCAGCTTTTGTCTCTGCACTGCTTAGCAATTCAGCTGCACCAGCATAATTTTGGACTATTTTGTTGCATCTGCATAACGCTGAGGCATCACTTAGCAAGTTTGAGAGTTGTTTCTAAATGCACAGAACCACTGTTTCCTCAACAGTTCTCATCTGAAGGGGTTTGGATGAACCTTAAATTTAATAAAGGCAGAAAAAAAAGAAGCCATGCATTTTCTTAATCACTTCCTCATTTCTCATTTCTTTGGCTTTATTAGACGAAATTATCTTGTATCACAAGATTCCTTTTCCGTCTAGAAGCGTGGACTTTAAGTCTTTATGTTTGAACAAGGATGACGAGAGAGCAGATATTATAAGATTATTCTTTTTGCTCCTTTACATTCATGATTTCTTTTGTTGTTTGAACTATTCATATTCATTAAGTGAATGAAATAAAAAATAAAATAAAAACAGGAGCATGGAAACTATTTGGAATTCCAGACTATACTCAGCCCATCTTCTTTCCAGTGGCATCCCTAAAATGTTCATAAAGGTGGCCAATACAGGCCAAGAAATATTAAAAAAGAAAAATGTATCGGTAACACTTTATTTAAAAGGATATGCATAAGACTGACACAACACTGTCATAAACATGACATAACACCTGTCATGAACATAAAGTCTTTATGAATGTTTATGACAGTTGCCATGAAGTGTCATTCGGTAAATAATGACACTTTTAATGCAAAGTTGCTCTAAAAGTTGCATTAAAAGTCCATTGAAAGCGCCAACTTTGCATGATTTTGTAAATTATGATAATTTAATGCAAAGTTGGCATTTTTAAAGGCCTTGTCAGTCATGTCAGTCTTATGCACACCCCTTCAAATAAAGTGTTACCTGTATATCTTATGTGTTTATTGAGTTTTACATTTATGTCTTGTTTGAAGAAATTCTTTAAATTATTATTTTAAAGGCTAAAGCATAAAAACTACTCAAAGATTCCTTTAACTATTTTTTTGTTTCTATTTTATTAGAAGATACTCCACCTTTTCTTTTCAATTATAATAATATCATTAGATTACGCACATCATTTATGTATATTTTCATCTCAAAATAAATTGTGTTCTATAATCTTTTTTTATTTATATCCTCAGTTTGTTGTTTTGCTCATATCTAGCATTTCTTTCTTCTCTTTTTAAGTCAAATTCCGGATTGTCTCTTTGGATGCCAGTTTCATCCCTGTGGTTCGAGTGGTATGTTCTATTTTTCTTATTATTATTTTGTTATGCCACTCATCTTGTCACTGTTCTGCAGCCGTGCGAAATGTGTTGGGGTTACAATGAATGAACTCGGTAATGGGTTGTGATTTCTTGTGAGCAGTCGGCGAACGCGAGCAGCAGGGTCTATTTTGGTTCAGGCAGAGTGGGAGGCGGAAGCAGGGCTGTTTGTTGCTTTTGGAAGACAGTGTGGGCGTGAAGCAGTGTGTGGAGTGGTGCGATAAACACGCTGTCAGAGTTCATTTGGCGCACACCGCGCGTGACCTAAACATCTGAATCAATATGGGCGCAGGCCTTTTTTTTTTC
Source organism: Poecilia picta (assembly GCA_033032245.1). Taxonomy (NCBI): domain Eukaryota; kingdom Metazoa; phylum Chordata; class Actinopteri; order Cyprinodontiformes; family Poeciliidae; genus Poecilia; species Poecilia picta. The sequence continues at coordinate 1,788,178 of CM065365.1, read as the reverse complement.
TCCCCGTTTCTAATGAGGGAGATGAGAACATGGCAGCGTGCTGTGAACATGAAATTCCTATTCCCATAAGTCCAATCAGATGGAAATGGAAAGACGTCATCCCTTCACTTTTACAGGATGCAGGTTTTATGAATTTACCTTTTCTTTTCATGTCTACAAAATATCATCAGAGCGGAGAGAAAAACGTGGGTCTGTAAATAACCAATAATCTAAAACAGGAAATATTTTTTAGATGTTCTGAATAATTTGGGCCTATATCTCACTCCAGTGATGGTTTAATAGTTCATGGATGTTTCTCTCTTTTTTGTATGTGTATTAAATTAAACGAAGAGTTTTTCTTGATGTGGTTGAAAATGGATAAGCAGATATTTAAGCAGTTCGATTTTCTTTGTGTAAAATTTCTAGAATAACAATTTGGTTTGTCACATACGTGAGCCTGGTAAAAAGCAGCCCCTTGCTTTGCTTCGTCCAAAGAGTCTGGGCTCTCGGCTGTTAAGAAAAACAAATCTTGTCATGATTGCACTCAAAACTTATGCCCTTTAGGTCTTGTGAATAAATTAGGTATCTTTTTCTAAACAAATATTTTGACTACAAAAGGTAAACTAAATGAGTTTTAGTTTCCTTTTGAATTATAATGTTTCAATGTTGTTGTTACCTTTTTAATTATTGTTTTGTTTGCTGTACACCGCTGTACTTCTTGTCCAGGTCTCCCTTGGAAAAAAGGGATTTCCTGGATTCTATTATTATGTTACTTGATTTTTTTCTTTTCAATTTAACCATTGGTTTAAATATTTATATTGGGGAAATAAATCAAATAAGACTTTTTCCAATCCTGGTTTTGGATTTGAAGAAGAAAAATTCAATTATCAAAGCATGCATAACTGTACAGTATTTTCCAGAGGAGAGGAACCCCTTTCAGCTGAGATTGATATAGTCTGGAGAATTGCTCTAAGTGTGTTTTGTGCACCTCCTCTTGACTTCAACCAATTTTTTCTTTCTTTCTTTCTTTCTTTTTTTCTTTTTAGTACAAAGAGGTGGTACTCCAGGTAAGAACTCAAATATTTCCATGCTGACATTTCTGCTGAAGTCTGCAGTTTTTCCCTGAGGAGTTTTGCCTGCAGGAAAAAGGAAAGAGGCAATAAAAAATGCAGAAATGCAGCAGGTCTGGCTGATGTTGAAACTCGTGGATATTTTTAAACCTTTACTGTAACAGATCTCACAGTGAAGTGGTATTTAGGGTTATAAAGCTCAGAGTTTGTGGGAAAATCCCCAACATCCTAACACTCAGTTAAACATAACCTCAGTAAAACGTGATAGTAGAGGCAAATATTTTTAGAAATGTAAAATAAAAACACTTGTCAGCTCAAATTCTAACTAACTAATGTTAAATTATAATGCAGCTTTTAATTTACAAAAAAAAAACATGAGGTCTAGTATTTATACTATGTAGGATTACTATTAATGAAATTCCTGTGTGTAGGATCCCAATTCAAACCGCATCGCCCAGTGGCTGAATCAGACGATTGGTGGTGGCATCCTGGACCTGTCACACGCCTCCATCCCCGAGGCCACTCAGGGAACTTACACCATCAGCGTTGTGACAGACAAAGAGGAGGAGATCTCTCACACATTCGACATCAAGGAGTACGGTGAGTTTTTCAGGAGATCTTTAGCAACAGAAGGGCTAATGGAGCTATAGTTTGTTGTTTTATTGGTTTAATTTTGTTGCAGTTTTGCCTAAGTTTGAGGTAAAGGTGGACCTGCCCAGTGTGATCACCATCCTGGACACAACAACCACATTCAAGATCTGTGGAAAGTGAGTGACCACTAAGTGCCAACCTGCAATATACATATGTTTTCTTATTTGCTCAAATACATTTTGTTAAATGAAACACGTGATGATACGATCCCAAAATTCCAAACTTCTTAACCTCAGGCTAACATTGGCTTCTGGGGAGGTTGTCCATTAAAAAAAATAAAAATCTGAACTGTGATGCACACGACTTCAGCATGTTATGACACTTGATGTATTTCTAACTAAGGTTTTTGGTTCTTGTTCTTTTAGAATACAGACTTAGAAAGCTAGGGTCTCTTTAACAACAATGACCTTAAAATCCAACATGACTGCAGCACAATGTATGTTAAAAATTTTGTTCATTGTGGTTCTGGCTTATCAAAATACCTCACTGTAGAAGCTAGAAGCAGAAAAGTTTCTCAGGCAACAGATGAAAAGCTTAAATCTCAATTTTCATCTTATATGTGCATTTAGTTGCTGACTAAATTCTTTCTTTATCACTATATTCTGTCTTTTGTCTGCAGATATACTTATGGGAAACCTGTTCTTGGTAGAGCTAAGGCCGAGTTTTGTAGGAAATACTTTCTATTTTTCTGGAGTTCAGCAGAACCTGACAATGACATTTGCAAGAGCTTTGATTTGACTGTGAGTATTCCAGAGGAAATTGACTAGAATCACTTTCTTTCTTTATGTTTGCTAAAGTACAATCTGTGCACGTGCCTTAATAATTCTTAAATTAGTGTACGTAAAGTTAAGGCCTTAAAGTGTCTTAAATGCTTTTAAATAACTTGATGTTAAATACGTTAATCATTACTACCGATTATTATCTGTTAAAATACCATTGCTAGTTAGCTAGCGCAGGGTTTTCCCCATTGTATTATAAGCCTGGCGGCCGCCATGCTTTACTACTCCCACCGCCAGGCTAAGCTTTGCTTGTTTACGTTTCTATGGGGGAAAATAATTGTTTTTGGGGGGTTTTTTTTAAGCCGGCATAAAGCGTCTGTTTTGCTTTTAGCATTTCACTAGCAGAGCAGATTTATTCGTAAACGATAGGTTTATGGTTTATGCATTTAAACCTGACAGTTCGCGGACCAATCACACAGCTGGTGCCTCTGCCTTTGCCTCGCGCTGCCGCTGCTTTATCTCAGCGGAATCGCGCGCTGCCTCCTTTCACTCAAACTGGACACAGGCTGACCTGTGTGGATGTTTACATCAACCTACAGTGAGAAATTATGGTCCTTTGGAAGGTAAGAGTTTAAAATCCGCCGCGTTAGCTCTGGTTGCGTAGCTCCATGTGAACCGCAGGAATAACTTGTAGCGAATTCAGAGGCGCGTTGTGAAGCGGTGAGAATAATTTATCTTTGTGAACGAACAATCATATGTGACGTTTACATCTCAACATGCTGCCAGCGTGTGGCTCTGTGTCTGTTTTCCCTGTAAAGTTTCTGTCTGTGGTCCCGGTTGGCCGGAGCGTCTGTGGATAACGAGCAGCGCTAACCTCATCATGCTGGTTCAGCTTTCGCGCTCCTCGGAGTCACACGTCACGCTGATTTTATATTATTTTATTATTAGTTTTAGTATTATTTTTCCGGTTACACGATGCATCAAACCATTTGAAATGCGTTGTCTACTTGGAGTTAATGCGCGCGGCCACACGGAGATCTGAGAAACTCTCCCATAAACTCGACCAACCAGAATAGTTTCTGTGATGATTATTAAAAACTCAACAGACACGAAATGGAAGAGCTACTAAAGCCACATTAGCAGCATTGAATTAAATCTCCAGTTTGTTGCGCATCTCTGCGTAGTGCAGCAGATTACAGGGCCGGTCCAAGCGGGATGAGGCCTGGAACAGAATTTGATTTATGGGCCCTTCGAGCTGCTAAAATCATCAGCACCTCTAACAGCTTCTGTGTTAGATTTAGTGAAATATAGGAGAAGGGAGTAGTTTAATTGGCCAGCCTAAAAAGCAATAAGTTATATTCATAGTTTACTAATTTGTTTTTGTAAATTCAAAGATTAAACTCACAGCATTGGATTGTTGCTATGGTAAAAAACAATCTAACTATGAATATTGTTCTTTGAAGTTTTATAAAGTAAACTTGCCAGCTCCTTAAAATCTTTGATCTAAATATTAAACAATTTAAAATATTTTAATTTACGTATGCTTAAACAATTGAATAAAATTTAACAACATTGATCATCTCAATAAACAAGTGTTACATTTATGTATCTGTGGTCTGTTTTAAAATATTAGTGTTTATGGGGCCCCTAAAGCCCTGATGGAGCTGCTGACTTAATTTGGATTAAACAGAAGGGAAAATTTGTTGTTTTTAGTCTAGTTGTGGGTTTAAAAGCATTTCACTGGAGATCTTTTCCCGTAACATATAATTAAGCAGTAATACTTTTACATTAACATCTTTTAATACAAAAACACGGTGGATCGCTAGTGGACCGCCTTGACGCCCCGACCACCGGGCTTAGCAAGTTTTCTGGGGGAAACCCTATAGCTAGCTTTTTAGCGTTTATCTTGGGTAACTGCAAATGTGTCGCTGGTTGCCTGGACAACATTCAGGCAACCAGTGACACCTAGTGGCAATAGAAGTCACCTAGTGACTCATATTATACTACTTACATTCTTACATGCAATTTTCTGTTGTAAATTTATGCCATGATAAATTTCATTCATATTTGTTATAAAAAGTCTTAAGTTTGAGTTGATGAAACCTGCAGAAATCCTGTAAAGTATGCCCATATTTTCTTATGTTCCAGCTGGATAAAAGTGGATGTGCCTCAGAAACTGTGAGCTTGACAGAGTTTGCGCTAAGCAAGTTCTCATATTCTGATCGTTTTGAGCTAAATGCTGAGTTGGCGGAGGATGGAACAGGTTGTGCTCCCTAAGATTCCAGTATTGTTTTGGACTCTAGTTTCTACCAGGAAGTGACCCGTGTGTTTTCCACTGTCTAGGGGTCGTTCTTAAAGGCTCAGGGACGGCCAGCCTAAGCAGTCAGATCAGAACTATCACCTTTGAGGATGTGCCTGGAGCATACAAGCCTGGCATACCATTTGAAGGAAAGGTAAAAAGCTCCATCAAAGACCTGCTACCATGTTTTTTGTGTTTTGCTAATAGAGATGCAGCTCAAATTGTTCAACAACCTTTTCAAAGTGGATTTATTGGCAATTTGTACATGTGGTCCACTGTTTGCCATAAAAAAGTTAGCTTAATACAGCTGGTATCAGCTAGTTTTAGGATTACTTCTTCAGTGTCAAGATTAGTCAACCTCTTTGCCACAATCGTATTCTATACTTAGTAGAGCGAACTTCTGATGTTATGACCAGTTTCTGGTGTCTTCCTTAGGAATGGTGACTAATAAACATTGTGAAAACCTTTCTTTCATTTTTGCAGATCAAGTTGGTCGGCCCAGACAGTCAACTTGTTGCCAATGAGCTGCTTTATCTGTTTGTTGAAGACTCCAAGAAAATGATGCTCGCAACCGACGCAAAAGGCACTGCTCAGTTTTCTCTGAACACGTCTGAGTGGAAGGGCTCTGTCTCTCTCAAGGTCAGTGCACTTTTTGTGGTTTGTTATTGTTTGTTGTGGAAGTGCTTCAGATGATTTAACTGGTTGAACTATTGCAGTTGCCCTTGTTGTCTGTTAGGCCAGTTGCCTGATTTGTGGGTTGACCTGTAGAAGGTTCTGGAGCAGTCTTCACTGACTAATTTAGATGACAAGATTTCTGTCCCCATTTCTGAATGAAAATGCTTATTTTAACTCTTTGCTGGCCTTCAATTGAATGAACCAAGATGGCTGGATGTTGTTTCAGTAATGGCCTAATTTAACCATTGATCTTACTGAACAGGTTCTCACTAAGGATACGAAGGAAAACGAACCTTATGTTCCCAATTTACGGCGACCAGACTACGGATCGGCCTACCTGTTCGTCTCACCTGCTTATTCCAAGAGCAATAGTTTCTTGATGCTCAAGCATATCAGCGACGGCTTTGCCTGCGACAGAGATGCAACTGTGACGGCTCAGTACATCATCCAGGGAACAGAACTGAAAGAGGAACAAACGGTCCTTAACTTCTTCTACCTGGTATGTGTCACATTGTGTTTCTGTTGCAGTAATGTTAAGAAAATGTTCCAAAATTTCTTTGTTCACCTTATTATTCAGTTCTTTCGGGGGTTTTTTTGTTTTACCATTATACATATACACTCCTGATCAAAATCTTAAGACCAGTCAAAAAATTGCAAGAATTAGCATTGGATCTTAAGAAGGTTCTAAGTAGAGCTTCAAAATGTTAAAGGGAAAAATCAGTGCAAGAGACAAGAACCTTTGAGCGGGGAATTTTCTGAAAACTGCATTTACACTCAAACATTATTTTTTCAGCTCATCAAAAGTTTAAGACCATAGTCTTTAAAAGCCAAAAACTGTGCAAAAATCTGTATCCCATGTCATTTTCTGTCAAGTCTTTACGCTGTCAAGACCTCCTGATTGCAAAAGCAAAAAACGTGGTAGGATTGTTGAGCTGCATAAGCAAGGCCTCTCACAACGTGCCATCGCTGCTGAGGTTGGACGCAGTAAGACAGTCATTTTGTAATTTTTAAATGATTCTGAGCGTTATGGAACAAAAAAGTCAAGTGGTAGACCCAAAAATATTTCACCAGCTCTGAGCCGCAGGATCCTATTGGCCTCTACTCAATTAAGGCCATTACTGGTGCTGACTGTAGCTCAATAACCATCAAACGGCATCTGCGAGAGAAGGGTGTCAGAAACAAAAAACGTCTTCAAGGCCACATCTTCTTCAACGCCACATATTGCCTGTTTAGACTTTGCAAGGGTGCACCAAACATGGGACATTGAAAGGTGGAAGAAAGTTGTCTTCTCTGATGAGAAAAAAATTAACCTTGATGGTCCTGATGGTTCCAACGTTACTGGCATGACAAGGAGATCCCACCTGAGATGTTTTCTACACGGCACAGTGGTGGGGCACCATCATAATTTGGGGTGCGTTTTCCTTCAATGGAACAATAAGTAAGTAAGTAAGTAAGTAAGCTTTATTTCTATAGCACTTTTCACAGACCAAGGTCACAAAGTGCTGCACAATGTAAAAACAAAATTTAAAACATCATACAAACAATAAAACAATAAAACTCAGTGTTACATTAAAAAGCAATTTTAAAAAAGTGGGTCTTAAGTTGTTTCCTAAAAGTGTCAATACAATTTAGAGATCAAATGGTGCAAGGTAGCTCATTCCACAGACGAGGCGCCACAGCTTTAAAAGATTTGTGTCCCCTAGTCTTGTACAAGGTCCGAGGGACCATCAACAAGTTCAAATTGGATGACCTGAGGCTCCTAGTCGGAAAATAAGGCTGGATAAGGTTTTTAATGTAATCTGGCGCTTGGCCATGAAGGGCTTTAAAAGTCAGTACCAGGATTTTGTAGTGCATCCTGTAAGATACTGGTAGCCAGTGCAAGTTTTTAAGGATGGGTTTGATATGTTCCCTCCTGTGGGCGCGGGTGAGCAAGCGTGCAGCAGAGTTTTGTGCTACCTGCAGACGCATTAACTTTTTCTTGTTGAGACATGTGAACAGACTGTTACAGTAGTCCAGTCTCGATGAGACAAAAGCATGAATGATCGTTTCAAGCTCACCATAAGTCACCATTTTACGAAGTTTTGAAATGTTCCGAATTTGTAAAAAACAATTCCTAACAAGCTGATTTATGTGCTGCTCCAAAGACATTGTTCCATCCATAAAAACCCCCAAATTACGCACGTGGCTTTTAACTGTGCAGCTCAAGTTTCCAAGATACTGTTTAATTGCCGGCACGGCACTATCTGGAGCAACAATCAGGGTTTCAGTTTTACTGGGGTTCAATAAAAGGCTATTTCCAGTGAGCCATTTTGTCACTTCGGCCAAGCAATCGGTGAGAGTGCGAAGTTTATGTGGCTCACTAGACTTAAAAGAGAAGTACAGTTGCAGATCATCGGCATACAGTTGGTAGGATACCTCACTGAACTCCTGAATGACCCTACTTAGAGGAAGTAGGTACAGCAGGAAAAGAACAGGTCCCAAGACCGATCCCTGCGGCACACCCCACAAAAGCTCTGCAGAATCAGACACTGCATTCCCCACTGACACACTAAAAGTTCTGCCAACCAGGTAGGAGACGAACCATTCCAAAACACTACCCGACATTCCAACCAAATGTTGGAGCCTGTTTATCAGAATGCCATGGTCCACTGTGTCAAACGCCGATGACAGATCTAATAAAACTAGTACAGAACATTTACCGGTGTCAGCTGCTACCATCCATCCATCCATCCATCCATCCATTTTCTTCCGCTTATCCGGGATCGGGTCGCGGGGGCAGCAGCTTCAGAAGGGAGGCCCAGACTTCCCTCTCCCCAGCCACTTCTTCCAGCTCCTCCGGGGGAACCCCAAGGCGTTCCCAGGCCAGCCGAGAGACATAGTCCCTCCAGCGTGTCCTGGGTCTTCCTCGGGGCCTCCTCCCGGTGGGACGTGCCCGGAACACCTCACCAGGGAGGCGTCCAGGAGGCATCCTGACCAGATGCCCGAGCCACCTCAACTGGCTCCTCTCAACGTGGAGGAGCAGCGGCTCTACTTTGAGTCCCTCCCGGATGACCGAGCTTCTCACCCTATCTCTAAGGGAGAGCCTGGCCACCCTGCGGAGGAAACCCATTTCCGCTGCTTGTATCCGTGATCTCGTTCTTTCGGTCATGACTCAAAGCTCATGACCATAGATGAGGGTGGGAACGTAGATCGACCGGTAAATTGAGAGCTTCGCCTTTTGACTCAGCTCTCTCTTCACCACGACGGACCGGTACAGCGCCGTTTCACGGCAGACGCCGCCCCAATCCGCCTGTCGATCTCCCGCCCCCCTCTTCCCTCATTCGTGAACAAGATCCCCAGATACTTAAACTCCTCCACTTGAGGCAGGACGACCCCCCTGACCCGGAGAAGGCACTCTACCCTTTTCCGGCTCAAGACCATGGCCTCGGATTTGGAGGCACTGAGCTTCATCCCGGCCGCTTCACACTCGGCCGCGAACCGTTTCAGCGAGAGCCGCAGATCACGATCTGATGAAGCCAACAGGACCACATCATCCGCAAAAAGCAGAGATGCGATCCTAAGGCCACCAAAACGGATCCCCTCAACACCTCGGCTGCGCCTAGAAATTCTGTCCATGAAAGTAATGAACAGAATCGGTGACAAAGGGCAGCCTTGGCGGAGTCCAACTCTCACCGGAAACGAGCCCGACTTACTGCTGGCAATGCGGACCAGACTCTGACACCGGTCATACAGGGACCTGACAGCCCGTATCAAAGGGCCCGGTACCCCATACTCCCGGAGAACCACCACAAGGCCCCCCGAGGGACACGGTCGAACGCCTTCTCAAAGTCCACAAAACACATGTAGACTGGTTGGGCGAACTCCCATGCACCCTCCAGGACCCTGCTGAGGGTGTAGAGCTGGTCCAGTGTTCCACGACCAGGACGAAAACCACACTGCTCTTCCTGAATCCGAGGTTCGACTATCCGACGGACCCTCCTCTCCAGGACCCCTGAATAGACCTTTCCAGGGAGGCTTAAGAGTGTGACCCCTCTGTAATTGGAGCTCACCCTCCGGTCCCCCTTTTTAAATAGGGGGACCACCACCCCGGTCTGCCAATCCAGAGGAACTGCCCCCGATGTCCATGCGATATTGCAGAGTCGCGTGAGCCAACACAACCCTACAACATCCAGAGCCTTAAGGAACTCCGGGCGGATCTCATCCACCCCCGGGGCCCTGCCACCGAGTAGTTTTTTGACCACCTCGGCGACCTCGTCCCCAGAGATTGGAGAGCCCAACCCAGAGTCCACAGGCTCAGCTTCTTCAACAGAAGGCATGTTGGTGGGATTGAGGAGGTCTTCGAAGTATTCTGCCCACCAACCCACAACATCCCGAGTCGAGGTCAGCAGCACACCATCCCCACTATAAACAGTGTTGGTGCTGCACTGAATTCCCCCTCCTGAGACGCCGGATGGCGGACCAGAATCGCCTCGAAGCCGTACGGAAGTCTTTCTCCATGGCCTCTCCAAACTCCTCCCACGCCCGAGTTTTGGCCTCAGCGACCACCCGAGCCGCATGCCGCTTCGCCCGCCGGTACCCATCAGCTGCTTCTGGAGTCCCACAGGCCAAAAAGACCCCATAGGACTCTTCTTCAGCTTGACAGCATCCCTCACCGAAGGTGTCCACCAACGGGTTCGGGGTTGCCGCCGCGACAGGCACCAACGACCTTGCGGCCACAGCTTCGATAAGCCGCCTCGGCGATGGAGGCACGGAACATGGTCCACTCAGACTCAATGTCTCCCACTTCCCCCGGAACGTGTTCGAAGTTCTGCCGGAGGTGGGAGTTGAAGCTCCGTCTCACAGGGGACTCCGCCAGACGTTCCCAGCAGACCCTCACTACACGTTTGGGCCTGCCAGGTCTGACCGGTTTCCTCCCCCACCACTGGAGCCAACTCACCACCAGGTAGTGGTCAGTGGACAGCTCCGCCCCTCTCTTCACCCGAGTGTCCAAGACATACGGCCGCAGATCCGATGAAACGACGACAAAATCGAACATTTGGGGAAGGATGACAAGGTAAGTTTACAAAAATGGAGATCAGTTCCAGACAGTGGATGCCCTTCGTAAAGCGATCTTCAACACTTGTAGCAACGTTCCCACTAGCCTCCAGGAAACACTGACATCAAGCCTAAACGATTGTTTGAAGTCATCAACAAGAATGGTGGAGCTACTCATTACTGAATCCTTTTTTTTGACACTTTCATTTCTATTTTGGGGGTTTTCAGTGTTTTTTTAGCTATGGTCTTAAACTTTTGATCAGCTGAAAAAATCATGTTTGAGTGTAAATGCAGTTTTCAATTAATTCTCCGCTTAAAATTTTTGTCTCTTATGCTGACTTCTTCTTTTAACATTGTGAAGCTCTACTTAGAGCCTTCTTAAGATCCAATAGTGCAAAATGAAAATTCTTGCAGTTTTTTAACTGGTCTTAAGATTTTGATCAGGAGTGTATACCACTATACACTATAATTATAAGAGTATTAAAAAATCCCAAGTGACAGAATTTTCTCTTCTTACATTCTCTGCCTTTGAAGGTGCTGTCCAAAGGTGAAACTATGCGTCATGGTTCTGTCCCAGTGAACGTCACAACAGGAACTGGTATGAAACCAATCAAGTTTCTAAAGCATAAACTCAGTGACAATCTGTGGCACAAAAACTAGGCATGCACTATATGCAACACATATAGTTCATGCCCAACCTTCGCTGACTGATTTAGAAGACAATAGGGTCACTGTGCTGAAGTGATCGGGAAATTCTTTTTAGTTGGCTCTTTTGTATTGTACAGCTTTTTATGTAATTAATGTGATGAGGGGACTGGACTCCACTTCTTCACCTCCTTTTCTGTAGCTCTCCCACACACACCAAAGGTGTTCCAGTAACCAACCACCTTACTACTTACTAACTTAAATTAACCGGAACATTTTCAAGCCTTTTCTTCATACAGATGAGAACAAGGGAACTGCAAAACAACAGCTCTTACTTAACAAGTGAAATGATTAAGATGAGTTACAGCTTTGGATAAAATGAAGAGCCCACTGCTCTGAACCCCATTGAAAACCTCTTGGTTATTTCACCAAATATCGATTTCTGAAATCTAACTGAGTTCAGACATTAATATTGTTGTTTCTAAGTGAATATGATCTTGCTTTCTTTACATTATTTGAGGTCTGAAAGTACTGCATCTTACATTATTTCTGCAAATAAATGCTAAATTTTTGCTTGTTATTTCAGAGACATATTGTCAGTAGTTCATGCAATAAAACAACAATGTTCATTTTACTCAAACATAAACCTATAAAATAGCGGTTCTCAATGGGGGCAGTACCGCCCCCCCAGGCTGCGTTCAGAAGACGGCAGGGGGGCGCTGGCGGAAATTTTTACAAAAGGGATTTCTAGGGGGGCATTTGGTTGAAGGTAAACTTTACACCTTACAATCACAACAATACCAATTTATACTTTGAACAACTTGGTAAAACTGTATTGTGTAACATTAGATCATGCCTGTATCTAATGTTACAGGCATGATCTAATATATCGATGGCAGCTCTTCTTCTATTCAGTGTTTGTAGCTTCATGGTGCAGCTTCGCTCCTGCTACTGGTAGCTTCATCGCATCAGTTCAGCGTTACACCGGCTGATGACGTTGCTGTGATTCACTTTGTCTGGTATTTTTGTACATATGTTTTGGCAGTTCTGTGATCATGTCAAAGCAGCAACTTATATTAAAAAGTGTTTTACTTCCGTTTGAAAGCTGCACGCTTCCATGGAAGGTATTAAGAGAGGACAAATTCTAAAACTTATTAACCATTTTGACTGATTATATCCTCTCTTATGGCCGGATTCAGAAAATGCTGTGTGCAAAGACTGAGATCACACAGAACAGCGTCACAATAATCAGCATTTATTCAAGACAGATGCATACTATCACCAGAAAAGCACATCACATAACATCAGAAACCTCAGAGCACAAACAACACATGCATCTACTTGAGAGAGAGAAAAGACAAAAGATGGAAACAACAAACAAAAAGCAAAGACGTCTTAGAAGAAATTGCAAAGAGCAAAATTTAATTTGTTACTTCTGTGTAGAAAGTTTTATAGTAAAGGCGTCTTCTTGTCGTTAATTTATTCAAATAAGGCGTTATCTTTGTTCATCCAACCAGGAGCTGTCTCTGACCCTCTTTAAAGTTAGAAACTCTCTGCAATTTGTTTCCAATATCAAACACAAGTTTTCACCATTATCTAGATAAAGTGGAAGCAGAGCTTCTCCTGAACTCCTGCTATTTTATGGCTTTTCACAGATCAGTGTGAAAAGCTGGAACTTCTCTATGATCATTTTCCCAGACAGACAAAGGGCAGATCAAAGATCTTAGCAAATGATCCGCTGTAACTACAAGTAAAATAAAGGTCAATAGAGCAGAATAAGTTATTAATTTTAAAACTATAATTAGGCTATTTCAATCAAGACATGTTAAGTTTTAAAACTAGCTTAATTTTAAATTTATTTTCTTAACAATGGACAACAGAAAATTGCTCTTATAAACATGTAATTACTAAAATCACGATACCCTCACTTTGTATCCCTTTGAAAAATGAACCAATTTAAATGAAGAAATCCCTCCATGGGTGATACCACGATAGAAAGTGTTCATTTTATAGCGTTAACACCGGCGCTGTAAGTGGTCCGGTATAAAACTGTTGTGATCGGTGTTTTTCTGTATAGTTATTTTGAGATTTTCTGTGTTTAGTCCTGTTTCCCTGTGAGTCTCTGTCCTGTCCTCCCTGTTTATTGATCCCAGCTGTGTCTAGTTTCCTAATTACCCTCCCTGTGTATTTAAGTCCACCTGTTGTCTTTGTCTGGGGTGGATCCTCGTCGTGTAACGTCGTGTGCTCAGTCTGTATTCCCTGTGCCCTCAGTTGTTCCTGTTCCTCCGTTGCCCTGTTCCTCGATTATTTTCATTAAACTCATCATTTCATTTACAACCTGGGTCTACCTGCGTCTCTCCTCACCACCATCAACCACCACTCATGACAAAAACAGGTGTTATAGAACAACGGTACTACAGCACTTTTAAATTTCAATTATCAGAATACCGAAAATTGTTTCTGTTTTAAAAGGTTTATGTCTGCCTTTTCCCCATTGATACGTTTCCCAGCTGACCTGGACCTTAAGGGGCTAAAAAAAAACACACGCACATTGTGCAAAACTCTGAAACAGGAGAAGTTAGACATAAAATAGACTAGATGTGAATTATGGCATAAAAACAGAGAATCCGACGCTGAACAGTGAAAAATTAACACATGATGTGAAACACATGACGATTAGACGGCGCAGCAGGTGATGAGTGAAAATTACTGATGGTGAGCGTCAATAAACGATAAAATAAATATAGCAACATAAAAGAAACTAAAGTGGACATAGAAATAAACCAAGAGAAGATAATGCTAAACAAAGGAAACTAAATGGAAATGAACGAAGAACAAAATGCAAGAATAAACTAAGAAACTAAAGTAAATACAGAGGAATAAGCTGGTATGGCAAGACCTTTTGATCAATAATTAATACAGAAGAAGGTATGGCAAGAATAAACATGTTATTTCCAGATAAAAGGTAAAAATAATATTGTTGAAGTGCCATGGGTTTGTTGAGACCATATCTGGTACTAAGAATAAATATTTTACAGACCATAACAGTAAAGAACTGATCACTTATTTATGTTTTTAATTAGATTTGATATATTTATTTTTTCAAAATTATTTTTCATGTCAGTTTCAATGTCATGAGGCTGATGACTCCATGACACTTTCAATTTGACTCATTAGGATCTGATTAAGAACCAGATTTATTCTTTGCAATTTCTGTCCAGTAAAACTATTATTCTATAAATGAATAGACAGGTCTATATAAAGATATAGTCCATGTTTCTCTCTCATATTTGTATGAGACAGAATATGACATTAAAAGGATCTGTAACTTTAGTTTTTCCACTGAAAGCTCTGGTTTGCACATTAAATGCCATGTGGGTGAAGTTTTATGGATGATTCTCTGATGTCCCATTGTCCTGAAGGCAGCATAGAGCTGCACCACCAGAAACTCACAGAAACACTGAAGAGAAGAAGAGTTATGATTAATGTAGTTACAGTTCTATCCATGTTTTAATGTTGCAGAGCTCAGTCATTTGCAAATAGTTCAAAGTTTAAACTGGCATGTTGAACATCTTTTATCTGGTCATTTTGTGGAATATTTAACAACTAGAAAATGGTAAAGAATAAGAATATTTTTTCTACTCTGATTGGCTGCTGTTATTCCTACCAATTTTAAGTTGAATGTTCATTCATTACATTTTTTGTAGATACCTGTGAAAATAATTTCTATTCCCATGGCTTCTTGTCTTTTGGGAAATTATTTTTGATGACAAATACAGAAACAAGCATAAAAATCAAAACATCTACAATAGTGATAGTAATATTAATAATAGAATAATATTCAGTGCAAAGTAGCCTGCAAATTCTTTGGGAGGTGCTGGTCCAAAAAAGGTTAAGAAACACAGCTATAAAAAGATTTTTTTTTTTTTTTTTTGAAAGAAGAGGCAAACAAGGAATACAGTGTTTCTCTGATTTGTTGATCAATCAGGACATGGAATGTGGTCTGTTTTACATTGTCATCTAGTGCTCATACCTTAGCAGGTTTAGTCTTCAGATTATTAGCAAAGAACGAAAATGTCATTTGCTATTTCTCTGAAATATATCCATCTGTTTAATCATTCACATCTGTTTACTTATGTCTGTTGGACACTACAGTCAACCAAGGGGAGCTGACCGTCAGACTGAGTCAGGTGATAGACCTCGCCCCCGTTGCCCAGGTGATTGTTTACTCTGTGATGGCCAATGGGGAGATGGTGGCAGACAGCCAGGATTTCCCCATTCAGCTCTGCCTCAGTAACAAGGTAGGGAATGCAAAGATACAGTTTTATTTTCTTTAAACCAACACAGAATTCCCCTTATGCTTCTCTGTGATTGGTTGATTCCTCAGGTCTCCCTGAAGTTCTCGTCCGTTCAGCAGCTCCCAGCAGAGCAGACCACGCTGACACTGAAGGCCAACCCCAAATCCTTGTGCTCTGTCAGAGCCATTGACCAGAGCGTGTTACTGCTGAGGCCAGAGCAGGAGCTCACCGTTGACTATGTATGACAACAAGCATCTCATCAAAGTGATGAGGCTGACACATTGTGATCCCCTTTGGAAAACAAAACACACTGAGGTTCAGCTCGCTCTCCTTTGGGCTTGTGTCCTGACAGATGTTTAACCAGCTGCCAGTCCAGAAGCTGTCGGGGTACAACTACGAGGTGGAAGACTTCGATCCGTCCCGCTGCTTTCCCGGCCCGATCCCCAGGCCAATTCCTGAGCTCCAGCCTGTTCCTGAAGCTGAAGTCACTCCGACACCAATCGTCGACGTCGATGTCAACGTTCGACCAAAGCGCTCGCTCTTCCTCCCTCCGTTCTATCAGAAGATAGATGTCTACAGCATTTTTAAAGTAAATATTTATTGGAATGAGTTTCTTCTATTTTTAGGTCAGACTATACAGTAGCATCCGTTTTAACTTCTCCATCATGTCTAGGCATTTGAATTTCCTCATCTTTTTTTGTCTCTCTTGATAAAATTTCAGTTCTAAACCTCTTTGACTCTTTTTAAGTTTTTAATAGCTGCGTTTCCATTAAACATATTTGTGTAATTTGGCATTTTGAAAATAACTTTGCTTATTGGAAATTCAGCAATTTTGGAAAAAAAAAACTGTTGCTTAAAAGTTTTGGTGCTAGGATGAGATGGTGTTTTTGCCTATATCAGAATTGGTTTATTTTGTAAAACTGCTGTGCTCAAGACGGTCACATGATTAACAACCGGATGTCGCCGCTGGTGCAAGCCATGAAGAAGAAGATGACAGAAAGTGGCATGTTTTTTTATCACTTACTACATGATCAGACGTATTTATGTGTGATTTTAACTGCATTTCTTATTCAATGGAAACACACAATCCCATCGCTTTTTAACAACCTGTATATGAATAATATCATTACTCATGTAACGATAATATGATTACTCATATACAGCATCGATATTACAATGTGCAATAAAATGACATCGGTCATGCCATATAATTTCTCTTTCTGTCTTTGTCTCTCCACATTTAGGACATCGGAGTCAAACTTGTGACAAATTCAGATGTGAAAAAACCTTACGACTGCTTCGTGTTCAAGTTTAACGGTATGTTTGGTCATGTTTTGTTGTTCTGTCCATTCTTGGTAATGAAAGCAGCCACTGTTACTATTTTTTTATTTTATTTAGCAATGCCAGAGGCTCTTCCAATGGTAGGTGAAGCGGGCCTGGCAGCCGATCTAGTGCCAAGCAATCAAGCAGGAATACCTAAAGAGACAATTAGAAAAAACTTCCTTGAAACCTGGATCTGGGATCTGGTCTCAGTTGGGTGAGTACTGTGGCAGAACGACTGATTGTTCTCTTTTTATTCATGTCGTTCTAGAAGTAGGCTTGGCTGGGCCTGTTGCCTTCAACATGGCATTGGCTAGAGGTGGAGAAGCTACAGGTCCAGAGAGGCAGAAAAATGAGACAGAACAGTTTCCTGAGACCTGGATCTGGGATCTTATACTGTGGGGTAATAAGGAGAAAAGGATAACACCAAGTGACCTAAAGAAAAACGCTTCATACCAATGTTTAGCTTCAATTACTCAATCAGTTTAGCTTTTAAAATGTGCTTAATGTTTTTAAACTCATATATTTTTATGCCTGATTAATTTGGTCCTGGTAATCTTAGCAAAAAGGGATTTTAAATCAGCAAGAATGGGTCCTTTTAAGATAGGTACAGGGTGTGAGAGAAAGAGAGAGAGGGGGCGAGCGAGACAAAAGGGGTGAATGGTAGAGACGTCGGTGGGTCATAAGTAGGATTAACTGTGCCTAGGGACACACCAATCCACTTTTTTCACTTCTGATACCAATATCTGAGTGGATCAGCTGCTTTTCTGATCTCCTACAGAGAAACAGCTGAGTTGACTTGATGCTTTTTTTTCAACACAGTGCTACAAATTAATTTGACAACTCTGCACTAGCCCAGCATATGAACAGCTTCACATGCTTGATCAAACATGTAAAAACAACACAACTTTACTTTGTTCAGTCCGTGCAACGAGGAGTATAACAGCTGACAAAAACCGTAAGTTGAGCACATAAACCGCAACAAATCTTCTTTCAAATGGTTCAGAAAGTGACTTTAGGAATTTGAAATAGAATGTAAAATTAAATAACAGAGCATGACGTCTCTAAGAACAAAACATAGAATTAGACTAAATAGATCTGCCCTTATGGACTAGGTATATTGCCACCAAGACTCTGTAGAATTTTTCTCAACTGACTGATACAGATATTAATGTCCGATTGGTGCATCTCTATCATAGCTTGTGTGAAGGTATTAACTTTGTTTATTTTTACGTCTTGTTCAATCTTTCCCCAGACTTAGATTTTTATTTTTTAGTGATTTTCTAGAAATATATAAGAACTGTTGCTTACTCTTTGAATTTCCCTGCCTGACCCTGTGTTCAGAGACAGCGGGTCGGTGAGCCTTCAGAAGACGGTCCCTGATACCATCACCAAATGGGCAGCCAGCGCCTTCTGTGTCTCCCCTACTGGTTTCGGTGTGTCACCCAACACCGGACTCACTGCCTTCCAGCCGTTCTTCGTCAGCCTCACCTTGCCCTACTCCGTCATCAGAGGGGAGGTGTTTACACTGAAAGCCACCATCTTCAATTACCTCTCCCAGTGCATAATGGTGGTTACTCACATTCTTACAAAAACATTTTCCTCAAGAGTACATGAGTTGTCTGGCTTGTTTTAGTGTTTGGTTCTGTTTCACAGGTCAAAGTAACTCTGGCTGAGTCTGACCAGTTCACCTTCAGAGACTGTGAAGGCTGTCAGTATAGCATCTGTCTGTGTGGAGAGGAGAGCAAGACCTTCTCCTGGATTGTGACTCCAACTGCTCTAGGTACACACAGCTAAATTGATTGCTATTCAACTAATTGAATAGCAATTAATGTAGGCTGAAATGTAGGCTTGTTACAGACAACACTAAGGTCTTCTTTAGCACTGAGGACCAGAGCAAGGCTAACCACAGGAAACAATGAAAGTCGGTGAATTTCTTTTGGAATAAACATATTTATTTATAGTTTTCCCTGGTTTAAGATTTGGGAGTCTTGCTGGACATCCAGGAATCACTGCCCCTGGATGTGACCCCTGACCTCTAGCAAAACAGATATAAACATTGCTATGTATCATCAGTGTAGCAGTGAACTTGTTAATCATTTTTTCTTCTTTCCACATGAAGCTTAGAAACAAAGAACACCACTGATAACTTCAAATAAACCCTTTTTTCATAGCAAATTTAAACCTCTCTGATAATTCTACTTTCTTTTGAAGTTTCAGCTCTAAAGCTGCAGTAGGTAGCATGTTTTAAAAATATACTTTTTGCATATGCCTGATCCATAAGGGCAGATCTATTCAGTCTAATTCTATGTTTTGGTCATAGAGACGTCATGCTCTGTTATTTAATTTTACATTCTATTTTGAATTCCTAAAGAGATAATCTGTGGAAGAAACGAGCTCATCTGGTTCTACAGCTATTTGCAGACATGCACCACTCCTGGTCAGAAACAACCAATCAAAGCAAAGAAGGTCTTAGCGCTGTCAATCATGTTTGTGTATGTGCTGCTCACACATTTCCCTTCTCACAGTTCATAAAAGATAAGATTAGTGGATTGCCTCAGGTGTACAACTAAACATTCCAGGAAAACGGTTTATTCGCCATCGGTGGCTATGCTAATTAGCCTGAACATTTACAGCATGCTCCAGCGTGGGGAAGAAGCTGTAGCACAGCAGAGACCAAGAGGATGTGAGTAGTGCACAATGGGTGATTGACAGTATCTGTCTCATAGCATACTGTCACCACATAGTGACAGTTTTATACAAAAAGGCATATTTTTTAAAAAAGTTACCTACTGCAGCTTTAAATATATCCTGTAATATAATAGTTCAGACTCTGGTCTTGTCTACTTTTTCTCCTGAAAATAATCCCCCTTTGTCCAGATTATCAGTCTAGATCGAAGCTGACTTGACTGATTTGTAAATAAATTCCCAATGAACTTTAGTATGGGCTCATAAACTGATAATTAAAAATCCCAGCTTGTCATAAAATGATTTCATTTTTGTTTTCATGAATTGAAATTGTCATGTATGAACATATGAGAATGTGGACCTTTTGGCCCTCCATAAACCACACCAGCCAGCTCTCATTACCTGGATTCTGACATCTCACTATTGTCATGTGTTTGCATTTCATTAAGTGAAGTGTTGACGTGCATGCTGCGTCCATCAGAACCTCCAGCTGCAGAGTGAAAGCTGGTTCTGAACAAGCTAATCACTCCTCACTGAGGGCGCCGGCGGCGGAAGCTGATGCTGTTGCCGTAGCGCAGAGGATTCCCGTCAGCCTCCGTCAGGAGGGATCGAGAGGGGGTTCTGATGTATGTCAAACCACGATCTGCTAACCCCCCCATTACCCCAGCTTTCCCCAAAGCCCCCTCCCTCAGAGGAATGCTGACAATCACTTGTACTAACATGTCAGGTAGTATCTCTGACGAAACATTCAGAAACCTCTCCCTGAGGGGCTGATCTGTACTTGTCCTCCATGTGAAGAATTATGGGCTGTGAAGGAAGCGAGGGAGGGCATGGGAAACAGAGCTGCATGGAGACAAGGAATAATAAGGCAACAAATGGGGATTAATGAGGAGGTAAACAGGAGGAGGAAGGAAAACCGAGGAAGGATGGAGGAACAGGAAGGGTAATGAGATGGGAAGCCGTCCTTCCTTTGCACATACCGTCTGACAGGTGGGAATCGATTAAACACCCCCAACGCCTGCGTGCGTATGTGCGTGTGTGTGTGTGTGTGTGTGTGTGTGTGTGTGTGTGTGTGTGCATGTGTGTGTGTGTACACAGGCGACGTGAGCCTGAGGGTCAGCGCCGAGGCTCTGAGGACCCGCGATCTGTGTGGTAACGAGGTAACCACAGTGCCAGACGTGGGCCGAATCGACACGGTGGTCCGAACACTGCTGGTGGAGGTCAGTGAATGTCAGAGCGTCCGTCACCGTGGCGACCACAACATTTCTGCTTTTTAGCTCTAGAGTTGATGTGAACGCTGTCCAGTCAGCCTGTTCTGGGGAACAAAGAACAGTTTGGAAGATGAAAGCCGTCTTTCCAGAGCGGTGGGAGATGTTCTTCTGTTCTGATTGGACGTTTCAGATCAGAGGTCTCATAGCAACAGACAAACAGAAGCTCTGACAGACAGCCACAGAACAAACTGATGATTATTAATGGATGTCACACTAAGTGGATCTAGATAGGAATCATAGTAGTTCATATGTGCAATTGTTAAAAATCAGTGTGGAGGTTTTGTCCTTAGTGTAATAATTCATGTGTTAGAGATGAAACAGGTTGAAATATCTGTTTACTTATGCAGTGATTTGTTTCATGCAGCTGTCAACCATTTTTTCTAAGAGCATAATGAATACATTGTTGCATATTGGCTGAATTTGAATTTACTATGTTTGATTTGTTCTTAATTTTTATCAAAGCTATTTCCATTTAAAATAACTGAATATTTTAATGCTCCACATTAAGGAGGTTCAGCACTTCGCTTAACGTTTCTCATTGCAGGAAAATTACTGGACTTTAATCAACCAATAGGAGACCTGCATCCTTCCCAGACATCTGTCAGGGTCACAGATATATTAACTGAAATTCATGGGTGTAAAAATAAGAGCAAATGTTATTAATGAGCAGCATCTTTCTGTCTTGACTAATCGTGTTGGATTAATTGTTGAAATAATCATCAACTAATTAAGCTTTAGGAGACTAGCTTAAAGAACACACTCAGAGTAGTAATTAATCCAAAATTGTGCAAAAACTATGCATATTTTATATCTTAGATAAAAAAAAACAACTTCTTTTGTAAATTCCACCAAGAATTCATCAAGGTGCAGTTTTAGCTTCATCCGGTTCATGTTCTGTAAAAAAAAAGAAGTAAAAAAAAGAAAATCTCTTATTAAACACCTTTTGCAATCCAATAATCAATCTGTTAATCCAAAAAAAGATTAATTGCAGTCCTACACCGAATTGATTAGCTGAGGTTTCATCCTTTGCTACAAATGATCAAATGTTCAGTAAACAAATGCTTAGTTATTGCATATCAGTTGGTAAAATCTTTACTTCTTTTAAAGCATTTAAATTTCAATGTTTCAATGCATTTCTAATATTGTATAAAAAATGCTTAAATGAACCGGTTAATCATCATCATAATAAGTTACTGAACTAATTGTTAGTTGTAGCTGTTCTTTTTTTCTCTTCCATGCGAAAAAATCTTCCATGCGAAAAAATTCAGATTTTCCAGACAGATGCAGATTCCTTAATTTTCACATTCTGAAGCTTATACTAGGCTTAGTATTCTCCTGTGACTCTCTGTCAGGCGAAGGAACGCCTCAGATGAAGAGCCACAACACCCTGCTGTGTCCTGCAGGTCAGTGTCTGCACTTCAAAGCTGGGTCTCCTGGTCTTCAGGTTTCTGTGGAAAAAATCTCTCCATGTCATTAAGCATCAGACTTTTATCAGAAAACCAGCTCACATTTCAACAAATGGCTGTTTTTGTTACCAGATGGTCCAGTAGAGAAGAAAATCTCTCTCCAGCGGCCTGAAACCTTTGTGGAGGGGTCAGTCAGAGCGTCCGTCTCTGTCCTGGGTAGGTGGCACTGCACAGGGGCCACCAGTGGCCCCTGGAGCGACGGGTGCCTCGTCTAATAAGCAGAAATTGTGCTTAATGTCTGACTTTTTTATGTTGTCTCTTTCTTGCAGGTGACCTGATGGGCCGGGCCCTTCAGAATCTGGACAAGCTGCTGGCCATGCCGTATGGCTGTGGGGAGCAGAACATGCTGCTCTTCGCTCCAAACATTTTCATCCTCAACTACCTGAAAAGCTCCGGTCAGCTGACCGAGGCCATCCTGGAGAAGGCCAAGCGCTTCCTGGAGAGCGGTGAGGGCACTTCGCTCAATCTCTTCTCTGTCCTCTTCACCAAGAGGAGGAGGTGAAGTTGAATCAAATAAAAGATGAAAAGAATAAAATATGTGAATCATTAATTTGTTTGCATTTATAGTGGTGGTTGTAATGTAGCAAAAGGTTCAGGAGGAATCGAGCTCAAAATGTCAGAGCTAGATAAACTCCAGAGAACAGGAGTAGAATTGCGGCTTTTTGTAGGTGGAGAAATAATTTCTGAACACGCAGGGTTCTTTTTTTAAGTATTTCTGATTCTGTGTTGTAGGATATCAGAGGGAGCTCAACTACAAGCATGACGACGGCTCCTACAGCGCCTTCGGGAACAGCGACCCCACTGGAAACACCTGGTAAGTACAATGATCTGCAGCTTTTAATCAGGAGCTCCACAGCGGACATTTCCATATTGATTGAACAGATTAATTCATACAGTCATAATATACACTTTATTGAAAAAAGTGCTAAAATAACAAGGCCATCGTTCATAAAAATAAATCACATAGATGGGCTCCTATTTACGCTCCATACACTGAAGGTGATTGAAGTTGAGTAAACATAATTTTATTGAGTGACTCCAACATGTGTCTGATGTTTGTTTGGAGGACAGAAACATGAAGATAGAACTGGTGTTAGACTCAAGTTGCATCATTCGAGAAGCATTTAAAACATTTATCCAAAAGGTTTGCTTTTCATATCTCTGGTTTCATGTGACAAGAGAACAAAAAAAAAATGCAATCCAGACATGGTGGGAGGAACACACACACACACACACACGCGCACGCACACAAACACACACACATACACACACACACATACACACAAACATAGCTGTCTTTGCCTGCTGCCAAAAGCAAGTATCCTGATGCATTAGTTTTATTAGGAAGCTTGCAGAAAAAATGAAGATTTTCATTTAATGGGCTTAAAGCAGAGGCTGCCTGGGGGGATTTAACGAAAAGGGGGCTGGGCAGTTTTGGCAATCGGTGAATATGTGGGGGTGTGTCCCCCCCCTCCCCCCCTTTCACTCGTGGTTGGGAGAAACTGGGGCTTAAGCATTTACTCACATTAGAGCTTAAAGAAGCTGTAAAACTGAAATGATTTAAACAGAAATCAGTTTTTCTGCACACAGTGATTTCAGAGTTTTAGTCTCTGAATTCTTCAGCTTGCTGTCCTTTAAAGAAGAACAGCAGGTAAACTAGTGTGTGTGTTGGGTTCAAGGTCGCCAGGTGGACCAGAACCACTCTTCACATAATGTGAACATGTGGGAAAGCAGTGCTCCAGGTTTACAGATCAGATTTAGTGTAGGCTGTTCACTTGTTTACAAAAGTTTATTTTTTGTTCCCAGACTGAAACAATTAATCAGAAGTATTACAATATTCATCAGCAAACTTAGTAGTCAATTGTTAACTACAGACTCTGAAACATGCCATTTGCTGAAAGAAGAACTCTCTCACAGATATTCAGCTCAAAACTGAATAAAGAATATAAACCTTAAGATGAAAAATCTTTTTGTCTGTAAATCTGTTCTACCCTCATGTAGCAGCTTCAGTTTCACCTGATTTAAATTATGAAAAACTAAAGCAACAAAAACCTCCTAATAAGCATTGTTTTCTGCCCTTTTAATAGGTCAATCCAAACAATCAACATTGTCAGAGATACATTAAAATGATGCATTAATTTAATGAAAGCTTGATTATGGATGAATCTCAGCTAAAAAATACTTTTAATGCCAACATGTGAAAAGCTCAGACCTTTCTGACTGAACATCAACAATCAACTGATGTGTTTAATATTTGATTAACTGATTAATAATTGGATAGAAAAAGGTGATGATAGGAGATTTTTCTTACAGAGTTTCAACCAAGCGAAGCTAAACCTGCCCCTGGAGGAGCTCTGGGTGGAACATTTACAGACAAAAGATTTTTTTTTAATCTCAAATGAAAATGGTACATATATTTTGTAGAGTTTGGCTTAGTTAATTCTCTGACTTTATTGCTCTTTCAGCAAAATTGACTTTTTTTTAGTCTGTATTCTCCAGCTAACTAATTCAATTACTAAATTAGTTGATGGTCATTTTAAAAATAATAAACATCGATGTCAGAATTTCTGAATTCTAAATGCACACAGAAACTGTAGTTTCTCTGGAACTTGAAAACGGTCTATATAATTGGAGCTGTATGTATAGTTTTGACCCTGTTAGCATGAGTGGAGTGTTGGACACACTGCAGTGTCCCCACTGCTTCAGTTAGCAGATGTTTCTGAGTGCTGCTGATTGAACCGGTCCGACCTGCCGCTGGGTATCGGGGGTCATCATCGGGCCCCTCTGACCTCGCGTCTGTCGTTTCCAGGCTCACTGCGTTTGTGATGAAGTCGTTTGGCGGAGCCAGAGATTACATCTACGTGGACCCACAGCACATCAGTGACGCCCGGACCTGGCTGTCCGGACTGCAGAAGAGCGACGGCTGTTTCACATCTGTTGGGAAGCTCTTCCACAACAGCATGAAGGTACGGCTGCTCAGCAGCTCTGGACGGCAAAATACAGGAATTTAATGTGAATCTGTATCGCATGGATTATTGGAAGAACAATGATGATTCATTTTAATCTCCATCATTGTAGATGTATTGAGGCTCTTTTTGTGGGCGGCTTACAAGTTAACATGTTGCAGCAGTAAACAGAAATCCAAGCAGCAGCAGAGCACCAGGACCTGCTTACTCTGACCTTTGGCCTTCGGTCATGACCTCTGCTTCTCTTTAGCTTTGTACTGGTTGCCACTCTGTCTCAGTC
The DNA here is from genome assembly GCA_033032245.1 of Poecilia picta. Lineage (NCBI taxonomy): Eukaryota > Metazoa > Chordata > Actinopteri > Cyprinodontiformes > Poeciliidae > Poecilia > Poecilia picta. The sequence goes on along the minus strand of CM065365.1, from coordinate 1,762,817 downwards.
TGGCGATAACTGGAAAGTCTAAGATAAGTTGAAAGATGAACACGGTGTTGCTTTCACAACATCTCCATTTTATCACTGAAAAGCAGAATCCTACATCCTCTCTTCCAGAAAGGAAACACTTCCCACAGTGGTTACAATAAGATGTAAAAACTTTTTCACAGATGGATGTCAGTTTGTTCTAACATCAAATTTAGACTTCTCACTCTTTTTAGAAAATTCTAGAAGAGCTTTAGAACATGATCAGTTCTACAGCTGAGGAAAGTTTTAAAGATCAAATCTGGCTGCTTGGGGGGAAAACACAGCTAATGTGTTGCATATTGGAAATGTTAATTCATTAATGAGAATACAAGATAATTATTTAAGTGCGCTGACCCTGCTGTGACAACATCTGGCCACATGGTGCTGCTGTATAATGACGTTGTCAAACCACTAAAGGAGCAGAAGACTTCTAAACTGATTAACAATTAACCCAACATGCATAAAAACACACACCACAGATTTAGAAGATGTATTTTTTTTTAAAGTACACCCCTACTCTATCCATAAAATGTAAGAGTTACTATAGCAACCAGCTGCTTAATTACAGGTGAGGATGAACACATTGTTAAGCTGAAAATCAATCAGCTTGACCTTGGAGAAGCAGTCTTTCTGGTGTGAGAGTTGCTGGAGGAAGAATATTTCTTCCATCATTTGTCAAATTTTATTCTTTTCCCCACAATTCACTTCCATTGTATTTACTCTGCTTGTTCATTGATGTAACACTCTGGTAAAGCTAACACACAAATACATTTATGTACATGAATTCTAAACATGCAGAAGACAAGAAACTGATTTGTACTTGATTTGGGAAGCTTTAAAACAACAACAACAAAATATAAAAAGCTACAACTATTTCTAAGAATTACATCTATTTATCTGATAAGTTTTATCATCAGATAAATAACAATAACAGACTTAACAGACATCACTGATTTGTAAATATTCCTGTGGATATAATATCATAATACAGACTAGAAATGCGCCAATCAAAGATGAAAGGCTGATTTTTAATCTGTGATTGCTCTAAAGATTATATCTGCCGTCACTGATTCAGATTTTTCTTAAAAAATAATTAAAAACACTAAATATTTGTTGTAGTCTGCCATGACCCTGGTCATTAGTTATTTCCATTAGCAACATAGGCAAAGTAAAACTGTGTGTGAGAGAGCTGGCCCTCTAAAACAGGGTTTTACTGATCATCTTTTAAGGGGAAAAAGTGCTTAGTTTGATTTTTAAACCATTAGCATCTAATGTTAGCTCTTGGCCTGGCTAACATTTGGAATCTGCTAGCAGTGTGTGTGTTCCTTTAAATAACGTAGTTGCACTCCTTAAGGATAAAAGAATGAAACAGATTAATCCAACGTTTATACATTCAGCCTTCTTGTTATGTACTGAACTGTCATTGTTTAAAGTTAGCTTGAATGTACAACAGAAACAGAGTAGTTTCCTTCATAAATGGCCTTTTAAATCTCATGTCTTCTTCTGAGTTAATTGCTAACTCAACGACAGTGAAACTGGGTTAATTTCAGTGTCCTCACTTCAGTCACAGCCTCCAACTGAAGAGAGTTGTTGTTGGCGCTTAGCTGTGGCACATACACAGAAAGATCAGACAAATGTCAGTCGCTAGCTTGTTTCTGTGCATTTCTAATAACGCACCAACTTACATGTAGTACATGTAGTTGCAGTTCTTATTTTAAAACCTGGACTGACCCAGGAGTTTTATCTGTTTGGACTTTGTATTGATTACTAACCTTAACCTAAATTTTTAAAAAGAAGCCCTTCTACTGAAGGTTTTTAACTTTACTCCCTACCTACCTAAATAATTGAAAATTTAAAAAAATTACAGTTATGGAAGATTTATGTGATGTAAAGGAACTGTAACTGAGGTAAATATCATTACATGATTCATTTAAAAAGGATCAATTTTCTCCAAAAACATAGTTCAGTCTGGTACACAATGACTCGGATTGGTACCTCTTGACTCAAACTGATGCATAATGGCAGATTGTTTAATGCCTCTCACCTGTTGCTGTATGATCTCGTGTTTCCACAGGGAGGAGTGAGTGATGACGTGTCGCTGACAGCTTACATCGTCGCTGCTATGCTGGAGCTGGACAGAGACGCCTCGGTCAGTTGGACGTCCTCTCTTTCTCTTTTATTTTCATCTTGATCAGTGTCATTTTTACTGTTATTGTCAAACCACTTTTTGCAAGATATTTAGAGAAGTTGAAGGTGTTTTCAGTGTATTTCTCTCACTAAGCTGTCAGTAGAGGGGACGGCTGCTGTCAAGGGAAAAGGAAACGGGTCAACTGCAGCTCTCAGTCTAATTGTGTCTTCTTGTGTTTGACTGCTTTGCATCAGGACCCCGTGGTCCAGAAGGGCCTGAGTTGTCTGAAAGATGCTGTGGCCGGGGAGTTTGACAACCTGTACATCACGGCCCTGATGACCTACACCTTCAGTCTGGCTGGAGATCAGGAGATGAGGAGCAAACTCATCACCATTCTGGACCAGAAGGCCAAGAAGGATGGTAGGAAGAAGAGTTTTCACACCTGATAGTCCAGTAGACTGGGTCTGATTGGAGTCAAACCAACCAAACACTTTGAAAAACATGTTTACCTCCTTGCCTGTGGTGGTGCTGCACTAAGAACTACTAAAGGAAACCTCTGAAAAAGACACTGAGCTCAACTTACTGTTACAAGAAGCATAAATATAAATAGAGAGGCATCAGATTTTAGTAGTGATGGGCAAATGAAGCCTCATGAAGCAATGAACCTTTCCAGCCATTTGCTTTGCCCAAAGGTTCATAAACTCGATGCTTCATTCATTACTCACTAGTGACATCTGCTGGTGAAACTGTAACAGCCTCATCATTCAGTTGGATCATACTTCCAAAAATTACTAAATGCAATATTGTCACAAAGTTTTCATCAAACTCATATTTAGTAACAGGAGAATCAATGAAACCATATTTAATTGTCATATTATTAAATTATTATAATTATTAAAATGATTTATAGCCAATCTAATCCTGGTATATGTTGAACATCAGTGGTTGTGTTGGGTTTTCTTTTGTCAGACTGACATTTGATGTTTTAGTGTCTTGGGAGTGCAGAGCCTGTTGAGGCTTCACACCTTATCTTGGATTTATAATTGGCTCTGATCCCTCATATTTGACTAGATGTTGAGTTTTAGTTCTGCAACAGGATTAAATCTGTTTCTGCTGTGAAAGACTGATATATCTTTGCTAAGTAGACTACAAATAATAGCGGAGCTTTGCAGAAGGTGAGAAATTGTGAGGTGGAGGAGTTAATTGTTATCTAAGCAGAATTTTATTGTTAGGATAATCGCAAAGTAATCCAAGATGTCAGATTTTTGTCTTGCTGGCTCCATTTCAGACAATCAAGTTTACTTGTGTAGCACATTTCAGCAACAATGAAACAGATTTACATCATAAAATCACAAAAATATTAAGTCATAAAAAAACAACATAATCTACAATTGAGAAAACCCGTAACAAACATTACATTTTGATGAGTGCCATCATCAATAAACATCAAATATGTTGGTCAATGTTCATTTTATTTTGGCCACTGAAGACAAATGTCCTTTTGGTCTCTGATGCGAGACCAAAAGGACAACAACCCATGATGCAGCTCGGCTCATCGCGCTTTTATTTTGAAAACCGACATGCAAAATGAAGCAGTCAGGTGACCCATGCAATGTGAGCATCACATGACTGCTGAAAACCAGTCACATGGTTTTCACGTGGACACGCCCCCTTTTTACTGGTACAAGCCTGGAAGCGGGGCTTCAGATAGCCCATCACTAGATTTTAGTGTTTGTAGAATTTTTCTTATGTTTTTGCCAACAGACCATGAGCCATTAGTTCCTTGTGCTAAACTCTGGTTGTATTGACCCAGAATGCCCTGTGATGTAGTCCACTTCCTCCTTTTGGAGCAGTCTCCTGTCTGTTGGCATTCACACAGGCATTAGAACCACATCACAGTTCACTTCAGATCAAAGTTCCCTTTTTTTAGTTTATTGAATATCTGCCCCTCAAACAAACTAGACTTTCTGGTGTGGATGAACCTTGAGAGAACACGGAAAATCCTAGATGATGTCCTCAAAGACTGAATTTAAAACAATTGGAGAGTTTGTTTCTATTAAAGAAGGTAGAATGACAAACAGAATCAAGTTGAAGATTCTCCCTCTAAGTGAGATGTCTCCACTTTATGTTGGTGGATCTTTTGTTGGTCCGTGTTTTGTTTCCTGCTGATCTTGTCGTTCCTCCTACATCCTGACTGGCAGGCGGTACTGTTCACTGGGAGCGGGTGGGATCTTCTGAGGCGGGCCTGGACGCTGTGGAAGTGGAGATGACCGCCTACGTGCTGCTGGCCCTGCTCCTCCCTCCTCCTCTGGAGGGTTTCAGTCTGGACTACACCTCTGGCATCATCCGCTGGCTCGCTCAGCAGCAGAACCCGTACGGCGGCTTCTCCTCCACGCAGGTATCGTAAGCATTTCCAATAGAACTGCAGCCCTGCAGCGGTCAGAGATAACACCTGACCGCTCTGCCCAACAGGACACGGTCGTGGCCCTCCAGGCTCTGGCCAGGTACGCCGAAGCCACCTACAGCCCGCAGGGTACGACCACGGTGACGGTGACGTCTGCAGGCGGCTTGAGGAAGGATTTCACTGTGACACAGAGCAACAGGCTGCTGTACCAGGAGGAAGAACTGAGCGAGGTTCCTGGAGAGTATACTGTGAGAGCCGAGGGACACAGCTGCGTGCTGGCTCAGGTACCACTGCATCACACATGGGATGAGGTCCCACACCGGGGTTAAAGGTCACAAAGTTGGTCTGTGGGGATGGGTTTCTATGGTACAGACAGAGAAGCTGCTCAGACCTGATGAGAAGATGGATGGAGATAAATACAGGACAGTGAAGGGCGGAAACCTGATAGAGGATGAAGATTACTGGAGACGGAGATGGAGCTTCACCTTCCAGAGCAACGACCTTTAGCATTCAGCTCCAACTACACATCCAAACAGTCAATGCTCCGCTAAAGGCTGTTGCTATTAGCGGTGCTTTCTCTCTATTAGTTTGCTTCGTGTTGTGATCTTGTTGCCTCAACTCGCAACTTTAAAATCGATCCAGATGGCTGCATCCATCATTACATCTATACAAAGTGTGATGGTCACATTTAAAGACTGTTATGTTGTGACCACATTCAGTTCAGGCTCCATATGTTTGACCACCTTCGGTCACTGTCTGATGTTTCTCTGCAGATCTCTGCGCACTACAACATCCCTCCACCTGACGACTTCTCAGCCTTCACCATCACCAAGAGCATCGAACCCAGATGCAAACTCAGCCGGCCACAGCTCCACCTGGCTGTTCATGTCAGGTACTGCAGCTGGAGTCTCTCAAGGTCTCTGCTGGACACTTTAATGCAGCTGGTTTAAAAACGCTTGATGTCACTTCCTGTAGGTATCAAGGCAGGAGAGAGGAGACCAACATGGTCATCATCAATATCAAGCTGCTGTCTGGATACGTTCTGGATCAGAGCTCTGTGCAGCTGGTAAGTCCCCCGTTTGACGTAAGACTCGTAAAACTGAGAAGCTGCATTCTGACGGCTGACTCTGCTGCTGCAGCTGAAGAACGAGCGATTGGTGAAGCGCGTGGACTCAGACCAAGGATTCCTCAACATTTACCTGGACGGGGTGGGTGTCCCTCAGGCTGAGTTCTTGGCTCCTTACATTTCCTTCTGTGTGGCTGTGCAGGAAGTTTGGAATGTTTGTGATTGCAGCTGAAAAAGGACGAACCGCAGACATGCAAGGTGACTCTGGAGGAGGATCAGTGGGTCAGGAACCTGAAACCAGCTGTGATTAAAGTCTACGACTACTACCAGCCGAGTAAGAGCTCAGCTCACTGGCTTTGCTCCACCATGTTCTGTTAGTGTTCACTCATTTATCTCTCCTGTTTCAGCTGACCAGGCTGCCACTGACTACACATCCCCCTGTGCTGAGAGTAAGTCAAAGTTTCCAACTTGGTTCTCTGCTAGTGTTCTGTAGCGCCACGCCCACTGGGATCTGCAAGGTGTGTTTAAACTGAAAAGCTGTGGCTACATGGAAACCACAGCTGAAAGAAACAGGAGAGATGAGATTCTGGAGGAAACATAAAAATGTTTCCCTATTTTTTGTTTTTAGGGAGATAATTGCTGCCTCTGACCAAACGTTCTCAACCTATTAACATTTTACTTTTCATAAACATAGAAAGTACTCCTACATCTGTTTCTTTATGTGCCGGCTCTTTTTCCTCAAACCTTTTTTACTTTACTTTATTGAACATGCCAAGTTAGAATAACAATGCAATAACAATAAATGTTCAAAGGATAGAAGCATTAACATTTAGGTTCTGGTTCTGCTGTAGGTTTCTTCCTGTTAAAGGTCAGTTTCTCCTCTGCTATCAGGCATTTCTGTAATGTCACCAACACAATGAGCGACTGTCTTCTGGAGGAGTGAATGCAGCTGAAAGTCATTTCAGCTGCATTCACTCTGCAATCTGCTGAGTTTATGAATAACTTTGAATAATGAACAAAGCGTACTGTTCTGTTTGACAACTAATATCATTGGGAACACATGATTAGATTTAAATTTCTTTCTTTTAAAACATTTTCCCTGGCTCTAATGACCTTTAATGAACAGTGGTCAGCAAGGAAAGCAGGTTGTGTGAGAGAGTGAAGATAAGCGGCAAAAGTCGACAGGCCAGGACTCGAACCCTTGATGTCTGTGTTGATTACCCCTGTGCCACCGCCGCCCTGAAATAACTATTTTTGTTATGACCTATAGAAATAGGTCTGTTTAACGAATGTTTAGTTGTTTATTGAACGAATTGAACCTGTAAAAACATTTTGCTGAACTGAGCAGATCCACTCTAGATCTCAACTCGTCTTCCTGTAAACGTCTTCTAACCCTAGAAGACTCTGTAAACATCGATATTCCTAAAGCAGGTATAATAACCCTTGGTGTGTGTGTGTGTGTGTGTGTGGTTTCTCTGCAGACGACAGTGACAACAAGGTGTAATTCCTCCTACCACCACCAGGACAGAATTAACAGCCGAAGGAACTACTGTGTGACATCTAGGATTATTGTTTTAAAACTCTTTATGTTCAGTTGGGATCTGAATCTACTTTGAGTAATGTTAGATACTTTAACTCTTAGTTTATCAGGTTTTATTCTCTTTTATTGTGGGTCACATGCTGAGAATATATATATATTTTTTTGTTGGTGGTGATCAGTAATGGTCCGTTTGTGTCTCTGCTCAACACTGGAACAGTCACACTATTACGCACTGGATACAACAGACAGCAGAGGAGTCTGACTGATAGTCATTTTGTTTTTTTATTAATAGAGCTGACAGAAATCCACATTATTCATACATGAAAGTGACGCATGACACAGTAACGCAGCATGGTCAGAGTGCTGATTGTGTCTGAGGGGAACAGGAGGATCCAGTCTTAATGGTGCTGGGTGATTTATTCTGTGTACACGTACCTGCACAAGTAAAAAAAAAAAAAAAAAAAGATTCATACGTGACTATTGTACAATTTCAAATGCAAGCTGCAATAAAAGTTCTGAAATGACAAAAAGTAAAAAGTCGTCTTTTCATACAATATCACTAACTTTTCACTCAGGCATTCTCTTTACAATACTACTTTTCTTTCATATACGTGTAGATAACAGCAACTCATGACCAACAGATGTCACTTCGAAACCTCTTGGGATAACATGTGACTGCAAACACACTAATGGACCACTGACTTGTCTCTAAGGTTGTCTAAAGGCCTCCAGTCTGGTCACAGTGGGGTGTTAAGAGGAGCTCCAGTGTTGAGGCACCTTTCTGAAGCACTATTTCAGGTTTCTGTTGGACTATTAAGGCAGAATTATAAAACATGCTGTGAACAAAAAAGGCCATACTAAAGTACAGCAGTAGCCAATTCTGTCTTACAGCCACCATACGGTTACAGTCGGGAAGAAATGCTAAGTACCTGCTAGGGGTGGGCGATATGGACTTAAAGTTCTATCACAATATTTTCTGGTATTGTGATAATGGAAGTGACAATCACAATAAATATCACATAAAGAAGTGTGATTTGTACACAGTAGCTACATTTAATCATATTTTCAAATGTATTGATATGTAATGATACTCTCATTAAACAGACAGTGGAGAAAGTGATAAAACAATTAAATGGAGAGTTTGTTTTTTTGTTAAAAATATTGATTAGAATCCTTTGTGGCAACAATAAATCAAAATTTGTATAATTTCTCATAATAAACAATGTGATAAATGCCCACCCCTAGTAACTAATGAACAAATGACAGTTTTTCTGCAGGGGCATGTTAATAGCTGAACAAAGGACAAGAAATACAAGTTTTCTCATGTATTTTCTTCTAATAGAGGAGCAGATGGCATTATGCAGCTATTCAATAGTCAGATTATATACACCAACTTTTAAAGGGAGATGATTTTTTCCAGTCTGGTTTTGGTTTCATCTAGATTCATATTGTCCATACCTGTACTTGAGGCCGTTTTACTCCTATAGATCTGGGAGTAGAGAGGTTTGTGGTGGCTGATTTATTGATTCACAGAGTTCCAATAATGACAGAATATTACTCCATACAGATTATCACATCGGAACTACTTTTTCTACAGTCTGATGACAGTCAGAACTTTTTGCTCCTTAATCAACCCAGGTTACCTTTGTAATCATTCAGCTGGCTGGTGTTGACTCATGCTAACTAATATTTTAGTCATTTGCAAATTTTGGTCTTATATGAAGTGGGAGAAGGCAGAACAAAGCAGCATGCTACCAGCATGGCAACTAGTTTAACCCTCCTGCCTCTTTAACCCTCTAAAAAACAGGGTCAATTAGACTCCACAAGCTTTCTACCCTGTGCGTAGTCTGGTCAGGTTGCTCTGGCCCAGCATGCGCTTTTCCCAGTTTTTTTTGGGTTGATGTTTGATTTCGGGAACTGACGGTCTTTCCCGCTGTTGAAATCTGCCGCGCTCCTCCTGAGCCTCACGCTAAAAGACCACTGGAGGGTTAAATCTACCCCTGAAGTGCTTCCTGTCGGGTCATTTACAAAGTCCAGGAATACCCTTCAAAATAAAATGCTTGAGCCAAAGCTGTATCCAAGGCAGTCCTGTCAGTGACAGGCATTTGGAAGGGAGATTCCCATGAAATAATTCTTGGTAGACAGGTTTACACACCAGCAGCCACATTGTCCAATTTAAATGTAAAAGCATTGCTTATAGCAGTCCACTTGGTTTGTTTTCTAAGAATTTTAACAAACGTTTCTAATGGATCTGTTAGCATTACTCCTAGGTGAAATGTTCTTTATTTGACCCAATGAGCCCACCACGTTGGGACCCTCTGGGGTCATGAGAACCATCTCCAAGGTGAAGAGGAAACCATGCAAACCTGTGCACGATGCTGTTGGAGAGCTCAAAGAAACTGATTTAAAAGTGTCCATGTGATGCAGGCTCCACAGTGAGGCTGTGCAGGACTCAGGAACATGTGGTGAAGGCACAGGTCTGAATTGCATCATCCAAACAGTTGAAAGTGTGTTCTTGCTGCTTTAGGCTGGTCATGGTGACGGCTAAAGGCTTCCTGAGCCTGCGCCGGGTCAGAACCGGACCGCTCCAGAGATCGATCAGTTCAGGGCAACTTGGCAGCTTTGGTGAAACCATTGGACAGTCATTTTGTTTTGGCAGTCAGCCTCAGAGTGTTGGGTGTTCTCTCATTAGAAAGGCTTCTGATTAAATACATACATAGTTCTCAATTAAACCAACCTAAAACACCTGATGAGAAAAGTGATGCTTCAAAGCTGTCAGAGAAGTGATGGTATCACACACACACACACACACACACACACACACACACACACACACACACACACACACACACACACACACACACACACACCACACACACACACACACACACACACATAAATAAATGTTGATTCATTTGGTCATGTTTATGAAAGCTTCAGTTAGTTTTCACAGTTTAATACTCAGTTGTCGCCATTTTGTTTTTACCTGACTGAATCTCCTGGGAGGGAGGTTACAAATGTGTGACTGAATTATGGAGATAAGTCATACAAATCTTTAAATCCTATTCATAATCCCTTTAATGTTTTACATTACTCCTATTTTCAATGATTTTGCTTCTGATCCACTGAACCTCTGAGTGAATTAAAACATGACCTGTAATGCTGCTGAGTCAGGTACCAAATGCCAAAATGGTGACGAGGTGAAACAACCAGCAATAAGGCAGATTTCTGTTTAACGCTGATTATGAATCATGTTCTGGGTTAGCATTAAAAGTTAGTGTTGCTCTGTCTAAAGACAGCTTCCAGCAGGGATGTCCAAACTGACATCAAGGACCTTGTGTGGCCCACAACCACAGTTCAAGAATGAAACAAACATGGCCAATCAGAAACAATCACCAACAAGACCACAGCTATCAGTGACGAGGCCGTCAGGGTCACATGAAACTCTGGCTGTATTCAGTTCCCTGTGGGGGTTGTTGAAACTGACTGTCCTGACCAGTTCCCAACAATGTTTGGTCACATTTCAAGGTCTGAGTTTCTGTGAAACGGCCTGGAGAGACGAGATGAAGGCTGTGCTGAACCTTAGACCAACTCCTCTGTTCCAGTTTGGTTTTTCTTGTTTCACTAAGATGGATTCTTTCATTCCTCCCTTCAAATGAGTGTCTCAGTATTGCCTAACGCCCCACATGGAAGGCAATGTGTGTCATTCTTAATAGTGTGGCCCACAAAATGGCTGCTCTTTTGACACTCTTGACTTAAGAAAATAATCCTAAAATGGAATAAAAATGTGTCAAAATATCAACAATCTGTATGCTAAAGCAAGCAAGACTATGGAGGGGTTAACGGTGAAAGTGGCTTAGCAACATATTTGTTACAGAAAACTGTTTATAATTCGACCACTCGTGGATAAAGGATGTCGGGAAGGAACCAATATGCAAATCTGGACAATTATAAATACCTGATATTACTGCTGTTATCACTGATAACAAAATATATCTAGGTAAATATTGGAAAACATGACCACACTGCTGACTTCACCACTTCAACGCTTCCCCACAATCCTTTGCTGCATCACTGTCATATGACCATAAAAATGTGTCCTGACCAACCTTGACCCCTCCCCTCCAGAAACAAACAGCAACAAGTTGGAAATAAATATCGTTTTTTAATATCAGCCCGTTTATTGGACCAATACTAATATGTCAAAAATGACTGATACCGGTTGATACCGATGTTGGTGCTGATATATCGTGACCAAATATTTAGGACTGGACAATAATGAGTTAACAGAACCTCGCCCAAACTGGGAACTCTGGAAAACAGCGATGGGCACTGGAGTCAAAATGCCTGATCAGAAATCCCTCTGATTATTTTACAGCTTCTCTCTTCATTTACAGTCTTGATGCTAAACCAGAGTAGCTGTGTGGTAATTCATTGCTTTCAATTTAAGCCACCCTCTTCTGACAGCAGTGAAGCATAAAAACCATTGAAGTTTCATTGTGTAATGGTGTAGATCAAACCATTACAGCCCATAACTCTGTCTAATGAGTGGACTCTTCAGGAATACCTGGGACAGTCCGATCCTTTGGTAAAGCCCAGTGAAGAAGTGGGTCTAAGATCTGAGATCATCTCTGCTGCTGCTGACCGTTAAAAAGAAAAAAGGTTTCGGCAGCTGAAACACATTAAAGTGAAGGGAATTCTTCAAATCGTCTCTCTACACTCAAAGTTACAACAGAATACTCAATAACATTGGCAACATGTCATTTGGCAATTTTTTCTCTAAGTAAAAAAAAACAAACAAATAATACAAAATATTCAACAGTAACTACAAGATCTCCTTTTGGCAATATAGAAAGGCTTTGAACAGTCCTGGACAGGTGAACATTTTGGTTTATATACAGAGACGTGTTTAGGTGTGTGTGTGTGTGTGTGTGTGTGGCAGCAGCTCCCTTTTTCAACCTGAACAGAATCACATAGGAAACATGATGAAAGAAACTCCTGCATGGAAAAATGATTGTGTGATTAAATGCAGAAATAAAAACAGAAACGGTAACAGACAGGCGTGGTGTCCGAGTCGGAGCGGATCCTGTGGATTGCGTGTCCAATCCCTGCCGCAGCGTTCTGCTCGTCCTCTGCGCTCAGTTCATGAACTGAGTGTATCCTTCCGCTCCCGTGACGATCACGTCCATCCAGATCCTCATGGCCTCCGCCGATGGCGCCACCACGTAGTAGAGGCGGTCGTGCGTCTTCACGCAGAAGGTCAGCGATGGGTTGGGGCTCTGAGGCAGCAGACAGACAGAACCAGACTCAGTAGAAGTTCTCCATCAAGTTTTCACCCCTCAGTGGCTCTACTGGGCCTGGACCTGCCTCTTACATTAACCTCCCAGATGAGGCTGAACCAATAATCAATCTTCTCAGATTCTAAATCTCCTTTTTTTTTATTCAGATGCTTCAGAGAGTTCGAGCTGAAAGTGTTTGGAGAATCTTTACAGTTTGGAGTTGTTGTTTTTCCCACTAAATAATAAATCAGAAAACTAAGGTGAAGGATGAAACTAGAAACTCTGCAGCTTGCCTCAGCCTCAAACAGAAAGTTCTGCTCTGCTCTGTGTGTTTCCTCTCAGAGTCTCACCCAAATGACTTCCAGAAGAGAAGCTCACTCCCAGCTAACCGACCCAGTAACAGAGCTGAAAGAGTTGGACAAGCAGTGTTTTCCAATGATTGTCTGGATGAATTTTGTTGTGATGGTCCCTGGTGGTCAGCACTAGAGATGCACCAGGCATTTGGTGAGTAACCAAATGGAGCATTTTTTTCTTCGTTTGATTGACCCTGACAGCTGGTTAGCTAACCTAAGAGTTAAAAATCAGATTTTTGTCTCCGATCAGTGAAAGAAGCAACTCTCTGACTTTATACTGCAGGACATATTTAAAACCATTGAACTGGATGAGGGGTGATTTAAAACACACGTCATCTGCATACATGCATAATGCCAGCGAATGGAAGAATGTAAAAAGAAAAACAATAAAGGGCCAAAAACTGACACTTGTGGAACCCCACATGTTACAACTCCCCTCCCTGAACCCACATGTTAACAACTAGTGGAGGCTTTTTGTAAAGCTAGCTGTGCTAATCATGCTAATAAAAGATGTGTTGTCATTGACTCAACAGTAAGACAGTTCTATAAAAACTGTTCTCTCAGTTTCCAATACTAATATTAAACATTTGACAATCTTTCATGGTTCTGGATGTCATGGAGCCTTAGAGAAACCTGAAATGGGAAAATGGACACAAAGTCGTCCCCGGCTTCAGACGAGGGGGGCAAAATGAATCTATGTAGCAATAATGATATTACACAAGTACAAGAAAAAAAGTATAGTGCAGTAAATACCTTTTTTTCCCAAAAAACGTTACTCAAGTACTACCCACTTTTGAACATAGACAACATCAGTAGCCAATAGGCTACTAGCTAACAAGATTAAGGTGCTGTATTGATATTAGCTAGTCATATTTTAGCTAACTTTACTTGCATCCAACAGCTTCACTCAACTCAGTCGGTTAGTTTGGGGGAAAAATTGAACAGTTCTTTGCGTTTTGCTGCCATGATTCTAACACACCTGCGTAGCTCTACAGCAGCATCAGGTCTCCTTCGCTGCCACACAGGTGTAAACCCAGCGCCAGTGTCTTAGCGCTCATGTTGCGTTTAAAGGCGGCTCGGAAAAACAGGTTACGACACGTTACCAACAATTAAATGGTTTTAACTGATGAAAAAAGTGACAGAGGACACAGATATGGGAAGTGCGGAAGCCCCTCCTGTAACAAATCGATAACAGAGAGTTATAGGTAAAAACAACAAACAGCTTCCAAGTCCAGGGGGGGCATGGCTGACTCTGTGGGCAGGAAATGCCCCCCAATGCCCACCCATGCCGCCGGCCCTGCACAAAGTTTTGCTCCATGTATCTTCAATCAGAAACCAAAGAAAAATCCTCTAAGATATTGTAATTTCCTGTGATTCAAAGTGAAGATACACTATGGAAACTGGCAATAAAAAAAGCAATACTTAAAGGTAAAAAAAAATATAATCGCTTTGCTCATTCTTCATGACAACCAGAGCAAATGTGTGTAACAAAGTTAACATCTGCAACTGTTCTCAGGCTCTGAAGCAGTGTGTGTCTGGGCAGAGAGCAGCTCACATGAAGGTCTGCCGGTTGGTGAAGTGACATTGGAAGTGACAAGGAGAATCAAAGTTCCAGGGCTGATCAGAGCTGTGCAGTAAGTCAGAGTGTGCTACGCAGCGACAGGCCATCAAACACACACAGATGAGGAGGTAGCAGCTCAGCTTTGTGCAGAAGTAAAAAATAAAAAATAAAGATGAATGTCAAAAACAGAGAGCAGGAACACAAAGGATGAACCCAGGTTCTCTCCCTTCAGCTCTCAGTGACTGATGGTGACCAGATCTCAACTCTTCATGCTGTTCCATTGATTCACCCAGCAGGAAAATGTTTTGGTCTCCTGACTTTATTGTCTCCAGATTGAAGGGAGAAATTGCTCCTGGATATTTGACTCCACTCTTCTATTTCCACCGTTGATCTTGGGCAGATTTGGAAGGAAGGAGCCTCCCTTAGAGGAGAATCAAACCCCAACATGTATTTATTCTGAGGATGTTTTATTGTCAGCACTAACAGCCATCAGCTCCAGTCCTACCCTGTCCATCCTACCATTTCCTGGTTTTGTGGCTACCTGCTGCCAGTACAAACTCTGTACTGGTGGTATTATGGCTCATAGCATCCGCCTCCTCAGCAGGTCACAGGCGCCTCTTGACACTCTTGGGCATCCTGACTATTCTTCACTGCAGCTGAACCTCATATATTAAAGTTTATGGTTATGACACTGCCGTCAGAGCCATGTTCCTTCATGTTGCCGTTAACAACCATTCTTTAGCTTGGACTGAGAATGTGTGAAATGATAAATACTTTAGAGTTTAGCGCGGTAGCGTTAGCAGAACCAATGTTTATAATTAGTGTTTATCTGTCTGTGTCCCTGACAGGCTCTTATTGTAATTCTTAATAACTTACCTGGCTAAACAAAGTTTAAATAAACAAATTTAGGGTTAGTGCACTTTGCAGTTAGTGGTGTCCATCACTGACTACACAATGTTCTCGACAATAAATGAATATACACCTAATTGCTCTGCTCAAACCATATAAACTGTCAGCATCAAAGAAAGCTGGAAAACGTGAAGGTTTGTGTTAAAGCTGCAGTTGTTTCATGAATTCAGCTGGGATCCACAGAGGGATTAGCAAGTCTCTGGCTTTAAACCGACAGGCGTCACAGTCTGTATTTCCTGAGGATTTTAGGCTTCAGGGCTCGCGGCACATTTAACCCCTGGCCCCTCATCACCATCTCATTTAACTAATAGTTTGTACTAGAGATGTGCCCATCAGGTTTTTTCCTGCTGATTCTGATTCCGATCACCCATGAGGGCCAATCACCGATACTGACCACCAATGCCGAGCACATAATTATTATTTTTTATCATAAACACTACTGTTACATTATGTGGAAAAAGGAACCATGAATTCACCTTAATTTAGTCAAAAACTTGTTTTTAATAACTTTCCAAGAAAAAAACAGAGCAGGCATTGTGCAAATTGAACTGCTATCAATAATACTATCTTTAACAGACTGATAACATATGAGGCTCTGAAGAAGCTAAATAATGCAAAGAGCCAAAATAAAACCTCTCAACATTGCCAAAAAAATTCAAGTATAAAACTTAACATTCAAAGGCAAAAACAGGATCCATTACAATAAACTATCCTGAGTTACTGAATGAAAACTTCCTGATAGCATGGCGGCTAGCTGATTACTGCTAGTTCTGATTGGCTGTTTCTGACTGATTGGAGTAATTATGCAGAACAGGGAGGAGATTGATTATTTTTTTGAGATTTTTTGTGTGATTGGCAACAAGAGACCGTGATGGTGATGACCGATCGTACACTTTTTCAAGGAAATCAGCCGATTATGATCGGTGGCCGATCGATCGACACACCTCTAGTTTATACACAGTGGGTTCAGGGAGGGGAGGCGGATGAACCGGACAAACATGAACACGGGACTTAAAGAAAGCAGGGAGCAGACGGAGAACGGGTGAAAGGACAGAGTGGTACCTTAGTGGCACTGCGGAGGTGATCATAGTAGACCTCTTCTATAGCCTGGAAGTAGATCACACCCTTCAGCTTGGTCTCATGTTTGTCTGCAGAAAGAGAGAGAAAGGAGAAGAAAAAAATCAGCTCTGGTCAGAACCTGATCCGTTCTGACACCGTCTCAGCTGGAGGAGCCGACTCACACCTCACGCATGTCACCCAGAATCTTCTGAGCAGATCCGCATGATGTGCTCATCAGCGCAGGAGCCCGACTTTGATCATGACCAATTTGAGCTTTGTGATGATGGATGGGAAAAGACAAGCACAGCAATATTTTTTTCTCTCCTTTCTGTTTTTTAAAGCAAGTGGAGCTTTTCATTGTGTTTTCAGACTTGCCTGCATTCTTACGCTACTCTGGTACATGATTGCAGTTTGTTTCATCAGCCACTGCAGAACTGCAGTAAGGAACCGGTGGGGAACTCAACAGCCCTCTCTACCTCCAGGCGAAAAAACACTCCAGCAGCCAACTTAAAGAGCAGTAGGTAGAGGCGGGCGGGCGCAGCGCCTTCATTTCGAGGAACAACAGCCTGCTTTTAACACGCAGCCATTATCTGCTAATGACCTCTTTAGCATTCAAACAGCCGCGCATTTGCATCTCATTTGACTCCGTCTAAATAAGCCAAACCGTGGCTGTGTTTGAGGCTGATTAGCGGGAATTAGTGGCGCTGCTGACTCCTGCTCGTCACCTCCTGTTACTCCGTGTTCAAGGTCAGGAGAGCGGGGCCCCGACTCTGCATCCCAATCAGCTCAAAGAGCGCAGCGGGCCGGGGCGCGTTTCAGCTCCTGCCAAAGTAATCTCGGTACGCCTCCTCGCCCTGGCTCCCTTTCAACAAGGTACCACTTTAAGCAGCTTTGAGCGGAACCTTGTGAGGACTTCAAAGGGCCCGACAGTGAGCTGGTGTCCCACAGCTCCAGGAACCGTGGCGAATTACACAACATGTCACCCTGCTGGAGGTGCGGAGGACGCATGTTCCGACTGTCGCTGGGCCGCCGCGTCTGCCGTCCTCCATGTTCTACTCTGGCATTTACATAAAGAGGCTGATGCAACACAAAACTAACAGCCAAGTTCATCCCCAAACAGAATCCTGCATGAGGAGCAGTTAACACTCTGCAGACGAGATTAGCCATGGATGGAGCAATGAACATGTCTGAGTCAAGTTGACTAGTCAGTTTAGTTTCCAATGAAAAATTGGTCCATTTCCTTAAATTTGGGGGATGGTACAATTCTTACATGAAACATTATTCACTGATTGTGTTCAGCTGCAGATGCATTTTTTACTACAAATCACAAGAATTCACCAAAGGAATACTATGTTGTTGAATTTTAGGCTAAAATGTCTATTTTCTTATTAAAAAAAACAGGAATTGAATCATTCAATTTATTTGAATTGAATTTTAGTGGCAATTTCAAGGTACAAATAGTGAAAAGTGAGAG
This sequence comes from Poecilia picta, assembly GCA_033032245.1. Classification (NCBI taxonomy): domain Eukaryota; kingdom Metazoa; phylum Chordata; class Actinopteri; order Cyprinodontiformes; family Poeciliidae; genus Poecilia; species Poecilia picta. The sequence continues at coordinate 1,745,026 of CM065365.1, read as the reverse complement.
TTCAGACAACAGAATCATTTCATTATTTGTGTAATTATTAAATGAACAATTTGCCATTTTTAAAAAAACTGAGTTATCAATTAATTGTTAGAATAATCAATTAATCATAAGCATATTCAATTGCTAACATAAACATTAATTGCAGCTCTAAACTAAAGTGTGTTTTTATTTAGCAAAACAAAATATAACAAAGTGGAATAAAAGTACAATACCAACTAAATGAACTAAATACCAAATTCAACTGTTTTCACCCTCAGGTCCCACAACAGAGAAAAAGGAGAAACTTTAACAAACATTAAATGAATCTAGAATCTGAGTGCAGACATAGTGCAGAGCTGAGGCAGAGCTCAGAGCCTCCAATAGAATCTGTGTGGTTTACCAGGTCTGGACATGATGACCAGGCCACATTAACTAGACTGGACCTGAGAGTCTAACATTTTACAACTCAGTCATAAATGTTTCAAATACCGTATTTTCCGCACTATAAGGCGCACCTAAAAACCTTAAATTTCCTCAAAAGCCGACAGTGCGCCTTATAACCTGGTGCGCCTAATATATGAACCAATATTGAGCCACAACAGGTCTAGCAACTACAGTAAGCAGCTGCCGACTTCATTTTCCCCGTAGAAGAAGCGCGCAGTGCATGCTGGGATAGTTGTCAAAAAACTGGTTTGTTAATAAAGTTTGACCTACCTATCTACCCATAGACATGTCTATGTATCTACCTACCCACCTAATAATCAGGTGGTTTGCGGGTCATTTAGCAACATGTTCTCCACTAACATGCTGTGCGAACGGAGACGGGTGACCATCGTCCGGCCCAGACGCCCCATTCCAGTCGGAAGCCTCTCCTCTCCTCACGACCGGAATCGAACTGTTTTGTTGACATTCTTTATGTCAACAAAGTAGCTTTAGACATTTATCTGGAGCTTCGGCTAGAGTTACCAAGGGACCAGCACCTATACATTTAAAGCCGTGGGGGTCGGTGGAAGAGAGACAGAGGCTGCGGCGGCAGAGTGTCGGTTGGTCTGTGCTAACCAGAAAGCAGTTGGGCACAATATCGCAACACCAAAACCGTGAGTGAAACAATCACTAGTACAGACTGATATATATAGTACTTGGGGACCAATTTTTTATTATTAGTAGGGATGTGCCGATCAGGTTTTTTTCTGCCGATACCGATACCGATCACCCCTGAGGGCCGATCGCCGATACCAATCACATAATTATTATTTATTTATTTTTTATCATAAACACTACTGTTACATTATGTAGAAAAAGGAACCATGAATTCACCTTAATTTAGACAAAAACTTGTTTTTAATAACTTTTCCAAGAAAACTAAACAAAACAGGCATTGTGCAAATTGAACTGCTATCAATAATACTATCTTTAACAGACTGATAACATATGAGGCTCTGAAGAGGTTAAATAATGCAAAGAGCCAAAATAAAACCTCTCAACATTGACAAAAAATTCAAGTATAAAACCTAACATTCAAAGGCAAATACAGGATCCATTACAATAAACAATCCAGAGTTACTGAATGAAAACTTCCTGTTAGCATAGCGGCTAGCTGATTACTGCTAGTTCTGATTGGCTGTTTCTGACTGAGAGGAGTAACAGGGAGGAGATCAATTATTTTTTAGAGATTATCTGTCTCATTTTAGGACAGCGAAAGTTTTAATACGTATGTAAAATGTATTTTTTTAGTTAGATGCTGCAGCTTTAAACAGGTTCGGTGTGAGAGTCGCTACCAGGTGGAGCAGAAGCGGCTCCGTGTCAAATATTACTAAATATTAAATATTACTACCTGTAGCGGAGCAGCGGTTCAACAGCAAAACCAGCGTCTTACATCGCAGCTCCAAGACTTAAATCATTTTCCAGGTTATTAGTTTATCTTTCTGACCGTCATGTTAATCCGGTGAGTGTTTGTAGCTGTGCTGCTTTACCTGCTGTCTGATCCTCCATGTCTTTTTACTGCACTGAGCCTCGATGTTGCCAAACTCCGTCATTGTTTTTATGTCTATTAGCTTCATTGTGTTGATGCATTTTGACCTGCTTCTATTTTCCGCCGCAACACGTAAACGTCCTCATTCACTCAGTGCGTTATGGTTACACATCGCTTAGGATTTGTTGCTGCGCGTTTGCGCAGTGAAGGAAAGACGAGACCAGCTGGACAGACAGGCTGGGAAATGAGATGCAGGTGATCGGTATCGCTAACAGAGCCAATGATCGGCCGATCCCGATCATCACCGATTTCACGGAAATCGGCGGATTATGATCGGTGACCGATCAATCGGCACACCTCTATTATTATTAGACATCCATATTTGTAGTGAACGGAACAAATCATGTCCCATTCAATACCGGACGGGTGGTAACATAACTATGGCATCTATTTTATGCGCCTTATAATGTGGTGCGCCTTATATATGAAAAACGTTTTAAAATAGGCCATTCATTGAAGGTGCACCTTCTAATCCGGTGCACCTTATAGTGCGGAAAATACGGTAATACAAAAACAATCCGGAAGCTAGAGACATTTCAGAACCTTTTATAATAAAGTGCAGTTTGTGAATGAATTGTGAAAGGTTAAGAATTATTTCAGAACCAGACTTAATAAACCAAACAAGTCCTTTTCTCACTTTCATGGAGGTTCAGAAAGTTAAGCTTCATTTCTCACTGGATTTCATCCAGAGTTCAACAGTAGTGTGAATGGATTCCTGCTTCCTAAACCTAACTTATTTCAGACCTCGACTCCTGGGTCTTACCAACGTAGTAGGAGAAGGTCCTCTTGAGGCGGTCGAACACAAACCAGCGCTTCTTCCAGGACTTGATCTTGCCTCCCATCTTCACCAGGTAGCCCTTGCACATCTTCTCTGTGAGAATGACGTGGTAGCATGTCTCCACGCTGTGGCCCGACGACTCCACGTGCGAGCGCAGGTCGAACTCCTCCCTCCTGATGGGCAGGTAGCGGGTCATCGGTCGAGCCTGGATAGATGAAAAAGAAAGATTGGACTTCTGTCCTGAAGATCCTGACATGTTCAAAGATGATGTACTCAAAACTTTGGTAACACTTTATTTGAAGAGCTGTGCATAAGGCTGACATGACACTGACAAAAACTCGACATAACACCTGTCATGAACATGCAGTTTATGACTGAAGTCTTGATGAATGTTTATGACTGTTGTCATGAAATGTCATTCAGTAAATGACACTTTCAATGCAAAGTTGACACTTTTAATGGACTTTCAATGCAAGTTTTAATAGAACTTTTCATTAAAAGGGTCATTATTGTCCAAATATTGTTTTTGTGACACTTAACTGACTTTTAATGCAACTTTTAGTGCAATTTTGTATTAACAGTGTCATTATATACTGAATAACACTTCATGACAACAGTCATAAACATTCATGAACACTCCTTCATGTTTATAACAGGCGTCGTTTCATGCCAGCCTTCTGAAGTTATCCAATAACCTCTAATACTAAGTGGGACCATCACACTGACCTGAGAAAAGTTCTTGGACCTCATCTTGACCTCTTTCTCCACAAGCTGCTGTCTGTGGAAAGTTTCATCTTGGAGTCTTCTCTCTGCCTCCTCCCTCCTCCTCCTCTCCTCCTCCAACATCTGACGGCGAGCCAGGCTCTCTCGTTCCTGGGGGGGAAAAGTGCTTTCATTAAATATTTTTTTGATCTTTGGGAACAGCTTTACAGAGCATACAAGATTCTCTCACTCTTTTTTTTCCATCAGCACAGCACTCATATATTTATGGACATGCTCCCCTGCTGGGAGCTACACACAGACTGAGTGCTGACCTCTGAGCAGATCTACTGCAGCAGTGCAGCTTAACCAGTCAGCGGCATCGAGACCCGGCTGGCTTACAGTAGTTACAAGCTGGACACATGTTCTTTTGGCACACCAGGGCAACAGAGAAGTAAAAATGGAATAAAAATGGAAGACACCTGAAAACAAATCTGATCTTCACAGATATTTCAAACTAAAATGTGTTGCAATCAAACTGCAGCTTTAACACAAACTCTTTTCCACACCTTCACTACAGGGTGAACCTCTACAGCTCCTCCAGAGCAACCATGGTGACCAAGAGCTACATGACCCTTCAAAATAAAATGAAGAATTTGATCCTCTCCTACAGGAAATTTGTTTAGGTTTTTAAATCAAGACAATTCAATTTTTGTTTTATACGTTTTAAGATAAAGAAAATCAAACTTCTACATAAAAGAGACAAAAAAATTTGATGTAAAAAGGCCAACAGTTAGTTATTTATTACCTTTGCAGGTTAAAACATTGTTGAGTTCTATAGGATTTTAACAAAAGTCATCAAGACCCCATGCAGGTCAGCTGGTCTCAGACTCATGGTGTTTATAACACATGGTGTTAATACAATTTACCTTATTATTTATTTAGGGGTATTGCAAGAAAAGAGGCACATAAGATTTCTCTATTTATTTGAACAAAATAAAATAATAAAAAAGACAGGAATGATTCCTCCCACTATCGATTATGTTCTACTTTATGGTGGTTGATATGAATACCTCTGTGATAAATTTGTCTCTGATGACAATAAAAAACGCTACATTGTATAAAAAACAAGCTTTTTCTAGTACAAAAATAAAATAAAAATAAGCTAAAAAAATTCCAATCAACAGGTGATTTTATTACATTTTATTACCTGAAATGCAATAACAACTTTCCTTTAGTGAACATTTGGTCATTTAGAGCAAAGGACCAATCTGCAGCTAAAAATACTTTTAACATCAACGAGTGAAGTTCAGACCTTTCTGCTGGACTTATCAATACAGTGCAGGGCTGATCTTTTTTTTTGATTGATTGATTAATAATTGAATAGCAAAAGGTTTACAAATAGCAGATGTTTTTGTCTTTTCAAAATTTGAAACAAGTTAAGCTAAAACTGCCACTTGAATTCTGGGTGGAACATGTTTATAGACCAAGACGTTTTTTTTTTTTAATCTTAAATGCAAAACATTTATTTTTTTGCCCAGTTTTGGATTAATTGCTGATAAATTGTTTCAGTCCTACAATAAATATAAAACACTGTAAGGTGTTAAATTAGTGTTAGGTGAGGTGAACACAGAGAGCACAGAACAGAGGCTGTGAACCAAAGACCTGAGCTGCAATCGCAGTTTTATGTTTTTATGTTTCCATATTGCTCAGTTATGGATGAGATTTCAACACAGGCTCATCCGTCATTGAGAACGGATCTGGGATGGATCAAATCAGATCCTTACCCGCGACTCGATCAGCCTGGCTTTCTCCAGTTGCGCCTCCTTCAGCATCTTTTCCATCTCCTCGATCTTCAGCACGTCCACTCCTCCAACACTGCTGGCAGACACAGCACAGTAATGACTACCTCACCTCCTGTGGAAACACCTCAATCCATGCAGATCACAAGAAATCTTTAAAAACAGAGGAATTACAGCGATAAATATGATTGTTTCGTCAGCAGGGAGGTATTGATGAGCCGGCCAGTCATTAATCAGGGAGCTCTAGAGGTGCTGCTCCACCTCCACCTCCACCTGGTTCAAAGCTAGCTGTCTGGTTGTGGTTTTGGGCTGTGTGCTTGCATGTGTCTGCGAGTGTTAACGTCTCGTTTTATTGGTTCAAACGTTTGCAATCTGCAGTTCTGGAGCCACATGCAGCTCTTCTGTCAGCCTGGAGGGATGTGTGTAACTTTAACCAAAAACAACAGATAAATACTGCATAGAAACGCCTCAGGAAAGACTAGTTGTAGCAATCGGCCTTTCATTTACATCCCCATCACCAGTCTGCACATCTGCCAACTTACATCCAGATCAGCCGCTACCTTCTGGGTGTTTGCCCATTTCTGTCACCATGTGGAGTTCTATGCAATATGTGAACGGAAATCCAACCACGTAGTCACCTGAACTCGCCCAGATGTGTTAATCCATTATGATTATTGGCTAATTGTGACAAGCTTTCACTAGTTTCCAACTCGTATTGAATGGCTAATCCAATTAGAAAGTACACATTTCATTTATCCAGTTTCTCTTGGATCATGAAAACCCTTCTAGATTTTGAAGAACTGATGGAAAAATAGAGAAGTCAATCTTTACAAAAAAAAAATTTCAAAGTTGCAGTGTGTAACTTTTATAAAAATGTTTTTTACATGTTTGCTAAACTGTCACCATATTTTCATATTACAAGGTAATATGAAAAAGTACATCTCCTCCTCCTACCTGTATTTCTACGGCGCTCTGCAGAAATACATTGCTCGCTGTTTTAAATGGGTTTCCAAAAACAAACCAAATCAGGCTGTAGTAACATTACAGCTGATAGTTATTAACAACCAATGCAAATCCAAGCAGGAAACAAAAAGAAGCAGAAGTAGCATTAATGCCTCCGATTCCTTCCAGTATCTAGACTAGCGGTTCTCAACGTGGGCGGTACCGCCCCCCTGGGGGCGTTTAGAGGACTGCAGGGGGCGCTGGTGGACATTTTTACAAAACGGGGGAGCTGGGATTCCTCTGGGGGGCGTTTGGTCGAAGGTAAACTTTACACCTTAAATGCACAACAATACCAGTTTAGACTTTGAGCAACTTGGTAAAACTGTATTGTGTAACATTAAATCATATTTGGCTGCAACGGTATAGATGGCAGCTCTTCTTCTATTCAGTGTTTGTAGCTTCTTGGTGCAGCTTCGCTCCTGCTACTGGTAGCTTCACCGCATCAGTTCAGCGTTACACTGGCTGATGACGTTGCTGTGATTCACTTTGTCTAGTATTTTTGTACACGTTTTTATCAGTTCTGTGATAATGTCAAAGCAGCAACATATATTAAAAAGTGTTTTATTTCCATTTGAAAGCTGCATGCTTACATGGAAGGACAACAAAAAATCTCTCTTATAAACATGTAATGACTAAAACCACAATACCCTCACTTTGTATCCCTCTGAAAAATGAACCCATTTAAATAAAGAAATCCCTCCTTGGGTGATACCTCGATAGGCATCATTCATTTTATAGCATTAACACCGATGCTGTAAGTGGTCCGGTATGAAACGGGTGTGATAGAACAACGGTAGCACAGCACATTTAAATTTCAATAATCAAAATTCCAAAATTGTGTCCATTGTTTTAAAAGGTTTATGTCAGTCTGCCTTTTCCCCATTAACATGCTTCCCGACTGCCCTGCAACTTAGGGAGTTGGAAAAACACAAAAAAACAATGTGCACATTGCGCAAAACTCTGAAACAGGAGAAGTGGGACATAAAACGAACTAGATGTGAATTATATAAATAAAAACAGAGAATCCGATGCTGAACACTGAAAAATCAACACATGATGTGAAACACATGACAATTAGACGGCGCTGTTGCTGAAGAGTGAAGATTACTGATGGTGAATAAACGATACAATAAATCTAGCAACAGGAAGAAACTAAAGTGGACATAGCAATAAACCAAGAGAGGATAATACTAATCAAAGGAAACTAAATGGAAATGAATGAAGAACAAAATGCAAGAATAAACTAAAGTAAATACAGAGGAATAAACTGGTATGGCAAGACCTTTGGAGCAATAATTAATACAGAGACTGTATGGCAAGAATAAACAGACACTATTTCCAGATAAAAGGTAAAATAATATTATTGAAGTTCCATGGGTTTGTTGAGACCACATCTAGTACTGAGAATAACTATATCTTACAGAACATAGCAGTAAAGAACTGTTCATTTATTTATGTTTTTAATTAGATTTTATATATTTATTTCTTCAATATTATTTTTCATGTCAGTGTTAATGTCATGAGGCTGATGACTCCATGACACTTTGAATTTGACTAATTAGGTTTGATCAAGAACCAGATTTATTCTTTGTAATTTCTGTCCAGTAAAACTATAAATCAATAGACAGGTCTATATAAAGATATAATCCATGTTTCTGTCTCATATTTGTATGGCATTAAAAGTATCTGGAACTTTTGTTTTTCCACTAAAAGCTCTGGTTTGCACAATAAATGCCATGTGGGTGAAATTTTATGGATGATACTCTCATGTCCCATTATCCTGAAGGCAGCACAGAGCTGCACCACCAGAAACCGACAGAAACACTGAAGAGAAGAAGAGTTATGATTAATGTAGTTACAGTTCTATCCATGTTTTAATGTTGCAGAGCTCAGTCGTTTGCAAATAGTTCAAAGTTTAAACTGGCATGTTGAACATCTTTTATCTGGTCATTTTTTGGAATATTTAACAACTACAAAATGACAAAGAATAAGAATAGTTTTCCACTCTGACTGCTGCTGTTAGGCCTACAGATTTTAACTTGAATGTTCATTACATTTTTCGTAGACACCTGTGAAAATAATTTTTATTCCCATGGCTTTTTGTTTTCTGGGAAATTATTTTTGGTGACAAATACAGAAACAAGCATAAAAATCAAACATCTACAATAGTGATAGTAATATTAATAATAAAATAATAGTCAGTGCAAAGTAGCCTACAAATTCTTTAGTGGGGGGGCGCTAGTCCAAAAAAGGTTGAGAAACACTGGTCTAGAATAAATTAGATGAATGCTAACATATTCATCAAAACAGAATTTTTAAATCAAACTTCACATTGATTTTTTTTTTACATTTTTTTACATTCAGGCATGTAAAGACCCTTCCTGCCATGAAAAGTGTGCCTCAACGTGTGTGTTGCTGTCGTACCCACCCGGACATGTTGTCGGGTGAGCAGGCCGAGTTGTTGCCCGTGGAAACGCTGGTGTCCATGCTGTCTGAGCTCTCCAGGCTCAGGGTGTCGTAAGGCTGCTCTCCGGCCGATGGAGGCTGGTGGTGCAGGATGGAGTGGTGCACCACGGATGGGGGACCCGACGAGTTGTGGCTCAGAGTGGGACTGTTGGCCATGAGGGTGGAGTATGAGGCTGGGAGGTGAGGGTGGGAGCCATGCAGCGCCTCCCACTGGCACTGGGCCTCGGCGGCGGCTCTCTGCTTGAGCTCGGCCAGACGGCGACGCTGTTCCTCGATCACCTGCTGACCTGACAGGAAGAGGAAGAGAGAAAAGGAGGGGTGAATTCCTTTCTTTATTTGAATTTTAGAGGGAGAGCAGGACAACAAGCTGATCTGGTCTGAACGCATCTGCTGTATCTCAACCAGTAGGTCTGAGCCATGGTGGTGGAACCTGAAACTGCTGCTGCGCAAGTTACTCAGCAGTTTGTTGTTAGGTAACCAGAGAGTAAGTAAGTTATCCACCTTGGTTAACTGTCTATTAGAGGTTGAACAGCTAAAGCCTTTCCTCCACCTGCATCTCAAAGAATGTTGTGCAGTTCTGGATAGTAGTTCAGTGAATATTCTATATACTGAATATTAAATATTTTTAAAGTTGTATTGTCTATTGATATTGATCACCTGTCTATCCCAATATATATTGTTATTGATTTAGTACACATCCAGCTATGTGCTCAGTCCCAAAGCAAGCATAACAACCCAACTCCTCTGAAATTCTCTCTCAACATGCAGTATTCTCTGGCAGAAAGAACCAGCAGAGAAAACTGATGGAAGAAGAAAAAGGATCCATGTTATAAAGAAAAGATAATACAATTTTTCTTGTTGTTGTTATTTGGTAGGTAAAGATTGTATGAGACCATAGAGAGGGGAGGAAAAACGAAGGTTGGGGTCTGAAATGAACAGTCAGGTTGTGTGAATGTCGCCTCTGATGGACCAATCAACAGAGCCAAGAAGTTAAGCTCCCAGGTTTTTATCATCACAAAGCCACATGCAGAGTCTGGGCTTTGTTACACTGAAGCCTCCAGGCTGAATGCTGATTGGCTGCCTGGTTGTTATTGTAGCTTTGTCTGCTTTTCCATTCAGCCTCATTAATGAGGGAGAGTCTGACAGACCCCTCGTTTATAGAAGCAGTAACATATTCATAGAGAAGCTGTACTCTAACATAACTGCTGTCTTTTATTCTGATGTATGTGACAAACACAAAATAGTGCACAATTGTGGAGTAGAAGTAAAATTTTGCTTTTTTTCCCCTTTTGCTTTGAAATAAAATTTACAAAATTGAGATTGTTATCTGATTCCAAACCCCTTCATCAGGACAGCTCTGAGTGAATGAACAGAGGGCCTGCCTTGCTCATGGTGGCAGCATAATGGAGCCCAGCTGCGTTATTCTCATTGGCTTTTTCTAGTCTTTTCTTCTTTTTTTTTGTTTAGACTATTATTCCCTGGATGTTCTTCCTTTTTTATTTCGGGTTAGTTATTATGATGCACAACCGTGGCAACAATGTGTTGTTTTCACAACTGGGAGAAGCTGATTAACATCTCAAAAGTTCAAATAATGCTTGAACTTTGACCGAGTTTGTCATGAGAGTCTTAATACAGGCCCAGTTTACATGACGATCCAACAAAAATGTAATTTTTGTTTTTACATTTACATGAAGATGTTCTAATTACAATCTTTGTTTACACAGTAAGGATAACCAACAAAAAGGTGTAATGCTCTCGCCATGCGACTAGTTGGTGCTAGGTTCTTTGGAACTAAGTGGCATGTGTTTAAAAAAAAGATCTTCTTGAAAGCACGTCGATTCGCGTTTCCCCATCAGGTACCGTTCCCCCAGATATTGGGGGGAAAACACACACTGTGTGTCTGATTAGGGCACAGTTGGAAAAAAGTTGTATAACTTTGCTGAAACATGTTGTTTGAGCTTTCATGGTGTCTGTAGTTCTCTAGATAAGAGCGCTGAACAAGCGACTGCTTGTTATGATTGCTGAACAAGTACATGTGTATTTTGACACCTGGGCTGTGCAGCGTGGTGAACAGACGCTGAGGGAAACGTATCTGGTGGGGAAACACGAATTGTAGTAACACCAGCATTGTCGGTAGTTTCTTCTTCTGTGGATTGTAGGAAGTAGCTATGTTTTGCGCCATACTATGCATGACCTGGGGATTCTCCGACAGAAAAGATCCATGTATTCTGTTTACAAGACAATGGACACCATTATGTTTCAGAAACATTGCGCTCTGGAACCCATTTTCAAACTGTGCCGTTGTCAGAGAAAACATTTGGTGGTTTCATGTAAATGTAAATGTACTGTGTCCCTCGGGGGCTTTGTGGGGGGTTCTCTCCAGGAGTATGGGGTTTCGGGCCCTTTGATACGGGCTGTCAGGTCCCTGTATGGCAGTAAGTCGGGCTCGTTTCCGGTGAGAGTTGGACTCCGCCAAGGCTGCCCTTTGTCACCGATTCTGTTCATTACTTTCATGGACAGAATTTCTAGGCGCAGCCGAGGTGTTGAGGGGATCCGTTTTGGCGGCCTTAGGATCGCATCTCTGCTTTTTGCGGATGATGTGGTCCTGATGGCTTCATCAGATCGTGATCTGCGGCTCTCGCTGAAACGGTTCGCGGCCGAGTGTGAAGCGGCCGGGATGAGGCTCAGTGCCTCCAAATCCGAGGCCATGGTCTTGAGCTGGAAAAGGGTAGAGGTCCTTCTCCGGGTCAGGGGGGTCGTCCTGCCTCAAGTGGAGGAGTTTAAGTATCTGGGGATCTTGTTCACGAATGAGGGAAGAAGGGAGCGGGAGATCGACAGGCGGATTGGGGCGGCGTCTGCCGTGAAACGGCGCTGTACCGGTCCGTCGTGGTGAAGAGAAGCTGAGTCAAAAAGTGAAGCTCTCGATTTACTGGTCGATCTACGTTCCCACCCTCATCTATGGTCATGAGCTTTCGGTCATGACCGAAAGAACGAGATCACACATACAAGCAGCCGAAATGGGTTTCCTCCGCAGGGTGGCTGGGCTCTCCCTTAGAGAGAGAAGCTCGGTCATCCGGGAGGGACTCAAAGTAGAGCCGCTGCTCCTCCACGTCGAGAGGAGCCAGTTGAGGCTCGGGCATCTGGTCAGGATGCCTCCTGGACGCCTCCCTGGTGAGGTGTTCCGGGCACGTCCCACCGGGAGGAGGGGAAGACCCAGGACATGCTGGAGGGACTATGTCTCTGGCCTGGGAATGCCTTGGGGTTCATGGAGGAGCTGGAAGAAGTGGCTGGGGAGAGGGAAGTCTGGGCCTCCCTTCTGAAGCTGCTGCACCCGCGACCCGACCCCGGATAAAGTGGAAGAAAATGGATGGATGAATGTAAATGTACAGTACACACACAACAAAACTCTTCCATTTTCACCAGAAATCCTTGTTTTACTGATCCCTCTGGGATCATTAAAAAAATGTCAGGTCTAGCCACAAATCCTCAGGTGGGTTTAGTTCTGAACTTTGAGTAGACCATTAGAACATTAGCATATGTTTTGATCTAAACCACTCAAATACAGATGGCTGAAAGTTTAGGGCTGGTGTTCAAACTTTTTGCCATGAGGACCAAAATCATCAAGTTAAAAGCTCCCAATGCCACAAAAATTGTTTCTGTCTAAATTAGAATTTAAAATAAATATATAAGTACGAGGACATTAAGCTGTTTCATTTCAGAGACAGCAGCCGGACAAGTGAGGAGGACAACGTAGAGTCCAGCACACGATGACATCATCTACCTGATGAGATCTCCTCTAAGAGCTTCTGTCTGGAGATCTGGGAGTCTGTGCTGCAGCGGTGCGAGGAGAGGTGAGACGTGAGAAGGAGCTGGACAGCCGACGGAGACAAATCCGTCTCCGGCAGCCGTGGGTGGGCTAAATGAGACACTGCGCTCTGATCCACTTAGTCACACATGCAAATCAGAGATGAGAGGCAGACGGAACAATATCCAACCTCAGTTTACCTTCCATGAACTGAGTTATGCATATTGTGTCTGACCTGCAGAAGCTTCTGACAGTTGAAGGAATATTTACAGACTAAATATTACAATCCTCCCAGCCTGTTACCTTTCTGCTGCAGAGCCAGCTGTCTCTTGGTCTCAATGTCCTGCAGAGTCGCAGCCAGGTTCCTGGGCAGGCTCCCAGTGCTGCCGGTGGCCAGCAGGGGGCTCTGCTGGGTCACAGAAAATGGGGTAAACACATGGAACCTGGGGTTGCCAGATCTGACTGACAGTTTCCATCCCAAAAACAACTCCAAGAAATCAAAACAAAACAAAATTTTGTTTTGTTTTGATTTATGTTGATGTTGCCAAATATATTTAAATATATATATATGAATCAGGGTTTTCCCCAGAAAACCTGCTGAGCGGGGGAGGGGATTCAATCAGGGGTTTTCCCCGACTGGGAGCTTAACGCTGAATGTGGCAGGCAGCCAATCGGAGAGCGCAGATTCTCCACCTGCTTTCTGAGGGGAAATTACCTAGGGGAATCCCAAACAGCTGAAACGGTGCAACGTTAAGCCTGGCAGTGGGGCTAGAAAAGCATGGCAGCCGCAATGCTTATAATACACTGGGGGAAACCCTGTGAATGTATAATCCTGTGTCCCATATGTCACTGACTGGATTCAGAACCATTTTTGGTTGTTCTTAAAAATGACAAAGAAAAATGGTTCTGAATATAATATATTATATTGACACTTGATGATGTTGTTTTTGACAGATTCCACACAGTTTGAAATAAATTAATAAAATAACTGCAATATGGCATGTTATTAAAAAATTTGTGATTCTCTGCTGCACAATGACAACCATTTCGAAAGAATCTTCCTCTGAACACTTTCTAAAAAGCTGCCACATGTTGTGAAAAGCAGCTCAAATTTTAACAATCCGCCCAAAGCTGTTCAAAAGCAGTCCGACTGGGTGGAACCCTGCCCAACCTGGCAGGGGGAGGACGACACCTGGCCTCTGGAAGGAGGATTTGTCCAGCCGGCGTACCTTGGAGCTGGTGTTGCGCCCCAGTGTCGCCGCTCCGTGCTGCAGGGGCGATGAGGAGCCTGACTTGGACTGATGGAGCGGAATGCCGGGATCACTGTCCAGCTTAGAGCGAAACACCTGACAAAGGGGAAACGTTTCACAAAGTGATGAGATGTGACCATGTGATAGTAGATGGGAGTGTTTTGAAATGTTCTAATGTTTTCTAAAAAAATGTTGCAGTACTAGGAAAGTAGGGCAATACTTTTATATTTTATTGGCTATTAGGCAATAGCTAATAAACATTTTTGTAGTTGTAGCATGCAGCTTTGATTTTAAGAATATTTAAATTTGTCAGTGAAAATCTGGACATCTCTGATCTAAAGCTTCAAAGTTCAATCAAATTAAAGTTTTTGATAACCTTTTGTTATAAGCAAATCATTTCTTTCATTAGTTTTTTTGTTTGTTGGAGAGGATCAGCTTATTTTCCAGTAACTAAAACTGAAACCTGGACTATTAGCTGAGATTACCGTGTTGCATCTCAGCTCAGCCAACAGCTTCAAAAGTGTTCAATGAAAACAAAGTCTATGGACTTATCGCAGACTTTTATGCTTTTTAGCCATTTTACTGAAATATTTTTTAAAAAATCACAACAAAATATCAGGTGAAAAGCATAATTTTAGAGATGCTTGATTTCCTTGTTAGCATGTAGTCCACATACTGGGCTGCTTAAGAAACATTTTAATAAGGGATGCACCAATAAATCACTGCATTCTTAGATGACAAATCGATCTTATCCAGCAATCTGTCGACCTTAAAAAAGTATTTACAATCAGCCACTGTCTGAGGGATAACAGACTGACTGTCTGCACTAAGAATGTACAGTATATCGTCATCAACATCAATATCGGCCAATGTTATAACTGTGACAGTCCAAAAAAATAATGAACAACCAATACTTATTACAGTGGGAGATTAACTGAAGCACAGAAGCAGTGATGCATCCCCAGTCTGCATCTGTGCAGATAACAATCTCATTGTTGCCAAATTAACAGCTTTCTCATTATATGCAGTAAAATGAGCAAAGAAACAACACAGAGTCAATTTCAACACTGATTCAGAGAGCATGTGGTCCCAGCCTGTACAGGGTTAAAGTTACACTGATCATTGTTAATTTTTCAGAGTTGATTTTACTCTGATTAGAGTTAAATTGAGTTACACAGTAAACTTCATTAACACCAACAATTGTTAATATATTTTCGCTCTATGGAGATACATAAACACTTCCAGTGTTACTTTTCAAGCGTTATTCTGATTAATATCCAATAGTGTCAGATGACAAGCTGCTGGATTAAATTTGTCTGTCTTGTAAACAATGGAAAATGTAGTAATCATCTAACATCTGACACTGGAACTGGAAATATCCAGAATAAATAAAGAAAACAACAGAAACAAAAAATAAAATAGACACTCACGTCTCTGTAAATAAAACTGTCCTTCAAAAAAAACAAAAACATTCTGTCTTCTTTTTGAAGCTTTGGTCTTCAGTTTGAGACCAGAGCTTCAAATTGAAGACTTTTGTCATCCAGTTTTTGGTAGAAAGAGAGAAAGAGAAAAGTGATAACTCATTCAAATAGAAAATATTGAGCTTGTTTTAACTTATCACGCTATTAATTGATTTATGTTAAAACAAAGGAACAGGACATATTAAAGAGCAACTCTTTAGAAAGTCACTTTGGTACTGGTACCAGCCCAGCTTTCCTGAACCCAGTATGGAGCATCGTCTGGCATCATGACACAAATGTACTTAATTAGGAAACCTGAATTTTACCTTGTTGAATCTCAACCATTGTAAAAAATATTAAACTGCAGACTGAATGAGTTAATGAGTTATTGGTTATTTTTCTTTGTAAGGTGGGCAACTTAAAAAAAAAGGACACACAAAACACACACTTGCTTTTTGACAGTGAGTCAGCAGGACAGCGACGTTTGGCAGCACAGAAAACACAGCAGATATGGGGAGGGGTGAAAGGCTACCTGCAGTACCGGTCTGCGGCCTGACGGCGACTTGGCCGGCAGAGGGGGGGCACCGAGCTGTGTGGGGCCGGTCATCAGCTCCTGGTACCACTGCTCTAAATCTAATGTGGGCAGGTGAGGCCTACTGGGCTCACACTGGTGCTGGAGAGCAAATCAGAGGAGCAGCAGACAGAGACAGAGCACCAAGGTGGAAAGCAGAAAGGAAACAAGAAAACATTAGAAAGCATTGAAAGAGAGCAGAAACGGGGATGAAATGTATGTTTTAAACACATTTTAAGTTCTACTTAAAATTCTGCTGCTAGACGCAGACTTTATGACTAACCAATGTTTGAGTGGCTCATAAAGGTAATCCAATCTGAATTTAGAGACCGCCAGGAGGAACGTGGTATGACCACCGTGGAAAAGTTGAAAAGTGTTTAACTTTTGTTGCTGTTGTCGCTATTCCCTCTCGTGTGTTGGGTTCACCTGAGTGGCAGACACTTGGTGAACCACTCAGCGCTGTTGGTTGCGCCCGGTGTGTTGAGTCCAGGGGGTTTCTCAGCTGCTGCAGTCCCAGACTCTGGACTTCAGACATGAGCTAAGTTTTTATTTTCTCATTATTTATAAAATGGTGCACATTGGAATTACAAAAAATAATTTGCTTAGTAGAAACACAGCAATTTTGAGCAAACTCATGTTTTTTGATCAAAAGTTTTTGCGCTGCATCAGAAAGTCTTTTTTCACATCAAAATGAGTTGGTATCCAGCAGCAACGCATTTATTTGTAGGCACTGGCCTCCCTGGCCAATGAGCAGCTGGCTCAACCAAAGTCCCACAGTATTGCACAATTCATTAAAAGTTGAGTTTGTCATTGAAAATTGCTGAACTTATCAATGTCCTGTAAAATCTCCAACTATAATTTTCTGAAAGTGCCGCATATGTAGTGGCTCCCAAGCTCACCGCGTTTGTCACTCAAACATCTCCTCTGACGGCTGATGATGAGTCACGGTGTAAAGGCTCAAATAGAAATATAGCTCATGCAACTGTTTACATCCATTGCGGCCATGATTTTTAATGACTTATTGCATAAAAAAGACTTGTTCAAGTGTGATTTTAATTTAATTTCTTATTTATTAGATACACTGCAATTGCAAAATTGTGGGGGGGGTTTCCACATTAGCGGAATATCTACAAGGTTTTACGCACATTTGTAATGGAAATGCAGCTGGTGTGAGACTACTGGCACCAATTGGCTGGACCTCTGTTAAATTAGGTCAGTCAATTTAAAAGGAGGTGACTATTTATCCAATGACATAATTTATGTTAAATATTTTTAGCTGCCCTTATTTTGCATGAATTAGTTTTTACTTTAAAGTTAAAGACTTTGTAATGTCAATCACGATTGATACGCAAAAGCAATAAAAACTGCAAAACAAAAAAAGGGGGAGAATACTTTATATAGGAACTGTATTTAGCACAATTCGAATACGTCTCTTAAATCTCCTCTTACTTCAGTTAGTCACCTGCATACCTCTAACTGAGACATACAGGCATTTCTATTGCTTACACTCCTAAACATTTACTCCTGCAGGAGAGGGGGAAGAAGAGGGAGGATAACACACACCTCCACAGACAGAGAGAGGGAGGAGCCATGCCGAGAGGGGAGGCAGGAGAAGGCGGGCTCTCCTGCTCCAGGCTGCAGGGGCTGGCGAAGAGGGGAGGTAGGGGAAGACTCCACCTTGGGCATCCCATAGATCTGATTTAACTGGCCCACTGTCACATACTCCTTCACAGGTGGAGCACCCACACATGACGGGAGGCAGCAGGAGAGGGTGGGGGAGCAGAGAGAGACAAGTCAGCCAGACCAGAACAGCAGCAGGAGGGAAACAGGTGAAGAGGAAATAAACGCTGGATTAGCACTAAGAAACATCAGTTAGTTTGGAGATTTCTCTTCTGGCATCTCCAACCACACAACAACTTGCTTCCTACAAGCATGCCTTTCTCACACTTCTTCATCAATCTAAAGTCGCAGCAAACATTCATGTGGCACAAAGCCAACCAACAGAGGGAGCAACATGATATGAAGATGGAAGGATGGGAGGAGAGAAAGAGAGATATGCCAAGCATTAGGACAAGCAGGAAGTAAGACTACCTGTAAGTACAGCTTACAGGCTTCTGACAGCTTCACGTATTCCTGAGGCCCGGCCGAGGCGAGGCAAGAAGCAGACAGGATGAGAGGCGCTGCCTTCTACAAACACTACCACAACACTCATGTACACACAACAATACCATGGACACTTGATAGGGACTCTGGTGACAGCCAGACACACTCTGAGACAGACGTTACATGTGGCCGACACACAGCAACACGTAGCTGATCCGCTTGGTAAGATGGCCAACCTGTGGCTGCTCGGATCAACCGGAGGGAAAACACTGAACAGCAGCAGATCGCAATGTGGTCACACCAGGGGGAGTGCACTATGAAGCAGGATCAGTGTGATAAGTTTGTTATGAAGACAGAATTTACAGGGTTCCTCATTTCACGTTATACCAACTCAAAGTTAAGATTTTTTAAGACCTTCTTAAGACCACTATGAATGGAATTTAAGAGCAACATCTCCACAGAAATATACAAACTTCATCAAACCAACAGACAATAAATTTGCACTTATCCACTGTAGGTGCAACAAAGCTAGATGGCTAGCTAGGAAAGGGTAAGTTAGCGATAAGTTGCCAGTAACCCTCAACTGGGTTGGACTAACAATACTTAGTCAACCAAGTTTGTTTGACTTGGTTGCAGCAAGTCAACCGTATTGACCTGCTGCAGATTCACCAGCTCAAATAACAGATGTTTTTAATGGCACCTTTAATAAGATTCAAGACAGAGCAAAACTATAACTATAGAGAATGGTTGGGGTTGATGCTGCAATACAATCAAGTATAGCAAAAATATAGGCAACATGCTTTGTCAGCTAGTTACCAGTAGCCTCAACCGTCTTGAGTCACAGAACATAATCACAGAAAACTCTAGCAACAAAAAAATATAATTTGAAAATACAACAGTCCTGTTAAGACAAAGTTTAAGACTTAATAATAACATATTAAATACCAAATGTTATTTTTAAATTAGCTCAAGACATTTCAAGGCCTAATTTGAGATACGTTAACCTAAGACATTTTAAGAATGTATAAGCAGTAGTAATAGTAAGCAGATAACTGAAGTGTTGCTTTAAATGAGCTGACCCTACTTCACAATACAGGCCACTGCCTGGTGATGAGTGAGGGACACACCACAGCAGAGGGGAGAGCAGCAGGCATCATGCAGAGGTCAGCAGGTCAGTTACCTCTGTGGGACTGCTGGGGAACAACCGACAGAGGGGGGGAGGATGTAAGAAGGAAGGAGAGACTCCACACAGGGAGGTCTGGGAGGACCGGACATCCCCCAGCAACAGCTCAGCCTCGCTGATATGGAGAGTTTCCTGTTTGGACAGGTCAGGGGAAGGTACTTTTATTTGCCACAGTCAAGGTTTGGGACTCTTCAGGTGACTGGAGCTTCAGCAACATGTTTCCATTGAACTAATTCATGTGATACTCAATTTAGCAATTAAAGCAAGAAAAAGCTGAAAAACCTATGACTTGCTCTCAGAAGTTGCATTAAATCCAAACAGTTATCGCAGACTTTATGCTAGTCTACAGTCAGAAGCCAGGAGATCTGAGTGAGATGATGGTGAAATGAATGGGGCATTGGAAACTAATCTTCATCTTTTCACTCACCTCTCTCATGGCAGAAGAAGACTTGGGGAAGGTCTTTCCTCCGGTCAGGGTGTGATATCTCTTCTCTAAAGCCAACAGTCGCTCCTTCTCCTAGAATAAAAGCAGAATTTGGAATATACTGACACATGTTTTTCTGAAATTATCAGACTTTAGGGGAGGAGGCGTTTTCTTCCATACCTTTTGGAGCATTTGCAGCGCGAGCGTCTGGTCCTTGGCCAGCCGCTCACACTCCTGGGAAGCCTGTTGGCCAAGCTGGCTGGCCTGCTTCTCCAGAGCAGAAACCTTTTCCTACACAGGAGAAAACAACAACACGACCCTCAGGGTGAAGGTTTTCTAACTCAAGATGCAACCAGTCATTTGTCAGCTGAACAGTGCAGACAGGGTCCAGGGTCTCCTGCTACACCTACTAATAGATGATTAGCCTCCAGGGCTGAAGTACCCATGTTTTCATAAGCCTTTTTTTATTTGAAGAATGACTTTAGAAATCATTGATGGAAACAACAGAATTGATTTTAACTTTTTAAAAAATAGGAAAAAAGAGTGATAAGAGTGGTTAGTAAAAAAAACCTTCAGGTGGTTTTCAGCTCTTCTGAAAAGAGTTAAAGCGCTAAAGTGGAGATAGATACACATTTGTTGAATAGGTTCTGGCGTAGCAAATTATTCCATCCAGTGATGGGTCTGTGCCTTACCAGAGGCACAGAACTCTGAACGTTTCTAGGTCTAATCTTAAAGGTTTTTAATTTTTTCTAAGATGTGAACTCCATGCTACTTTTCAACCCCAGCATCATGTTGATTATAGCCATACACGGGGTCAACATTCTCTGAATTTACTTTATGCAACCTGATTCACGCACTCCAAACCAATAAAAAGAAATACTTCTAATTTGCATTTTCTTTTTTTATTTGCAACATTTCAAAAGTTCAGAAAAATAATTTGCATGACAACAGGATGGAGCCACAGCTACTGTTGTATTGTTTCACTGGTTTAAACGTCCTGGGGTTCCTCACCTTCCTCTTGGCCATGCTGCGGTGGTACTCTGCCTTCTCCTGAAGGAGCCGCTGGCTGAGCGTCTCCCTTTCCTCCTCCAGGCTGCTCTCTCTCTCCAGCTGCTGAAACTCCAGATCCTCAAACTTCTTGGTCCCTGCTTCCAGTGCCTCTCCATCCTAATTGAGCCCATCACAACATTGTGATTGGAACAAATATGCAACAGCACGTTGCCCACCCTTGGATATGGTATCCAGCACTCTCAGAAACCAACTCAACTTTCATAAAACCAGCAGCAGTTCTCAGCCAAACAAACTAAAACACTGGCTTTCAAGCTTAATGTTTGATGGATCATGATTAGAGCTCAACTGATAGCCAATTACTTGAATTTGTGCGAATATTAAATTACTTTAGAGTGAAAACACATTTATGTGGGTTGGAAAGTAGTCTCCCAAGTAAAAAAAGTATGCTTTAGTATACTAAATTTTAACATACTTTAGTAAACTTTGATTGATGTATTTAAACTGTACTATTTTGGAACAACTTTTTTGTGCTTAGTGTATTTTAGTAGTATTTAAATAGTATTAAATTACAACTTTTAGTATACTTTAGTATACTCAATGTATTTAAAAATTCTATTTTGAGCATATATTTTTAAATATACACAAAATATATTTTATATATATTTATATTTTATATATTGAGCAAGGATATATTTAGACTTGGGCAAATATATATTTTGTTCACTTAAAGTATACTTTTATTTAATATATTAAAAGTGTATTTTAGTACAATTATGTTTAAGTGTGTTTAAAGTTCTAATTTCAAAATTGGTAAAGTATACTTTTAGTATACTTCAGATATACTTATAGGTAGTACACTTAATACTTAGTATACTTAAAATGTACTTTCACAAATTTAAGTATGTTTGAAATGTACTAAAGTATACTTTTTTCACGTGGGCAATTAACAAGGGAGAGTAAATCTACAGCATTGGAAATAAAGCTTCATTTGAAATGAAGTGATTCACTGTTTAAAAGAATGTACAGTATAAAGCTGATCTTTAGAGCAAATCTATGTAAGTTACAGTAAAATGTTACTCTGCCGCTTTAGAGAAGCTGAATTGCAGACAGGATAAAATGTTATTATCCAGCCTCTTGAGACTGCAGCCTAGACGACCTAGAATGTTAATTCACATACAGATGACGTAAGAATTAAACTGACCCATTTAACAGGAGTTTAAAATAAATAAAGAAAAAAAATAACCTCTACAACACCCCAACACAGAACAAAGTCGTCTAGGTTTTTCAGGCTCAGCTTCTGTTTATCCTGTTTGTTTGGCATTTCTATTCTTTTCACCGCTCTGCTCTATTCCTATGGACGCATTAAACCAAATAAAGCAGAATCGATATGAACCAGGCAATGACATGATTTCCATGAAAGCAGCTATGAGGTGGAAGCCCGTAAAAACACAGAAGAGGTCCGATATAGAACTCATGTTACTCTGTTATGGCTGTACGAAGCCGCCTCAGCTTTAGCGACGGCATCAGCAGCAGCTGAGGGGATTGGGTCCTGATACGGCTGCATTGTGAGGGGAGGTAATGTTTCCTGCAGCTAGCTGCTACACAACATGTGTGATTTAATGGGAGCGAATAAGACTGACATGACACTTTCATAAACATGACATAAAATCTGTCATGAACATGAATAAGCCTTCATAAATATTTATGACTGTTGTCATAAAGCGTCATTTGGTAAATTATGTCACTTTTATAACAAAGTTGACATTCAAAATGTCTTTGTTATGACAACTTGACATTAACCAAGAAATCATTACTGTTTAAACTTTACCTTTAATAACATAAAGTTACCGTATTTTCCGCACTATAAGGCGCATAGAATAGAGGCCACAGTTATGTTGCCACCCATCCGGTATTGAACGGGACATGATTTGTTCCATTCACTACAAATATGGATGTCTAATAATACAAAATTGTTCCTGAGTACTATATATAGCAGTCTGCACTAGTCATTGTTTCACTCATGGTTTTGGTGTTGCGATATTGTGCCCAACTGCTTTCTGGTTAGCACAGACCAACCGACACGCTGCCGCCGCAGCCTCTGTCTCTCTTCCACCGACCCCCACGGCTTTAAATGTATAGCTGCTGGTCCCTTGGTAACTCTAGCCAAAGCTCCAGATAAATGTCTAAAGCTACTTTGTTGACATAAAGAATGTCAACAAAACAGTCCGATTCCGGTCGTGAGGAGAGGAGAGGCTTCCGACTGGAATGGGGCGTCTGGGCCGGACGATGGTCACCCGTCTCCGTTCGCACAGCATGTTAGTGGAGAATGTGATGCTAAATGACCTGCAGACGACCTGATTATTAGGTGGGTAGGTAGATACATAGACATGTCTATGGGTAGATCGGTCAGTCAAACTTTATTAACAAACCAGTTTTTTGACAACTATCCCAGCATGCACTGCGCGTTTCTTCTACGGGGAAAATGAAGTCGGCAGCTGCTTACTGTAGTTGCTAGACCTGTTGTGGCTCAATTTTGGTCCATATATTAGGCGCACCGGGTTATAAGGCGCACTGTCGGCTTTTGAGGAAATCTAAGGTTTTTAGGTGTGCCTTATAGTGTGGAAAATACGGTACCTAATTTTTAAAGTGCAATCAGTAATACTTTTATAACAAATTTATACCAGTAATCATTTATTCATAATGATTTATTATTCCTAAAGTGAATGTAGCCTTAGACTGATAAAACCTGAACATTTAAAATCCCAATAATGTGTTTTGTTATTTAAACCTTTATTTCACCAGCTAAAACATAAAGAAGGATTTCTTATTTACAATTTTAGCCTGAAACAGCTTGAAAGTGATTGTAGTTATCAACTGCAGGTTAATATTGATGTTTGGAAAGCATTATTATTTACGGATTTGTAAAATTCTGTCAAACAATCTGAATGCTGCAGCTCATATTGGGCACAAGAACAGCCTGTTTGAACACAGTGCTGAGCAACTGAGGACTTCCTGGACAGAAAATGTCACGTCTAATGTTTTAGCTCAACTTTTTAATACAAAAAGGCTGCAACTGCTGATGCCTGGCAGAAGGTGGGGGAGGGGGAAGACCCACCCTTTTGAGCTGTTCCTGCAACTGTTCCCTCAAGGACTCTGGACAGTTATGAAGCTGGTTCTTCAGCTCAGCATAGCCTTCCTGGAGCCTCTGCAGGGCCCGCCGCTCGGCTTCAACATTTGCCCTCTCCTAGGAAGACACGAGACACACACACACGCGCACACAGAAGGGAGGATGTTTGGGGAGGATTAAAGAGAGAGAAAGAGAGAAAAAACACAGAGCATATTACTAACTTTTAAATACTGATTATACAACTTGGGAGCGAAACCACAATCCAGCCTCCAGCATCAGCCGGTTCAGAGTCCTGAAGTTTTAAGTTTCATCCAGTCTAATGTATCAAAATAAGGCCCCTCCCTAACCTGCTGATGTGCACTGCCAATCAGCTGACTTACAGAGAAGATTAAATTACTATCGGTCAAAATCCAAATCAGACTATTTTAAACACTGTTGACTGGCCAGAACACTGCAAAGGGGGCACCTCTGGTATGCCACATACTACTCTTGTGGTCTAACACATTAAATTGAAAGAAAATACAGCGAGGCTCGGTAATAAGAAAAAAGAACTGGGGGAAAAACATCCAAGTTGTATGAATAATTTTGCGAGGCACTGTAGATCCTGGTTGAGAACAACACCCTTCCATCTACTACATTTCTTCCCTCATTCGTGAACAAGATCCCCAGATACTTAAACTCCTCCACTTGATTACTTCAGTGTTCTAAAACTGCTCTCCATTATCCCACAACAGCAGCCATCTTTCTTGATTTCTTCTGCTCAGGTAAAACATAAGTAGAAGACGACTGCCGATTCATTATTGCAGCTGGATGTGGAATACGTTCTTGCAGAAAAGCAGACCAGAATAGGCTAACAGAAGCATGAATATGCACATATCTAAATCTGAAAGCAATAGGATGTCTTAAGGTAGATGGTTTTAGTCAAGCAGCCTGTGCAGATGCATAGGGCTTTATTAAGAAGGTGAAGTTTCTGGAGGTTCTGGAGAAGAGAAAGATTTCAGTGATGTTAATGATCAGATTAGCAGGATCAGACAGCTGGAAAATAAATGGAGCAACATGCAAGAAACTAAACCCAGGAAGCAGTCCTTCATTTCATTTCAGTCCAGATGTACATGTTCCACCATACAGGAGTAAAACCAGAGCAGAACACTGCATGAAGCAGAAACACAGTTATTGACCAGATGCAAATGCAAAGGGTGATCAGAGACTGAAGCAGCAGAAATGGTGAACTTGATTTTCTTTCTTTGCCAAAGCAGTTGGAAATCCTAACGCGCCCTGCTGCTGTGTGTACCTTGTCCTTCTCCCTCTGGATGGCGCTCTCCAGTTCCTCCAGCTTGCGCTCCAGTTGACTGACGATGTCCGTCTCAGCTTCTATCTGGTCGAGCTCGGCCTGCGTCTCGCCCTGCAGCAGGGCGCGCTCCATCTCCGCCTGCAATGTTTTCATCACACTCAGACTCACACTTCCTCATCAAGAGATGGATCATTCTGAGCCTTGGCTCATTTCCGCTGTCTTTAACTGCACCTCTTGTTCGGACTCCTGTAGTTGCTGCTCCAACTCGGTGAGTCGGGCTTTGAGCTCGTCGGTCTGGGCCAGAACGCGGGTCCTCTCATCTTCCAAGTAAGTCAGCTCTGAACGGCCCACGCTGCCTGAGCCAGACGAGTCCTCATGCTGCACAGGTGGGAGACGATGAACTTAGTCCAACAGAAATAAAACCACACATCTGAAGGAGTAGCAAAAGTTTCAGTTGAATCTGATTTGATTTAACCTTTATAGAAGGGATGATTCACTGACTTCAGTTGTTAAAAGAAATTTATACCAGCACTTCAGGCTAATGATAATGCCGAAGAATGTGGTAAAGGGACAGCTGAGAGTAGATAAAACAACAAAGTTATAATAACTTGTGACTATTATCCTGTTTGGGTGTTGTTTTTTTCCATCAAACCACATTCTGGTTGTTGCTTTCCTTAGCAACGGCGCTTGATTCTCATCTCCCTTCAGTGTTCTGTCTAGGATTTCTCCCACTAAACTTGATTTCTTCAAAAGAATTTCAACAAGGCCAATCACGGAACAGAATGAAGAGTTGTAAACGATGGCTTCCATGTTAGCCACGCTTACAAATATTGAATAAACATTAATAGGTATGGTTGTTTACAGCACAGCTGTTTCTGTTCTTGTCACTGATTGCACAGACCAAAAAATGCCTTTATTCGTGGCTACTATCAAAAACTAGGGATTCACAAGATATTGGCATCAACTTCTGTAGAAATGTGGACTCTGGAAGCTGACATTAGTGTTGAGGATGTCTGTGCTTCAGTGATAGACTAACTCCTTTTAGCACAACTTCAACTCAGCAATAACGTTTTCCAAGGTCCCTTCAGATTGTTTGTTGAAGCAGAAATGAACCCCCACTGGGCCGAGAGAAGCTGCTGTGTTGTCCATCACTGTATGCGGATGTCACTTGTGCATCAGATTTATGGGTGTACAAGAAATGTGCAAATGCAAAGGTTCCTGTTCCTGTAACTTTGTATATAAAAAAATGCAATAAAAAGAACTAAAATATGTAATTGTTGAAATCTCTGTACTCATTGAATTAATCAAAATGAACGAATTAAAATTCTGGTCCTAATTAGAAGCTAATTTCACTTTTGTATGACTAGTTTAAGACTGAAACAATTGTGTCTCCCTTTCTGAGGTCTGGTCTGTTAATGTTTGGTGACATGCCATTATGGTGTCACCATGTCTCCAGCTATTGGGCTGTTCATCACCGGGTTACAAAAACATTTTTTTTTTAAATTGACTATGTTTTTTAACTGAATTAGGACTATTTTGCACCACTGAATCAAAAAATGACAACCATTTTTCTCAATTAGGTCAAGTATTTTATTCAAATCTGATTTAGAGAAATCCGATCTTCTGACTAAATTGTTTACATTTTTGTGACATTATCAATTAATTTCTGTTAAGGTTCCTGGAGAAAAAAAAGTTGTCTACAAATTTGATATCTGTAAATTGAATAATAAATACTAGAGATGTGCCGATCAGGTTTTTTCCTGCAGATTCCGATTCTGATCACTCATGAGGGCCGATCACAGCTGATTGCCTATACCGATCATATAATAATTATCTTTTTAATCATGAGCACTACCGGTTACATTATGTAGGAAAAGGAAACATGAATTCACCTTAATTTAGACAAAAACTTGTTTTTAATAACTTTTTCCAGCTTCAAGAGCTGTTGCCTTGCAGCAAGAAGGTTCTGGGTTCGATTCCCGGCCCGGGTCTTTCTGCATGGAGTTTGCATGTTCTCCTGTGCATGGTGGGTTTTCTCCGGGTACTCCGGTTTCCTCCCACAGTCCAAAAACATGACTGTTAGGTTAATTGGCCTCTCCAAATTATCCCTAGGTGTGAGTGTGTGTGTGCATGATTGTTTGTCCTGTTTATTTCCGTGTTGTCCTGCGACAGACTGGCAACCTGTCCAGGGTGACCCCGCCTCAGAATGTTAGCTGGAGATCGGCACCAGCAACCCTCCCGACCCCATTAAGGACAAGGGTGTAAAGAAAAATGGATGGATGGATGGATGGATGGATGGATGGATGGATGGATGGATGGAGCTTTAAATAGAGGTTCAGTGTGAGAGTCACTACCAGGTGGAGCAGAAGCAGCGTCTTACATCGCAGCTCTAAGATTTAAATAATTTTACAGGCTATTTGTTTAGCTTTCTGACCGTCATGCTAATCCAGGTAAGTGTTTGTAGCTGTGCTGCTTTATCTGCTATCTGATCCTCCATGTCGTTTTTACTGCAGTGAGCCTCGATGTAGCCAAACTCCGTCAAGTATGATATTGTTTTTATGCCATATTAGATTCGTCTTGTTGATGCATTTTGACCTGCTTCAATTTTCCGCCGCAATATGCAAACTTCCCCATTCACTCAGTGCGTTATAGTTACACATCACTTAGGATCTGTTGCTGCATGTTTGCGCAGAGTGAAGGAAAGAGACCAGATGCACAGGCAGGCTGAGAAATGAGATGCAGGTGATCAGTTTGTGTGATCGGCAACAAGAGACTGCGATCAGCAATCACCAATCATACACTTTTTCACGGAATTCGGCCAATTAAGATCGGTGGCCGATCGATTGGCACGCCTCTAATAAATACTGATAAGGGTAAGTACATGTGACCTGAATATTACGTCTTCATTGTGTAAAATTCCCCATCTCTTTTCTGTCCTGATGGAATTTCTCTCCTCCTGCTCATCACTCATTGATCCAAATATGAGAACAAGTCATGCATTTTGATGCTCATGTTGCTCCATAGTTCAGAAAGTTGATCTGATTGAGCAAAACCTATGTGATTTTTGGATTCAGCTCATCAAAATGACCCTAAAACTGTTGAAAAAAACCCCAGACAATTTTCTGGCTGTTGACCAGACAAAGATCAGAAAACAGTTAAACAGTAAGTGTTGTTTAAAACAGTGTAGAGATTAGATTAGTGATATTAGAGCAGTCATTCAGAAACTTTAGGGAGGTCTCTCTGCAGCATAACATACAGTATAGCAGTGAATCCACACCTTTTAAATAAAATCAATTCTTTGCTGGAAGAGACGTTGTTAGTGAGGTAATGACCTGGCTCTCAGGTGACTTGCTAGCTGTGGAAAACCTGATGTGTTTTTAACAAGGTTTTTCCCCCACAGAGCCAATCAGAAGTGACTCTGGCTGTGCTACCAGCCAGGCTGGAAACGGAGAGAAAAACAGGCTGTTCAGATACCGAGGATGAATCGAGTTGAAGCAAGAGAGGCAAGGGAAGACTGAGACAAATCTTTTGAATATGGACACTTCAAATACCGCAAACAAAGAACTCTAGAAGATTTACAATGCTTGGCAGAGACAATTGGACAGAGAGAGGAAAGCCATTTATTTTTAAAATGTATTTCAGGTTTGAAAAAGAGCAATGTGAATATTTCACACACTGGCACTGCAGAGACAATGTATTCCTTGTACTGTGCAGCCCCGGTCATTGAGTTTCTAATACAGAAGATGTAACGTTTCATCAACCACATGTTTAGATATACTACTGAGGTGAAAAGAACAACCATGTGTAAATGTATGAAAGCAGGTGTGTGATTAATGAGCCACATGCGAGTTAATCACCTGTAACTCTGAAATTGACCACCTGAAAACTCTACTTAGCAGAGTTCTGTAACTAACAGCAGAAAAGTTGGTTCCAGCAGAGCCATGCAGACACAGCAACCACGGCAACATGCAGAGGGAGAGTGTGTGTTGAGAAAGGAGCATGCCCTCTGACCTGTGGCTCTCCATTATGCAGCGCTGACACTCTGCTGGGGGTCCTCACCTCCTGATGGGTGCTCTCGGTGCTGCTGCATTCCTCCTTCAGGTTCTCCTCGTCGCTCTCTCTGTGTCTCTGTGCCAGGCGGAGGGCGGCCGGCGATGTCGGCGTTCCTCCCAGAAGATTCTCCAGAGACGGCCTCCGCCCTGAGCAGTCGCCCAGACTCCCAGGGAAACCCAGCCGTCCTGATCCCAGGGGGTCCAGCCCCACGCTCTCACCTTTGTTGTACTCAGCGCAGAGAGTCAGGATGGTCTCCAGCCGCTGCCTCTCCTGAGGAGGGAGCCAAACATAGACTAATAAGGAAGAAGCCAAACCCTTGTGGTTTTAACCTTAAACAGTGTTACTAAAACTGGGTCTAAACTCAAGCAAAAAGACTCAGTCACTGTCAGAATCTCAAAACCAAAAAAATACTTAGAACATACAAGATTAAATAGTCCTACCGTGACCTGTGATTAATGCACTTAAGGTCAAATTACTTTCTTTCTTTTTATGAATTTAAAGAGGCAGAATTATGTGTTGTCCAGGAACATAGTGCCATTTTATACCACAATCAAATATGTATCTTACCTTCAGTTGTTCTAAAAAGCTATGAAAATCAAAAAAGTCTTAAAAATTTTGACTTTGTACTTTAGCGCCTTGAAATTGGTCCTCTGTCTCTTTAAGAAAATCCTGCATTTTCTGAAAATCCACCTTCAGCAAGTCATCACAACATCACTCCTCCATTAACTCTACAACAATGTTTTTACCAATGTTTCCCTGAAACCACAACATTGAGGAGGTTCTGTGTCTTGAAGGTGGAGCTACGTCCATCCAGGCCTTTTTCACAGCTGGATAGTTACCAGGGGAGATTGAAGGATTTCTCCAACAGGCATGAAAGAATCAAGGCAACACTTCAGGTCTGTTTTTGATGAGGGAATAAATGTAGTAACACAACGTAAAGTTAAACAAAAAGTCAATTTTACATAATACTGCCCCTTTAAGAGTTTTTACGATCTTGAGTTTAAATTTATGTATCTAAAATTAAGACTTTTTCAGGATGTGTGGGCACCCCGACTTGAGTAAGGGCATTCTCACTCCTTAATACTGAGTTTGAATCAGTATTCTAGACTTTTTTAAAAAAAAAAATTGACTTGATTAATTGAAATGTGATATCATAACTGACTCCCTGATGACTCATGAATTAACAAATTAAACTTTTTTTAAATTCTATATCACAAAGTGACTCAAGCCACAGTACTGTCAAAAATCCCTTCATGAGAAGCTATGACAGCACAAAGTAGACTAAGGCAACATTCATACAGTGGGCAAAGGTCACCCAGATTTTTCCCCCATAATGACCCATATTTAACATTTTCATGGCAGTCTGAACAGTCACCGACTTTTACACCACCAAAGTGAGACGTGTCATGATTCTGCAGCGGCAGGAGCTAGACGTAAACAATGGCTGAAAATTATATATAAGAAGTGATGAAAGAATTCTGTATCAGTGAAGCGCATCACATCACAATCCCACCACTCTTGGCTCTGACTCCACATCCAAACAGACCTTCCTACAGGCCTTGGAGTCAAGGCCTGTAGGAAGGTCAGAGGTTATGTTTTCTTTTTCGTAGCTTCCTTCATCTTCTTATGATCTTGTGACGATACCGTCGGATCCCATTGCTGAATAACTTTAAAATCAATCCATAAACGGCTCCATCTATTATTACTTTGTAACCAGAGCGCTGCTGTGTGACGTCAAGGTTCTTCTTCTGCGCATGCGGGTCACAAAAAAGCTAAATCTCTGAGCATGAAATGAAACAATTGCCCCTGAAATAACAGAGGACTATCTTATAGCTGATGCTTCAGGAGTCAGAGTGTTTTTCAGCTTTCTGTGCACCCACACGACCTCTGACCTCTACATATCCACATCCATCAGAGCCTGGGATGAAGTGTCTCCTGGATGGACTTCTAGACAGCAGTGTACGCACAAGAGACCATGTTTTAGGTGCGTTTCTTTCTAAATGTTTAAATCTAAAACTGACAGAATGTGTTTCTTTCTAAAATTAAAGCAATAATAGAAATCTAACCATGGCCATCTACTGCTTACGTAAGAGCTGGGGGGTTGGGAGGTTGGGGGGACCTGTGTGATGAGCAGCTGCAGCCCCACCATTTACCCCCAATCTCAACCAGTAATCTAGGAGCAGTTAGCTTCTAACTGGAGTGGGAGGGAGCAGAAGACCCCTGTGAGCGGTTCAACATTCACAGCAAAAGAGCCACAATTAAAACCTTTACTGGCAGGTCTACAATTCCACACGTCCTCCCGCGCAACATCTGCTTTAATGTGCACGTAAATCAAACCCCGCTCCGACGCCCAGCTTTCTGAAGCAGAGGAGATGACGGCAGCAGCGTCGCTCCCTCTGCCAGACACCCTTCAGGCTCTGCTGGATGATTAGTGAGATCACAGACGCTCTGATTGCCTTGATTTCTGTTGGCCGCGACATGAATCAACTTTGGCTTTTGACGTCTGGCTTCTACAGATTGCAGAGAAATGAATTCTCTGTCAGGAACATGTTGACAGATTTAGAAAAATTAGAAGTTTCTGTCATTTTCCAGGATGCTCTGAAATCCAGAAGATGCATATTTTCTAGGTTCGGTCAGATTGAGCCGGGGAAGAAAAAAGGTGTTCCATTTTTATCCAAACTGGATAAAAATCAGGTTTATGGGCTTGAGCAAGCCTCTGATGTCATGACAACGCTAGGGACCTTTCCATGGGGAACCCCACCTCTCGCCCATTGACCCCTGTGTAACCCTTCAGGATAAGTGAGTTTAGACACAGGATAGGTGGATAGCATGTAGCCATGGTTCCAATGTCAGACTCCAATAACCAACTAACTTTGTATAAAAACTGCATCTATATGATTCATAAACATAATAGTCATTTTGCAGAGAGAACTGTGTTGTACGTTTAGTTCAACCAGCATCAATAAGGCTTTGACATGGTGAGAGAGATGCTGCCCTGCAACCTACAGGGCAGCAGAAGAAGTAAGTTCTCCTATTATATAGATTAACTTCAGCAATACAGACTTGTTTTCCTTTAAAGCTGGTAATTATCCCCTTCATTCTGTATGACAGCAGTCAAACAAACTCCTCATATCTCTTATTTTTATCCTCTCAGCAGCCAGCCTCTCTTCTCTTTCCCTCCTCTGAGAGTTGGTGTCTCCTGTTCTCTCATTTTAATGTTTCTTCCTCTTCCTCAAGCACCCTGGGGGCTTCCTTCTCCCCCTTCCACTCCAATTGGTGGTGCTTTGATCACCTATGTCACAGGCGTAAACCGAAGACTCTGCAGCGCAATATTTCCACAGTAAACTGGGGAAGTTCAACAAAGCTTTATCCACTACATAAACCTTGGAGGAGGGGAATTGGAAAATTCACATTCCCCCACCTCTGCAAAATAAACCCCATTCAACATCAAACTGGGATCCTTGGAGAGCTGTGCTTGTTCTGGTCCCAGAGGAGAAGCAAGCACAAAGAGACAGCACTGTTTTACTGTCTGCGGCTGCTTTTGTTCCTCTGTGTCCCTGCAGAATCCACAAGGATCAAAACGGCACAGGAATGAGACTAGCAACCCTATCCGGTGGCCACCAACCCCCCACAGATAACAAGCTGCTGGTCCATGACACTGGCACCGATTTCCAAATGACATACAGAGTTTTTGACTCCATGGAGGTCAACCAGAGTTGAACCCACCAAGTTCTGGTCTATGGCAGAAGCCCAGCCTGGCAGGCGGTTGAAGACCAGGATCCAGTTATTTCAAACAATTCCAGGATAAAGACAAGAGAATCGAAGATTAAAGAGAGACGAAAGGCTTGACGTTCCAGTCTTTAGAGAATTTCAGGGATAACACACAGGATTCTTTCAGGTCTTAAAAACACTCATTCTGCAACAGTTACATCAGCTGCATGGTAAACTATTTGCTTTGGACAAAAAATTTGCGCAACAATCGACAGCATCTCTGCAAAATAAAACCACAACGGCTAACAGTGGTGGGCACGATTCCAGCATGCCATTGCTGGTTGGTAGTTAGTTCCTATACTTCACTTCCTGTTGGAAGCCTGTTACAGACTGAGATTAGCACAAAATGAGGTTCTCTACAAACAGTTTGTAGAGAAGCCTTGGTGGAGACCCACCAAGGCCTTGGTGGGTGTTTGTGACACTCAGGATGAACTAGAAACCATTTTGGTTGTTCAGTTCATTCTTGAGCAGTAGAAAAAAAAAAAACATGTCCGCCATCCCTTTGTAGCATGTTGCCATCAGAAAAATAAAGGCACGACCTGGATTGGATGCCAAACATATGTCATGTGTCTCGGTATTTCAGCTTCCCATTACACATTTTCTTTTACATGTTGATATGTAAAAAAAAAAAAACTCAATAAGGTGGATTTTCTGTAAATGAGTTGTTGCTCACAAGCTTCACACCATGCATGTCTTTTTTATGAAAGTCAGGTTCGGTCGGGGCATAGGGGCGTCGGGGGGGGGGGGGGGGGGGGGGGGGGGGGGGGGGGGGGGGGGGGGGCGCGCGCGCCATCTTTACGGAGTCCGACAATTCTGTTGACGGGGGACCGGCAGCCAATCGGAAAGCACGGACTTGCACCTGCTTTGCTTTCTGATTGAAGATTGAAGTATATTTTTTAGATGACTTAGATGACTGTCACTTTATAAATAAACTGAACTAAATTATAAACAGTGAAAATGTTTCATGTCACTGATTTTGCTGTTGGTATTTCCTGGTTTCTAATATTTGAAAAAGATCCGTATTTTTCCATCTAAAGAAGAAGGAGTTGTGCAACAAGCCTCCTGTGGTCAAGCGGGACTTGTTTTCAATTTGAAACAGAAATATTTTCCAATCACATTTTTTCCAAAAGTGAGACAAAAACAAAGTGCATGTTCTCCAAAGCCAGTGGTTCCGGAGCTAAAGTGGTTTAATGTCCGGCCTGAAGCAGTTGGTGGGAGTGAAAGGTTCCCTTGTTAATGACTGAACTCCTCGGCATCACATGCAGAAAGCAGGCCGACCCACAGTGTAGACAGAATCACTTCAGCGAGCTTCAGTTAAATATAGTCGGCGGCGGCATCGGTTACCTTCATGAGCGCTGCAACCCTGCTTAAAAAGACAGGCTTCTCTTTAGCCAGGGCCAGCAGACACAGCAGGGGCTGCGTCCCGGGTGAAGCTGGCCCTGTGGCCGTCACCGTCCTGCTGCCGCCCGCTGTGTAAAACCGCTCCATTACGGTGGCAGCGCTCTGTTTGTGGCTGCTGCTCTCCTGGTGAACAGCCTCAGAACCACCTAGGTCGCTCAGAGAGGTGGGGATGGATCAGCATGTTGGGACGTCCTCCTGTGGGAGGCGACCTGCTGGTTTGCTCTAAGAAAAGCAAAGGGACTAACTTTATATACCGAGCAGAACTTTATACTGTTCGTCCGGGCTCCCCCGTGCTTGAAATAGGCCAATAACTTCAAGAGACGCTGCCGTGGCTGACTGCTTTCAGCTGTTCACACTAATCAATCACCATCGGCAGATATCAGCCATGAAAAAAAAGCTTTGAAGTGTGCAACATTTGCCACGATCGTCTCAAAGCTCAACTTTGTGCAATTATCCTTCTTTTTAGCCGTTAAATGATAGAACAAATAATGTGAGGCTTTTGAAGTGTTTTATGGAGCTTTAGACATCAAGCAGAGGGAGATAACGACAATTAAGCTTTACAAGTCAGAGCGTTTCAGGATGTCACTGTCAGCAGGAAGGGAAGTGAAGGCTTAGGCTTCAGAACCACCTGCACATTACATTGAAACACTGTCTGGAAGAACATGGCCACTGGGAGAATTATTCACCCATCTGTTGCTCTCTGGTTCTCCATCAGTTGACTAATTAACCAGAAGAGGTGGTTCACCGGTCGGCTTCTGTCAAACAGCAACACTGTTGTTGTGTTGCAGAGGCCAACAGGAGAAAACAAGATGTTTCTGCTGCAAGGTGCCCACAAGGTTACTGCAGCCATGGGAACCCAGCAGCTCATTAGAACACAAGACTGTTTT
This sequence comes from Poecilia picta, assembly GCA_033032245.1. NCBI lineage: Eukaryota > Metazoa > Chordata > Actinopteri > Cyprinodontiformes > Poeciliidae > Poecilia > Poecilia picta. The sequence continues at coordinate 1,709,931 of CM065365.1, read as the reverse complement.
CTAAATAACACACTTTACTGCACATTGCTGTACTATACAAAGGTCTGAGGCAGAGCTACTTTTTTAAAGGTTTCTTGAAAAAGATCCTTATTTTTCCATCTAAAGAAGAAGGAGTTGTGCAACAAGCCTCCTGTGGTCAAGCGGGACTTGTTTTCAGTTTATTTTTCTCTATTGCCTTTCAAAACATAAAAAATAAAAAAAATAATGCAATTCTGGATGAAAGTACTAAAAAATATATTTTTTATTTTAAATTCAATTTGAAAATCCTTCATTGATTAAATAATGCCCGGAACTAATTTTATCCAAGGCTCTTCAAGTTGTTGAGGATGGCCTAGTAGCTGTCAGTCTCACAGCACATCTGAGGAGACCTCTGACTGAAGACAGTATGACAGTGTCTCGACATGCTAACAGATGGACGAAATGCTATGAACTTTGTCCTGGTCCTGCTCTGGTCCCATAACAACGCCTCTGGGATTTGAAGTCATAGTTTATACTATTCAGATGCTCCCAGTTCTAAAAACAATACCCTGTTGTCATAACAACTGAAAAAATGGACAAAATTCTTCAGTTTTACATCATCCAAAACTAGACGCAACGAATGTTTGAACAAGCAACAAAAAATTAACAAAAGTTTAAAAACTTACATCATAAGTATAAATACTTTTACTAAATATTCCAAAAAGAAATCCAAACCTGTAATAATCAACACCCCAGTGTATTATAAGCCTGGCGGCCCGCCATGCTTTACTAGCCCCGCCACCAGGCTAAGCGTTGCTTGTTTACATTTCTAGGAAAATATATATTTTTTTTAATTTTTTTTTTTTTTAAAGCTGGGCTGCAAGCGTCTCTTTTGTCTTAGCATTTCACTAGCAGAGCAGATTTATTCCTAAAGGATAGGTTGATAATAGATAGGTTTATAGTTTATGTATTTAAACCTGACATTGCGCGCGGACCAATCACACAGCTGGCGCTTCTGCGCTTTGCCTCAGCGGAATCGCGCTGCCTCCTTTCACTCAAACTGGACACAGGCTGACCTGTGTGGATGTTTACATCAACCTACTGTGAGGAATTATGATCCTTTGGAGAACTATAAGAGTTTAGAATCCGTTCCGCAGCTCAAAGTGAACCGCGGGAATAACTTGTAGCGATTTCAGAGGTACGTGTTGTAAAGTGGTGAGAATGATTTATCTTTTTGAACGAACAATTATATCTGGCGTTTACATCTCAATGCGCTGCCCAGCGTGTGGCTCTGTGTCTGTCTTCCCTGTAAAGTTTCTGTCTGTGACCGGAGCGTTTATGGATAACGAGCAGCGCTAACCTCATCATGCAGGTTCAGCTTTCGCGCCCTCCAGTCTGTAACGCATCACACTGATTTTATATTATTTTATTATTTTTTTGTATTATTTTTCCGGTTACACGATGCATCAAACCATTTGAAATGCATTGACTACTTAGAGTTAATGCGAGCGGCCGCGCGGAGATCTGAGAAACTCTCCCATAAACTCGACCAACGAGAATAGTTTTTGTGAGATTATTAAAAACTCAACAGACACGAAATGAAGAGCTACTAAAGCCACATTAGCAGCATTGAATTAAATCTCCAGTTTGTTGCGCATCTCTGCGTAGTGCAGCAGATTACAGGGCCGGTCCAAGGCTGGATGAGGCCTGGAACAAAATCTGACTTATGGGCCCCTTTTGTTCCTAAAAATATCTGCACCTCTAACAGCTTCTGTGTTAGATTTAGTGAAATATGTCAGAAGAGAATAGTTTAATTGGCCAGCCTAAAAAGTTTACTAATTTGCTAATTTTACTAATTGCAGTTTACTAATTTGTATTTGTAAATTCAAAGATTAAACTCACAGCATGAGATTGTTGCTATGGTAACAAAACAATCTAACTATGAATATTGTTCTTTGAAGTTTTACAAAGTAAACTTGCCAGCTTCTTAAAATCTTGTATTTAAATGTTAAACAATTTAAAATCATTTAATTTATGTATGCCTAAACAATTGAATAAAATTTAACAGCATTGATAATCTCGATAAACAAGTGTTAAATTTATGTATCTGTGGTCTGTTTTAAAATATTAGCATTTAAGGGGCCCTGAAGCCCTGGGGGGACTGATGGAGCCGCTGACTTAATTTGGATTAAACAGAAGTACAAATTTGTTGTTTTTAGTCTAGTTGTGGGTTTAAATAGCATTTCACTGGAGATCTTTTTCTGTAACATATAATTACACAGTAATACTTTTACATTTCCTGTCACCTTAACATTTTTTAATACAAAAACACGGTGGACCACCTGTGGACCGACTCGGCCCCCGACCACTGGGCTTGGCAAGTTTTCTGGGGGAAACCCTGGTCTGTTTATTTAAAGCTGCATCCATCTTCTAATTATTTTTTACATTACACTGCTTTTTATCATTTCATTTTCTATATTTTAACAAAGTACCAAACAAAAACATTATAAAAAACATTGCGGTTAAACAAAGGAGAATAGCAGAAATGACTTCTTTTAAAAACAACCATCTTAATTTCAATGGACTGTTGTTGCGATGCAATGGCGCAACCACAAGGTGGTGGTAATGTGCCAACTTGTTTGTTTCAGCTCCATCTAGCAGCTGAGAAAGACCATTCAGTAAAAACTTTCAGCTCGGATCATAATAGCTAATCACAAACAGATAAACAACTGTTTTGTGTTACTCTTCTTCTGAAGTAGAGCAGAAAGCGCAAAACATTCAAACTACACAAAGTCATAAACAGAATAAGCCAAAACAAAAATATAAAATTAGCACAAAATCTCTTCATGAAATCCCGTCCCTGTACGAGTACTTAATGAAGCAATGCAGCACTTATCTCATCCAATATCCATCTATTATGGAGGACAGATCCTGACATAACTGGAAATAAATAAATGGCTTGGGAAAGCAATTCATGTGCCAAATATTTCATCTGGAAAATAAAAATAAGAGTTTTCCCAACTTGTTGTGCTAGAAAGGAGCAATCTAACTTCTAAAGAAATCACTTTTCTTTATTCTCAATAGATTTCCAGTCATACTTTATTAATTTTTTTAAATTCTAAAGTTATAAACAAATAAACTGTGCTGTAGTTTGATTGTATTTGCAGCTTTGAAGCCAGCAGAAGATGGAGACATTGGAAGATTGTCCCCATTCATGGATCATAGTTTTGATGCATTTAATGAACACTTTTATACTTGAGAATCAAGGGAAAATATGATCTAGTTCTGATCAACATTTCTACCCATCAGGGTTATAGAGTTTTATTATTTTATTTTGTCCACATTTTATCATATCTTGTTTAAGAACGATATGTTCTCTAAATCATATGCAACAGCCAAAAAAGCAAAATAAAAACAGATATGAAAAGCTAAATGATACTGCAGAAAGACAATAACCCCTCTAGTGGAGAGATCAGAGCACAACAGACAGAGGAAAGTTTCCACCTTTTCTGGTAAATCTTCTTAAAGTAGTAAATAAAGTTTGCAGAGAAGCTGAAAAGAGGGCAGTTTTCATCCTAATTTGGCTTTTGTTGTGTGATGGGGGTGAACGCACGTGGCATATTTGTTGGATCTGTCTCAACACCAGATTACTGCAGCTTTACTTTGGACCACAAACAGATTTATTGCTGCCCCAGATAAGGAGCCACCCAGCCGCCATCTAGTGTGTCACAGAAAGTCTGTCCTCGTTTGTTTTTCTCTGCTTTACTTCAGATCAGATGACTTGTTCTGTTCTTTTTAGTGCCGCCAAACAGAGACGTGCAGGCTGGCTAATAGTTAACTAAAACTAACAATATAATTTTTATAGTTAACTAAAAACTGAAACTGAGAAAACATTTATGTTAAAAACCGTAATTAATGAGGAAAAACTATTAACTAACTGGAACTAAATTGTGCATCTATAAAACTAAAACATACTATATATATATAAAATACCCTTTGTTTTCATGTTTATGAATGTTTTATTAGCTTTTCATGTAGATCCCCCCTACCACCACACACACACACACACACACACACACACACACACACACACAACACACACACACACACACACACACACACACACACAACACACACACACACACACACACACACACACACACACCAAGTAGTTCAAGTCAGCTGTCAGTAAATTATGCCGGTCAGCAAAATTGCAACAGCAAAAATTGGAATAAAACACCACACTCAGTGGTTGTTCAACAATAATTGAATATTTTTTTGGGAAATGGTATCTCCTGTTAAATATTTCAAACAATTAATACATAGTCACAAAATAAGATTTTTGTGATAGAAAACTATCTCTATTAGACAAACAAAAGACTAATAACCTGCTGCAGACGAAGCTGCAGGTTGTGTGCAGCTCAGCAGGTAGATATATTTAGTCCTCCTGGGAGATGCTGGTATACGTTTGCTGGGCTACATTTAACAAGCTCGGACGTATATTTAGTTGGGTGATCCTGCAGGAGGGTCACAAAGATGCCAACCATGCAGGAGGCTCATCAGCATTTCTGGCGTCCTGTCAAAATAAAAGCTACAAGAGAGGACAACAAACCTGAGAGCAGGGAGACCAGCTGGACATCCTCCTCCATTAACCACAATGCATTGCAGCTAGTTTTCTCTGTAGGGACCCCGCAAAGGACCCTCCCTCCACCCCTTCATCTCCGTCACTTCACAAAAGCATCATAACTCACTCTGCAGTCAGCTTGGCTCAAAATAGTAAATGACAAAGCACTATCTCTGTCACTGGGTTCAACTTTTCATCCTAACAGCTTCGTCCACGTTAACTCCTTCCTCCCTCCACCAACTACACCTCCCCCAACCCCGCCCACTGTTGGTCTGAGGCAATAACTGAAAAGTTCCCCTTCAATGAACTCACAGGAAGGATGATGTCATCCAAGATGGACATGAGCGATGGCTGACTTTGCCCCAGACGGTGCAGGCTGAGTGAGCCTGCCAGGTTACGGCAGGCCGTTTTAACATAAAATCAACTTCACCACACATTACATTCCAGATTTCTGAAATTAGTTTATGATGAGACATTTAAGTTAATTCAGATGCCACTATAGTCACATTTTGACTAAATGACATCATGTCCTGTCCAGGGTGACCCGGCCTCTCGCCCACTGATGATAGGCACCAGCCCCCTCATTACCCTACTGGGGATCAGAGTGTAAAGATAATGGATGGCTTAGCGCCTTGAAATTGGACTTCTGTCTCTTTAACTTCAGCTCTTTCTGAAACTCCACCTTCAAGAAGTCATCACCCCATGACTCCTCTATTAACACTATGGCGTGTCACCATGACAACTAAAATACTAACAATGATGCGGAAGAAAAACAATTTTACCAACTTGTTTTCTGTATCATTTTAACATTTTCAAAAAATTCTAACTTGTTGAATTTTACACATTGCTTGTTCAAATACATGGAAGACGGGTGAGGTGAGGTGAGGTGAGTAGTGCCTCATAAATGTGCCGTGGAAACACACAGGGTGAGACAGAAAGTACTATGCCTGGAAGATAGGGGGCACTGCTGAGCTGCAGACCCACAAAGGGCAACGTCTGATAGTTCTACACATTGAAGAGGCTGAAAGCTCACAGCAGGAACTGAAGTGATCCGGGATGAGTCTGCTTGGCAATTAGCTCTATTGAAACAGACAAACATCTAAAGATAAACGCAAAAAAGGAAAGACAGACAGACAGGCAGGCAGAGGTATCCTTGGAGATGGACAGGAATATGGACTTCATACAAAATAAAGGTGATCATACACAATTTTCAATTCAGACAGAGTTCGGCCCAGAAAAATGTTAGTTTTACAAAACCGAATTTGACTTTAGTTTTTATGTTTAACTTCATATCATACTGTTGAACAGCACATAGCTGATTAAAGGATCATTAAAATCTTTTAAAACCACTAATTGTTTCCATTATTATGGTCAAAACTGAAACTGAAGCGTCTATTTTGGGTTTTATATATTTGTGCATCTGATTCCAGAGGAGTCAGTGTCAGTCACGAAAACTCACCGAGAACCTCTGGTCTTAAACCCATGAAAAACTTTTCTAAAAAGTGATGAAAAAAGACTGTAGTTTTTCTGTATTTTTAAACACAACATGAATTGAATTTCTACAACAGAATGACAAAGGAGTAACAAATATATATTTTTTAAATTTCAGTTAACTTGGGTAATGTTGCTTTTATGGCTCATCCTAATGTTACTTTAGGAGAAACAAGGCCAAAAAGTGTGAGTCTGACATGTTGCTGATCTTGAACGGAGCAACAGCCAGAAAAAAACCTGAGAGTACCTATTAGAGTAGCGGTTCTCAACGTGGGCGGTACCGCCCCCAGGGGGCATTCAGAGGACAGCAGGGGGCGCTGGGAGGCCTTAGGGGGGGGTTTGGTCGAAGGTAAACTTTGCACCTTAAATGCACAACAATACCAGTTTAGACTGAGCAACTTGGTAAAACTGTATCGATGGCAGCTCTTCTTCTATTCAGTGTTTGTTTTGTTTTGTTTTGTTTTGTTTTTTGAGAGGATAATACTAATAAAAGGAAACTAAATGGAAATGAATGAAGAACAAAATGTTTTTAATTATATTTGATATATTTATTTCTTCAATATTATTTTTCATGTCAGTGTTAATGTCATGAGGCTGATGACTCCATGACACTTTCAATTTGACTCATTAGGATTTGATTAAGAACCAGACTTGTTCTTTGTAATTTCTGTCCAGTAAAACTATTCATCTATAATCAATAGACAGGTCAATATAAAGATATAATCAACGTTTCTGTCTCATATTTGTATGGCAATAAAAGGATCTGGAACTTTTGTTTTTCCACTGAAAGCTCTGGTTTGCACAATAAATATCATGTGGGTGAAGTTTTATGTATGATGCTCTGATGTCCCATTATCCTGAAGGCAGCACAGAGCTGCACCACCAGAAACCGACAGAAACACTGAAGAGAAGAAGAGTTATGATTAATGTAGTTACAGTTCTATCCATGTTTTAATGTTGCAGAGCTCAGTCGATTTGCCAATAGTTCAAAGTCTAAACTGGCATGTTGAACATCTTTTATCTGGTCATTTTGTGGAACATTTAACAACTAGAAAATGGCAATGAATAAGAATATTTTTCCACTTTGATTGGTTGCTGTTAGACCTACCAATTTTAACTTGAATGTTCATTGCATTTTTCATAGACCCTGTATTAATTTTAGATTATTATTTTATATGTATAATTTTTGATGATAAATACAGAAACAAGCATAAAAAAACTAAACATCTACAATAGTGATAGTAATATTAATGATAAAATAATAGTTAGGGCAAAGTAGCCTGCAAATTATTTGGTGGGGGGCGGTGAGGGACCTGGATAAGGGCTAGGGGGGCGCTGGGCCAAAAAAGGTTGAGAAACACTGGTCTAGACCTTGTATTTTGTCCTTTTGTGTCTGAATGTTACTCAAATTCCACCTCAAACTAATGAGACCTGCTTAACCTTTGAAATATAGTAAAAGAAATAAAACCCTAGCAGTACTCAAATCTTTGACTTCATCAAAGGTAGATTATAAAGTGGTGTAAACCCAACCCAAACATTTATTATTACACTCACAGATAATCAAAGACACAAATACACCTTGGACTATTTTCTCTTTAGGTTTCTTCAACCAGGAGAAAAGCCAAAGCTAAACGAGATAAGACGTTAAAAGAGTTAAACATGGTCAGACTGTGCGAGTCCTGTCCTGTCAGCACACTGCCACGTATCCAGAGGAAGCACCAGAACACGACCCGGCTCAGACCCAGGCTCTGAGCAGCTCAGCCGTCTCCACTACCCTCCAATTACAGACAGGCAGCAACACATTGAAAACCTGTCTGAAACGGACTTCTGTGTGCGTCGTTTCAGACAAGTTCAAGACCAATTCTCACCTCGACCCCTCGGGCTCGCTCCGGTTCAGGAGACAAAAACACTGTGGTTGCTAAGGACTCCACAACACTGTGTGTCAGCAGCAGCTTAGATAGAGAGCAGCCAAGTCACAGACAGCACACTGACATGGTTTATGGAGCTGGGTCACTCCTCCTTTCACAAACAGAGACATTATGTTCATTATGGCCAAGATTAGAGCATAAACAAGAACCTGCAAGAAGCTCCAGATCATCTCCAGATACTGAGAGCTTAAAGGAAAATTCTATGGCAAAACAAGTGATAAAGCAGTTCAGTTCTTCTCAGGAAATGTTTGCTGCCCTAAAAAAGAAAATCATTTAAACTACATCAAAGAACCAAAATAATCAATGGAATTTAGGGCACCGTGTAAATACTTGGAATCTTGTTCAAACACATGTTGGAAAACTGGAGGATTTTCCAAAGACACTCTTATATCACTATGCTCATTTTACAGTAAACACTGATCAACAGCCACTTGTTACTGTAGGATTGAAACTCACCAGCCTCTCCATCTCCTGCTCCCTGAGCCGCTCCTCTCTCTGTCGGCGGTGGTACTCTAGCAGCTCGTCTTCGTTGTCACTGATCTCTGTGATGCTGTTCTTCCTCTCTCGCATTCCTGGGTGGGGTCTCCCCAAGGACATCTTTCTCTGGGTCCTGGGGCTGGCTGCAGGGGATGAGCCAGGTAGGGAGCCCAGACTGAAAGCGGGTGATAAAGAGTTCCCGAAGCTTGCCTTACGTATCCCTACTCCACTGCTACCCTCCATCAACATGGAGGTGGGGGACGGACTGCGAGCTCGGATCCCTCTGCTGCAAGACGGCTCCTCTGACGTGGATCCGGTTTTGCGCCGCATTCTGGGACTCTCTGGGACCAGCCTGCCCAGACAGGAGGGGCTCTCCGGAGTTCTCGACGTGGAGATTGTTCCAGGCAATGCCCCTGGAAGAACCGGAACCCCTCTCCGAGCCAACGAAGGACTCAGAGGCGGCAGCTCCCTCATACTGCTGTTTCCTGCACTGCTACCATTCAATTCCAAGTTCCTTCGAGCCAACCGGGGGCTTTCAGGGGGCTGCAGTGACCGTGGATGCTGAGGGAGAGGAGATCCTTGGATGACATGAACGATGGGATCCAGGGGGGGCTGAAAAGCCTTACATGGCTGTGAAAGCTGCCTCGAGGAACTGGAGTTCAGGGAGCCATCAGCTAAGATGGTTTGCTCTCTGAAAGGACTGGGCGGCCTTTCCTGGAGAACTGTGGCAGTCTTGGTCCTGGAACTAGATGGCGAAGGCGACGGAGATGAACAGGTTGGGAATTTGGGGGTGACTCTGGGGCTGCTTGGCATAATGTTTTTACCACTAAGAGACTCGCTAGATGAAACAAGAGGCGTCTGTCGAGGGCTCTCTGAACCGTCCTGGCTGAGTCCCCGGCGGCTGGGCTTGGGGCTCGGAGGGGTCTCTGTTAACACTTTCCTCTGCAGCCTGGGGCTTTCTTGGACCTTCTGGCCCACTCCAGTGCTGCTAAAATTAGGCAGTATGGTCCTTGGTAGGGGGACAGGCTGGGTGCTGAAGTTGTAGCTAGAAGAGCGTATAGGCACAGGTGGCAGAGAAGAACTCTGGTCTTGGTGTCCTCCGCCAGCCGATGGGCTGGTGAAGCTCCCACTGCTGGCAGGCGAGGGGGAGGAAAGGGGCGAGAAGGGAGGGGAGGCATTCTCATAGCTGGACCCCACAGACATAGCACCTGGGCTGGTGGGAGGGGACAACAAATACCTCCCCCCTCCATTGACCATAGGCGACAATGGGGAGTGGTGCATTGACTGCCCCCCAGGGGGCTTTTTTGCCTCAGAGGAGGAGGGCTCAGGGTCATCCATGACTAGGGAATCCATGATCTCCTGGAGGTCCTTCTCAATGGAGCTGACGATGGCGCTGTGCTCAGACTGGACTCTCTCTCCAGGAGCTGAGGGAGAGTGGGAGGAACTGACTTGGTGATTCCCATTGACCAAACTCTCAGTGTCTGATTGGGAAAGAAGACACAGGAAAGGAAGAGAAGACTGTTATTAATATTCTGTTCATGGTGGTGTATGTGTAACAAGTGTATCAAAAAACAAAGACCAAATACTTTAAAAACCCCTAAAATTTTAGACGTCATTATAAATCTAACTGTAAGCCATCAGCAACATGTCTGTCAAGCAGCGGATTGCAGGCCAGCTACCCGAGCACATAAGCTAACCAGTCAACATGTTAGCTTATTTTCAAAAGCAACAGCAACAATTGTTGCTTCTCTGTTGCAACATGTTAGCTTATTTTCAAAAGCAACAGCAACAATTGTTGCTTCTCTGTTGCAAATAAAGGTAATTGGATCTGAGCCTATTGCAATAAGCAATTAATCACATGATAAAATGAGCTTGATAATTTCCATTCTGATGATTAATATGTTTTTAAGGGCAATTTTGTTTACAGAGACTTCATAATCGATTTTATTCATGGTTTTTGTGAGATTTTTATTTCCATTTTATTTATTGTTTTGTGTTGTGTTTTATTTTGGATATGTTAAATATCTTCTTCTAGTTCCAGTTTTTTAAAAAAAATGAAGTTTTTTGGTTATGGATGATGTAATTATCACAATTTTACTTGAAAATGGTATCAATCGTTTATTGTAATAATTATTGGGAGAATTTATCATCCAGCAAAATTTGTTATTGGGACAGTTAGATCACAAAACATATCTAAACCAGAAAGTAAAAAATAAAATGGTGAATAATGAAGAAGGACACATATGGGGACATAAGCAGAAAGACAGGTCTGTGACACTGGACAGGTGTCAGAGGCAAACACAATTACTGTGTTACCCCGAAAGCAACAGGCCAGCTAATCTAATCTTTACTCTGTAACGTCAGCATAGAGGATTATTACAACAAAAACACACAGCCCCCATGGGAGACCCAGCAGCATGGCCTGGAGCAGCAGATCAATGGTAAATGAAATCTGCTCAAATGCACTTGTTGTCATTTAAAAGGCAACATGAGGGAAACTGCTCCATCCAATCATCAAGCCAGTCACTGATTAGTCATTCTAGTGTACATCTGGCATTCTGTAGCTCAGGGTTTGTTTTTTACTCATCTCTCATTTATCAGACGTTTTTAATGGAGCTATATGAGATGTGGATGTTTTTGAGTTAAATTTCAAAAGCTTTGTGGTAACTATATGACATGTAACATAAAAATGTGTAACATGATCTGACTGCATTTTCTAAAAGTAAAAAGTGATCATTATATACACTGCTGGCAAAATCATTAAACACTTTTTTACAACAGGTGAAAATGTTAGCTATGACAATTATCAGTCACAAACCTAAACAAAACATCTAAAATAAATGACTTCAAATTGAGGGCTCAAGTTTTAGAGGATTTTCTTTGTTCTACAAAAGTTGCACAACAATTGCTGAATATATTGTCACAGCAACATCAGAGTGTTCAATATTCAGATGACAAAGGACTGTCAGGAGTGCAACAATGTTTGGCTAGTACTGCATATTCCAAGTATTATGAACTTGCATTTTTCCTGCCACAGTAATATCTAGCCAGTTGGAGTGAGTCTCACGGCTGCAGATGCTCAGACTGGACACAAATGACCTTGGCCAAAATACTAAAGGTCACAGAGATGAAGGCACAGATTAGAAAGTGAGGAAAAACAAAAATGGGCATATGTTACAACTTATATTGTCATTCCAACATGTTTTAATATAGTGCAGCCCTAATTGTGACCCAAATGAAATGATGGAGAAATACAGATGCCATATTCGGCAGATAAATAGAGGCACTCAAAGAAACTATATTAAACAACCTCTGTCTAAGTACACAGAACTATTACCTACAAAGGACTTTCACTTTGCCAGTTTTTGCTTTGTAGAAACAAAAAAACACAATTATGACATTAAATTATTTATTTACTAGATGACCATTTAGTGGTTTCCGTTTTCCCCATGTTACCTGATCTAAAAACATGTGCAAAGTAAAAGAGCTGAACTGAAAAAGACCCAACAGTCATAGTTGGTATGTTCCTATTAGAGGCTGCCTAATTTGTGTGAAGCATAACTTCACACAATAGTAATTGTTGTATATTTCTCTATTCTATTTAACTGCCTCAGTCGGAGCTTATTGCCAAAGTTTTAGTCCAGCAAAATCATGTTTGATTTACCCAGACAAATAACTGATTAAAAATAGTTTCAGGAAACACCATACCTCTGCTGATCTTCTTCATGAAACCAGGCTTACTTATCCCTGAGCAAATTTCATCAAAAGATGGAAATCATTTACATATTTCAGATTGCAACTGTAACTTTCCTGAACATTTGGCTGCAGGTGGTTCATTCCTCACCATGTGACAAAGACAAAAATATATTTTTGCTGCTTTTAATGTTAAAACTGGGGTATTCTACTCTTGGAAAATGGACCTTCTTCCTGAAAAAGAGACCATTTCCAGACAATTCTCAAATTTATTTCAACCAGATTATTCCTTCGTGATTGTTAGTCAAGCACTTTGTGGCAAGATCTAAAACCCCCACAGGGTTCAATGGATTCAGTGTAAATTGAAGGGCAGAAATGTAGCTTTCTATTTCAGCTTTTGAAGAACACTGTCGCTGTCTTTAATTTTTGCGCATACAAAAGTCGCAGAATAAATTTCAGATTAAACTACTGTAAACATAAATATGAATCTATCTGTGTGTGCATGTGTTTGCAGATGTAAACACGATTAAAGGACAAAGCAGAAAAATGCACTAAGGTCTGTTTTTGTGTCTTGATGCTGATGATGTCACAGACGTGTCCCATGAGCAAAACTGCTGTAAAATATAGAAGCTTGAGAAATAATGCATTAGTTGAGCTTGCTCAGCTGAGCCCTGCTCGGCCGGATCAGAGCCACTTCACTGTATTCCAGCCATCTGGCAGCAGCCGCGGCGGTTCGCTGGATCCACCAGGGCCCGTTTAAATGTCACTGTCATGTCGTTTATTGCAGACAACAAACCGACGCGATGCTTGTGTGCAGCGCACAAGGAGGAAGAGGAGAGAGGATGGAAAGGGGGTGGGGTGACAAGAAATTAAAGCATCAAGAAAAACCCGACCAATGATGTCATGGGGTACAGATCATTGATTACAGTGCAACACGCCAAACTTCTCTTAAAAAATAAGCTATTTAGCATCAACAAAAACACATCAGCTCCATCTGTGAGTCATGGAAATGAAGGATGAATGCAATGAATCCAAGACGTTTTTATTGAGGTATAAGCAGAACACACAGGCTTGTTGACATGTAACGATGCAACTATTACAATCAGTGCTAGGACTGATATACCGTCCAGAACCAGCACAAAATATTAAATCGACTAGTTGTTAATGGAGTTCGGTCTGAGACGGATTCGTATGACCGGTGTCGCTCAAATCTCAGGCGTTTTTGCCGCACTTACTCAGATGAAGGGGTAGAAACTGCCAGCCGGGGTTCAGAGCGCTTCACCTGCTACGTGACACACCGGGTGGGCCCACATCCCGCGGACACGCCGGTACCGGAGTGGTAGTGACGGAGCCCCGCCGCGCCAGGCTCCACGCAGACCTACAGAGAGCCGGAGCTACAACCGCCGAGGCGATATTCCAAGCAGAGGTTGGGATACCGAGCACAGCCGCCGAGTGCTGATAAACTGGCCGAAATTATGACTGAGTTTCCGTTTTAAACCTTCAAAATAAAGACTGCCGTCTGAATGTTTACAGACATTCAATACAATGTTGACATGTTTCCCCGTGTCAACACTACAATGGCAACACAAGATGGACCAGAAATATGAGCTCAAAGCTGAGGTCCGTCAATTGTCATTAACAAGCAAACGTCGAAGTCGGACTTTTATTTTGAAAACGTGGATGTTATATTTCCTGTGCTGTGGCTAACTCAACAGCTGCCACTTTACAGACTCATGGCAGAGACAGTCATGCGTGGTCAATGTTAGTTATTACCATTACGAAACTTCGACAGTTTTTTATGAAGCAGAGCAGAAAAGCATTAAAAATACTACATGTGCTGAAACTGTACTAACACTTTCTATATCCATAAGCAACAAAGGGACGAGCTGGGGGTCTTTATTATTAATTTTTACTCCAGTGTCTCAAGTGAAGAGAAATAGTCTGAAAATAAAAATCACATTTTTAGAAGAAATGAGTAATTGTGAACTGAGATATCATTACGATCATTTTCTTTTTGAATCAAAAGAGTTTTATTCTATTTTGGCTTTCCAAAAAAAGCTTTGTTTTGCTTCCAATGAAACCCTGAAACACTTTTGAAAAAAGGACTTCCTAGAATAGCATCTCACTCCAAAAATTTTAGAAAATCTGACCTTAAAACTATAATAATATATTTTTCAATGAGCAAAGAAAATTCCACATATAGAAATTATTTTTATTAACAAAATCCCTAGTGGCACCATCATAAAAAATAACTGATAGATTAAATAAATAATAGATGGAATCATATTCATTATCAAACTATCTAACGTGTGGAATACTGCAGATGGACAGGACTACTTGCATGCAATAATTTGTCAGCAAATAAGGTTTCATGTGCTGTCAGTGGAAGTTCTGAAGGCCTGTTAGACTGTCTGTCACTGATCCCCAGGCTGGAGGTACATTTTCAGATGCTGATGTGTATAGTGAGTGAGGTGGTCACTGTGATTTAGGAACAAAAAGCCAGAAAAATGTGGGTTAATCCAATTGATATTGTTATCTCATACAGTCCTAATTCATCCAGAGTACAGTGAAGAAGAATAAATAAGAATAAGAAGTGGTTACCCTAATTTTTTGAGACAGGGATTTTGGGTTTTCATGAGCTGTATGCCAAAATCATCAGTATTAAAATAATAAAAGACCTGAAACATTTCAGTTGGTGTACAATGACTCTAAAATATGTGTAAGTTTAATTTTTATCATTACATTATGGAAAATAATTAACTTTATCACAATATATAAATGTTTTGAGAAGGACCAATATAACCTGCCCACCTTAGTTTGCCTGTTTTTGGTCAACATATGTACTTCAACATTAGGTTACTGTTCCTTAGAGGTGGGCAGAGGGCCCACAATTTATACTCCAGGAATAACAGTAGCACTTCAATATGTTTTTACTCAAAGTAAAAAGTAGCTGAATAAGAAATTACACGAGAGTAAAGAATATACAAGTACTGAGTAACTGATCAAGTTATCAATTATTTCATATCTAAAAAAATTACACAATTAGAGGGCCCAAAATATAAAGTACAGCGGAAATTTTAGTATTTTAAAGACAAAATGAACATTTAGTTTAAATAAGAATAGTGATGCTTCATAATAAAATGACTTGAGTAAAAGTAAAACGTTCAGCATAGTAAGAGTATTCCTAAAAGTTCGTTTGAGTTTCAAAAAGTTACTCAACTATATTTGAGTACATTTAATTAGTCACTCCTAAACTCTGCCCTTCTGAGGGAACAGGGGAAGGAACTGTTAAGGAAATAAATTAATCTTATTTTGATATTAAACATTGTTTCAATTAACAAACAAATCATAAATAACACCCTGAACATATTCTGTTATTATGTTTATTCAAGGCTGAAGGAACAGAATGATTGTGGAGGTTCTGCCTGAGAGGGACCATGGCTGACACGGCGAACAGTGAGAAGAACCGTCTGCACTGTGAGCAGCACCAGAACTCCTGATGGGTCCTTCAGGAAGAACCGAGAGAATGGACGACCTCATCCTGAAGCTGTGAGTCCACTGGGAGTCTGAAGGGAAACACTGAGACCGGAGGCCTGCAGGATGGTCTGCCGTGACAGCTTAACATCTGAAAACATACATGATGGAAACATTAATGAATGTGCTGCGCCAAAAAACTGTACTTTTGACCTGGTGGCGATCACCTGCTGGCCTCAAGTTTGTAACCAAACTTGAGGCCAGCAGGTGTCAGTCAGTTATGGTAGATCTGTACTTTAGTTTGATGACCTAAATATGAGAAACTTCAGACTGACAGGAGTTGGGTTAAAGCCACATCTTGTGATGTTGGTATATTTTTCCTCCAACAGAATCCAGAGGAATCGCAACACACTAGAAGTTGGACTAGAATTTATTTCATTGTCATTTGTGAATGTCAGCTTCTCATTTTCAACAGTGGCGCTTTAAAAGTTGAAAAAGGTTATTTTGGAGAGAGTTTCATCACATCAATATTTCCACTAAATAAATAGCATGTTTGATTCAGGAAAAGCCTCTTGGACTCTAAGCAAAATGCAAGGGCGCACAAAACTTTTTAAAAAAATATTCATTTAATTTCACATAATTATCGCGGTATAGAAGCCATTTGAAATATTTGAAATACTTAATGAAATATACTCGCAGACGAATGAGGTAGTTAGTCCAAGTTTGTCATTTATTGAATGTTCAGAAACTACAGCAGCTGTGATGCATCACAACAAAGGTAAACAAAGGTAAAATAACAGCGATGACTAAACGTCTCCTACCTTTTTACTCTCGTCTCTTTGTCATTTAATCAACTTGATGCCACGGAAACCACCTGCGCCTCACAAACCCAGCAGAGATTAGTTAAAAACACAAAGGATTCAGTCCGTTAAGATATTATGTTTTCAGGCTTCATATTTACTGCTCTGCTCATCAGGGTCTTTGAGTCTCTTTTTATTTTTGTAATGGTACCGAAATCCACAGAAAGGCACAACACCTTCTTAAACAATAATCACTGAGATTATTAATTTTGTTGGGCCATTAATTTCAACACGTTTTGTTGATTTTTTTTTTTCCTTAATAAGATGTAATGGATCAGAGGACGTGCTGGTCTCAACATCCTGGCGGCGTTTGTTTGTCACCTACTGCCGAGATCAACTCAAAACCTTTTGCAACCGTAACTGAGCACCCCTATTGATTAAATATTACGATAGTTGGAAAACAAACCTCAGCGTTAGCTTACCGTGCAACGTCTGGGCAACCGGAGGATCCTGGACGGACAGAAGCGGCACAGGTCTGGAATGGCGTCCAATGCAGATCAGCAAGGCTTTCCACTGTCGTTCTCTCAGTTCGATGATCCGTAGAGCTGCCTCTAGATATTGCAGTTCACTTACAATGTACAGTAAAATCTGCTCCTTATAGTTGAATCACAGCTGGTAGCTACGAAGGTGTCCCGAACCTTCAATCCAACTTCAGCGGCCGCTTCGTCCAAACTATAAAAACCCCCGACGGCAGGGGCAGATCTAGAAAAATATTTATGGGGAGGCAAGAGGGGGGCAGGGATTTTCTCAGGGGTGGCAGTGTATATATATATATACACATATATATATATATATATATGTGTATATATATATATATATACATATGTATACAAAATATTGTTTTTAACTTGCATCGTTTCAAAATGAGCTTCATGTAGCACCGAGGCGTAAATACAATTTCTAAATATAGTATAGTTAATTATTTTTACGTCTATCATTCTCCTGCTAATTGATATGTATTACTAGTCTGGACAGCGCCTATTGGTCGATAGCGGTTTCATTGTATCCAGAAAACCATTTTATCCCAATACATGACAAAGAGAAATCTGTCATGAAAATATTAGTAGTGCCATCATTTAGATATATCTATTAAATACGACTTAAAATAAAGATTAGAAAACTGATGCTTGATAAATTCTCCATGAACAGTTTACTTTCTGTTAGATCTGTCAAGATAAAAGAAGGGGCAAATTTCCCTTATATATCACCACGTTGTGCGAACACATGGGATGAGCTCAGTTTTTGTTGTTTGTTCTTAGGAATTGCAGCAGCTGCAATGAGCCACAATAAAGCTACAATAAAGCTGATAAACAGGTGAAGAACCAAACTAGACAGAACCACTTGTGATTGTCTGCCAAGCCAAACATCCAATAAAAGTTCCACCAAGCCACTACTGAGGCACTCAGGTAATGTTTCTAGACACAGGTTAAAGAAGGTTCAGTGTCCAAACTTATTGATTGTTCTTGGTGATTTATTTTCCTCTTTTACCAACAATTACAGAGATCAAATTTTCATTTGTTCTCATGCTACCTCTCTTGTTCTGGTAAAAACCATCGGCCCCAAACCCAAATGCCTGCTGGTCCTTCAGGCCCCTGCACTTATAGAAAGTGGACTGACCCACATTACTTCCTGTCTAAATTTAGAAAATAAAACAAAAATAATAAAACAAATAAAATCAACAATTATCAACCTACAAATAAACTCTGTAAATAATACAAAAAATAGAAATTTAAGAATAAGTAACAAAAATTAAATGGATAAAGAAAAAAAGAAAAAATAGCTCCAACCACTTTTATTCCACCTTTTCTCTCTCTGTATGTTGGCATTACACACAACCCGTTGCCATGGCAATCAACAGACAACAGTTCAACGAGCAGTGAGCAGAGATTACCGATCAGGGAATCAACACCAAAAAGCAAACATTTCCCACACAAAAAAGTAGCAAAAACATTAAAACAGAACATTCAGTCTGTTACATTATGTTGTCGGGCTTGATGTCTATATTGTGATTATTAATAAGTTTTCGGCTGAGCACAGCGGTGGTTGATTAGCTGATTTAAACAGTTGCTCTACTGATGACTTGGTGGGTGGGTTGTTTAGTGCTAACATTTTTCAGTGAGATAAAAAATACTTCTTCATAAAACATTTTAGACATCCTTCCTTTTAAAATCATTAAAGTTTCCATGTTAGGTGTCAGTTTTAGCCACAATATTTGTTCATATTGTAAACAGCATTAATTAGTCTATCCTACACAGGGACTGACCTTCAAACAGCATCTGAAGAGAAAGCAAGAAAAGCACACATACTGGGCCAATAGGTGGGTTAGGGGGCAAGTACCAAAAAGGAAAAAGACTGACTTGAACTGGAAAATTATAAATAGTCTGTGAAAAAAGAGCCTGTAATCCCAGCCACAGGCCTCTTTCAGCGCACAAAGCTATCTGCTAGTCAGTAAGAGACACACTGAAAGCAGAAAATATTTCTGACTGACTAAAATCACAGCTTTAGCAACTTCTAGATATGAAACCAAACAAGAGTCAAGTTGCTGGTATGTCAGAGACAGAACATGTTTGTATGAACCTGTCTTGAAGAAATGACATGTAGGCTCAATACACCCTGGGAGAAATACTGGAATACGTGGAGGATGAAATGTAGACACCTGGCTGTTCACATGGACAATAGAACAGGCTGAGGAGGCAACACACAGAGTCAATCCATTGTCTTGTAAAGACATTAATTCATAATTTATCACACTTTGCCAGGTTACAGTCCCAAATTTCAATGTATTCTATTGGGACTGACCAAAACAAAGTAGTCTATATTTGTGAATTGGAAAGTTATCTTTTTCTTTGTATAAAGATCTGAAAAAAATATACATTTGCATATAGACCCTCTGCATTCTTGCTTTCTAGAACTACATTATGCTAGTCCTAGAAGGTACAATTTTTTGCTTTACAAAATAGCTCAAGCTCAGTCAGAGTGGATGGATAGGTGGGTTGAACTGCAATCTTCTAGTTTTGTCAGAGATTCTATGTTGAATTTATGTCTGGACGTTGACCCAAATTATTCTATAGTGCCTCTAGCTGTAGGTTTAGGGTTGTTCTCCTGCAGGAAGGTGAACCTCCACCACAGTCTCCAGTCCTTTACACATCTAAACTGGTTTTCTTCCAGGATTTTTCTGTATTTACTTTAAATAATCACATCAACAACATCCAGCTTAACAGTCCCGGTTAAAGAAAAACATTGTGAAAGCACAATGCTGTCACCTCCATGTTTTATGACAGCTAATGTGTTATGGTGCATGTGGAGTGTACATCATGTTTTACAAATGCCAAAAACCTGATCAACTAACCAGGGAACCTTCAACTGCATTCAAACAGCAAGACTTCTTCTGTCTTGTTTTTCTTTCAACAACAGATTTTTTCTGGCATCTCTTCTGTGTATGACATCATGGGATAATGTGTATAGAATTTTGGGAGTCAAATGGATTTAATTCATTTTAAAATAAGGATTTAGGCATAACAAAATGTGGAAAAATTGAAGCTTTTTGAATACTCTCCGGATTCTATGCATGTGATGAAGACTTTACTTCTCCTTGAAACTTCTCTTTGTTCAACAGCCCTAATAAACTCAGACTCATAAATAAAGTTGGCTCTCAGTGACAGACTGCTCTGGCTCTAAAAACAAGAATCTGTCTCAACATAAAGGACTGTACAGCAATTCAGATTAAACCGTCACACTTGTGAGGGTTTAATCTGTCACCAGTGTGACAGATTACACTGGTGACAGACTGGTGAAAAAGAACATTCCCATTCATAGGAACTTTTCACAAACAGTTTGTCTTGTTTGGAAAAGTTCTTAATTGAATGAAATGACCTGGAAGTACATAAGTGTCAGCCATGACAGAAGCTCTTTGGATGCTTTAAATGCCACAGTGCGAAGTATCAATGCTTTCTTTGTTATTTCTTTTTGGCTCAGAAACACTAGCTCATCATCTATAAATAGAAAGGACACCATTCAGCCTCTCAGGTAGTTATACAACTTCAGGTCCTTGAATGAGGTTGTCATTTGCCAAGTTCTTAAGAATTTTTTGGCTGTTTGCATTCTGCCCTTAAATTTACAAGTGTTTTTTAACAAGTTTAGAAAAACCCTTTGAACCAGGAAAGGGGAGTGGTGTTGGAAGTACCAGATCTGATATTAAGTGGCAAAACAGGAAGTTTCTTCATATAGTTATATGAAGAAACTACATCCTTTTTAATTGCAATTAAAAAGGATGTAGTTTACAAAAAATATTTTTTGGACGTTGTCTATGTTTTTCAACTGAATTAGAACTATTTTGCACCTCTGAATCCAAAAACGACATCCATTTTTCTCAATCAGTTCATTTCCATTAATATTTTTTTAAAAAAAGCTTTAGAACAAAACAGCGCATTAATTGAATGTTACAAACTTGGATTTCTGTAAATTGAATGATAAACTTGCCTGTAAATTGAATGATATGTACTTACCCTTATAAGGGTAAGTACATGTGAATTGAACATTATGTCTCCATC
This sequence comes from Poecilia picta, assembly GCA_033032245.1. Taxonomy (NCBI): domain Eukaryota; kingdom Metazoa; phylum Chordata; class Actinopteri; order Cyprinodontiformes; family Poeciliidae; genus Poecilia; species Poecilia picta. Next base: position 1,688,876 of record CM065365.1, on the reverse strand, counting down.
TCTTTTCTGTCCTGATGGAATTTCTCTCCTCCTGCTCATCACTCATTGATCCAGATGCGAGAACAAGTCATGCATTTTGATACTCATGTTCAGAAAGTTGACCTGATGGAGAAAAACCAATGTGATTTTTGAATTCAGCTCTTCAAAATGACCCTAAAACTGTTGGAAAACCCCAGACAATTTTCTGGCTGCTGACCAATGTAATTTAACCATTCCTCAAATCAATTCAACTTATTCAGCCAGTCATTTACTATTTAAATCACTGATAAACTTGCTGATAGGAACAGATATCTCACAGTATCATCTTTATCATTTTGTCGTGTGAAATGGACGTATCGTTAAACCTGGACTGATAAATGATAGCTAGTTGTTCTGATGTCGAAGGATGGTACACAGGGAAAATTCAACTCATTTCATTTCAGGAATACTTTATTTATCCCAAATGAAATGAAAAGAAATATAAAATTTTTGGAAGATCTTACCAAGAGGCAGTAAATACAAGATAAACAAAATGGGCCCTAAAATTGACCCTTGGGGAACACCATACTTTAAAGGTCTGACCCCAGAACAGGATTGGTCAAGATGAACAGAGAAAGTTCTGTTTCCCAAATAAGATTTAAACCATTTGAATAATGAGCCTCACAGGCTAACAAAGTGTTTTAATCTAAGAGAATCTGATGATCTACAGTGTCAAATGCAGAGCTCAAATCTAAAAGTAATAAAACTGCAACATTGCCTGAATCAACTGTTAAGAGGAGATCATTATACACTCGGAGCAAGGCATATTCAGTGCTATGGGCAACTTTAAACCCAGACTGAAACTTCTCAGTTATATTATTATCTTTTAAAAACATTTCAAGCTGAATAAAAACTATTTTTTCAAGAATTTTAGCTAAAAAAGGCAATTTAGAAATGGGCCTGAAATTTGCTAGGTCACTGGAGTCTAGATTGAGTGTTTTAAGAAGGGGTTTGACCACAGCATGTTTTAGAGTCGATGGGACACAACCTGACTGCAATAAGGCATTTATCATCTTAAGAATATAGATGCCAAAAATAAGAAAAAATGTCTTTTATCAGACGAGTAGGAAGACAGTCCAATGGATAATTTGACTTTCCCTGCATCTGCTGCCCGGTTCACACAGCAAGATTTTAAAATTGTCGGACAATTTTCAAAACCTGTGAGACCACACAGATAACGTTAAAAAAAAAACCAAAAAAAAAAACAAGTAAATATAACAGATGGTTTTACAGTGTGTTCAATCGAGCCACGTGGCAGGAGCAACACACAAACCGATTTCACTTGCAAACATTCAAATGTCCAATGGGAAATCTCACAAAACCTCTCAAGTTAAAACAACAAGATAAAACAAACATGGCCGCCTGGGAAGAAGCAACAGCAAGTTTTTGTGGACTTTGTTTAATAAAATGAAAACACTACAAAGATGTCTCCAACATCCACTGGACTGTCTGGTCCACCATGGCAGTTGCTTGGACTTCTACGTATTTTGGATTCTGTAACCTCGTTTTCTAATTGGCTAAGCGTCACATTCAACAGGATGTGTTCTGGTTTCTTCTCTGGGAACTCCACACACACACTGCTATATTGGGCCAGAACAATCTAACATGTTTAATATCCCCAATTATAAATTAATTTTAGAAACTTGACTTATATTACAGTAATGCTTAATTTGTACAGAAAGATGTCAAAATGAATAATCCTTTGGTTTAGTTGGTGTTTATTGTCTTTTTTCTTGAACTCCCACACAGATATAAGTTCATTTCTTTGCTTTTTGACATTTCAGATAATCCCTGTTTATCACAGGAGTGGTTTAAGCAGTCCTCATCTGGATGCAGCACAGGAATGCATAAATGCTATGTTTCTAAACAACGGAAGGCTTTCATTATAGGCCCAGGAAGTGTGCAGCCAGCAGCGTGCCTGTGTGCGCGCTATACTTATCCCCCGGTGGCCAGCAGCGTCAGCGGTGGAACAGTGGTGACAGTTCCACCGTAGAGGCTAACGATGAAGGTATGCTTCCAGTTGTAGAGCTGCCAAGAGGGGCACTCAGAACACAAACACATACTCAGCCCACAGGAAGCAGCTGAAGACTCTGCCCAGAGACACGGAGGAATGAGATGCTCATAAAACATGCATGGTGCCAACTGCAGCTCCGGGTTTCACCGGGTACTGTGTTCCACGGACTGAACGCTGATAGATCGTGGCCTGTTACGTGGCTAGACAATGAACAGAACCTGCTGAATTCTCCTTTTGGATTAAAAAAAACAGTTTAACAGTTTTAAAATAAAGTGTTAGCTGCAAGAGTCAAAGTTTAGATGTAATTCGATCCACCCCACAATATTAGGATGGATTTACAGCTTAAACAGGATGGTGATATAATAATAATAATACAAATTTTATTTATAAAGCGCCGTCGTTCAGCATTGGCAGAGGTTATAAACGCACAAAAAGCAAGAACTAATTTAGAGAATACTAGAAGCTTGTTGATGAGTTTATATTAAAGCTGCATTGATCTGACAGTAATATCTTTATTGGAGTTGATATTGAAAAAAATTTTATCAGCAACAATGGCATTAGGGCAGATCTTTCTAGTCTAATTCTATGCTTTGTGCTCTGAGCAACGCCATGCTTTATTATTTATCTTACATTTTATTTTGAATTCCTAATTGCTCTTTCTGAATCATTTGAAAAAAGATTCGTATTACATGTTTGACCAAGATAGTCAACCTGTTGTTTTTGTCAGTTTCAGTTTCTTATTTATTTATATTTTACATAGTCTATTCTACTCCTAATTGCACTTACTGGACAAACTGAAGTTGTGTTGTTTTGTAAAGCTGTTAGTGTATTTAAGTGTGCTGTACTGTTGAGTTATCAAATAAATGTGTAATTCAGTATATTTAAGTCTGTGTTTTAAAAAAAGACACATTTTAAGTCGATACAGCTTCTTTTCTTCATTGCTATCGGCAATGACATCCGTATCAGGTGTCGGTTAAAAAAGTGGATAGATGCATGCTTAATTTATATGAAATCAAATATATTGGTAGAACTTTCTGAATCACAAATCTTTGAGTTGATTTTGGACTGCCTTGTACGACCAAACCCCAGCCATACAGGACCAGCTCAAATCAGAGTTTTATAGGGTGTGGAGGTTATTAGAGGTAGGCTGATGTACTGGACAGCCACTAAATCAGGCTCATATTTGCATTCTCAGGAATATCAGGACTGTCCTCAGATGGGGACAGTCCTGATAGTCCTCCACTGAGGAATGTCAAAGAGCAGCACAGAGTGGCGACAGTAAAAGTGTGAAACACGTGACACTACAGCCAGCTGCCAGTCAAACAGATGCAGGAAGAACCCACAGGGTGGGGGTCCAGTCTGTGTGGGCTGCAGCTGGCAAACCTTCGACTCGCTGCAGTCAATCAAATGATCTCCAGATGTTATCTGAATGGAGAAACCTCGTATAAGTAGCCGGTATGACCTGGGAAAACAGATATCAGGACAAAACCCTGGCTTCTGTTCAGGGAGATCACTTTAGCTTAGCAGTAAACGTCCATCGTACACATAGAAATGAGCTGTGCAACAATAAATCAGCTTAAGTTCCTTCTTTTTGGGAGGTTGGCGATTGGTCGATACTTTCATATAGAACCGATCTGTTCTCTTTGGTTCTACCATGAGAGAGGACTGACTGATGGACCTGCCCACCAGGTCTGCTTTTAACAATAGTCACACCACTTTTGCCATCTTAGTTACTTTGTGATTGTATTTAGCAACTTTTCCGGCCAAAAAAGTTGCTAATTATAACAAAAGAAAAAATCAGGAAAGATTAGTAACTGGCCAGAAAACTGCAATCAGTGAACCATTTGTAGAAACAGGGAAACTTAAGAAGTTAAGAAGAAGATAGTAGAAGTAAAATGGCAAAATGAAAACTCTAAATAACAGTAGTCATCATGGAGAATAAGAAATTGGTTGCCCTGAATTGTAAGTATCGGCACTGGCAGGGGTGGATCTAGAAAAATATTTATGGGATGGCAAAAGGGGGGCAGGGATTTTTTTCAGGGGTGGCAGGTTTTATATGTATATAAAATATTGTTTTTAACTTGCATTGTTTCAAAATTAGCTTCATGTAGCACCAAGACTTAAATGCAATTTCTTAATGTAGTAAAGTTAATTATTTTTACGTCTTTCATTCTCTTGCTAATTGATATGTATTACTAGTCTAGACAGCGCCTATTGGTCGCTATGTGATTCATTGTGTCCAGAAAACCATTTTATCCCAATACAAAGAGAAATTTCTCACGAAAACATTAGTAGCGCCATCATTTGTTAGATATATATATTAAATACGACTTTAAATAAAGAGGAGAAAACTGATGTTTGATAAATTCTCCATGGTACAAATCTGTAAACAGTTTAGTTTCTGTAAGTTCTGTCAAGATGCAAGAAAGGGCAAATTCCTATTTATATTGGTCAATCGTTTTATTTTAAATATGCTGTAGGAGGTGCAGTTTGACAACTGCTATAAATATCACCATGTTTTGAGAACACAGGGGAATAGTTCAGTTTTTGTCACTTGTTTTTAGGAATTGCAGCGGCTGCAGTGAGACACAATAAAGCTACAATAAAGCTGATAAACAGGTGAAGAACCAAACTAGACAGAACCACTTTGATTGTCTGCCAAGCCAAACATCCAATAAAAGTTCCACCAAGCCACTACTGAGGCACTCAGGTAATGTTTCTAGACACAGGTTAAAGAAGGTTCAGTGTCCAAACTTATTGATTGTTCTTGGTGATTTATTTTCCTCTTTTACCAACAATTACAGAGATCAAACTCTTCATTTGTTCTCATGCTACCTCTCTTGTTCTGGTAAAAACCATCGGCCCCAAACCCAAATGCCTGCTGGTCCTTCACCAGGCCCCTGCACGTATAGAAAGTGGACTGACCCACATTACTTCCTGTCTAAATTTAGAAAATAAAACAAAAAATAATAAAACAAATAAAATCAACAATTATCAACCTACAAATAAACTCTGTAAATAATACAAAAAATAGAAATTTAAGAATAAGTAACAAAATTAAAATGGATAAAGAAAAAAAGAAAAAATAGCTCCAACCACTTTTATTCCACCTTTTCTCTCTCTGTATGTTGGCATTACACACAACCCGTTGCCATGGCAATCAACAGACAACAGTTCAACGAGCAGTGAGCAGAGATTACCATCAGGGAATCAACACCAAAAAGCAAACATTTCCCACACAAAAAAGTAGCAAAAACATTAAAACAGAACATTCAGTCTGTTACATTATGTTGTCAGGCTTGATGTCTATATTGTGATTATTAATAAGTTTTTGCCTCAGCACAGCGGTGGTTGATTAGCTGATTTAACAGCTGCTCTACTGATGACTTGGTGGGTGGGTTGTTTAGTGCTAACAGAATCGTAACACACCGAACTGCGCAGCACATGCTAAGGTTATCAAAGTCAATACCAGGCTAGCAACACTTAGGCTAGTATAACTGACCCACTTCTCACTTGTTCAATGTTTTCTTTAAGTTCAAACTTTTTCCTCACCTGTGAAATCTGAAGCCCTTATTACCATTATCTATGGTTGAATTAACTGCTAAACATCGCGTCTATTGTTCTGATTCTTTAGTAGTTTCCTGACCACCGATATTTCTGACTCAATGGACAGCAATGGCGCATGTGTGACTTAGGATGTAATGTCCAATCCAGTGCTGCAGGCACTCTGTCCATCTCTCGCACTTCCCGCTACTTAGCGGTGGGTGTCAGGTTACATAGTGTTGCATTCAATGTTGTTGGAAAATAGAGTTTCATGCGCTTAATGTCGGATTTGTCATAACTATTTATTGACGCTAGCTGGGGTGGTAACAGGGGTGGCAAGGCTCTCGTTTGGGGTGGCCTCCCCATGCCACCCCAGTAGATCCGCCCCTGGGCACTGGTCTTCTACTAGAACCTGTCCAATGATCAGAAGACCTACCCACCCAGCCTTCCATCCATCCATCCATCTTCTTCCACTTATCCGGGGTAAGGACACAGGGGCGGCAGCTTCAGAAGGGAGGCCCAGACTTTCCTCTCCCCAGCCACTTCTTCAAGCACCTCCATGAACCCCAAGACTTTCCCAGGTCAGCCGAGAGACATAGTCCCTCCAGCGTGTCCTGGGTCTTCCCCTCCTCCCGGTGGGACGTGCCCGGAACTCCTCACCAGGGAGGCGTCCAGGAGGCATCCTGACCAGATGCCCGAGCCTCAACTGGCTCCTCTCGACCGAATGCTTGAAATGAAAATTAATTTTGCTTTAACATAAAATAGCAGAGCTAAAGTATTAACACCCCTCAAATTTTTCCAGATTTGATCAGATAAAGGTCAGATTTGTGGACAAGCTGTAGCTGTCATCTCCCACCTGAGCAGGGGATCTCTGCAGCTCCTTTATAGCTACCAGGTGCCTTTTGGCAGATTCTCCATCCTCAGTCCATTTCCAGGTGATGGACTGAACAGAAGTCTGTTTGGGACATTGTTTTATACCCTGACCTGTTTGCTGGTTCATGATGCAGTTTGTGCTCTCAAGTTCAACAGCTGCATTTATACTGAGGTTAAATTGCCCTTTTCTGGGATTTTGCTTCCTAAGAAGGTGATCTGTGTAGGCAATTAGATGAACTAGGGTTATTTAGGGACAAAAGGAGAAAAGCAGCAGGATACATGCCAAATATCGGGGATTTTTTTAGAGGAAAAAAAATTTATGTGAAGTTTGAGGCGGTAACAGAACTTGTAAAAAAATCACAATACAATAAGTATCTGTATATAAATACAAATACTTTTGCAGGGAAGCATAAGCACAAGACATGTTACCTGGACACAAAGCGTAGCTCTCAGTGCGAACACCTCCTCCATGAGGAATCATGCTCTTCATTCTGAAGGCTTCCTCAGGGTGGTTGAAGCGAAAGAAGGACGACTGTCCAAAACACAGCATACAGCCTGCAAGGAAAAACACAAGAAAATCACATTTAGTATAGTATTGCAATGGGACACTGAATATTGGAAACCACATTGTAAAAATACAAAATCTTACAAAAAGTTTTTGTATGGTTTCTAGTGGAAATATCTAAGTACTGTTAAAGTAAAAAGAAACTAGCTTGCAAGTAAATTCTTGTTAAGCCTGTCATGATAGCACAATTGCTGGACGATAAATTTCCCCAGAAGTTACTGTGATGAACAATAATATTGTTTTGAGACAATTTTCAAGTTATATCATGGTAATCGCATAATGCAAATTCACCCTCTCAAATATCAATAAACTTTAAATTCTAATGAACATTTAACACTGGAACTGGAAAACATTTTAAATGATCAAAATGAAAAAACAAAAACAACAGAAAGAACAAAATTATTTTATTTATTCCTCAATAATTAAGTTGGAATTACAGCTACAGGTCTGCTTATCTTAAGTGTAAATTACATTTTCAGTTTAAAGCTAATTTAAGCTGATTAGCTTAAATTAGCTTTAAAGCAGTAAACTAAGGATAAAAGCTTAGCTAGCCACCTTTTCCTGCTGTGACTCGTTCAAACATATGTCATTTGTTTTACTTTGCTTTTCTAATCTATTGGATCAGAGATTAAATAAACAAGATAAAACTTGTGGTCTCTCTGGTGGCTCAGGGAGCTTTGATTATTGTCCATTAGCTGTTTCCTGCTTCCTGTCTGGTAGATAAGCTACCAGTGGTGGAAGAAGAGCCATAATGGTTTAATCAAAGTTAAAGTCCTAATCAAGAGCAACACAATAGGTGTAAAAGTCCTACATTTATAATAAAAAGAAAAAAAGCAGCAAATATATAAGCTCTCCCTCAAGGTAAAGATAGTTTTAATACTCTTCATGTGGTTTTCTCCTGATTGTTTCCATCAACATGATGGTAAGCTCCATCATTTTTCTAATCCTGCTGGATTCTTCTGAGATCTTAGACTTTTTTCTTACATAATACAATTTCGCACCCAGGAGGACTCAGTTGTCTAGTAAAATTATTTAGTCATGAAAAATTAAAAAAATTATTCATGACTAAATATCTATACTGTGCAAACATTAGCATTCGTTAGAATTGTTGCTTTTCTGACTTACAGAAGCATATATTTATTTCCCTATACATGATACTGTTGCTCCTTCAGTGACCAACATCCTATGTGTGTAAAGCAGCGTTTTCACAGATCCTTCCTCTCAGCAGCTGTTGAACTTTAAAACCATCACTGTTCCTAACAAACCAAACAAGTGTTTATATCCCTGCAATTATCTGTAGTTTTATATTTAAGTTCTAACAAATACACTGGTTGTTTTTTTTACACAAATATGCACACACATTTTGTACATTCTTTACCCTATCAGTTGCACATTTGTTTTAAACAGACTATGCTGTCTTGATAACTTCACAGTATTTATTTATTTTTTTAAGGTTTTATTGGTTCTTGTGGCCTTTATTTGATAGTTCATTGTCAGGAAAGTTGGTACTGAGAGAAGGGGAAGACATGCGGCAAAGGTCGCCAGGGCGGGAATTGAACCTGCGACGGCCATGTCGAGGACTAGGCCCTCCAATGTGGGTTGTGCTTAACCCTTGAGCCACCACAGCACAACCTGACTTCACTGTATTTTTGTCCTCATGTTGTAAATTTGCTCTTATTGTATAGATTAGCGGTTCTCAACGTGGGCGGTATTGCCCCCCATTTCATGTCATGAGACTGATGACTCCATGACACTTTCAATTTGACTCATTAGGATTTGATTAAGAAACAGATTTGTTCTTTGTAATTTCTGTCCATTAAAACTATTAATCTATAAATCAACAGACAGGTCTAGATAAAGATATAATCCATGTTTCTGTCTCATATTTGTATGGCATTAAAAGAATCTGGAACTTTTGTTTTTCCTCTGAAAGCTCTGGTTTGCACAATAAATGCTATGTGGGTGAACTTTTATGGATAATACTCTGATGTCCCATTCTCCTGAAGGCAGCACAGAGCTGCACCACCAGAAACCAACAGAAACACTGAAGAGAAGAAGAGCTATGATTAATGTAGTTACAGTTCTATCCATGTTTTAATGTCGCAGAGCTCAGTCGGTGTGCAAATAGTTCAAAGTTTAAACTGGCATGTTGTTCATCTTTTATCTGGTCACTTTGTGTAATATTTAACAACTAGAAAAGGGCAAAGAATTAGAATATTTTTTCCACTCTGATTGGCTGCTGTTAGGCCTACCAATTTTAACTTGAATGTTCATTGCATGGGTTTTTTGTTCTCTGGGAAATTATTGGGAAATTATTTTTGATGATAAATACAGAAACAAGCATAAAAATAAAAAATGTACAATAGTGATAGTAATATTAATAATAAAATAATAGTCAGTGCGAATCAGCCTACAAATTCTTTGGGGGGGGGGGGGGGGGGGGTGGGGACCTGGATAAAGGCTATAGGGCGCTGGGCTGAAAAAGGCTGAGAAACACTGGTATAGATGCTTATTCTGTTTATCTTCTTTTCATTTCTACTCTGTTCTGTTCTAGTAGCATTTAAATCTTGCTTATACATTTAAAAAAACTACTTTATTTTTATTTTAACTGTGTTGATTTTTAGCTTTGTAGATTTTACAAATAAAACTGATACCATTTAGTCTTTCCTCTAAAATAAGGAAATCTGAAGTTTTTTTTCTTAAACAAAAACATTTGTTTCCATTTTAATTGATTAATAAATAAAATGCAGAATTTTTGGGAAGTTGGACGCTGCATTAAAAATGTTGTTTTTTTTCTTCTAAGAATTAAAAAGCTCTTAAATTGAAGCTGCTCTTTGGTGAAATGAAATCCCACAGGTTTACATAGTGAATAATCTGATATGCCTCACACTCATATTCTACAGGAAACACATCCAATTATGGAGATAAGACTCTAAATACAGTTTGTTGGACATTAAAGCCTGGAGTAAACAAAGCAATGACAGACTGAGATCATCATGACAGGTTTCAAAGGCGTCTCACATCAGCTACTAAAGCAACTCCAAATACCTAAATAGCTTGGATATATTAGACCAAACAGGAAAATCCCACATCCAGTAACTGATTGGGGTCATTTTCACTGAGTCGCCATGGTAATATCCGTCCCATCCACTTTCTCTCTGGTTTCAAATGTCAGAGCGTGTCACGCGTCCAACTAATCCAGCCCTCTCATGTGCCATGAGGTCAGTAACAGATAAGCAAGCAATTGTTTATAGATCTCTCAATATAGCACCATTGTGTCACGCTGGGACTGCAGGGGGAAACGTCTGCAGAGACGGGGTAAGGGGAAGATAAGATCCCTTCCTGTCGTCAGGCCCGTTGTAGGGATGGGGACCTTCTCCATCAGAGAGGCTGTGATGGTTTACAACACAGACAAACAGCCCTCTGCTGTGAGCAGACACATAGTGACAGCCTGGGAAGAGGACATCTGACATTAGGCGTGCATGCGTCGGGTTGTAATGGTTGATGGAAAACAGGTGTTTGTTCTGCGCATCAGGTTTTAGCAGAATGAGATATGAGAGCAGATAAAATAGACCTGCCTTAGTAATCAACACAGAAAATGGTCAATATTAGGGATGAACTGATCCACTTTTTTCACTTCCAATACGATACCGATATCTGAGGGTATCTGAGTGCATCGGAATGAGGGGTCAAGGTGCTTATCTCCAGCATCAAAAGGCGAGAGGCAGGATCAGCCTGCCTCTCGCCTGACTGTGTGACTGTGTCACCAGTCCATCACAGTCTAGATCTAATGTAAAATAAATAATAAAGCATGATGTCGCTCAGAACACAAAGCATATACATGTAATTGGACTAAGTAGATATGACATTATGGATTGGGCACATTGTCACTTATACTAGATCTGGAATTGTTTTTCCAGTATCATGATCAATAAAGGTATTTATTTCGGATCGGTGCATGCCTAGTCAATATTGTATGTCGTATGATGGATATTCTTGACACGGAACTGATTCTCCGATACAGAAAAGCTGTCCATCTAACAGACATGATTTTTGTACTGTGGTAGGAAGACGGAGTACCCAGAGAGAACCCACGCATGGGAAGAGCATGCAAAGTCAAAACAGAGAGACCCCAGGCTGGGATTCGAACCACAGACCTTCTTCCTGCAGGGAATCAATGCTGCCATCTGCGTCATGGCAGATTAAAAATACCAGAAGTTGCTTTCTATCTAAAGAAACCAGCAAATTTATCCCAATCTTCCTGCAGTCAACTCCTCTATGCTGAGCAAACACAGAATGACATGAGTACATCGTGATCCATGGAAACGTTTGCAGTGATAATAAGTGGTTCCAGTGTCAGAGATTCAATTCCTGACTGGTGGTTACAGCAGTGGGTCCGATCCACACCTACATTAACTTCTTAAACCTTTTGCTTTTTCTGTGTGTTTTTGCAAGTTGTCTGTCTTTTTTGTTGCTGTTGTTTTTGTCAGTGTCAATTTCTTTCTTGCTCCTACTGGATGTTTTTTTACAGCCAACAAGCCAACAAACTGCTTCCTGTTTACGTTCACAGTAGATTCCAGTGGTTGTTTGTCTGCATTAAAAGATGGAGCCGTAAAAAGCCTTTAAGCTCAGAGCAATAAAGTGGAAGTAAATGTTATGCAAAGGTTAAATCCCACATGCCTGAAGTATATGAGCGGTTGTAAAGGGAAAGCTTTTTCATATTTGCATTAGAACTGCTGTCTTTAAGCAGTACATATGAAATGGATAAGAGTCTGTTTCCATCGTTTTGGTGAACATTTTTTTCTGATCAGTTTTTTCCTGATGACTTGAGGCCAAGAACGAGTAAAAACCAAGAATATGCTGAATGGATGATTTAAAAGCGGTCGTTAACACTTTGATCATGTGGTATTTAGAGCCACATCAGCTCTCCACACCACGGACTCCCAACACCCATCTAACTCCCGCTTTTCTTCAGGACTTCGCCAACAGCGCTTCCCTCCCCTCTATTTCTCTGACTCACGGTACACATGCCAACCCCCTGACTTGACCTAACATGATCTTCCAGAGGAGATAAATTCAAATTTAAAAAAATCACATTTAAAGAGATGTAGCCTGGAGCAACATATATCAGATGCTTTAATCATGACAGACCATTGTTCAGTTGGAGCTGGAGGGAGTCGCTAATGATGCTGTGGCATAACTCACATAATTCACCCAACAGTTGGTTCTAGAGAACAACTAACTTCTCAAGAGACTATCTCTTCTATGAAGTGTTATAGTCAACACTGGATTATCATCAGAATCGAAGGAAAATATATTTCCTGAACTGAGTATCAATTTTTGTCTAGTTATTGTTAATAATAATAATAATAATAATAATAATAATAATACTGTAATAAGATTTTACTGTGTGCATGGAGCAAATGGAAAAACAGAACTTGGTGAAAAAAATTGCAGCAAAACAATATTGTCATTATTAGGATTTCTTGTGCACAAAACTGTTTCAATTATTTGGTAATTTTATTTCTAAAGGCATCCTAGTTTTGTTAATAATAGTAGAGTGTACCTACATAATTCCATATATCTAACTCTGATTTAAGTACCATAGTCATTTCTTGAAACTTTGCAGCAATGTTGACATTTTCCAGAAAAACAAGTCATTAATATAGAGAGATTGACCTTTAAAGACACTTTTTAAATTGAGAACACAGTCAAGAAGCAAACCTGAAATGATATTTCAATCTATCAGTCAGGTCTAAGTTGTTACTGAACTGCTGTTGAAGAAATCCATCACCAACAGTCTCTGGATGCCAATTAGTGCTTGTCAGTTCAGCCATTACTACACCACACAAGGCACTCATCATGATGGATCTCCCTGCTGTGAGGAGACACACCACAGAGAGAAGGAATAAATCCCTGGTATAGATCAGAGATAAAGAGATGTTCTACAAGGTCCATGCATCACACTCAGTAGAGGGAGGGTAGAAAGTGTTGGACTCATAAATCATTCAGATTTTTATTAAGCAGAACCAGAACCGTTTAAACACAGGAACTGCTGTGCTTTATTAAAGAACTGAAAGGTAATCTAACACAAGCCATGGGAGTAAAGTTGTTGAGCAAGAAGGTCAGTGTAATCAACTACATTCTCTTAGCTTAAGACCATCCAATCATGTTCACCAACTTATGCAGCGGTCATTGGCTGAGAGGCTAAGGACAGACATACCCCAGGCCAGGATTCAAACCCAAAATCCTTTTTGTTGTAAGGCAGCAGTGCTACCAAAAGTACAGTTACCATATCATAAAATATTCTGAATAGAAAGGATCACATTCACAGCTCATTTCAATTAGTTGTTTATAGAAAGAGCATCTGTTTCTTGTCTCAAACACTCGCCTCCACCCTAAAAGTCTGGGTTTCCCCTCCTTATCTCCAGGACCGAACAGACGTGTTGCAGACATGCCTGTAAACACAGAGCTGGGTGGGAACGGTTAATGAGACTAGAGATGCCAAAGCTTAACCACAAAGAGAAATTAGTCACTCCTGAAAACCACTTCAATTACTTATTTAGGCTGGAAGGATGTTAACCGAGATGTTGTGATGAGTTTGTTTAATGTGAAACCTACAGTAATGGCTGTAGGTTGCTTACCAAGAGCCTGACTATATCCTACAGAATGTTCAATACATATATGGTCTCCATTAAGCATTTGGATGATTTATGTTCTGTTGCAACCAAAATTCCAAAAAACACTATCACCACGGCAATGATCATCTTCCCTTGGGTTCTTATCTGCGTGAGCCCTCTGGTTCTGCTTGGTGCTTTGATTGTATTGCTCAGTCAGACCAACAGGCAAACTGTCTCTCTGGAGCAAAAATTGGAAAAAGAAATGATTCAGTGGAGCAGCAGTGGTCAGTGTCCAAGGAAAATCTTTAATTTTTCCAAGATATGTTTGTTTGAACTAGACTGAATATCAGATGATTCCAGCACCATCTGGTAAAGGTGATATTTGCAGTTTCTTATCTTTGAAATTCTATGCAGTTAGAGATATATGGTTTCATCTGTCCTGTTCATATGTTCAGAGAAGGATTTCACTGATTGTTAAAATGGCAGACCCTGGTACTTGCTGGGGTTAGGGACTACAGCCACACGCAAATAACTGAAATCTGATGAGATATCCTCTAAAAATGCTTATAGTTGCCTATCTCAAAAGTTCAAACACCAACTGCAACTTAATATAGTCGATTTCGACAGTGAAATACCGTAGAAGCTGACATCTGTCATCACCGCTCTTGGGGGAACAACCTATCAATGCCAAGAAAACTAATCTTGCTTTTGAATTGGCTGCTTTGAAAACACAAGCCAATAGTGTGTCATGTAGCATTGCACTCACAGTGCATACACACCAGTCCTGTTTGGTCGACTTAAATCAAATTCTGCTTTATTTGCCTAGAAAGTCCGGTTGATTTAGGGAATTATGAATGCCCAATCAAACTCTGATGCGACCCAAAAAAATGAATACTCGTCTGCCTAAAATAATAGGTCACAGTTCGGTTGAAGTGAACTCTAGTGTGGTTTGAATGCACATGTGAATCCAAGCAGACCAGAGACCGCTCCAAAAGCAGAAAGCAAGCTACAGTGAAGGGCATTCTGGGAAATTCAACCAAAAAATAGTGTAAGTCTAACACTAGTGGGGTAAATGGCTTGTGGTCTTTTGCCAAAGACAAATGACAAATCCTACAACTGCTGAAACTAAACTGAAATGCAGAAATGAAACCAAAAACAGCAAAACTTGAGGTCAAATACTTAATCTTTAAAATAACTACACAAAACATGACTGGTCAGCACTAGAATTGGTTGTTAAGACCATAAAGAAAACCAGAAATTGTTAACCAAAAAATGCTTGAACAACACGCTAACAATTTTCTTTACATTCATTTCAGTTAATTTATCCCAAGTGATCTCTTGTACCAATTATTTTTGTGTAGTTGAACCAACACATATTTCACTTAGAAAGGATTTCTTTAATAAATACCATAGCAGATGATGGGTTTGAATCAACCTGGTTACAGTCTGAGGCCCTTATTCCGATCTTTGCGACTGTGAATAACACTTAATTCTTATTTCTTAAAACAACAAAATTCACCAAATTCTGTGCAATTTCAGCCTAAAATGAATGGTCTTCTCTTTTGACAGCTGCTGTTACTGTTTTATTGGGCAGTACTAATGTATCAACACCGCATGTGGTTTAACATGATGTTGGCGACAGTTGTCTCTGATTCTACTTTCTTTCCCTCTTTCAGAGAACCCACTGACCCCCGAGCAAGCCTCTAAGTGTTCTTCCAAGAACCAGTGGTTCACTAAAATATGTCAGAACCGCGTCTCTCTGCAGCTTAGCTCAGCAAAACAGAAACTTAATACAGGTCCCAACACTTTCCACCAGTAACGTGATATTTCAATCATAAATCCCAAGGTGGTCGATTGAGAAAGAACCGCCGGTGATGTTACAGAGAGAAGAGCGTAACAACCCGCGAGCTAATCATTGAGATACATCCTCGGGATGGTGTGATATTAAAATGTTTCACTCTCAGGAAATGACCTTTTCCAGGAGCAATTCATTGACTTCATCACAAAGAGTGCACTTCAATTATTACTGCAGAGACCGCAACTTTCAGATGAACTCTGAAGTGAGGAGGTCACAAGATTCCCACCACCTTCCTACAAGGACACCATGATCCTATCCTATCAATTTTCCTGAATAAACCACCTTCCATCAACAAATTATTTAGATTCAACCAGTGATTACCTGGAAATGATACAACAGACTAAATATAACATCTAATTAAGTTTTTCTTGAATTATCAGGCTCGTACACATGAAACCAGTGAAGTAAATGGCATCTCAATGCTTAACATGTTGCAGCAGCACATACGCTATTGTCAGCATCCACATTCCACAATTCAGGGTTTCCTGAAAAGGTAAGAAACTGAGTGGGTCTAATAGCACTTTGCAACAATCTGATGGTTGAATAACCTCCATATTTGTTGGTGAGCTCATATGTCTATTTAATCAATAATTTAGCAGAAAAAAAGGCTTTTTGAATTGAAAATGTTTCTTTGGTCAATGTATGGTGTTTGATTAAAATCTGATATATGCAAAAGCAACAAATATATTTTTTGCTGAACTTCTTGTTAGACAACTTAGCAGTAAAAATGCTAAGTTAATTAAGTATAATTAATAGGGGTGCTATGGTGGTGGAGGGTCCAGCTCAACCCACATAAGGAGTCCTTAGTCCTCAACGCGGCTGCCGCAGGTTTGATTTCCGGCCTGGTGACCTTTGCCGTGTCTTCCCTCTCTCTTATCACCTAAATTCAAATAAATGCCACTAGAGCCCAAAAGAATTACAGATCCTGCAATTAACTCAAATAAATATTGTAAATATTGTAATACAATATTAATAATATTGTGACATTCTGAAAATCTTCAGAATGTTACAAATCAGGAAAGATTTAATCCAACTCTGGCTAAATGCCACTGCTGACCAATGTGATCCCTTTAAACCTATTGGAGTATTTCTGTGGGACTTTTCAGGCCAACTGGTCTCAAAGCAACATCTTGCCATCAGGGTATACTGTGGCAATAAAAGGAGCAGTGGTTACAAACCCCACTAAAAAAAAACTGAAACCCATAGCCCAAATGTTCCATCAGCTGCCTAATAATATCTGCAACTTGGGCTTTTATTTTCCCTTTTCCCTAAACTGGTATAACCACATTAGATTTTCCACTGTGTCGGCTTAGCCTGAGGTATATCTGCCTAGAAGATTGGATCAGAGGACAGCGAGTCGGTCAGAGCCAGCGAGTCGGTCAGAGCCAGAACGCTTCACATTCTGCCAGGATCACACAGTATGTTCTAAACAACACCACACGAGTCCACCACAGTCAACAAACACCAAGACCTGCTGCTCTTTTATTAGCATAGAATTTAATTTTAACTAGTGGTGAATGAGGCTGAAACAATGCATAGAAAGATTCCGATAACAAAAAAGATCTCCAAGCAAAGTAACGGACCCATCAAACATGGCAACATGAATATATGTTTGTTTACGGCACCACAAAAATGAGAATGTATCATTTTGGGCTTTAAACGAAGGTTTGACCACTAAAAGACCAACAAGCGATTGGAAAAGGGTAAGACCAATGGACATCTGCATCCTGTTTCTCAGTTTCTAAGGAAAGCTACTGGTTTCTGGTGTCAGCAGAGACTGGCGAGTCAGGTCCCCCAGTTAATCAATGACTCCCTTCCAGGGAACACAGGCACACCACAGGAAGATATGTTGCTGCTCTGACGGCAACAAACAGACTCAGCAGAAACTGACATTTCCATCAGTGGGGAAAAAATGGCCAGAGAAAAAAAAATTGGTTGGAAAAAGTGATGATACTGTATATCAGAATGCATTTGATGCCAGCAGATACCACAAGATGCTCCAAGGCAGCAACTACACACACACACACACCACCACACGCACACACACACACACACCACACCACACACACACACACACACACACACACACACACACACACACACACACACACACACACACACACACACACACACACACCACAGACACACTCCAGCTAATTCAGTTCTGAGGAGGGAACAACTCTGAACCTGGAGGTTTGGTTTAACAGTGATAAGAAAAGTTATGTCAGATTCACCGTCTTTATACTTCCAACTTTTGTTGAATTTATAACGATACGCTCAAAGTTACATGAAAATGTGTCCAAACCTTTAACATCTGTTTTAATTTTTTACCACTTTCACAAAATTTGAGGACATTTTACTCTGAGTTCCTCATCTTTCAAAGAAAAAGACTAATCCTAACCCTGTCTATGCGTACCTGATTATAAGGCACATAGAATAGACACTTCAGTTTGGGTTGCCGATTTGTTCCGTACTCTATTATTACCGGTGGTGGGAAGTAATGAAGTACAAGTACTTCGTTACTGTACTTAAGTATAATTTTCGTGTATCTGTACTTTACTTAAGTAGATATAGTAATGGATACTTTCTACTTTTACTCCACTGTAAAATCAGCAGAGCTTCACTTTCACAGACGGTGGGGACTTCGTCCAACTTTTAGCGTAACTTGGAAGGAAAGCTTGAAGTAAGGTAAAATCTGTGGACGTGATGCTATCAAAGCTAACTTTACAGACTGAGACGTGTTGCATTTGTGATGAAAAAAAGTTGTCACTCATGCGCTGACTTATTGTGTGTTGACTCAGGTGTTGCAAATATGGGACAACGCTGCGACCAAAGTCTGCATCATTTAGGAATGAACCGATTCTTCTGGACAGATCTTTACTGATTACATTTATTTCAGCTCTAAGTATTTAATATCTAGGTGTTTTATGGGAATGTGGATCTTTCAAATCAATTTGAGAAGCAATTCTGATAGGTAAAACTTAATTTTTTGTGTCACGTAAAGCAGGGCGCTGATCTTCCTCTTGGGTTGGTGGTCTTGACTACAAGTCTACTACCTTGGTTCCATGTCCATGTGTATTTTTAAAAGCCAGTACTTTTTTACTTATACTTAAGTAAAAATGTTAATGTGGTACTTTGACTTTTACTTGAGTACATTTTTGTCTGTGTTTTTTTACTTTTACTTAAGTATATTGTTTGAGTACTTTCTCCACCACTGATTATTACATATCCACATTTGTAAAGAAGTGGTCCCTGAGTACTTTATATAGTAGCTGCCCCAGTCGTTGTTTCACTTACGATGTTGGTGTTGCGATATGGTGCCCAACTGCATTCTGGGTAACGCAGACCAACCGACACGCTGCCCACGCAGTCTCTGTCTCTCTTTCCCCCCTCTCACCTCCGGGCTTTAAATGTATAGGGGCTGGTCCCTTGGTAACCCTAGTCGGAGCACCCCGGATGAATATCTAAAGCCACTTTGTTGACATAAAGAATGTCAACAAAACAGTCCGACTCTGGTTGGCGAGGAGAGCCTTCCGTGACTGGGTCGGGGCGTGGGCGGACCATGGTCACCAGACCATGGTCACCCTTCTCCGTTCACGCACAGCATGTTCATGGGGAACGTGGTGCTAAATGACCTGCAGACGACCTGATTATCAGGTTGGTAGGTAGATAGGTCAGTCAAACTTTATTAACAAACCAGCGTTCTGACAACTATCCCAGCATGCACCGCGTGCTTCTTCTTCTACGGGTGAAAATGAAGTCGGCGGTTGCTTACCGTAGTTGCTAGACCTGTTGTGGCTCAATATTGGTCCATATATAAGGCGCACTGGATTATAAGACACACTGTTGGCTTTTGAGGAAATTGAAGGTTTTTAGGTGCGCCTTATAGTGCGGAAAATACGGTATATGCAATGTGATAAGGGGTCTGTCTATGTGGCGAGTCGACTTTACACTTTTTTGTCACAATCAGTTCCTGCTGCTCTCAGCATCCACATCCTACAGACCAGATGTTCATCCAGCAGGCAGTAAGCTGGGGCATATGAGCAGCATGTCAGGGGCCGATTCTGGCTTGTCTGAACATATGTTCTCTGCCTCTCTACCCCCACACCACCACCGCCAACCATCCACCTCCCTCACCTCCTCTCAGTTAACTATAGGCGGCTGTTCAACTTATTCCCTGAAGCAGAAGGCCACAAACAAGAGGACTGATTTTGAAGAAGACAACCATGTCATATGGTGGTTGTTACCAGAAAAACGATATGGAATAATCACTCTAAGGGTGTTTTCACACCTGATATTGATTTGAGGGCCAAAATTCCAACTTTTGTTGCATTTTTAACTGGTGCAGTTCGCTTTCATGCTGTACTGTCACACGGTCGAAACTAATTGAGAAACCTGTTGCACCTCCTTGCCAAATTTCAAATATAAAGGTTAATGAGAAAAAAAAAAGTAAGGACAATATGATAAGGAATTTGTTTTTTATAATTGTATGGTATTATATATGAAAGCCATGTAATATTGTATGCATTTTTAAACATTACTATAAAACGGAGTGCTGTTGTGGTGCAGAGGCAAAGCACAACCCACGCATTGAGTCCCTGGTCCCCGTGGCGGTGGTCGCAGGCTCAATTCCTGGCCTGGTGACACCCGCAGCTTGTCCTCCCCCTCTCTCCTTGCCCTCTTTCCTGTCAAACTGCTTTCAAATAAAGACCACTAGAGCCAACACAACCTTTAAATAAAAACATTACTATAATACAAATAAAAATAAATTGGACTAAAGACTTAGGTCTGTGCATACTCAAAGCTGATGTCTGTGTCAAGGTCGACATCAAGCTGATAAGGTTGAGATGGACGCCATTTTTGCTGCACTAATAGGTGTTGGGATGCTGCTCTGGTGGAGAAGGAATAGGGTTGGTTGCCCAACTAGCTCAACAAACCTGTTAGTTTCCATTAGTCTTGTGGAGTGGGAAATTAAGGAATTTGTCATAAGAAATGTAGGCAATCGGTAGTCTTGGCTATGAAATCTCAACCGTTTGCAGACAGTGTGCATGGAGTCTGCGTGGTACACAGAACACACACAACACGCCTTAGTAAGTGGGAGCCTTAAATATTGATCTGCCAAAATATCTGAGCTCTGCTTCTCCAACAAAACCATTTCGAAACAGATCCTTTCGCTATCTGACATTGTGGTTGATTAATTTGTTCCAACTAGGAGGGTGTAGTTTTACTAAAAGACATTTCCCATGATCCCTTTCTCTTTATAAAGTTTGAATGGTACCAGGCAAACTTTGGAAAAGACATACCAGAGCGCTGATTGAGAAGAACGCTATAAAATACGTCTATAATATACAAACACATGGAGGACAGCGTGAGGAATTCACCCAAAGGTATATTTGTAGAGTCTAATGAGTCTCTCATTCAGGAACCCTGCTTTGACCTGGGGGCAGTCAGAGGATGTACGCTCACATTCTGTCTACAACATCCAGGAACACACACACTGACCCAGCAAAGCGGGGGACACCAGCTGCTATTAGCCTCCTTCCTCTCATCATGGCCCCCATGGGCCCTTTACACATGTCTGACCTGTGCCTGTGGCACCCCCCACCACCCTGGGAGAGCACATCATTCTCACAGCACTCCGATGAGTGTTTGCTGGGGGGACTTCTCTCAGTCTCTGACTCATCACTTCCTTTCTTTATAATACAGGGGTCAACACAATGTGTCACTGATGACACGACGGAGTGGCTGCTCTTGCAGAGCAGTGGGAGCAGGTCAGAGACAACTAGGTAGGAAATGTCAAATGGGATCAGGGGTTGTGGCCCCAAGGTGCCAGAAGATATAAGGGGAAGCTCCATTCTCTTCCAGTTAGCAGTTCCAGTTTGGTTTCACTGGACACCAGGAATAGCAATGAAACAGTAGACAGAGACAGAGTGATCCTGCTAGACTGGATGGGATGTTGTGGGGCGGGGGTGTATATGTTTGTAGACTATTCATAGAGTTCACATGGAGGCAGGAAGGACGTCAGAACTGTGGGACTGAGCGGTTGGAGACTGCAGGTGTTGGGTTGCAAGTCCTGAGAGTCACACCAGCTAGCTGAAACCTAACACTTTCTTCCTATAAAGTTTAAATATTTCCTCATAATAATTCAAAGCCAAGGAGAATATCAAGGAATGGGCAAACAACGATCATCCTAACAGGTTCTACATGAAAAACCAGCAGTTTCAATGCCCACACGGAATAATGAAAATCTTAAACACGTTGTTGGTGTTCCGCAGTGCAGTTTTTTGAATTAATTTTTAAAAATAAGTAAAAAGAAAAACAGTTATGTTTGTTAGGTGTGTCAGAAGGACAACTGAAGAAATTTGGTTGAAAAAAATCTATTCTATTCTTCTTATGAACTTAAATACAAAAATTTGATTACCCAGCTAACAAGAAATACAATCTTGCAAGAAAATCTCACACCTCAATTTAAAATAAACATTTTAATCTTTAAAAAGGGTAAAAACCCTGCATTTATAGTGTATTATTAAGTCAGAGGACTCCAAAGCCCATCATTCATTCACCTATTCACACACTGATGATGTAGTCATGAGGTAGACTAAGGTAAAGGCTGCAAGTCAATCTGTGTAACTAGCAACCAGGTTGCTAGTTGGTTGCTATTTAGCTCAGGTTGCTACATCCTGAGTCACTGTCTCCCAACATAAAAAAATTAAGAATGAGAGACAGGGAGAGAAAGAGGGAGAGAGAAAGAGAAAAAAACATTATTTTTATTTCTTTTTACCAAAAGGGGCAAACATATGTACAAGTTTATAAAACAATTGTCTCTATAAAATATCTAATTTAAAAAGGATATGTGAGTGTGGTGATTAAAGTTAATATATTCAATGCACAATGTACAATTTTAAACTAAATTTGGTTAAGTAGAGCACACAAAAGCAACAGGGATGTCCAAAGTGAGCCAGAAGCCCATTTGCAGCTCCTGAGCTGATTTTATGTGGCCCCAAACCACAATTCAAGCAGGGTATTTTTTACTTGCTATAGTTTTATTTCAGAAAAAGAAAGAAAAAGGAAAAATAACAGAAATACATTATTTTCACAAAATATATTGACTTTTTATATTTCTTTTTAAAAATAAGAATGAATGAAGGATGAAAGATGGAAAGAGAAAAAACACTTTTTATAAAAAGATTCTGATTTGTGATTTTTTAAAATTTAATAAAAATAAAAAAGAGAAAAAAGTGTGTAGAGGGTGGGTCTTTGTATGTTCAGACTTTCAACAAGTCTTTTTTGTTACCTTATTAAAAATATATATCAAGGTTAGTTAAGTTACTAGTTTCTAACTATTGTATAAAATAAATAAATAAAATATTAAAAAGCCCAGTAATCATCTTAAAACCACAAGCAGCAAATACTTAAAAAAAAAACAGAAAGTCTACAGACTAAAACCAGACAAAAGTCCAACTTACTTCAGGTCTTATGAACAGAACTCCCAGTGTCCCTCTGCTGATTTCATCGCTTCTGTTCCTTTAAATAAAAACCACGTGTTTCTGTGCAATTGTGAGCAGCGGTGTTTATTTACTGGCTGCTTTTGTCCTCCGGGTCGCGCTTTTGTTATGATAATCCCTGTAAACTCGCAGTCTAATATATTGTGCCGATAATCTGAGATTTGACCGTGGCAGCTGCCCGCTTGCCGTCTTCTTGCAGCGCGAGCTCATCCGCCGGCAGCTCCTATTGGATCCCTCCTCACTCCGCAGCCGCACGAGACTTTACTGTCTTTGTAATCTATTTGCCCTTGTCTCCGTGTTGCCCCCACCCCACCCCACCCACCCAACCACTCACTCACTCACCCCACCACACTCACTCACTCACTCACTCCACTCTTTGTGGCGCAGTGAAGACGTTATGTGGCACCGCGAGGCTGAGCGGAACAGCTGGCAGGTCACGTCCCAACCAGCAGAGGGAAGGAGAGAGGAGGGGAGGAGGACGGACACATAAGGAGGAACTTCTTCAGATTGCTTGAATATTACAGTAACCTCTTTAGGCAGCTCTCCTATTTTCATATCTTATCCCAATCATTAACGAGCAAAGGTTACAGCATAAGTATGAGTAGGTATTTATTATGAGCCATAAACACAGTGGAAGAAGAAGCTTCCTGTCCAGGATCTCCCTGGAGTCACATGAGCCTAGCAGGAGTAATCAATCTGTGTGGGGCAGGATCACAACATGATCCACGTCTCCAACGCAGAGACCTACAGATTACCAATAATCCATTACTAATCATTATGCATGTAAGTCAGAGACAGGACAGTGCACGTTTCATTGACACACCACTTTTACTTATCTAAAAAGGATTTTAAAACATGTATTTAAAAAAAGGAGGCAAGGGCTGCCTAATAATCAATTATCAATCATCAATAGTGCACATTAATCTGGAGCTAAAAATAACACCAACATGTGAAAAACACTCTGCTTGACAATGCAGCATATGGCTGATCTGTTGAATTTTTTGGGGGGGTTGGGGGGGTGTGGGGGGGTTAAGCCCAAAAGGTTTGACCCAAGTTTCAAAATGCAGCTTTACTTGACACTGACCAAATATTGAAGGAAGCTACAAAAAATATATAAAAAAATGTTCTCACTTCACTTTCTGGCATTTAACAATAGAAATCCATCTTCCATTCCTCCATTTTCTCTGGACAAAACATTTCAGGCGAGAGGCGGGGTCACCCTGAACAGGTTGCCAGTCCCTCGCAGGGGCAAATAGAAATAATTTTGGTAATCTTAACTACCTACGACAAGAAAACTTTGGTTTGATTTAACTTCAGAAGGTGAAAAAAAAATTCTCAGTGTATGTAAATAATCTGGTTTCAGCTTAAGGTGACAACTATTTCAATAAACCAAAACATTTCCACAACAGTATCATAGCATACTGAAGGTAATTGTTGGTGATGGCAGAAAACACTGGACCACAGTGACACTACAAACGCTGAACGTTTATGGAAAACAGAAGATAAGCGGCACGAACGACGGATAAAAGGCTATGAAAGATGTTTACATAGGTGCTAGAAACTAACTTATCCTACATGATGTCTTGGTCTGAGTCATTGAGGTTCAGTAAAGACAACACAACAGTAAAGACTACTTTACTCCTTCATTGCTTTTTATCTGTCCTTCTGCAAACCAACTTCCTCTTTACATCCCTTTGATTTTGAACGGATTTCTGTCCACCGGCTCCTCTGACATTACAGCTAATCCAGGAGAATTACTTTCAAAAGCTTGTCAGGCACATTTGCTTTGTGCAACAATAGCTGCTTGTTGTTGCTTGATTTTGTTCAAATCAACCTGCTGACAAGTCAAAGCCTTGAAGAGGTGTAGATCGCTTCATTAAAAGGAAAGCCAAAGGATATAGTTAGAAGGACTTTTGGCATATGGGAGAATCTTGTCCTGGCTTGCTGCAAAGCAACATCTCCACCCATCAATGCCCCCGCTTGTACTGAGAAAACTGAAGCACCTTGTAATGTATTGCTCATGTAATGCATGGGAGTGGCAAGTGACCAATAAAGTCTGATCCATTTCCTGTTGTAAAATTAGACCTGCAGATCGCTCATTCATTGCCCTCCAGCAGCCTGACAGTGCACTCAGGTTTCTCCTCTCATTCAGTCTTCAACCTGAAACCTCTGGGTTTAGGGTTGCCTCTGTCTGGGGCAGAGAGGCCAGTATAAATAGCACCGTGTCTCCACTCAGGTTACTTTGCCAGAGTCCATGTCCAAATACCAGCAGGCAGAGGAACACACTGACAGACAGTTACATCAGGCACAACACAAACCACTCAGTCCACATGACATGATTTATTAAGGGGCGGTATTATGTATTTTTCTAAATACATAGTGCCATTTTATAGCACAATCAAGTAACTATGTTAACTTCAGTTTTCATAAAATTTCTGTGGAGATCAAATATATCTTAAAAAAAATTGACTTTGCAATCCAACACCTTGAAATTGGGTTTGTGACTTTTTAAAAACTCCTGCTCTTTCTGAAACTCCACCATCAGGAAGTCATCACAACATGGCTCCTCTTTTAACCCTTTAGGAACATTTTACCAGCGTTGCACTGAGAAGTAGCTTGTATAGTTAGCTCAGGTGTTTGCTAATTCCTGCTGGCTAGTCTGAAGGAGCTGAGTGGGAGAGTCCCAGGTATGTCTTTGATGAGTGAATAAGATTATAACATGATGTACAGCTCAAAAAAAGTTAATTTTACATAATACTGACTCTTGAAGAAGCATATGTTACTTAATGTGAAACTTAACTAACATAGTTTAACTAACTTCACTTTAACTTGAGAGATTAGACGGCACCACAGGGGGAAGTTCAGAAGCTGTGAGTAATGCTGAGTAGTATCGACTTATCTCACCCTCATAGTGTTCAGTCTGGTCCACATAGAGTGAACTTCTATGAATTTCAATGACTAAGTGAAACACTTACAGTTTCACTTCCTCAGTAAACTCGGTCAAGCTTACAGTGCATTTCCAACATGCTGAATGCAACAATGTTCCTCACTTGAACCACTGTTGTACAGCACACATGTACGGGCACATAAACATCAAACTGTCTAACATGCGGGGGATTTTTTCTCCCTTCTTAAAGAGTCTGAGGATTTGCTGTGGCGTTAGGAGCAGTGTGGATGAAAGAAAAGATTTTGTAGAAGTGAAAGTGCGTCTTGTTTAATTTGCTTCTTATGTCTTCACTGTAAAAAAAGTCAGTAAATTTACAGTAAAAAATGGTAAAAGACCAACAGTTTTTGACCGTCATATTCAAAAACACTTAATTACCGTAGAAGCTACATAGAACTACCGTAAGTCGAAACTGCAAAGAAAGTCAGTAAATTTACGATAACAAACGGTAAAAGACCAACAGTATTTGACCGTCATATCCAAAAACATTTAATTACCGTAGAAAATACATGGAACTACCATAAGTCGAAACTGCAAAAAAAGTCAGTAAATTTACAGTAGAAAATTGTGAAATTCCAACAGTTACTGACCGTAATATCCAAAACATTTTGTTACCGTAAAAAATAAATGGAATTACCGTAAGTCAACACTGCAAAAAAACTCAGTAAATTTACGGTAAGAAAATTGTGAAATACTAACGGTTACTGACCGTAATATCCAAAACATTTTGTTACCTTAAACAATACATGGAATTACAGTAAGTCGACACTGCAGAAAAAATCCGTAAATCTATGGTAAAAAACGGTAAAATACCAACAGTTACTGACTGTAATATCCAAAGCATTATACTGCCATAGAAAATACGTGGAATTATCATAACTCAATAAACATATATCCTAAGTAATTTTGACAGTCATGAATGTAGAAAATACAGAAATATATTGTAAAAATATAAGTAATTGTAAAGTTCATATAAAAATATTGTAATATAGCCAGCAGTTAATTACCCTAAACTTAACAGTACTAATCAGCCAAAATTACAAATTTTGCTGTTATTTATATCTACAATGTAAAACTGTAAACAAGATTGCAAAAGTATTTTTTACAAAGAACAGAATGCTGATGTGATATTTTGGTTTCTTTTTTAATAATGCCTTTAATACACCAAACTGAAATCTCAACAGTAGACCAGGCATCGATCTAGTGACACACCAATTGCAAAGCAAACTCCTACAGCCATCGCCACCATCATTTATAAGAATATTGGATTAAATGATGCATTTGAGATTAATTTTATGCCTACCATATATTTGTTATACATTAACAGAACTGTATGTTAGCCCCTCTTGCTTGGATGAAGCTGAACTTGGTTTCCAATTGCTGCTTCCAAGTTGGGAAATGGCTAAAGGGCAATTCCACCTAATTTTTCACTACCGTCAGCATCTTTAATTTACTCTAGCTAAAAAACTACAACACCTAGACTCTTCAAATCTGGACTAGATTATTCTCAACCCATATCAGAATATTTAAAACCAAGTGTGGGTTACAGTAAATGGAGACTGTAGTTGAGCGTGGCTCAGGTTACTGTGGTGTCCTGAACTCAACACAGTAAAGTCACAGTGCGCTAGCTAAGGCTGCTAACTAGCAGGTGCTAGCTAAGGCTGCTAACTAGCAGATGGTAGCTCAGGGTGCTAACTAGCAGGTGCTAGCTAAGGCTGCTAACTAGCAGATGGTAGCTCAGGGTGCTAACTAGCAGGTGCTAGCTAAGGCTGCTAACTAGCAGGTGCTAGCTCAGGGTGCTAAGAGCCCAGTAGGCCTGGTTCTTGTCAGGATGCAGCTGCTGTCTTTGAAATCAAGTTTCTGCTATTTTTGCAGGTTCAGGAGGAGAAGGAGAAGGAAACACATCTCTGCATCACAGGTCAGCCCCTTTCACGGTTTTATCTGAAGTTAGCTAACTTTAACCAACTGATAAAGAAATGTGTACTTTCTGAGCCAAGCTGTTTATGTACATGCACTGCAGCTAGATATCTTTACTATATGGAACATTTAATTTTCCCAGATGCAACACTTCCATTAATGTTTCTGTAGGAACAACTGCATAGATTATATGTCTGGTCCACTTTAGACTGCATGTGCTTAAAGTTATTGTTAATGGTAGAAGCAACTTTTTCAAGTTTGGTTCAGTAATTAATTTGAATTACTTTGAGTGTGAAATCTTCATGCATGCAAGTTAAATCTGTGAAGAACATGTTAGCTTTTGTTTCAATTCTTTGGTAATACTTGGAAGTATAAATCTTGGTATCAGAGCTAATATTTAATATTTTCCTTTGACCTCTTGACTCTCGCCCCCAAAATACTTGCACTAAAGTCACTGGGTCCATGACAGTTGAAGGGTTTTAAGATAAGGAAATTTAAATATTAATATTTTACAGTTTTTCTCAGTTTCTGAAAATTGATGATCTGGACAGAGTGAACAGCCAGAGAGAAGAAGAGGATCAAGGCTGAGGAGGAAACAGTTGGGAGGGAAGCAGAAGAAGAGTCAGAAGAGGTTGAGGACATCTGCCAGTTTCCATCAGTCCAACATCAGGATATGGTTGCGACCCACAACATGATGCTGATGGATGTCCTCTCACCCTAATGTTCATTCCTTAACCCCACTCAGGAACCTTTGTCAGCATGACAATGGAAATTAAAATGTAATGTAATTTCTACAGCACTGTACAGTTTTACATGAGGAGATTGTCCTGTGGTTCCTTTTCTACTTTTTTTGTTCTCTGCATTTCTGTATTTTTCTTTCTGAATCACCATGGCATGGTCCATCAATAAATTACAGCAAAAAGCGTAAATCAGTGTTTCTCAACTCTGGTCCTCACTGCCCCCCCTGTCCTGTATGTTTTAGGTATTTCCCTTCTGCCACACACCTGAATTGTATCTCTGGATGATTAACAGGCTTCTGCAGTACTTGATGGTCATGCAATCATTTGAATCAGCTGTTCTGGAATAGAGGCACATCTAAAACATGCAGAGCAGGGGGGGCGCTGAGGACCAGGGTTGAGAAACGCTGGCGTAAATGATCATTTTGTAGTCTCTTCCCATGACTAATCAATTTGACTGTCTTATCTGTACATAGAGAATCCATAACTTATTATTTTGAGTCACTGATATGTTAACTGACAGAATTTTGAGCTGAACTAAGGATTTCTCAAGCAAACAAATGCTATTTTTGCTGTTTTTACAAATTATTTGAGAAATGCGCTGTTTTGTAAATGCCAACAATGACTTGAGAAATGCACCAAAAGTGACAGAGAAAAACTAACATAGCATAAATCGTCTCAGGTGTATCTATTTGTTTGCCTGTATGAAAAGTGTTCACATTTACAGCTTTGTTTCTGCTAGTTTGCAGGAATTGAAACTTGCATAAATGGTTGAAGACGAATTATTGGCCTTCATGAGACTCGGATAAATGGTGAGTATCTATTTCATAAATTGCCTAAAACAGTTATATCTGTTTTTATTTATGTTTTTTGTTTGTGTATATTGTCTGGTTGCAAAGAGGATCACACCTGTCGACAACAATCAAAGGTTTAAGAACTACTGAATTTTCAGTCAGAAATGATCACACCACCTAGATGAAGTACCAGACTCCATATGCAAGTAAACAAAGGTGAAACAAACATTTAAGTGAATGGTGCATTTATATGATGTTCATGTAGTGAATCTTTCTAACTTTTGCTTTGTTTGTTTTCCAGCGGAGAGGAAACACCTGATTGACAACATGTGAGTCTCAACTTCAACCTGTGACTGGGAACCACAACCATCCTGAGCAAAGTCTGAACTCGGTGACTTGTTACTCTCAACCCAGAACCTGAATCCTTTTATCACCTGTTTTTCTTCTACAATAGGTAGAAGTGTTCTTATGTGGACACAGGCTGTTTTTGTGTGTTTTGTTTTCCAGATGTCAGTAATACCGTGAGGAAACTTAACAGAAAATAGAATCGGTTCATTTTTTTAACTGAATTTTTAAATAATTCTTTAAGTGCATTACTCATAATCTGTATTTTGTTTAATTTGAATTTATTTTCTTTATAAGTTTCTGTATAGAAATGCTGACAAGTTACACTTCCTTGTGTTGTACTATAATTTTTATGGTGAAATGTTGGTAAGAACAGTGACCAGTAAGAAAATCCCCAGGTTTTTGGAGGATTTTTTTTACAATAAAATGCCAATATATCATACAGTCTGGCCGTGTTTTTCACTTATGTATTCAGTATGACCGTATTTACTACGGCAAAACCACATTTAAATTTTTTATTTAACATATTTTAGGAAATACGGTATTTTGCTGTATTTGGGAAATACGGTAATATACTGGCAGTTTTGGTTGCCAGAATTTTACTGTATTAGTAAAAAACAGTAAATTACTGCATTTCCAAAATACGGTAAAAAAATGGCAGTTTTGGTTGCCAGAATTTTACTGTATTCTGAAAAAACGATAAATTACTGCATTTCCAAAATACGGTAAAAAACTGGCAGTTTTGGTTTCCAGAATTTTACTGTATTCGTAAAAAACAGTAAATTACTGCATTTCCAAAATACGGTAAAAAACTGGCAGTTTTGGTTGCCAGAATTTTACCGTATTCGTAAAAAACAGTAAATTACTGCATTTCCAAAATACGGTGAAAAACTGGCAGTTTTGGTTTCCAGAATTTTACCATATTTTAAAAATAAGGTAAAATATTGCATTTTCAAAATACGGTAAACTGGCAGCTGTGGTTGCCAGAATTTTACCGTCTTTATACGGTAAAATTCTGGCAACCACAGCTGCCAGTTTTTTACCGTAAAATGAGGCCATTTTTTTTTTTACAGTGTAGAACCATCGTCTGCTATGGAATCAAGTCTATGTCAGGTTATGCTGTGATAACCAGAGAACCTCTGCAGACAACATCGACTTGCATCACCTTGGGTATTTCTACATATTATCACATTACAACCACAAACTTTTATGACACAATGAAGAAGAACTGTGAAATAGAAAGAAATGGATACATTGTTTTCATTTGTTTCTGAAATCTGAAATTTGTGGCATGTATTTGTGTGTAACCCCATTTAAAATCCTTAAATTTTAAATCCTAACCTCTGTGTGTAACTTAGTAGAAATCCAGGTGTTCTGTGAATTCCTCAGTGGTTGTTTAGTGCAGTGTTATTGAAAGTGGGCGCTGTGGCCCATTGGGGGGCCACCAGCAGCAAAGTTTGTTTCGTACAATCCTCATCTATTGTCAATCACTGGCCATTGTGTAAAAAAACTCTTCATTGAAGTAAATATTAGACACACATTAGACACATCTTCCTTTAGTCAGAGTGTAATTGAATTCCCCTCCCTCTGGTTTTGTCAATATGCATGCTAGTGCTAAGCAGTGGTTAGCACTAGCATGCATATTTTCACCTGATAGTCCGGTTGACTTGGTTTGATTAGTGACCAAAATTGCAACATTTGTTATAGTTACAGCTGGTGCGATTTGCTTTCACACTGCACTGCGTCAAACAAACCAAAGTATTTGAATAACCTGTTCCTCCCCCCCTCCTGTGGTGGCGCTGTTCCAAGAACCACTGAATGGAACAACACAGACACCTCTGAAGGAAACACTGAGCACAACATCCTTCAAAAAATGTAAACAAAAATGGAGTGACGCCAGAGTTTAGCAGTTGTAGGATTTCTCTTCTGTCTTTGGCAAAAGACCATAAGTCATTTCTCCCCCAGCACAAGAATAGTGCATTTGCTTTGATTGAATTTACCCAGAATGCCGTGCACTGAAGCACTGATAGCTTCCTGCTTTCAGAGCAGTCTGCTTAGCATTCACATAGGCATTCAAATCGCACCAGCGTTCACTTCAACCAGATCTAGATCTAGGCAGACCAGAGTTTGCTCTTTCAGTCTGGATCAGAGTTTAATTACGTTTTCCCCAAACCAACCGGACTTTCTAGGTTAACTCATTGAAGCCGGAAATACAGGCGGCTTTTTCCTGCCAATGTCTGGGATTGTTTGCAACCTTTTCTTCAGCAGGTGGAGAGCTGATGGATCGATCGCTAACACGACAGCATGGGCGCACATCTGAGAGGCGGTAAAATGGAATAGAGTCACAGATCCATACCTTGTGACAGACGGGTGGGCTGTTGGACCTGGAGCCCATCAACAGCGCAGAGGTTCCCAGAAGGATGCAAAGTAATGACACCTGACTTGTTCTCGATGTAGCAGTGCTGTGCTGCCACACCAGGGCCCTGGATGTTGATGTCCACGGCACCGTACCCCAGAGTGGAGCGGCCTGAAGGAAGGGACATGTTCAGGTCTCAAAAAGACGGTATCAAAGACAGAACTGACCTCTGATGATGTAAGGTGTACTGAAATATATACTTTGTAATACACATATAAAGTTTTTTTTGATGATTTCTACACATCTGATAATGTGAGAGTTGTCTCAGGAACAGTTCAAGTTAAAGCAATGACTGAAGTGTCACCTCTCACGTTCAAATTGGGAAAAACATCTGATGGTTGTTTCATATGCAAGAAATGCAACAGCATAACAGCAGCACATAAACCTACACATCTGGTTTTACTAATATGAGAACAGTAAGATACTTGCACATTTGCTATAGCATTTTTATTGATTTGTTGAGAAGACATTTCAAGAATAAATGTCAGGCTAAAAATGGCTAATTATGGAAAACCTCAGTGTCTGATTGGATAACCTGGAATAATTGGATTGAATGGGCTATACATTTAAATAGGCTCTGCATAAAACAATCAAATATAAACTGAGTTAAACTGGGATGAATAATATATAAATAGATCTGATTCTGTTTGGTGTTCTTCTGAAAAATCAAAGGGACACTGTGACCTGTACTCTGCCTCCAAAATGGAAGACAATGCATGATCTTTCAGCTTGCATAAGACCTTCAAACATAGGAATCGGTTGGGTCCTATATGGGGAGGAAATTAAGTTAAATAAAGTTTAAAAAAAAACTTGATGGAAGGAAATGTGAAATGTGGAAAAGGGGCTATACACATGTGATTACTTGTACTCTGCTCTGTCAGACGTACTTTTCTACAGTGAAGTACTTTAGATCCGTTTTTGTCTCATTTGTCTGAACGGAGTAAATCACTGTGCTATGTGGAGGTTACTGGCTCACCCTCAGGCAGAGGCAGCAAGGTGATCGCTGTACTCAGTCGTCCACTGCCCAGGCTGACCAGGTGGGGGCGCTCTGCTTGAAACTTCAGCCCCTTTCCAGTCTCTATTAAATCCAGTGGGGTACTCTGCAGACACGTATGTAACACAAAGAGCGCAGTTTCAACAGAACTGTATCAAAAATTGTTGATGTGGTGGCAAGGGGAAAAGCACAACCCACGTATTGAGGCCTTAGTCGACGTGGCGGTAGTTGCAGGTTCGATTCCCGACCTGGTGACATTTGCCGCATGTCTTCCCCCTCTCTCATCACTCTTTTTCCTGTCAAACTACTTTCAAATAAAGGCCACTAGATCCTACAAAAAAGTTTTTTGATGTTGATAATGTGGCTGTGATAAACTCTGACTATTGCTGAATTTTACAGCTTCACTGGTTCATCTCAAACCCAGACAAAGGGTCTCTATTCTTATCTCCCATCTGGAGATAAAAAGAAGGATCCTCTTTTAAGCCACTGAATTCTCTTCCTGTTTACACACTAAGAAAAGTGTACATTTAGGTGTGTTGTGTGTGTGTGTGTGTGTGTGTGTGGTGTGCGGTGTGTGTGTGTGTGTGTGTGTGTGTGTGTCGTCTTCCCCCTCCAAGCCATCCCTAAAGCACCACCATGTGCTCAGCAAGAAGGGGGGTGAGAGGGTTGTCACTATGGCAACAGTTCTCCACAATTATGAGGCATGAGGATCCTGGAGGCTGTTCAGAGAACTAACTTGTTATCAGCGCTCTCTTCACAGGGTGGATATAAAGCCAATTCTGCTTTTCAGTGATTTGCTCTTCATTAAATGAATCCCACCACAGCAGTTTTGGGCGATACCTCCAAGGTTTCAAAACACTGAATAAATTAGAGGTACTTTTTCTCCTGCTGACTTTATGCTTCATGTACAAATATCAGGGTGCTAAAACAGGCAGTTTGATGTAATTCGCCTTCTTATTTACCATGACTTATTTTCTCATTGTCTTGATCATTTTACCCTTGTTTTCTATTTAATGCATGTCTGAACTCCTACATGAATGAGCTTTCTTTAAGTTAAATTCAGTTGAAATATTAAAACCAGGCATAAGTATCATTATTCCCACACTAAATTAAAAGAAAGACATCAGTGTGAGAAGCATAGTGGTTGTATAGAGAAGCTGTCAGATCAAAGCAGGTTTCTACCATCTTCAAACAACTTCAGACACCAACACATCATGGAGCTTCAGGCAAATGCTATTTTATAAACCTTCAAAATGTGGCATTTGAGCTATAATCACTTCTTTTACTGCCTTTAAATATGGCATAGCAGTAAAAAAAAGGCGTCTGCCTTAGCCAGGCTGAGATTAACCATTAGCTTTAGCTTCTGGGGAGAGCTAATCTGAAGATGCTAAGATAGAGCTAATTCTGACTAGCAGCTAGCTAGAAAACTAATCTCTATTTCAATGGAGCTTACACGAGCGTTTAACTGCCATAGCTAAGAAATAAATTCAGGTGCAGTATCTCTTTAAAACAATAAACTTTGTCATTGTAACCGTAAACAAACTTGCTAAAATGATACAGTTCTTGCTTCTTGCTAGAACGAGACATGACACTTCTTGTTAAAATGAAAATGTTTCTAATTTTAGCAAGATACTGCTCCTGAAATCTCAACTTTGTAGTAAAATGAAGTGAAAATTCCTAAAATTCTAACATCTGAGTTATATAATGTATATTTTTCTGTAAACGTGTTGCCAAGGCACAACTTACAGTTTCTGTTTTAACATACCTTCTTTGCTGTAGAGCATTCCTCTAAGTACAGCTTTGGAAGGTTAGCAACATAATTTTGGATGTATTTTAATAGTTTTGCAGCCCTCAGTGCAGCATTTCGAAGTTGTTGTATATTTTTACATCTTTACTGTATTGAACTCCGCATGTCAGCCTCTTATTTTAAAATTTATCTGGCAAATTGGTTACATGTGTGCACTATTTTGACATACTCTTCAATGCAAGGCTCAACATTTTAACAATGCCAAACACCACTTGTCCTCAGCTAAACTTGGCCATGCAAAGTGGCTGTGATAACTAAATAAAAGTCTGCATCGGTGGATATCTATTGGATACAGCTTTTTTTATTATTATTTATTATTTATTAAATGATTATCATGATGCAAAGTATTTCCAGTTTCTGACATTTCTCTGCTTGTTTTTTGTAACTGGCATGTGTTTTTTTGTGTGTTTTTTTTTTGTAAATCAGATTATTTCAGAAGTCGGACTATGAGCTCTGATGGGCGTGGACTCATTCAGTAGCAAAGACCTTGAATGTATCTTTTTCTTCCACTTTTATGCTTACATACTTGGTACTTGGGATGGCGTCATTGACATGGCCCCTTGTTTGGTCATGTGTGTGTCCAACTGGGATTATCTAGTTGTGGTGGTCTGCTGGTGAAGTGGGGTCAAGCCTAAGAGGATCACCGAGTTACAGACTGGCATGCTGGGAAGACTAACAAGGAGTAATGGGAGTAGTGAGGAGCTGCAGGGATTCATGCTGCCCTATCTGCTGTGCGCTGCTGCTCTCAAGTGGTGGACTCTTCAACTGCTTCATGCTCTAATACTTCAGAATGCCCACATGCACGTGTTGCCTTTATACCATTTAATGCATGCAACAACTCATTTACCGTTGATAGAAAATTTGCAAAGGATTTCCACATTTCTGTTTGACAAAATTTCTTGCATTCCTAGTAATTAGAAATGTCATAAACTAACTTATATTTGTTAAACTTGAAGTCTTCTCAGTGAGTCAGCAGCTTCTAAAAACCTCCAGCAATAATAATATAGTCAATCCTGTCTCTGTGGAGTAATTTCTCTCTTTTAACTGTTATCCGACTTCCAGAAGTAATTACTGTAACCCCCTACGTTTTTTTTACTTTAATGTATTTTACTGGAATTTGATGTGATAGGCCCACACAAACTTGCTCACAAATATTTTACAAATACAAATATTGAACAATTTGTTGTCAATTTCCTAGTTATCCTTCTTTATTCTGATAATCCTCAATAACATCCAGAGTCACATCACAAAGATGTCCAGGGACACAGCAATCACCTGGAACAAGATGCTCTGGTCAGACTACACCACAATGTTGCTATACATGCAAGCTGTTAAAGACCAACACTTTTGTAAACATCAGCTGAAATTTGGTGGTGGTAGCATCAGGGTGTGGGAATGTTACTGTTCAGCAGCAACAGGTCAGTTGGTTAAAATCTGGTACAAAAAGTGGAACACTTCAAAGCACATGAATTCACTTTGGAAGGTCATATTTGACTGACACACGCAGGGATATTCCTGTGTCTGCAAAGCCACTTCAAATATTAGCACTTCAAGTCTTCAACCCAGTCTTATATGCATAAATTTTTTTTATTAGGGCTGTGGTTTGACACGTTAATCTGAATGAATAAATTGCATCCATTGTACAGGTTAAAAATTTAATGCAACTACTCACATTTTTCTTTTTAACATACAAAAGCCCCTAGCCGGAACTTTTGTATCATGTTTCTGGTATGCTTGTAAACCTGATGCACAAGAGACATATGCTAACATCAGAGACTGATGATGAAGCCAGTGGATCCAATGAGACATTGGAAAACACTGTTGTTGTGTTCAAGTTGTGCTAAAAGGAGTTAGCTTATCAGAGGACATATTCAAACCTAAGGTAGCATCTCTATGTTAAACAAGGAGCAGTAGCACAATGTCAGAGTCCACATTTCTAAAGAAGTTCCATGAATGATTCCTGGAGCTTTTGGAAGCCGAATAGTTGTAATAGAACTTTGCACCAATCTATTGGTTGAATAACCTACCTAAGATTTCAAAGATAATAAGTATCTTTGTTACAAAAAGGGTTTTTGACTTGAAACTGTTGCTTATTTTGTCAGTAAATAGTTTTCAATTAATTGCAATTAAGTAATTAAAGACCTTACGATTTTAATTGAGTCCTACCATTAATATCACAACTCTCTCACACACACACACACACACACACACACACACACACACACACACACACACACACAGACTCAAACTCCTCCCCTTAAGGCCTAATAGGATTGTCAGAGACAGCAGGTGGGAAACAAAGACTTCTAATCTCTGGGTCTGTCTAATTACTCAGGTTGCTTAATGACACAGTGACATCTGCTGTCAGAGTCTGCCGCAGCTGTGCTGCCTCAGCCAACCTGCAGCTTCTTCAACTCTGATTATCATCTGAGGAGATCTGGAGGAAGAGTCTGTCAAAGCGACCACATCAACGGAGGCTGTTATTCTCATGCTGGTGTCTTTCAGTGAAGATGTTTGGGTTGTAACCTCCAGCTCTCATCTAGTATTACCTCAAACAAACACACACACAGACACACACAAGCACGCACGCACGCACATGCACACACACACACGCACACACACTCACCTGTAACACCTGGTGAGTCTTTCGCCCAAGCTCAGGCATGTTCCTGTTGAAGCGATCCATGTCCATGGAGTTGTCTACGTTTCCCTGCGACACATGAAGATCCTGGACAGCAAAAAGGACAAGGTATAGGCAGAGAGAGAGAATCCCAAGTTATCAAGAAAGGCAGCAAATATCCGTGTAATAAAGCCTAAAAACAGCATGCATGGGCCATTATAGATTGAAAATAAGGAGGTATATATTTTCGCCCTAAAATGTCATAAATGTTTTAGAAAATCATGGAAATTTCTGAGTTTCAAAAGTCAAAAGGGTTCAACTTTTGGAACTCAGGAATTTCCCATTTTTCTAGACAATTTCTGAGATTAACCTGAATTTATTTCAGCACATTTTTAACGTTTAAACACAAATTTCCTCGTTTTGTTGTTTTTTCTAGAAAATGTCTGAGATTACTTACAATGGCCCTAACACACTGTCATAATCTTCTGTGTGACTCCATGACAGAATCGTTTTCAGAAGTTCTGACAACGTTAACTGGGGGTTCCCCGATCTCCCTCCATCATATCCTATCTGTGATTCATGTTGTCATCACAAAGACAAAACAATAGATGGCAGACACAGGAAGGTACACACACATTTACACACACCCACATGTTCAAAATTGTCACCTTCACTGAACACATCAAATCTCATGAGGAGCATCTTCTCAAACCCAACCTGGAATCCTTTTGGGTATTTCCATCAAGTCAGCAGCACAAACCCAACCTCTTATTATAATTATAAAATCTCACTGTGTATGCTAGCACAAATCTTCAGCAACCACGTTCTACGTAAGTGTGAGACGGTATATTTGTGCAGTCATTAGGTGAGACATGAGACATGCTGTGGTTTAACATGCAGCAGACGTTAGAAAGCACATAATTATCCCCGTCCCTCCCAGAGATGTGTGCGGGGGATGGAAATCTGTTTGCGATGTGATTTAGCCTCGGGATGACTAAACACCGCAGCAAATATCCTCATGTTTGCTCTCCTGACAGAGCCGAGAAATGATAATCAGACAGTGGAGTCAGCCTGAAGGAAGCACCAAACAGATTCACAAAGTAGAAATGAAACAATATTTGGAAAGTTTCATCTGTAAACTCCAGTTCAGCAAATAAAGAGAGAAAAAGAAAGAAAGAAAGAAAGAAAGAAAGAAAAAGAAAGAAAGAAAGAAAGAAAGAAAGAAAGAAAGAAAGAAAGAAAGAAAGAAAGAAAGAAAGAAAGAAAGAAGAAAGAAAGGAACAGCTTGCCTGAGTTCTCCATTAACACTAGTTTTCATTACAGGTTAGTAATATTTACCTGTCTCCAGTTGTCCAGCATGTACATGGCCTCCATGGCAGAGAGCTGCTGCTGACTGACTGAATCCTATCAGAGTGAGCCTTATTGCCCCAGACAACTTACACACTGCAGTGTGTGTGTGTGTGTGTGTGTGTGTGTGTGGGTGTGTGTGTGTGTGTGTGTGTGTGTGTGTGTGTGTGTGTTTCTGTATGGAATCGTCTTTTGATTTAAAGCTCCCGGCACGGTGCCTGCAACAGACTCAGACTCAGGAGGTCAGACCTGTTGCTGCCTGCTCCACTAGGCTAACACCTGCATTCCTGAATGGCAAGTCCAAAGGGAGATGTGTGTGTGTGTGTGTGTGTGTGTGTTGTGTGAACGGTGATCAAAAGGGAGGACTGAAGAAGAGAGCAAAGTGATGACTGACATTTTTTTCTGAAAAATTACACAAGGAGCCACAGGTGAACTGACTGAACAAGCCTCTATTACTGAAGCAGCTGGGATGGTGAAGCTGTTTATATGCTCTATGTGGTGTTATCTACCAGAGGTGGTCCTAACCAGTTTGGTGTCCCTGGGTGACCTTTCCAGCACCTCTCTCCCCCCACTAGGTTAAATGTTGACATTCATATCCTTGGTTCATGCCACTCCCTCCCCACTCCACAAGATGCCGCCCTGGGTGGTTGCCAATGTCACCCATATCGGAAACTGCTACTGTTATCTACTGAGGCGGCAACGTAATTCATCCTAACAGCTGCAGCATGTAACGTTTATTAAAAAATATGTTTTTTACATATTTGATAAACCTGTCACTATGTTGTGACTTATAACATGAGACAGATAATCTGTAAAAGCAATTGACAGACTCCTAACTCTAACCCTATTCTAAAAAATAAAGTGTCAAATGTTTGACTCCTTGGTCTTAAATATTTTTTTCAAACATTTGTACATAGCTGGTGTTTTATTTATTTATTTATTTTTATATATCTTTTTCCAATTAAATCTCTGCCCCTGTGTTTGATGCATATGGATTGAAAAACTTCAATAAGTTACAGATATTTGATGACTTCTTTCTGAGGTAAAATGCTTTTTGAAGCATCATTGTTTAGCTTTGGGACTCAAGCAACACACACTCTCACACACAGATCAAAACTTGAGCCATGGAAGCTTTTCTAAACACATGTGGTAGAAAAATCTCTAACTACCACTTTTAGACACTAATAAATACAAAAGAATATTGTCATTTAATCTACAAATCCACTTTACAGTCCTTTATTTCATTCTCCACTTGTTGCTCTCGGTGTGGGTGTTGGATGTTACTGCAGCGTCTCCTTCTGAAGCTCGTCTTCTATCTTCCCTCTTCTAACGCCTCAGCAGAAAGAGCTGACATTGGTTTATCTGAGCATGACTCAATGTCCAGCAATATGATGAAACTGAAGACATTTCTGCAAATTGAAATAGCTTCTTAAATTTGAACTAATGAACTACAACAGTTCATTGCAGATAAAGAAGCCAGATAAAAGGGCTTCATCTTCCTCCTTTTCTTTGCTGATACTCAAGTACATTGGTAATTCACTTTCTTATAATAAGTGATTTTACAGCTGGCTGAAGTCTTGTCATAATGAATACATAAAGATATTTCCTCAGACTGTTCTTACATCAGAAGACCATTGAAATTGTGCTTTAATGTTACAATGAGCAAAAAGGCTTCATTTCTTTACACTCAGGTTCCTTTGTGTTCTTAAGTAACATTCTTTTATCTCTGTAAATACACTTTTGTTAACTTTTAATCTTTGCAATACAAAAACAAAGCAATTCTTAAAGTTCAGATTATTCAAAAGTTTGAACCCTGAAGGCACGCTTTGTTTAATTCTAAAGAACTCCGCACTGATTTTAGGCAGGTTGAATCATGTGTCGGCTGCAGAGTAGATGCAGTCTGCAGCCGAGGTAATTCACTGCATTCGCACTTCATGACCTAATATGAAAAAAGATTCACAGGGCAAAAAAATTATAATATGAATTTTATTCATATTAAGGCATCATAAGGCCTTGCAGGTGTATCATGAACTTTCTTACAAACACTCCTGGATACATTATGGAGCTGCAACAGCTCAGTGAATCGGGGTCAGATTCAAATCAAATCTGTTACAAGTTACTTGCTGAACCATTCAGATTCTTCCACATCACATTGTGTCTGTAGCACTGAACAACATCTCCTTCTGCTAACTGAGAACAAAATGCTTCAGAGTTTTGCTTTCCTAGCAGGTTTCTTAGAGGTCAAAGATGCTAACAACATTGATCATTTCAATCATAGAAACCAGAAAAAACATGTAAAAGACTGTGAAAGGCTAATGTCATGGTTATGAGATGTTTGAGTCTCTGAAGTTACAATCAAAAATTTAGCATTTATTTGTAGAAAATTAGAAATTATCAAAATAACAAAAAAGATGTAGTACTTTCCTCAATAATGTAAAGAAAATAAGTTCATATTCTTAGAAACAACAATATTCATGTTTTCCTTCAGAAAAGTTCAGAAATCAATAACCAGGCGATTTTCAATGGGGTTCAGTGCAGTGGACTCTTCATTTTTATCCAAATCTTTAGATTTATATATGGTGCAATTAAGATGTGTGATGTAGGTGTAAACATGAGGAAAGGAAGGAGATTTTGAGTCATTTTCATGCCAGAGGTAATAAAGTCATAAAACCTTTTCTAAAATAATAATAAAAAATCTTGAATTATTCTGACATTTAGAAAATAGAATTAATTTCAGGAATCCAAACTAATCCAAAACAATAAAAGTTGAGTTTGATTTAATCCTAAGCAGTCAAAAAAGAAATCTAATATATATCTTCATACAGTTTAAGCATGTGACTTTAACTGTAAATACTCTGCTAAGCCATCATTCATCCTAGAGTAATTCTGTTAGACACAAGCTGCAGCGTTTTTCTATGGTCAATGTAAATATAATGAAGTAAAACATGCTGTTTTCAGACAGAAACCACAGAAATGCAGTAAACACGAGTTCAGGGAGGAAGTTCAGACAGGCAGAAAACTCTGTACGCACTGTGGAAATGAAAGGTGGCTAATTTGTTCCAATATGGCTGCGGACGCCGATACGGAGCAGAGCATCTTAAATAGACCTCGTTAGATTCTGAGTAAGTGTCTCTTCAGCTGTGTTTACGCGGCTCGGCTGAGTAAACGGACTCACAGAGAGTTATAGGGAGGCAGTGTCCTAACAGCACAGGTTTAAACAGTCCGCAAACCTCTACTGGTGTACTTTTATAGACATAAGTGAGCGGGCCACTGGAACTGCTGCTGAAGTGAGGAGGAGAAGAGGTTCATATTTAAAGATGCAGAAAATCAACATTCAGAGAACAAACACTCAATTTACTGGAAGAAACCAATGTCCTTTCAGCAGCTGTAGCAGCAGAGCAGCACAGATGTGGATCAAAGATCAGACTTTTCACTAATAAGGAAAATAACGCACAATGGTGTAATGCTCAGAGAAATGAACAAAGTCCCTATAGGGCTATTAAATGTTAAAATTCATGATTGTACAAATACTAAAACTTGTAACAAGGGGAACAAGTTTAGGCTTCAATATCTATATAAATTATTCCGGTATGATTTAATTTGGGCAGAAAGACTAAAAGGACAGATGACTGGTCATACTGGCTCCTGAAATCAACCAAGAAATCATTACTGATATAAATTTGTTATAAAAGTATTAATGATTACTTAAAAAAAAGTTACTTAAAAATGAAGTAACTTTATGTTATTAAAGGTAAAGTTTAAACATTAATAATTTCTTGGTTAATGTCAAGTTGTCATAACAAAGACATTTTGAATAATGTCAAATTTGTATTAAAAGTGTCATAATTTACCGAATGACACTTTATGACAACAGTCATAAATATTCATGAAGGCTTATTCATGTTTATGACAGTGTCATGTCAGTCTTATTCACCCCCCTTCAAATAAAGTGTTATTGGGTTGGATAATAAAGGGCTTACAGAAAACCCAACAGAACCAACACAAGAGAAACTAGAGGAGATCAGGCAGGACATAACAAATCAACTGGACTTCAGGGGAATCGGCAAAGAGAAAAACACTCAGCAGGGAACGGATGAATCTGGCCAGGTGGAGGGGAAATCCACAGGCTGCAAACTACTGGGAAAGTCTATGAGTGGAATGAGAAACAGGCAAGATGGGGTCAGGAGAAGGCAGAGGAGCTGAGGAAGAACCTAAGCAGTGAAGCTTAGCAGTGATACCAAGTAAATACAGGAACTGTATCGCCAATACCATTGTTGCTTAATTGTGCTATAATCACAATGGCACTAAATGTCTGGAAAACACATAATATTGCCTCTTTAAAAGGATGTACAGAACATCAAGAAAGCAAAATAAACCAAATACAAAAAACTAAGTGAGACCCAAAAGCACTCACTGAAAGAAGACTCTTCCACTTTAGCTCTGGCTTACAGGAAAGACAAATTCAGCGGTTTTTAACAGCTACACAGATAAAGGTTTAACATTCTGCACAATGAGCATGTGTCCTAGAAAACAAAAGCTACGTTTAACAGGTACTTTTAAATGTACATATGACAGGATAATGATAATTGTTAGTATAAGTATAATTATTTTAGCAGCAGATGATTTTCTACTTTGAAATAAGAGCAATCAGATTATGTTGTACAGGCTTACTGTTAGTTTTACCTCATTTTCATTCAAGACTGTCATTCTGGGTTAATCT
This sequence comes from Poecilia picta, assembly GCA_033032245.1. Lineage (NCBI taxonomy): Eukaryota > Metazoa > Chordata > Actinopteri > Cyprinodontiformes > Poeciliidae > Poecilia > Poecilia picta. Next base: position 1,645,239 of record CM065365.1, on the reverse strand, counting down.
TACGGTGCCTACTTGGGATGATATTGTTATAATTTCACATTTTATTACTGCATTAAAATCCACAATAAGTTGTGTTTTCTCTGGTTTTCCTGTAGCACATGACAGAGAAATATCACGAGAAAAACAACAGGAAGTTGTCTGGGAGATAACAGAAGAAGAAGACATAAGTCTTCACTGAGCTATCTCTAAAAGTGGACTTCCTGTTCGGAGAGCCAAACCAGGAATCATTTCCTGTTAGCAGTTCACATCAAGGTCAGAGGAACAAACTGCACAGATCTGAATCTGGACATTAATTTTGAATGCGTTTGGATTTTGGTTTGAGTTAAATTTCCTGAGAGAAGTCAATAATTTGTACTTCAGAATAAAAAAGAAGTCTCTTATATATGGAATGAAATGGCCTACTGATAGATGAGAGGCTCCAGTTTACGAGCATGAGAGCCGACCTCTCAGAAAAGCTCACAGCTGGAGATGAGGTGTGGCTTGTTGGGGCCCAGGCTTTCAGATAGAAAATTATGATTAACCTCCTCTGGGTAGAAAACATGGAAAATGTTTCTCTGATTGTCTGTATCTCATTACACCAGAGTGACTGTAAAGAAGAATTCACCTCCTTGGATGTTTTACCCTCTTTGTTGCTTCTACAAATCAATCCTGTTCAACAAAATGTAGCTTTTTACATTTGTTTTACATTTTTTGGGCATTAAAAACTTTAATGCCAAAGTGAAACTGATTCCTACAAAATAATGATAATTAAATGAAAATAAGTAAATTGTTTTTTTTTTAGATATTTGTTAAAATTGCAGCTTTAAAGAACATGATATAATTGCAAACTATATTTATAATTGTGTTTATTTGTACTGATTTATGCATCACTATTATTATTAGGGTAACAATGGAATACTGGCTCATCATTTTTGGTGTTTATGAACATGTTCTTGTTGTAATTATGAACACTGATTAAGTTGTGGGTTGTTTTGCACTAAGGCTGTAGGCTTTATTGGCCACAAAAATTAAAACATACATTGTTTCATGAATTTCGTTATGAATAAAAACAGTGAGAAGCAATCATTCCTGTACTAATCAACTAAATCATATTTCACACAAGTTGCTCCTGATTCTGAAGTGATCATACAGAGAATGTGAGTTATGTCTCTGTCATCAAATGATTCGTGTTAACTGATTAAAGCTTAGCTCTAAAAATATTATTGCCGATATAAAATTCAACTACGTTTTTTTTTATCTAGTGCTAAATTACAAAAAAATTCATCTCAGAAATAAGGGATGTGTGATACGGGGAACTTTTGGTACTGATCCGATACCAAGTATATACAGGGACTGTATCGCCAATACCAATTCTGATACCAATACATTTAAAAAGATATATATATCATCACTGAACAATCTGGTGATTTAACTTCAGTGATTACGATAAAACACAGGGTAAAGATTTTATTAACCAACTACAAAATATCACAATGCAGCAGAAGATAAATATAATAATTCCCGTTTTACATTCTGCTATGCAAAATTGTTCATTAACTAAGTTTTTAACTGTAATGCACATGCTACCTAAATACGATTACTGTTTCCCCTTCAATACTAAACGCAAAAGCATTATCATAATGAGCCACATTAATATGTATAAACATTACAAGGATGAAGTCCTGCTCTTTATATCTGGTATTTCAATTCCTTCAGATGTGCCAGAATGAGCTCTGTGAGAAAAGTCCAGTGACCTGAACATATGGAAGCAAAACTACAAACAAATCTATCCGCCTCATTGTGCTGGTATCCATTCAATACCAATACGCACCTCGGAATCGAGAGTATTGATATTGAGATCAATGTTCCCAGCCCTGTCAGGAACCACACAACTCATTTCAGTGTAAATGTATGAGATGCTGTGTGTTTCCCCCAGCAGCCTGACAGCGTGAGTAAACACACATTCATTATTCTGGCATCAGACACCACAGGCTGGAGGGACGCCACCACCAGCAGGCATCTGAACGCTGGCCCAAAATGTTCATCCATAACTCTTCATACACACAAACACGACGAAGCGGGTCGACACAGGAGTGTTTAGACTGGAGGCTGGATAGAGATGAATGAATTCTTAAGTGACATTTTCACAGATTAGTTCAAAGAGTATGCAGAAACCTGAAGAGGTCCTGACAGGGAGGCAGGTGACTTTCCTCAGATGATTAGTAGCTGCAGCACTGAGACATGTAAACAGAGAAAACAGCCGGACACGCAAACACAGCTGGCTATCTCCTGCAGTTTGGGATCAAAGTGCGGCGGTGGCGAGAATCAGGACTTGTCATTATCAGATTACCATCTGCAGTGACAGGAGGAACTACACCTCAGGAAAATCCCTGGCTGTCATCATTCAGAGCTCAGTTATCCAGCAAAATCATATGTTTGACTGAGAGCCTGGGCAACAGGCTCGGCTGTTCCGGCCAGAGACGACTGTGTCTCACTGGCAGCCATGTTCTCCACTGTGGGAGTGGAAACTATTAAGAAATGTTTTTTGGAAAAGGCTTTTATTTTCGTTCCGGTAAATGATATTTAAAAAAGGACTTGTTGCCACTGTTCAACTCCCTTTTTCAGCTCAGAGTTTCCAGTTGCTTAGTCAGAAGAAGCTGAATAACCAATTGGTCCGGGCACCGGCGCCAAATACAGAGAAAAACAAAAAGCAGATCAGACTTAGTTAAACCTAGCAGCTCTGGTTGAAGAAACGAAATGATAAAGCTAACGATGAAGACTGCTTGTTTATTTATTTATTGAATATGTACAGAAAAAAAATACACCATGAGGAATAATGTCAAAACTGTAGTTCTATCTATCAGAGGGTAGAAGTATAAACTTATCAAAATTCCCACTCCTTAACCACCCACATAATCTTACATATAATAAATAAATCTGATTTTAGTAGTTAACTCATTTAATTGTAACTGATTTTAAAGCAATCATTACTTCATGATGATCTTAAAATCAATAACAGCAACAAAAACAATAATTATATCCAGCAATAATCATATGTGTATATGATAATTTGAACAGTTTTATGTTTGAACACTGTCTAAGTTCAAAATTAAAATTATTCCAGTTTGACTTCACTTACTGATACAAAGTTTTAACTTATAATTCTAAATTTGCATAATTTAAACTGATTCCCCCATAACTTATAAATTTACTCCATCTTTTTTTTACTCTCTTTCTTTGTTTCTTTCATCCTTCTTTCCTTTTTCTTTTCTCCTAAAGGTCAGATAATTTTACACTGAATTAATTCAGAGTTAATCCCATCTGATGGTTGGTGACAGGTGAAGTATGCTATATAAAGGCAGCATGTGACAAAACTTATTGATCTGTCCAAATGATCAGTGACAGTCTGGCAGATGTGGGGACCAAACAGGCTGCAGCTTTAAACGCATAGGAAGGCAATACACCAACATATATTAAACCGTCACACACAGAGCACTGCATGGGAAAATATCTGTTATCCTAACAAATAAACCCCAAATAAACCAAGAGGAATAAACTGGCTCTAACCCTTGTGCAGCGCTGCATTATGAAATGAAATGTAATCTGACACAATGTGTCAACTCAGCACAGAACGCTGAGCAGTACACTTCATCACCATTTGTCTTCAGTCACATCCAGCCTTTGGTTCCCAAAATGAACAGACAAAGGAAGAGCATCTCCACATTGAGTCAAACAAACAGTTTGGAAAGTCCTGAATGGAGCAGGAAAGGTTCTGAAAAGAAATGTTCTCAACATCTGATGGACATCAAGAGACCTGGTTAATTACTTTACCCAAGAAACATCAGGAGAAGTGCAGGCAGTATATGTCCTCCACCAGATAGTTTTACTCCAATTTTACCCAAGTTCAGCAGAGACGGCAGTGGGAACTCAGTAGGAAAGAATGACCAGCAAAGCACTATTCCACTAATTAATGGATCTGCTGACTTTTAGCTAAAGAAGTGAGGCAAAGGAAGGCAATGAGGCTCATTCAGCAGCAGTAATCCTCAGGAGGAGAGGGAACAGAACAAACAGAACCAATGACCTCAACATGTGGGAACAAGTAAGTAAGTAGGTGGGTAGAAGAAGAAGATCTCACTGTTAAACTTAAATCAGACCAAACGTCTCTTGAACCAAAATTATGATAATCATTTAGCAGTGCAATGGTAAACAAACAGCAAATTTTGCCATTCTTTGGATCAGTATCCTCAACAGAACACAGTGGTTATCTTTAAGATTTGGATGTTCATCCGCCGCCCAGCGCCACCTAGACTTGTAGAACATGTTCATACATCCTCCATTTCGTCTCCAAAACAAACACAACACCATGTTGCTCTCCTTCTGGCAGCCTGAAGGCACAGCTTTGACTTCCACACCATGTAACACATACACACATACACACACACACACACACACACACACACACACACACACACACACACACACACACACACACACACACACACAGCAGTGTGACTCACCACCTCTCCTCAATCCTCTTCTTGAAGGTTTGATGCCGTCCTTGACTTATCAGCTCATTTCAGACTTAAGCTTCAAAACCCTTCCACATCTTTAAAAGTACACTGAAGTATGAACATAGTTGGTCGTAAACTAAGAAAAAGGAGGGAGTGACAGTGAGGGGGTGGAGGTTGGAGTGGGGAAGGAAGGGAAATGAAGGGGAGGGGATTCAGTGTGGGATATCCCTTTGAGTCATGGAAGCTGATCCAAACAGCAGACATGCCTCCAGACAGCCAAGCAGCTCTGAGTGTCTCTTTGTATTGTCCTGTCAGTCATCGTCCATAACACTGTGAGGACATTCAGCAGCCTCTGGAAAAATTTACCCAACTTCCTCATAGCGCCGTCAGTGGAAAACATGTGCAACATCCAGAGGGAACGCACTTTCTGTGTTTTCACACTCACTTTGGTTCTCCTCATGGATATGTTATAGGGGCAGTATTATGAACTTTGCTTTGAGCAATATTTTAATCTCCATGACAACCATTCAGCTGTGCAAAACGCCTGGGTGGACATAGCTCCACCCATTTGTGGAGACACAGCTCTTCCTCTGAGCTGCAGTTTCCAAGCAGCCGATCTTCCTTCTCACAGAGTATCCCTCCTCTACATCTCCCTACCCACATACAGTATATATATATATATATATATATATATATAATATATATATACACACACCTAGGCCGCAGTTCGATGATCGATTTTGTCATCGTTTCATCAGATCTGCGGCCGTATGTCTTGGACACTCGGGTGAAGAGAGGGGCGGAGCTGTCCACTGACCACTACCTGGTGGTGAGTTGGCTCCGGTGGTGGGGGAGGAAACCGGTCAGACCTGGCAGGTCCAAACGTGTAGTGAGGGTCTGCTGGGAACATCTGGCGGAGTCCCCTGTGAGACGGAGCTTCAACTCCCATCTCTGGCAGAACGCCAGGGATGGATGAGATCCGCCCGGAGTTCCTTAAGGCTCTGGATGTTGTAGGGTTGTGTTGGCTCACGCGACTCTGCAATATCGCATGGACATCGGGGGCAGTTCCTCTGGATTGGCAGACCAGGTTGGTGGTCCCCCTATTTAAAAAGGGGGACCGGAGGGTGTGCTCCAATAAAGGTCTATTCAGGGGTCCTGGAGAGGAGGGTCCGTCGGATAGTCGAACCTCGGATTCAGGAAGAGCAGTGTGGTTTTCGTCCTGGTCGTGGAACACTGGACCAGCTCTACACCCTCAGCAGGGTCCTGGAGGGTGCATGGGAGTTCGCCCAACCAGTCTACATGTGTTTTGTGGACTTGGAGAAGGCGTTCGACCGTGTCCCTCGGGGGCCTTGTGGTGGTTCTCCGGGAGTATGGGGTACCGGGCCCTTTGATACGGGCTGTCAGGTCCCTGTATGACCGGTGTCAGAGTCTGGTCCGCATTGCCGGCAGTAAGTCGGGCTCGTTTCCGGTGAGAGTTGGACTCCGCCAAGGCTGCTGCCCTTTGTCACCGATTCTGTTCATTACTTTCATGGACAGAATTTCTAGGCGCAGCCGAGGTGTTGAGGGGATCCGTTTTGGTGGCCTTAGGATCGCATCTCTGCTTTTTGCGGATGATGTGGTCCTGATGGCTTCATCAGATCGTGATCTGCGGCTCTCGCTGAAACGGTTCGCGGCCGAGTGTGAAGCGGCCGGGATGAGACTCAGTGCCTCCAAATCCGAGGCCATGGTCTTGAGCCGGAAAAGGGTAGAGTGCCTTCTCCGGGTCAGGGGGGTCGTCCTGCCTCAAGTGGAGGAGTTTAAGTATCTGGGGATCTTGTTCACGAATGAGGGAAGAAGGGAGCGGGAGATCGACAGGCGGATTGGGGCGGCGTCTGCCGTGAAGCGGCGCTGTACCGGTCCGTTGTGGTGAAGAGAGAGCTGAGTCAAAAAGCGAAGCTCTCGATTTACCGGTCGATCTACGTTCCCACCCTCATCTATGGTCATGAGCTTTGGGTCATGACCGAAAGAACGAGATCACGGATAGAAGCGGCTGAAATGGGTTTCCTCCGCAGGGTGGCCGGGCTCTCCCTTAGAGATAGGGTGAGAAGCTCGGTCATCCGGGAGGGACTCAAAGTAGAGCCGCTGCTCCTCCACGTCGAGAGGAGCCAGTTGAGGCTCGGGCATCTGGTCAGGATGCCTCCTGGACGCCTCCCTGGTGAGGTGTTCCGGGCACGTCCCACCGGGAGGAGGCCCCGAGGAAGACCCAGGACACGCTGGAGGGACTATGTCTCTCGGCTGGCCTGGGGACGCCTTGGGGTTCCCGGAGGAGCTGGAAGACGTGGCTGGGGAGGGAAGTCTGGGCCTCCCTTCTGAAGCTGCTGCCCCCGCGACCCGACCCCGGATAAGCGGAAATATTGTGTGTGCGTCTGTGTGTGTGTGTCCTGTTGTGTTTTTCTCTTCCAAAGTATATATACATGTATATATATTGTTATGCACCAGTGTTTTTTTCTTCTTCTTTTGCCCACATGCTGCTCTTACTTTGTACTTTGTTCATATACATAAAGAAAAGATATTTCTGTGTGATCCTGTTCCCTGTGAGTCTCCGTCTCTGCGTTTTACCCTTGATTATTTCCCAGGTGTGTCTCATTCCCTGTGTGTGTGTAATTAGTTACACCTGTTGTCTGGGTTCCTCATAGTGTCCTTGTCTATGTCAGTACATGTATCTGTTATGCACCAGTGTCTTAGCTCTCCAGTCAAACTGTGAAGTCCTGTTTAGCTTAGCTCCTAGTTCAGTCTTGTGTCAGTTGCTACCCGTAATTAGCTGTGTGCTTTTGTTCTCTGCCTTGCTGCCTGTCCTGGACTGTTTGAGCCACTTCATCATTAAACTCATCATCGTCACCATAACCTGGGTCTCTGAGTCTCACCACTACCAGCCACACCTTATGACAATTTCTGCTTTTTACATTAGAACATTGTATTTCTGACTGAAAAAATAACAAATCAATTGTTTTAATTGTCTTCCTGGGGCATCACTGTATACAAAGAAGAGTCAGTATACAATGAGCTCATTCTTTACCAAGCCAGAAACTCTTTGCTTCCATGACAACTCCTTGGGGAAATGATTATGTTGTATATTCATTCACTTGTAGCAAAAAAAAGTATCTCTTTTGTTAGAATGATGTTTTTAATTATTCATTTCAGAGCATTGTGAGCATCAAAGTGACCGTGATCTGAGCAGTGGTTTGCAGTGGTTTGGAGCTTTGGCCTTCAGGCCAAAGCTCTTTCACATGAAAGACAAAAGACAATGAAGGGAGGAAGTAGTGAGAGAGGAGAGAGAGGAATAAAAAGGAGTGGAATCTACAGAGGTCAAACCAGGGCTGCAGATGACATGCATTCTGATGGAGTGAGAGACATGTGTGTTAAGTTTGTGTGAAGAAGGAGAAAAAGGAGAAAGAGGAGGAGGAGGAGGAGAAGGAGGAGATGATGAGACGATGACCTCTGATCTCATGACGTTTTCATGATAATCTGTGTGACTGGCTGTTGGAGTGGTGGTGGTGGGCCACACTGGGCCTGAAAACTGTTCACCTCCAAAGAGCTGGTCTTGTACTATCACCAGGGCTACCAGTGGAGCAGCAGCAGCAGGCAGAGTCTCTGCATCTGTTATAAATGAGTCAGACTTTGATACAACATCCAGCTTTATCTGGTGGCATTTGCTGTCGAACATTCAGCTGCTTTCATCAGATCTGGTGACTGGCTCATGTAGAAAGAATGCTGACATTTTCACAATCTCCAAAAGACAGCACCAGCTACAGTAGAGGAGCTGATACTGACATGTATGATATTGCAGTATAATGTTCTGTTACCTTAAAGTCCTGCTGTTGTGCCCCCTAGTGGAACCATCTGGTAACTGCAGGAAACCTGGTTTCATGGATAGTCAGTGCTGTGAGAAAAATACCTCAGAAATTTTTTCTGTTTTGGTTTTTTGGCATGCTTACACGCTTAAAGCTGCTGTAGGTAACTTTTTATTTAAAAAAAAACTGTCATAATGTCCTGGGAGTACAACATCAGACATATAAACTGAAAAAAACCCTGGCCTCCTCGCTCCTCTGCAGAAATGCACCGCTCGGTCAGAAACAACCAATGAGACAACAGGACAAGAGTGGGGGTACAACCTGGACTCCAGTCAGAACAAGATAGAGACACAAATGGCCAATAATCATGCACACACACATTTAAACTACTTAGCTAAATTGCATTTTAGTTGCGATCCAGATGCTCATTAATATTTGTGTTATGTGAGCACTGTGTTCATGGCAGACGGGACGGGTTTCAGCTTACAGTTCAGGTTAGTGAAGTGAGGTGGAGGCTAAGGGTCGAAAGGGCATGCGTGTTAAACAACATGCTAAATTAGTGACCTGGCATGACATCTACAGCTGACTCAAGATATGTTGGCGGTGCCATTGAAAAATGGAACATTTTCCCAATAAGCGTCTGAAAATACCGCAAGTTTCCAAGCAGTGACCTCGTGTAAACGTAGCCTTAATGGCATCGTTTTAAACATCCAGAGATGAGAACATACAAAGCCCAAACAGAATGGTTTCAAACCCAGAACCTCCAGGTCAATAGGTTATAGTCCATATCATTTTTATCACATGGTTTCTGTAATGACAATAAAGATTATTGATTGATTGAAACTGCTGAAAATGACTTCACTGTGCCAAAGTGATATGGAGAAATTACATGAACATTATGACGGTATTCTTGACATCCAGCAGCACCTCCGGCCTGATCATAATCAATGTCCCTAATATCATTAGCAGCTAAAGAAAGAAAAGTGAGAGCTGCCAAAGGAGGCATTAGGACCCAACAGAGGGAGGATGAGGGAGAGAAAAGGGTTGGTTAGATGTCTGGAGGCCGGGGACCGGGGATGGGGTGGTAGATAGAGCGCCTCTGTGCTGGCCTGATTATTCTCTCAGCAGAATGAGCTCCCCGTAACAAAGGATTTATTATCACAAGCTGGAGAGCGGCTGCACTTTGGAGACTGTGCACAGCCGTTCTCACTGGCAGCTACTGAAAAAATGTGGAGCAGCTCAGCTTTGGTTGGGTGCTTCGAACAACAGCATACTCTGTGCACGGGTCCCTCGGTCCATAAAGCAGCCAATGTTCAGGCATGGCAGAAACACAGGGGCCTAGAGTGACGGTGTCAAGCCAGCTACGTCAACACCATGGTCCTGGCAAAAGGGAAGATCAGAGTAAAAGTGGAATTTAAGAATATACAATTTGTTAGGCCAGATAAACCTGGGAAGATTCTCTACGTCACGGTCCATCTTCACGAGTTATGATTCCCACTAGCTGTGCTGCTACTGACCATAAAATTGCAAAAATTGGAATCACACGAGTCACGTCAGTTTGTATCCAGCAGCTACATGCTTATTTGCATCCACTGGTCTCCCTGGATAAGGTGCGGTTGGCTCCACCAGAGGTCTGACAGCATTACTCAGTTCATCAAGAGCTGAGCTTGTCATTAAAAAGTGTTGAATCCATAACTCTAATGTAAAACCCCAACAACAGTTTCCCAAAAAAATCCACATACATAGTTAATCTCAAGTTTAAGGGACTTATCGCTCAAAATCTTTCTATTGCACATATTATTGCACAATTTGACATTTTGAATATAAATATTATTAATGGAAACATGAAAATTTTGAAAAAACTCTCCTTTTTTGATAAAAGGTTTTGGCACAAAGACAAGGTTTTTGGCCGTATGAAAATTGGTTTATTTTGCAAAACTGCAATGGGAACACTTTTGTTGCATCACATGAGTCACATGATGAACAGCCGGATGTTGTAACTAGCGCAAACTACGTAGAAGACAACAGGAGAAACACAATTGCAAAATTGTTTTTTCGACATTAGCAGAATACTGAAGAAGTTCGTAACAGAAACTCAGCTGTTGCTGTTCTCTAGACACCAAAAACCATAGAAAAGACATTGCAGTCCTTTTCATAGAAAAAATCTAAGTGACATATTCTTTAGATGTTGGCATGATGTATTGCTTTTTAAAATTGCAGTCAATTTCATGTTGTCAAGCAGGTTCTATTTGAGTCCATTTCTACTGCACAAGTCGATCCAGAAAGAGCCTGGTGAAATTGGAATTAACTTACCAAAAATTGTGTTTAGTTAGTGGCGATTACTTTTTCAAAATGAACCTTTTGCCTTAACGAATGAAATCATTTGAAAAACTTTTGCACATTTTCAAGAGAGCAAATACCTTTTTGACAGGCTGGTGTGTTAGGGAACACTTTATCTCATCCGCCACTCTCTGACTTCATAGCAGAGCGACTTCTCAGCCTGTTCAAGACTGTTGTGTCTGTCACTGATAAACCAAGGACAGCTTTAGTCTGAACTCCTCCGGCTGCTCCAAGTTTATCATTAGTACCAATGAAGGGCGACTCTTTTGGGTAATCATTGTAAAAACAGCAGCTCTCCAATCCGGCGTTGCACACATATGCTTCTCAAGTCTTGAGGAAAGACATCACTGGCTACACAAAGCTCTTTCTGATAACAGTGTGATAAGTACAACTGGAAAATGTAACCAAAGGCGACACTTTGCCAAGAAAACATCACAAGCAGACGCATAAAGAATAAAGACTTCGTGTACAGAAGCCAGCATTATTACTCAGCTCTGTGGTTTCCTCACCTAAAATAAAGAGGGATGTAACAAATCAGGGCATAAACGGCAAAATTTTCACTCTGTTTAAAGCAGACATGCAGGATGCTGGTGTGCACCTCACCCACCTGCACACACATCAGGATGGTCACACACTCTTAGTTCCTCAGAAGGCTGCAGCCAGTTTTCAAACAGCAATGATCCTTTGGTTGTGGGGAGGTAATGGGTGTGTTGTACCTGGTGAAGTGATCCGGTGCTGCAGGCCGTCCGCTCTGACAGGATTAAGGTCCGTTGTCCCAAAACCCAACAACTCTGACTGGGATCCAGAGAGGAAGACTCCTGATCTCTGTTAGCTCCTCTCCCTCACCGTCTGTGCTTGACACACACATTCACCCAGTGTGTAACTGGCTGTCATAACACACACACTGATCTGAAGCCATGTGGCTGAAACTCTTCCGACACACTCTGTCTGCTGCTGCTCCCACTGCCTCTCCTCTCATTCACATGATCCTGCTTTCTCTCTCTCCCTCAGCATTACCAGTCCTCCACCCATCCATCCACCCACCCACACACACAAACACACACACAAACACACACACACACACACACACGCTCACACACACGCACACACACACGCACACACCCACACACACATGGTTGCGCAGCTATCTTTGTGGGGACTTTCCATTGACTTCCATTCATTTCTACCTTACCTTTACCCTTTTCCTAAGCCTAACCATCACATACCTAACCCTAACCCTAACTAACCAAAACTCAATTCGCACCTTAGTCCTAACTCTGATCCCTGACCCTAAAACAGGGCAGTTGGTCCCCACAACGTAGTATATGTCAGGAAACTGGTCCCCACAAGGTATTATAAACAAACACACACAGTACCCTCAACGTGCCAACACTCAGGGTTCCTTCAGCAGGGAAACACAAGGTGCTCATTCTTCTGGATGAAGAAATGCAGTGTTGTTCTGCGCAAACGTTAACCTGAGCCTGGACTCGTAGGTAAACATGGTGCTGAAAATGAGCGGAATACAGTCAGGGGGTAAATGTTCGCTGGAAAACAGCCACATACTCTCACATACTGGCAGCACTGTTATGGTGAATAACATTTTCTGTCTGATAGAGACGTTCTGATCCAGGAAACCAGCATAGTCTAGATAGAGAGGTGTTAGACATGGTTAGTCAGCAAAACCCAGTGCTGTTTCTGTTGATATTAATAGGATGCTAAAGAATTTTTTTAAAAGTGGGCTCTGTTAGCAAGATTCTGGTTCTGGTTAATGTTTGTGCAAAACAGCATGGAATTTCTTCAGAGAAATCAGGATCTTGCCTGCAAACTAGGGCTGGAATTATAACTTACTAATTTTGATTAATTAATTAAACAGATTTTAAATGTGTTAAGAATGTTTAAGGCAATTAATCAGATTTTTCTTTACACACAAAGGTTCTGGTGGAAACCTCGGCGTACCTCTGGTACACACATAAACCTGACGTACAAGCAACAAAAGCAATGAACAACAGAGACACTTTTTTACCTCTACGACAGAAATATGAATAGAAATTCTGCTGTTGAGTTTGTCTTACTAAATATGCTTTTAATAGTTCAGACAGAAAGCAGAGGGATACTGACCAAACCCAGATTAAGCCAAAAATGATGAGACAGAGAAAGAAAGAAGGCTAAATTAACTCTGCGCCTAAATGCTGACTGATGCTAAGTCAGTTAACATTTAGATAGATGTCTGCATTCTTCAAGGTCATCTGGTTTGTCTAAGTTGTTACCAAATGTTTAGATTTAGACAAGCAAGTTCAGGTTAGCCTTGTTGTGACAGTACAGCTAACTGAAAACCTAGCACCCAGTGCAAACACTTAGCTTTCCCTGCAGTCTTGGTTTTATATTTATATTGGTATCCTCTGGTCTCCATCTCAACTCAGTCTGAGTCAGATCAAGCTGATCTTTGTTACATCAATTAGCATTAGCACAGCATAGTTACATTGTGCTTTGGACGGGAACACATTTCCAAGTTTAAGATACATTGAGAAGATTTTGTGCATGTTGGACACAGGATCCAAAAATACCCATAAGATTTGATGTAAAGGATTGTTGAACTCTTCCAGACTCATATAAAACTGACCATAATGGTAGATTCATTCTGGACAGTCCAACAGCTATGATGGAGGGGCTCAAATATGTGTTTGTTGTGGCTAAGAAAGTGAAGCAGACTTACTGTAAATAGTCAAGCCTTAAAAAAGAGAAGCTTTCATAGTGTTACTCCTTTTTTATCCTGTCATAGTTTGTGTTTGTGGGCAGCAGGGCAGCCTCAGACTCTAACCAAACCGGTCATTTAAAGTTATACCAGAATGATGTCTAAAGCCCAGTTAGAACCACTGTGTACACTTGACAGACTCAATGTCCTGATCCAGAAAAGCTTCCTTCTAGATGTGACAAACTGCACATATCTAACATTCCTGGAAGCCTGGGTGGGATTTAACATGATTTAGATAAAGTGCATTCATCTGTCAGCCTAAATCACACAGCTGGCCTGTCACCCACATAAACATCCCAACCAGGCTAACATCTCCCAGGCTCACAGGAATTCTGCAGATATGAAGGCAGCTGGTGGTAAATGTTTTCAGCGGACACTGAGCTAGAAGTTATCAGTATGGGTTGATAGGGTGTAAATCAGAACCAAGATGCTTGCAGAACTTCTGTTCCACTTTTGGTTCATTGTAGAAACAAGCAGTGCTCTACCTCCCACCATGATCATCACATCTTCAGCCAGCAGCAAGAGAATCAGTTCTCAAACCTCCACCCTGTTTGGTTTTGTCTTTTCAGACAACTGTGGATTCTAGTTAGCAACAATCGTTCTCTCAGGTTGTAGTGTCTATTTGTCCGTTGAACAGACACACATGAAAACCCGAGTCACACCAAATAACAAAGTAGTCACCAGATGAAGAATACCCAGCAATAATAACAGCTCCGAACACTTCCTATTCAGCTATATACACTTCAGCCAAAATGTAGCACAAGTGTCAGCTGTACTTAAGAAAATGTTAAATCAATATATCTTTTATACTAAAGATTTTTGTGGCATTAGTGGCAGTTTATTTTTTTAATTTTTTTTGCAGTAATCTGATGGGATATTGGTGAAGGGAGAAGGGGCGAAGACATGCAAGAAAGGCTCCAAGGTTGGAAATCAAACACTGCAGAGTGGCTTTAAGGTCTCATAGCATGTGTGGCACCCGCTGTACCTCTACACCATGTGCCAAACCAAATCAATAGTTCTTTGAACTTTTCTTAAGGGTTCTGCATGAAGTCTCAAAATCAGTTTTCATTGCCATGATGAAAATCCCATTATCTTGTTCTCAGCCTCATGTCGTCTATTTCTTCTTGTCACAACCCAACTAACAAACTTCTCACCCCACTCTTTATACGAAACTATTGTGTGATTGGTCAGAATTCCATGGATGTGTTGGTGTTTGCAGAAAACAGCCACAACATCTCAGCTTCCAGCAGCTGGTGCATTCGTCCAAAGCTGTAAAGACATATGTACAACTCAGTTCAGGTCTGCTGCGGTGGGGGAACGTTACACAGACGCCTTCTGTTCCTACTGTTGGCTTCAAAAACAGAATAAAATGAAAGCCTAGTCAATCATCAATCATTATTTCCTCCTTCTCCAAACTTCCATCCATTTTCTTACACCCTTATCCCATTGGGGTTTGGAGGGTGCTGGTGCCTGTCCCCAACTGCCAGTGGGCGAGAGGAGAGGTACGCCTGGATAGGTTGCCAATCCATCGGAGGTCCTCCAAACTTGTGAACTTGTAATAGTCATTCCTCTCTACCATGATCACTGCTTAGGGCTCAGTGCATCTTGTTGACCTTGAAGGGTGTATGCTAAAACAAACATCCATGTATGGACAGTTTGACTTTGGTCTGATCATGCAATACACCTTAAAGGGCTCTGATTGGTCGAGCTGTGGACATAAGCCACAAAGCTGTTGGCGTATGTTTCTATCTGCTTTGCACACCCAAGGGATAAACTTTTTTCCATTCTTCATTGTAAATTACTTAAACTCAGTCAGATTGGATGGCAAATGCCTTTTAGCAGTAATTTTCCAATGTCACCATAGATTCCTGATTGTATTAGGTGTATACTTTGACTTGGCCATTATAACACCTGAAGATCCTTTAATGACTTACAACAGGAGTCATTGATCTCCTGCTGGAAGGAGAAGCTAAACATCAGTCTCAAGTCTTTTCCAGCTTCTAACTGGTTTCCTCCCAGTATCGTTCTGTATTTAGCTCCAATGAGTTTCCCATCAGTGGTTTCTTTTCTGTCACTAAGAAAACCCACTTACACACCATGATGCACCACCACTATGTTTCACCAAAGGGATGCTGTGTTTAAGATAATGTGAAATTTTTGTTTTCTACCATATAACGTTTTTAAAGTTGGGGGAAAAGGTCAGTTTTTGTCTTGTCTGACCAGAGCATCCAATTTCTTTACTTAGAGAGTTCCAACACTCTGACTTTATGAATCTGGACATTACTTGAAGAATCCTGAGGAGAACCGGTATAAGAACACATTAACACAGCCATAACCATAGTTTTTAATAAGGGTGCCATTTTCAGCAATATCTTCAGACAATAGTCTTTGAGGTACATTCCACAGGAGCTATGACAGCTGTGAATGGTATTTTACTATTTCCTCTCACCACCTGTGGGGACGGAACAATGCATCCCAATAAACCGTAGATCCAAGGCCTGTTTCTTTGTTGTGGAAGCAGAAAGAAGGCAGCACACATGCAGAGCAGCCGCCGTTTATGTGGACGAGCCCACAGGTAACTTACAAATCACCAGGGATCCAAAGAAAGTTTCTCCTTTAATTTAAACACACACATCCACCCACTCACACTTGGCATAAACAGACGTCTGAGACAGTAAAAACTCTCCGTCCTTTCATCTCTAATGAAAAGCACGTTGGGTTCTGTCGTGCTCTTCCTCTTCCCCAGCACCCACGCACCCATTCAAATCCTTTATAGAAACATACAGCGCAGCGCTGCAGGGCTGAGCAGAGGGAGTCACTCATTATGAACATCAAAGGCCTTAGTGGGTGCTGACTCCAGAGGACTGGAGCTGCTCACTGGGTGAATGAAATGTCTCAGACTGTCCCTGCACACTTGTGATACCGTCAACAGAAAAGGCAAGTCAGATAACAGAGACGAGTCACAGCCAGGATGAACTACCTTTGACGAGACAGACCAATTAGAGACCGCCACATCTTCCTTCAGGGCACATTCCGCCTCGCAAAGTTGAAAGGTCGACAACCAACACCAGAAATTTAGTTCAGACTAAAGTGTTGGTGTGGAGCTGCTGGTCTGAAGGTTTGAAGACTTGAAGCTCAACATTTCTGAGGTGGTCAGTAGAACAGCACTGCCATCTGGTGGCTGTTAACTGAGATGGCGTGGTAACCATTGTAGACAGAAAAAAAGGAGTAAATTTCCACAGAAAAATTCTGAAATTTAGAGATGTATCAAAAAGTTTAAAAATGTTCTACAAAAACAAGAAAATGTCTGAGTTTGACAAGTAGAATATTTGCTTGAGGAGAAAATAAAGTTCTAGATTCATTTCAGAAAATTCCTACCAAAAACAAGGACATTTCTGAGTTTTCAAACTCAAAACTTTGCTAGACAAGAATAAAAAAAATGAAATTAAGACATTTTCTGGAAAATTTGTACATTTGTAGCTTTTAAATCTCTCAAATGTCCATGTATTTTTCTTAAAAAGTTCTAGAAATGTTCTAGGTAAATTTTATGACATGAGTTTACACATTTCTGAGGTTTCTTTTCTAGCAATTAAAAAATATCACACAGAAATGTCCTTGTTTTTTTGTTTTTTTGTTTTTTCAGAAAATGTCTGAGATTTCTAGGCAGAAAATTATTCCGTCTTGTTTTTCTATCTACATACATACCAGTATGCTGTGCTCAAAAATGTGCAGAGGCTATTTTGATTGAAGTCTACAGTAGATGGGTTTGGACGCAAATTGCAAACACAAGATATTTAAAAATGATCAATATCTGGATCTCAGCTGACTGTCATTCCCATGGAAACCCAGAGAGACTGAGGTGAAGGATGAAACATGGCACAGCAGTGTGAGAAGAAACCCAAGAAAAAGCTCCCCGCTGTTTGAACAGTCAACGAGAGGAAATTCCACATATGGACACAGAATTCGTCCAATTTCCTTCTAGCCTCAGCCTCACTCCCTGGAGGGCTTTCATTCAGGATACTGGTTGGTGCTGTCAGGAAAATCACCAAAAATCACACAGAACAAAATGTCTGCAGCTAGTCATCTTGTGTCCCACTGTGCACTTTGACCTTTAAGAAACTATTATAGATCTTGAAATAGTTGATGCTTACAAGTGGCAAACAGATCTTAAAAAGGGCATATAGTAAAAAAAAGAAACAAACAAAAAAAACACATTCTTTAAAGTGCTTTCAACTTTTATCAAAACTTTATCTTTGATCTGCAAAGTGCTACAAAAATATTTGTAAGTGTTTCGTGCACTTTCTGATTATATATAAATGCTGAGCGAAGGCAGTAGACCCCTGAGTCTGTTGCATGACTCCTGTGGGGACTGAAAGCCCACAGCATGATTTCACCATTCATAGGGCTGCAACCATATGAAAATTTGGGCCAATATCAATATTGCTGTTATGGCCGATAACCAATTTTAAATATTTCACTCTTACCTTGAAAAAACGACCACACTGCTGACTTCACCAACGCTTCTCTGCTTCCCCACAATCTTTGCTGCATCACAGTCACATGACCAATCAACCACATGACCACCGACCTCAGAAACAAACGGCACCAAGATGAAAATGAAATCGACCCAGTTTTATTTATAGGATTGATGCCGATAACTATGACGAATATCGGCCATATGCGATGTTGGTGCCGATATATTGCTCATTCCTGGTGGTGGCAGCATCACACTGTGGTGATGCTTTTCTTCAGTAAGCACAGGGGATACAGCCTGAAGCACCGACTCAGCAGACATACAAATCTGCACAGTGACGGTAGAGACTGTTGCACAAATACCTATTTGACTTATTGTTGTTAGTATTTGTTTTTTAGGGGGGAAGCACTGAGTTTTATCTTCCATTGATTGGGATAGAATTTAAAATAATCAGTCCAACCTGCAAAATGCTACATCACTCTTATATTCTTATTTTCACACTCAAAAAAAAAAGAAAAAGAAAGAAAGAAAACAAAGAAAAACACACCAAGTAGCTGTGACTGGTTCTGATTAGTCTTTCTGTTTATAAGGGAACTATAGGACAAGACCATTATTTCTGTTTGGCTGAGCTTCCTCAACACAAACACTCAGCTCAGGAAAAGTGACACTTTTGAGCAGAACAGCTGATCTCTGAGCAGAACTTTAACCAGATTAGGGTCATTTATTTTGTTGGAAATAATTTTAACATCACTTTTAAACCTTTTCAGATGCATTAACATCCAAGCTAAACTGTTTTACATGGAAAACAGACATTGTTTTCTTAGAATACAGAAGTAAACACAAAGCTCTGACACGAAGTAAATCTGGCGTTAGCAGCAAGTTTTACCAGATACATGAATCAGTCTGTCATCAGCCTTTTATGCATCAGTTCCCAGATTGTGATTGTGTTTTCTAAGACATGCAAAAATTACTCTGAAACCATTTTGGGCAGGAAAGGAGGAACTGTGGGAGTACTGATGCTGATCTCACTGGCATTTCCACATTCTAAATGGAGCTTTCCATTTAAAGAGACATGCAACTCTGTCTCTGTTTGACTCTTTAAAGTCGGTGAGAGGCAGCAGATCCTGGAGCTGAGCAATAATTATCACCTCGGTGTCACTGCTCAGACCGAGCAGCAGCTTCTCCCTTTGAACTGCTGCTCAACCTGAGGCAGGAGACCCAACACGAGTCTGCTGCTGCTCCTTAAAGGGACGGAAAGCAAAACCTCCACCTTATTATGATTATGAGATATCAAACAAAAGGTTTCAGGTTGTAACAATTTCTCTGGCATTAGTGGATGGTTGGTGTTCTTTTCCCATTGAGAAGTCAGAAATATACATATTTAATATTTAAAACAGCCGGTAGTGGTCCATAGAAAACAGAATCAGTTGTGACTCAAACGGATTTCCTTACCTTGAATCGTACTTTCTTGATCATCATCCTTCAGTAGCAGGTGAAGCGGATGCTAACAGCTGGGTTAGATGTTAGAGAAGTTTTCCACTCTTTAGGTCCACTCTGGAAGGACAAAACTCCATTAACCAAAAGGTTCCTGCCAGTCGGTCCTGATCCAGTCAAAGCCTGCAGATGGACGCTGGACACTGCCGGTGTGCTTTAACAGGACAGAGACAACAGTCTGCCCGCCCCCTCCTCTGAGAGTTTTATCAGCCAGCTCATTCATTCGTAAAGAGCACACCCTCTGTTTATGGTTGGCTATTAACACCAACCCCCCCTCCTCAATCCTGGCATGGCTGCTTGCAACTGACCCCTGTGACCCCAAAGTGGCCCCATGATCCCACTTTTTCATTCGCTATCATTTACCCATCTGTTGACCTGTAGCGTCTCCACTTAGCATCTGTCTCACCTTCATCCTCATGGCTGCTGATGGGATTCTTTGACGTTGCGTGTGGAGCAGGTAGCAAAGCAAGATCTACACCAAACTTAAATTTACTTGGCTTCAGCCAACCTGAGTTTGAATTAAGCAACTGAGAATTGGTGCCCACTAGCACACATCATTTCTGTATGTGGCTCTCTACCAGGGAGTCATGGCATTTGGGGGTACAGCAAGAAAAAAGGGATCTGTAACTTGCTCCCCAAATATGTTTTCCTTTGTTTAATTACATTTTTCAATGGTTGTTTATTTAAGAGCTTTGACAAAATATGGTTAAATACCATTAGTGGCTAATGCTGCTATAGTTGGTATCTACATTGCAGCTTCTGATTTAGAGGTAAAATGAGATGCTATTGTGGTGGAACTGGGGTCTGGAACTGGGTAAACTGGAGAACATTTTCAAAGTTCAGTTTAATATAAATTATAATTCAGACAAGTCCTGTACAACATCTGGAATCATTCATGGTGCTTAACTGTTTCCACGTTTTGTTATATCATAGATGAATGAATAAGCTCTTTCCTCAACATTTTACACATAATACGACAATGTTGATAAAAATTGAGATTTTTTTGAAATGTAATCAAAATAGAAAACCAAGAAATCCCATTTACACAAGTATTCACACCCTTTGCTCAATATTTAAAACATGGCTGCCTTCATACATTTTTCATAATCTCAAAAAGATTCTTCTCCCTGAATGTGATGCACATTCTGTGTCATCTCTGGGTCTTTGTGATTGTCACCAACATCTGGGAAGATTTTTTTATGGCTCACTGAGGATGTACAGATGAGGCGACAATGTAACACAAAACTGTCACTCAAGGAGTATAATGATGAACATAGCTGGTTTTGTCTTTAGTTTTTTTGTATTAATTGAAGGGTCAGTGGTACGTATTTTACAGGCACACAAAGCATTTTACCTTCAGTTATAAAAATGTTGTACAGACAAAAATAAAAACAATTTGACACCTTGGAATTGGGCCTCTGTCTCCAATTCCTTCAGCACATCACAGCACTTGTCATTATGCTGCTTACCACCAATCAGAGCAGCATTGAAGTGAAATAGCTGAGGATCCTGTTCTGTGGGTGGGAGACGCAGCTCCAAGGTGGAGCTTTGAGTAAGTGGGCGGAGCTTGGTGAGAGCAGGTGTTTAGGCGCCTCTGACTGGTTGCCAAAGGAGATTTAATGATTCCTCAAACATGAAGAATCAAAGCACCAATCCAGGTATGTTTTAATAAAGCAGGAACATTATATGTGAAATATTTACCCATTCTTAAGCTTAAGCCGGCCTGGAGGAAGAATGTCTGAACATCCATTGTCAAAGAATTCCTTCACAGATCTTCCTGTCAACTCTGGTGCATTTTTCATTTATCCCTACAACATAATGCTTCACTAATGGAGAATTTTCACAACTCAACAGCATTTTATATGTAGGCCAAAAAATATAGAAGCAAGCTTATGTCAAATTTTAATTAAGATGTTTGTGTGCGATAACATTGATTTTGATTTGGGCGTGGCATTTTAATCCATCAAACTATTAATTAAAATTTGACATAAGCTTGCTTCTATTTTTTAGGTCATAACTTTTAACTTTGGTGTTATTTGGCATGAACCCCAGGGTTGCTGGTAGGAAAATGCAAAAATAATGTTAGCAACTTTCTGCTAAACCACCTGATGGAATAAAGGCTCATTAAGACTAAGTCCACCATACAGTTTTAATAATACATTTTATTCCATTAAAGTATCTTTTTTTTCTAGTTTTACACTGGAATGTCAGGATTCCCCTTCTGTAATTTTGTTAAAAAAGAAAAAGAAAAGTTGTTTCTAGTCATTGTTGACCCCACATCCACACAACCATTGCTAAATTGAAATTGATAGGGAGGAAGGAGGGAGTACAAGTAAAAGAAAAAAAACATAAAAGACAACTTTTACTTCATGTATAATGTTTACGCTCTTTGACGATGTAAGTAAAGGATGACTGGGTGGATGAGCATTACAGGCTACTGAAGCCCCCTGCTGATGGGAAATGGAAGGTGGGGAGAATAATAGTTGAATCTGATTTAAACCCTTAAAGTGTGAAATCTCAGGGTTCATCTCTGAACTCAAATGGAGCACAATTAAATATGGCGTCTCTTCTAGACGAGGTGAGGAGTGGTTTAATGGTGTTCCAAAAACAGTTTAATGATTTTACTGATAGGTGTGTTGTTGAGAATCCATTACAAAGTCCTGCCAAATTCACTGAGCTGAGTAGTGGCCAGAATGAGCAACAGCAGAAACAAAAAGACGAGCTTTTGTTTACGTTCTCCAGGACACTGAAAATCTGAGACATGAAAACAGAAAATCACAAGAGCTCAACAATTACACATGAGAAAGAGACAGTTAGAGTAAGGGGAGGGAAGAAAGGACCCATTCCACAATCACCGCAGTGTGAGAGAGAGAGAGACATGATGATCGGGGAGGGGGCGGAGCTAAGCTAGCAGTGCTAAGGTCCTGTTGTTCCTCCTCCTCTCCTTCATCCCCAGTCATCCTCTACTCATCCTCTGTACAGTTATGTACCACAGCATTAGTGGAAGGACAAGTTGTGTGTTGGTTTTATTCCTGTTCAATTAACTCTATATATAGATGATCCTCTGTCATACAAACATAAATACACCACCACTGCTGCTGCTGCTGCTGCTGCTGCTGCTCTTCCCCACAGGAAGTGCCGTTGCCATGGCGCTGGCAGGCGTCCTGTCTGTGTACAGTCTGATAACATACAGGGGCAGCAGGCTGGAAATCGTCGATCTTTCTCTGTAGCATAGATTTGGACTTTTTTTTTTTTTTTTTTAAATGGTGATTTTTTTTTTCTCATTTTGCCATTTTCTTCCAGTATTTTTACTCAATTACATATTTGTCAACAACAAAGGAGGTTTCTGAAGAGAATCTGACGGAGATGTCGCCATCTACATGAGACACTTTGGTAACCTGAGAAGAACAAAGGAAAAACATAGGGGGTTATTTTTATTTAACATGGAAGAATTTCCAGAACATTTAAACAATATTTTCTATGTATGTAATTGAAAATTACATTTTTTTTATTCATATTTTTTTAAACCTGGTTTCTATTTTTCTAACTTGCCACATGTTTGTCACCTCTGTGATGACCAACATTTTATGCAACATGTTCCAACTTTGTTCTGAATGGGAGGAAATGGAAACTAAAGTCTCTCTACACAAAATTGGTCTTCAAAAAGAAAAAAAAGCTCGTTTTAATTTTTATGCAATTAATTGATTTATTGGTTTATGCAACAAGCCTAGCGATAAATGTTATTTGAGACCATTTTCATGTATTATGTTTATGATGGTACAATAATTCAAGTTCACACTCACTCTTTCAAAGCCTAAGAAAAACAATCATTTTGTACAGAACTACAACTGGAAGATATTTTTGAATTAATAAAACACAACCAAAACTATTAAATGGTTTATTATGTCTCCCAACAGAATTGCCTGTTAAAAAATATAATCAGAATGGAAATTACTGTGCTCCTAATTTATCATGCAGTGGATTTATTAAAGCGACAGGCCTCAGTGCACTGATTGGAGCCTTCCGGCCGATCACCAATATTCAAGAAGTCTTTTTTTGTTTGTACAGTTGCTCAATAGAGTTACACAGTGGCCGAGTGTTGTTAATGGCACACATAGAGACGCAACCCGATGGTCTGTCAGGCAGAGCTAAAAGAGACAGTGGATGACTTTTAGACCTTTGCTAAGGAAAATTTTTATTGATTTTAATTGCAGAATTCCACAAATTTAAGAAGTTAGTGCAGCCCTAGTTATTTGAAGTCACTTCATGCAAAAATATGACAAGTTCATTGATTTTATCAGGGATGACTTGAAGTGAAACACCGTCTCACGGGTGTGAGGGCCTGGTGGTCGTGTCTCAGCATTGAGCCATTTCCCAAACCAACTGGGCTCCAGGTCACCACATAACAACCCTGCTGAGCTGGGCAGAGCCAACACAGACCTCTTCATTCAGATCACAGCCTTTTACCATCTCCACTGTTACTGCACTCATTTCACCTAAAACTACTGAAGAGAAGACTGCACCTTTATTAAAAGCTCACCTGAATGTCACAGTAGTTGCGCTTGGACACGAAGGACACATTGATGGGAAAGAAATCATTGGGCTGCCCGGCGATGCTGAACTCCAGGCTGCCGGTTTTGTTGTTGGCATCGATGACTGGTAGGCACCACTCCAGGACGTTCCGCCGGCTGTCGTGTTTGTACTCTCCGTCCAGATCTCCGATCAAAGGAGCGCCCACCCCGGACCTGGAGGACACCCACAGACGCTTCACATGTCGACGACCGCAAACCATCACACAGACACGTCTCATTGGCTCAGAGAGCGACCCGAGGTCACTTCCAGTTCTGACATGAGTTAGGCTTTATATTGTTGTAGGTTTTCATTTTTATTTTTTGAAGAGATTTCCATCTCGTTTCTAGAGCACAAATGTTTAGACAATGCATATTCATAGAAGTATTAAAAAGCACTTCAAATATTAATAATAGTTACTTTGTTTTGTATTTATTGTTTGGACTAATTGAATTTATTGTCAGAATTTTTAACAGTTAAGTCATTTGAAGCTTGTTTGTTCTGTTTTTAGCAGGACAGACTGAACATTGTTCAGAGACAACAGATGACAAACAGTGTTTTGGCTAATTCTGGCACATTTACACAAATGTTTAGACAACACATATTGTCTAAACATTTTTTTCTACATACACTAAATAAATTAAAGAGTCATCTTTTCACCTTCATGTAATCAGGTATAATACAGAAAAAACTGCTGTGATTTGATTGATAAAATGATACGCAGGCACACAGCTGTAATCCTAAAGGTTCTGGCGTGATCCGGAGCGTAACCATGGAGAGTGGAGGTGCTTACGGAACAGGGATGCTGATGACGACGTCGTTCAGCTCCAGGTTCTCCTCCTGCAGCTCGTACTCGATGTTGACGTCGCAGCCGGAGCCGCTCTCTGAAGGCCAGCAGTTTACTGGGACACAGAGCAGCTGGATGAGAGAACAGCAGCACATCTGTGCTACTCTGACTACTGAGGACCAACAGTTACAGCGCAACTGATGCTGATCGCACCTTACAGTCAGCAATCGCATTATCAAAGACAATGAAAACCTTCCAGTTAGATCTACAGAGTTATTTCCATCTCTGTGACAAACAGTCTAAAATAAGTCTGGGTAATCTTCAGGAAGGACAACGTGAACTCACTGGTTAGAGGTATGAGGGACTCGTCTGTGGTCTGCAGTCTCCATTTCAGAACGCCAACGTCGTTATTGAGAGGGAAGGACTTCTCTGGGTTCTTTAGGCCAATTACCGACTCAGCTGTGAATAACTTCTTGTCTACATTAGGATGCGTCTGCAAACCAACAGCATTTAACCTGGAGTTAGTTGACCAATCAGAATTCAAACAGGATGTGGATCATTTAGTCTACAGCTTAGCTTTTAGCTTTACTGCTGAACTGTAAGGAAGAGGGAACATCAGCAACAGCAGAATATGGCAGATCACAGCCACTTTAACACATTTGCTTATGTAAAAGAAGAAAATGTGAAAGTAGAATTGATCATTTAGGCCAAAGAATATTTCCAAAAAGAGTTTTATCTGTTTGAAATGTTTTGTCCATTTTAATGTACAAGTACCTTCAATTTAGCACTTATTTGGGTTTTAAAGTTTATTACACTTCCTTAAACAAGAATAAATACATAACCAGGTGAAACCATTAGTTTATATACACTATACAAAAATACTTTGATCACAGGCTGAAGTTAAATCAGACCAAATGTCTCCTTGTCTAGGTTGGTTGGAATTACCAAGATTACTTCTACTTGCTAAATGTCACAAAATTTAGAGGAATAATATATCTCAGAATAATGTATTAATATCTTCAAAGTTGGAGGTTTATATTCATTTCCTCAGTATGTGGTAAGATTGTCTTTGACTTGTCTGACTTTGGTCAAACATCTGGGTTTCCTTCAACAAGCTTCTCCCAACAGTTTTTTGTGCTCAGAGAATTTCATTTATTCCAAACATTAGAAGAAAATTTGTTTTCATATTTTTCAGACACAAATTCTTCTACCGCAATTATAAACATCAAAATCTCAAGTTTGGCAAATCCATGTGTTATACTCACCATTAAGTACAATAATGAAAATGGTAAGAAGAAAAAATGCAAATACCTGAATCTTGCTGAAAGTGTCATTAGAATTAATAGGTGTGAACATCAACATCAGTATCTGCATCAGTCATTTAACATGTTGGTATCAGTCCGATAAATAAAACTTGGCTGATATTTGTGACAGTGAATGTGATGGATTGTAAGGAGTTTAACTGAAGCAGACGTTGTGACAGACTAATAGACAATATTGGTAAATATTGGCCAGAACAGCAAGATCAATATTGGCTCAAAATGTCAGTGCCCCGTATGATTGGTGATAATAATAGAGTTGGACTACAGTTGCCTGTTTTGTGCAGCAGACACACCTGAAGCTGCAGCCCCTTGTTGTCGTTGTTGTTGATGGCGAGGCGGATGCGGCCATTTTTCTCGTCCGTGACTCGGAGCGTCACCATACCCAGCACCTCCATGTTCTGCAGGCCGCCATCACGGCCGCAGCTCAGCGAGATCTTCTCCTCCACGCGCAGATGTACGCTGAGGAGCCAACACACACACCAGCCGCTTGAAACACCAATCGACCAATTTTTCTACACCAAAACCAAGAAAATCAATCTAGGAAAACTGGACACTGAATCTCTTCTGAACCAGAGGTGTGTACCTCTCCACATTGACCGGCGGTGGCAGAACCTTGGACACGTCTATGCCTCTCTTTCCTGAGGTTGAAATGATGGTTTCACCCTCAGACTTAAGCTGGTCAACGAAGTTATCCACTTCTTTCCCTTTAGCGCCTAGCTTCAGAGCTTTGCTCGGGCCGCTTGATCTGGAGGAACCAACAAACAGCTCATCAGCTCAGCGATGAGGAGACCTGCAGGCTCAGCTGGGGACCATTTTGCGTTTCACGGTGCCGTACCGGACTGGAGCTGGTGTGATCTTGGGTTTCTCAGGTTCCACTATGGTGTCTGTGATGAGGGACCCTGAAGACATGCTGCTCACATTACCGAACCCGCCGAACGCCGGGACCTTCTTCCCAGAGCGCTCGGCGTCTCTCCTGGCCTGCTGCAGCTCCTTCGCTTTCCTCCTCATCTCCGCTTTAGCCTCGCGTTCCTGAGTCTGCAAACATTGCCAACCGTTGACACAGTCCTTTTCTCCTTTTTTCTCCATTTTCATGCACATCCAGCGTCTTACCTCTCTGACGGCCCGGAACACCTTCTCCTCGTGGGAGTCCATCTCTGTGAAGGTACGGATCTGAGCCAGGTTGACGTTTTCTCTGTAGCCGAGCGCCACGATCTCGTCGAAGGCAAAGATGAGGTCGAAGCAGTGCTCCGAGATTTCACTCTCCTCCAGAACACGACAGTACTCTGGGATCTGGAGCGGAGCAGAAACCAGGAGGAACCGATTCAGACAGGAAACACAACCAACACCGAAGGAAGAGGAGCATCCTGAGGTCATTTTATGGATTCAAACTCTTGACTCATCTATCCATGTCTTCATGGAACATAATGTAAGCAAATATGACTAGAAATACTGTGAAATCTTTCAAGTGTCTTTAGCTTCTGCCAAACAAACAGACTATCTGACAGTAAAAAATGACAACTTTAGTTTTTGAAAATATTTGATCTTTTATTGTAAATGTGGAGGAGGATGGCCACTGACTAAACAAACAGGTTCAGGTCTCCTGTGGATCAACATGGTTAGACGTCCGTCTCTGTTAACCAGAAGAAAAACCTGCAACTTCTGATGGAAACACTACAAGAAAAAGTTTGCACGAAGTTAAACCAGACTAAACTTCTCCATTTTTTCTATTTGCTAAATGCCAGAATAATGACAGAAAGAATAAATCACTTCCATCAATATATTCTTTTTTCCTCTTTAAAATGTTCAAATGAAACTCAAAAGTGTGTGTATTTAAACACCTGGCTGCAGTCTGAAGGCGTCCAGTGTGTGTGTGCATGTGAGGACATCAACACGGTTCGTTTCCCTTGTTTGAGGTTTAGTCAGCTCTGTTCGGTTTTTCAGAACCATCAGAGGATAAAATTAGAATTAAAACTTTAAAAACTTCTGCTCTTCCTGAAACTCTGCCTTCAGGAAGTCATAACAACATGGCTCCTCTATTAACCCTTTAACAATGTTTTTAACCAGCGTTGCACTGAAAAGCATTTAATGAGCTCAGCAGATGTTTGCTAATTGCTCCAGGCTAGTCTGAAGGAGCCGAGTCGGGGAGGGCTGTGCCTCGAAGCCAGAGCCCAGTTCAACCAGGTGTTTTGAACAGCTGAATGGTTGCCATGGGAGATTAATACATTTCTCAAACATGCATAAAAAAAAAAAAAAAATCAAGGCAACAGTGTCTGTTTGTGACGATAGAACAACATCATAGCATGATGTAAAACTCAAAAACACTGATTTACATAACACTGTCCCTCTAGGTGATGATAAACAAGCAATGATGGCTTGACAGGAAGAAAAGGCAAAGAAATGTCTAACCCTCAATCCGTGCCATATCATTCTTAAAAGCATCTCCAATGCCATTTTTTGTGGCGCGCATTAAATATTCTGAGTGTCCTCCGAGGTTTTCTTACCACGCGGGAGAACAGTCTGAGTGTCTCCAGGTCCTCCAGAATGTTGCTGTTCTTGGTGGTGATGAGGACCATGTAGAGCTTCTCCAGCGGTTGGTACACGTAGCGCACGCTGTCTGTTTCCACGAAGGTGTGCTGCTTGCCCGTGTTCATCAGCTTGGGGAACGCGGCCAGCAGGCCCTCGATCCGCGTCCGGGTCATTTCCACAAACTGCCGCGACACGATGGCCTTCCCGGCCTTGGTGCACACCGCCGCTGCCAACAGCACCTGCAGGGATACAGGTCAACCAATGAAACACCTGCAGACATTCCCTTTCTGCAGGTATCTCTCATTTAGAGATCAGGATCCTAACTAGAATGGAGAATTTATTTCTTAAATAATCATTTCGGAAATAAATATTCTGTCACAGTAACATTGATCAGTCAGTTACAGATGCAGGATTGGTCAAGAGATTTTCTGGGTAGCATTTGGTTTTAGAATAGACCGTCTGATGTCGCTTTTAGGACTGCACAACTTTGGCAATATGAACAATATGAATAATTTATAAAACAGCAGCTTGAAGTGTGATAAATATTAACTCATGATTTAGGTCCCATACATTCAGAATGTCTATGTCAGTGATACATTTAGAGACACTGGTTTATAGCAGCATCATAATCTTTTGGAAGGTAAAGGTGGTGGCGAAGTGGGACCATCCCAACCATCACTCTCACCTGTATTGGAGCTTTTTGTTTTTTTAGGGAATAATTCCATAAACTCTATTCATTGGTTTCTTTGTGGAATATCCTTAAGATGTTTTGCTAAGATATAAAAGAAAGTCAATTCCCCTGAGTGTCTTGGCTGGTTACCATCATGTGTTCATTTACAAACTCCTAAATAAATGTCTAGTGGCTGCTGAGCTCATATTTTTTCAGAGTTTGATTAATTGGCTTCCAAAAAAGTTGAGAATAAAATAGTCCATTCAGGGTGATCAAACATCATAATAATAGTTCATAA
Source organism: Poecilia picta (assembly GCA_033032245.1). Lineage (NCBI taxonomy): Eukaryota > Metazoa > Chordata > Actinopteri > Cyprinodontiformes > Poeciliidae > Poecilia > Poecilia picta. The sequence goes on along the minus strand of CM065365.1, from coordinate 1,615,687 downwards.
TTCATAAAAGTCAACCGTTTCAGATGCAGATCAGAATAAAAAAAACATAGTATATAAGAACTATACAAGTTCAGTTCATTTATCATAGTGTCATTCAATAGTTCTCAGAAAATAAACTTGATTTCATTAGACATACGATTTGAAACTTTGACGAAAATTAATCTCTCTAGCTCACAGAAAGCAACATATGAGACAATGTTTAGTCTGTACAGAATGCGTTACAATATTGAGAAAGCTCAACATGCCTCTAAGAAACATAAACCAACTCCATGAAAACTCAGCTTTACATGCACTTTTCAAACACGATTGAAATTAATGAACATTATCGCAGCCAAGAGGCTTTTGTTCCACGTTGACGTTGAAGGCAAACTGACTACGTGTTGAGCTTCTAGAAAAGCTAAAACTGGTTAGCATAGCATAGCTGTCATCGCTTGGGGACTATATTAAAGAGTATCTGTACAGGTTTATACTTTGTATGAGAAGAGCTGGTCGTGGAGGCTGACGAGGGGACAGTCTGAACGCTTTAGCTCGGGTCCAGCTAGTGACAGAAGATAACTAGCGCTAGCATGTGAGGCTAGTTAACGTCAGCACTGTCTGCAGACTACAGATCCCTGATTTATGTCGCACTGACTTAGTAAAAAAGAAACATTCATTGGCTGTGTACTAATATTCACAACGTGAGCCTCGGCAGAAGCAGCCGCTGAATTTCTCTTGTTTCCGTTTAAGAGAATACACAGTACAAAAGTGCTAGCATTAGCCACTGTTATGATAACTGCAAGGCCCGACAACAACTAAAACGATTTACAATGACTTTCAGCTTTTACTTACCATGTTTGGTCTGTCTTTATGTGTGAACGCTCTTCAGTCCGTGGTCTATGTGGTTTGGGGGAGATTTATTGTCACTCTGGAATGCCAGGGTGCGAATACAGCTGACTTCTACTAAGGTGAAGCGTTAGCTAGTTAGCGTCAATATGGCAGCGGCAGCGGAGAGCCACGTATCCACCGGAAGAGACTCGCTGGATCAGCCCACCGTGGAAACCGGTGACGTGGGACATGTTGGCCTTGGTGGAGAAGTGAAGCGTTATGGCGGACATTACACTGCCAAGAAAATAACAACATGTTTGGGGTTTTTTATGGTTGTTTTTTGTGTTTGAAATATTTTTTTCTAAAATCTAACTGTGAATTTATTTAGCCTACATGAAAAATACAATCCCTACTAAACTGTCAATGTTGTATGTGGTTATGAACTAACAACAAAAGGACAATGGAAAATGCAACATGCTGCAAAACAAATAAGGGCAATAACGACATTCAGGAGTTATAATTTATTATGCAGCATTACAATTTTTTCTTAGACTATTTTTTTCATATTTTTATTATTGTATGTGGGGCCACACACATTCAGCAATTACACAGTCCAGTCACATTAATGTGACCATCTGTCAAAAGCCAGAATAACCACCTTTCGCAGAGCGAACTGCTACGAGACGTGCAGGAAGAGAGTCACTTAGGTCCCTGAAGGTCTTCTCTGGGATGTTGAGCCATGCCGACTCTAATGCCGTGGCCAGCTGCGCTAGATTACGCGGTTGAGGATCCATGGCGCGAACAACTCGATCGAGATGGTCCCACAGATGCTCGATTGGGTTTAAGTCAGGTGAGTTTGCTGGCCAGGGGAGGACGGTAAACTCATCCTGGTGCTCTTCGAACCACGCACGTACACTGGCAGCTGTATGGCACCTCGCATTGTCCTGCTGGAAGATGCCATCATCCTGAGGAAAAACAATGCGCATGTAGGGGTGGACATGGTCCGCAAGGACAGATGCGTACTTGTATTGATCCATCGTGCCTTCCACAATAATCAGTGAACCCAGAGAATGCCAGGAAAACATTCCCCAGACCATAATGCTCCCGCCTCCAGCTTGGACCGTTCCTGCAATGGTTGCAGGGTGGTTCCTTTCAGAGGTTTCACGCCTTATACGCCAACGTCCATCTGTCCGATGGAGCATAAAACGCGATTCATCTGAAAACGCTACCTGTCGCCACTCAGTGGACGTCCAGCTGCTGTACTGGCGTGCAAATTCTAGCCTTCGTCGTCGATGAACACCAGTCAGCATAGGTGCACGAACCAGGCGTCTGCTTCGGAGGCCCAGACGCAGCAATGTTCGCTGAATAGTGGTTTGGGAGACACTTGTGGTAGCCCCTTGGTTCATTTTAGTGGTCAGTTGCTCAACGGTAGCCCGTCTATCTGCCCGAACGCATCTCCGCAACCGTCGTTCGCCTCTGTCATCTATGGCCCGTGGTGCACCACATTTGCCACGTCGTTGATTTTGGACAGTCCCATTTTGCCATGCACGGTACACTTTTACCACGGCGGCACGCGAACAGTTCACAAACTCAGCCGTTTCGGAAATGCTTCCACCCTTGGCCCGAAAGCCAATGATCATGCCCTTTTGGACGTCGGATAAATCGCTTCGTTTCTGCATTACGCCAACGATTGAAATGTTTTCCGAAGCCCACACACACCCTTTATATACGCTCAACTGCACTGTGCTGCCACCTGCCTTCTGTGATTGGTTATTTAACTCTGAAGTGGAAAGTACGTGGTGGTCACATTAATGTGACTGGACTGTGTATTTACAAAACAATTCATTAAACTTAGACAAATAAAAGCAATAATCTTCTGAAAAGGTTCTTGTGTTTGTTGATCAAAATGGACTGAAATCCATTTTTAGACCAACTAAACAGAAAACATTGGACCCAAAATGTTAGGAAGCTCTAAGTTCAGAGACCCGTTTTATCCAACAATAATTTATTTTCTGCTTTGTTTTGTTTCAACAAAATATATGCTGAGCAAAAAAAAAAAAAAGAAAAATTATTCACAGAAAAATCATATTGCGTTTTTTTAAGTGCTTTCGCTTGGCGAGTTTTACCTGCGGTGCAAAAAGTGTGGATACCTCAGTCCATAGACACCAATATTAATGTCTATGACCTCCGTCCTAGAGGGCGGAGTCAGGAGGAGGAGCTGAGCTGTACGTAGTGTGATGACGTCACAAAGAGCCACACATTGACGTGAGGAGCAGAATGAGAGCAGAGCTCTGAGAATTCGCAAGGATTTTCTTTTTACTTGCAGAGTGTCGAACAGAGGAACCTGTTGAGTCCCACCAAACAACCTGAGTTCAACATATGGCCGCCATGTCAGAAGAGACGAGCTCACAGGTAGGTTTGTAATCTGACCAGCCTCATTTCACTCGCTGTACGTTCATGGCGCTTAGGTTCACTTCCGCCTACGTCACTTAGCTATGGCGCGCTGATTGGCTCTTGATAGTGTTTGCTAGTCAAGAGAAGTTTGGATTGGACAGAAAAGCGGAGGGGAAATGCGAGTCGCAGTTTAGCCAGAAACCGTCACTTCTGATTTTCACAAAACCTGACGTTGAACTGCAGCATGCATATGAATTATGATGAATTATGGCGTAATAACGGTGAGGGATTTAGTAAGTTGCTCCTTTTTGAGCTGGCTTGTGATTTTTAAAAACCTTTTCTTTTCATTGTTTTTAGTTATTTTCTCCTTTTTGCTCGAAATCAAAATAAGCGTTCATAAATTCATTCATTCATTCATTCATTCATTCATTCGTAGCTTCCTCTACTACAATAAGGAGATCCTGTTTGAAGGACGTTAATTCACTCTAAAGTATTACAGACCTTGATGAATCAATCTGTTGTAATTTTAAAGGATTTTCAATGAATGTGTTACAATTTCACGAACTGAATAAATCAAATATGGTTATGCAGAACAGATTTTAGTCTTTTGCCTCATAAGTTAGACCCAATCAGATGTAGTCACAATGTAAAATAAAATAAATAAAAACAGTTAAGCTCAAATGTGACAATTTTGGAACAGTCTTTCTTGGTTGACACCATCTTACTCCATGATGATTTTGTACCATCTTCACTGTGTCCAAGAACACTGGTGCGCTATAGTTTAATATTTTATTTTACCTGAGAGTTCAGGTTGGATCTTCCAGAACTTGGTGAGGAGATGTCACACCAAAATGTCAACACATTTGGTTTCAGGGTCGAATAAATGACAGAGAACCAGAAGGGTTGATAAAAAACAAAATCCACAATGCAGCAACAAAAGCCAAAATGAAAGCTATGATAACGTGGAAGTTAAGCTCAGACTAAAGTTAAGCCACAACTGAGTGACGCTAAATGGGAGTCATACTAACACGGAATTCATGCTAAAACATGTTTTGCTTAAACTGAAGTCATGTTGATACGGAAGTTATGTTAGAACTAAGATTACACTAAAGCTGAAGTTATTCTGGGGCTGAAGCTCTGCTGACTCAGACGTTACTCTAAAGTGGTAGTTGTGGCTTCTGCCTTTTGAATGACTAATTACTATTAGGTATATTTATTTGATAAAACTGTATTTGTGTTACTCGAGACTTCAAAGAATGTGAAATAATATGGGCTACAACAACATTTAATTTCCCTTTGGGATCAAGAAAGTGTTTTTGAATTTGCTCAAATGTTTTTAGTATTTGTGTCTCCTTCAGCTGCTTCCTAGGTTTTGGTGACCAACATTAGATAATTTCTTCTTTTTTAACCAATTCACTCCCCAGTTCAAACCTCACACAAAGTCCTGACAGTCACAAAGTTTTCAGGATTTGGATATTTTGGTGTTGCTAAGAATTTCTTTTGCCTTGTGTATGTCTCCACTCTTGAGTAGTAAGAATGTCATCTCTTTATATTGACTCTCAGTTTTTATGAATGGAAAAACTCCATTCATTAAAACGGTGACCCAGGTCTTCCACATGTAGTCCTCACTATGACCACACCTTGCAGCCAGCAGGCCCTCCGTCTCAGATGCCCATCCCTGCCTTTTCTAACGACACACTTATCTGTCAGAAGCAGAGATCGGTAGATGTGGGTCTCCAGAAGGGGGGGCTGATGGGAGGGGACTGTCAGTGAGTCACACCACTGTTTCTTGAGACTATATGACCTCAGTCAGCACAGAGCCTTTTACCAAGACACAGCAGGCAGACCCAGACACAATAAGCTCTACAGTTCAGTGGCTCAGAGCGAAGAACCAGAGTGATGGAGGAAGGACCCTATAAGTACATCAAGGTGAGGGACAGCAGAGGGAAGGTGCTGTGCTCGGAGCGGTCAGAGATTCTTTGACTGAGATTGTTTAAATAGTTTTTTTTCACTCTGTCAGGATGGGAACAGCAAAGTCAGCCGGGTCATCAGGATTGGAACTCGTAAAAGCCAGGTACCCTCAGTTTGTCCTGCTCCTCCGTTACATTTTCTCCTGTCTCTTTGCCTCTTGTTCTGAACCTGGGTCAAGATACTTCAGAGATCCAGAATGACAGTTGAGTTTGTATTATCTGATGCGGCCATGCGGCTGTGGAGGCAGCTGAGCAGGATGTCTGCAGAGATAACACAGCGGCTTTGTCTTGACAAGAACTCTTCATCCTGCCCTCCATATCGATTTCAGCATTTGTTGCTGTCTAGATTTGGTTGAACTAATAAAAAATTAAATAAAAATTAACTCCTATTTTCTTCTGTTGTAGCTGGCGCGCATCCAGACTGACAGTGTGGCTGACAAGCTGAAGGGGCTCTACCCAGATTTCCACCTGGAAATAGGTGAGCAGCTGGAGCTGTGAATTCTTCTGCCGGGACATAAAAGTAGATATTGAAGTCAGACCAGGTCTTAACAAAGTCTGTGGTTTACCTCCAGTCATTGTTGGAATGAATGGATGCACACGTTTCATTTATTGGGACTGTTTTAATCTAATCTGTAAATTCTAATTAGTTGCAAGGAGAGAAAATGACTTTGACTGAAAATGAAAAAGAACCAGCTTATATTTTTTTAATATATGACTTCATTTATACTTGCATTGTCACGTAAATGATGTCAAACTTAAGTCTTTCTTATTTTGTCTTTTACATTTTTTTTATTGATTAGTGATTTCTATTATTTGAATAGAAACAACGGTATCTGTCTCCTTTGTCTTGTTGGCAAAAACAGCAAAAATGGTGTCTGGAGAAAAAGGAGCGTTTGTTGAAATGCCGCTTATTGGCAACAAAATTAATGAAGAAATCGACATATGAGCCCATTAACTATTATATTTGTTAACACTTTATTTGATGGGTGTGCACAACACCTGCCATAAAGATAAATCTTCTTCATGAATGTTTGACTGTTGTCAGGAAGTGTCATTTGATAAATGTCGCTTTTAATATAAAGTTACATTAAAAGTATTATTATTTGCTAAATAATGTCTTCTAAGTATCACTGTTTGCCAAATAATTATACTTTTAATGCAAAGTTGCATTAACACTTATATTAAAAGTCCATTAAAATAGTCAACTTTGCATTAAAAGTGTCATTATTTACCGAATGACACTTCAGACAACAGTCATAAACATTCTTGAAGACTTCTTCATCTTCATGACAGACGTTATGTCATGTTTGTGTCATGACAGTCTTGTGCACATTCAGTCAAATAAAGTGTTACAGAATATTTATTGCTTTTTAAAATCTGTGTATGTAGCTAATCAAAATTAACATATAGATATGTTAATAATATACCGGAAAGAACCAAAAGCTAAATAATTTTTCAATTCCCATGACTACACTGAGGCTATAAAATGTGATGATTGCCCAATTTGTTTGGAAAATGAGTCACATACAGAACTGTGGAATAATCATTCCTTCAGCATTTCCTCTTTAGGAACTAGACTTCCTGGCCATTTGCTGATAATATGTGTTTCATGAAGAATCACTGTATTCTCTGCTACTACTACACAAACTATAACATATTTTCTTTCTACATTCTGTAGTACATTTAGAAAAAGCCATAGAAATAAGGTGATTTACAGGGAGCAAAGTGATGTTATCTTCACTGCGCTGCTCCCTGGAGCAGAGAGGCCTGTGAGATGGTTGCAGATGTGGAGCTCTCACTGTTTAGACCTGTATGTCCACATCTCTTTGCTGTTCTTGGTATTGATCCCAACTATCATAAATAAATATCTTATCTCTTCTAGTTGCCATGTCAACAACAGGAGATATAATCCTTGACAGAGCTTTATCAAAGGTAAGTTTACGGTGTCTCTGTGATGCTCAAAGTTTCAAACAGTTTAAGTCTAACCTGGAGTCTACACTCAGCAGATTTTACTTTGTTGTTATATGTGCAGTCTAGAAAAGTAAGGAACCTGCAGGTCTGGATAATAAATATTTTTATTTTAAAAATCTTTCCTTCAGATTGGTGAGAAGAGTTTATTCACCAAAGAGTTGGAGAACGCCCTGGAGAGGAATGAGTAAGTGACACTGACTGCAGACTCCTTTGTACTGTGTAAAGGTCCAGCTGACACTTAAGGCTCTTTGTTGAAAAAAGGAAGAATAGCAACTAAGTTGATTAAGGATTCATTCATTTCATAACAGAAAATACATGTTGTTGTTGGGCCTGTCTGCACATTTGATGTGCAAACGTATTCACACCCTTTGATCTATTTCACTTCTTTTCATTTTACAGCCACAACCTTCATCTGTTTCTTGGGGAGTTTTTGTGACAGAATAGGGCAGCAGCTAATGATTACTTTGATAATAAATTCTTCTCACAGTTAATTGATTAATAAGATTTTTTTTTAAATATGCACTCTGCAGATTTTTTTATTTAACCACTTTTTACTTATGTTCTACAATATTTGAAAACACTTAAAAATGCAAATAATTTTTTTACCTATTTCAGTGTATCTCAACCTTTTTCAGCCCAGCGCCCCCCCCCCAGCCCTTATCCAGGTCTCTCACTGCCCCCACCAAAGAATTTGTAGGCTACTGTGCACTGACTATTATTTTATTATTAATATTAGTATCACTATTATAGATGTTTTGATTTTTATGCTTGTTTCTGTATTTATCATCAAGAATAATTTCACAGAGAACAAAAAACCCACAGGAATAGAAATTATTTTCACAGACGTCTAAGAAAAATGCAATGAACATTCAACTTAAAAATGGTAATTGGTAAAATTACCAATTGGTAAAATTGATTTTTTTCCAATCACAGTGGAAAAAAAATATTCTTATTTTTTGTCATTTTCTAGTTGTTAAATATTCCACAAAATGACCAGATAAAAGATGTTCAACATGCCAGTTTAAACTTTGAACTATTTGCAAACGACTGAGCTCTGCAACATTAAAACATGGATAGAACTGTAACTACATTAATCATAACTCTTCTTCTCTTCAGTGTTTCTGTCGGTTTCTGGTGGTGCAGCTCTGTGCTGCCTTCAGGACAATGGGACATCAGAGCATCATACATAAAACTTCACCCACATGGCATTTATTGTGCAAACCAGAGCTTTCAGTGGAAAAACAAAAATTCCAGATCCTTTTAATGCCATACAAATATGAGACAGAAACATGCATTATATCTTTATATTGACCTGTCTATTGATTATAGATTAATAGTTTTATTAGACAGAAATTACAAAGAACAAATCTGGTTCTTAATCAAATCCTAATGAGTCAAATTCAAAGTGTCATGGAGTCATCAGGCTCATGACATTAACACTGACATGAAAAATAATATTGAAGAAATAAATATATCAAATCTAATTAAAAACATAAATAGGTCGTAAGTTCTTTACTATTATAGTCTGTAAGATATATTTATTCTCAGTACTAGATGTGGTATCAACAAACCAATGGCACTTCAACAATTTTATTTTACCTTTTATCTGGAAATAGTGTCTGTTTATTCTTGCCATACAGTCTCTGTATTAATTATTGATCAAAAGATCTAGTCATACCAATTTATTCCTTTGTATTTACTTTAGTTTCTTAGTTTATTCTTGCATTTTGTTCTTCATTCATTTCCATTTAATTTCCTTTGATCAGTATTATCCTCTCTTGGTTTATTGCTATGTCCACTTTAGTTTCTTTCCTGTTGCTAGATTTATTTGATCATTTATTGACCATCAGTAATCTTCACTCATCACCTGCTGCGCCGCTTAATCATCATGTGTTTCGCATCATGTGTTGATTTTTCACTGTTCAGCGTCAGATTCTCTGTTTTTATGCCATAATTCACGTCTAGTTCGTCTAGACGTGAATTACGCTCCGTTTTCTGTTTTCTGTTTTCTGTTTCAGAGTTTTGGGCAATGTGCCAGTTTTTTTGTTTTTTTTGTTTTCGTTTTTAACCCTCCCTGGTGCACAGCATTCGGGAAATATATCGATGGGGAAAAGGCAGACTGACATAAACCTTTTAAAACAACTGAAACCATTTGGTATTCTGATTATTGGAATTTAAAAGTCCTATGGTACAGTTGTTCTATCACACCCGTTTCATACCGGACCACTTACAGCATGGGTATTAAAGTAATAAAATGAACGCTCTCTATTGTGGTATCAACCGTGGAGGGATTTCTTTATTTAAATGGATACATTTATTATTCAGAGGGATACACAGTGAGGGTATCGTGATTTTTATAAGAGCGATTTTCTGTTGTCCTGCCATGTAAGCATGCAGCTTTCAAACGGAAATAAAACACTTTTTAATATAAGTTGCTGCTTTGACATGATCACAGAACTGCCAAAACATATGTACAAAAATACCAGACAAAGTGAATCACAGCAACGTCATCAGCCGCTGTAACGCTGAACTGATGCGGTGAAGCTACCAGTAGCAGGAGCGAAGCTGCACCAAGAAGCTACAAACACTGAATAGAAGAAGAGCTGCCATCTATACCGTTGCAGCCAAATATGATTTGATGTTACACCATACAGTTTTACCAAGTTGCTCAAAGTCTAAACTGGTATTGTTGTGCATATAAGGTATAAAGTTTACCTTCTTTGACCAAACGCCCCCCAAAGGCATCCCAGCGCCCCTCTTTTGTAAAAATGTCCACCAGCGCCCCCTGGGGGGCGGCACCGCCCACGTTGAGAACCGCTAATCTAAAATGTATTACTTTTATGTACACTTGATCATCTGTAGCAAAGGCATTTAGAAGCTTTTATTACAGAATTTGAACCATTTCAAGCTAAAGTTGCCGCTTGAGGAGTTCTGGGTGGGACAAATTCATAGATGAACGTTTTTTTTTTTTAATCTTGTATGCAAAATATATATATTGTTCTTTCAGCATATGGCATGTTCTGAAGTCTGTACGCTCTAGTAAATGATGAATTGATTACTAAATTCATTGACAATTATTTCAATAATTGATCATTGCGATTAATTGATTCATTTCTTTGACAGGCCAACACAAAGTAGCATGAAGTTGTGGAGTGATTTTTTTTCACGATGAAAATCTGAACGCTGCTGGTTCTACACAATATTGATTGAGGGATGCTTAATACAGATTAATTTCAGAGTTTTAAATTGTAAAAATAAAAAAACTGGTTAAATTTTACTCCCCCTCATTTCTGTCCTCGTTGTCTTCTATCACATCAAAATCCAATGAAATATATTGAGACACAATGTGAGTGGGTATGAATACTTTTTGCTACATCTGAGGCTGACTCCAGGTTACACTGGAGGGGTTTCCCGCAGGAGGACCTCCTTTAAAGCAGGGCTCACCATCTCCAGTCCTCGAGGCCACCATCCTGCCACCTTTAGATGTGTGTGCTCAAACACACCTGGATCAAATAAACTGCTCATTTCCAGCCTATTGCAGAGAGGAATGAATGCTGGTGAGGAAATTCAGACATTTTGGAGCAGAGGTGAATTTAAAAGTTGCAGGATGGTTACCCTTGAGGACTGGAGTTGGTGACCCCTGCTTTAAAGGAGGTCCTCCTGTGGGAAACCCCTCCAGTGTAACCTGGAGTCAGCCTCAGATGTAGCACCTGCTTCCAGGCTGCAGCATTATTCCAGTGCAACATGGCCGCCGCTGGTGTAAGTGATATTCTTCCTGTGTGACCTGCAGGGTCGACCTAGTCGTTCACATCGCTGAAGGATCTTCCCACCAGCCTGCCTGCAGGGTTCACCATCGGAGCTGTGCTGAAGTAGGTCCACAGTCTGCAGTCTCTGGAGCGTTTCAGGTCACATCTTGTTCTGTTTGCAGCTCAGACACCAAGGAAGTACTGCTCCTGTTAGTGAGCAAACAGGAAGTCATCAGCTCTAGAAGAACGTTGCTATGGTGGGGAGTTGCTGCTGACTAGCACAGTTAAAGGAAGTTTGCCCACAAGCAGGGCTGTTACTGGCTCTGTGTTCACAATAAGTCTATTATTAGTCAGTGTCTTCATGTCAGTGGGCAGATAGAGGGGACAGAGGGTCAAGCAGCATGTACCACTTGTGTCCTTTGTTTCAGGAGGGAAAACCCCCATGATGCAGTGGTGCTCCATCCAAGCAACACAGGAAAAACTCTGGACACTCTTCCAGAGAAAAGGTGGGACTCATTTAGGAAACATGGAGTTGTAGGTTATGGCTAAATGAACAGATGATGTTTCATACTGTGTGTGTGTGTGTGTGTGTGTGTGTGTGTGTGTGTGTGTGTGTGTGTGTGTGTGTGTGTGTGTGTGTGTGTGTGTGTGTGTGTGTGTGTGTGTGTGTGTGTGTGTGTGTGTGTGTGTGTGTGTGTGTGTGTGTGTGTAGTGTTATTGGCACAAGTTCATTACGCCGCGCTGCCCAGCTGAAGAAGAGGTTTCCCCATCTGGAGTTCAAGGACATCGTATCCTTTCTGACAGTTTTCCTCTTTTCACTCTGAACTTGTTAGGCCTCATCAGCATGACATGGAGATGACCAGAGTATTTATCTGATTTGAACTTTGTCACATTGTGTGTGTTTTTTCCATGCAAGTGATGGATATCTGTGAAGTGCATGAAAAAAGACAAATTGGGATTCCATTGACCTTATAATTGCTCAATTTGAGATTTGAAAATTAAATTTGCTTAATGGAAATAATTAAAACAATTAAAAAAAAAAAATCCCTTGTTTTTCCATTAAAAGTTTTGCCGCTGTGATGAGGTGGGCTTCACATCGTATTAAAATTGGTTTATGTCGCATAACTGCAACATTAAATTGCACTTTTCGGATAATACAAGTCACATGATCAACAACCAGATGTTGCCACTGGCCCAAACCATGAAGAAGACGACAGGAAGTGGTTGGAGGATGACGGCGTCTCATATTTTTTAAGGACTCATTGTGTGAACAAACTTATTCATGGAATATTGACAAAGTTTTGTGAACATTTGTAATGGAAACACAGCTATACAAGCTACAAAAATAAAGTTGAAAAGTATTGATGTATTTATATTCAAAACAGTTCAATTCAAAATGACCTCATAATTTGTGTTTGTCTGTTACCTCAAATACCTTTTAAAATACTTTGAAGTCTTTGGCTTTAAAAGTGAAAAAGTTAAAGAATATGAATAATATTTCCAGGGAGTGTATAAAACAACATGTTTTCTAGTTTCCTCTAAGGTGTTGTGTCTCTTTAACGGCCGCTCTCAGCGTGGGAACCTGAACACGCGTCTGAAGAAGCTGGATGAGAAGGACGACTTCGCTGCCATCATCCTGGCTGCTGCCGGCCTGAAGAGGATGGGCTGGGAGAACCGAATCAGCATGGTACCCCTTCTGATGATGATGATGATGATGTCAGATCCTCTCGTGGATGTTTCTGATTGGTTCACATCTAACAAACTCTGTTCCTACTTCTAGATCCTGGAGCCTGAAGACTGTATGTATGCTGTTGGACAGGTAGAGGAATTCGTTTTGTTCAGTTTGTGTGATGGTAAGGTAACTGCACAATCGTGTTGTAGTGAACCCCTGTGTGTTTGTGTTCAGGGGGCTTTGGCAGTGGAGGTCCGGGCCAGAGATGCAGACATCCTGGAGATGGTGTCTGTCCTCCATGACCCTGACACTGTGCTGCGCTGCATTGCTGAGAGAGCTTTCCTCAAACAACTGGTACAACAAAAACCTGCGTCATTTGAGCAAATTTGTTAGCGTTTAAATTAAGGAGTTGATTTTTATTCAGAATAACTTTTACTAATAGGAGGGCGGCTGTAGTGTTCCTGTGGCTGTGCACACCAAGGTGAAGGACTCCCAGGTAAGAATGATGGAAAGAGGAGGAGTCTGTCCTTTATACTGACTGTATAAAGTCAGTATAAAGGTCCATATGGCGCATATGAACCCCTCATTTCTTCCAAACCACTCATTCCTCTGGTATCAGTTCCTCCCAGTTCAAGTTACGATATCATACAGCAACTTGTTAGCACTTTAAGGAAAGTAAACCATTTATTCCAACTGGTTCGGCACCAGAAATTAAAAATGCATGGTTATATAGTAGAAGTAGTATTAAGATAGCCATTGCTTTAGCTGTAGCTAAATGTATATAGTTAGTTACCATTAGCTTACTGTATAAAGTTAGAGAGTATTAGCTAACTTTATACAATTAGCTAATATAACCAAGGGAAGTCTGGGTTCTCTTGCTTAGCCGACTGCTGCCCCCGTGACCTGAGTTCAGATAAGATGACGGATGGATGAACATGAAATCTTATTTCAGTAATTAAATAATGTAAAAATTAAGGATTTTGAGAATTCTTACTCATTCACTGATTTAACAAACACAGACCTGCTTCTCTCTGATCGACTCAAACCAGTCACTTGCAGACTTCACTTCTACAAAGGCACACTCTACTGTATTGGCACACAGTAGAGTGTGTCACAGTAGAGTGTGTAAAATGACACACCCGATTTTTATTTTCCAGTCAACCCTACTTTATTCTGTTTGACACATATTTGTGCATCAGTTTGACAAACGTCTTCAAAAATATTCTTGAAGACAGAAGGAAATTTTTATTCAAACTGTAAACCTGCCCGTCCTTTTTCAGCTCTACATGACCGGCGCCGTGTACAGTCTAGATGGATCACAGAGCATCAAAGAAACCATGCAGACCAGCATCGCTCCCGGCGACGAGGTGAGTGTGAAAGTGTTGCTCTTCTTCCAACTGTCAATTCTCAGGTTTAATCTTTCTACTGATGTCCACTCTCAGCAGAGCCTGGAGAGGGTGGACGAGCAGGTCCAGAGAGTGGGAGTCACCGCCATGAAAGTCCCAGCCGAAGCCCAGGATGCGGCTGAGCGGCTGGGCATCAAACTGGCTGATTTACTACTAAGCAAAGGAGCCAAGGAGATCCTGACGGTGGCCCGGCAGCTCAACGACGCCAGATAATCCCATTACCTAAACCCTCCTCCCCCAGGGACTGTGTCTGTTCGGTCTAACGCAACCTTGTTTCAAGTAAAACCACAACCTCCGTCTTATGTGAGGCTAATTTAAAGCCCAGTCAATTAAGAAACAGTGTTGTGCAGACACTACTTGAACCAAAGTTGTGCTCAGAAGATCAGTTTGTCAGGAGTCCCTTCTGTTTGTGGGTCTTGGTTTGGGTGCTAGCCTGTACTGACCTCAGTGAACCATCTCCTTAACCACACACACATCAGCCCACTGGGAGGATCTGGGAGGAACACAAACGGCCTTCAGCACCTGCATCACCAACTGAAACAAGTCCAGGACGTGTCACCATCATCCAAGTGACACAGAAAGGAAGAGCTTATCTGCACTGTTACTAAAAACAAAAACTCATTCCCTTTTTAAAGCTTTCATAATGCATGTTCTGAATGTGCATGATTTTCACGACATGCATCCTACCTCTTTAAGAGATGAAATGTATTTGTCACACAGCTGGAAGGAAATGTTGAGTCCAGTGCTGCCCGTACCAGAAATGGAGAGCGAGGCTGGGATCTCCACAACTCTGCAGTGAACCAGACATTTTAGCGCTTGAAGCTGTAGCTTCAAAACCGTTCCTGCAGTTCAGTTTTCTGTTCTTTACAAACAGAGATGTTTTAAGTTTTACTTACAATGTGAAAAATGTTTGCATGAATAGAAAATGCCTGGCAAGAGCAGGTGATTAGAGCTGCGTTCACACAAACATTTGAATATGTGTCTGAAATTACGTGGCTATTTGAGCCTCACTGAGGTTCCTCTGATATGTGAGGCTCAAGCCGCTCTGAGGGTCTGGCGGGATCATAGCGATGGTCTTTTCACATAAAGCTGAGACTAGAATTCTTTCCTTATCCAACTGCTTTTTACAAAAACATAAGGCAAAAATGATTAGGAGTGTTGCTGAAAACTACCCTATAACCTTTAAATTAACGATTTAACATGAATTTATTTGTATATTTTCATACATAGAAAATGATAAACACTTGCTAAATTCTGAAGAAATATTTGAGGGAAGAATATAATTTTTTTGTGTTCTCCAGAGCAACACCGTCTTCTGTCTGTTCCTGTACCTGGCCTGTAGTTGTCGCTAGGCAACAGGACTAGTGCTCTGCTAGTTTTTAGATTACGACTTCCTGTACTTTTTAACATCACAAAATATTCCCAAACAGCAGAAATTGTCTCGTAAGCGAGACTTTTTTGAGTTTTTTTGTCAGCTGACTGGCAGTGAGCAGCAGCAGGCGGGTTAAGGACGGCGATGCATCCTAATGGAACCTTGTTGGACCTTGATGTAAAAACGTGACATAAAATGATATGTACTATCTAAATGATCCAAAATTAAAACCTAACAATCTGAAATGTATTTTCTATTCTAATATAAATATATTTATGATATTCTCTTTATCAACATATAGTCTAAAAATACATGCAGACATTTGTAGATCCGTGAGAGAGCAGGGATACTGTTTATCACATTTATCCATCAACATGAGTCTGTACCAGAAACATCTGTGTGTGGTAGTTCTCGGGTGTCAGGGTTTGAAAGCATTTAAATTCTGAGAACAGATGGGAGATGGTGGCACTAAGTTAAACTATGTCAAATGGAAATGGCATCATATAATAGCTAAACCTTCTGGATTCTGTAAACTCTGCTGTAGTGATGTCTTCCTTCATGCTACACTCAAAATTTCTTAAGCCATTGCTCAGAATGTACTTGCTTCTCTTTGATCCAGGTCTGTGTAAGCTATAGGATTTATGCCGAAGTTGACTGCATATCTGCCTCCTAAAGCGTACTCTTATGTTGTGTTTCTTTGATACTTCTCAGTCAAGCTTAATGTTTTCATCAGTTAGTTTGATGCTATGTTTCTCATATAATTTTTCTAGTTTAAGCATTATTTTTGAAAAAAACAAAGGTGATGCTGGTTATGTCTTTTTCAGCTTTAATTTCTATTTTAATCAACACTTTTCTAGCAATAACAGCTCAATGTGCAAAAAACATGTTTTTCTTGTGATTTGAAACATTTGTTAATAAAGAAAGTGTGTTTAACATCATTCATTATGTTAAACAGTAAAGCATGGCAAGGCATAATTTACTGGGGAAACCCTGTGGTGACAGTGAATCAGTGGTCTTGCAATTGTAAGATTATATGCTGGGATGTTATCACTCACTTTGCATTTGCATGTTATTTCCTTATGAAAAAATAATTAGCTCCCATGTTATAGAGGGGGGACAGATTATTTCAGGGGGCTGAAATATTTGGTTCCCCCCCATAACTTTGGCAAATAAAGAATAAATGTTTTCAAATTATCTGTTATGTGTTAGTCTGATTTGGCTCAATCAGACTATCAACTAGAAATTTATTTTATCCAGTAATCTGTCATACTTTACATTAGAACGGGATTTTCCAGAAAGTCTACACTTCGGAAAGTCTTCATTTTTTCTGCCCTGCTTCCATTCTTTTATTATCAGCAATGAACAACTATAAATACACACAATGTGTTGGAAACCCGTGTTTGGTGACTGACTTTTATTTGTTAGGCTTGAGTGACAAAAGTTGGAAAACAACGATTTTCTTGACGGTTAAAAAAACAACACAAAAAGAAGAACTCCACACGAGAACTCATTTATTTATTTTACAATTCTGTTTTTTTGTTTGTTTTTTAACAGCAGCTGCCGATAAAACTGAAAGTTACAACATTGACATGATAACATGAACTGTTTTACAGAGAATCGATCAGAACCAGTGAAAATGGTCGGATTCGCCTCTAGCTACACGATCTGGAGTTTGATTGGACAGACAGAACTCAGAGCTCACAGCTTCGTCGTTACTCTTTATCGTTGCCTGATCTTCAGAGCGAGAAGCTGGTGGAATAATTAAAAAGCTTTTGACTCGTTTATTTCCTCCTCTGCCCGGATCCATTGAAGTAGTTATTGTAGCAGCTGAACTTACAAGACAAGACATCTCGGTTTCCACGTCTAAAAGCATGACGACGTTTATTAGACTAGACAACAAATGAAATTAACAGAACTGAATGAAACCAGGAATATTTACCTCACACGACAGACATCAGACACGAAACAATACGAAAAAAACTCACCGCCCTGGATGTTTTCCCCGGAGACCCGATGACGATCTAAAGTGTTTTCCCGCCGATGCTGAACTGAACTTAGGGGAATTTAGCGAGTTTCATTTTAAGAACAAAGAGTTATTTTATTTGAACCCTGGATATATTTTGAAATAGATATCCTTATTTGAAACACCATTAATTTTACCTAATTATTGAAGATATGGTTAAATTTTACAACTAGCTTATTTTAAATATATTTGTCTTAACACTGGTCTGCTCAGTTAAGGTAATTCCCCTCCAAAACGTAACATATACGTTGCTGGTTGCTGATTATGATTATTATGCTCCTCCTGACCGAATAGTTCACTGACGGACAGCGTGTCCGCGGTCCACAGACACTATAATGAGGTTTAGGCCTTTGCTGTTAAGTAATCACGAACCACTCAACGAATATGGTCAGCTCTCAATCAAATCGCTTCGGGTCGGTGCGATAGCGCTACCTCTGAAGTAGGAACATCTGAGAACAGAGCAATGCCACATCTGCTAATGGGAACTGAATGGCCTGGTCAGACTGGGACGGAACAGATTCTGACACACATGGAAAAGCGCCATTATTGAACTGCAAGCTCGTGAAGAGTAATGGGGTCAACAGGGACCGAAGAACAGCGAAAAGAGTGTTTTCTGAACCCAACACACGGAACACGACAGCAAAAGTAGCATGATAAAAGTTTAACAAGTTGTAACTTTCCTTGTATATCGCCACTAGCTTGTATGTCCAGCTCAAAATTTCACATGCACAAATTTCTCCCGTCACTTCACTGGAGGGCAAGCAATTGTTGCCACATCAAACAAACAAGTTTCATAAATGAATGAATAGGGAGTGACATGCCTCCTGTATGCCAAGCCCATAAGGCCCCGTCCTCACGGGAATCTTTTTTTTTTTTAAAGCTGGAATGTTTTAACCATGTCTGCCTCACATTCACACGAAAAATATATTTTAGGTGTGTTTTTAAATGTGTTTGAGAATGAAAGTTTCACCTTTACTTGGACAGTGAAAAAAAAATATTTTTTGAACATGCTAATCTGTTAGCCTAACCTCTAACCTGACCTACAATTCCAAACTCACCATACATATGTTCCATACTTCATGTTTGGCGCCACCCATAGATCCAGAGGGAAAATAGCCTTATACGGTGCTCTCTACACTTCCACGTGAATAAAAACATTTTCTAGAATTAATTTCATGTGGAGTAACACAAGTAGCTAAGCTGATTGAAGTTGTACAAAAAAATCATTCTTACATGAAGGAAAGATACTTCGTTTTCTTGAAACGAATCAGTTTTCACTTTAATGAATGCCGAGATTTCACAGATCCCCTCATCCAGTCAAACTGCAGTTCTCCATACTGTGTCTTCCCGCATTTACGTGAGGTGATGAAGTTTTGTTGAGAAGCCAAAGGGACCACTTGGCTGAAGGGAGATTGGGCTTGCTCTGTGCTGTGTTTCAATTGGACCTCCTGCACTACCCTTAGGGTTGGTTCAGCTCGACCCCGTCGCAGCATTGTTTTTGAATGTTGGGATGCATGAGTAGGCTCCTGTGGTTGCTCCTCAGCAAACTGCACTTCAGTTTTCACTTTAATGAATGCCGAGGGTTGGCACGGAAAGGTTCCTGTTTCAGTTCCACAAACAGCCTTTCGATGGGTTGGCACGGGGAGACTCCTGGGGATACTCTGCAGCAAACCATCCTTTCGTAAATTGACATGGGGAGGCTGTGGTGGATGCTCTGCAGAATACTTCATTTTGGGAAGTTTGAATGGGGAGGTTCCTGTGTATGCTGTCCAGAAAATTGACTTTCGGTGGATTTGTTCTATGCTGTCTTTCAATTGACTCTTCTGTGCCATCCTCAGGTCCTTAACCACTCTTAGCTCCCTAAGGCTGGTGTAAGCTGGGCCCCATTGGAGCATGGACATGGTTATTGTAGGTCGGGATGCACAGGGAGGCTTCTGTGTATACTTTGCAGCATATTGCCCTTCAGTGAATTGTGACGAAGAGACTTCTGTAGTTTTGGGAGCTCCTGTGTATGGGGGGGCACCTGTGGATGGGGCAGCTCCTCTATATCGGGGGGCTCCTGTAAATAGGGGGACTCCTCTATATGGCGGGAGGGCTGTATAAGGGGGAACCCCTGCATATGGGGGAGCTCCTGTATATGGGTGGGCTCCTGTGTATGGGGGAACTCCTGCATATGGGGGAGCACCTGTATATGGGTGGGCTCCTGTGTATGGGGGAACTCCTGCATATGGGGGAGCACCTGTATATGCTGGAGCTCCTGTGTATTGTGTAGCTCCTGTATATGGTGTAGCTCCCTCGTGTGGGGGGGCTCCTATGTATGGGGCAGTTCCTGGGTATGGGGGAACTCCTGTATAAGGTGGAGCTCCTGTATAAGGGAGTGGCCCTGTGTAAGGGGCAGCTCCTGTATATGGTGTAGCTCCCGTGTATGGGGGGGCTCCTGTATATGAGGAATCATCTGTGGATGGGGAGTCTCCTGTGTATGGGGAAACTCCTGCATATGGGGAGGGTCCTGTGGATTCTCCATATGAACTTGGCCTTTGGCCTTTGGATGCTTCAGATTGACCCTTTTGGAACATGGGGGTGGAAGGTTGGAATGCATGGGTAAAAGTCTGTGGATGCTCTGCCGCAAACTGCTCTGTGGTAGGTTGTTGCTGGGTTGGCTCTGTTCTCTTCATCAATTTGAACTCCTGTTTCGAACTTGGTCGAAGCTTTGGCATAATGGGGTTGACTGTTAAAGATTCTAATGAATAGGGAGGTTCCCCTGGATGATCTGCAGCAAACTGCCCTTCAGTAGGTTGTTGGTAGGTTGGCTCTGTGCTCTTTTTCAATTGGATCTCCAGTTTCTGCTTTTGGTCCATGGGAGTGGTTACAGGGGGTCGGGACGCATGGGCAGATTGCTGTGGATGCTTTGCAGCAAACTGCTCTTTGGCAGGTTGTCGGTGGGTTAGCTCTGTGCTCTTTTTCAATTGGAGCTTCTGTTTCACCCTTTGGGATTCTTCAGCTTTACCCTGTTGGAGTTTAGGGGTGGTTACTGAAGGCTGAGATGCACAAGGAAACTCCTGTGGATGCTCTGCAGCAAACTGCTCTTTGGCAGGTTGTCGGTGGGTTAGCTCTGTGCTCTTTTTCAATTGGATCTTCTGTTTCACCCTTTGGGATTCTTCAGCTTTACCCTGTTGGAGTTTAGGGGTGGTTACTGAAGGCTGAGATGCACAAGGAAACTCCTGTGGATGTTCTGCTGCAAACTGCTCTTCAGTGGGTTGTTGGCGGGTTGGCTCTGTGCTCTTTTTCAGTTCAATCTCCTGCTTCTTCTGTTGAGATTCTTCAGTTTGTTGTTGTTGGAGCAGGGGGAGTATAGATGCAGCGGAAGGCATGTCTGGATACTCTTTAGAAAAGCGCCTTTGTACCCGTGAAGAACGGAAACCTTGTCTAGCAATCAGATTGTACAGGTTCTTCCTCCACTCAGGAACAGGCCTAGTGTTACTGATAGGGCCGAGGGATTGAGAAGGAGGAAGACTGTATGAAGGACTTCCAGGTTGGACTTTCTGCTGCTTTCGGGAAGTGGTGAACGATGAAACTCGAGGTTTGCCTCTGATATTCCGTCTATCTAATCCTGCAGAGAAACGAGTAAGTGGAAATTGCAGTATCTTTAAAAGACTTATCTGTCCCTTTCCAGCGCTAGATTTTGTCTTTTTAAAACTAGTCCTTCCTTCTCTAAAAAGGCTTACCCTTCCAGATCTAAATTTTCTTTTTCCAGAACGTAAGTTTCCCCTTCCAGAACTAGGTTTTCTCCTTCCAGAACTTAAGCTTCTTCTTCCATAACTTAAGAGTCTTCTTACAGAAGTAAAGCTTCTTATTCTAGGACTTAACTTAGCTCTTTTCATTTGAGGAGAGAATGGTTTTTTTTGCCTTTTAAAGAGTGATATAACTTCGCTACTAAGAGACCTCTTGGATCGGTACTCCTCATAATTATCAGGGGACAGCAGAAGATCTTGATCTTGAGACAATTGGAAGGTAATCTTCCGTTTGAATTTGTTATCCTCTGGAGTTGGAGGAAAAGCCTTTGGTGAAGGGGTTTCAGTGGTGCTGATCTGTGTTTGATCATCTAAAGCTACATGAAAAACAAAGGAGATGGATTGTTACTTCATACTGTACAAGGCTCATAAATATCACACATTTACAGATATATAAATACTAATGGCCCACATTTGCAGACATATAAATTGAAATTAATTGTCCCTGCCAAATAAATTCACAAATTTCAAACAAATCACAGTTTGCAAATGCACTCAGGGACAGACACTATAGCTTTTGAAGACATGTCCTGTGATTTGATGAAACTAAAGCTCAAGTGTTTATTGTTATGGTCAAAGTTACATTTGAAGAAAAAGTGAGGAAACTGCAGTGCCTGAGAAGCCCATCCCAACTGTGAGTTATGGAAGAGCTGTGCACCAGTTCCTGTATGGAGGAGCTCCTGTGTATGGAACACTTCCTAAAATAGATGACATTATGATAAAATGATGTGGAAATATCGAATCAACATCTAAAGACAGGAATTTAAAGCTTAGGCACATATGGGCCTTCCAAATGGACAATAACCATTAACATGCCACCTAACTTGTTACAAAGTTATTTAGGGGAAATAGTTGATGTTTTGGAGAAGACACCAGGCATTGGTGATTAGCTTCAGGTATAAATGTATCGGTGAATTGGCAGCATGATATGCTTTGTGTCATTTTGTGAGAACAATAACCTCATTTTAAATGTGAACAGAACAAAGGAGATAATTGTTGATTTCAGGAGGAACAGGATTATATCAAACCCAAGTTCCATCATGGGAGAAGAAGTGGAGGTGATTGAGGAATATAAACACCTCAATGTTCACGTTGACAACAGATGGAACTGGAGATGTAACAGTGAAGCGTCCATGAGAAGGGACAGAGCAGATTGTACTTCTTTAGGAAGCTAAAATCCCTCAGGGTTTGCAACAAGATGCTGGAGATCTTCTATAAATCTGTTGCTGAGAGCATCATCTCTTCTGCCGTCATCTGTTGGGGCAGCAGTATCAGAACCAGGGACCTAAAAAGGCTCAACAACCTGATAAAGAAGACTGGTTCTGCTCTGGTTTTGTGGAACCTCTGGAGATGACGATGCAAGGAATAATTCTTCAGAGCATCAAGAAAATCATAGACTACCCTGACCATCTTCTGCATGAGACTGTCTCATGACTGTCTCATGAAGAGGACAGTCATGAGACAGTCTTTCCCAGGCATCTTGGGAAGGACTCATCTGCCTTCCCAAGATTCTTGTCTTGGGAAGGCAGAGCATCTTCAGTCAGAGGTTTCTTCAGATTCAGTGCAGTACAGACCACTTCAGGAAATATTTCTTGTCAGCAGCCATCATCATCTTCAATGGATCTTTGAAGAATCTAAATTACTGTGTTACAACAACATTTAATTTGCCTTTGGGATTAATAAAATATTTTTGAATTTGAATGACAGGGCATTACATTTTCAGTATTCCTTCCAATGTGTCATCACAAGGGAACATTATGCAGCTCATAGTAAGTTAGTCAGCTGTTGTTTTGAATGCTGTGCTTTTGATGTCAACTTTATGCTATGGGCTCTCAAATGTCACCTTGCTGTGAGATGTCAGCATCCGCATAGTCAACTGAAGACTGCTGGCCCTCTGCAAAAATACAAAGAAAAGAAAATGTTTGATATGTATGGAATCATACATGTTCATACATATGAGCATTAATTCCTTGCACCTTCAGGTACTGTGTCGAATTGTTGGCTTGCTGAATCGAACATGGAGTCAGATTGAAGTGGATGTTGGGCGTCTTCACCAACCCCTAGCTGGACACCTTTACCAATCCCTCGCTTGACACCTTTACCAACCCCTAGCTGGACACCTTTACCAACCCCTAGCTGGATACCTTTACCAACCCCTAGCTGGACACCTTCACCAACCCCTAGCTGGACACCTTCACCAACCCCTAGCTGGACATCTTCACCAACCCCTAGCTGGACATCTTCACCAACCACTAGCTGGTCATCTTCACCAAGCCCTAGCTGGACACCTTCACCAACCACTAGCTGGTCATCTTCACCAAGCCCTGTTCTGTCCTGCAGATCTTCCTGTGGCGTAGGAGAGCTGACCTCTTTAATTCCTTCTTTGGAACGTCTGTCACACACAAACACTTACACTGTATTGTTGTTAACATTTGGGCATATTTGTGGCCCTATTTAAAGTCATATTTGTGTTTGGCTGCTTACCTGCCACGTCTTCTTCGACCTGACCACTGAGACCTCTGAGACACCAGACTTATTAAAGAAGTTGTCAGACTCCTTTTCGGCTGCATATCAGGCAACTGCATGAAAGCCAAACTTCCTAGTCCATACTCGCTCTCCTTTCTCTTCTTGCTTATTTTTGGTTTAGCTGAACCCTTTCTTCCAATAACTTTTCTTCCTTCAATTTTGCTTGATTTCCGCCTGCTTGCCTTCCTGGGTCTTACTGACTTCTTCCTTTCCATCTCATCAGGAATATCAATATCATCAATATCTAAATAAGAGTAGAAGAACTTCTCAGGAGATATCTCCTTTTCCTCTTCCAGTTTACCAATGTCATACAGATCGGTCAAAAAGAATTCCTCCCAGAGGATTTCCTCGGTGACACGTTTTCGTTTCTTCCTCCAGCTTCTGATAATGGAGTTGGGGATGTAGCCATCTGGAGCCGTGGGCCATCTACAGAACTCCGGGTCCACTTCATCAGTGTTCTTCATGACGCGATATTCAGCTGTCTTGTAAAGTTCAAACTTTTTCATGTTGCTGAATCCTCTGAACACATTGGCTATTACTGATAAAGTTATGGTTGAGTGCAAGGCAGATATCTGAAAAAAATATGTAACAATGTAAAAGCAGTGTATCAATTTAGAAAAAAAACCCATGCTATTTACAATATGTTGACCATTCTTACTAATAATTCTCTTGGGATTACAGCAACAAAATATTTTTTCTTGGGCTCCCTCCACAGATTCTCTATCAGGTTTCAAAATGATTTTCATTTTGGGCCATATCAAGGTCACAAATATTCTTAAGGGTGTTTTAAGGCAGAATGTAAAACCACCCATTAATAAACTCTTATAATTAGGGCTGTATAATAATATTGATATCGCGATAGATATAGATATTTTCTTTTCTAGAAAAAAATCGATATTCATCTGCAAGTATCGTAACATCCAACTATCACCTTGCTCACTCACTGCTTGCTTCGCATCAGGTCATTAGGCTTAGAGTGATTCCTTCAGATGTTAAGTGTCAAGGTTTAAAAGGTACCAAACTATTCAGAGCAGGTTCTTGGTGCATTTTATTTACTTTACAAATGCATGTAAGCTGCAGTTTGTACTGTTTCAATTGACAGAAACATGTTTTCTCTCCACTTCTTTGGTTCATTTTGTCCAGCTGTCCACTTTAAGTCTGTGTCCAACCAGAGCCAGATATTGTGTAGTTGGTGCTTTTAATCAGTTTTCAGTTAAATTAATTCTATCCAACTTTATAACAGTCACAAAATGTCACCAAAAATCACTGTCCCTCTAAAATCTTTCAGAAAATTGCAAAATTGTATCGTTTGCTGAACATCGCGATATATATCGTAATCGTGGGCGGAATATCATGTATCATATCGTATCGTGAGATTATTGTATCACTACAGCCCTACTTATAATATTAAAAGGTTAGTATTATGTATTTTCTAGGCACATAAAGCAATTTTATAACACAATAAAGTAAGTATTACCTTCAGTTATAAAAATACAATATAATTCTAATATGACTTAAAGAATTTTTACTTTGTATTTTAATTCCTTAAAAATGGGTTTCTGTCTCTTTACAAATGCCTGCCCTTTCTGAAACTCCACCCGCATGAAGTCATCACAACTTAATAAAGGTAAAAGGTTCCTCTATTAACCCCTTTTACAATATTTTTTATCAGCGTTTCACTGAGAAGTGGCTCATATGGATAGTCTAAAGGAGCTGAGTGGGGGAGTTGCAGGCAATGGTTGCTATGTGAGGTGTTCAGTCCACACAGGTGATTTGCACAGCTGAATGGTTGCCATGGGAGATTAAGGGATTTTTCAAAGGTGCATAAAAGAATCAAGCAATATTCTAGGTGTGTTTTGGATGAAGGGATAACATAACAGGATGTAAAGCTCAAATAAGTCGATTTTATATACTGTATAAATAGTTGTTTCTGCTTTTGATGAGTACATCTTTTCACATTGATGTAATTTAGCATCATATAGATAAAAACCGATTTGATTTAAATAACAAAACAATATTTAAGACAGCAGCTTTTATATTGCAAGTTCTAGAGGGCCACATAAATACTAATGGTGGGCCAGATTAGGCCCCCTGGCCTTCAGTTTCACACATGAGCCCTTTCATATTCAAGACTCTGACTGGCCCACTTCAAACACTGATATCACTTCCAGAAAGAAAACGATTTTAGAAAATTCTTAATATTAATCCATCTAGTGTTTCTCAACCTTTTTCAGCCCAGCCCCCCCCCCCCCCCAGCCTTTATCCAGGTCCTTCACCGCCCCCCACCAAAGAATTTGTAGGCTACTTTCCACTGACTATTATTTTATCATTAATATTACTGTGACTATTGTAGATGTTCTGATTTTTATGTTTGTTTTTGTATTTATCATCAAAAATAATTTCCCAGAGAACAGAAAAGTCATGGGAATAGAAATTATTTTCACCGGCGTCTACAAAAAAATGCAAAGAACATTCAAGTTAAAATTGGAAGGCCTAACAGCAGCCAATAAGAGTGGAAAAATATTATTACTTTTTGCCATTTTGTAGTTAAATATTCCACAAAATGACCAGATAAAAGATGTTCAACATGCCAGTTTAAACTTTGAACTGTTTGCAAACGACTGAGCTCTGCAACATTAAAACATGGATAGAACTGCAACTACATTCATCATAACTCTTCTTCTCTTCAGTGTTTCTGTTGGTTTATGGTGGTGTAGCTCTGTGCTGCCTTCAGGAGAATGGGACATCAGAGCATCATCCATAAAACTTCACCCACATGGTGCCCTCATCATCAGTAATCTTCACTCATTACCTGCTGCGTGGCCTAATCATCATGTGTTTCACATCATGTGCTGATTTTTCACTGTTCAGAGTCGGATTCTGTTTTTATGCCATAATTCACATCTAGTTCGTCGCTCCGTTTATGTTCCGCTTCTCCTGTTTCAGAGTTTTACCCAATATGCGTGTCTTTTTTTTAACCCCCTAAGGTGCAGGGCGGTCGGGAAGAGTATCAATGGGGAAAAGGCAGACTGACATAAACCTTTTAAAACAACGGAAGCAATTTCTGCATTCTTAATATTGAAATTTAAAAGTGCTGTGTTGTTCTATCACCCCCGTTTAATACCGGACCACTTAAAGCTCCGGTGTTAACGCTATAAAATGAACGATCTCTATCTGGTATCACCATGGAGGGATTTATTTATTTAAATAGGTTCATTATTCAGAGGGACACAGTGCAGGTATCGTGGTTTTAGCTACCAGTAGCAGGAGAGGAGCTGCAACAAGAAGCTACAAACACTGAATAGAAGAATATCTGCCATCGATACAGTTGCAGCCAAACATGTTATGTAGCCCTGGGCGGAAATTCAACCTGTAAGAATCTTCTGGCATCACTTATCACCACGCCTTCATCCCAGCCAATCAGGAAGCACCTACTCGATCCAATCGCCTGGCAAGAGACCCTTCAAAAGGCGAAGCAACCACAGATCCACCCTGCTTCAGCTGTGCTTCAACCCACCTCCTCCCCGTTTCCACCACCAGCCTCCCAGACGCCTCCAGGTCCCTCAGACTCTCCTCTCTCCAAGCTCCGCTCCACCACCAGTGACTGGACCCGGGGGAAAACCTACCTGAGCTCCGTTCGAGCCGATCATTCAAGATCGCTGCAATTCTCGGCTCGCAGGTCTTCCGCCGGTGTCCGAGCGCCAAATTCTCGGTCTAAGAAAATTGTCTAACTGCTGTTTCTCTCTCTGTGTGAGTCTCTACAGATTGAATTAATGTTACACCAGGGGCGGAGCTATAGGGGGGCTAAGAGGGTGGTTGCCCCCCGAACCAGGCCGGTGGGGGTCCGGGTCTGGAGGAGCCAGGGAGGGAGGAATGGATTCAAGTGGCTCGAATGTCGGACTATAGACCAATAAAGTGAGAAAGTGCGCCCCCGCCTGTTGAGAAAGGTGCTCAACGGTTTCCAGCTGCTGCACGTAAGGGGCCCGGTGATTGGTCAGGGGGCCCGGAAATTTGCCCCGCCCCCGGCCCGACGCCGACTTGTTCCGCCACTGTGTTACACAATACAGTTTTACCAAGTTGCGCAAAGTCTAAACTGTTGTGCATTTAAGGTGTAAAGTTTACCATCGACCAAACGCCCCCCTAAGGCCTCCCAGCTCCCCCCTTTTTAAAAATGTCCGCCAGCGCCCCCTGCTGTCCTCTGAACGCCCCCTGGGGGTCGGTACCGCCCATGTTGAGAACCGCTACTCTAAACTAAATCTGCTGGGAGTTTCAATAATTTTAGGCTAAACTTTGCCATAGTGTTAATTTTCCATAGACATGAGTGCCAGAGATTGGAAATAGAATAGGTGCAGTATTTTGTATCATAATAAAAAATAAAACTTGTTTATGTTGGCAACGCCTCACGGGATGTTGTGCTGTCATCTGGAAGAAACGGAGTGGGAAGACAGAGTGTCAGAGGAGCCCCTTTTATGCCGTTTTAACAAGTCAATAATCCATCCAACCATCTTTGTCTTCGAAGACCAGGACACCTGGAGGGACTATGTCTCTCGGCTGACCTGGGAACGTCTTGGGGTTCCTGGAGGAGCTGGAACAAGTGGCTGGGGAGGAAAGTCTGGGCCTCCATTCTGAAGCTGCTGCCCCCGCGACCCAGTGGCGCAACTACACATTTTTCGGGTGGATGCAAAAACATAAATCGGCGCCTCCCTCCCCACCCAAGGAAGGAAGTCAGGGTGAAGGAGCACAGAAAACATACGTTCAGCCCCACCCCACCACCCACTGCGACGAGATACTGCTCCTGTATTCATTTTCTATTTCTGGCAGTTAAAAGTTTCCATACAAGTCTGTTTTTCTGTGACACAGAAATATTCTGGTTTCAATTTTTTTCACTCAAAGCTTCACTTAAAAGTTTCATCAGTTACTTTAAGAGCAAATGTCAGAACATAGCCTAGCATGGCATGAATAATAGCAACAGCTAAAAGGAAGTGTAGCTTTCCATAATTTCCCCAAAGACATTTTTAATTTAACATATATTACCTAATAGTTAAACTGTGGAGAAATTCAATTATCTGTTCAATTAACTTTTACAAAGCTATCTCTTAGTGATTATTATCTATATTTTTTAAAACTATAACTAAAAATATCTTTGTAATTCTTTTGCGTTTTGTTTTCTTGTTACAATGACATTCTTTGTTTTTCCTTTAACTAACTCTAGACATTTAATTTGACCTTTTGAATAATTAAAACAATTCTTCCTGCAGATGTTTCGACCTACCTCCTCCCTCTCAGCCTGGCAGAAGTCCTCGTGTTGTTGCCGTCCACATTCATTTTAAATAAAAACATCAGTTCAGTGACAGTTGAAGGCATTTCAATTTAATGGCTTGGATTTCTACTTACTTTTGAAACTGTAGCCGATCTGATGTGGAAAAAACCCACTACCCATTCATTTTTCTGTTTTGTCACATTATCCACAAATGTGTTTAATGGCTATAAACACCACTTATTTTGAAATCAGGAAGCAAGTCTGTTTTTCAGTATCCAAAGAATGATGTTCTGTTTTATTTAAAAGTTGGATGTGAATACATTGATAATTATAACAGAAGCAAGAGTAGAAATATCCAGACTAGGCAGAAAGACAAAGCTGTCCGACTATTAAATTACTGTTAAATGAAAATCACAAGTGAACCTTCTCTTTAAGTTATTGCAGAGGAAAGAATGTTGCTTGTTTTCATAGCATCTGAATAAAAAGCACAATTTAAAAACCAAATGGAAATCATCACAAAAAAAATGTGCTGGCCCTACTTCCTTCCCCCAGTTATCTCTGCATATGAAAATATGGAAGCTTTTTTAAAAAAGTAGCCATTCCTCTTTGATAGCTGCATGTTTGCAAAAGTGGACAAAGTAGTCATAAACTGCACACATACACACGCTTCATTTTAAATTACATACTAACATATATTTTGGCTTGAAATGGTGGAACTTTAATTTACGTGCTGTACACATTTGATACGTTCAGACAATAAATAAGAAATACAGAAAAAATATGTTTAAAAAACATGGCTTTTTTAACATATTAAAAGAGACTTGGTGGCTTCTTCCATCAAGTCTCCTTCACATGGCTCTCTTTTTCTTTTTCTTCTCCTGGGATAAATGAATGTTCCTCTTTCCATCCAACAAACATGTCTCCATTATTTAGTGAGGGAAAACGGCTAAAATAAGAAAAAACCTTAAAAAACCTAACTAGCTCTTAGTCTTACGCCTCTCTGACAATCTATTCACATTTCTACAAAATCAGTTATATGGCATCTCAGATAGGTAAACTATAAGTCATTAATTTTCATTGACCATACAATTGGGAAATTTGACATTTCTAAAATAAATCAGCTTAATGGAAACGTGCCTATTTAAAAAAAAATCGTAAAAAAAATTTTTACCGCTAGAACGAGGTGGATTGTTTTTGGCCATATCCAAATTGGTTTTCTGCAATGGAAACACTTTTTTGCATCACACGAGTCACACAAACCACAATAGTGATGTTGCCACTGGTGCAAATTTCAAAGAAGACAACAGGAAGTAGTAGGAGGATCATGATGCTGTATGTTTTTTAAAGACATTACATGGACATACTACGTCTGATTTTATTTGCATTTCTTATGTGATGGAAACATTGTAATTGCGAAGTTGTGGTTTTATCAACATCAGCTTTGAAAAATGTAAAAAATCTATTTTTGTGGAGATAAAAACACCAGTAGTAACGAGCATCTGCAGTTATGATCAGGTTCCACATAAAGAACAGTGAAATGGTCCAAGGATTCAGTTTGAGAAAGACCATTATTGTCATCACCCTGGTGTCATTCTAGTCCTTCATCGATTTATTGATGGTTCTAAAAGGAAAAATATTTCATTTTGGTTCTATTAATGGCCAGGGTACAGATCCTACTCTCTCACATTTTCATCTTTATCGATGCTACATCTCTGACCAGTTGCTATGTTTTAACCTCCCTGCTTCATCACATTTAAATGACACAGATCAGATTGCCTCTGATACTGTAGCATACATGTTATGATTACTTAAATGCTACTTACATGTCACAACAATGACCAAACAATAACGTTACAAAATCTCATGGTACATTATGCTGATTCTCTGTCTGCACCTATGAAGATTCTCTAACTTTGACAGAACGTGGTTAACATGATGGGGAACCAGGCTTAAGTTTTGGACATTTAACTGTCATCCCATGGTCCGGGGTCATTAATATAGATTCATACTCATGTATGCAGGGGTGAAAGTAAGGGGGTACGGCAGGGTACTGCGTACCCCTAAAAGATTTAATGGGGGTTCGCTGTACCTGCAAGAGAGAGAAGCGGCTGTCTGCTGTAAAAACTCAGTGGGTTCAAGAAGAATCCAAAACACAACTTTATCAGTTGACAAAAACCTCCCCTACCTCCCATTTCATATTGTTTCTGAACTGTTCCTTGCTAGAGCAGGGGTGCGATACGTCGATCTCTGCATTAGGTGACAAACTGAATGTCTCCATTACCCTGAGATCAGCAGGTCCACCTCTGATTCCTTATCAAAACGTTCATAACTTTATTAAAGAACAAGTCAACAAAACGTTTTCAAATTAATGACCCAACAAAAATATAATCTCTCATTATTTCAAAAAAGTGTTGCGCAATTCTGTGCATTTCGGTTCCATTATCAAAACAACTAGCAGAACAAGAGTTTACAATTAACTAATCAACCACCGCTGTGTTAGTGAGAGGCTTATTAATAATTGCAAAATAAATATCAAGCCTGAAAACCTGATATTGCAACGGACTAAATGTTTTAATCTGTGCTCGGCTGGAGGAGCGAGCGGTTGCCAAAGCAACGGGTGTGCTTAAACGACAAAGAAAGAGAGAGAGAGAGAGAGAAAGAGACTGAGAGAGAGATAGAGAGCCAGAGAGTAAAAAGGTGCAAGTGGTTTTGGGTTGATCAGCTGTTCAGTTATTTTACCTTTATTTACCTTTGCTGTGGTTCATCACAGTTGCTGTAGTTTCTGAATGTTCAATAAATGACAAGCTTGGACTAATTACCTCATTCTTTGTGAGTATACATCATTTACAACAAACATCAAACACGGTAAATATGTTTCATTAAGTATTTAACAAACAAATGGCTTCTACCGCTGTAAATGACTAACTGCTTAATTGGAGAGTTCTTGTTCATTGGTCCAACAGTGACTCTTAGTGGTTAATGTAAGCATTAATTCTAAAGAACGGTAGATTTTTCTTTGTTTATTCTGGTTACCTAGCAACACCCCGCGAGATAAGACAATGTTAGATTATAAAGAAACCCGGAGAAAATATTTAAAATAGCGCCCTCGGAAAGCAGAATGAGGTATAAATATATGTAATTGTGATTTGTGATAAGAAATGTTATGGCTTTATTTAAGAAATAGTAGAATGTCGTGGTTTATAAATGAAACAGTATATTGACGAGTTAAAGGACAAAAGTATTCTTTTATCGTATAACTGAATATTGATATGTTGGTTTTATACAACGATTCTTTATTCTTTTGTTTATACTACAGTTTTCACGGTGTCAATGGAAAGAAAGGTTGAGATTAAATTGTACCCGTTTGAAACTCCCTGCGTCTGGCTGTTCAGTCCGAGAGGCCGCGATAATTATGTGAAATTAAATTGTCTAATTCAAAAATAAGTTTCATTGCTCACTTGGCATCTTGCCTAGTCTGGGAGGCTTTTCCTCTATCAATTATTTTTGCTTCTTATTTAGTGGAAATATTGATGTTGATGATACTTTCTCCAAAATAATAACTTTTTTCATCCTTTATAGCTCCACTGTTGAAAATGAGGCTCTAATATTCACAAAAGACATTGAAATAAAATCCAGTCCAACATCTGGTTTGAGGTGGTTCCTCTGAAACCTGTTGGAGGAAAAACATCCCAACTTCAGAAGATGAGCTTTAACCTAACAGACTCTGGTTCCTCCTGTCAGGATGAGGAGGCGCCATGTTAGGAAGAGAAGTGGAAGCTGGAGGATCTTCAGAACAAACAGGTCATGATGTTGGGCTACTGATTATCCCTCTTGTGTGGACACAGGATCAATAGAACCAGTTTAAAAGCTAAAATAAATGCTTATATGCTAGACATGGAAAACTGGGATGCTCTCCATGCCATGATGTTCAGGATTTAGGTCTCATGGCATCTCAAGGTGTCGACATTGCAGCCAGTGGACTGAAGGAGAAATACAGCTTTATTTTGTAGCAATTCAAGAGCTTCCAGCTTTTATCACTTTGCAAAAAAAATTAATCAGCACAGAAATTCCAAAGCACACAAAGAAGCAATATATATATTTTTGTTAGTACCCCCAAGAATTATAAACTACTTTCATCCCTGTGTATATGTTCACATAATTCATACACGAGATGTTGATAATTCATGTCAAAGACGTATTTCTGAAGCTTTTCTTATTTTATGTGGCAAGATTGAGTATCTCTGAAGTTCCTGAATTTCAGATTGTGACTGAAGATCAAAAGTAAGACCTCTGACCCCTTCATGGTATTTTCTGATGAGAACCATGTTTTTGGCAGAGTGTGAAGACTTTTACTAGCTCGGATACTACCAAGACTTAGAACTGATTTAGAGTTTATTTTAAATCTCTAAAATGAAATATTCCTCTTTTGACTGGAGTTGATAAAAAAAACCCTGAGAAAGTGAAAGGTGGCGTTTTATCTCCCTGTGTTGAAAAAGGTTAAAGAACAGTAATAACAATTTAGGAATAAAATAAATGATTAACTTATACAGACTACAAGACTGGATTAATTTAGGAAAATCAGTTTAGTATGCTAATTACATTTTGAATTTATTGAAATGTGTTATTTAAACTATCAGAAAGTGATTCTATTTCAACAGGAAACAGACCTGAGATGTATACTTAATTTGTCTCTGCAGTTTATTTTCCGATGTTGGATCGCTGATCGGCTTCCTGGGGCTCAACTGTGACTCTTTGCATTTACTTTTGAAACGATCAGAAAAGAAGACCAGCATCTACGTGATCATGTTGAACCTCCTTCCAGTCGACGGCTCCTCTGATTGATGTCCTCCTACATTCTGTCACCATCAGCCTCCTGTCATGATCTGAGGATAACCCAGAAACGGCTCCAGACTCAGAGTCTACTCAATCCAAACTCTAGCATCGCAACAAAAAAATACATTCAAGTTTCAACCTGAACGTTTTGTGAAAAAATTTAAATAACCTGTTGTAAACTAATAGTACAAGGTGCTATTAGGAAATGTCCTTGTTGTGTCTCTGGCTTTGCAGCCGAGAAATGAAGAATATACGGAGACGAGGCAGGAACTCTCAGAGGCACAACAGTACAGTTAGTTAACACAAAGCTGCAAATACCTGCTAAATGCAACACCTGAGACACTCCTTCTGAAGTTCTTTCATGCAGCTAAAAATGTTTCTTTTTCTTTGTACACATTTATCTAAAAGGAGGTTTCAAAATAAATAAGATAAAATTGGAAGACCTTTCTCAGTATATGATTACAGTTACTCCAAATCTTTGGACAACAATCGCTGCTGGGCCAGAATCAAGATGCTATTGGATGATTGCCACTAAGTGCAACATGTGCTGTCAAAGCTCTGTGTGTGTGTTATATATTAAATACACTGAATGGGTCGGAGAAGGCCGCGCTGCCTCCTGGGAACCCAACATGGAGACGTTCTCATGTTCTCTGCTACAGTACAGCTGAAGATTAAAAACAATTAGTAGCAACAGTTTGGGAGAGAACTGCTGTTTACACCACCAGGAGGGCTCCAGTCTCTATGTTTTTTTGGCATACATAAAAAAATCTCTAATCAGATGTTTGTAGAATTGAAAAAAAGTAAAAACAAGCATAAAAATCATAAATTTTTTAGAACGGCTGTGACACGTCCACTTTGTTGTTTGATTTAGTTTCATTAAGACGAGAAGGTTAATTATGCAACAGAAGAAACTCTCAATTTGCAGAGATCTGACCTGACACCACGAGCAACCAGACCCACGATGAGCCTCAGCTGCCGAGACTGGAAATAAAATAAGAAAACTGTGCATTTTGACACACACACACACACCACACACACACACACACACACACACACACACACACACACACACACACACACACACACACACACACACACACACACGGGGGGAGACCTTTGTGTGTGTGTGTCCTTTGTTGATACATAAGTCCAGTGGAGTCCGTTCTCATGGGGTGGTCAGACCCCAGGCCGGTAAAAATATTAGGTGGCATGACTAAGAGAGAGCTGCATACTAGGAAGTTGAAGTTCAAGCTTTAAGTTCTAAGCTAGCATATTAGCCTGCTAACATGCTTTAGCATAAATCAACATGGAAAGTATGACAAGAAAGAGTTTGCAATGTTGATCTGACCAAATTCCAAAGGCAGTGCTGACATGAGATTCCACACAGAGCAGCAGAAACTCACTGACCCTGTCAGACCACCTGAGCCTGTCAGGGTCCTGAGTCGCTGCATAACACCAGCAGAGTGTGAACGTTTGCCAATCCACTGCTGGGACTGCTCATCTTTACTCTGCTGGCTCAATCACCAGCTACTGAACAGGCTGAGAAGACAAGAGCTCCAGTTATTTTGTTGGGCTGGTTGGTTGTTGGTGGGGAGGTGGAGGTGGATGGGGCACAGAGATCGACGCGGAGAAGGCAAACGTCATTCTTGAAGAAGAGTCTCCTTCCAGTCGAAGGAGTGGTTCGGTCCGTGAGTCAGAGGCAGGATAGGAGGGTCCACCAACTGCCACATTCCCGTCTCTCCCTGCTCCTCACAGGCACAGAAGCCCAGGTACGGGATCTGAGGACCAAACCCAGATAGCACACAATGTTAGGTCAACATTGAATTATAGTCAGAATGGTTTATTTTTGGTTGAAGTTGAAAACTGACAGTGGATCAACCATCAAACAACCATTAAGCTCTAATTGTTGAAACTGTGTCAATGAATAAGTGTTTTGTCTTTGAAATCTAATGACTGAAATGCCAATGTCTGATGAACATTGAATCAATGTCAGCTGTTTTGCCACACACCTTCCCCTCTTATCAGAGCTCTGGGTCAAAGCATTTCATTAGTGAATGGGGGTTAGTGTTCAGTAAGAATTTTTATGAACAAGTAAGAAAATGTACAGAAATGAATCATCATCCACTATCCTTTACAGTGGTTAATTTAAAATGTGATAACCCCCACTCAGTAATAAAATGCTTTGACCCAGAGCGTTGATGATGAGAAGAGGGGGAGGGATGTGGCAAAACAGCTGACATTGATTCAACATTAATCAGACATCTGCATTTCATTCATTAGATTTCAACCACAAAACAACACTGATTCAGTAACACAGTTTTAACATTGCTTACTTGGCTAGAGCTGGATGGTTGTTTGATGGTTGATCCACCGTCAGTTTTCAACTTCAACCAAAAACCAACCAACCAACCTGACTATAATTCAACGTTGATTTACTATTGTGTTTAATCTGGGCAGTTTGTTCCACCCCTCCTCCCTCTTCCTCCTAAACCTCCCAACCTTCCCTCTTTAACTCTTCTCATCCTTTTCTTCCCTCCCACTCCTTGAGCTCTGGGTCAGATCATTTTATTACTAAGTGGGGATTAATCATGTTTCAAATTAAGCACTACATGTTTGAGAACAGCGGGTTGTGATTCCTTTCTGTACATTTTCTTATTTGTCTGTAAATATTATTACTGATTGTGCATAATGTGTTGACAAAAACATCTATAAGTTTCTACTAGGAGTTGTACAGTCTGACTCCCCTTTTAATACTAGTGGTTTGTCCCAACCAAACAGCCACTTTGCTGCTGGCTTGTTTGCAATCGGCTTCTGAATTGAATTCTCCTCAGCAGATTTGTGGTAAGTTTTTCAATATTACTTTGATCTTAAATGTGTTTATTGAAAAATAAGGGCATTGTTTTGTGCCTATAGAAATCCTGGTTATTTTGGGGAAAAACAGATATTTCAAATAATTAAGGTCATGTCTCCTTTTGTATTTTTATCCTACCCACCACTCCAGGTCTAAGTATGAAATCCTGCGAGATTTTGTGGGATTTGAGTTTTTTAAAATAGGGTGGGGCCTATTGTTTGTTCTGGGTGAGCATGTGGTGGAAAAGGAAGTGTAAGGCTGGCTGCTCCAGATGGGCTTAAAATTGTTATGATAGTAATCACTGGTTTTTAACTTTTTATTATGATGTGCTTAGGGATGTGTGCC
Source organism: Poecilia picta (assembly GCA_033032245.1). Taxonomy (NCBI): domain Eukaryota; kingdom Metazoa; phylum Chordata; class Actinopteri; order Cyprinodontiformes; family Poeciliidae; genus Poecilia; species Poecilia picta. The sequence continues at coordinate 1,578,723 of CM065365.1, read as the reverse complement.
TCTGTTCCAGAACAGCTGAGTTTGATGACTGCATGACCTTCTACAGCCATCAAGAAGTGCAGAAGGTTGTTAATCATCCACAGATTCAATCCAGGTGTGGCAGAAGGGAAACACTTGAAACATGTAAGGCAGGTGAAACACTGAACTAAACCTGCTAATGACGGACTCAGTCTGACTCTTGGATTGGTAACTGGTTAAACTGGATGCACAGATCAGATTTTGGCCAACTTCAGGTTCCCCTAAATCTCTATTTGTCTTTGAAAACTTTCTTATATGAAGATATAGGAACAATATTTAAAATATTTCTCCCAGCATGCCAGTAGGTCACTATCTACAGGTGCTGGTCATAAAATTAGAATATAATGAAAAAGTAGATTTATTTCAGTAATTCCATTTAAAAGGTGAAACTTGTATATTATATTCATACATTACATACAAACTCATATATTTCATGTTTATTTCGTTTAATTTTGATGATTACAAATGAAAATCTCAAATTCATCATATCAGAAAATTAGAATATTACTGAAGACCAATAAAAACAAAGGATTTATAGAAATGTTGGCCAACTGAAAAGTATGAACATGAAAAGTATGAGCATGTACAGCACTCAGTATTTAGTTGGGGCTCCTTTGGCCTGTATTACTGCAGCAATGCGGCGTGGCATGGAGTCGATCAGTCTGTGGCACTGCTCAGGTGTTATGATAGCCCAGGTTGCTCTAATAGTGGCTTTTAGCTCTTCTGAATTGTTGGGTCTGGTGTATTGCATCTTCTTCTTCACAATACCCCATAGATTTTCTATGGGGTTAAGGTCAGGAGAGTTTGCTGGCCAATTAAGAACAGGGATACCATGGTCCTTCAACCAGGTACTGGTAGCTTTGGCACTGTGTGCAGGTGCCAAGTCCTGTTGGAAAATGAAATCTGCATCTCCAAAAAGTTGGTCAGCAGCAGGAAGCATGAAGTGCTCTAAAACTTCCTGGTATGTGGCTGCGTTGACCCTGGACCTCAGAAAACACAATGGACCAACACCAGCAGATGACATGGCACCCCAAACCATCACTGACTGTGGAAACTTTACACTGGACTTCAAGCAACGTGGATGAAGTGCCTCTCTTCTTTTCCTCCAGACTCTGGGACCTTGATTTCCAAAGGAAATGCAAAATTTACTTTCATCAGAGAACATGACTTTGGACCACTCACCAGCAGTCCAGTCCTGTTTCTCTTTAGCCCAGGCAAGACGCTTCTGACGCTGTCTGTGGTTCAAGAGTGGCTTGACACAAGGAATGCGACAGCAGAAACCCATGTCTTTCATACGTCTGTGTGTGGTGGTTCTTGAAGCACTCACTCCAGCTGCAGTCCACTCTTTGTGAATCTCCCCCACATTTTTGAATGGGTTTTGTTTCACAATCCTCTCCAGGGTGCGGTTATCTCTCTTTTTTCGACCACATCTTTTCCTTCCCTTCGCCTCTCTATTAATGTGCTTGGACACAGAGCTCTGCGAACAGCCAGCCTCTTTAGCGATGGCCTTTTGTGTCTTGCCCTCCTTGTCCAAGGTGTCGATGGTCGTCTTTTGGACAACTGTCAAGTCAGCAGTCTTCCCATGATTGTGTAGCCTATAGAAATAGACTAAAAGACCATTTAAAGGCCTTTGCAGGTGGTTTGAGTTAATTGGCTGATTAGAGTGTGGTACCAGGTGCCATCAATTTTGAACCTTTTCACAAGATTCTAATTTTCTGATATGATGAATTTGAGATTTTCATTTGTCGTCATTTGTAATAATCAAAATTAAACGAAATAAACATTTGAAATATATGAGTTTGTATGTAATGTATGAATATAATATACAAGTTTCACTTTTTAAATGGAATTACTGAAATAAATCTACTTTTTCAATATATTCTAATTTTATGACCAGCACCTGTATATTAGGAGATTAGGCATTGGCTGTAAACTAAGATTTCATCATTTTAAAACAAACAAAATAATTATGGAGTTAAAATGATCCATCTCTGTGTATTCTTTAGAAAAAGTATATCCTAAGATTTCTTGCATTTCTAAATTATCACAATGTCAGTTGGTAAAAAAAAATTTGATGTTTTTGCCAACTTCATTTTGTTGAATATCTGACATGCCAAATATAAGATCTTCGATATATTCTGATGTTGTATATCAGATATTCAACATCAGAATATATTAAATTTTATCTGGTAACATATTCAACATCAGATTGAATATATTACCAGCTTACCTTTTCTGTCACAATCCCCTCTTGTGATAAGAAAATATATATTTTATATTAATGCCATATGGCATATGGTTATTTTTTTTTCTTTTCGCCTAATCAGATTAGGGAAAAACTCTTGTTTGTGTAAAAAAACAGCATAGCTGCTGGTTAACTAGAAGTTTGACTCATTTATCCTCTGTGGGGTGATATAGGCTTGATCTATCTTCCATCTATTTAAGTTATTTTAATTTATATTTTATAATGATGTATAATTTAAGAATTTAATGGATTCCACTTTTGTCTCGCATCTTCTTCCCTTTGAAAAGCACTGCATCATCATACACAGCTGTCCAGAGGAGCTGTAGCAGAGGAGGAAAGTGCTGTGGAAGCCAAAACGGCGTGGAGCAGACGGACCTTTCGTACGACTTGGATGAAGTCCTTGGCGTTCTGGGGGCTGCGGCCCTGCAGCTGCCGAGTGCAGGCCTCTAGGGAAGATGCATGGGCTACGATCAGCACGTTGTTTCCTACGCAGAGCGGAAACCCAAACACGATGCGTTTAGCACAGCACTTGCATATGAGCACCAATAACAACGACAGCGGAGGAGTTTGGGCTACCTGTGTTTTTGCAGTCTGACAGGATGTCTTTGGTAACTTGGTAGCTGCGACTCATGTAGTTCTCATACGACTCGGACACAGTCAGCTTGCTGGCTGGGATCAGAGGCCTGCGCAGAGACAGGCAGAATGACGTCAGGCAACTTTCAAGAGGGACAAGATCGACCCGACGTACATTTTGTGTCTGCTTCGACAACCAACAATTTATGGCCACTTTCTAAATCTTCCTCATCATCTGCTGTGAGTAAACAATGGAGGGTTTCAGCTCCAGTAAAATACAGGCAGCAAGGGGTTTGTTTGAACTGGTGTGTGTTACAAGAGTCAGCTGGTGCAAATGGGAATCAGAACCAGAACAAACAGTGGAACACAAAGCTTTAAAATAACAACTAAATTAAATTACATCAGATAATTGAGCAGCGATATTTCCATAGTTCACAGAAATACCACAAAAAACAAAACAAGCCTCCCCAAGAGTCCCTACCAAAAAACAGAACAAAATGAAACTATTTTGCCAAAGTTTTCATACATGGGAACAAAATGGTGTGCTTAGCATAAATAAATGGGAGTGTGTGTGTTTAAAATGAAATGAGAGGTTGAGTTGGTCGAGGGGAACTGGCCATTTCTACACCTAGTGCTCGACTGGCATGTTTGTTTTGTTGTGTTTACCCATAATGCCCTGAACTGTAGTCCACTTTCTGCTTCTGGAGACGTTTCCGGTCTGCTTGGAGTTCACATATACAATGTAGATTAAAACCAGTGTTCACTTCAGCAGAACCAATACCTGTAGGTGGTTTTGTTCAGCTTCAAAGTTTGATTCCACATTCACACTTTCCCAAACCAACCAGACCCCCCCCAAAAAAAATCTACTAGAGTTTGATTACAGCCGACTAAACAGGGGTGGGGTTAGCTAGATTCTGTAGAGCACAAACCGACTCCTAAAGTCTGCTTTAGGAGTCTGAGTTGAGTCTGAAATCCTATTTTTGAAAAGCAACATCGACTAGATTGCAGTCTCCGCTTCCAGCACCGTGTCTCTGTGGCAGACCAGGACTGCACCCATCTGTCTATTCACCTCCAGGAAACTTAAACTCCTCCGTTTGGAACCATCTGAACAGTTAAATGCAAAGTGTTGTCATGGAAACGGACCTCTCACTCACCTGTAAGCTGTATCTACACTGAAGTTGGCAGCAGCCAGATCAGTGGGGGGGATCCATGCTGGCATGGAGTTCCCTGACACCCACTTTGTCCACTCGAAAAGACCCGGCTCCACCCGCACCTTCAGCTTCCCGTCCTGCTGCAGGCCTGCTCACACAAACACCCGGCGGTCAGGGAGAACAGGAGGGCTGTCAGAGCCGACACCCGAACAGAACAGGCTCACCTTTCAAGATGTTCTGTGCAGTCTGAACACATCGCAGTGATGGAGAGCAGTACACAAAGTCTATCATTGTGTTGCTCTCCAACAGGGCCTCGCCTAGGAAGGCAGCACACGGTTACCATGGATATGTTCCAGAAAGCCACATTGCTGACCATTCTTTCACTGACGTACCCACTAATTGGGCCTGAGTGGACCCAAACACAGTGATGGGGGCGTCCATGTCGTAGTCTCTCTGTCCTCCCCACAGAGGCAGGCTGGGAGGCATGTTGAGGTTGGAGCGTACGTATCTACCTGCAGAGCGACAACATGCGTTTAGGCTTCACCTCTGCTGTAAAGTCAGACCTAGCAGAGTTCAAAGTTTCACCTTTGCTGTCCGAGCAGAGAGTGAGCCAGTGTTTCCCAAACACCACGTCCATCCTCTCACCATGCCGGCACACGAACACCGTTCGTTTGGGCTGCCGAGTGTGGCTGCCACTGAACCGCAGGACCTGCTGCGGTGAAACAGGCCCAGAAATGATGGAGTAAGGTAGAGGCACAGTAGCAGAAACGCTTTGAACTGAGAGTTATACAAAACACACAGCCCCGTCAAAAAACAGACGTCACAAACTGGATTTCACTGCACAAGCAGGTATGAGCCTCCTGTTGGAGAATTAATGCTGGGTGGTTTTCTTTCAACACAACGAGAAAACCACCCACCCACACCTTCTCATTTCATGAACCACAGAAAAGACACTAAATCTTTCCAAGTATTTTTGTTCTAGTGCAATAATGGTAGTACCCTAACAATAAGACCAAACTCTCTTTTCATGAAGATATAGAAGTTTGCTTTGAGTCATCCATCCCATCCATCCATCCATCCATCCTATCCATCCATCCATCCATCCATCCATTTTCTTTACACCCTTGTCCCTCAGTGGGGTCAGGAGGGTTACTGGTGCCTATCTCCAGCTAACGTTCCGGGCGAGAGGCGGGGTCACCCTGGACAGGTCGCCAGTCTGTCGTTTTGAGTCAATAATTCCTAAATATTGGTAAAAAAAACCCCAAAAAACAAAAACAATACTAGTTACACTGGGAGATTATTTCACTTATGAGAAAACTATCTTGTTATAAGTGAACTAATCTCTCTGTGGGACTAGTAGCTTTTTATCAATATTAAAAACAGCATCACCACCACCACTACCTGCATAGGGTGGCATATCACACTGAGAGCAGGCGTGTCTCCAGGACTGGTGCTGTCGGGACGTCGGCCGTCCAGCAGGCCGTCAAACATTCCTTTCTCTTTACCAGCTTTATCACCGGGTCCACAGCTGAAGAAGGAATGGGAGCTGGGAGGAGAAGGAAGACGGACAGCTGACTGATGGCTGCTGAGAAATCAGTTGCATGATTTTTGAACCGAAAACCTCCAGGAGGGTTGACAAATAACAGTGGTGACTGTCCTGGCCATACTCATAAAAATGCATACTTTAGAAGAATATACAGTATATAATTTGTACTTTGTTCCTCTTCTCTTGACAATATATTACAATTCTGCACCTAGAATTTTGATCCAAATATCCAAAATGTAATATGGAGCTACATATGATTATGAGATTATCTTCTAAATAACTGAAAAAATATTTGATAGTTTTCCAATGCATAATATATTCTACTTTATCAAAAGCCACATAAAGTGTTGCAGTCAAAACCAGTTCTGACCAAATCTGACCTGTCCACCAGGTCACATCTGCACATGTGCAGTCAACAATAACCACCTGCTGTTGCTAACCTGGCGGTTTTGTTGCTATATTTAGCTACTCTTTACTCTTTAGACAGAAAAAAAGTCAGTATCGGCCAAAACCAGAATCAGCAGATCAGGTAAGATCAGTATTCAGCCTGAAGACTGCAAGCAGTGCGGCCCTCGTTTTTGATGTGATGGAGAAGCTGAGCATAAAACTAACTAAAAATGTTTATTCTACAACTCAGAATCAAAACCTCCATATCTGGGAGGCAGGATCCTGAAGTTTTAAGTTTTGTCCAGTTGCAGTCAGGCCCTGAGTTGCTGTTGTGCACAGGCAATTAAATTTCAATTAAAATTTCAAAAATACTTTATTGATCCTAAAGGGAAATTAAATGTTGTTGTAACTCATTAATTTAGATTCTTCAAAGAGTTACTGAAGACTGTGATGATTGTTGGCAGGAAAGACCTTCTCCAGCAGTCTGTACTGCTTTGAATCTGAAGAATTGAAATTTAATTTCAATTCTACTCCTAAATTGAAACTGAATCAGCTGGCTTACAAGGCGCAGTGTGGACTTTGCTACTTTGGATTTTTCAGGGAAACAAAATTGGTATCGGCCATCAGGTTTTTTTAAATTGGGTAATCAGTGCTCCTGAAAAGAACTGCAGTCTGTGTTCCCTCATACTTTTTCATCTGTCTGACTGATTTATGTCGTCCGGGTCAGCAGGAGACGCTCCTCACCCATGAAACACCCAGGTGTCAGACTCGTCAGCCAGGCTCACGTAGTTCTCCGGCAGAAGTCCAGACAGGCCGGTGGCCAGCGAGGTTCCGTGGACCCAGCCCTCGCTGGTGCTGGTCTGGTCCATGGAAGACGTGAAGATAAAATCCCCAGGAACCAGCTCCAGTTCGTCATCATTCTGGGGCATGTAGGGATACATAACCCTCAGCGTCTGCAGGCAGATACAGAGGCACAACACTAAGACTGTGAGGTGATCAGGGTTTGAACATTATGTGTGACATGGAGTTAGGGCTGGGCAATAAATCGATTTGAAGATTTAGTTTATGCAAATATGGATTTGTTTTCCACCACTGAACTCCTTTAGCTTTCATAGTTCAGAGCGATGTCTGCACACCCGAGGCCTTCCATCCTGTTTTACAGCTTCTATTTATTTGGTCTTTGAATTAAAGTCAAAGACCAACTAATAGAACAGAAGATTAGGGCCAGGTTAAGATTGTTTTATTTTGAATCAGGAGAATAAAGTCACAGCATTACAAGAATTCTGGTGCGCACTAATAAAGTTGAAAAAATACAAGAATAAAGTTTTATTGTAACCAGAATAAAGTCCAAATATTAGGAGAATAAAGTAGTAATTTTATGAGAAATCCATCACAAATATAACAAAAAATAAAATACTTTGGTATATATTTTTACAGATAATACTTCGTGGAAACACTTAATCGTTTAAAACATCAGCATAAAATTATTACCTGCAGCAGGACTTTGAAATAAATGCCCAGAACTGAGCTGCTCCTGTCAGATCCTGATCTTTTTTTCATTACAACTTTTTTTCAATTTTCAGACATTTTTCTTCTGGTAAAATTGCATCTGTATTCTGTTAACATTAAGACTATATCCTCATAATTAAACAAAAATTCTCTAAGCGTGGCCCTGATACAACTCCCAGAAGGGATGAATGAAATAAAAGCCATTTTTGACAATATTTTTTGTCATTTTTTAGAAAATAAGCTGAGAAGAAAACAATTCAAAGCAGGATTTGGTTTTAAAAAATCTTAAATTTTATCTGTAAGCCATATCGCCTAGTCCTACATGGAAGTATGTTTTGTTTTTTGTTTTTTCTCAGAGTATGAGCTACCTCATGGTTAGCAAAACGAATGTCCCGGGAGAACAGGACAGCCAGCCAATCACAGCCCAGCTTCACCTCGATGCCCTTGGCCAGCTTCTCCAGTGAGGAGAGGTGATCACTGGGGAAGTTGTAGGCCAGCGTCAGGTGGAGCTGCTTCTTGTGAGGCTCCACTTTGAGCTCTGGAGGAGACAGGGGATTGGTGGTCATTTTGCTGGGTACTGGCAGCCTCTGGTCCAGACAAATCCCAACATACATTACAAATTACCTACCATCAAACCGTGTGTTTGCACCCAGGGGCATCACTAGGTTTTGAGGACGAGGGGACTCGGTCCCCAGGAGACGGGGAGGGAAAGTATGACATTTCTCAAACAGCAACAGAAACACAAGTCGTGCCCATATTTTACCAGATCTCCTAGACTATTGTGATATGAAGTAAAGGGTAACTGACAGCTAAAAATTATACTTTATGTGATTTAAAAAAACAAATTCTCAGCATTGCAGTGAATTTGTACAAAAACAAAACAAAAAAACATACTAAAACGCCACCAAATTGTTTCATGAATGCTAATGCTGCCTAGCATGTAGCATTAGCCATGCTAGGTATCTATGTAGCATTAGCCATGAATGCTAATGGTACCTAGCATTAGCATTCATTGCTAGTGGTGAATTAGCTGCAGCTGAGCATAGATGAAAGGGGAGGGTCTGAGCAGTGTGTACACAAGAATGATTGGCAGCGGTAATCCCCACCTTCTGGGTCTGACTGGTAGTTTCTGTAGTTGAAATATTTCATTGGGACGTCACCCCCCTAAAACAGGCTAGTGACATCACTGTGCCCCACAATCCCTCTGGAGAACCTTACCTGTCTTCCTGATGGCCTCTGTGGCGAAGTCGGCTGCGAACTGCCTGAGGACGTCGGCTACCTGCTCCTCCACAAACAGCCCAATGAAGTTGGACGACGTGTAGAGCTCCAGAGGCAGCGGGTGGGGGAAGCGGCCCCTCCACTGCTGCACGGTGGTCTGCAGGGCCTCACACAGGGCTTCCACTTTGGGGTCGGCACACTGGGAGGAAGAGAGGAGTCAGAAGGCTGGTCCTGTGGTGGGACGGACTGAACACGGCTGAGACGGGATCTGGTAGTTTCAGCTCACCATGAAGAACTGACAGAGAGTGATGTGTGGGAAAATATTGTGGGCCTTGTTTTTGCCGCAGGTGACCCGACTCTGCTGCCAGAAGTGTGAGAGCTGGTTCTGGAGCGGCCCGCTGGGTCGCAGGTAGAGAACAAATTCCCTGGGCAGGGGGTCGTCCAGGAACGGGTCGTCCACGTGGGAGAACAGCCTGGTGGGAACAGATTTCTGGTGGTTAACTAGTGCATGAATGTGAAAAAATGGAATAAGATATGTAGTTGTCAACAGTTTTTCCTAACAAAGATATGATGAGATTATAATAAACATTACCGCCTTACAGAATTCTTCAGTTTTAACAGCACAGTTTGAAAAATCATCACTTTTTAAGCAAAACCTGCCTGACAACAGTTCGCCGAGTATTGCTGAGTTTCATCATGTCAACATCAAGAGAAATTGAAGCTGAATTGTATCAAATCATAAATGGGTTACAAAGCCCCGTAAAGCTCTGGGGCTCCAGAGAGAAAATGGGATCAGTGAACTTCCTCTAATCTAAACAGCTGTGGCTGTGTGTTTAGGGTGGAGGGCAGACCCCCCACCCCAGTTTCAAGTCTTTTTGAGCCTCCAGCAGGTTTTGTCTGAGCACCATCCAGCCCCACACATCCTCCCAGTCTCCCCATTCATTCTAAAGAAAAGCATCTCCACAGCATGATGCTGCCAAGTCTATGTTTCATTGTGGGGGAATGTTTGGTCTCATCCGACCAGAACGTCTTCATCCACATGTTTTCTTCTTTCACTCTTCTGCAAGCCTGACATGTTTTGTTGACATCATAAAGTTAAAATCACAACTGACAGTCAATTATACAGCATCTTTTCTCTCATAAATAATTCACCTGTAGAACTAATGCAGCTTTGTAGGTTAACTTCTCATTAGTAACTGAGAGATGTATTTTTCCCTCTCAGTTCATTCAGTCTAAGTTGATGGTAAATGTTGGAATGTATCGATATCTTCAATTTTTTATTTCAACATTCTTTATTGAAATATTCAGATGTAATACAGCACAAAACAACACTAGAGGGCGCCACAACACACAGCTTTCTCACATCTTGACTTGTGATGAGTATGTGTTTTGTGCTGTGCGCATATTTAGTGGTTTAGTAAAGGATGGATAAATGTAAACATGTGTTTAAGCTCACCAGTCACATGCTGCCTGTACACTCCGACCTCCAGTTGACACCAGAGACTTCAGGCTGGAAGAGAACACAGCAGAGATCAGAATAAACAGCGTGACCATGACAGGTTTCAGAGGCAGGCGCTGGGGAGGCAGAGAGGGAGATCAGCTGCAAAACGTCTCAGTGCTGCTGAGCTTCTAAGGAGCTTCTGGGAACAGATGCAGAATTAAAAAGAGAAGTGCTGAGGACTGGCGTCTGGGAGAAAAGTGTGACCTTGGAAACAGATCCAAGAAAGAGAAACAAGCTGCGGAGGGTTCAAAGCCGTTCATTGAGCAGGATGCTGCTGGAGTTGGGTACAAATGGTGTGAGGGGAAAAAGGCAGGTTGGTGAATTATTCAGCCTTTCCTTCCTGCCTGGTTGATGTGAAGCAAACAGATATTCAGCTACTGTTTGACTCGGAATATTCAACAATGTCTGCTGAAACGCCTCGTTTCAAACATCTGCATTCACATTTTAAGCTCACTTCGGAACCACAACTTTCAGTTTTTTGGGATTGTGTGTGGTGCCCAGGGGTCTGCTGCCTTCACAGCCCAAAGAGACGCTTTACTAATTAGTCTAGCTGAACAATATGGATTTATTGGTGCTGATTTCCTTAATAGTGGAAGATAAGTGATTGGCAGATCCTTACATGTGAAGCCAATCTTATCCACCAATCTGATCTTCCTCAGCAAAGGTCTAAAAACCAAACGCTGTCCTCTTGTGCTGTGAGAGAAGTTTGACGGACCACCAGGTCAAGTCTCCACATGACTGTCAACAGTAGCTCGTACCAGTAACCTCACTCAGCCAACTCAGCAGCTTTCTTGCTATATTTAGTGACATTTCATACAAAAAATGTTGATATCAAAATTAGAATCGGAAGGTCAAGCTTTTTAAAGATCGGTAATCAGTGGTTGGCCAGAAAACTGCAATAAATGGTAAATGAACTGAACTTATATAGCGCTTTATCCAATCATTTTGACCACTCAAAGTGCTTTACACTAGAGCCACATTTACCCAATTGCACTCACAAACGCTCACACATTTGTACACCAATGGGCAGCTCGGTGGGCAACTTGGGGTTGCCCAGGGGCACATTGACACATGGCAGGAGGAAGCTGGAATTGAACCTGCAACCTTCCAACTACAAGATGACTACTCTACCACAGTCACATAGATAGTCATAGATAGTCCAGATAGTCATAGTCATAGTCACATACATATTTACATTTTTACCATTATTTCTCCCGTCTGTTTCAATATGATTAAATTCACTCGGTTTACTGTCTGAAGATGCCTGTTTTAAAACTGCTTTATTTTTAAGGACCGTATTTAATCCCCCCCAGAAAACATCCCTGTTAACCCTGCTGTTGCTGGCTATGTATTTTATTGCTACCATATTACTAATGTAATCTAGCTCTAATATATCAAATGGGTGAGGGTTGAAAGCTATTTCAGGTATTCATAAATTTTAGATCACATGTAAGATCACAGCTGAAATTCTAGTTTGTTGATGTAATACTAAATTTGACTAAATCTTAAATTCTTCTCAAGCATTAGCACTAGGTTTTTTAAAGTATATGTATCAAGCCTACCCTGTTAACAATAAAGTATAAAACTCAGAAGCTTGTGTTAGTTAGTCCATTTACTGTCATCATCACACATGCTAACTTTAGAAGATTCCTTTCAGTTTGTTTCTAAATATTTTTCCCAATTAGATATGGAAAATAATACTAAAAATAATACTAAAAACCAACTGTCTTCTTCTCATGGTAAAACTTTAATGTTTTCCTTGTCTTGAAGCAAGAAATGTAGATGAGTGACAGCTGAGAGCAGCAGGAGGGGAAGGACAGAGAAAACCTCCCACTGTCTCCGTGAGACTATTGAACACACAGTAAACGTCAAGAATAGTGCAATGGACTCTTCTAGTAGTTTTAACCTCATTTCTGCTCCCGTTGTGCTTGATTTAAATGTGATGACCGCTACAGTGGTAAACCCAGCTCTGACACTGCTGACTTCACATCATTACTGAACGTGTTTTATTTTATTCTTTATTGATGCGAACACAAAAATGCATATTTAGGCTCAACATCGGTCCAGGGCTGAACCTAACAAATATTTCAGTAATCAATTATTCTGTCACTTATTCAGTCAATTAATTGTATAAAAAAATTCCACATTCTACTGATATTTCCTTTAACTACTTAAGCCTTTTGTTGTACCATTTTAAAAATGCATAAAAACCTCCATCTTGGTAGGCAAACGGTGCAAAATAAAGATGCACTGTGGATATTATCTTGATCAATGTGCAAGAGAAAGATTTATAAACAAAATCGTTGCTGTCAGGATCGACCTGCATGACACAGAGAATGTGGCTTGTTTATTGTTGTCATAGCAACTCCATGTGACAATTGGTTACAGACAAGGTACCAAGATGGCTATCAGATGCATAGTTCCCAGAAGAGTGACTTCACATAAGAACTATGTATTAATAAGTGGACAGCAAAAGGTTCTTCATAGATTTATTTTTACAGAATCTAAACCAGGTGAAACTAAAACCTTGTTTGGGGTAAAACACACAAAAAATTATTTTTGTCTGTAAAGGACATTTTCAAGCCCGTGTATGCTTAAGTTGACAGTTACTCAATGACTAAATTAGTTCACAATTATTTCAATAATGATTCATCACAATTGATCTTTATAATTGTGTCAGCCCTACTTCCTATGCATTAGAGTAGCGGTTCTCAACGTGGGCGGTACCGCCCCCCAGGGGCGTTCAGAGGACAGCAGGGGGCGCTGGGAGGCCTTAGGGGGGCGTTTGGTCGAAGGTAAACTTTACACCTTAAATGCACAACAATACCAGTTTAGACTGAGCAACTTGGTAAAACTGTATCGTGTCACATTAAAACATGTTTGGCTGCAACTGTATCGATGGCAGATATTCTTCTATTCAGTGTTTGTAGCTTCTTGTTGCAGCTCCTCTCCTGCTACTGGTAGCTAAAATCACGATACCTTCACTGTGCCCCTCTGAATAATGAACCTATTTAAATAAAGAAATCCCTCCATGGTGATACCACGATAGAGAGCGTTCATTTTATAGCGTGCCGGTATGAAACAGGGGTGATAGAACAACGGTACCACAGCACTTTTACATTTCAATAATCAGAATACAGAAATGCCTTTTCCCGCCCTGCACCATATGCGGTAAAAAAAAAAAAAAAAAAAAAAAGACGCGCACATTGCGCAAAACGGAGCGACGAACTAGATGTGAATTATGGCATAAAAACAGAGAATCCGACGCTGAACAGTGAAAAAAATCAACACATGATGATTAGACGGAGCAGCAGATGATGAGTTCAGCGTCAATAAATGATCAAATAAATGTAGCAACAGGAAAGAAACTAAAGTGGACATAGCAATAAACTAAAAGAGGATAATACTAATCAAATGAAACTAAATGGAAATGAATGAAGAACAAAATGCAAGAATAAACTAAGAAACTAAAATAAATACAGAGGAATAAACTGGTATGGCAAGACCTTTGGAGCAATAATTAATACAGAGACTGTATGGCAAGAATAAACAGACACTATTTCCAGATAAAAGGTAAAATAATATTGTTGAAATGTCATGGGTTTATTGAGACCATATCTAGTATATAAATAAATATATAAATATATATTACAGACCATAAGAGTAAAGAACTGATGACTTATTTATGTTTTTAATTATATTTGATATATTTATTTCTTCAATATTATTTTTCATGTCAGTGTTAATGTCATGAGGCTGATGACTCCATGACACTTTGAATTTGACTCATTAGGATTTGATTAAGAACCAAATCCTAATGAGTTGTTCTTTGTAATTTCTGTCCAGTAAAACTATTAATCTATAATCAATAGACAGGTCAATATAAAGATATAATCCATGTTTCTGTCTCATATTTGTATGGCATTAAGAGGATTTGGAACTTTAGTTTTTCCACTGAAAGCTCTGGTTTGCACATTAAATATCATGTGGGTGAAGTTTTATGGATGATGCTCTGATGTCCCATTGTCCTGAAGGCAGCACAGAGCTGCACCACCAGAAACCGACAGAAACACTGAAGAGAAGAAGAGTTATGATTAATGTAGTTACAGTTATATCCATGTTTTAATGTTGCAGAGCTCAGTCGATTGCAAATAGTTCAAAGTTTAAACTGGCATGTTGAACATCTTTTATCTGGTCATTTTGTGGAACATTTAACAACTAGAAAATGGCACAAAATATTTTTCCCCTCTGATTGGCTGCTGTTAGACCTACCAATTTTAACTTGAATGTTCATTGCATTTTTTGTAGACGCCGGTATTATTTTTATATTATTATATGTATTATTTTTGATGATAAATACAGAAACAAACATAAAAATCAAAACATCTACAATAGTGATAGTAATATTAATGATAAAATAATGGTCAGTGCAATGTAGCCTACAAATTCTTTGGTGGGGGGCAGTGAGGGACCTGGATAAGGGCTAAGGGGGCGCTGGGCCAAAAAAGTTAGAGAAACACTGCATTAGCGTGTTATACAAACATTTGCATAAGGTCCAATGAATCAGTGGTTTCATCGGTTTTTCTTCCACTCAGTGATACATCTCTGAATGTCTTTGATTTAATTTCCAGCTAAACCTGCCCACATTAAGATAAAACTATTAAGAAAGGAGATCACTGTTTCCACTGCCCCCTGTGTGTTCTGAAAGGCCGGCCCGCATCGCTGAGTAAGAGAGCATTTATGTCACGGGAAGAATTGAGAAAACCAGAGTGTGGGCAGAAGAATCTGGATCACGAGTCAGAGGAAGTGTTGGTTCCTCGTAAAACCCTGAGAGTAGCAGAGGGTGAGGTGGAGCGCCGACTGATGGGAAGGATGAACAAACACAAAGAACATGCTCAGTTTCTGCTGTCTGTGTCACTATTTCATGTTTCACATCTCATCCCTCCCCCACCGCCGCGGAACTGGTGATGCATCACCAGACGTATAAAACAGGCGTGAATGAAGTGGAGCTGACTGAAGAGTGGTTTACTCATCCTCCTCAGGTCTGGCTGTTGAGGATGAGGAAGAGCAGCAGAACTGATTCATCAGCATCTCATTAAGCCGAGCTGGGGGGACATGGCAGGGCGGCGTCGGCCTCAGGGGGGCAGCGGTGCAGGGAGCGGAGGTGTATGCTGCTGATCAATGGCGCCGCTGGTTAAAGGTTGTCTTGCTTCACGTCTTTGAGAATAGATGGAAACATTTTCTGATGAAAACCCAAAGACTCTTAAACTCCTTTGGACTTCACACATTTAATTAGTGACTTCTTGAAAGTATATATAAAAAATAATAATAATGCTGTGGCTCCCTTGTTTGTCAGCTGTTATAAAAATACAAGTTGCAAAATCAGACCTTCAGTAAATTTTCTCATAAAATTTACTGAAATTTTAAGTTCAGTAAACTCAAAATAACTGATTTTAGACATGTTTGTTGTAAACATGTCTGAATAATGTCTAAATGTAGGGCTGACCTGATTAATCGGATTAATCATGATGACTTGATTACTGAAAGAATTGTAGACTAATTTACTCATCAATTAATCGTTAACTGGAGTATACAGACTCAGAAATGCCAGTTATTGAAAAAAAAAATCCTCATATTCAGAGCAGTAATTAAGCCAAAACAACTAAAAATATACCGTATTTTCTGCACTATAAAGCGCATTGGATTATAAGGCGCACCTTCAATGAATGGCCTATTTTAAAACTTTTTTCATATATGAGCCGCACCACATTATAAGGTGCATAGAATAGACGCTACAGTTAGGGTTGCCACCCATCCTGTATTGAACCTATACTATCCCTTGGTAACCCTAGTCGAAGCTCTCCCAGTGGTCCCTCCTACGTTGCTCAACCAAAACAACAGAAGATGCATCAGCACGGAGGGATATTGTTGTTCGGATCAATGGACTATTGATGTGAGGCTCCACAGACAACATTTCACAAGTAAGATGGACATATTATTGTGTATATATATTGTGATTAGAATATTACTTTACTGTATTTATGTCCACTGACGAGATATCAGCTAATATTAGCTTCAGTGCTTGGTGTAATACGGGATTCAGCCCCGATATGAAGGATAACTGTGATTCTGTAAATCTAAAAAAATTAATTATTCTCTAACATTGACTTAGATTATCTGACACAAGAGCTTATATTAGAAATGAGACAATGTAACACATACTATAAAACTTATATTATGTGTTTTAACATTCACCAGCAAAGTTTACACAGGTGGTAAAGACTATTATTATGTAATTCTGTCACTAGTAAGATACATCCTAAATCTTCCGTTTTTGTTTTGAAAGTTTCATAAAGACACGATGTGAGGAAGAAGAGGGAGAATCTATAAGAGAGACGGATTCACTGCAGCAGGATGGATCACATCTGAGTTTGGACTCAATCTCAGCTGCTGAATCACTGAAGCTAGAACTAGTCAGCTGAAAAACATATTATATATATACAGTATATATATACATATATATATATATATCAGTGTTGTGTTCAAGACCACCTAACCCGAGACCGAGTCAAGACCAAGACCAGCGCCGCGTTCTACATGATATGATAAAATGTGAAATATGATCAAAATTACTTCTCAAATTGATCTCAAAGATCCTGTGACGGAGGAGCCGTCACGAGCTGGGACTTAATTATGAGTCCATGTCAACATGCGAGCACGCCCACACACATGCACACACACACATACACAATCGCTAACTTCCTTCTGTTCCAGCTTGGACTGATGCGGTTCATCGTGGTTCACACGCGGTGTTCCTGCTTCAGTTGGCATCCATTATAACCCATTTTCACTTTCAGACATTTTCCCGGTTTTGTTTTCAAGTGGGATTATTTCCGGTTGTGGCGCGCCAGGAGTCATTTGATGACGTCATCGGAACATACCGAGTGTCCTCTATTAAAATGATTATTGCATTTTTGATTACAAGTTTATTTATTTTTCTTATTATTGTTGTTGTCATTATTGTTTTTGTTTCCTCTAAGAGTTCATTTGAGTTAGAAGTAACTGTTTAATTATTTTCGTTTGCTTGTTTAGTCTTTTCTGTGGGCGGAGCCCGTGGCTTTAAAAGCAGGGCTCTGGGTCACAGGGAGGCAGTCTGTGGTTAGACTCCTACCAGATCACAGTAGGTAATGGACTGTTTACTGAAGGTATTGCTGACTGATTTTAACCTGCCTTGGATGTCCATGTATATTCTGCACCTGTTTTATCTGCTCACCTCAAGAAAATCTAAAATAAATTTCACTAAAGTGATCTCTGGCCTTGGGCAGTCATTTCCTTTGTTTGTCCAAGCATAAGAGAACCCCGTCACAGATCCATAGTCCCATAAAAACACATATATATTAAATGCTTAATAAATTTAACTGATATTAAATTTAACAAACTCTTTGTTCTGCTTTGCTTCCATCTACGATCCGGGTTGGTCTCTTGCCACCCCTAAAACGATAACGCCCTGGGTGTTTACCCATGTTGCTCATGTCAGAAACCACCAGTCTGCACCATTAAACATAGCATAGAGGCAAAGCTCAACTGAACATTGACCAAGGAGCAACAAGCAAGAATGAATCTATATAGCTGACCATAGACAATAACTTAGCCTATAAGCTACTTGTTAACAAGCTCAAGGTGCTGCATTGATATTATCTAGCTAGTCATCTTTTAGCTAACTTTACCTGCAGCAAACAGCTTCACTAAACAGTCTGTTAGTTTGGGGGGAAAACTGTGAAAAGTTATTTGCGTTTTGCTGGTTTGTTGCCATGATTCTAACACATGTGTAGCTCCACACAGCAGCAG
The DNA here is from genome assembly GCA_033032245.1 of Poecilia picta. NCBI lineage: Eukaryota > Metazoa > Chordata > Actinopteri > Cyprinodontiformes > Poeciliidae > Poecilia > Poecilia picta. Next base: position 1,560,727 of record CM065365.1, on the reverse strand, counting down.
CAGCTGGTCTCCTTCGCTGCCCTACAGGTGTAAACCCAGCATTAACGCTCATGTTGCGTTTAAAGGCGGCTCGGAAAAACAGATTACCACATGTTAACAATGGATTAAACAGTTTTAACTGCTGATAAAAGTTACAGAGGACACGGATATGGGAAGTGTGGAAGCCCCTACTGTATCAAATTGACAGAGGAATAACAGAGAGTTGGCCGTTCTAAAGTAAAAGCCCAGTGCATACAGCGTTCATGTTTTTTTGTTTTTCTTTTTCATCCACATGGCTTCCTGTGCCCAAACCCTGCAATGACACGGCGCCCCCTCTAGGGGGCGCGCCCCACAGTTTGGGAACCTCTGATGTAGCTATTCTGACAGCGTAAGGTAATCTGATAGAACAACGGCTCTCAGTGACACTCCAGTCCTGTCTAATAAGTAAAGACCCGTGCAGAAGAATCGTTCTGCTCCTGAACGTCGCATCACTACATTGCAGACTTTTGGTCACAGCGTTGTCCCATATGTGCAACAAGTCAGTCAAAACCTCCGCACAATAATTCAGGCAGTGAGTGACAACTTTTTTTCATCACAATGCTTATGTGTCTCTATACAAATAGCTTTGCTAACATCACGTCAACGGAGCTTTACCTTTTATTGAGCTACTTTTCTAAGTGACGAAAAAAGTTAGATGTTGTCTCACCGTCTGTGAAAGCGAAGCGCTGCTGAGTTACTGTGGATTTATAATGATTTATGCAGCTTTATTCTATTACTGACTATTAGATCTTCTGCCGCTCATAGGAAACCACTGCGCATGTCTTGGAGCCGCGCGTGCGAGTGAAAGGTGAAGGAGGGAGAGAAACATAAACACCTAATTGGCAAGTCACGTTATTGGTTGTGTTTTTATCGGTGCATTTTGCCTCCACTGAAAACAAAGATGAGTCTGAGACGAGACTGAGACCATCAAAAAATGGTCTCGAGACCAAGACCGACTTCGAGTACCACAACACACACACATACACATATATCAGGGGCGGCCCCCGCCGGCCTGGTTCCCCCCCCGGAACCAGGCCGGCGGGGGCCCGGGCCCGGAGGAGCCAGGGAGGGACAATAGGCGAGAGCGGAGCATGAGGGTCTATCCTTAAGGTCTGTCAAACATAGACATAATATAATATGGGCTGGAATCCAAACTAATTTAACTTGAGAGCCCTAATTTTTAATCCTGGAAATTAAGTTAATTATATACAATATAATATTTTTCCTTGATTCTGAATTTACTTGTTGGATAGTAATTAATGCACTACTAGAATTTGAGCAAATTAAAAACTCTCTTTTTTCCCCATTTCCTCAACCCATTCTAAAGTCATTAAAATTGCCATTAACTCACCTGTATACACTGTCAGTTTATCAGTTATTCTTTTATTTTTCATAAAGTTTAAATCTGGAGCAATAAATGATATACCTATTTCATTATTTACCATTTTTGAGGCATCTGTATATGTATTGAAGAAAGTTTTTCACTGTCACTGTATATCACTGTATTAACAATCACTTTATTTAGCACTGCACTTTAAGCAGAGATTTGCAAATAAATTACAATTTGCACACGAGAAGTTTTAATTGTATTTATTGAGTATTATAGTAATTAGCATGTAGCCTTTTGTTCTGGGCTCTGCACAGCTGCTCTTCATTGACAAGTGAGGTGGTGGCCTGTGGAGGGAGGATAATTGTTACTCAGAGCAAAGAGCTACTGGTGTTTGTGCATAATCTGTTAAGTGTGGAGTGCTGATATGGAGTGACTCACCTGTCTTTTCTGTGTCCTCTCCAGGGTGTTTGGACAAATACTACCCCGGCTGTGTTTATGTTTATATTTAGTGAAATGTATTTTATATAAATAGGTGGAGAATGGATAAGCGAGACCCCCCTGGGAATTGGAGGTGGTTGGGTCCAACACAGCCGAGACTATTTAAGTCTGCAGTTTCACCTGTGAAGTGATTGAGTTGTGTGTGTTGATGCTGTGAGAAGAATAAACCCACTGCTGTTTCCACCTGACTCTGCCTCAAGTTGTCTTCCTCACTGTAAAATCCAACCGCAAAGGCTGCCTTGTTATATATTTGAATATATTCTGAATATTCTTTTTTAATATAATTTTCCACTTCATTCTTTCCCAATTCTCTTCCCTTTTCCAGGAATTTTAAATCAACTTCAGCCTGTTCAAAAACCCATAATGGAATGACAGGAGTAACAACCACAGGACTAATTAGAAATTTACCAATCCCAATATCATATATTTTATTTAAAATTGTCCATCCAAAACTATTACTTCTTCTACGGGCAAAAATGAAGTCGGTGGCTACTTACTGTAGTTGCTAGACCTGTTGTGGCTCAATATTGGTCCATATATATTATTATATTATATATTATATTATATTATAAGATGCACTGTCGGCTTTTGAGGAAATTGAAGGTTTTTAGGTGCTCCTTAGTGCGGAAAATACGATAAACGTTTTTAATTTAAGATTAATCTGTTTTACCTAGATTTCATCAACTTCACCCAGCTCAAATTCTGTAAAAAAATCTATTAGGAAACCTTTTGATATCAAATTAATAATTTATTAATCAAAAACAATTAACCAACCGATCATTACACCTTGTTGGTGTGAAGACAAGCAGAAAGAACTGAACTATTCACTTGTTGATGTTAGAAATATTTTTAGCTGCAGATTCATCCTTTACTACAAATGATCAGGAGTTCACAGGAATGCAGTTATTACATTTAGCCAGTAAAATGTTTATTTTCTCATTTAAAAAAAGGGATTAACATATTGCTTTGCTTGTATTTTTTAAATATATTTCTAAAATTGTATAGAATAAATTTAAATGGTTAAATTTAAAAAAATCTGCAGAATGTGCTAGTTCTTTTATCTGATTAATCGTCAGAATAATATACAGTACATGCTCAAGCTACTATTAATAGTCTTTTCAAATTTGAAAGTTGACATTGCAAATGGCATGTTTTTTTTCTCAAAATATTAATTGCAACACTAGAATCACCAGCCTGGTTTTAACCAGCCATTCTGCGCTGCAGTTCATACAGACGCGACTGTTAGTGTTAATTCAGTATTTAGAGGTGTGGCCAACACAGACTGAACGGCTTCGTTCGCTTCCTCTGCTGCCGTTGCTAAAACTACAGGCATACTACCGCTCTAAAACAGAGCAAAAAATCGACGCTATCACAACATCTGCATGTGTTTACTGATTGGTTCCGTAGAAATTCCATTGAAGAAATCAAGTTCAATGGGAGAAATCCGAGACAAGGAACTGAATGGAGATGAGAATCAAGCAGAATTGTGTAGGAAAGCAGGCTATCATGGTGGGTTGTTTCTATCCTGGCGCTACAGCCATCAGAAGGAATATTTCTAATTTAATTTCTGCATGTAAAAAACGTGAGTTAGAACTTTCCTGTTTCCTGCTGATTCAACTCAAACTTCTGCTCTGGTTGTCTATAAAGGTCAGAGGACAAAGAAGTTCATTTTTACCATTTCTTTATAACACTGCTCCTACAGTAGACGTTTGAAATAATTCTACCTCACACACCAGAGAAAGGAAACAGAAGTCGTTTGTTGCAGCTTCATATGCATGACCTCAGCAAACAGCCGTTCTGACCACAGCCTGCGAGCAGCAGCAGCAGCAGCAGCTCATGTCCCAGAGGGGAAGGTCACTTCAGGCATCTTTAAACACTTTGACAAGACAGTCGATCACACAGTCAGCACAGGAACAGAAAGATTTACACCTCGCTACCTGTCACCTGAGTCAATAAAGACATAATATTTGACCAAAGGCTCTGAAATAGAACTGAAAAGCAGAAGTGGATCCAGTGACGTGCTGGTCATTTAGTCAGACAACATCTGAGGCCGACAGATTCTCACTTCTTCAAGAGAATTGGATGAAACCTGTTTTATGACGTAAAGTTAAGTTACGCACACCGCACTATGCAGAAGGATACTAGTTAGGATATAAATATAGATTTAGATGCTCTATGTTGTAAAGCACTTTGAACTGCCTTGTTGCTGAAATGTGCAATACAAATTGAAACTTGATTGATAGAACATGTTCCAAATGTAACATGCATTTTATGAGAAGAATACAAAAATATCTGTAAACTTTACAAGTCATTTTCGTGTGTACACTCACAGCTACGAGCACTTCTCTTCGTTTAAACGGGCTGCAGGGTCATGCTACCCACTGCCCTGCATCAGCTCTTCCTTTAACTATTTACTCTGCTAAACATTCACAGAACAACTTACTCAAATTTAAATTCAGTTTATTCATATAGCACCAGTTCACAAGATGTTCATCAGAGAGTAAAGGCAATTTGCAAATAAATAAATAAAATTTTAAGTCTGTTTTAAATGGTGGTTTGGGTTGCTTTTTTCTAAATGTGGGGTTCTGTTGAGATATTATGAGTGGTTAATATATTACCTGTGGACAATTACTTTTTGATAAAAACGTGCAGGGCTAAAAACACTGAGACATGTTCTTTTAAAAACTCTGTTAGTAGTTCATCCAAAAAACACAAACTCTCTTTTAGTGAATATTAGGTAGGTCTGTCACGATAACAAATGTTTCTGTTATCACAGTAATTATTGCGATAAATTATAATATTGTTGTTTTGATACCATTTTCAATTAATATATTTATTGTGGTACAATAATGCAAGTCTGCCCAATAAACTTTCATTTTGTGAAGAACACTCAACGTTGAATGTTCTTCACAACCTCATGTTTATCTTTAAACCTCATGTTGGAGGTTTAAAGATATTTTAAGATATTTTAAACCTCCAACATGAAACACAACAACCAAAAACTATAAATAAAACCGAAATAAAAACTACTTACAAGAAAAACTATAAATAAAATGGATTATGAAGTTTGGAAGTTATTGAACTCATTTTATTTTGTCATATGATTAATTGATTATTGCGACAGGCTTAATATTAGCCTGTTATCTCCTGTATTGAACAGTTCTTGTACAGGTATTGCATTTCACAAATTTTAAGATTTTTATTTGTAAAAAGTTTTGGAAACAATGCATACTTTTCCTTCTATTTTACAATTCTTTACTACTTTGTGTTGAAATCTGTTATATCTTTAATGACCTGTGTCTACCATAAACCATAATCAGTTATTAAATGAAGAGAATTGTCAACTCAAATAATTTCCATGCGTACCAGAACGGGCTGGAACATTCTGACATTTAAAGGTTAGAGCAGTCAGGTGACTCAGTTCAGCTCTTATGTTTGATCAATCACACAAGTTGATTAAAAAACAACTTTTTCTACAGGATGGTGTCCTGTGGTGGAGCAGGGGTTAAGCACAACCCACATATGGAGGAGGCCTTAGTCCTACATGGCCGTCGCAGGTTCAATTTTAGCCTGGTGACCGTGGCCGCATGTCTTCCCCTTTTCTCAATACCCACTTCCTGTCTATTCACTATCAAGTAAAGGCCACTAGAGCCAAAAAAAATCTTTAAAAAATCTTTTTCTACATGATGATGAGGCTGATCAGGCGAAGATTAAAAAAATGCAAAACGAACTCTGTATGAACAAAATGAAAAAAACAAACAGTAATCATCACTGTAGGCAAACAAAACCCCATAAGGAGACAAGATGTCCCGTGAAAACCCCTCCCACCTGCAGGTCAAACACATTCTTCTGAAGTTTCCTCATACTTGTTATTTCCGTGATACTGCCGACTGTGACCCTAAGCCTCAAAGTGCATCTTGAAATACACAAATACTTTGATGCAAGAAAAACAGAAAAAATTCACCACATTTATTTCTGGAAGGGGGGTACTGTATTTGTGTTTCCAGGAAAAGAAAATGTGTACAACCGTCCAGTGAATTATAAACGCTCCTTTGCGTGAGATTGGCCTCAGGTTCGAATGTGTCAGGAACATGTAAATAACTCCAGGTCTTCTGCGCAGCGCGTGGATGAGTCAGAGGGGAGATGGAGAGTGGAAAACATTTCTTTTACATCAGGACGCCAGCTATATGGATAAAGTCTGGCAGCTGTAGGAGCGTCAGTTAGACAGGCACAAGAAAGTGACTTGAGTCACATGAAAACGGGACATTCTGTGGACAAATCATCCAGAAAGTAAACGCTGCATGAAACCTGAACGTCTTTCATAGAATAGCTTTTTATCTAATAGAGTTACATCTATTTATCAGTAAACCAGTAAAAATATTAGACCTATATATGGGCTGAGCATGGATATATGGAACTCTGGTTTTTAACAAAAAAGAGGCACTGTCAGGATGTCTGCTGTATTTGTGTGATGCAGAACGCCTGTTACACACGTCTCTTTAATCCAGAGGTTTCATCCAGATGCAGGAAGCTGTCTGGATGAAAACAACAAAAACAAAACATGAACGCTGTATGCGCTGGGTTTACACCTGTGCAGCAGTGAAGGAGAACTGCTGCTGCTGTGCAGAGCTACACAGATGTGTTAGAATCATGGCAGCAAAAGGGCTAAGAACTTTTCACAGTTTTTCCCCCAAACTAACAGACTGAGTTGAGTAAAGCTGTTGGATGCAGGTAAAGTAGCTAAAAGATGACTAGCTAATATTAATACAGCACCTTAACCTTAACAAGTAGCCTGTAGGCTACCGATGTTGTTGTCTATGTTCAGCTACGTACATTCATTTTGCCCCTAAAAAAGATTCCCCCCCAACTCACACACATCGTTCAACCAGACAGCTATTTGTAATCCATAGGGGGGTCCAGAAATAGTTTGGAAACCACTTGGAGACCCCAGGAGAAAAGGTTTGGGAACCACTGCTTTAATCCCTTATCTGACTTTTCTCTGAAATATAACAGGATTTTCATGAGCAGATAATTAGTCACTTATGTTTGTGTTCAATTACAACATACTGTAGATTACAATGTTAAAGCATTATGTTTCGCATGCTAAGAGATAAAAACAAACAAACATTTAAATTAGTCTTGGTCCAAAACATTTTAGTTTGGATTTTAAACTTTCATTTTCTATTCTTGCAGAAGTGGAAATACCTATGTTGAAATTAGTGCTGGATGGTATGACAAAAAATTTTTAACATATTTTTATTTGAAAGATTTTGGGGATTTCACTGTTTATTTATTATTTAATTTTATTCAATGACTGGGCATTACATACAGCTTATTTTACTGTCAGGAGTACAAGGCTTTAAATCAAGGCTGTAGTTAAAGCATCACAAATTACTCAAGAGTCAGTATGAAATTGAAAGAAAGAGGAGCAGGATATGAGCTATTTTTATTGTGCAAAGTGCAACACATTAAAAATAGAAATAGAAATAAACAGAAATACAGAATTTTACACTTCTTCCCTTCCAAAACAAAGTATTTTCAGATGGTTCTCTAAACACAAGAAATGAAGCTAAAATACTTGAGAAGTGGGTGTCTGCATCTGGCTTCGTTTCCAGTTTACTTCACTGTTGGTGTCATGTTGGGTTAGCAGTTTGGTTCAAGCATTTTCACACTAATATGATGTAAACTTAAAGCACTTAGTGTTCTGAATCCCAGACAGACGGATGGAGTAAAGCTCCAGTACCACCAGACATGAGGCTTAGCTATGCTTGTTTGTTAAAAAGACTAAGACAAAAAAAGAGGAAAAGAAAAAGAAAATTTTGAAATAGAAAACAAAAACAGGAAAAGAACAAACAAGGAAAAAGAAAGAAAAACTAAATTAGATCCTCCACCCAGAAATTTATGGGAAATTTAAAAAAAGCTCAGTAAACTTTGAAATCCACACCTGTGAACTATTAAAGAAACAGTCACCATAAAATGGTAAAGGCACTGAAGATATATAAAAAATATATATCTAAAATTATATCTTTTCACCATATCGTCTATTTCTACTGAAACAAATGTTCAAATATAGATAGCAGTCATAAGAAGAAGCAACACAGGGATGCATGAAAATGCCTTTAACGATAGATCCAGCCTGATGAAAGAGTCTCATTACTAAATCATGAGGTTGGCCAAAGCTTTGAGCTCAAAACGAACACAAACTAGTCCATGCTGGTGTTGCCAGATTACCTTAGCCAAGGGGTGAACATCTGATATAACTGAGCTGAACTCAGGACTAGTTCAAGACTTAAGGAACAGGTCACTGGCAGCATGTCCTCCGGCTCATTGGGGTTGAGGAGATTCTTGGACTGAGCCAGCTTCGGTGCATTCCACAAATATTTAATCCATTTGAGGTCTGTGGAAGTTTGGAGGCTGAGTCTATGCCTGTCTGTGTGTGTGTGTGTGTGTGTTGTGTGTGTGTGTGTGTGTGTGTGTGTGTGGTGTGTGTGGAGGCAGAGGTGGGGTTAGTGAGTATAGGCAGAGAGTGATTCATGCCAGAGTAGTATGCAGCGTTTCACAGCAGAAGACTGAAATGAGATGATAACAGAGTTTCCCTTCAGCTGTCCGTGTTTCTCATACATCCACCGTTATCACAGTGTAAACCATGAACTTGTTCAAAATTCACTACGAGTACATTTCAAAAGATAGCCTTTTTTTGTTTTGTTTTATTTTACTAATTGTATTTCAGCACAAGAAAAACGTTCATCAACATGAACCCAAATACGCCCATGAGTGTAAACATGCCAAACCCATAGGGGGCAGTAGTGTAGCACAATGCTTCAAAACAACCACAAATTAAACATGGTGTCAGGAGGTTCATTTGTGTGGACAGATATATAGGTTGAACTACTTTTAAATACTGTATTATAATATAAAGTTATTGAAATCGTGTCAAACCAAGTATGTGTGGGGCCCTAAATCTGCATTTCCCATCCGCACACACAAACAACCAATGTGGAATTTTCTCAAATCCCCACTTTGGTCTGAGTTTTTAAAAGTAATCATTTATATTAAACAGCGTTTTGTGTGGATGAAAGACCAAAATGCATAAAAATGTATTCTCAGATATCTGGCAAAGTGCGGACTAAACCTAAAAAGTTCAGAAATAGATTCCTCTGACTAAAGCAAAAGAAAATATTATCTAGGAATGATTTCATGCAAAAAATCCAATGATCATATTTGTGTAGCCAATAGACCTATTATGACTTATTTAAGGAAACATAATAGGTCACCTATAAAAATGGTGTGCTATTTTTATACCAGGACTTTCCTCAGTTTCAGAGAGATACAAAAGAATGAGACTTGCATGAAGTGCACATTTTCTGAGACAACATCCACTTCCCTTTTCTCGAGCTGCCTGACAGGGTTTCCACAGCTGTGGTTTGCAGTTTCACAAGGCGAGCCCTGAGCTGAGTCACGCATGTCAATTATGAGTTTAGTGAAGGCTCAAGGAGGTTCCCGTGTAAACACACTGCGCAGCTTTACAGGGACCAAGCAGACCTCGCTCAGTTTGAAGCAAGGACAAAATGAAACCTGAAGAGAAATAAGCTGTTCAGAAGTCAGGCCTGATGTTTAATCAAAGCAGGCCAGCCATCAGCTTGGCCTGCTGGGAATGAGGAAGTGCCTCGACGTAGCCATGATAGTGCAACTCGGTGCTCTCACTCAGCCTTTGACACTTTTCATCTCAGCTCTGTAGAGCAGAAGTTTGTGGCCTGAGGAGCTCCGGCCACACCAAGGTGAAAAGCTGAAGCCACAAAACCAGACAGATATTTCTGTTGCAGCTGAATGGCAAGTCGCGAACATGAACCTGAGGGTTTATTTATACAAGTTATCAATGCGTTATAAATGAAGAGTAGTTTTCCAATTAAACTACTCCCTCCTCCCAGATTTCATTTAAATCTAACACAGAAGCTGTTAGAGGTGCTGATGTTTTAGCATCAAAAGGGGCCCCTAAATCAGATTCTGCTCCAGGCCTCATACAGCCTTGGACCAGCCCTGCATGATGAGGCGATCTGCTGCACTACGCAGATGCAGAACAAACAAGAAAATCAATGCTGCTAATGTGGTTTTAGTAACTCTTCCATTTGTGTCTGTTGAGTTTTTAATAAGAATCATAGAAACTATTTTGGTTGGTCGAGTTTATGGGACAAGTTTCACGGATCTTCGCACCGCCACGCGCATTATTGTCTCTGTAAAGCATTGATCTAATGTGGAACTGGAAAAATAATACTAAAAATAATAATAAAATAATATAAAATCAGCGTTATGTGTTACAAACAGGAGAGTGTGAAAGCTCTCCTGTATGTTGTTTACGCATCCACCTGAGAAATGTAGCCTGTGTGCTCCTTCACCTTCACGTACCTTCCTTCGGGGGGGGGGGGGGGGGGGGGCGATTTATATGTTCGCATCATCCTTAAATAAACTTTGGACACAGGTCAGCCTGTGTCCAGTTTGAGTGAAAGGAGGCACGCGGTTTCCGAGTTGAGGTAAACAAAATCCAGCTACTGCAGCGCGCGAAGCAACGCACAGAGGTGTGATTGGTCCGGCTTTAAATGCATAAACTGTAAACATATCTTCTATTAACATATCTTTTAGGAATACGTTTGCTCTTTTGCTTCATAAATATTTAAATTCTCATCATTTTCAAACATGAAGTTTGACTGAAATTGTTCCTCCTTCCATAGATGGTATGTATTTGACCAATGTACTGTGACTCTGCAACATGTGTTGCTTCAACTCTAATATTAAAACTGAGGATATTCTTGCTTTAGAGATTCATGGAGAAATGTGTTGGTGACCAGAACTGGCTGATTCTTAGCTGGGTTTGAAACCGTGACATGCCTAAACTCAAACAGAGTGAAAATGCTTCTGAGTGTTATCAGCTAAGACTGAAACAATTAATCGTGATTAATCAATTATTGAAATTATTGCCAACTGGCAAAGTAATTGATTAATCTGTAATTTTAGTATAAAGACTCTATAAAATGACAAACAGCTGCAGATATTAAGGCAAAGCTGCTTAAAGACAGTTTGAGTTCTGTCAAAAAAATCTCCCTTTAAGAAAATGTTGCTTCACATTATTGACTGGTTAATCCAAAAAAAATAATCATTAGCTCAGTCTTACTGATGCTATGTCAACCAAAAAGGTTTGAACTTTTCAACACGTTGATGTTAGAAGTATTTTTTAGCTGCATACGCCTCCTTTGCTACAAATGATCAAGTGTTCAGTAAAGCAATGCTATTATCACATTTCAAGCAATCACATTTTTATTTTTTAATTCAAGAAATAAACTGAATTATTTGTTTTTTGAGTCTTTTACTCTCAATATTGCATAAAATAAATGTAAGTAGTTAAATGAAGAATAATCAGAACGTGCCATTATTTTTTAAAACGATTAATCGATTAATCGTCAGAATAATCAAGCTGCGGCTTCATGTGTCACACAGCTGGTCCTGGCTCAGTGAAGTTGCCCCTCCCTGCGTTCCCATGGCACCTTGATCTGTCCACAGCTGTTTCCCCGCCCGTCTCTCCAGGTTCGGGGTTCACAGAACCGCGTGGGTTGACTAAACTGAGGGAATCAAAAGCGCTGTGTGAGAAGATGTCCCTTGATCAAAATGTTCCTCCTCAGCAATGAGTAAACTGGAAAATGAAAAGATTTTAAGCAGAACTGCTGCGCATATTTTTTTAATTAAAAGGAAAAAGTGCATGTAAAGTTTTCGCAGGTCCAACACGTTTCTCTGTTGGTCCTGCGGCGTCTGCTTCAGCTCCATCAGGCTTTTAACATCGTTGCCTTTTTTTCTTTTTATCTCAAAATGGATTTTCTGTGAGAAAGCCACACGCTGATTGTCGCCCACAGATGTGAAAGCAAGTTTTCCAACCATAGAGATCCTGTAAGTGTTAGCAGAGCCTGACAGAGACAGGAAGAGAAAGAGACGCGCGTCGCGCCCACGCAGCCGCTCAGACCTGCGCATCATAGACGCTGCATGTTCCAATTCAGCGCTAAGCATGTTGCAGCACAGCTTTATGTACATTAAGCTACATAATTATACAGAATTTATAAAAGGATGTAAAACAGAAACCAAAGGAAGCGGGAACCCAGATTAATGTCTTCAGCGAGTTTCATGCAAACCCCCCAACAAAAAACAACCTTTCACTGGGCTTTATCTGTGAAATATTAATCTACAGATCAAACGCTTGACATGTTTCCAACAAAACAAAACTACACAGAAAGCATCTTTGTTTTGAGGCTGTAGTCATCACATATTACCAGGCCCCCAACCAGTGGCGCAACTACACATTATTCAGGTGGATGCGGGAGGTGAAGGAGCGAAAGGCGCTGAAGTGTTTGGGAAAACGTCATCAGCGCGTCGCCCCCTGCAGGCGGGGTTTTGGCGCCCCCTCTGGCGCTGCGCCCCTATGCGTTGCATGCGCTGCATAGCCATTTTTTGCGCCACTGCCTCCAACGTTTGAACAATAAATCCTATTGTATATTATGTTACATCATGCATGATGTACTTTTGTTCAAATCTGTTTCCTCCTGAGTTTATTTGTCTTTTATGCTGTGATGATAATAGTGGTGGGAAATTTTTAATCGAGATGAATTTTTCCACTATTATCTCATCATTTAATCTCAACACATTTTAATCAAAAACCTTATACTGACCAAAGAAGCAACATTTTCAATTCAAAAAGGCTTTTTGCACCTAAATTGTTGAATAAATACACATATGAGCGCAACAACAAAGATATTTATTGTTTTTAATCTGTTATTTGGGTCATAAAAAGTGCTATTGCATCCTTTCAGCTTCCCAGTACTTCAGGAACTCCTGATCATTCATGGAACCTCTTTAGAAATGTAGACTGTGACCATGTTTAGATGCTACTTTAGGTTTAAATAGCTTCGCTGATGGACTAACTTCTCTTAGCACAACTTAAACACAACAATAGTCTTTTCCAGCATCCTATCAGTTTCTTTTTGAATAAAACTGAACCTCTCTGTGGGCCGAGAGAAGCGGCTTTATCGCTAGTGTTAGCGGATGTTAGCTTGTGCGTCAGATTTCTGGGCGTACGAAAACACAATACAACAGTTCCAGGTTGGGACCTTTGTATTAAATAAAAAAGAATTATTTAACATGTTAAAGTCTATGTAATTAGTTAATAAAATTAACATTTTAAGTCCCTACCCTAGTTGGTATTCTTGAAAATCTAACGATTTAAATTCCACAGTGATGTTATTGTGACTCTATTGGTGATTATGTGTGTCAACTTTATTGCTATGCTCTTGTAGATTTGTGTGAATCCATTAGTTTGTGTTACCAGTTAGACCCGTAATGCAGAAAGTCAAAAATCTCATTAAGATTCAACAGCTGAAGAAAGATATGAAGAGACATGCTTTGGTCATGAGTAAAGGGAACACATTCCCTTCAAGGCATGAGAGATTCCATTCATTTTTGATCAAATGAAGTGAGCAGAAATAATAATAAAATGTTAATGTAATTGTATTTTATTTATTTGACATCACTTTTTCCTCCCTAACCAACCGGCATCCTGTTAGCATGTCAATAAACACCAACTGGTGAGCAGAACATTCTGGTTTAGCAAACCACCATTATTCTGTAACTATGGTTGTATTCACTTTGTAGCCTACTTTCCTCCTTAAAAATAAATTTAGTTCAATCTGATTTGAAGTGACTGAGAAGAAAAATAAAGTTTTTCTTTTATTAGCTAAAATATGAAACTATGCTATTGACGTTGTGTACAGTGTTGACCTTTCTGTGCTCCTATAGACAATCCAGATGGTTAAAAATCCACCCTACATATTTAGGTTTAATTTATTGTTCTTTTGTTAGATGTATTTATTTTTGTACATTATTTTTGTTTAATTCAAAATATTGGATTTTTTTGAAGATCCTACATCTACTAGCAGCCTGAAAGTTGCTGGAACTACTTTGTCTTTCTGTGCCTGTAATAAAGACGATGGTGAAACTGAGACGTTTCAGGTGAGTCACGTGTATCTTTTTAACAGATCTGCCGCAGAAGGAGGTTGATTCCCCAGTAGACAGTAGTAATCATCTGAGCATGCTCAGAGGGGACAAACAGCTGCCATTTAAAGGAATCGGTCTAGTTCACTGGCTGCCTTCAGCTTTACTTAAGAAAATCTGTTTACATTATGGCTTACCTTATTATTCCTTAATTGTACAAGAGAATTGTGGATCTTTTTTTGCTACTTCATGTGCAAAAAGTGTAACAAATAAATCAATGTTAAGGCATTCTGAGTGTCTTCCTAGTTGAAAATTGTACTTGAATAAATAACTATTATATGTAGAATTAATTGTTAAAGCTATTGAATATTCAGTATAAAACCACAATGCAGTGGGGGTTTGTTGTGATCACGGAGTAAAATGAGTCACTTTTAGTGAGAAAATGATCTCACTGCAGTCAGGATCAGAAAACCTGTTCACACTTTGTAGCATTTACAATAATCTCTTTAGTCATTTATTTTCCACCTGGGCAAGCTGAAAACTTAAAACATGCCGCTAATTTTTTTACCAATTTGTAAATCAGATGAGCCAATATGCTTCTGGAAAAAAATGCTGCTTATGATAACAAATCAAATATCCAAATAGCTTTAAATTCTTTGTAACAGGAAACATTAAAACTTTCCTTGATGTATATTCAAACATTTGTTAGAGCAAATTAACTTGATGTAACAACTAATAAATATTCTTCTAAAAACATACATTCATTCATGCAGTGGAACTTTCCTTGCTGATTGTTCCGATGGACAAAATGTTACATGTGCAGAAAGTTATGAACTGAATGAAGCAGACTGACGGGTCAGCAGACTAACGGTCAGCAGACTAAAGCCGGGTCAGCAGACTAAACGGGTCAGCAGATACGGGTCAGCAGATGACGGTCAGCAGACTAACGGGTCAGCAGACTGACGGGTCAGCAGACTGACGGGTCAGCCTTGAACTAGGCCGTGGGCCTCCATGCAACACTTGTCTGCATGGTTTCAGCAGCTGCTGCTTGAATGTAATTAGAATCTAATTTTATGTTTCAAACCTTCATTTGTCAGATAAATCTACCAGAGGAAATAGGATGTGTGCCTGAAAAGATTACCATTTGTAAACAGAATTGGATGATTGCAGCTTGATCAGCCCTGACAATGGATCATCTGCTCAGGAACTCGAAAATCCAACCCTTTCCCAAACTGTGAACATCCCCTGCTTTAGTGCTACAGCTATAGGTCACCATTGGTGAAGACTTTCCACCATTTTGTCATCATGTGTTCCCATTTTGTGCTTAAATGATTCCATTTTTGCTTGTTTGTGTCTTCCAGCAGTTCTCTGAGTGTAGGCTTTCCTTTTATTTCTTATTAAAGACTTTGCTCTCCCTGCATATGTCTACATTTGGATCCTCCATTCAAACATGACATTCATTTAAGCTGTATACTGTATTATTTTTAGTATTTGAGTTTTAAAACACTTCATTTCCACTGACTGACATTTCCTTACAGTAAAGTTTGATGCACTGACAGAAATACATTGGCAGATATTGATATCACATAGTAATATTGGTACTAGTCACTAATATACACCAATGTGAACCCCAAATAATTCTGTCTATGTTATAAATTTGTCAAACTTTGTTTTTACAGCGACTGCTTTCACAAATACAAACACACAGTGTGACATGACCTCTGCTCCTATTTAATAACCCTTTAGCACAGGATAGAAACAATAATTTTGAACTCTGTGGAGATCTAAAAAAAATATTGGCCAAGAATTCCGATTTAAAATGAAGGAAACCTTCCTGTGAAAACATAACCTGACAAATTTTGAAAAATTCCACCAAAGTCGGCGGAGCCAAAACACACAGAAGCATGTCCAAGGGTAAGAGGAGGGTAAGGTTCGGACAAACTGAGACTGTTGTTAATTTATAAACGTTCTTGCCATTTTTAGCGACTATTAATAATAATAAAAAAAAAAACAACTGACAACTTTACTGACGTTCTCTCTGCGTTGTTGGAGACTTTTCTGGTGACACAATTCTTTAGCTCAGCTGCAGTCCTGCTCTGTCCTGACAGCCATTAGTCTGTCAGGCTTCTCAAGCACTGCTGTCAGTCTGAAACGTCGTCCATCTTGCAGCGTACCGTCACCAACGGTCAAAGCAGAGGAGATCCATTCCATTGTGTCCATGTTGCAAATAAATCACACATTTGTAAAGCTGAGTGACAGTATCAATCAATGGTCTCCACGGTAACACTCTCTATTTCAGCTCCTGACTCGCCACCAGGTGGGAGGGGTGGCGTGTCTGACTGAGATGGTTTTATACCCCAGTGAGGTAAATATGTACCGTTTCAAAGAAATATGAGAATTCAACTGCCTAGGTAACCTAAGGAGGCCACAAATGAGAAAACGTATAATACAAAACTAATATTATATGTTAAAATTCACACCAAGACATAAAGATAGAACCCTAAATAACATATTTAGGATTAATTAAGGGTAAGTAATATTTTTTTTTATCAAAATTGGGTAAAATATGCATCAGCATACCATCAAAACTGTACAGGAGATCAGGATTTAGCCACCAATCACAGATCAGCGCATCTGAAAATTCAAAGGAATTCACATGTGAAATCCACATGATTATCAGGCTTTTCTACACATCTGTAAACGTTCATTTTCTTTCAGATTAAAATAAAAACTTGGCTCATCAAACTAAGCTATCCATCATGAGCACCTATGAACCTCCAGCTTTAAGTTGAGTCCACAGAGGAAGTAAACCAGTTCATCGTTGATGATAAAGCATTGTCTCCTCTGTGTGGGACGTCTGAGCCCCTCCCTCTAGACCAGTGGTTCTTAACCTGGGTTCCATCCAACCCCAGGGGTTCGGCGGAGCCTCTGCCACGGAGGTAAAGACACACTTGTGTAAAGTTGTGATGACGCCCCGCTTTGCCATCACTTGCTGCAGAGGATCATGTTACATTGCTTAGCCAATCAGAGCTGTGGAGGAGCTCTGATTGAAGGAGCTCCACTCTCAGCATGGATTTGAACTTGTGTCATTAATTACTTCAGCAAAGCTCACCGTTTATACCAAATTCTGTAGCTTTCTGTGTACTTTGAAATCTGCTCCTTAGTCTCCTTAATTGCATCTTTTCGGGGTTGGTACTGCCTCTAGTGGTGTGGAGGTGGTAACACAACTAATATAATTACATTACTAAATCAGAATAAGAACAAGAAGGATTCGGGTGAATGCGCATATGCAACTGGGGGGCTTGGTACCTCAAAAAAGGTTAACAACCATTGCTTTATAGTCTGACAACTGCAGTTTGTTCGTCTGTTTCCAACACATGTAGAAATGACCCCCGGCCCTGACCCCTGACCTCCAACCCCACCAGCTGCCCTGCCTCATGACCTGCACAGAGTTCGGCATTCCACTCCACTCTTGGGGACGTCAGATCGGACACGCCGTTATCTGGGAAATGATACACAGCGCTGGTGTCCAGCTGCTAATCAGCTGTCCAGAATTTACACACACCACACAGCAGCCCACCCGCGTTAAACACACACACACACACACACACACACATATGGTGGGCTTCATTCAGTTCTGTCACTGTGGGAAATCCCATTTCTCTGTGTCCCGTCGCTGCATGCATCCTCACACTTCCTGTTTACAGATCTCACACACACACGACAACTCACACACACATGACAACCCACACACACAGAGCAGAGAGCTGTGCATAGAGGAAAGTGGAAAGCGGGCGTATGCTCATGTGAACAGGCACAGATTCCTAAGCAGGTCACAACAGTCTCCACAGAGGAGGGCAGATAATGAACCCAAGGAATAATAATAATTGAAAAACCTTTGGAAGAGAACATGGCTTAGAATGAGCCTTCACTTCTTTGACATACTGTAATTCAGATACAAGAGGCTGTGGAATTATGTGTGGATTTCAGAATGTTTTCCAGACAATGCTTTGCTTAGAAATCTCTGAATTGAAAATATCTCACAATTGAAGAATTTTATAGATTTCTATCTTATTCTGGAGACAATACCATGCATCCAATCCTGGATCCTGGAGTGAATCCAGCCCACATTGCAAAAACACTAATGTTTACAAACTAATATAGCTGTAGTTTCTAGCATAAATACCTTAATATGCTTGAAATTAGTAAAAACTAACTTACAAATAACTTTTCAGCAAGAATATAAGTCAAGAATTCCTTAATATTGATGTAAAAGTTCTACTTCCACAAGCAGATTATTTTATTAAAGACATTTTTCATATAAGTGAAATAATCTGCCAGTGAAACTAGTACTAGTTTTTATCAATATAAAGAAATTATTGACTTAAAACAGACTATATCTTGATGAAAAGTTAGTTTAGTCTTATTTCAAGGATACTAAGACACTGACTCTAGAGATTAGACCAAAAATACTTGGTAACATTTGATGTTTTTGCAGTGCACTGTTCCTGGAAAGTCTTTAACGTTCCAAAATAGATTCTAAAATCAACTAAATTGACCTCTGGCAGAGTGGAGGAGCATGATGAGAAGAAAATGAGAAAATTACATCACATACTTTGAGGTCAAGTGGACATCAGAACTAGGAGATGCAGTAAAGGCTTTAATATGGGACTTTTTATCAGTATTTTTGCAGTCACATTAAGCCCGTTTCAAATGGAAAGATCTTAAAATTGTCTTCTGATTTTCAAAACCTGAGATCACAATCATCTTAGATACAACATGTTTGGTTATACATTGTGTGGAGCAACACAGTACACATAAATCGATTGTACTCCCCAATATTCAGATGTCAGATGGAAAGTCTCGCAAAATCTCTCAAGACCAAACATGTGTTCATGTAGACAAACACTGACTGAGAAGCAACAGCAAGAGTTTGTGAACTGCATTGAAAAAGACGTCTCCAACGTCCACTGGACGCTGTCCGCCATGATGAGCGAGACGTCGCTCTCTGACTGGCTACAAGTCCCATTCAGCAGTCCGCGTTGTTTGTTCTCGAGGAACACGATGCTGCGACATCGGGAGTCAGGCCAAATCAATCAAACATGCTGAATATTCCTGACATTCGATCGGAGAGGTCCTGACATCCTTCAGAGCCGACCAGATCCCTCTTAACACGCCACACAGGGCAGGAACATGTCTGAAGGTAATCTGAGCAGAGTTGGAAAAGTTTTGATTTGTCATTATAGTTTAGTTGTATTTCTTGGCACTATTTGGTGCTCTAATTCAGTGAGCTATAGTTAGTTTTTAGTGTGTTGCTAGGATTTAATGGATATTATTAGTTAAGTATAGTTTAGTTTTTATTTGTTATAATAGTTTTTTCATATTGTGGTTAATTTTCAGGTATAGAATTCAGACAGGTCAAAGTATTGTGATTACGTGTAAACTGATTGGGTAAAGAATACTAAACATAAGCGACCATTTTCACAAAACACATTCAGTTAAAAAACTAACTGATTTTTTGTTTTCTCCCAACGTTTGCAGTTGCCATTTTGCAGACTAGTGTAAGTGCTGCCAGGAGGAGGATGCAGTACTGTAATTTGCTGGGGAGTTATAGATTTTTTATACCATTAATTAGAGCTTTTATTTATTTCAGTTAACAAAAATGTTTTCTCAAGTTCAGTTCTTGATATTTCCTTGGTTTTAGTGAACCATAATAACCTTGAATCTTAGGAGGGTCTTCAGAGTGTGCAGGGGATCTGCAGTCACTCTCAGGCAGTTTCATCAGCTCTTTTGGTGAAGTGTGTGTTTGTCCTCTGAGTCTTTGTTTCTATAACGAGCCAGCATTGTGCTGTGTGTGGCGGATGGGGTTGCTAACTTCCGCACTCACAATAATAGAACCGATCTTCTTTTTCCTGTGTTACTGTACATTGTCCCAGGGAGTCTTTGGAAAGACGAAGACCTTATATACACTTGGACCTTAGTTGAACTGAAGTTCAGATACAGTCTTTGAGTAGATGTTGTAACTTATGTACTTTAATAAAGTAGCTCTAAGAGGAGAAGGTTCTGGGTAGAAGGTATCTTTGGGGAGATGCTTAAATTTATAGGCTTTTACTTTCAGTCTTGATTGGTCTGACTGCAGAGTGTGAGTGCAAACTTAGCTTTGTGTGAATAAATAGTGAAGCACTTTGGTCAACTTCAGCTGCTTTTAATGTCCTGTTGAAATAAATCCACACTGACACATCACTGCACTAGACTGAAGTCTAGGCTCATCAGTTGAAGTGTCATCAGTTCTCTTGTCTGGTGACACATGTGAACACGTGGATTAATCATAGTCGAGTAAATGTGCTTAGGGAATAATAATACAGTATGTCTAACAGAAGCTGAACAGCATCCCATGGAACAAAATGCACATAACTTATGTAAAATCCAACACTTGGTGCAGAGGCATCTGATGTTAAGGATCAGAACCTGTGATTTGGGCCAGATGTGATGCAGAGGAACAGCTAGTGAAAAAGAACAGCTGCATACAGCTTTACTTTGACTGTTTAGCTCATTCCTCTAATGATCTATTACAATGTTGCTTTGTTGTTGAGTTAACATGAAATGAAACCAAAACCACAAGTTCTGAAGCCACAAGAGTTTCCAATCTGTTCACAATTACCTTATAACAAGAAACATTTAACGACAAGGGATGAATTTCTGTTCTTCATTAAAGAAAAAAAACAGGTTTGATTTGTTCCCAGAAAAACTGAAAGTGGTGTTTAGTTTCATAATGTCATGAATTGTATGATTACCTTTTGTCTGAGTTCTGTTTTTTGGTTCTTGTATTTTCAGCTATTTCTGTATTTTTCTTTAGTTAGCTGTTTTTACAGTACATATTCGATTTAGTACCATATATGGAAGTGGCACAAATCTGTGCGGTAAAAAGTTCAGAATCCCATGAAAAAGTAGCATTTACAGTTCCTGCTGTGTGAACAAAGTCTTGTTCATATCAGAAGAGGTGAAGACACAACTTGTGCGAAGGAGCAGTCGATGTACAAAACTTTTACTATTTTAAAACCAAGACAAAATGATTTACAGTTTGATTTATGATTTCATAAAGACATTTAGCATATATTAACTATTCCTCAGTAGACAGAACCAATCAGCTTTCTTGTTAGCTGCTAAATATCTTGGCCCGTTCCAAAAAATTGACTTTGCTTTTCAAAACATGTTTACATTTCCACCCTTCCTCAGACTTTACTGATACTGTATTAAGACTCACTAGTTTTGTGTCTTCCTCAGCAATGGCGCCTACATAAAAGAATACAAATCTGATCTTTGGGTTTTGACCCGTTTTGCAGTGAGCTTAAACCTAGCTTTTAAGAGAACGTTAGTATATTTAAATCAAATTTCTGTAGAACGTTTAAGTGGACATCTTCCTCTCTGCTTATTTGCTACTGAGAATGAAAATGTAAACACGGTAACGCTCCCTTCTGGCCTAAATTTCTATGTACCAAAACAAGTGAATAACTATGGATTTATGATATGTCAGCACTAACAACATATCGGCTGGTACTCGTCATTTTTTAAGCATATTCTATAAGTCTGACAAATCAAACTGATATTATCAACTGATACCTTTTTCCATCTTGCTGCTGTTTGTTTCAGCAGGGTTGGTCATGTAACAGTGATAGAGATGCAGCAAAAGATTGTGGGGAGTTTAACTGAAACCGGGCAGCAGGAGTGAAGTCAGTGTTGTGTTTTTTTTTCAAGGTGTCAAGAGGTGAAATATGTTTAATAGATAAAAAGTAGAGGAGAGGAGAGGAGGCGGGTCTGGGACGGAGCAGCCAATTCCTGCCGTGTCTGGCTGAAACCAATGCAAGGGGCAGACGGTGGGGGGTGGAGGACGGCGGCCACTGGAGCCGCTCCAGTCACTGCTTTGGCAAAGTTAGCACTGGGACAGATGGCCTGGCCATCGCTGAACACACACCGACAGACACACAGACAGACACAGAGAAGCCCTGACTGAGGACGACACATGAGCACGTGCACGAGGTCAAAGAGAGGAAGGGGAGGAGAAGAGCCAGATTAAAGCACCGACACCTACAGACAGAAAATGTGTGAATAAATGCACACACAGCACACTTAGTCTGCACCAAATTAGGGATGAGATTAAATGCCACATCAAATCTACTTTACTTCCCCAGACCCCATCCTGTGGGCCCCTCCTTTACAAAATGCAAAACATAAACAGCAGCTGGGCTCAAAGATTAGTTTTGTGTGCCAATACCCGGCAACAGGGCTGTTATAAAACATTACTTTAGTCACCAAGTAATCAATCACCCTTACGACTAATCAAGTAATCACATGCAAATTGTCCTGTTCTGTTGTAGCTGTTATATATATATATCAGTGAGGTGCGGTCAGGGGAGGCAGGTGAGGCTCATCATGGAAAAATAATATATCATATATTATTTTTCCATGATTTATGTTTTCGCATCCACCTGAAAAATGTGTAGTTGCGCCACTGGTGTTTTGTGTGCGGAGGAACGATCAGAAACGGCAGAGAACAGACTGAGGGGAGGCAGGCAGTTCTCTGGCCTCATGGCAGGGGGCGCTCATGTTCACAGATATTGACTGCACAACTGCAGAGTAAGACACAACGAGCTAGCCATGGAGCTAACCATGGAGCGCTAGCCATGGAGCTGCTAGCCATGGAGCTGCTAGCCATGGAGCTAACATGGAGCTGCTAGCCATGGAGCTGCTAGCCATGGAGTTAGCATGGAGCTAGCCATGGAGCGGCTAGCCATGGAGCTGCTAGCCATGGAGTTAGCCATGGAGCTAGCCATGAGCTGCTAGCCATGGAGCTGCTAGCCATGGAGTTAGCCATGGAGCTAGCCATGGAGCGGCTAGCCATGGAGCTGCTAGCCATGGAGCTGCTAGCCATGGAGTTACCCATGGAGCTAGCCATGGAGCGGCTAACCATGGAGCTGCTAGCCATGGAGCTGCTAGCCATGGAACTGCTAGCCATGGAGCTGCTAGCCATGGAGTTAGCCATGGAGCTAGCCATGGAGCGGCTAGCCATGGAGCTGCTAGCCATGGAGTTAGCCATGGAGCTAGCCATGGAGCGGCTAGCCATGGAGCTGCTAGCCATGGAGCTGCTAGCCATGGAGCTAGCCACACAGTAAATAAGTAAAGTACATTTGTTTTCTTCTCTCTTCGGACGTCAACATGAAAGATTACATTTCTACACTTAAACAGTTTTCTAAAGTGGATTTTCAATTGAAGCAGGAGATGATAACTAAAGGAAGTCAACACGGAGCTGAAAGTTTTTCTTAGTAGAAAAGACATGCAGAGGATAGACTTGACTTTGGATGAACAGATATTTTTGTGCAGAATTAGGGCTGCATTGATTTCATTGATACGTAAAGGTAAGACAGCAATAAGAGTTTTTTTTGTTTAGTTTTTTAATGAAATGTGCGTTTTGTGGGCTACAGTTAATGTTTAAATAATTAAGTAAAGTAGAAGCGGTAGCTAATCTACCACAGCAATTATTTATTAATAAAACATTAAGCCTAAAACGAACTACAACAACAAACTAAATGTTCTGTTCTGTGTCCAAAATTCTTGAACGTTTTTTGGCGTTAAATCCTAAAACATGAAGTGGCATTGTTGTCAGTTGCTATGGCAACGAGTCTGCATAGCGTGGCGAATACAGATCATTTTGCTGTGGATCATAGCACGAAATTAATACCTGAAATTTTAAGTTTCACTGAGTTAACGCGGCTATAGATGACATGTAAAAGGTTAGTCTTTTTGCCCCCCAACGTTGTTTGCATGCGCGAAATTTAATGAACCTCACCGCACGTCACTGATATATATATATTTCTTTCATATATATAAATATATGAAAGAAAAAATGCTGGCTGGTAATAAAATAATTCAGTTTCTTTTTTTTAATAAGACTATATTGGTCAAACTGCAATATGATTCACTTTAGTCTGAAGTCTAAAAAAACTATTTTATTAAATATATTGTTTATCATTTTTACATTTGTTTTCATACTGTTACTATTCTTGATCAGCAAATACATTTAATTTTAGCCTAAATGTATTTTCCTGCATGTATAACATGCCAGACTCTGTGTTAACCTTGGCAGATAAACACTGAGGAGCTTGGAGGACATGCTGTAGTGAAACTACTGCTAATTGTTTCTTTCCAAGTTTGAGAAAACCTGGTGGTGAAGCTTACAAACCTATCAGATGAAAATGACACGTACCATTAGGGGTGTAGTGATACAATAATCTCACGATAATACGATACACGATATTCCGCCCACGATACGATATATGTTGCAATATTCACCAAACGATACAATTCAATACACTTTTGCGATTTTCTGAAACATTTTAGAGGAACAGAGTGATTTTGGTGACATTTTGTGACTGTTATAGAGTTGGATTGAATGAATTTAACTGAAAACTGATTAAAAGCTCCAACTACACAATACTTGGCTCTGGTTGGACATGGAGACAGTTGACAGCTGGACAAAATGAATCAAAGAAGTGGTGAGAGAACATGTTTATTTTAATTGAAACAGTACAAACTGCAGCTTACATGCATTAGTAAAGTAAATAAAGTGAGCCAAGTACCTGCTCTGAATAGTTTGGTACCTTTTAAACCTGAATATCTGAAGGAATCACTCTAAGCCTGATGACTTAATCACTCTCCTGGCGAAGCAAGCAGTGAGTGAACAAGGTGACAGTTGGATGTTACGATACTTGTGGATGAATATCGATTTTTTTCTAGGAAAGAAAATATCGATATATATCGCAAAATCGATATTATTACACAGCCCTATGTACCACAGAGAGCAGGGAACACAAAGAACGTTGCTTAGTTGATACAAAAGCGTGGTAGGAATGTGATATGACTGCGTCAGTCAGAGTAGGTGTCAGGAGAACTTTCCAAAAGTCTCTAGTTTTCCTTTTCTTAAAACTTTTCAGTGAGTCAAATGTACCTTTAGAGGTTGAAGTATGTAGAGTTGTATTGCAAGGACTCTTCTCTCTGCCCAAGCAGGCAGCTGCATTGGTTTATGAATTTTTAAAATGTGCCGGGATCACACTGAGAGCCCGTATCCAGGCGGAGGCAGCAAGGCGCGGTCTGAAATATGATGTTGTGAAGGTTCATATTGATTTTTATACAAAAGCTGGATGGCTCCAACTCTTACGCTGTGAAAATGAATAATTTAATTTCTAGCTTCACCACTACCTAGTGTTCTTCCAAATATATCCTTCAAACTACACAGACATAGTAATGACACAGTACAGTTTGTTTAGCTTTAAATGCTCTCTGTAAAAAATGTATGTGAATGTGAATATAATCCATGGAGTGTACAAGTAAATTAATCCTGTACCACCAGAAGTATGCAGACTCAACCTCCTGTGACACGTCTTCAGATGCTTTCCTGCTTAGGAACATGTAGCTCTGCTCAACATGTTGTGATGTCTGACATTTCAGAGAGGAATACGACAACTCCAACATGCAAACACTTATCCAGCATGACCAGATTGTATGACTGTCATTGTATACCAACCTAAAAGGTCTTCTTGAATGCAATTTTTGGTAGGATATTTTGAATGGGTTTTGATTGCAATCAATGCTCTCCTATCTGAATATTTTTTGTCCTGCTTTGTGAATTGTAGCAGTGACAACCACAGCTAGGGTACATCTTTAAAGGTTGAGCTGCTATAGCTCACCGACAGCTCAAAAGAAAGCTAAAGTCAAGAAATGCAGGTTATCTATATCGGCTTTGCAATTTCTCGCAAAACTACCACAATTGCATATGATTTGTCTTTCTTTTTACATGACACCAGCATCGATTCTTCCTTGTGTATGATCTTATGTAACATACCATTTATTAGAATTACAGCTTAATTAATTCATACAGAGGAACCCATAGAATATGGAAAGAGTTTTAGCAAAAGTAAAAAGATAATTTCTAACTGTAACCAGACAATATATCTGAATAACCTTCATTAGTCAGGGCCACAATGACTCATTCACACACATGAGGTTTGATATGACACATTCTGAGATTCTGCTGTTGTCTAAGAGCTCAGAACAGCTAGTGGTTTAGTTTTAGATACACCAATGAAGGTTGTGCTATTTGTCACCAGTCAGCTGGAGGGAAACCCAGGGCCGAGTGTGAAGCTTTCTGTCCGACTGTCTGGGGAGAACCTCAGGGTAGTCCACCTACTCATGAGTTTATTCACCTATTCAATATGTCTCATTTAGCAGGGGAATCCCAGCAGGCCTGGACCTGATGAATCAAACTGAAGGTCATGCAAATACTGAGTCCTAAATTCATTTAGGCAACGGTGGAAGGAAGTAAATAAAAACAGGAGGAGTTTAATACCAGGGCTACCTGAAAGCTTCTTCAAAAATCCAAAAAAAGATAAAATCTGTTTTATTCAAGGTGTTCCAAAAGAGTAAGCAGCCCTAATTACTGATTGCATGAAACGAAATGATGATTCATTTCTGTTCAGGTGTTTGTGTCTCATAATTTGAATGAATCAGATCTCCCTTCACAAGATGTGAGGCACCCGAATTGAGGAGAAGAACAAACAAAACAGAGTGTCTCTATACTCATATTGCCAACACAACCTTCTCTACAATTCAGAAGTGTACCTATGTAAAGGATTATGGCTAAAATCCACCAATATTTAAGTTGAGACCCCCTTTAACCCTTGTGTTTACAAATGGGGTCCAACCGACCCCACACCCGTATCACTTGTATCTTTTGCCTCAGTCCTCACACGCACATGGGTTAAAACATGTAGAACTGCCGTTTTTAATAGTTCACACATGTTAACATCTGCCAATACACACAGTATTAATGGAACTGCCGCAGAAATTAATATCTACATTCTTCCTTATTTTAGCAAATTAGTGGCAAGGAAAACGTCTGGCTGCTTTGCCAAAGAAAGACAGTAGAGGGTAAAAAAAGAATTGTAACGATTTTCCCAAACTGCATTTTCCTTCAAATGTTTTAGGACGCTCGTCAAAAAAAAATGTGAATACTCTCAATTAGAAGTTATGTTTTAGTGAAAATTTTGATTTTGTCATTCAACGCGAACAATGATACACTAGATAATATTTTCTGTTGAGGCTTAATTGTCAAGTTAAAAGTACATTTTGAAAGTAACTTTAAAGCAAGTATCAAAACTACTTTTCAATAAGAACACGCTTCTGTAGGAAATTTTTATTATTCATATGATGCAATATTTTTATCTTAAATGTTGGGCTTTCGTTAGCGGTGTGCAAATGAAGAGAAATAAAGGTTTGAAAACATCCATTTTTGTGGAAAAAATTTTAAATAATATTTTATGTTTTTGAATATTACTGTAGGCAAACACTTTTGTTCTTTTAAAATGGTTGAAAAAAACATACAATAAATTTATCTTCCTGCTTTTCCAATGTCTCTATCCTGTTTTGGACAGGGGATTTTAGTGCTTTGGCAAAAACACTACAAAACAGGACATTTTGAAAAGATAAAAAGCACAACCATAATATCTCCACACCAAAGCAATGAAAAAATGGTTATTTATGATGACAAACAGGAATGTCATGTAGCCAAGGTGGACACATGAATGAGTTTCCTTTTTCTGTTAACAGAAATGTAAACCTGGTTAAAATTTGTTAAACGTGTTTACCTCTGACCTACAGCTGATATCAGTGAACTGATGAAATAGAAACTAGTTCAGTGTCAGCAGCTGCTCCTGTTTTCTGGGAACTCAGAAAGTTTACTTTCCCTCAAAGTGAGAAAAAAAGCCACAAACATGAAACATTAACCTGAACAAAACCTTCTGAGTGTTCCTGTATGAAAATAATGCCAGAAATCATTGTGACTAAAGTGTTACCACTGCAGTTTTGCAAAATATGCTCATTTTGATATAGATAAGAAAAAACCCACCTAATCCCAGCACAAAAATGTTTTATTGAAAAACCTGAGCTTTTTTTTCTAAACTGGCATATTCCATTTTTTGTAAATCCAGTTTGCGCAATTATATGGTCAGCATTAAGTAGACTTTAATTCTTCGAACATAAAACACTGAGGTGAACTTCAGACCTTATATTCTCATCACTCAGGGTCTCACAGCCAACAATGAGCTTTCAAATTGGCTGCAGTGTGGAATTTTTGCTTTGTTACAGACTGGAAGCTGATGTGAGTGTCCTTGTTCATGGGAGAATGAAACATATTTTCTAAATTGGTCAAATAAGTTAAAACTTTCAGCAAGATTGCATGTAGATTCTTTCTTGCTGCTCCACCACCATTAGCATGAGATGCAGACTGGCCTCCTCAGTAAGCAGTGGGACTACCTTTCATTTCTTCCAGCCTCAGTGAGACATTTGAGTAGAGACAATGGGCCTATAATCTGATAGTGCTGTCTGTTTCCGGACAGAGCTTTAAATGGACTACAATACCATCCCCATGCTGAAGTGCACCAATAAATGATGGCAGCGATCGTCCTCTCCTATTTCAGGAAGGATTCTAATGACATTTATCTAACCTTGTACGATGCAGCCGTACAACAAATACATCAAATGCATGAATGAAAATAAATTAGAAAATAAATTAAAATCTTGTAAAAGTGTTCCCATTAAGCTGAAACCATCTTTCAATGCTGCTAACGTAGCAAAAGGCTCACAATCATCTGCACTTCAAAGGCACCCAGCTAAAAAAAAAAAAGGAAATGATTCAATAATTCATGAGATAGCAACTCCATACCGCTTCAGAGTTCCCATGCTATATGCGGCTCATACAGATGAAACGGAGTTAGCATTCTGAACATTTTCCTTTTCCTCCTTCAAATCAGAAAATATATGCAGCCTAAGAGCTGAGCTATCACAGAAAATGTGTTTAGTGTGCTCCCCGCTGTGTCACAGGAGACAAAGTTTGCAGTTAAATATTGGAGTTTATCACCTTTCACAGCGTTCAGATCCAGATCAGGAGATTAGTCTTTCTGCGTGTCAGTTTGGACAGCAGTGGTATAAAAATAAATTTAACATAATCTACAAAGGAAGTGGCAGTCTATTCATCAGAACATTAGCAGGCAACAGATGCATGTTGATTTAACATAGAAAAGTATATATATATACAGTATATATTATATATATATATATATATATATATATATATATATTATATATATATAATTTTTTTAAGAAGTTGACCTAAATGGTCGAGGTTGGCCCTTTGTTAGCGACAGCACTGTATCTGTTTTAATCTTTTACTGTTCGAATACAAAAAGTTAATGGATGTCAGTCATATAAAGCATTAAAACACGGTGGGCGACCACCTATTCACTGTTCAGTATTCTCAGATTGACTTATTCGTGCCACATAACTCCAGATAATTTGCGGAGTACATGTCCGTTTCTGGATTTTCTTGGTAGCGTCGGTTCATTAGTGCACATGCTAAAAGAGATTTTTTTTCTTCTTTTATTTCATTGCAAATGTAAAAATGTTATACAATACAAAAGACACAAATAACAGTTGATTCACATTTTGTTTCACTATTTTCTGAGAAAAAAAAACAACTATTACATTTATATACCTGTGATGGTAATTAAGCACGAGGGAAGATGGAGAAATTAATTAATGTTTCCCAATGAACACATGGGTCACAGTCCTATCCAGTCCAATAACACCTTGAGTTAATCTCATAAAAGATGTGTATTAGTCTTTTGTCCGTGATGAATCCACCAGAGGGTGAATTGATGGTAGAAACACATTAAAGTCCATGTGAGTCCAAGAGATAATTGTCTACTGACAAATTGTTTTAACAAAATTATGACAATTATTATTAGTTATTCAATTATAGCATTGCTTAGGCAAATAGATCATTTTATAGTAAGTAGTAGTTCCATTAATATCATAAATAAATGTTACTTATTTATACAGTAATCTACATTTTAAGAATGATTCATATGCATTTCTTATAATGGAAAGTATATAAGAGTATAATAAGTGAAATGTGCAAAGATTTGCTTAAAAGTAAATCCTTACAGATGTTTTTTGTGGGTATTTTGTATGCTTTAATCCACATGTAGTGTGTTTGTGTAGAAAGTCCGGTTGGTTTGTGTCAGTGTGAATGTGCCACCAAACTCTGATGCAGAAAATAAAAAACTAACTCTGACCAGCCCACAAACCTCGGTCTTGGTTCAGCTGAAGTGAACTCTGGTGTGGTTTGAATGCGTATGTGAATGCCCAGCAGACCGGA
Organism: Poecilia picta; assembly: GCA_033032245.1. Lineage (NCBI taxonomy): Eukaryota > Metazoa > Chordata > Actinopteri > Cyprinodontiformes > Poeciliidae > Poecilia > Poecilia picta. Next base: position 1,530,590 of record CM065365.1, on the reverse strand, counting down.
GGATACTTCAAAAGCAGGAAATGGACTATAGCACACGGCATTCTGGGTAAGTACATCCAAAAGAAATGTGTGATACAGAGAGAAATGGAATGAAAAGGAGATCAGATGAAAATATAGCAAAATATAGCTGGCTTTGTTAACATTTCCTGACGAAGGAACTTGAACTCAGTGTCTTTTTCGTTTCTTGCAGTGGTTCCTGGTGCAGCACCACCACAGGTGAGGAGGGGAACAGTACAACACAATACACAATACACATCTTAATCATCCAACAGAAAATGTTCACATCAGTAGAGATGTGAACATTTTGTCACATCACAGCAGCACCACAACACGAGGATTTATACACACCAAGACCATCAATCCTGAACAAATCCTTTGTCCCCTCATCCAGTCAGACATTTACACAGCTCTTAAAACAACAAGCATGACTCTGCTTCATGTATAATTGATCATTACATTAAGAGTTGGCCAACATGCACATGGCTGACATTTACCATGTAAACGAGAAGCACCTTGTGACTTCCTGGAAGCCTTTATTCTCTGGGAAGAGGACTGATGTGAAAAAAAAATCTATTCTGTTTTCAAGTGGTTTATCTTCACGAGTGTGCAGGCGACTCACGACTGCCTCCTGGTCCAGGATGATACACTTCTTCTCCAGTTTCCATCTATGTGTTGTTAGTCGTAACAATTCAGTTTTAGAAATGCAGTAGGAAATTGGCTGCGTACCGAAATGAGCTTTTCAGTTAGTCTGGGCTGATGATCAGCTGGCTGGACATTATGAATAATAGTAGCCATTGGGTTTTGCTAGCGACTACACTATTGAATGTAAAAACCGAATGAAGAACACTCAAAATTAGGATCAGTTAAGTGTTAAAAAAAGGAATGAATTACAGCAAAGTTTCACTGTTTTGTTGTTTTTCTAAGTACGGACGAGACTTAAACATGTTCATTTTTATTAATCAATTAGATAGAGAAAAGTTTTGCACAATTGTTTTGTGTTTCTGGTAGGGATGTGCCGATCAGGTTTTTTTCTCCCGATACCGATACCGATCACCCCTGAGGGTCGATCGCCGATTCCGATCCCCAATACCGACCACATAATTATTATTTATTTATTTATTATCATAAACACTACTGTTACATTATGTAGAAAAAGGAACCATGAATTCACCTTAATTTAGACAAAAACTTCTTTTTAATAACTTTTTCCAAGAAGAAAACTAAACAAAACAGGCATTGTGCAAATTGAACTGCTATCAATAATACTATCTTTAACAGACTGATAACATATGATGCTCTGAAGAGGCTAAATAATGCAAAGAGCCAAATAAAACCTCTCAACATTGCCAAAAAAATCAAGTATAAAACTTAACATTCAAAGGCAAAAACAGGATCCATTATAATAAACAATCCAGAGTTACTGAATGAAAACTTCCTGTTAGCATGGCGGCTAGCTGGTTACTGCTAGTTCTGATTGGCTGTTTCTGACTGAGCGGAGTAACACGGAGGAGATCGATTTATTTTTTAGAGATTATCTGTCTCATGTTAGGACAGAGAAAGTTTTAATACTTAAGTAAAATGTATTTTTTAGGTTAGATGATGCAGCTTTAAACAGGTTCGGTGTGAGTCGCTACCAGGTGGAGTAGAAGCGGCTCCGTGTCAAATATTACTAAATATTAAATATTACTACCTGTAGCGGTAGCAGCGGTTCAACAGCAGAACCAGAGTCTTACATCGCAGCTCCAAGACTTAAATCATTTAGCGGGTTATTAGTTTATCTTTCTGACCGTCATGCTAATCCGGTGAGTGTTTGTAGCTGTGCTGCTTTACCTGCTGTCTGATCCTCCATGTCTTTTTACTGCATTGAGCCTCGATGTAGCCAAACTCCGTCATTGTTTTTGTGTCTATTAGCTTCGTTGTGTTGATCCATTTTGACCTGCTTCTATTTTCCGCCGCAACACGCAACGTCCTCATTCACTCAGTGCGTTATAGTTACACATCGCTTAGGATTTGTTGCTGCGCATTTGGCAGAGTGAAGGAAAGACGAGACCAGCTGGACAGACAGGCTGGGAAATGAGATGCAGGTGATCGGTATCGGTAACAGAGCCAATGATCGGCCGATCCCGATCATCACCGATTTCATGGAAATCTGCCGATTATGATCGGTGACCGATCGATCGGCACACCTCTAGTTTCTGGTACACCTGTACTCATGCACAACTTATATCTGCAATCAACAGTGATGGATGACAAAGCAGCTCGTCTTTTACTTGGGGCAAATTTTAGCTAAAAAAAACAATCTGAAGGGACGCTGGTAAAGACTATACTTTTCTTCAAGTTGTACTAAGTTGTACTAAACTTGAAGTCTATCAGCTAAATAGCATCTCAATGCTAAACATGTTGCAGCAGCAAAGATGTTTCCGGCGCTATTGTTAACGTCCATATTTCTAAAGAATTTTTTCTGAAAAGAAGTTCCATGAATGATCAGGAGTTCCTGAAACACTGGTAAACTGAATGGGTAGAATAGCTCTTAGAACCAGTCTGACGTTGTGAGGTGCTACCACTCATTTTAAGTCTCAGCCTCTGTCTGTAACGAGACGTTAGGGATTTGAAAATGGTGCCAATCTTTTGGAAAATCTCACATTCAAGATAATAATCTACATACTCCAGGAATACAAATGGAGGCTGTTGTTTTAGTCATGCTACGTGTACGATTGCTAATATAAGGTGCTAATCACCATAATCAGTCAATCTTTGTCTTGTTTTACAGCAACACATCGCTTCTGTTCCTGTTGTGAACAATTGGGGACTGATAACAGCATCAGAATGTTATTTTTTGGCTTATTTTATTGGTGTCTTTAAGTCAATGCTTTTTAAACACTGCAAAGAAAATTTCAACAAGTGCAGTTATTCAGAAGTAAGCATAAGTTTGCAACCTCAACCAATTCAAAATGTTCTTGTTCTCCAGACCAAAAGTAGTCTCCTGGTAACAGGGAGATGTTTGAGAATTTTATAGCAACAAAAGAAAGAGCTGAATATGCTCGGGATAGTTAGTGGGTCGGGATGCTCATGTCGTAAAGGGAGGCCAGACGTCATGTCAGAGCCTGTAGTGATGATATAAAAGAGGTTGTGGCTTCCCTCAGGGAGTCTGTATAGGGCCACTGCAGACCTGCCTGGGGGCCTGCCATCATCTTCTGTGTCCATTCAGCAAACCACACACAATGTGGAGCACATGTCTGACTGTGAGAGGTCAGAAGACTCCCAATGATGGCCGAATGAATGAAAAAAGGGAAGTCTGCAGATATGGAGGATAAGTACAAGCTTTCATTATTGATTTTCTACAGCTTGACCTGATGGGAACAAGGGGCGTTTATTTATTTACTTTGTTAGATAATCTTATGAAAGATTTTTTACAATATATTCAAGTTTCACTTCGATTATAAATCAGCAATCAAGCGGGCCCTGCAGAGGATAGTGAGGAAGAGCTGAAGGGTTTATTGGAGTGTCCAGGATCAGGAACAGATGTCGGATCATCAACAGTTTATTATGCACATTCTGAAATATCACATTAGAAAAAGTTGACAGTAACTTCCTCAGTTTTGTAAAAAAAAAAAAAAGTGTAAAATAGCTTTTACACTTGCTTAAGGTGGTTTTTGGCTCTTAAAACGAGTTGATGCGTGAAAGAGGAGATGGAAAAACATTTACAGAACAAGACTGACGTGGTTCACACATCCAAGCAACGAGGAGCATGTGCCTTACCAGAGGCAGAAAACTCAAAGAAAGTCCAAATCTTCAGCTTGCAAAGTGGGGAGTCTGTCCAGTTTTCTGAGATTTTGCTCCATGCTAGTTTGGAACTTCTACTTCCTGTTTACTGCAGCCATCCTGAGCTTCAACATCTGATGAAATTCCAAACTAGGAAACACATCTTATTCACATTTTTGTTTTTATCTTTGTTGCAACATTTCGAAAGTTTGCTCACACAATTGTGAGCAAACTTTCGAAATGCTGCAATTTCAATTGTAATGCCAATGCATTACAATGAAAACATTCAGATGATTCTGCTGCCGTCAGGTAAACAGTACAGCAAGATCAAAAACAGAACCAAGAGGCTGCTTCAGCTTTAAGATGTGGAAATACTGAACTGCTGTTGAGAATATGAATTTTATATTATTGAACTGTGTTTTTATCTCTTTACGGTGTTTTTTACACAATTATACAGCCCAGAAAAACTTTACCCTGTTTTGTTGCATCCTATCTAGCATGAAGCAAATCCTCTCAGAGAAGCATACCGTATACCAGCTCAGCTTTTTTTCACATTTGCTCCTCTAACCACATAATCTCACCTCCTCATCTCAAGCTGCATCAGTCCTTCCTCAAGCACAACTTCATGAATAAAGGAGTTAATTATGCATGCTCATCAGAACTACATTTTCGTTCTGTCCGGGATAGTCGAGTTAATTTTAGATGTTCAATTTTTGCGTATATTTCACATTTCACACTTGCCACAACGGAGCTTTTTGTGCCGACTTTAAAAGTTAAAATGCGTGGGCTGTGTTGCCTCATGTTGAGGTGACAAACTAGAATATACAGCTGAAAACAGAACTACTGCTGTTTGGGACAGTCACCAAACTATCTTCTTTTCCTCAGGTTCTACATCACTGTATGACATCCATAATACAGAAGAATAAAGAACTGAACCAAAAATGGATTGATTTTGCAAATTATTCCTCCCTTAATGTAAACAGCTGTCAATGTTAGGCACAAATGCATTTAATGGCACGTTCACAAGGAGCTCTAACCTAATTAAAGGAATTTGCGACTGATTGTGCTGTTTTTACATGACAAACATGAACCAAGCTCAGAACGTCATTAAACTGCTGTCACTCAGCTGAGAAAGAGAAACAGCATTTTCCCTCCAAGGCGAGATAGGTATAGATTTATACATAGGTGTTCCTATGTATAAATCAAAGTGACTTTTCATGCTGTTTTTTCTACTATAAATGTGGTGGTTTATCACCGAAAATTGCAGTGGAATAAAAAAAAAAAGAAAGGTATAATAAAATTCTCATTTCCATGAGAAACCTGACATTTTAACAGGAATGTGCTGTCCTGTTACTGTATATATGTCTCCCACCTACAACTGAGAGCTCAAAGAACTCAGACACCTCCAATTCTCCTCTTAGACCGTCGAACAGGTAAGCATAGCTGAAGCAATAACTCTGATATTATATATGTATATATATATATATATGAATATATATATATATACATATATAGTTTTTTTTTCTTAGCTGTTTTTCTTGTAAAACAGAATCAGAATTTTACTAAAATAAAATGTGAGAATGTCACCAAAACTATGAACGTCAGTAAACTCCACTAAACCTGGAACTAATTCTTGGTAATAAGGATCTTGCCCAACACCAAAGACACTCAGAAACAAAGAGACATCACTAACCGAGTTCACAGAGGTATGTTTGACACGTACTGCCCCATTGTATCTAAACCCCAACATAAGTTTTAGTTTAGGTAAAGTCCTACTCAATTCCTCGGCACCATAGATCATCTCTCTTAACCTTTGACACAATCTCTAACTTTGACTTTAGATTTAAATCGTTGACCCAGAAGAGGCCGGTACCACAGTCAGGGTGACTGAAATAAGGAACAACATCCCGTTTCTTTGATTAAACTGGATGAACATATAACTAGGCATGCTTCTTAAACCTTTAGAGCCATGTGGCCCCAAAGAGAATACACAGCCATGAAATCAGTCTAATTCATTGATGAAGTGATATTATCTTATATAGGTATCAAAACATGCCATCTTTAACTTTCTCTTGTAGAACATATTAATGAAGAAATAAAATATAATGAGGAGTATATTTGTACAAAAAAAGTAATTTCTAAGTAGTTTCTAATTGGTGCAATGTGATTCTAACATGGTGAGAAACATATTTTGCTTTAGTTCTAAAGTTCATATATTTATACTTAATGTCTGTATGCTGAGTGTATAGTCAAATTCCTTGATTGTGCTCACAATTTTAGCCAATAAAGCTGGTTCTGAAATGACTGAAAATGTTCACAAATGCAAGGATATCTGTTTGCTACTTATTAGAATAAGCTAGCAGCCTTTTCTTTATACTGCTACACTTAACTTGTCATCATACTGTCAGGGCATTAGACAGATATGTTGCACATACTACAGGTTGGAATTTTTAAGAGTTTCCAGGACAGCAGATCATTTGCATACTGCATTTTTGAAAGCTTATAAAATACTTTGCATTGAGCTGTTCTAATTTATTATATTTAGCACTTTGAGATTTTTATTAATGAAAAGTGCATTATAAATGAACATGATTATTATTATTATTATTTTCATGAAGTCAAAAAATATGCAATTAAATCATTCTGGCTGAACCTGTCACAGTAATTATAACTAATTATTCTTTATACAGTATATGGATGCAGACATTTCTAGAAATGGTGTTATATGGAACCGAGAAGAAAGTAGGAAAGTATCATTTATTTGTAACTTTATCAATAAAAAGAACCTGAAGGTCCTCTAAGCTCCACATTCAGGGAGTCATGACTTCAACATGTCCTGATGTCCCACATGGGTTTAGAAATAAGTATTTACAATTCAATTTTAACACTGAGACAGCAAGATATAAAACAGTAATTCTTGTTGCTCAAAAAGCCTGAGAAAATTCCTTGGTAAAATATGAAGCCAATATTTACATCTCTTAATAACCATAGACAGAACTAATTCAGCTGTTGTTGCCAATTCTGACACTTTTTTCGGTCTTTTTAATTTTTATAAACATTTTTATATGGGTATAATTATTTATTTCCCTCCTTTGTTCCACTCTAGTATCGTGTCGAGGACTAAGGATGAGCCGCTAACCGGAGAGCCGCGCCTGACCGGTCCGCTGTCCCGGTCATAGAGCTCCGTCAGCGGCACCGGCCCCCGCTCTGCCTTCACACACACACACACACACACACACACACACACACACACACACACACACACACACACACACACACACACACACACACACACACAGCCATACGTTGCTCTGCTACTTACGCCCGGTGTCTGGAGAAGCCCATGGACAACAGCACGTCCAGGTTGGAGCTGGATTTCATCGAGCCCGGTCGGCTCTGGCGAAGCCTCCGGGGGAGAATTTTGCTGTACAGGTCCTCCTTGGCCGCCATAGTCCGGTCCTCCACCGGCGTCCAGCAGTCCTACCCCGAGTCCGTTACAGCTCACGGTCAGTCCCGCGGTCAGTCCATGAGCCTCGGCAGCTGGTCCGCTTGAGCTGGAGAGCTGAGAGCGGCGGGACGCAGTGAGGGGAGCGGGCGCGCGGCGCGGGGCGGCGCGGCGCGGGGCGCGCTGAGAGCGGCGGGACGCAGTGAGGGGAGCGGCGCGGCGCGGGGCGGCGCTGAGAGCGGCGGGACGCAGTGAGGGGAGCGCGGGGCGCGGCGCGGCGCGGCGCGGCGGGACGCAGTGAGGGGAGCGGCGCGGCGCGGCGCGGGGCGGCGCTGAGAGCGGCGGGACGCAGTGAGGGGAGCGGCGCGGCGCGGGGCGGCGCTGAGAGCGGCGGGACGCAGTGAGGGGAGCGGCGCGGCGCGGCGCGGCGCGGCGGGACGCAGTGAGGGGAGCGGCGCGGCGCGGCGCGGGGGGCGCTGAGAGCGGCGGGACGCAGTGAGGGGAGCGGCGCGGCGCGGGGCGGCGCTGAGAGCGGCGGGACGCAGTGAGGGGAGCGGCGCGGCGCGGCGCGGGCGCGGGACGCAGTGAGGGGAGCGGCGCGGCGCGGGGCGGCGCTGAGAGCGGCGGGACGCAGTGAGGGGAGCGGCGCGGCGCGGGGCGGCGCTGAGAGCGGCGGGACGCAGTGAGGGAGGGCGCGGCGCGGCGCGGCGCGGCGGGGCGGCGCGGCGCCGCGGCTTCTCCGCCCACTGGAGGAAACTGCGAATTCGAGCCGATAACTGAGTTTATAGAATCCAGCGGAGTGGACACAAAACTACTCTGGTCCAACAGAACCAGGAGAAACATCGCAGCTGCATCCAGCCATCTTTAGAAACGACACAAGAAAACACAGCATGATATTAAAATGTATTTTTAATTTCAGTATAAAATTATAACTTCTAAAAATATATCTCTCATTACAGAAAATAATTACAGAATTTTAGATTGTTGCTACTGATAATTTCAAACTCCACCTAATTTTCCCTCCAGCTGTGGAGCTTGTTTTTTATTCTGGATGCAGAGACACTGGAGCCTCACTAACTAGTTTAATTCGTTTCCAAGCGTGGATCATGATCTGCTGGTCCATTGTTACAATAAGGCCAACCAGAGTTTGCTGGGCCTAACAACGGGACTGCCACTCTGCTAAATGCTGTTGTGCTCCCGAACATTTCCTGTACTGATCAGCGGTGAGCTGGGTCAGGTTAGTGAAGGCCTCCAACAGAGCTGGCAGATGGGATGTAGGGTGAGATGACACAGAAGACACAGCCTGCCTCCTGGAAAGCCTGCCTCATCTCCACCTGGTGGGCAAACAAAGACACTGCATCAGACACAGAGGCCACTGGCCTCACACAACACAGAGTCCATCACAGGGCTGTGTTGTTTTACGGATACAAAATATATCAAGGAGTCATAATTGTTAGTGTCTCTCTTCCAGACTATGACAGGGTCTTTAAACATTGCATTCATTGTTGTGTTTGATGAATCGCATTTGAATATCACAATGGAATGCAAGGTTGACACAGACATTAAACCTTTCTGTCTGATATTAAATCAGACTGTACCTGTTCATGTTTTAGGTCATATAAAACAGAAGAATAAGAGAATTTAATAAAAACCTTTCATACGTTCCCAAGTATTTGGTAGAATTTACTATTAAATTATAAGAATTGAGTCAAATGTTTTGGTTTGTTTTTCCTTTAGAAGCTTCAGTTAGCTGGTATTTTAGCACATTCCTCCTGACAGAATGGCTATAACTGAGTCAGGTTTGTCTGCTGAATTGCTTGCACATGGCTTTGAACCATTGACTTCCTATGTCAGGTCATCGTGCATTTGGAAAATCCATTTGTGCCCAAATTTCAACTTCCTTGCTAATTTATTGAGATTTTGCTTCCATATTACCACATGATGTTCTTACATTATGACTTCCTCCTGCAATAAAACACTTAAACAAAATGACGCTGCCAGCCCCGTCCTCAGGCTGTAAGCTTCTCCATTTCTCCTCCAAATGTGATGATGGCCATTAAGGCCACTTCCATTTGGCACGTCTCCGTAAGTTACGGTTTCTGAGTGCATTTGCAAAGTGTGTTATTTATGCCACTTTAGGAGCAATGACTTCTTCCTGTCTGAGTGGCCCTTCAGCCCATGTTTGTGCAGGACACTTCACTGTGGATAACCAGACTGTCACCAGCATCAGCAGCATCTTCACAAGATCCTTTGCTTTTGTTCTGCTCTTTTCATACTCTTAACACACTCATGTCTGGGACACATCTCCCTTCAGTTCCTGGACAGCATGGGGCTGGACATTCTCATGTTTCTAATATAATTCTTTGACCAGATGACCTCAGAACCTTCAGTCTTTTTGAAACTGGAGGAACCAGACGTCTAGACGTCTCTTACTGATATCTTGCCCGTCCTTCCTTCATGACATATCGTCAGATGAGTTTTTACCAAATTGACGAAAATTGTGATTATTAACTAGCAGTACTAAAGTCGCACCCACAGTGAAGACGGTATTTAAAATTCCTTAACAACAATAATTAGCTTCATGGCAAACAACATAATTTTACTTTTCTAGCTTCCATAAGCAGCTAGCTGAGCTACAGAGCTAACACTAGTGCAGGGGTGTCAAACTCCAGTCCTCAAGGGCCACTATCCTGCAGTTTTTAGATGTGCCACAGGTACCAAACACTGCAATGAAATGGCTTAATTACCTCCTTCTTGTGTAGAGGCCTAATTATCTAATGACCTAATTATTCTATTCAGGTGGTGCAGCAGAGGCACATCTAAAGGTTGCAGGGCTGTGGCCCTCAGGACTGGAGTTTGACACCTGTGCTCTAGTGCAACAAATAATTTGGGGTTCAGCTGAGTTTTTTTTTTTAATTCCTCTCATCCTGTTTAAAAAAAGTTAATGCGAGAAGCTATTTTAAACAGGCTGTTATTTCCTGATACTTGTGCTGAGCTGTGATTGGGTTAGATTTCTCTCTTCTTCAGTACAGTCACACATCTCTGAGCTTTATTCCCAAACCTACCCTGCCAATGCACGCAATTCTTTCCATCTCACAATCATGCACTACTTTGCATGGTTAGCACAGATAATCACAATAAAAACCTTTTAAAAATTCCTATAATGTGACAAAGTCAACCAGTTCAATCATCCTCAGCTGTAATTGTGGAGAAATAATTAAAATTAGCTGAGGGTTCTCTCCATGTAGGATAAGTGGGTATTGACAATGGATGGGAGGATTTGGTGGTTGTGTGAATTATTTTTTGCCTTCATCAGCCTGAACCATTTTCTGTTTAACAGTTAAAAAATGAGCTTCAGTCCTCAGAGTAAAGGAGAACAGCCTTACCAGCCTGACCTGGTCCAGACACAGGCCCACCACGGCCCCCCCACTGCCGGGGAGCTTCACTGCTGAGCCAAACTGTCAGATCAGACAGAGTGTTCATCAATAAATGTACAGTGGGTGCTCTTGAGGGAGCTCAGTTTTCACCTCCTAACACCCACCTGCCTCGCCAGCTGAACCATCCTGAGGTTCCCAGGACCCAGACAGTCGTCAGTGTAGATAGACCTGTAAACCACATTACTATCAGATCAGGCAGCTGTAGAATCTAAGCATTTATTGAGAAAAGGTAACAAATATTCACTTTGTTATGATGTAGAAGATCATCTATCGTAATGAAATAACACTACAATGGATTAGTACTAGAGCCAGGCTAAGAAAAATGAAATTAAATTGCAAAGATATAGTCATAATATTGAGAGAAAAAAAGTCTTATGATAGTAAGTCATAATAATACAAGAAAAAAGTTGTAACATGATGATAGTTATAATACTAATAGAATGAAGTAACATTTTCATGATCATTCCTACATGAAAATAATTTTAAAAAATGAGGAATATTGAGCATCTTGTGAAATTATACTTCAATATCAGTTTTACAAATATTAATTTTCACTTTCTGTTTCCAGAAGACGAATTAAACTGAACTCCATGGCTACGTTTAAAGTTTGTTGCTTCATAATCCTGTTTGATTCTCTTCTCTGGTGAACCTCTGAGGTCCTCACACACCCACTGCAGTTACACACACATTACATCACACAGGTGGACTCTTCCCATTAGCTCCAAATGGTAGAATTTGATTTTATTTCGGAGTATTAAACTGAGTGAATACAAAAGCCCACATTTTCATATGTTTATTGTAGCAAAAATGTGAATATTGTTTCTCTCCCATTTTTCAGATATGAGGTACTTTGTGTTGGTCAAGCACATAAAATCCCAATAGAATCAGTTTATTTTAAAGAACATTGCCTATTGCATCTTTGCCTAGTAACAGCATGCTAAGAGTCTCCTGCAGATGCAACAAACACTCTGTATACTAGACCAGAGAACCCGGGGTTACCTGCGCAGCTCAAAGTTCTGGTCCATCAGTTGGGCCAAACGAGTCCAGTCTCTCTCTTTAATCACTGACCTGAGGGGAGAAAAACAACAAGCAAAAAACGTCCTCAGGTCTGAGTTTGGATCTATAAATGAGCTCAGACCCGACTTATCCACACTGAAGCTAAAAGTCAGAAAACAAGTGAGATTTGTTTATTGCTTCTCACTGAGCAAACTGCATCTCCAACAGAATCCAGTAACATTTCTCTCTACACTTTTTGTCATGAATCTAATCTGTCTGTCTATGGAGGGAGAAATTGCTAATAATATATGTAATGAATGAAATAAGAAGTTTACGAGAATGAAAACAGACAGTGTTTACATGCACAGGTAACACATACATCATGTGCATAACCATGATCAGATGTGCAGTTATTATTCCAATGAGGATGACTTTTCTCCACTGTTAAATATTCAGCCCTACATTAATTTTGTTTTAAAAAAATTAAATATACTGTCAAGAATTACCATAAATACTCCTGAATTACTTCACATACTCGGTCCCACTTTAATAGAAACACCTTGTTCCCAAAAAAACTAAAATATGCTGAATTATTATAAATATTCTGTCCCAAATTACCTTAAATGAGATGTTCAAATGATCTGAAACATGCTATGCTAACTTACCTTAAAATTGAGAACTACTTTACTTAAACCACACCATTCCTTAAAGCCTAGTGTATACTGTCATTAATAACCATAAAAACTCTGCCCCATTTTACCTTAAATATTCAGTTCCATGTTACTTGAAGCACAGCGTCTAAAACACCTTAAAGGTTCCATCCCAAATAAATAAAAGAAGCTGTATAAAGTTACCTGAAAACACCCCGGACTAAATCACTAAAAATATGTTTGAAATTAGGTTAACGTTCTTACCCACACAGCACTCAAAAATTATCCAAAGAAAATTTACCAAATTCAAAAATCTAAACAGAATTTCTAAACAATTTTTTTTCTGATTCATTGTTAAAAAGTAAACATTTGACATCATTATCATCTTGCTGGCCGCTTACCAAAGAGTTATGTCAACTCATTGATATCATGTGATTCCAAGAAAGTATATTGGAAACTTAGGCTAAATTATGTGTTGTTCCAGTAAGGTAAGATAATTTGGATTATATAGCACATTTTCAGCAACAAGGCAATTCAAAGTGCTTTACATGAATTAAAAGGTAATACAAACAAAATAACAAACCAAAGGAAGAAAATAGAGGAAAGAAAACTAATCTAATGTTGTTCTAAAGTATGTAAACTAAGTGCTCCTGTTCAGGGTTGCTAAGTATCTAATTCCATTTCTAAATAGTGAGTAATCTACAGTTTCTGATAAAATAACCTAAAGAGGTACTGATCTAATTCCTTTTCTGGGTTAAAAGTAACATAAACTTAGCAGTGACTGTTCCTGTTAAGTATTTTTGGATTCCAAGTTAAAGTTATTCTAATTCTAATTCTGATTCCATTTCTGGGCTGTATAATATTGACCTAAATAGTGCGTACTCCACAATTTCTGACATTACTAATAAACTAAAATAATCTTCTTTGGGTAAATAGGGAGTACTTCACCAAATGGCAACATTCAGACAAAACAATAGGCAAAACAAAGACATGAGTGAAGGCAGTGAAATCACAGGGCCATGAAACCACGTTACAGAGCCTCCCGGCAAAGTCTGATAAAGATGTTATCAAGGCATGATGTCCTTAGGAGCTTTCAGCTTCGCAACTCCATGGATACAGGAGGGGTTGAGGAGGGAAGAGCGTTGTGTTTACATATCTTCAAGGAGATTAGAAATATGCAGCCCTTCCAAGGCCACACGGGGAAAGCCAATTCAGAGACAGAATGTCTTAGGTCGGGAAGATTATAAATTTCAATCTTCCCTAAAGTCTCTCCAATACATCTCATTTCCCAATCATCCAAATTAGTTTGGTCGTTCCACTGAACCAAATCTAGCAACTGCTCCAAGATCGATTCCATCCCGTTAGTGAGTTTTAGAGCCCTCGTCTCTGTCCACACCAACAGTCTGAGTGTTTGCTAGTTCACCCAAGTCCGTCACAAATCCACAAGCTCCAAAGAGCAGAAATCCTGGTATCATAAATAAATCCAGGGTTAATCCCACCAGGTGTGTCCCTGCAGGACAAGAGGCTCGCCTGTGCCCAGACTTCTCGTCAAAAATTTGACCAATTGAATTGAGAGATCAGTTGACCAGATCCATAATTTGTAGATTTGGAGGATGTGCAAAGAAAGGCTCAAAAAATATAGAAGACAGGACAAAAACGGAGCAAACAGGGCAGACAAGGGCAGGGAGGGAGCAGAGGAAAAAAGCGTCCTCCATCATCGAGAGCAAGAGTACAATACAGCTGAATTCATGATATGCGACTTATGTGATTTAATATACCAAAATTTAAAAAATGCAAATCAGCACCTTATTACTGCAGCCATCATTCATCATATCTAATATCAGTACCAGATTGGAGTTTAAGATAAAGCATAGTGAGGCACCGGTCTGAGAACTTTATGTTACATCCTAGCTGATCCATCCATCCATCCATTTTCTTGACACCCTTGTCCCTTGGTGGGGTCAGGGGGTGCTGGTGTCTATCTCCAGCTGATGTTCCGGGCGAGAGGCGGGGTTCACTCTGGACAGGTCGCCAGTCTGTCGCAGGGCAACACAGAGACACACAGGACAAACAACCATGCACACCTAGGGACAATTTGGAGAGACCAATTAACCTAACAGTCATGTTTTTGGACTGTGGGAGGAAACCGGAGTACCCGGAGAAAACCCACGCATGCACAGGGAGAACATGCAAACTCCATGCAGAAAGGCCGGGGCCGGGAATCGAACCCAGAACCTTCTTGCTGCAAGGCAACCGCTCTACCAACTGCGCCACTGTGCAGCCTCATCCTAACTTATACTTCCCCCAATCGAAATTTAAAAATTGTGATTTCATAAAGAAATAATGTAATGCCCCATTCCATATCATAAGTTATTACAGGACAGGAAATAAGAATCTTTAGATTTTGAGTGGAAAATACTTCTTCCAATACTTAAGGTTTTTTTGGTGAGGACCTACCTCGCCTGATCTGTGAGCTCAGCAAAGGTCTTCATGGCCTCGACAACCACTGGTTCCCCTGCATGTAGACGACCAATATGAAAGCAGTTTAAGAAAAGCACGGAAGGGATTTTCAGTTTAAAGGTTCTCAAAGTAGTATTGTTTGAACTTAAAACAATAAAGTCAAGGAATGGTTAAAAACAAACAAACATTGAGTATGGCAGCTTACTTTCTGTAGGAAATACAAGCATGCCAAACTTTACTGGTCTTTTATAAACCAGTATTCAATAAGTGCTTTAAGAGACGAGAGTCATTCCCCTCCTACTCCAAACAACCACAAGCTGTTGGACTGAAGGACGCACCGCTGAGCCAACGCTGCCGGATGTTGCTATGGATACGTCCAGAGTCGCTGGGGTCACTCAGGTAGGCCAGCCAGAACGGTGGAAGGTCACTCATGTCCATAGAAGCGTAGTTCCCTGAGAGAGGACAAATCCCACAGGAAGAATTATCTACTGCAGCACCTTGTTCCTTCAAGATCCACCTGACAGCGAGCCAAACAGCAACGGCAACTCTTACAACATGACATAAGGATACATTCCATAATGCAGTAGTTAAAAGTAAATTATATTCAAAGTTATATTCTGTCTAAAACGGTTTCATGAAACTACCACATTTCATCATCTGTTTACTTATTGACATCAGTACCGTAGCCTTGCTCATCCATGAGCTTCTTGCTGAAATCCATGTAGACCAAACCTTCATACACCTGCAAGGACAGAGGGACCATGTTTCCTGTCAGTGTTGTTGCAAACAGGTTCTCAAACCTCATAGAACAAGTCCCACTTCCTTATATAATAACTGCCATACTGGCAGACATTTAGAAAGGGCAGTTCATGTGAAACAAAACATTTTAAATAAGTAGTACTGCTGCTTTGATGAAAAGAAGTAGCTTAGCTGCACTCAGCACAGCTCCTAAGTTAAAAATTGGAAAAATTATTTGGAATTCCAGGTAGATAAAGTTGGAGGTATATCCACTACCATTTGGATTATTAAAAAAACAACAACACTTTGGCATAAAATCCACACAAGATGTTTATTTAGTGTTTGAATGCATCTAATATCCAGAAAAACACACATTAGCTAGTCTTGCTAACTGTTAGCCTGGCCACATAAAACCTGGAAGCAATGTTATTCCTAGATTTGAGATCCATCTTCAGGAGTAAATAAAATGGAGAATCTGGAGCCAGCAGAAACCTGCTCCCAGTTTACTGCTGACCACTTCGCTTCCTGAACGCTGTCCGCAGCAGATCACTGAGTATCTTCTGTTTGAAGTCAAGATCAGATTACTCATCTACATAAAAACCTAAAGTTTTAGATTGCTATATATTTTGTAATGACAAGCTGATACTAGTGTGGTGGTTTTTCACTTGAGTTAAAACACATTTAGGAAAATTTGATCAGATTATCAATACCAGAATTGATAGAGGGTTTACTTTCTTTTTACCGTTACTGTTGAAAATTCCCTAATCCTTCTCTTGTAAATAGCCGATTTCAAAAATTTCACCGGGGGTTCACTGACCTGCACCACTCTGTCCTGCAGGCCAGCCGTGATGAACAGCTCATCGGTCTCCACACTCAGGATGAAGTTGGCTCGGATCGGTTTGGGAAGATCCTTCAAAACAACAAAAAAGAAATTAGAGTAAAACTCAGCAGTCTGCTTTAATCCATCTGATAAGCAGGATAACAGCGGTCGTGATTTTATGCTCTTACATTGTCAGTGATGTTGTAGAACTCCATGAGACACTTCAGCGTAGCTGAAACGATGGCACTGAGATGTAGAATGATAATAGAAAGTATTTACTCCGCTCAGAATGAAAATAATTAAATAGCAATATGTGGGAAACAAACTATAT
Organism: Poecilia picta; assembly: GCA_033032245.1. Taxonomy (NCBI): domain Eukaryota; kingdom Metazoa; phylum Chordata; class Actinopteri; order Cyprinodontiformes; family Poeciliidae; genus Poecilia; species Poecilia picta. The sequence goes on along the minus strand of CM065365.1, from coordinate 1,513,951 downwards.
ACCTGCTTCCAGCAAGGCCCTAAACATAAAGAGAAATGATTTCATCAGAACAACTGAACATGTTGCTTATCATGCAGTGAAGCACCAGTTGTTCTGTCTGTCTGTACTGATCCTTACCACTTGCCGAGGAATGTTGGTGTCATACTTCAGGGTGAAGTTCTGCTTCGTTAAAGCAATGCTGCAGCAAAAGAGAGTGAAATGAGAACTGAGTGTAGCAATACTAAAAAAAGAAGCTCAATGAATAAGAGGAAAATGTCAGTAATTTCGAGAATTTTCTTCCTGGAGGTCTGAGCAGCATACATGTTTTATGTCGTTTTCAGAACTCCGTAAAACAAATATGAAGTTTCTGTGATTTGGTTGGATTACATTATTTTATGAATTTGACAAGCTGTTTCATGCTTTAACAGCAGATGCTGTGTAGCAACAACAGTATGGCACAGGTTAGCACAGCAAAGCTTAGCAGTTAGCTTAGCTTTGCTTGCCAGCTTAAGAAAAGGCATGATGGATGCAGAGCTGAGTTTTCTTGTTAAATTTAGTGCTGATCATTTTATTTATTTACACTTTATGTAAATTAAGAAAACAAGAAAATTATGTGAGAAAAATTAGTAATAAAAATTGATAAATTGAAAGAAAAGTTCTGAGCTGTTGATTTTAATTATTTGTGGCTTAATTGGTGAAAACAGAAATAGTTTAATCCAAAGAGAAGTGTGATTCTTATTTCAACTACATTTAAAAATTGACTTTTTACTACTTGAAATTAAAAACAAAACTAAATTTCAAAAATGCTTTATTGATCCCAAAGGGAAATTAAATAAATCAGATATTTGTGCTTCCATGGAAGTGCCAATAATGGTGAATGTAGTGAAAATAAGTACACAGACATATAAAACGAACAGAATTCAAAGCAATCCAGACTAGACAAATTTTACAATGCCACCAGAATAAGGGAGCTAACAGCCTCACCCTCGTTTGGAGCAGAACTGGTAGAACTTCTTACACGTAGCCTGCAGCAGCCGCAGACCTCCCAGGTACCTGCAACATTCACAACAGAAGCAGAAGTGTTTGTATGAATGTGATCAACGCTGTCCTGTAGCTTGGCCCATATCTAGGGTCCCTCACCCCTCCCTCCTGCTGATGCAGAACAGATCCTGCAGACTGCCAAACTCTGTGGGATCATTCAGCGGGTGAGGGACTAAAGCCTGGAAACCACAAAGAGTTAGCATTTTAGTTCAACGTGCCGCCAGTGAAGGTGGTCTATGGAAAAGGGCGTGTTACCAGAGTCTGACTCTCCACCAGAGTAACCTCAGCCCAAAAGTTAGAGATGGTCATGGCGATGGTTTTCCCATTGAAACCATCTGAGGGATTTCCCATTAATCCAACCCTGTGATTCAAGATGAGGAAATCTCTATTAAGAACATCATCTTGATGAGTTTTAACATTCTAAGAAAAGAAAAGGTAGGACACACCTGGCTGTCCTACCTGGCATATGAGCGGCATGTGATTGGTTGAGCGGGGTTGTCCTGCTTCTTGGTGGAGTAGTGAGTCAGCCACTTTGTGTAGTCTGACAAGCCCTATCAAAATAAAGAAGTTTCTCAGATGCTTTGGGAACTTTATCATAGCTTATTGTGAATTCATAGCGAATTCTTAATGTTGAAGCATTACTTAGATATCTTCCCAGAGTTCATTAGCATAGAAAGAAAAATCAATTATTACTTAGGTAGCATTTATAAAAATAGTTTTATTAATGTATCTGTTAAAACTGTCACTATGTCATGACAGATTAATATAAGGCAGACAATATGCAAAAAAAAGAATAAAAAACAAAAATCAAGCTCCTCTGCCTCCTCTCTGTTCCTACTGCCACCTGCACAAATACAAGTCAGAAACAACCAATCAGAGCCAGGAGGAGGGTTTTAGCGCCATCAATCTTTCTCTTGTAAGCGCTGCTCGCACCCTCTTCTTTGCTTGTTGCTATGCTACAGCTAGTTCACCAGCTTGTGGTGAATGCTCAAATGCTCAGGCTAGTTAGCTTTGCCATCGATGACGGTGGATAAACAGTCATCTTGGAACATTTTCAGCGCATACACAAGGGGGATTGACAGCGCTAAAACCTTCCTTCGGGCTCTGATTGGTTGTTTCTGAGTGGAAGCAGCATATTTTTGCAAGTGACAGAAGCAAAGGAGCTCCATTTTTTTTTTTACAGATTGTCATTTTAAAGCATACTTCAGTCAAAACAAATGTATAGATATAGAAAATGTGTATATTTCCACATAGAACAAAGCAACAGACTATTTATAAGAATGTTTCCTTAAGTTGTTGAATTTAAGTTTGTTAGGAGAAGTGATGGTTATAAAGTCTAACAGCTGCTCAGAGGAAGGATCTGGGATTATGCTTCTTTGTGTGCCTAGGATGCAGCAGTCTGAGCTTTCCAGTTCTGGGGGTGGGGTGGGGAGGCACAACGTTAAACCTGTTTCAGATCCCAGAAACAGATACAAACCACTTGTCCAATGAGCTGGAACCCAGTAGGAAGCTTCATTCCAAACACGTCCAGCTGCTTCTCATTGATGAGCCACTCCTGGGAACAAAGGCGGGACAGGACAGTATGTCAACACTTCTTCCTAACTTCACGACAAACAGCTGCAGTCATTTCTGGAGTTGGTCTTCAGAAAACAGTGCATCTCAGGTTGACGTGACACTTCTCTAGAAGTTGCTTCCCACAGCAGTCAGCGTGTGACCAGTGCAAAGAGAAGATGTGTTAACACACACATGCACGCACACACACACACACGCACACACAGACACACACACACTCACACACACACACACATAGGACATGACTTCCCTTTCTGCTGCTGTGTGCGGACAGCTATTTGGTCTCTTTGAATACAAAGGCAGTTGCAGCAGTTCTTGATAAGATTCGAGTTTAGGAACTGAGAGTTAAAGAGTTGACCTGGTTAGAACAGGAAGAGTCCTGCAACACTTGGTTTAAACCTCTTTTATAGTTTATGCAGAAAAAAAAATATTTCCTGTTTGTGATGTTTGTTTTTTCATGTCTACTTAAATATAGGGATATTTTAAATAACCAAAAACATATCCCATAGTTTAATTTTTTTCTAGCAGCTATTATAGAATATAGAATGCTGTCCTGTTAGAAACAATGGTTTGCTCAATATGTTAACAGCAGGATGGCAGCAACAGGTACTCGTGCTTTGTTGAACCAAATATTTCTTAGCATGTGGTTCCTTTCACATTGAATAAATGGACTTAGACGTTGGTTATAAGTGGTGCAACAGGAAGTGAACTTAACTTTTTATGCTGCAAAAATAGGAAGTCATAATAAAACTACAAACCAACCAAATGAACATCACCTACGAACCCAGAATAGTCCAAAGGTCCGTTCCGTGGCTCGAGTCTGTAGGCTGAGAAAGTCGGACATGTAGGACAGCGTGTCTCTGCAGATGCAGTAGAACACCACGCTGGCCAGCCGGGACGCTGTCCGCCCTTCCTCGGGTTTCTCCAAAAAGCGAGTTATCCTGGCTCAGAAGCCGAATGGGTTAAAAACATGAAGAAGCTGGAAGCTGAGGTTCATAAAACAATCCTCACCTGTGGGTCTCTGGACAGACCTCCACAATCCCCCTGGAGCTGCTCCACTCACCTTCCTCCAGCTCATAGTAGATGATCAGCTCTCCAGGCTGAAACACACACAAGAGAATGAATAAAAACCAACAATCAAACGGATCATAAAGAACTGCTCCAAAATGGAGGCCCTTTGACTGCCAAACCCACATCACTACCCTCCACCACAACTGGTTTGAGGAGCTTGTGCTGAGATATTGGGTTTGCTTTTGCACTATGGTCAAACGTCCCCACACTGGTCTCTTCTCTTGTGTCCAACGGATCTGGTTGCAAAAATCTTGTGGTCCTTTAAAAAGCAACTTCATAGGTAATGCTGCCATATTCTTCAGAGAAAAAAAACACTATAAAACAACCTTTACAGACAAGCCACACCTGCTAAGTCTTTTTCAACTTTTCCAGCTGTTTTACTGTCCAGATTGAGATGGAACACTTGGGTTTTTTGTGATTTCTCTTGGCATTGCATAATCCAACCTTGGGGTCAATTTGTTGGAACATCAACTAATGGGAAGACTGACACTTGTCTAAAATATGTTTGACTGAGTCATGAATAAACTCTCAGTGGAATTAAGGACTATTTGGAACTTCTGAGACTGATGCACAGCAACAACTGCTTCTAAAAGGTCATTGTTGATGTTTTTTCACCACGTTGGCCTTGTTTCAACACACACCTATCTGTGGCAGAGCAACAACTATGTTTTACAGAAGAGGCTAAGCTTGCTGATGATTCATAAATCAAATAAGTATCGAACTATTTACCATTCTAATGAATGTGCAAGGTTGTACTTGGTGTTTTTCAATGACCTCGTTCACGTTCTTTACATTTTCCGTTTTTGTGTTTTCAGTTTAACATTAAACAAGACGAGGTTGCAGTTTACACTTTGACCACAAGATGGCGATGTTACCCCTCGACTTTAGTGCTGTGTGTTGAGGTGAGAGATTAGCTTCTACTTTTTACATGCATATGCTGCGTGGCATTTGCATTCAGATGTAGAAAATTCCAAGTTACAAGTCGTAAAAAATCAACTGGAACGTCTTCTGAAATCAGATCAACTACAACTACAAACTGAACAAATTAAAAGTAGTGCTTGCTTATTATGAAAAGTAAAGCTTAAAAATAGAACATTTCTGAAGAAATTTGAACGGGGCCTGCCAAAGTGTTAGAACCCAGCGTTCTGATGGTACAAATCAGAATCAATGCTAAAGTAAGCTGCAAAGTACTCAATATCATGTGGAGAGTCACAAGCATGCTGAGTAACATGGGCTTATGCCATTCAGTATGTTGAAATTAGTGTACAAGTTAAAATGAACCAAATTGCTAACATTAGCCTAAAGGTTGTCAGTAGCATGCGGGGCATCACTCCATTCAGTGTACTAAGCATGGCTAATAGAAAAATAGCTAAAAGCTTTTTGTTAGGGAACAGGCTAATGCTAATGGGGGACAGTGAAATGCTAATGCTTGTACTAATATTTGTGCTAATGTGTAAATTCAGGTAGTGCACCGACTAATAGCACCGCCTAAGGCGGAATATTTAGGAGGAGTATTTAGGCTTTTATTTTGAAATTTCCAGTAAACTTTATTTTGAAATGGCTGCACTAATCCTCTTAGTAACAGCAGTTGGGTTAAATCAGTTATGCCCAAAACATTCTGCCATGTCTGTAGTTCTAACATTCTGCTCAACCTCCTTCTGTAGTAACTCAGAGTTCCACCATCATTGTAGTTCTAAACTGCCAGCCTTCCTCTCTAGTATTAATGTAGCTTTAACCTTGTAGTTCTAAAGCGGAGCTCTGGCCTCAGCCAACTGTCGTGTGTGTGAGACAGAAAGGTGGAGAAAGAATTCTATCTTTGTGAGACAGCCAGTCAGTTTCTCTGAAAAAAGCAGTCCGAACAACTCCTTCCCATTCAGGAACCAAGACGTATTTAAAAACCATTTGAAGGGTGCGAGAGGATTATTTCTCGTCTTTGATACTAACGGGATTCATATCTGTACCTTATTTACAGTAATAGCAGCAATGAGAGAGAGATGGTGTCATTATGACCGACTTTCATATCAATAGAGTCATATTTGTGGGCGTGAGGGCGAGTTAAAATCTGTTTTGGGGTCAGAAATCCACTCCGTTTCTCACTCTAGTGGAGGAATATTGCGCAAGGCGGTGCACTAGCCTGGGAGATTTTTATTTTATGGAAAAGGCTAATAGTGAACTGCCTAAGAGAGTGCACTAACTTGAGAGGAAAATTGAGGCTTTTATTTTGAAATTTTCAGTAAACTCCATTTTAAAGGGGCACAATAATCCCATGTGTAATAGTGCTTGGGTTAAACCAGTCATATAATGCCCAAAACAGCAATTACCTGCTGTGAAAAAATATGAAGGCTTTTATTATGTAGGGTATGTGATGCTCTCATTTCAACAGTCCATTGTGATTGTCAGTTAAGGGGTATCAAGTTTCATGATTCATATGGTACTTACTTCCTTTGCTGACTGCCATATTGTCTGTATTAAGTATTCCGTCAATGTGCCATTTCTATATTTCTAAATGCCAGATTAGCCTTCTGTAGTAACTCATTGATTTCACCATTACTGTAGCTTTTAATTGCCTGCTCAGCACCATTATATGGGGTCATAATGTTCAGTTCCAATGGTATCAATGATATCAGCAGTGATGTCATCACCCCGAGCGGGGAGAATAGTGATGACAATTCTAGGGGCCCTGACCAACAGTGGACCCTCCACATTTAATTAATTTATTTATTGTTCATAGAAATAAAAAAACAGCACTATACTGAGAAGCAATGAGTTTATAGCAGTTGTTCAAATGATCTAATTGTCTGTTGATTTGCAGCAATCCATGTTAATAGCAAATATAGAGGGCCCCAAAATAAAATTCCGCTTTGTCTCCATGGAGGCTTGGGCCAGTGCCCTGATGTCAACATTTCCACAGAAAATATTAAAGATTGTGACTGTGGCATCTGTTACACACACCTGGACTGGTGTCAGTGTAACAGATGCTGATTTTCCTGTAAAATGTATAGAACAGGTTGGAGGGATGAGGCAGAAACAAACCTGTTCTTCACTAATCCTCCTGGAATCTGTTCTGTTTAAACATTTTTTAAACATTTACAAAGAGCACCAGAACTGATCTTTCTTCAAAATAATCATTGTGTCCATGTTATTTTCTTTGTCATTCTAGACCAGTGTTTCTCAACCTTTTTCAGCCCAGCGCCCCCTTAGTCTTTATCCAGGTCTCTCACTGCCCCCCACCAAAGAATTTGTAGGCTACTTTGCACTGACCATTATTTTATCATTAATATTACTATCACTATTGTAGATGTTTGGATATTTATGCTTGTTTCTTTATTTATCATCAAAAATAATTTCACAGAGAACAAAAAGCCATGTGAATAGAAATTATTTTCACAGGTCTCTACGAAAAATGCAATGAACATTAAATTTAAAATTGGTAGGAATAACAGCAGCCAATCAGAGTGGAAACAATATTCTTATGTTGTACCATTTTCTAGTTGTTAAATATTCCACAAAATGACAAGATAAAAGATGTACAATATGCCAGTTTAAACTTTGAACTATTTGCAAAATGACTGAGCTCTGCAACATTAAAACATGGATAGAACTGTAACTACATTAATCATAACTCTTCTTCTCTTCAGTGTTTCTGTCGGTTTCTGGTGGTGGGCTCTGTGCTGCCTTCAGGATAATGGGACATCGGAGCATCATCCATAAAACTTCACCCACATGATATTTAATGTGCAAACCAGAGCTTTCAGTGGAAAAACAAAAGTTCCAGATACTTTTAATGCCATACAAATATGAGACAGAAACATGGATTATATCTTTATATAGACCTGTCTATTGATTATAGATTAATATTTTACTAGACAGAAATTACAAAGAACAAATCTGGTTCTTAATCAAATCCTAATGAGTCAAATTCAAAGTGTCATGGAGTCATCAGCCTCATGACATTAACACTGACATGAAAAATAATATTGAAGAAATAAATATATCAAATCCAATTAAAAACATAAATAAGTGATCAGTAAGATCTTTATTCTCAGTACTAGATGTGGTCTCAACAAACCCATGACATTTCAACAATATTATTTTATCTTCTATCTGGAAATAGTGTGTTTATTCTTGCCATACAGTCTCTATATTAATTATTGATAGAAAGGTCTTGCCATACCAGTTTATTCCTCTGTATTTACTTTAGTTTCCTAGTTTATTCTTGCATTTTGTTCTTCATTCATTTCCATTTAATTTCCTTTGATTAGTATTATCCTCTCTTGGTTTATTGCTATGTCCACTTTAGTTTCTTTCCTGTTGCTAGATTTATTTGATCATTTATTGACCATCAGTAATCTTCACTCATCACCTGCTGCACCGCTTAATCATCATGTTTCACGTCATGTGTTCATTTTTCACTGTTCAGTGTAGGATTCTCTGTTTTTATGCCATAAGTCACATCTAGTTCGTCGCTCCTTTTTATGTCCCGCTTCTCCTGTTTCAGAGTTTTGCGCAATGTGCGCATCATTTTGTTAAAATCCCTAAGGCACATGGCGGCTGGGAAACGTATCGATGGGAAAAAGGCAGACTGACATAAACCTTTTAAAACAACAACAACAATTTCGGTATTCTGATAATTGGAATTTAAAAGACCTGTGGTATCTTTGTTCTATCACCCCGTTTCATACCGGACCACTAACAGCGCCGGTGTTAACGCTATAAAATGAACGATCTCTATTGTGGTATCAACTATGTATAGGTTCATTTTTTCAGAGGGAGACACAGTGAGGGTATCGTGATTTTAGTAATTACATGTTTATAAGAGCGATTTTTTGTTGTCCTTCCATGTAAGCATGCAGCTTTCAAATGGAAATAAAACACTTTTCAATATAAGTTGCTGCTTTGACATGATCACAGAACTGCCAAAACATATGTACAAAAATACCAGACAAAGTGAATCACAGCAACGTTTTGCGCTAAGGCAAAAGCCGTTAAGTAACGTAGGACTCACCTACCGGGCCGCGATGTGTCTCTTTTCCCCCTTTGCTGCTTGTGCCTCAATGTTGGCGCACAAGTAACCGAGAGAATCCGGTTACAGGATTTTCAAAATAAAAGATGCTCCAGACTCAAATAATACGTAAAACGGAAATATTTAATTATTTCTTGCGCCGCGGACCGGTCCGTGGACCGGGGGTTGGGGACCACTGTTCTAGACAATATACTTATTCCTGTAATAACAGGTTTAGATCCTTTAATACAAAGGTACAGCTTATGTCACACACTTAAGTCTCAGAATAACCCCCATTTGTTACCCCATATGCTACTGCATAAACAATATACAATATTTTTGTATGTTTTTCATCTGTACACAAACATGTTCACAGTTCAAAGATGCAACATAGCTAACCAGATTCGACGTATGTAACATAAAAACTATCTAAACAACATAATATTAGATTCCAACAACTTTCAGAACCGTTTTATTTCATAGCTGATAACTGACGGTATGTTTAATTTTGGCCTTCATACGTTTCTCCATGTCCCTCCAAATCCCAGAAGAAAGAGGACAGTTACACAATGAATCTATTGTAGTCTGATTCAACTTGACAATTCTGACTTCTTAACTAAAACGCTGTTGAACTGACGTCAAACTCAGCTATGAGTTCCAACTTCCCGGGTAACTGGAACGCAGCATTAGTTTAAACTTGTCAAGTTTGAGGATCAGCTGCTCATTTGAGGCAGAGCACAATAATTCTTATATCCAGTCACTTCATAGAAGCTCACCTTGGACCTGAAGAAGCGGATAACTTGAGCGATGTCAAAGTTCTGATCAGCACACAGCATGTCTCCAGCAATCTGCTCAAACACAGAGAAAGAAAAGGCTGAATGTTCCTCGCCGTGTCACCCGAATGACCAACTTTCTGTCCGCCTCGTACCACAACAACGTCATCATCCAGCTTGCGACTCCTTATGACGAGCTCCAGGTCAGCCACGGCCCCAAGCTGGTCCTTCAGGGTCGTGCTGCCATCGTTCACTATGTTCTCCACCGGGAAGTCGTTAGCTGTGGCCCATCGCTCATAGTGCTTGTACCTGATCAAAGGAGAGGTAAAGGATTTTCAGCAGCAAACTCAGGCAGTAAGTCCAGATCAACAGCAGCTTGGTTCTGTGACTTACTTGTCTGCGTTGGTGACCAGGTAGACCTCCGTGAAGAGCTGCCGCCTAGAGAGAAGCAACAGGTGACAACAGAAGGTTCTGAACTCTTAACTGGGACATTCCACATCTGATAATGTTAGAACAATTCATGTTTAGTGCCGGTCAAACTTACACGTTGACAGTTTCCCACCAGAAGTCAAGAATCTTCTTTCCCCCAGTTCCAGGAAGCAAAGCCTTGGGTACACCGGTCAGATGGCTGTATAAACCTGTGTCGTCATTCTGGGCAGATAAAAAAAGATTCCCCAAAGCTTTACTCTCAATCTCGTCTTCTTTCCAGCTCATTCATGGTCCAGGTTCTCTTTGATGTGGTTTTGTTTTTGAATAAATCCATTCAGGCCTCAAATACTCTTTGTTTCTTCTGGTCCCCTTTGCTTTGGTTCAATCAGAAAATAGTGATATAGGAAATTGAAAATTTTTTTGCAGAAACATTTCAATTCCAAAATAGCTGTAGACTTAAAAACTAGGACAGGGGTGTCATTTGTGATTTTGTGTTTAGATTATTGTAATTTTTTGTATTTAGAGTTGACCAGAACTCCCTGGAGCAACTGGAGCGCAATGCTGCAGACCGTCTTGCTGACCAAAACAAACAGACGTAAATCTATTACTTCTGTTTTGAACACCCTTCACTGGCTCCTGGTTGTTTGGTTGGGTAAAATATGAGGTTTATTGAATGTTTTTAAGTGCCTAAACTCTATGGGTTCTACTCTTGCAGCCCCATACTCCTTCCAGAGCCCTGAGGTCAACTGACCAGCTTTTACTGCTGTTCCTAAAGTCAGGTTAAAGACTAGAGAGGACAGAGCCTTCTCTGTGGAACCAGTCTGTCTGTTAAGCTTTCTCAGTCGATAGATCAGTTTAAATCCAGACTGAAAACACATTTATTCTCCCCCGCCTTCAACACCAATTAAAGACAAAAGGAACAGGAGAGAAGAAAATTGCTGCAGATGAAATTAGTATTTTATTTATATTATTAGTTATTGGTATCTGCCGATTTCACAACTGTCTTATTATTATTATTATTATTTTTTCTCCCCAGAATTTATTTTATCTTCTTTTTATTATTTGTCTACTGGTGATGTGTGATTGACTGTATCTCATTGGACCGTTGATGGGTCAGGCCTCCAGCAGTGGGAAGAATTTAGACTTTTCAAAAAGCCAATCAAAGTTGAGTGGTTTAGGTTTGACCCAGAAAACAGGTTCAAAAGAGGGTTAATAAAGGGAATAAATAGCACTTTTGACTGCCTACGGTGTGATTTTCTCAATAAGCCACAGAGGAGCTTCGCACCAGTACAATCACTCAGAAGTGCTGCCCTGTCGCTGCGCCAAATCCCGTAACTCAACTGGCCCATTTTAGGTTTGTACTATTTACTTTGGTAAAGCGACACTTGTGTAACATTGTTCTTGTTATTAATTTCAATGGGAGGTTGAGCTCATAAATTCGGCACAATGAAAAGTTAACAAACGTTGTTCCTAAAACGGAACTACGACTTTTAAAAGACCTGCAGCCGTTACATTGTTACGGAGATCTGCAGAGCGGCGCGGTGCAGAGGAGACGCTGGACACGACTTCACTTCCCACAACTTACACAAGTCCCAAATCACCTAGAGCCGGACGTCCCGCTGTGAGGGTAGGAACGTCTAAGTATCACAGGCCGGATCAGTGGACACCGATAGGAACCGGGGCGGTAGGTGATGTTTAAACGCCACTTTCTGGAACGCGGTTCTTCGCAGTGGTCGCACTTTCGTGAAGGATATGAACTTTGCACTGCTTGTTCTGCAACAAACCGCAGAGGTAGTTTACCTTGATCTGTGTCTGCAGGACAGTGCCGTGTCCGGCTACCAGCAGGATGCAGATCATGGATGCAGGTCGGGTTGTTCTGGTCAGGCTTTAAAAAAGGAAGATTTCACTGAGGACCGTCAAAACTCTAACCTTACAGAGAGAGTATACTTCCAGGTGGACCCTTCAAATTAAAATACCACCGTTTACAACTCAAGCTAACAAATTCTTAGATAAACAAATAAAAAAACAAACAAACAGCATTTTACTATTTACATTTTTATTATAAAGACAGACAACTATCATCCAATGTAGGATTTCCTAAACCCATCCCATTCTTTACTTAGTGGTTACATTGTTGCAATGTAACTAAAGTCCCCAACAAGCAGAGAAACGAAAGCAAACCCAGACTTTAATCTGGATGACAAACTTGGTATCGACTGCTTAAAGTGACAATGATAAAAGACATCAACACAAGAATGTAATGTCTAGAGACATTAAAATGACTGCAGTTTAAACTAAGTACAACAGAGTTTAAGCATAAGAAGAGCTTCTTGTACTGGAGTTGAATGATTGATCATACATGCTCTTAGTAAAAGGCATCAAGAAGAGCTTTCCTGAATCTGATTTAAAAAAAAAAAAAAAAAAAAAAAAAAAAAAAAAAAACACGCTGCAGGCCCATTAAGTTAAAAAATAATGTTATAATTCCTAGGTAAATTACATAATTGTTAAGAACTTAAGAGAAAATCTGGAAAATTTCACAAAGGGTGGATGTGAATATTCAAAACAATATTCTAATAATTAACCCATATTGTGCATGCTCAATGACAAGATACATATTTTATAAGCATTTCAAGTACTCTTTTGGCCCGTGTGTATTCATCTTCAAACTGGCAACAAGCTTCACTGAGGGTCCGAACTCGATGACCCCACAATGCCATGCTGTCGCAAAAGGTTCCTCAGGATCTGATTCTTGGATTCCCAGCTTTCCACCTATGAAAACACACAAATAAATCTAATTTCTTAAGATAGTATTAGAAACAATGACTACAAGCTAGAATTTAAGGGAAAATACTTAATGATGTAAGAGAAGGGATAAGTTCCACCTTAAGATTGACCTCTTGACCTGGTGCAGGTAGTGGGAGTCAGAAGGAATACTGTTTACATCCCTCTTGTTAGTTGATTTTTTTTATGCACAAATATTACATGTACTTTTTTCAGTTTTTTTTAATGCAGTATGTTATTTTTCAATGACTCCACAGTATTTTTCTACAATCTAAATTCCACCCTTATTGCTTTGATTTTTGTATTTTTGCATAAATCTACTTGTGTGTCACTTTGTTGCTGAATTTCCCTACAGAGGAACAGTAAAAGCTATTTCTATTCTATTTGGACTGCATGTAGTTATGATTGGCCAGAAGAGTTCACCAGAGTTCAAACTAATGAATTCAGAATCAAATACTGACCTCATTTTTTCAGGAATGTTTTTTACGACGTTGACCCAACAATGGGTCAATGTTGGGTTAAAAAAAAAGAGAAAGGGAGGAGTACATTTCTGAGAAAAAAACTGAAATTCGGAGGTTGTTTTCTCAGAAATCTACTCCATATTTTTGCCGTCTACAATGGCTCCAACACATCGTCATAGTTTGGAGATTTCCATAATTGCGCACAAAATTCCTAAGAACCACTTTTCCATCTTGCTGAAGACTGGATGTCTGTCCACAACACAATAAACTACTGGATTTAAATTGCCTTCCAATCTGAACATAACAACCCTTTCTATACAGTCTAATCATACTGTTGAATTTGAGTCCAGACGGTATGATTAGAAGACACACCGCATGCTGACGTACTTCCTGTCTTAGTAGTTGGTTGTCGACCCGCAGTCGTTCCAGAACGCTGATATCTTCTCCCAGCTTCATGTTGCTTTGTCTCAGCTCTTTGATGTAATCACAGGCTTTTGACAGGATCCCCCCTTTACTCTGGAAAAACGCCCAGGAATGACGTAAGAGGTGGAGGAAAACCAAACGGTAGTTGGTCAGTTTTGCCCGGGGTCAAAAGTTACCTGGCCTGTCTTGGTGTAGTCGATGTTACACTCTGGGATGGTCTTTGACAGCTGAACAATCCAGTTGTTGATCTTGTCCCTGCGCCTCCGTTCGACTGTTCGAACATTATTTTTAAAAAATTGAGATTTCTTAGAAAGCTGTTGTTAAAAAAATGCATCAAATAGAGCTGAAAATATCAAACTGTTAGTAAAACCCTGTTTTACAATGAATGCCTCAGAGCCTAATATGAGTATTTCACTGCTTATCACAGCTGGAAAGATAGAGAAAAATCTGTTCTTATTGTTCTTAAAGTGAGCTGAAGTTAGCATCTACAGGACAGAGGCTTGTGAAACCTGGAATTAAAGAAATAATAACCACTCAAGAGCTGCATCACTGACCATCAACTAGATGAAAACCCAATAAAATCAGAGTGTGTTTAGCATGCATGCCAACCTTCATTGTGCTGCGCTCGCCGTTTTTCATCCCTGGAGCCCCGAGGAGCTTCCTGCTTTCTACGCACACAATAAATAGACTTAGATGCTTTATTTTGGGGAGTAGAGAAGACATTTATGAACTGAGGCTTATTGATTCGAACCATACAGCATTCTGAGTCTGGATGTACTCACGCTACGTATGGCTGGGTGCGCGGTGCTATCGTCCTCTGACTGGATCCGGTTAAAACTTCTTGGGGTGACATCATCACATAAAGCTGACCTTGGAAAGAAAACCTTACAGTCAACTGCAGAAAGCAACGTCTCTTATGCTACTGCTAATTTTTCATCCTCCTCTTTCCACAGCTTTGGACTCAGTGTTTAAGGAGGCAGTACCGTGTTTTCCAGGCACAAAGTGCCACTTTACAGCACAATCAATATTCAGTTATATTCAGTTGTTATAAAAATCAAATATGACTCTAAAGAAGTTGACATTGTAATTTAACGCCTTAAAATTGGGTCTCTGTCTCTTTAAAAACTCTTCCTCATGAAACTCTGCCTTCTGGAAGTCGTCTCAACGTGGCTCCTCTATTAACCTTTATACAACGTTTTTCCCACCGTTGCGCTGAGAAGTAGCTCCTATAATGAGCTCAGGTGTTTGCTAATTGCTGCTGGCTAGTCTGAAGGAGCAGAATGGGGGGTTTACAGGGGAGGGCTGCTCCTTCTCAGAGCTGCTTGGAAACTGCAGCTCTGAGGAAGAGTTGCATCTTGAAGGTGGAGCTAGTCCACCCAGGCGTTTAGCAAGGGTGAATGGTTGCCATGGGAGATAAAGGATTTCTCAAACATGCATGAAAGAATCAAAGCAACACTTCAGGTATGTTTTTGATGAGGGAATAACATTATAACATGATGTACAGCTCAAAAAAGTTGATTTTACATAATACTGTCACTTTAATTGTGCACAGCTCACCTGTTGGGGTGGTCTGGCCCAGCAGAGTGTCAGTAGCTTGCACTGTGGTTACCATGGTGCCAGCAGTGGCTTCTGCAATGGTGGCCGGGTAATAGGCGTACTGGGTCTCCGCGCTGCCATCTCCTTCCAGCCCTTCTGGCTGAGAGATGACTGCCTACAACCACATATTAAAGACCAGCGGTCACTGAATGGACAATGTGCATCTTAATACCAGTGAAATTGAAAACATTCACACCTGAATTTGTTTAGTTTTTACAACTAGTGTGAATTTTAGGGTGTTAATTTATTGCTCAATAAGCAGGAAACTGTATGTGCTGCTGATATTGCTCTACAGCCAGAGGGCGCTATTCCCACCTGTGTGACAGTCTGTGTGGTTGATGGGAACCCAGCGACCAGACTGACCGCCGCAGCTCCGTCTGTCTGGGCCTCCAGCTGCCCATCTGACACCTGGATCACCCTGTAGGTCACCTGCAACCCAACGGGGAGCCGTCAGAGCTCAGGCTCTCTTTACCTCCGCTTCACATCATGAATGTCCAGCTACACACATCAGCCACACTTATCTAACATGTCAGGTGAGCTCATGAAATGGCCTGCAAATATAAGCGAGTAAGTATTATGTGAAACGTGTTACTTTTCCACAAATATTGCCGACTCCATCGTACCTGCCCACCAGCTCCTTCTGTCTTGAAGACTTGATACTTGATCTGTGGGTCTGTGAAGGTGGCGGCAGACTGGATGGCAGCGATGGCGGCTGGATCTTCTGCTGTAGCTACAGAGCCTAAACATCCCACCAATTAAAGGGTTAAGAAGATGGAGGGGGGAAAAGCAAGAAGAGAAAATGTGTTTTCATTCTGTTGCGTAATAATTCTGCACAGCAATAGTTACTCATATTGTCCTAAGGATACCTTCTTAAGTATTCATGTTTGAGGTGGACAAACACTGTGAAAGCACTTTAGTGGGCGATTAATAAAACTAATCCAAAATAATCCTTTCCATATAATTGTGCATAATTGTGTAGAAACCTTTGAGAACAGAAAACTGGTTCTCTCTCTATTCTCTCTCAGGGATACAAGAACAAAATGTCATCATTGTGTTTTTTAAGCCCTGGTTTGGGAGATGTTGTGTTTGTTGTTGACACATATTCTTTTCTCGTGTTGGTGAAACATGAAGTCGAGGTGCTGCAGTGACAAAAACATATGAAGACCTGCTGGGGGCTCTGCACCTTCGTTCTTGTGAGATATGTTACTGAGCACAAGTGAATGTTACGTCTTACTTCAGAAGTAAGAAGACACATTCTTATTTAAGAATGTTGTTCTTGGACCAAAGGAACCCTTTTCTCTGTTCTCGCTGGCTTTGTACAGTTTTTCTTGTGCTCTTTACTCTCCTCTGCTGGTAACAGTTTTGTGGCTCCCTCTTTAGGCGTACTAAAGACTCTGAGATGCTGAAACATTCTTCATTGTAACCAAAACCTCATCTTGATGTCCTTGATGATTTGATAAGCTGTTCATCCAACCACAAAGTGCACATAAGGTAGATTTGGTGCAGCCCTGTCATCTTTGGAGGTAGCCTCCGCTAACTGAAGATAATGATTTCAAGGGCACCTGCACCTCCTTTGTGTCGACCTGCTGCTTCGAACGGCAGAATCATTTCAGCTGGACTCTCTCAAAGCTTCATTTGTGTGGATGATATGAACAACAGTCCTGAGCAAAAGCTGAGACTGATGTTTGCTGTGCTGCTTTAGGGCTGGATCTTGGATTAGAAATTCTTAGATCTTTTATGTTCTACTAAAGTTCAATGACAAACATCTGAATGGTTTGAACAGGTCATAGCTTTTCTTTCAACGAGCCCATTTCAACTATTTCAGGTCATTTATCCTGGCATGCTGACCAATCCTTGCCTCATCAGAACTTAGAAGTTGCCACATTTCTTTTGTCTATGTACTTTATGGGGTGTGAGAAGTGATTCTCAATGAGACTGTAATGTTCTGATTCCTGAGCAACTTAGGAAATAAATGGTCTTCAGTACCAAACAGCTCCTGGATCGTTGGGCAAAGTTGCTCTTTGATGATTTTTCTATTTCAATTACAGTATCTTGGAGGTACAATGTGAGTGAGCCACTCCCTCGAAAAGAAGCTGAACGTTCTCACGCTGCTTCACTGACTACGTGACACATCTGTCTTCACCTTTTCTTCTCCAGACTTTTCTTTTTACAGGACTGAACCCACATGGTTCAGCCACATGCTTCCTGCAGACTTTCTGTCTGTGTGTTGAAACACAGAAACCTGCCTGCTGCTGTTCTTGAGTAACTCACATCTGAATCAAACAGTTTTTAGAGAACTTCATATGTCACTGTACAAACTGAAGCAGTGTAATTTCAATCAGCAACAACAAAAAAGACATGTCTATACTGAAGACATGTTTTTTCCTCAGTACTGCCCTGGAGCAATACTTTGTCATCAGGGCAGTAGAAAATACTGTGAGAATGCATTTTACGGTAATAAACTACTTACAATGAATATGGATTTAGTACCTTTATAGAGAAAAAAATGCTAATCCACATTTATCCCTGCCAGTTGTTTTTTTCATGAATAGTCTAGAAAGACTAAAGGGAAATGTTCTGATCACAATTGGAATATAGCACAAAGCAGTAAACAGTGTATGTTAACTAATCAAAACACAAGTACATGTCTAATGTATCCCCTCACATTAAAGGCAACTGATCTAACAACCACTATAGCTGCATTAATGTTATTACTTCTATGTCAGACAGAGTGAATCTACCTTCCTCGTTAACAGCGACTCTCCCCTCTGGCTCCGGGCTCTTCTGCTGGCTGCACCGCCCAAAACACAAGAACGAAGGTTATTTTGTGGCTGTATAAAGTAAGACTATCTTTAAAATGTTAGACTGCTCACTTCTTTTGTTATTGTTATGTGGCACAAAACAGCAGGAATAGGCTGCCGTCCCACTCACCTCTTCATTTCAGCCGAGGGTTTTGGACGGGCAGACCGTCTCACTCGCTCCGACAGCCAGGCTGTAGAAATCAAATGACGATTAACAAAACCATAGAGGAACTTCCTTTAAAACCTGGAACACTGATGACCCCGATAATGGCTCATCTCCGGGAGACTGAACCTGAAACGACGTTAGCATTAGCGTTGGCTGGAAACCATAAAGAGCCGCAGCAACCGTTTCCATGGGAGATGACGGAAACACACCGAATGGGCTTTCAAAATAAAGCAAGGAATTACATTTAATGCTAGATTATAAATGTGGATGCGTCAGAGATGCGACGAATATAAGATATTAAAATAAATGTGTTTTAGTTTGTGCTACGTATCAAAATAAGCGAGCTGCTTCGTTTATTTATTGTATTGACTTCACAAAGTTTTGTTCGATGTGACTAAGCTAAAGTTTTAATTTGGACGTTTCACAGGAAGTAAAATGTTTCACCGAGGAGAACTGAGACCTAGTTTACACTTAACTACTCGGCCCAGAGGATTTTTCCCCCCAGATGTTTCAGAAAGAACCTTAGCTTGTCTGTGCTTTCCTGGGCGGCATTGCAAACCACAATAAACATTTGGTCTAAATTATGAAGACGTTGCTAAATGTGGCAACTGTAGGACAGACGGCGCAGGTCGGACCTACGCTGCCGTAGACCCTCCTGCGAAATTTGTCAACACAGTTCCGTCATTGGAGGTGCGCACGCGCGGCAAGAAAGTTCCAGATTAATTTAACAAATACGGGTTGACATCTGGTGTCATTAACTCATCGAAAGGAGGAACATCAACGCATAAGAATCCCGCCAGTAAATGGCAGTTGCGTTCTGATACTTTTTTGAGTGAAAGATTTCCGAATTTCATGTCCGGTGATAAAAAGTAGATTGTTGCTTATCAAAATAAAGCACAATGGTCGGTTTCTGATTGGTGTTTCGAGACATGAAATAGTCAGGAATTGTTATTAAATACTTTTGAAGTTGTTTAGCTCCTCATTTAACACTATAAAAGCTATTATACATTATGAAAAGATATATTTGTAATAGTAAAATGGAAAAATGTGAAGACATTCGGCGGAAGTTCAAGGTAAGGTAATATTTAACATGACGCATGTTAAATAAATTCGTCAAAGCCGAAAGGAGTCACTGTTGAGCTCAGATATAAATAAACTTATTTTGGTAACTTTTCGCCAAAATTGCTATTTACATTACTGAATAAGCCTACAACACAAGAAAATGCTAGTAAAAATATGAATAAAGATGCTTCCAACAGTTGTTCCCACATTCTAGCCCTGTTTACCACTCGAAGAAATTGACATTGAAGCCTCCACGGATAAGTTGGTTTTACTTCTACAGCAAATATTTGAGCTAGTTAAAATAAACAATTTCATAAATGCATTTATAAAAAGAAACATTTATGATTTTGTTACAATTTCGAAACATATCTGCTGAAATAAAGAAGTCCAAAACGCTGGACGGCGCCCGTGGTTCGATCCCGGTTAGGGGAGGGACAACATTTCGACTTAGGAGAGTTGAACGAAGTAACCACTGAGCTAAACCAGCGCGGTCGTCATAGTAGGAAATTTCCTTTATGAATGAAAGTATTATAACAATTGTGACTACATGTGACAACTGGTCATATTTATTCATTTACAATTACTGAAGGAATGGTTTGAACAACGTGTACTTCTAAGAGCAGACTTACTGCACTATGTTTTAAAATAATATTTTTATGTATTGCCATTCTTTCCAGGAGAACCGAGATTCTGATCGAACATATCTTGTTATGTAAATACAATGAAACCCGCTTATGCTCTGCATAAAAACGTAATTTTAAAGAGTAATTTGAGCATAAAACACATGGGAACTGGAGTTTGGCCTTTGTGGGGGGTTATTTTCTGTCTGCTGCCTTTTCATAGTCTACCACCAGATGGAGCCAGTAGATTGTTGACCTGGAGGGCGGTCAGGTGTTTGGATTCCGTGGACCTGCAAGGAATCTGCTTCATCAACTTGGAATATAAGAAGAGTGAGTTGCCAGCACTTCAGTGCCTGAGTGTTTGCCTCTGTGCCTCTCTGAGATTAGGCTCTGTGGTTTCCCAGATTGTTTCAAGTTGCATTTACCTGTTGAACTCGTCGCCGTTTTCCCCTCATAGGGCCTTGGATTTTACCCATTGTGCTGCCTGAGTCCTTCATCTTCATGACTGCAAGTTCCTCAAGAAGATTCTCTGGTCTCTCCTACCACTGCTGCCGATGAACTGCTCCTCCTTCCACTAACCGTGCCGTTGCCTGTCTGCTCCCAGCGATCATGCTGCTCCATCAATCATCTGAACCTGGACCACTTCGTGCTCTACCCACAAAGGTACCAAGCCCCAGTGACTACAGTGTTCTGCCCCACCTGTGGATTCTCAGTAAACATAAATTTCAAGTTGACAACTCTTTTTACCTGCCTCCAGTGCTTCGATGAACCCAGTCCACCAGCCTCAGGACAAGAAACACATTTATTCAGATTGTCATCTGTTCAAAATAAACTCTTTTTTCCCCCTCCCCTCAGTCTCCTGAATGTGTTCTGTATGTGAGTTACACACTTGGCTCCCAACATGACAAAAACAGTTGCATATAACCAGCAACATCAAAATTTCATTCTGTAGAGTGCAGGTCTGGACATCATCGCTAGCCCAGACATTCGCTCTGTCTTGTCTTCCTCCTTCTCATATGTCTTGCCAAGTGACATCATTGTATAATTTGTTAACTTTCTGTTTTAAAGTTATGAGAACATGCCACTATAGGTTTAGCTCTCCAGGATTAACTTTATTAGTGGAGGTTTCAGCAGTAGAACAGTTGCTAACATTGTCAAAATCAACATGGATGTCAGCAAATTCACCTGGACAGCTCTAAAATTAATTTATTCAGTACATGATGCATTGCTAATTTATCTGCCTAAAAACAAAGGATTAAATGTTTCAATCTATTAAACTACAGGGACACAAACGGGTATTTTGTCAAGTTATGTTTTGTGCTTTTATTAATTCAAAAAGTTTTTCATTGGAAAGTTGAGACACAAATGTTAATACAATGCATGTGTTAGAAAAGAAAAAAAATTATTGGGATTTTATGGCCAAACACAAAATGGTTCATTTTGAACTGGAGGGAAAAAGATGGATAGTGTAAGTGTGGTGCAGATAATCCCTGCTGACTCTGTCCATAAAGCTATTACTACTTTGTTGAAATAACTTTTCTTTTTTTTGTACAGCAATAAGTCTTTAGCGCTCTGCTATTTCAGGTACAGTCAGGTTGGAGTGCATTTAAATTCTGACCACATATTTTCTGCTGAAATTAGGTCTGGCCTTTGACTAGGGCATTATAACTTATGAATACTCAACAAGTCCCATTGTAGGTCTGGTTGAGGGTTGTCATCATATGGCAAGATGAACTACACTAGTCTCTAGCTTTTGCAGGTTCTAATGCGTTTTCTCCTTAAATTCCTCTATATTTAAATCCATCAACTTTGATCTGTTTCAGAAAGAGCAGGAGCTTTTAAGGAGACAGAGTTTAAATTTCAAGGTGTTACATTACTAAGCAAAATTTCTTTGAAATCATTTTTGATTAATTTATTTTATAACAAGATAACATAGTTACTTGATTGTGCTATATAATCTCACTATGTGCCTGGAAAATATATATAATACTGCCTCTTTAAGGGATTTCCCTGGTTTTAGTGAGTGGAAAGGAGAGTAAGTTGTAAGAGTGCAAGACAGAGAGAGAGAGAAGACATTCAGCAAAGGTCAACAGCTCGCCCCACCCTGTGACAGCCGCATAGAGGACTGAGGCCTCTAGGTCTGTACACGGGCCACATGCTTCACTCCTGGGCCACTGCCACACCCAGAAGAAGTTAAATCTTTCCCCAGTATGATAACATATGAAGATGAGGAATATAAAGAACACAGCCAAATTGAAAGCATGTGAAGAAAAATACATCAAATCTGCCACAGTCTGTCCTTCATGTCATCTGTGTGTCTGTCTCAAGGACTCCCCACAGAGACAGAACTATCAGCGGCCACAGGAAGGTCAGAGTCTGGTAGAGCTGCAGGCTGGGGGTTCCAGAACAGGTCTTGTGTTTGTCTGAGGGGAGAGACAGAAAACGACCCAGGTTATGTACATCTGATCACTTCTACAGAGGTTACAAATTACAGATGACTGCACTGTAAAACTTTATGGACAAACGAGGAACCATCACTGTTCACTGAGACTTAATATGCATCAGTATTAATACTGCTGAGGCAATGCACTGTATGCATCTTGCTCATCACTGCAAGTATCAACGCTATGCTTTACATTTTAAAAATAGTCAGTTCATATTTAACGTTGCACTCTTTATATAAGTTAAAAATAGCAAGTAAGCTGACATAAAACCAGCCAAGGTGAGTAATTACTCAGTGTTAGATAAGGTTCACTAACTGTCTAGGCAACATGTCAAGCCAGTGAGTTAGCAATTTCCATTTTTCACTTTGCGCAGTGCAACATTTCATCTGGATGTTCGGACGAGTCCAGGGATTTACACTAGCAGTGACAGGTGGGGACAAGAGCACGGCGTGTCCATGGAGCACCAGACAGAGCAGGTGGGAGACGGGTCAGAGGTCGCGGAGTCGGTCCAACTCCTGACCATCTCAGCAGAGAACATGGCGTGTGGAGAATATAAGATCAGAGGTTGCTGCTTTTGAACATGTAAGTTAGCTCTTACATGTTCAAAAGAACATGTAAGAGCTAACTTACATGTTAACTCTACATAATGTTAGCTGTTATGTTAGCACATAACAGCACATAACAGCTAACATAATGTTAGCTAACATAATGCTACATAATGTTAGCTGTTATGTACTACATAACAGCTAACATTATGCAGCGCAATGTTAGCTGTTGAAAATGAGCTTCAGTAACTATTTTTATCTGTCACTAGAAGCACATTCAGCAATGGAATTGACAGCAGACACAAGTGTTGGAGCATCGTTTGGAACAGAATCCAGGCCTGATTTTTGACATACTCAGCCTTTGTGCTGCTTCTCCAACATCGCCTCCTGTCCCCAGCTAACTATCCTAGTGCATCTACCAGAGCTGCAGAGATGCCGTACATCAGGGGTGTCCAAAGTGGGTCCTGGAGGCCCGGCATCCTGCATGTTTTAGTTCTCTCCCTAGTGGTTGTAGCAACCTCCTCAGCAAGTCAGTGTTTTGCTTATGTTCAGAACACTCATTCTGAACCTGCATCCTCATTTGATGCAGGTGTGTAAAACCAGGGAGAGAACTAAAATATGCAGGATGCCGGGCCTCCAGGACCCACTTTGGACACTCCTGCCTTACATGGTCATGAATGACAGAGCAGAGACACGTCTCCTGGCTCTGATTGGTTGCTTTGGTTCAGGAGTGGTGTATTTTCCTAAATGTTATTAGGGGCTCAGGAAGAGGCACAGGGATTTGTTCTTTTTTCAAATATTATCTCTCTCATCTTCTAATTTCAGAACATAGTGAGATTTTTCACATATATGAAAATAATATAGCTTCAAAAGTTACACACTGCAGCTATAATGCAAGTCATCCTCACCAAGGCCAAGCAAGAAAACATGGCATTTTACCTTGTTGATTCACAACACTGGTCAACAGCCAGAAAGTTGCATAAGGTTTTTCAGCTGCACAGTTTTGATGAGCTGAATCCAAAAATCACATTGGTTTTGCTCCATCAGCAAAACCTGAACTATGGAGCAACATGAGCATCAAAATGCAGGACTTGTTCTCACATCTGGATCAATGTGTTATATTTGCTTAAATAGCTCAACATCATTTTGTGCAGAACTATGAGATGTAATTAATGTCAAATACTAACGTTTCATTTCCATTGCTTTGGGGCCTATGAGCACTGTTTTATTTTCCGTTCTATTCTTTCTTTTCAGTACGCAGGTGTAGTTTGTTGGACTGGTCGGCTCCTGTGTCTCGGTGCCATTTGAGCATGATGTGCCTGGCAGGTGAGTCCCGTTTGAGTAGAAATCACAGCTGAAGGATGGAGATCCCGGGCAAGAAGCATAATAACACTTCAACCTTCAAAAGAATAATTAAAAAAATATGAATCATTTGAGAATATTTATAATTAAATGTCATTATTAAGTGTCAATAGCGTATTCAAACCTTAAGGTGTTGTTTATGTAACAGAAAGAGAAGATGCCAAAATCCCCTTGCTTTTGGGAAGAGGCTGAAACTAGAGTCAGATAGTTAGTTGCAAAGATGTCAGAAATAAACCAAGACATGAACAAAGTGGAATCTGTCAGAAGGACTGGACTTAAACAGGCCCGGTGCTTTTCTCAAGCCTTTGTCAGAGAAGATTGTGGTCAGCTGTGCAAAAGCAGCACTTAGATCGAGCAAGACGAGAACAAACACAAGTCCATTATCTGAGACCAACAGAATGTCATTAGTGACTTTCATCAGTGCTGTTGAGCTTCAAATCAATCAATCAAGGTTGTTTGTGTAGCTTATTTCAGCAACAAGGCAGGTCAAAGTGCTTTACATGAAAAACAGATCACTACAAGCTGTTTGTCCTGATGACATAAATAAATACGCTCACATACTAGCAACTAGTAGCAACTAGTTTTAAAAAATAATGAATTTTAGAAAGGAAAGCATGATTAGATATAAATATATAATTTAGAGAGGAGGTTTCTGTGAGCCAAAATAAATAATTTTGATTATCACAAAACTAAGTATTTTTCTTGTTAGACTGACAGAAAAAAAATCCAACCTGCCCACAGTATGATGATATAAATATTATTTTGGGGGGAGGGTGTTTTTATTTTAACAGAAAAAAATTATATTTTAGTAGCCTGTAAATGCTTTTAATTTAAAAGGTTTGGATCCCTATGAGCTGAGAAAAAACAAACTGGAAGGAAGTCTGTTAGATCACCGGAAGAGCAAAACGATTCTCCACATCTGAAAGATCTGAAGAAGGAGAATGAACACAATGGCAAAGATGCTGACAGATCTGTACTAAAGTGGTCTGAATGCTGACATTTTATCACAAATTGTTATTTCAAGGGTGTACATACTTAAAGAACAGGGTTAGAGCTTTTGTCATACTTGGTACAGTTATCTTTTTTTCTTTCTTTAAGTTGCACATGGAAATTTCTCTTATTAAAAGAGAATTATTTTTATTCTATTTATTTTTTTATTTATCCTTCTTCCTTATTGAAAAGCACAAAATCATGGATGTTTCCCACAAATGTATGCACAATATATACCATATATCATACGCCATGTTTCATTTAGTCACATTAGATAAAATGCACTATAACCAATCAAAACTAAGAAGGAAAGTAACCATGAACACAGGGATCAGATCAGTGTTTCTCATTTCTGGTCCTCAGGAGCAACTGTCACATGTTTTAGCCGTTTCTCTTCTGCCACACGTAGGACTTGAACAAGTGGGTAATTAACAGCCTTGTGCAGCACTTGACCGCTACAGTGGAGGTCATGCAATCCTTTGGATCAGGTATTCTCGAACAGAGAGCACATGTAAAATACACAGGGTAATGGTCCCTGCAGACCGGAATTTGAGAAACACTGGAATAGAGCCACGGACTAACAGAGATATAATCAAATCTGGGGATAAACCGATTAGAGCTGGTTGTGGTGAATGATGAGTTGGGTATACACAACAACAGCAGCCATGGAAATCTTATTAGAATTGTCACGATTCCCAAAAGAAGAAACCGAGGCTCCTGTGATTTTTAGCCTCACGGACAAGCAATTAGAAATAAAAAAAAAACATATAAAAACAGAATTCAAGCACATAACAGACAGTTCCTGTTTGTTTTAGTGTAACTGAAGCAGACTTACCGATGAGGAGGAAAAGCAGAAACAGAGAGTTGACCATTCGCCTGATCTGTAACATTTGACAGAACGACAACAAACCCAGTGATGCCACAGACAGAAACCCAAATAGATGGCTTATTGACATCTAAGACATTTAGCAAGATGCTCCATGCTTTTCTAATATACAAATATTTGGTTCTCATTCACATTTTAACTTGGTG
Organism: Poecilia picta; assembly: GCA_033032245.1. NCBI lineage: Eukaryota > Metazoa > Chordata > Actinopteri > Cyprinodontiformes > Poeciliidae > Poecilia > Poecilia picta. Next base: position 1,487,801 of record CM065365.1, on the reverse strand, counting down.
AAGCACAGAAAATGCTCACACTCCAAGAACAGTTTTAGAAAACCTATGAAAGCACCAGATAAGAGATAACATGCACCTTTCCTGCATCCCAACTGGGGAATCTGTAAAAACAATTAGTTTTGTACAACACTTCTCACTGTGGAGCAACAGGTGTCATGGAGCGCCTGTGGTATTGATCAAGTACAAATGAGAAATGTAGCTGATTTTCAGTCTTACCATGGTTCCTTTTCTTCTTTTTTGTCCTGAGGGTTACAGCTATGGAGGAAATACAAGAATCAGTGTAAAGGGTGGGGCTGGACAT